>CM060895.1:83247500-84710000 GCA_030762935.1 Hymenopus coronatus
ATAGATATATTAGAATATATGAAAATATTATTTTTACAAAAACAGATTGTTATTCCTTTTTCTATCACATAATACAGAGTGAATTAAAAATACTTTTACAATGTTTGGGGATGGATTCCAGACATAGAAACAATAAAATAGGTTCATGTAAACATGTGCTCTAAAACGCTTCGTTTTCGCGTTATCAATCTATTAATGAAAGTCACCTTCAACCTAATAACTTAATTTATATATGCACTCATTAATAGAAGGCTCGACTCATTTTACCCTGCAGAATTGGCCTTGTGTTGCCATAGCTGCCTGTTAACATTTATCATTTATCAGATGTGTAATACATTCCCACAGCACGCCTTACAAGTACTGTCTACAGGGACTTCATTCAGCACAGTCTCTCAGATTTATTAGAAAATGTGCCTCTACGAATAAGAAGAAACATGTGGTTTATGCGTGATGCTCTAAAACATTTTAGTCTCATTGTTCCAGATGCACTGACTGATATCTAGCATGACAGATGGCTAGGTAGAGGAGGAACAATTCCATGGCCTACACGATCCCCCGTCCTCAATCCTTGGATTTTTATCTTTTAGGGATACTTTAAACCATTGGTTTATGCAGCAGATATCCTAAATGAAGAAAAATTTAATTTACATGCCTTGTAGCTTACCACATTATACGACACTGACGGGGAGTATTTTACATTCCGTGCTTCGACGAATGCATTTTCATCAATTTTCTGTAAGGAGTGTTCTTCTAACAAGCTGACAACAAATGGGGCAAAATAAGAGAATGACCAGGCAGAAAATCGCATATGGTAAATTTAACGTCTCGATGAATGAAATGGTCATTGTATATTAATATGTTGAGTTGGAGTATGATAAATAACTTAGCAGAAAAGTTTGATTTGATATACTGATTTGGAGATAGAAAATCATTAATTCCAGATGCTATGAATGCAAATCCTCTGCCTGCTGATACTTGTAAGTAGTTTAATACTTTGGTACTCTGTAACGTTTTTCTTATTAATTTTTACAAGGACCAACTCTTACTCCCGTATTCCTACACCAAACTCTACGGGCACTAGGGAGGGATTTCATGTAAAGAAATTGATGGGTATTTTTGATAAAAAAGTTCCCAAGAATCGAACAGAGACCTCTATTTTAAAGTCATAACGTTCATCCTCAAAAGCAATCCTTATTAAAATGTCTAAAGAGTAAAGGGTAGATAATGGATGGGGACACCACTCGCACTCCGGCCTATGCTGATCTATTCTGGTTAACACGCCCAGAAGATGGAATGAAATACAAGAACATGGCCGCAGGCCGAAAGAGCACCAGAGACACGGAAGTTCCTAAAGTTTCCATTGCTCGGTTGCCCGTCACATACAGGGGCCTCCAGAGAGTGCGTTCAAGCGACCCGTCGACCTAGCAGCCATATACAATATTTACATTCAGCATGCATCCGCGCCATCTGCCCTCACTGCCATACACAAAGAACATGGAAGCACAACTCAAAGCTAAGAGGGAAATGGAATGAAGGGGTAATGATGGAAAGGAAATCATGATAGATGAAAAACTCCCCAGAATTGGCCTGCGATCTTAGGAAACCACGAGAAAACCAATGGATCAGAGTGGACGTTTGCCTAGAATCGAACCGGAAACCTCCCGAATGGTAGTCTGACACATCACCCTTGATTTTTAATATGATATCTAATACATACATGACAAAATCATAAGATTATCCACCCATATTCAGCATTCTGATCCGTTTATTACTTTAATGTCAAAAACTATTGAAACTATAATATAAGGCGAAAAACTCGGATGTACTTCACTCACTTGACTTTCCCTATCTGTTCCACAAAACAACTTGTCCTATAAAAGATAATCTTTTATCTACCTCATGCTAATCAATATAAACCTTAGCTAAATGATCTTATTACTTGCTTCCTTAAAGTTAGAAGGGAAATAAAGGAATAAACTTGGCTAAAGCGATATACAAAACTTAAAATATCACTATGTAAAACAAGGAAATTCAGTTCTCTGTTTTACCTGGAGTAAAATAAAAGTGATGAAACGAAAGTTGAGTTTCTGCTTTATTAGTTTAAAATTGAAGCCAATATAAAGAAATATTCATAAAGGATTAACTCACAAAAATGTACCTGACATAAATTGTGTGTTTTAATAAAATCTACATATTTTGTGTAATAAGCTTTTGTCTATCTCTTACGGTTTATGAGTGATACAAAATGCATCCAGAATGAAGACGTCTTCAGTGGCTATTCTCATAAAATTCAAGATACGCATTTCGTTCGTCACGAATATATCGTGAACATACGGCACTTAAATCAAAATCTTTGGAGTAATTTTTGAATAAAACAAATTTTTCTAAAAAATGTGGACAGATTTTTTTGAACATGTTCGTGTCGCAGCCTTGGAAGATACTGAGTTTATCATTTTTGTTTTTGAGCTATACTGCCCACAGACGCACATGTACACACTCGCCATTTTCTAAATATGATTGTTTTACTTTCTCTAGCAAGTATGTACATACAATATACATAGAAGCTAGAGAAGGTATTGTATTATACCCCAAAAATTCGATGTCGAGATTTCACAGAAATATGTCCGAAAAAAAGCATTTTTAGAAAAAGGCCATTGCGTGTCTATGAACAGCATAGCCCCAAAACGAAAAGATCATTAAATACTAAACTTAATATTTAAGTTTAGTATCTTCCAAGGATGCGAAATCTCCCAAGGAAGATTTTCAAGAAAATTCTCCACCAGAAAGAACTCTGTACATGGGAAAAAATTCGAAAATAATGTGTTTCTCAAAAATACTCCTAACTATTTTGATTACAACTGTATATAAAAGATATTTAAATTATTAATAAAATGTATATTCTGAATTTTCTGGGAGTAGTCTTTGAAAATCTCTTTAGTGTAGGTGAGTTTTGCAGAGTTTTACATAACAGTTAAATTGTATACATAGACAAAAGCTTACAACACATAAAATGTAGATCTCGTTTAAACACATAATTTATGTCGTATACGTTTTTCTTGTACAGTTGAGATTGTCCTTGCTACTGGTTACAATTTTACACTACCTAACTTTTCTGAAACGGGACTACACAAAGTGAACCAAACCTTGTTTCATATAGCGACAAAATTTTAAAGTATTTGAATATCGCTTCAACCTATTTCTTTTCTAGTTACAAGGAAGCAGGTAATAATACCAATTCTGCCATTGATTATCTCGACTAGTAAGATGTATATGAAAGAATAGTTTGTATTTAGAACAGGTAGAGCAAGTTGCGTAAATGGCGCGCATCAGACTTTTTTACTTTCTCTCTACGTACTATGTACATAGTGTATAGAGAACGTATAGCACTCCACCAAAAAAAATCGATACCCAGATTTCACCGGAAATATATGATTTAGGGTCCCCTGTATCCAAAAAAAGCATTTTCAGCAAAAAGGACCGTGTGTGTCCTGGGTCAGTGTGTGTCTGTGAACACGATACCTCAAAAACGAAAAGTCTGAAAATACTAAACTTGGTATTTAAGTTTACTATCTTCCAGGGATGCGACACCAAGATTTTGAGAAAAATCCCCCCACCACAAACTACCCTTTCATAGAACTTTTTTCGAAAGTTTTGATTTTTTGAAAAATGGCTCTAACGATTTTGATTAAAATATCGTATATTAAAGATATTTACCTGACAAACAAAATGTATATTTTGAATTTTCTGGGAATAGCCTCTGAAGACTACTTTATTCTGGGTCAATTTTACGAAATTTTTTATAACTGCTAAACCGCAAGAGATGCACAAAACCTTACCACACAACAAATGTAGAACAGTTTAAAACACACAATTTATGTTGTACACATTTTTTTTCGTGGAGTAGATTGTTTTTGAGATATTCCTTGTTTTTGGTTTCAGCTATAAAAACTTTTACTTCTCTCATACAGGACTTTGTGAATTCGTGTCCATACAAACAAAGAAACTTGTCACATTGCAACCAACTTTTGACTATCACTTTAACCTATGGTACTCCATTATTCTACTTACAACGAAGAAGTTAATGAGACTATTTCTGCTAATTTTTTCTCGATTAGCAGGAAGTAAATAGAAGCATAAGTTTTTTAAAAATAATTTGTTGCAGAGATGTAGAGAAAGTTGTGTGAATAGAACACATCAGTTTTTTTTTGTATTATTTTAGAAGTCTCGGAGCGTATATTTACGGTGCAGTCTAGTGTGGCGGGGATTTTATTATTAGTACGCCATTTTGTGGCAGCATTTGGAAGATAAGAAGGGTTGTTAAGAGTAGGATCTCTTTTAGGGATTTTCTCAGGGTACTTGTGAAGAAAAAAATCACTGTAATTGTTTTTTTCGGATTACCCCAGTTTATCCATTTTTCGCACATAGATAAATACTTGTCCCCTCTGACTTCCGTTACCTTATTTACTTATGATATTCCCCCCACACACTATTACCCAGATTTACCCTATTTTCCGACTATTCCCTGTTCTAATTCCCATGTGAACTCGGAGAAAACTTTTTGTCCACCACTCACTTTCCTAATATAATTAGTCACATGCTTTGTATCGCGCCACTGAAGTTAAAAATTATTTTACAGTATGCAACATGTCTGCTAAACCCCACTGATAATTTTCAAGTCGGTTCTCTCATTCTCCATTCGTGGCCATAACCTCCCCTCGTGCCTAGACAAATTTCTTATAGCTCCACCTATTTTCTATAATCGGACACGAAAGGGTCCGAAGCTAAGCATTTCTTAATTTCTATTGGTTACAATTTCCTGTGACCGATTTTTCCAAATCGGTCTCAACTTACAAAATAAGTTTGGCACCGCAGCTAAAGCATTAGGCTAAAGTTTGCTATCACCAGGTCTAAAGTGCTCTTGATCATTAGTGATTAATATTTCTCCATTGTCAAACTTGGATACAAAATTACCACAATTGTATTGTATTCAATTTCTGCAAATAGCTTCCTGACCCACGTTACCAAACAAATCTTGCAGCTAATGTTCTTAAGTCCCTGGTTTTTCCTTTCAGCAATAATTTATTTTCATGTACAGAATAAATATATTTTACAATTTTTAAGAATATTGCTTATCCTAATGTAATCCTGTTTTAATATCTTTAATCACTCATTTATTTAGTTTTTGTAATCTCTTTTCTCCCCGTTCTTTTACATTCGTTTGCTTATTGCTTTTAGTTTCTTTCTTATACTGTAATGTTTCTTATTCCTAAGAACAAGAGTATTCTACAATACTAGGTATCGAATTGTTTGGTGGAATAGAATACCTTCTCTGTCTATAATGTGCATTGGACACATGTGCTAGAGAAAGTAAAATACTACGGTGGATTTATTACAAGTAGGTACGAATAAAATACGGTAAATCTTTCTGGATAACCTCAAGTAGATACTCGTATTGTTAAACAGCTTTGTATTTGGTGTATCCACAAAAAGTCTCTTCTGTTTCCTGTAATGGAAACCAGGTTTGGAGAGGATACATAAAGCAGCAGGGAATGAATAGGAGTCTGATGGTATCTGTTTAACAAAGTGCTAAGAGCCCATTGTAGGGGATGTACATTAACCAACAGCACTACTCGTTTCCTTCAACACTACTGCAAAGCAAACAGAGATGTGGCTTGAATGGAGGAACGTTTTCAATCCCGATGGTTAACCACACAGCCCACATATGCACAATATTTATCATAACACAATGTAGCAATTTTTTTTTCCGCGCTCCCAAATAGTTTGCAAATCAGCCAACGCTTGGGATTTGCGGTGTACCAGAATTTTTGGATGCAAATATGACACACATGCGGTAATTCCATTATTGGCTTTTTATCCTTCCACATGCCTACACGCACGTATGATCATTTTTACTGGATAGAAAGGAACATGAACAAAAATGAAGAAGAAACAAAATATCAGATATATCCTATTCACACGTGACTTTATCTGTTCCGCACACAAATATTCTTAAAAAAAACTGATGTGTTCCATTCACATAACTTTCTCTACATCTCTGCAACAAATTATTGTTAAAAAGCTTATGCTGCTATTCACTTTATGCTAATCGAGAAAAATTAGCAGAAATAGTCTTCCTATCTGCTTCCTTGTAAGTAGAAGCGAAACAGGGAAGTACCATAGGTTAAAGTGATAGTCAAAAGCTGGTTGCTATGTGATTGAAGTTCCTTTGTTTGTATAGACAGCAGTTGAAAAATTCCTGTATCAAAAAATATTAAGTTTGTAAACCATGACATAAATTGTGTTTTAATATGCTCCACATTTTTTTACTTTATCTATACGTAGTATGTACATAGTGTATAGAGAAGGTATTCATTGTAATGCACCAAAAAAATCGATACCGAGTTTTCATCAGAAATTCATATATTGAGACCCCCTGAATCCAAAAAAGCAATTTTAGAAAAATGTCCGTGTGTGTGTGTGTGTGTGTGTGTGCGTGCCCGCGCGCGCCTCTGGGCAGCATAGCTCAAAAACAAAAGACCACTAAGAATGAAACTTGGTATTTAGGTTTGGTATTATCCAAGGTTGCGACACGAATATTTTTAAAAAAAATTCCCCCATCCCCAACTACCCATTACATGGAACTTTTTTCCAAAATGTTGATTTTCTTAAAAATATCGTATATTATAGCCATTTACCTGAAATAAAATGTATATCTTGAATTTTCTGGGCATAGCCCCTGAAGACTTTATACTGGGTCAATTTTACGGAATTTTCGTAACTGCTAAACCGTATGAGATGGACAAAAACTTACCACACAAAAATTTAGAGCCCTTTAAAACACACAATTTATGTTATATAATTTTTTTCCTGGAGTTGATAGTTATTTAGATATTTCTTGTTTTTGGTTTCAGCTTGAAAAACTTAATTTTCTCATACAGGAATTTGTCAACTCCTGCCCATACAAACAAAGGAACCAGTTTTTGACTACTATTGTTACCTATGGTACTCCCTTTTTTTGCTTCTACTTACAAGGAAGCAAATGTTAAGACTATTTCTGCTATTTTTTTCTCGATTAGCATGAAGTAAACAGAGGCATAAGCTTCTTAAAAATAATATGTTGCAGAGATGTAGAGAAAATCATGTGAATGGAACAACAGCTTTTTTTGGATTCGGGGGACCCCAAACATGTATTTTTGGTGAAATCTCGGCATCTAATTTTTGGGTGGAATACAATACCTTTTCTATACACTATGTACATAGTACGTGCAGAAAAAGTAAAAATATTCATTTTCTATGCCTATCATGCTAATCAAGATGAGCATTATAAATACTGGTCTTATTTATTGAGATTCTTGCAAGTAGAAGGGAAATAAGAAATATATTAGGTTAAGGACACATTCAAATTAGAAGCCCTCACTGTGCGATTGTCATTGAAATTCGTCTCTCTGACTATGGTCAGGAGTAAAACATAAGAGAGACAAGACATGGATAAGGACTTCTCGTTTGAAGCAACTTAAACTAGAAACCAATAATAGGGAATATATTGGAAATTCTTAACTCTACAAGATGATATATTGGCATAAATTGTATTTTAACGAGATCTATCTCTTTCGGTTTAGCAACTAAGCAAAAGTTATTCATAATTAAGAGGACTTTAAGGGCTATTCCCAGGAAATTCAGGATGTACACTCTACTTGTCATTTAAATATGTTTAGTATACGGCATTTTAATAAAAATTGATAAGACCCATTTTTATTTTATCTAGCCCGTATACACATTGTACATATTATATAGAGAACGTATCGTATTCCACCCAAAAATTCGATGTAGAGATTTCACCAAACATACACGTTTTAGGATCTCCTGTATATAAAAAAATTATAAAAAGGTGCGTTTGTGAGTTCCTGTGTCAGTGTATCCGTGAACACGGTAACTCAATAACACAAGAGTGCGTAAAATGCCAAACTTGGTATTTAAGTTCAGTATCTTCCAAGAATGCGACGGAAGATTTTGAGGAAAATCCCCCCCACCCCAAACTACCAATAGTATCTAATCTACATAGCATTTGTGAAGTATACTTTTCGGTGGTGTAGTCATTACACTTTTACACAAAGTCGCAAGTTCAATTCCGGCAGAGGGTGATGGATTTTATTTGGACATAAAAGTTCTTAGCATGACTTCCTTTGGAATGGAAATCTGCTTGTAATTTGTATTTGCTCATGAAATAATCATATGCACTGAAAGAGGAGGCTCCTAGAAAAATTCCATAATTTTCTTGTCCACAAAATTCGTCAATTCGTCCTTTGTTGCCATCTATGGGCGGCGAACTTCTCTTGCTACCATGTGTGTAAAGTGGTGAAATCGCGAATTATATCACTAGCTATCCGAAAATGCTCTGAGTTAGTGTGATAGGACTTGGCTTACAATATATTTTCTGCGATATACCGAACGAGGTTGCATCACGGTAAAGCGTACGACTCGCATACTGGAGGGCTCGTCTTCAATTCCCATGACTGTCGACTTTTTCCTGTACACTTGAAGTATGAGCATGTTAACGGTGGGTGATTCCTCGACAACTGTGATTAAGTACTGCGGCATGCCAAACCCCTGGGGAAGGGTTGAAAGGAGGGGAAACCACAAGCCAGCACACCGGAAACGACGGTGATAAGCGCAGCAATGCACGGAAGTCCCTAACAAACCTGGCGTGCCACGGAGGCTATACACGTACCGGGAGGCCGGAAGGAGGCCTCTACAACTACACCTAGTCTCAACCAGCACAACCAGGGGGGAGAGAGTTTTACTCGGAGCAAGCACGTGTCTTCTGCCTGCAAAGCCCCAAGCCACACCTGCGGCCGACCTGAAAGATGAAGAAGGGAAATGAAATGAAGGAATTAAAGGGAAAAGGACCGTGGTAGATATACAGCATCCCAGCATTCACCTAAGCGGCCTGACGAGAACCGCGAACCCAGAGCCAGAGTGCGCAGTCAACGGGGAGCGAACCCGGACTTCCCGAATGCCAGTTACAGGCGAAACGCCTGGCCACCGGGCTCGGTCTCTTGTACCCATCACTTCTTTGTAATCTGTTTAAGGGATATAGTACCAGACAGGTGTCTGACGCGTTGAAGCTAAGCGATGGGTAAGAGCTTTAGAGAGGTTTCTTTGCTAGCGTCGTTACGGGACCATTTCATCGGTTCCCTTCATCGCGTACTCCCAGGCGGGTGACCTCTCAAGAGACCTGTGAGTTGTTGATTTTTTTTTGTAAATTCATTTCTTGAATCAAGTGTTCCATTACATAGTGTAATATTACAGTTTTGTTTGCCCTTCCACGCTATTGATTGAACACATTTTCTGGGACTTTAAATCTTAATAATTACATTATTAAACAATTTACAAGTGTTCATGAGTTTAATTCACTCGATGACATAGTCGGGATTTGAACCATGGATCTCCCGGTCTGTAGCTGACTGCTCTAGCCATTGAGCTACCATGGCAACGTGCCAGTACAGCATTAAATTCCCCAACTGATTCGCATTTTTCCTGGTGAACCACAAAGTGATCTCAAATTATTTTTAGATGACATACCCCAATGACTACTTATAATGGTCTCATAGTTTATCCATCTACCAGGTCAGTTAAGTTAATTATTTTTTCACCCAAGCCGGGTGTAGGATGTGTTGGATAAGTAAAGTCTGACTGAAAAAATCAATACCATATCCGGGATTTTAACTTTTCATCTGACCCTACTCATCAGTTATGCTTTCTTAAATCAAAAGCAAAGGAACCTGTGGTGGCTCGGGGCTTGTGTGCGGGCGTTGTTGCTTTCGATCTGTAAACGTTAGAGACCCCAACTTTGATTGTGTCCGTCATCCTCTTGAGTGTAGTCGACCTTTGGTTCTCTCCCTTCATCTCTCTCTCTCTCTCTCCCAGTGAGGAGCAAAACGCGCTGAGAAACTTAGTGCGGTGCACTGCCACGGATGCGAGGTCCCTTTCCATTGTCGGTAACTTTAGCTTTTACCTTTATGATGATATGCTTCTAGCAGGGATAGTAGGGATTTGCAATCCACCCACAAATACCAGGATGTCCACCAAACATCAAAATGCCATTTTAGAGTCAAGACTGTGTTCATGTTTGTGTATTGTAGAGGGGTAGAAACAAAGGAGAAACAAAGAAAGAGGAAGAATAGCAAACTCATAAACAAAAACTCAAAAGTTTCCAGAGGGATATTTACTTTCTCTAGCCCGTATGTTCCAAGTACATAGTGAGTAGAGAAGGTATTGTACTCCACTAAAAATTGGATGTCGAGATTTCGCCGGAAATATATGTATATCTGTTTTGAGGTTCCCTAAGCCAAACAAATTGGAAAATTTCAAATGTTTTTGTATCCATGGACAGGATATCAGAAAAGAAAAAAAAATAAAATACCAACTTGGTACTTGTCTTTATTATCCTCCAAGGATACGACGGAGATTTTCAAGTGCTCCCGCCCGCACCACAACAAACTACTCTTTACATGGAAAAATGTTTGAAATATTTTTTTCTCAAACATGGCTGTAACGATTTTGATTAAAATACCATATATATTTAACATATTTACATCACAAATAAAATATACTTAAGATATATTTACAATTTTTTGGGGAATAGCTTCTGATTACCTCTTTATTCTGGATGAGTTTTGCAGAATTTGGCATAACGGTTAAACCGTAAGAGTTAGATACAACTTACAACACAAAAATTATAGATACCGTTTAAACTCACAATTTATGCCATATACATTTTTATGGAGAGCTGACTGCTTCTGAGATATTACTTGTTATTGGTTTCAATTTCAAACTACTTAAGCTTTTCTCAAGCGGAAAGTTCGTTCGGTTCATTTCATCATTTTGCTGCAGACCGTGCAAAGCGAACCGAGCTTCAATTGTTTCGCTTAGTACCAGATTTTAAAAAATTTGACTATCGATTTAACCTAGTGTATTCCCTTAGGTACGTTTTACTAATAAGGAAGCCGGTAATAAGACAATTTATGTTAAAGAATAATGTTTTATATGGAAAGACGTTTGTATAACAGCTAGATAAAGTAATTTATCTAAATATATTATAAGTATATTCAATGTGTAATATAAATTCTTCATGGAATATATTAATAATTATATTTCTTTGGACAGCTCTTCGAGAAGGAATTACTTATAAAAATGTTAGAAGAGTGGGGTAAAGGGAAAGAAAGACAGGAGGGAGGAAGAAAGAGAGCAAATGCCATCTAAAAAAAAATTGTTTAATTAGATTATAGAATAAACAAAGATCGGGAATGTTTGATTTGCTTCATGTTCAGCTGAAACTAATTGCAATCCTTTTGATTTTGTTGAAAGTATAAAACTTAAATAAAATATAACTGGATTTAAATCGGAGATCTCGCGGATTGCAACATGAACAAAGGTATTGTGGCGAACACTCCCAGAATGATACATACACATACACATATTTTAAAATTTCTGGTATAAGAAAGACTTCTTTGAAATCCTCTTCATTCTGAATGTCTTTTGCGATTCTGATAAACTGTAAGAAATAGACAAAACCTTATCTACTATCTACATAAAAAATGCAATTTCCTAAAGCATACAATTAATGTAACATACATCTTTGATGGCCTATAAATTTCCTAAAAATCTATTATTGGTTTTTATTTTTGCACTTAGGTATACTTTTGTCAAATAGGAAATCGTTATTTGTTATTTTGCATTATTTTATGCAAAGACAACGGACATTCAGTGCATCACATAGGACCCACTTTTAAAAGGTTAGGATATTATTTTACCCTACTTATCCCCTTATTCCTCTTGTACATATAAAGAAATATAAAATAAAACCATTTCTGTTAGGTTACAATAAAAACTATCTAATTAACTTAAAGTATATTGATGTATAAGCTTTTGAGTGCGTGTGTATGTGTTTTTAATTCCGGAGGGGATTCCACATGCAGCCATTGACTTATTGCACGTCAGACCCCGGGAGGAAGGGATGAGATGAGTATAATTGCAACGGGCGGCCGAAAGCGGACGGCGGGATGGGAGCCACCATAGAGGGTCCCTAATAATCCAATTCATCTTGAATTGGTAGGTCCAATATCCCTCGTCTCAGGTCTGACTAAACTCGCTGGGTCAACAGAAGTCTTTCAAAGTCATTCTGCTGCCGAGAGCTATATTTCTAAAGCGTAGTAACCTCCACGGAAGGGCGCCTCCACCGCAATTCTCGCAGGCACTTGAAAACCTTAGAGACCGTTTGGATGAAATAGAGATGCAATGAAGAAACCTCCCCAGCGTTTACCTTGTGACCCGTGAAAACTCTCGGAAAAAGCCTATAGGCCAAAGACGCGGCCGTGGAAATCGATCCTTTACAAGAATAGTTTCGTTGCAGAATTAGCAGTTTTATCTCATATTTTCATACATTTAACATCGTTTTGTAGGCATTTTCATCACTTTTAGGTAAGTTTTCGATCCTACTAATTATACAAAAACGTGATATTTTCCCTGAGTCATGTACAGGGTATGTTATGCATCCGGGCTTAAAAAGAGGGCATTAAGGGTGGAGGTGCTGTAAAAGTCGATACAAGCCTCGCCGTGCTGATGGACTGCTTTTAGAGCACACACTGACATACGGTTGTACAAATATATTTAGCCATTTTCTGGTAAAAGCCGGCGACAGCTGTGAGCTCCATTATCATGCACTAGTACGGGAAGTGGCCACCAGCCATCTAGAAGTTGAGGCTTGCTAATGGCTTAAGTGCACCGGAGCATAACATTTATTGCCAGGGTCATGCTCTTCTTGTTGCACCAGGTCGTGCAAACAAGCCTTAGTTAACAATAGGTATTCTAAACGTTCGAAAATCCACTGACCTTTTGAAAGGCTTTGTCTCTTAAATTAATCAAGAAATACCAAAGATTGCGGGTTCAAGTCCAGCAGATGGATTTTTATTTTCTCTAGCACATATTTACAAGTACATAGCAGGTAAATCGGACCAGGTGGCTCAGCAGTTTTGTCTGAGGGATCGTGGGATCGATCCTCGCGACTGACCTCTCTGACACCGGTTTTTTTGGGAGTTTTCCCGGGTCACTAGGCAAATGCTAGGGAGTTTCTTCATTCCCCAGAACTTCCTGCCCCTTCATTTCACCCTCATTTCATCCAACTTGTCTTTTTCAGGGTTGTAGATGTCGGCGAGGACTGCGATGATGGCCCCTTCCGTAGTGGTGGCTGCGTTTAGTAATGCAACTCTCGGCGACGGGATGACGTTGGAAGTCGTCTGTAGATGCAGGGAGTTCGGTTAGACCTGAGGGATTGCTTCTAGCACCCCACGCTTCGAGCTCAAGAGTAAATTGCTTAGTGACCCTGCTCGGAGCTCCTCCGCGCCTTCCGGTTTCGGCCGCTCGTAGTTACTCTAATCTCAACCTATTTTCATGGGATCTGATGTACAATAAGCCAATTTTTACCAATAACCCATTTTGGGTGAAATATATTTTTTCTGTACAAGTAGAGAAAGCAAAAACCTATTTTTAAGATATTTGCATTCAAAAATAAATGTAGGTATATCCTTAAGTGTCTGGGAATGGAATTCTCGGATACATTCAGGAAGAATTTTATATGATTTCATATAACGGATCAAACTATAAGAGTTATATTAAAAACTTGCTGTTCAAAAAAGTAAACCCCTTTGAAACACACAATTTGTTACCAGTGTTTTTCTTTTTTCTGTGGCATCGGCTGTATCACGATTCGGGGATTAAATGTGTTGGTAGATCTAAATTATTGTTATTTTTATTATTATTTTTATTTTTATTTTTATTATTATTTTTATTTTTATTATTTTTATTATTATTATTTTTATTATTTATATTATTACCATTATTATGGCTGTGAAAATCCACTTTGCTGGTCGGGACAATTAGGCATTTCTTTCATCACCAAATGTATATTCAAATTGTATTTCAAGGCCAGTAAGTTAGAATTATAGCTTACAACTGAAAATTTAAAATATAACGAATGTAAAACTTATTCTAAGGAAAAGCATTAAGGGTAAAATCAGATAGCAATATCTTTAAAGGCTGTTTGTTAAAAGAACTTATTCTTAATAAATTGTGAAACCCCACCAGTGTTTCTTAGCAGTTCCAGTTTATTTGCAGGCCTTTAAGGCAACTTGTTTTTCTTAAAGATTTGCTCTCGGTTTTTGTACATTTGTTGTTTGCCTAGGATAATGATAGTATAGATAGAATTTATTTCGAATAAAATGAAATAGAAACGTACGTATTTATTAGAATAGTTAACAGTAGCGATATAAAAATCTTATTCTTCTATCTACTTCATGCTAACCGGGATAGACAATCTCAGAAATTGCGTTATCGGGAAAAAATAAGAGAATACACACTGACTGGCCGTAAGTCATGAGAAGCACTGTATGTGATGTTAATTACAAATTGATACTCTGAAAGCCCTCAAAACTGCAGCAGCATGTCGAGGCATCAACTCTTTAAAGTGTTGGAATCATTTTGGAAAGATATGGAACCACACATCTTGCAGTGTTGTCCAAAATTATTTTCGTGTAGTTGTTGCTGGGTTCATTGAGCTTACACAGGCATCGACCACATCGCATAAATGCCGATTGGATTCAGATCAAACCATGGTGGTAAATTCACTGGAATTCTACCAAAGAGCGGTGACATGTCGCATTGTCCTGTTCATTCCCGTTCTTTCAATCAGAGTATTCTAGTGCCAGAAAGGGATGAGATGAAATGTCCACATAACGTGCAACTGTCATTGTTCCCAGGACTAAGTGCGCCCAAAAAAACGCATCCCAGACCTTAACTGAGCCGCCATCTGCCTGGAAACGACCTTGTTGACACTTAGGATACATAGCTTAATGGGGTACAACTACACTCTCACACACCCATGTAGCTCGATACAACTGAAACCAGAATTTATCGTATCATATGTACTATACGCCGCCTCTGTTCCACAGTCCAGTGCTGAGTGTTCGCACCAGTGAAGCCAAATTTCGACATTCAGAAAACTGGGCAGGCATATAAAAATGAGCCGTTTTTCTGAACGGAAAACCAAACGGTGCCTTCTTTTAACAAAAATATTTCAAAAGGCTTAATATATAAGCAACATTGTATGAAAGAAATATCAATTCAAAAAGGATGAAACTCAACATAGATTTACTCACGACAATTTTTTCTCCAAAAGAGAAGGATGCTTCTTCATTATACAGTGGCTGTACAAAGGCAATGTTTGTTTCTTATAATATTAAATTAATTTCGTAAATACACGCTTAAAAACAGCATTCAGTGTGGCGACTTAGGGCCAGGAAAGTGAGCTGAAAAAAAATCTCACTAAGAGGAATCGTCCAAATCGACTTAAAATGTAACAATCGACGCCAAAATGAATAGCTTAATTGGAATTAGTGGTATCCCACATCGTGATGAAGTTGTCAGCCTTGGGCATTCCTTTTCGATTTTTCTCTCCTTCTCCCATTTAAACCCCATCATTGTGACTCGTGGATACAGTCATGGGTAACTGTGTGGCAAAGGAACCAGTGAATTCGCTCTACAAGCCAATAGGCTCTTTCCGGCGTGAGGAGAGCAAGCAATGGCAATAATGTATCACCAAAGTGTTGTCCTCTTTTATTCGCAAAGCCTACATGTAAAAATTGTCTCCATGGGTAGTAATGGTTTAGATGGTGTAGGGATCACAAAGGAGTATGAGTTGGAAAATGTCATAAATGATTTCACTTATATCGTATAGCTGTATTTACTGGGTACGGTTCAATGTTCCAATCGTACACCGCAGAGACAAGGCCGAAATCTGGAAATGTACGGTTTAAAGCATACGGTTTGCAGATTTGTTTGGGATGCATATGCGTTGTTGAGCTCTGGGTCAAGGTGTCAGCAAAGGGATACGAGTATCGTCGGCTGTTGAAGTCTAAGCGGTGCATATGCCTCCTTAGAGTCCTGTGGAAACAGGTTTCCGACTCCCAGTGAGCGATGATCTGACTCACAGTAGTCCTTCAAGCGCCCCCTATGGTACTGCTGAGACCACGTGTTCTCTGTTCATTGATCAGCAGTATTTTTTTTGCGGCAATTTACGCTTGTGGCGACATTCTCTCTGCAATATTGCGGATCCATCCTAGGAACTGTTGACCTCCGAAGCCTGAATTCTCGTGTAATCTCCGATTTGCTATGACCTAAGCGCCATGCACCGATTATCATTCTATGTTGAAAGTCGGTTAACTCGCGACGTGTTGCCATATTCACCACACATGTGTTTGTGATAGACTGCTCAGATATCGCTTCTACACACTTGCCATACAGCATTTCTAACCACAACACTCAGGAGTTATATACTGCACATTTTCTAATGAGACAAACCTTCCCATGACTTTTGGTTACTCAGTGTACTAAAGTTACACTAAAATCTTTATAGAACTGATCACTATGTGATAACTTCTAATATCCTGTTTGCTTTGATAAACCAGGAATAAGAAAGAAAAGAAACGGTGGAATAACATATATGTTGTCCCTTCATTTGAGAAAAGTGTAAATATTGGTACAAATTTAAACCAATAACAAGGAATATCTCGGAAATAGTTAGCTCCACACACATACACTCACACTGTATCTGACATAACTTATATGCTTTAACGAGATCTCACTTTTCGTAGTAAAATTCTGTGCACCTCTTTTATCAGTATAGCAAAAATTATCCAGAATGAAGAAGTCTTCAGAGGCTATTCACAGAAAATTCAAGATTTCATTTGTCATGAAAATTTTCTAAACATGTGGCATTTTAATCAAAATTGTTGGTGTCATTTTTGAGAATTTTGCACTTATAAGATAGTTTGCAGCAAGTTCTTTCTTGAAAATCTTTGTGTTGCATCTTTAGAAGATGCTGAACTCAAATATCACGTTTGGCATTTAACGTACTTTCCGTTAACTTATTAAAATTTTGGATATAAAATACTTTCTCTACCTACTATGTGCATAGTAGAGGTAGTAATTAACAATATTAGCGAAATATCAGAATGTAACACCTTAGATGTCTTCTTTTTCTCCTATCATAATTAAGCTAGTACTGCATTTCCCAAAAAATTCGTGGATATCCGTGAATATACGTAATCTCTCATTTTTAGTGGACGAGAATTATTGTTTTAATTCATTAATTAATGAGGTAAAGTGAAATAATTGTAGAAATTTGAGCTAAGAAGTTTCTTTTATATTTTGCATCATTTATCCCTTTATCCGCAGTACTTAAAAGAGAAATATAGCGATATATTCTGAATTACATCATTTATTTTACTGCCTACTTGAAAAAAGACTCTCAAACTGAAATAGTTAATTAATTTATGCAGCTAATTAAATGGGCTCCGTGGAATTGATTGTGCTGCCTTGGAGTATCACATTATGTTCCATCTCAACGTTGTCACTCGTTTCGCGAATCTCTTTTTTTAAATATAACGTCACACTTAATTTTGTTGACAAAGAAAACGCTTTATTCTGTTCATTGGTTATACAGGAGATAATTTCATCTGCAGCGAAGTAATTAATTTTTTAAGGCATCAACAAACAAGAAGTACCTTCATTTACTCGTGAAACTTGCACCATTATTTTCCAGGTAGAGGGTAGTGCATGTTAACAGCGGGGAACACCTCGGTAACTGCGATCCGGTACGGAGGGGAGGGATGAGAGGAGGGGAAACTACAGGCCAGCACACAGGAAACGATGGGGCTAAGCGCAGAGACGCGCGGAAGTCCCAATCGTCACTAGATGGCAGCCCTAGCGCCACGAAGGCTATACAGAGCCGGGAGCTACATTGCATATTTTAATTCAGTTTTAGATTTGAACTCTCCCATTAGTCGATTGACCAACATGGCTGCGCATACGCAAGTAGATAGAACGAACAGAAGACTGCAATTCGCAATGGAAAGAAGAACAGATTTTCAAAAACTCCAGTTCATTTACATACCCCTAATCTAACCTAATGTAACCTAATGCCATATGTCTCCGATACCAATAGGAAAGACTCAGGAAAGGCTGAGTTTAAAACTGAACTAAAATCCGCAATCTCGCACTTTACCTCAACCAGCGCAACCAGAGGGGAGAGATTTTCACTCGGAGCAAGCAACCGTGTCATCTGCCTGTAAAGCCCCAATCCATACCTGCGCGGATCTGAAATTTGGAACAGTATTGGAAATGTCCCTGTGTGTGTGTGGGGGGGGGCACCATAGCTCAAAAATGAAGAGACCGTTAAATACCAAACTTGGTATTTAAGTTTGGTATCTTCTAAGGATGCGACATGAAGATTTTCAAGAAAATCCACCCTGTACATAGAATTTTTTGAGAAAATTTGGATTTTCTCAAAAATGGCTCCAACGATTAAACGTACTGCACAAAAATGTAGAAGTCGTTAAAATACAGAAATCATGTCAAATGTAACTTGTTGTGGTGTTAACAATTTCCAATATATCCCGCTTTCTTGGTTTCAGTTTTCCAATACTGTATTTCTGTATCCCCTGGGAAAAAAAAAAAAAAAAAAAAAAACATTTTTAGAAAAAAAATTCTGTGAATAGCCTTTGAAGACTACTTTATTCTGGATGGATTTTACGGAATTTTGCATAACTGCTAAACCGTAGAAGATAGAAAAACACTCACCACACAACAAATGTAGAGCACATTAAAACACACCTTTTATGTTATACGCATTTTTTCACGGAGGAATTTGTCAACTTCTGTCGTTACAAACAAAAGAAATTGTCTTATAGAAACTAGCTTTTGACTATCACTTACTTCTACTTACAAAGAAGCAAGTAATAAGACTATTTCTGCCATTTTTTTTTTTTTTTTTTTTTTTGATTAGCATGAAGTCAATAAAAGCAAGAGCTTTTTAACAATAGTTTGTTGCAGAGATGTAGAAAAAGTCATGTTAATGGAACACATCATATTTTTAGAATTGGATTATCATGGAGCGAGACATCTCGTTTGTTCAAAATTAAGCCGCTTGTTGCAGTGGCGCTATGTTAGAGCATTGGTTGCTTTTGTAGACGTAACTATTTCGTAAATTTCTTCCTCTTTGTTTATTGTCACCACTATCTGTATTTTCAAGGTTGAAATAGGTTCTTTGAGCCTTTTGTCGTTAGGATAACAATTGACTGTGGATTTATTGTTGAAGTTAGCGTAGCTGTCAGGTTGTATGAGAATCAATAACTACTGCAGATTAAACTATTGTGAAATTACTGATCTAACTTTAAAACACGTATTTAACACATTGTTCTACTTTTATTACACATCTATTTATATAGGGTTTAACGTTCTAAAATTGCCGATGAAATTCTTTGAACACTACAACGTATTTTCCTGGGCCAATTTTACCATACGAGTTAATTGTTATATCTTGAAATCTAAATCTACACTTCCTGTTTGACTATTTATCCACATTTCTCTGCGTTATCTCAAGCTTCTGGTCGCGTCTCTATTCCATGCAATTTCACATAACATTTTAGTTGCCATAAAATACTTCGGCATATGATACTATTTCAATATTCCGGAAAAGTGCGTTCCTGCAAGGCTTTCCCGCTGATTGACTTCATGCTTGTTATATGACAACGCAACAAAACTTTTTCCCCTATGCGAAAACGTCTCCGAGATACGTGCTGTAAACCATAAAACCACACTTTTGCTCAGTTCATGTCGATTTTGAACCTTCGCTTCGTATGAAGGCACTCTAGGTTACGAGGAAATATTTTACAAAAACTTTAATAAAATACATGTTATAAGATGAAACCCTTGAAAATTTCATACATATACATGTCACGACCAAATTGAAGGATTTAACCTCCTGACTTGTTTTGGTCATGTCGAAGTTAGAATTATCTTTCAGCCCATCTCTTTTAAGGAAGATCTACACTCCTTTTGTCGTATGGTCTATAATTCATTAATAGTTTTTGAGGTCTTCTGAAATTCTTTCTACGTACTCTTTGTCAATACTGCTTGATTCTATCTCCAAGTGTAACGAGTAAGTTAATTTTCTCTGGCTCCTAAGTGGAGTATAGGGCATCGTTACAATGTTTCTGAGATCAGATTTGAATTTCTAGTCCGCGACTTCGCCGCTATGCACCAACGAGGGATCGGCTCGTCGCCCACAGATGGCACTGAAGGATGAAAACACGATTTGCGGACGCCAAATTCTTTCAATGTCTGGGGTTCTTGCAAATAAATATTACACGGTACCATCAGCTCTACTTCCCTTCTGAAGGAAGTTCATCACCCTCCGCCAGGTTTGAACCAGCAATCTTGGTTTTAGAGGCTAGTATAGTAACCACTAGACCACGGAAATCGACTAAGTGCAAAGACTATAATTCATTTCAGTATCTTCGCTTATTATTATTATTATTATTATTATTATTATTATTACTGATCAGAAGAGTACAGTCTGGCGACAGTACCGTGGTCGGGTGGTTATATTTCTGGGCGTGTTTTCCCGTGTTATCCGGTTTCTTCCTCCTTTTATATCAGCAAACGTTCTATCGTCTCCTAACGTATCATACATTTTGTCTTCATTTCAGATTATCTATTTTTAAATCTGTTCGTTTTGACCAAGAGTAAATAAAAACGAAAAATGACTTCTCATTTGAGAAAAACATCAGTACTGGAAAACTGAAACCAATAAAACGGGCTATATTGGACATGGTTAACTCTAAAAGAAGCTGCACTTGACATGGTTTATATATTTTGACGACTTCTATATTTTTATGTAATACGTTTCTGTGTATCTTCTACAATTTACCAGTTATGCAAAGTCATTCAAAATTAATAGGACTTCAGAGGTTATTCTCTTAAATGCAATATTTATGTTTTATTTACCTAGAACATATCTTAAAGGAGGGATATTTTAATAAAATATAAAAAAGATATTTTTGAGAAAATAAATATTTTAGAATGTTTTTTAATATAATGGATATTTTTGGATTTTCTTGAAAATCTATCCATCATTGTTTAGATGCTGAATTTATTTGGTATCTAACCGACTTTTCGTTTTGTAGTTATGCTCTTCACACACACGTGGACTTTTTCTATAATTTTTTTTCGATTCATGGGGACGTAAAACGTGTTTTTTCAGTGAAATCGCTAGCGAATTTTTAGTTGGAGTGCAATGCCGTCTCTACCTTACCAAGTTTTATTAAATTAAATGACACGCAACAAATACACATGTTTAAATTCATTCAATTACTTATTTTAACTTGTTATTGTTTAAGGATGTCCCACTTGCTTAATGCCTTTAAGATTAGCCAATGTGTTAATCTTTAGCCGGTCCCCGTAGCCGCGCTCGCTATGGTGCCTCGCTTTGGTGCTTCGCGGCGCACGGGATCGTGGGTTCGAGTCCCGCCTTGGGCATGGGTATTTCTGTGTTTGTAAATGTATATGTGTGTGTGTAAGTGCATGAAAAGGGAAATGTTAAACATTAATAGTTCAACTACGGAACTGTAGGAAACTGGAGAAAAAAAGAGGAAATAGGAATACAGCGCCGGAGCTCTGTCAAGCCTCCGCAACTGTATTTTTTTAAACAAAAATATAAATAAAAAATATCTACATGACAGTGTTGTAGGCAGTGCTTTATTGCTAAAAGCATAATTTTGTATTTAAAGTAATAATACTAGTAATAATAATAATTATGTAATATATTAAGTTATTGTAATTCGGTTACATTTTCAATTAATATTTACAGAGTCTTGCTCTGTTATTTTATATTACTAACCCTAACGCACAATTAGTTTTGATACACTGAATGCTAACGAGTGTAGCTCTTGTTTGTACTATTTTTCCAGCCCATTCTGTCTTCCTTGTGCTTTAGGGTTAACATGCTAGCCTCTGGTTCAAATTCGGCGGTGGGCGCTGGATTTTTTCGAAAATCCTTATCATGACTTTCTTCGTAAGGGAAGTAAAGCCGGTGGTCCCGTTTCGCAGATTTACGGCGCGTAAAATAACCTTAAATTTGATGAAGAGACCTCGGAGAAAAATTAAGGGACGCTGAGAACCAATGTGCCGTAAGTTTACGATGTCGCTGTCACGTTGTGTCCCAATATGTCGCCGTTCTTTTGTGTACCTTGGAGTCGGTCTGGATTAGCACCAGTGAGATACTTTATAAACGAGTGTGTACATGCCTCTTGAAAGTTATTTTATGCGCCGGCTCTGCTCGTCCACGTAGAACACAAGCTTGTCTCTAACTGAGGGGGAGAAAGAATGACTGGGGTATGTGACACGAGGAAGAAAGTACTTCTCTTGGAATTCCACTGAACTAATACTTTTATTCATCTTTGTTACTTGTTGAGGCACTAATCCTACGAGCGACTCCCGACATAGCAATTCAAGATGTAGAAATATCAATAACTAGTGTTAATCTGTTCTGCTTACTAAGTTCTTGTTTTCGACGGTCATCGGTAATTACTGCGTACTTTCCTATTACCTGACAAATCGACTCGTGCGTTAACTTCAATGTTTCGCGTAATAATATCACATACTCCGGCACTAACACCGCCGCGTTCACGTACGTACAATGTACAGCTTATAGCGTACCGCGTACCGCGTATAACACGAAATCCAATCAGAATAAGAAGCAACCAGAAGCAACCTAATTTCTTGTAAGCACATCGCTTATATACCTAAAATCTCCAAACCTGAGGCTCATTCCTGATTGGTTGAAAAGAAGCGCGAAAATAACGCTTTCACGTGATTAATTTAATAAGTTATTTGTATTATACTCGTGTGACCGCTCTTTATAATGGCAAAGTCTTGAGCTGCTAACTTTTAGGGGAGAAACCTTTCTCTAAAAAAACACCCTGTTGCTAATGTCTATAATGCGCTAAAATCTTACTCTTACAAAGGCCTTTATGTTACAGTATACAATGGCAACTTCTCACCCTAAGGTTTTGTGTTCTGCAGTTTGCTCAGTCTTGGCTGCTGAAGCAGATATATTTCCTATATTAAACCTATGCAAAGTATTAATTAAACTAATAAAATACAAAGCGTACCAATATACTGTTACCTCCCTTTCGAAGAAAGTCATGCTAAGGATTCTGACGCAAAATAAATAAATAAATAAATAAATAAAAAAACATCCACCGCCCTTCACCGCGTTTGATCCCATGATCTTGGGAACCAGAGTTTGGCATGTTACTGCTACACTACTGAGAACGACAGATTGGGATGGAAAGGTAGCATAAATAAAAGGGGTTACTCGCTAATATCCAGGGAGTTAAGCGAATGGAGCGCGTAAGTTGTTCTCAAACCTTATTGTAAGTTAGCGAAATGCTTTATTTCCTTAATTGTTCTCTTCCTTTGACATACGACATTTTTATTGCTAACGTCCCTCCTGTTATACTATCTCATTTCCTTCAGTTTCTTACCTCTATTCATTCAGTTAACACTCAACATTTACTGTCTTTCTCCCCGCATAAAATACAATGTTCTAATTCATTGCCTTTAATCCCTTTAAAAAGTATTGCTCCTGTTCTCATCCACGCTAATCTTTCCCTCTCTTGTTTATTACACACACACACACACACACACATATATATATATCCCTTTCTTGACCATTTTATCTTTATTTTTCGGTATAAACAAGCGACTTTTTTTTTTTTTCTAGTTCACATCATGTTTCCATTTACCTATATACTCTATCCTATTCCTCACAGACTTCCAGAAACCTTTCTCATTTTCTTCTCCCTTCTTCCATACGTCTCCCATTTCTATTTTTGTTAAGATTTCCTCTAGCTGCCCCATAATCTCTTTTCGTTGTTAAGTATTATGTTGAGCTGTTTCATATAAATATAGTTTCAGCAGATTCTCGTCTTAGCTATTTCCACACCTATATCAGTATTTTAATATCCTGTCTAGGATTACCCCATTTCCTTCAGGTCTTCCTTGTTCTATCACTGCTCGCGCCCTAAAATATCTTTACAGAATATTCTACACCTATCGTCTACTTTTTTTTTATGTCTGATATCCAGCGTATAGCATGTTTGCGTCTAATGTTGCCTCGTAAACTCTTTCTAACTATTTACTCTATATCTCTGATGGTTTATATTTACATATTCTATAAGTAATATGTCATTGCTGCTTTTACGTTCTACTTCTATCTTTCTATCGTGAGCTGCCCAGCTTCCATTACTACGTAATCTTATCCTCAAATATATCTTCTACAACACGATTTAGTATATTTGTCTGTCTCCACAGTCTTGCTCCTTCCATATCTTCCTCAAACGTCCCTGTTTTGTCCTTGTGGCTGTTAAGTGTGTGCAATTTTTGAATTCTATTTTCTTTCATTCTTTTAACTGTTATTTCCAGTTTCTTCTATATTATGTTATTATTTTGTTGAATTCTTCTGATTTTTGCTGTTCATTGTTTTGTTTTCTACCTAGAGTAGTATATCCAGCTGTGGTTCTGAGGACCTTCATTTCTGCCGTTTGAATACTTCCTTTATGTTGTGCTATCATTGTTAAGGTTTCTGAACCATTCTGGGACAGTCATTGCTTTACACACCTTCATTATTGAATCGTTTCTTGCTTTATTATTTAGAGATTATTTTATTGCAACTTTTATGTAGCTTATTTCATCTATTTCTTTATTAATATACTTGTCTGATCCATGTGTTATTTAACACCCAAGAAAGTTAAACTTTGAATTTTTACTTTTCTGGGACTATTTTGAACCGAACTGAACAAATATCTTTATACGTCATTGATTTCATTTTGATTATAATTATTTATAGGTGGTATGTCCTTTCATTTGATTTAACTTTCATTTTTTGAAGTTTGACCTCGCTTTTGGCTATTTAGATTTGGTCATTCGCGAGAATCATCATTTTTATTATTCTTGTCCTAAAATGAATTTCCCCTGTCGTTTATGATTTTCATGATATTATTATATTGTGTAAATATAAATTAAATAGAGTGGTTAACATTGGACAGCTTTGTCTAACCCTTTTTTTAAATCAATATTGGTTCTCGTTTACCTATCTTGATTTTTGTTTCTTCATACAGACTTTTAATTATATGTAGTAAATGTTTTGGTATTCTTTTCTTTAATATATCTTTAAATACGATATCAAAGGTTTTTTTATAATCTATAAAGAGAATGTGTGTTTCAAGTTGAACCTTTTCGTTTTTTTACCATTCGTTTAAGAGAGAATACATCTGTGCAGCTTCATCCTTTTCTGTTTCCTGCCTGCTTCTATTAAAAGTACTTCTTCTGTTTTTGACATTCTATTGTTTATGATTCCAAATAGATCTTCTGTAACTTATATGTATATAAAAATGTAGTCGAAGCAAGACCTTCCTTTTCAAAACGATACCAAACGAAGATTAACAGTCGATTAGCTTACACTTTGGCTTGTACACTTAAAAATCGCACACATTTGGAATTAGGCAGCGAAGGAACAACGGTTGTCATACGCCACACCCACATGCTACGTTTTCCATTACTAAGGTGACCTCTCCCATGGCTGAGTGTCTATCAAACGACGCATACACCACGCGACTGAGACCTTCGCTACCAACCGGCATCTCTCTTGGAGTGGGCCAGGCACGTGTCATCTGGTTATGCTAGAGTGCCCAATCCATGGTAATTTTATGGCAGTTTTTGTATGTGCCGAATTTAGAGCTGAAAATTATATTCACGTATCACGTACGGTATGACCAACAAGGTCCACATCTTCCGTTTGGTGTCGTTCTGTAAAACCCTGTATATAATGTGTATATATATATATATATATATATATATATATATATATATATATGGTATATCCATCTAAATTATTGGAACGGCATTGCAGTCTCAATATATGATCATTACTGACCAATGAAATGAGGTATGTGTGTAGCCGTCGAAATAAATCACAGAGTCAGGTAGCATTCTGTAGAATAAAAGTACGGGACATTATATCGGAAATGGATATGCGAATGCTGCTGATAACGTTTAGTTAATATTTCATGTATCGGTATCTTTAGTTGACGTGGGACACGCTCCCTGCACATGTTCAGACCGCTACGCGTGTTGTACATTTGAAACATTGCACACCATGTTAGCCAATAGGATCAGATATTCCCTCATCACCTGTCAGATTCATTCCTACCAACCTACATTTCCGGCAACGTGAAAACCGTGTAATTGCCATCGAGAATCAGAACAAAGGGAGGAAATAAATTGGAGGGTAGTGGTTTCTGCGGGCAGCACTAATTGGATATAGAGGTATAACACGCCTGTGATTAACCCTGTGTTGATGTAATTCGGGACCCGCGCTTGCGATAACCTCTGACGTCATATCCAAAGTTACATTGCACAAAGGTATTCCCGTTTCAGCGTTCCCCTTGAAACTTCCCTAAAGCTGACATGCTCATTTAGAGAACTGAATTGTTATAATAGGCGGCGCCGTGGTTAGACCGCTCGCCTCCCATCTAGGCGGCCCGGGTTCAATTCCAAGCGCCTTCATTTGAGATTTATGGTGGACGAAGTGGTGCCTTGGCGGGTTTTCTCCGGGTCCTCCGGTTGCTCCATCATCACTTTTCCCATAATCGCTTACGTTTTATGTCATCCACTTTCTCATGTTCATGCATGGCTACGGGTTGATCCCTCACATATTTGCAGTCCTCCCTGATGTAATAGCTACCATGACTTTTTATACCCAAGGTCGCGGGTTCAAACCTGGCGGACGACAATGGATTTTTTCGGGCGTAAAAATCCTTAGCATTGCTTCTTTCGGGAGGAAAGTAAAGCCGTGGGTCCCGTGTCGTTGATTTACGGAATGTAAAAGAACCTCAAGCCTGATAGAGAGGCCTCTGAGCAAAATTAAGCGATCTTTCACGTCCAGTATAGAATGGGACGCAGCAGTTAAAGTGTGCCCATAAAATAAAACGCCATTTCATATTTTTGACCCCTCATAACAGGTTTTCCATTCTGTGGTTTCGTGCTGTAGGCTCCCCGACAGGCTTCTAACCCGTAGGTATTGTTTTGTAAGTTCTAGGGGGTGTCAGCCCCACACTGGCGGTGAGGGAAAGCCAATTACGAAAGGAAACTATTATACTTGATTTTTATTTTCTTCAGTGAAAATGCCGTCCTATTAAAAAAAATCTGATGTGTTCCATTCAAATGACTTTGTTTAGCTGTTCCACAAATAGGCTGCCTCTTGCCTCTCACCTAGATGTCCCGGGTTCAATCAAAAACGAACACAAGTGAGATTTGTGGTAGACAAAACGGCGCAGGGGCGGGTTTTCTCCGGGTTCTCCGGTTTCCCCCGCCATCACATTCCACCGGTGCTCCGTCTTTATTCAATGTATCACCAGTGTCATCAACTACGGTGCCATGATAGTAAAAGCAGACGCTAAACACCATCAACATGTTTCATAAACAAATTTTCCTACAAACGTTTATCCTGTTAACTACGTCATGCTAGTCAAGATAAACATTAACAGAATTAGCCTTCTTACTTGCTTCTTTGTAAGTTAAAGGGAAATAAGGGAATGCACAGGCTAAAACGGTAATAAAAAGTTTTAAAAGCCGGTCGCTATGTGAAACAATTGAAATTCGGCTCTCTTTACTTGCTGGGAGTAAACAGAGTAGAGACGAAAAGAAAGGTGACTATCCGTTTCAGAAAAGCTTAACGCTACAAAAAAAAAAAAAAAAAAAAAAAAAAATATATATATATATATATATTACATAATTTGTTTGTTTTGACGAGATCTACATTTTTTCTTGTAAAATTTTCTCTGCCTTTTAGGGTTTATCAGTTATACAAAAGTTACACAAAAATCATCCAGAATGAAAAGTTCTTCAGAGGCTGTTCCCAAAAATTCAACATATATATTCCATTTGTCATAAACATATATTAAGCATATGGTACATAATTTTCGAAACCCGTTCCATGTAAAGGCTAGTGGGGGTAGGAGATTTTCCTGAAAATCTTTGCGTTGCATCCTTGGAGGATACTGAACTTAAATACCAAGCTTTTGATATTCAACGGTCTCTACGATTTTGATCTATGCTGTTCACAGACATACACACACGAAACTTTTTCTAATCTTTTTTGGACTCAGGGCCTCTCAAATATGCACTTCTGGTAAAATCTTGACAGAATTTTTGGGTGGAATACAATACCTTCTCTAAACACTATGTACTTAG
Organism: Hymenopus coronatus; assembly: GCA_030762935.1. Taxonomy (NCBI): domain Eukaryota; kingdom Metazoa; phylum Arthropoda; class Insecta; order Mantodea; family Hymenopodidae; genus Hymenopus; species Hymenopus coronatus. The sequence goes on from CM060895.1 coordinate 83,275,710, forward strand.
TACGAAATAATAACTCCATGGCACGACAGCTCACAAGGAACCTATTGCCCGGCCACTGCGTCCCCTATCTCGTCCATGACAGACGTCATTGATGGGGTGCAGTATTGGAGGGTGAGACCTGGAAGCGCTTCGAATCCCCCCTCCGGTCGGTTAATGCGGTCTTCATGACCTGAAGCCGCTACTTCTTCATCAAGTAGCTCCTAAATTGGCTCCCCAGGGACCTCACGAGGCTTAGTGCACCCCGGTCCATGTCTATAATGGTATGTAGAGAAAGTAAAAAACAAGAGTACACGGGCAGCGCTCCGATCCCGCACAAAATCTCAACTGCTATGGATACCAAAAACAATTAATGTCACGGATACATCTAAAAAAAAATTGGTCCATTGTGTTTACATGGTGTATTCATATTGCTGCTTACTCATTGTTATTTTCAATATAAGTGATTATTATCCCTATTAAAGATCGAACGTTTGTGTTAAACATTGGTTTAATGTAATGAAAGAGCACCGTTACATTAACTGCATCTAAATACGAGAGGATACCTAAGCGATTTATTAGTTGATTAATTTTACATTATTGTTACTAATTAGTTTTTGCCTTAAGCTGAACATTCGTATTTAAAGTGAGTGAGAGCAAAGCTATATATATATATATATATATATATATATATATATATATATATATATAAAAAACTTTCCTCCATACTCGCTACTTTTTACTTTCTCTACACGTATTATGTACATAGTGTATAGAGAAGGTATGCACCCAAAAATTCCATAGCGAGATTTTACCGGAAATATATGATTTGAGACCCCCTGAAAAATGTCCGAATGTGTCTGTCTGCCTGTGTATGTACTTGTGTGTGTGTGTATGTGTGTGTGTCTGTGGGCATCATACCTAAAATTAAAAACCAAACTTTGTATGCAGATTGGTAACATCCAAGGATGCAACACGAAGATTTTCAACAAAATCCCCCACACCAACTACCATTTATATAGAACTTTCTTCGAAAAATGTTTATTTTCTCAAAAAAGGTTCTAACGATTTAGATTAAGTTATCGTATATTAAAGATATTTACTCCACAAATAAAATGTATATCTTGAATTGTTTGGGCATAGCCTCTGAAGGCGACATTATTCTGGATGAATTTTACGGAACTTTGCAAAACTGTTAAACCATAAAAGATGGACAAAAATTTAGCATATAAAAACCGTAGAGCACGTTAAAACATAATTTATGTAATATACATACATATTTTCATGGAGTTGATCGTTTTTGAGATATTGATTGTTATTGGTTTTGGGCTTTGAAAAACTTTTCTCATACAGGAATTTGTCAACTCCTGTCCATACCAAAAAAAAAAAAAAAAAAAAAAAAAAAAAAAAAAAAAAAAAAGGAGAGAGAGAGAGAGAGAGAGAGAGAGAGAGAGAGAGAGAGAGAGAGAGAGAGAGCGAGAGCTTCAGTCACATAGCCACCAGCTATTGACTGTCACTTTAACCTATGGTACTACCTTATTTCGCTTCTACTTATAAGGAAGCAAGTAATAAGACCATATCTTCTAATTTTTTCTCGGTTAGCATGATATTAGTAGAATCATAAGCTTTTTAACGATAATTTGAGACAGAGATGTAGAGAAAGTCATGTGAATGAAACACATCAGATTTTTTATTTAATTCCTCAGGTTTTTTTGTTGTTTTATTGAGTCTAGTTTAGTAGGGCTCTAGAAAACAGAGGTCCTCTAATTATGCGAGCAAGAACGTGAAATTATCTTTATATACATACTTAGATATTTAGTTACTATATCCATAACTAAATAATTCATCTATCGTCTTTTGTTATGTGCACATGGAGTAGACCTCACCGTTTATTGACATGAAGTAATACGTGTATTTATTGAAATAACAGTATCATACATTGAGCTTCATAAATCACGCGGGTCCACAAACCGTACGTGATTTTGAAATACACAAGCAACAATACACAATAAGCAACATTAAAAAAACAAAGAATTAAATAGTAAACACGAAAATAGAACGAAAAAGATATTCAAATACGCAACTTGAATTTTCAACACAGCGTATACCTTATTCAGATGCGTTAATGTACCCAACTTATACTCAACAATTACACTTATCAGAAATATATACACATAATACTAACACCACAACACAATGACCGAAAAATACGACATAAAATATATGTATGTAAAACATTATAATCACTTTTGTTTACCTCTTCTTATCGCCTCTCCTCTATTATCAGCCTTCTCAGATCACAGCTGTCTTGCCGTCGCGTCTTCTGTGCTTGCCAGTAGAGTCCAACTTGCTTCTAACTCTATATTCGCGGTGGTAAGGATCACGGTAAATACTTTTCCTTCCATTCCTCCGTACGCTTACATCACATGGGCTCACGACTCTTCCTCCTCGCAAATGGGGCAGATTCTCATTCCATTCTAGTCAGTAATTGTCATCATTTGCCATGCTCCTAGTCTAATCCACCAGAGCCCTCGCTAATGAGTTTTGATGTATTGCTCCACACCCCATTCCGATTTTAGCGCTGACTGTACTTCTAATGCAATTATTTGCTGCCTGTCAATGTCAGAGAGGCAGTTCTTAACTTTTCTCTGTGGCATCCTCAGGGATGTGTCCACGGTCGTGCCGTCTAACCGCGGCACTGTGTGTGGTACGGAATTGTTTTATTCTTGCGTGTAAAATATGACTAACACCAATCCAGTGAAGGTATGTTGCGGAGGTAAAGGCCTTTCAGGATTTCGGGTAGGAGAATGGATTTCCTGGAATTTGAGTCTGAGATTTTGTGCGTGGAAACACAATTTATGCAATTTTACCAAACAAATTAAAAAACTTTTGCCCCACTGACTTCCATTTGAGTTAATTTTTACACCTTGCTTAATTAATTCCCGATCAAACAAGGTTATCCAATTTTATCTCAGAGTGTCACTCATTTAAACCACATAGCTTTGAGCAATTTCCTATCCGTTTTCCCTGAGAACGCTGATAGAGATATATTCTCACACTCGCGATTTCTATACGTTTTTGGACAGCATCACTTATAATACGTTTGCTACGTCTTTACGTATCGTATTCTACAAAAGAGTTTACTTTTTACAGATTGCAAGGTATTTCAATATTTATTTCTAATTTCATTTTTACAAGTCTTCTGTGCTGCTCTGCGTCCAGATGTCGCCCTCCGTAGTGTAATGGTTACTATGCTAACTTCATATTGCCAAGGTCGCGGGTTCAAACCCGGCGGCGGACAATGGATTTTTTTTGTGTGTAAAAATCCTTAGCATGGCTTCCTTCGAAAGGGAAGTAAAGTCGTTAGTCCCGTGTCGTAGAGTTTTTTTTTTTTAATTTTTTGTAGCTTAACTTTCTTTAACCTGATTGATCATATCGGACGAATCGTAGATTTATGGCACTAAAATAACCTCAAGCCTGATAGAGAGGCCTCTGAGCAAATTTAAGCGGCATTTCACGCCCAATATAGAATGAGACGCTGAGAACCATAGCAGTTAAAGGGCATCCATAAATAGCACGCCATTTGAATTTTTTTCTGCGTCCAGACAAAGCTCTTAAACTGCACATATTTTATACAAGCTTAAACAAATGTTACAACTTTCACGAATATTACTGGTACTCACGATCCACTGTTTGGGTTTTACAATAGCTTCATATTTGTGCATAAACTTGGCAACATTTTGGAAAGATATTAGCATGATCTCATACAAATGTGAGCAAACTTCAACTCTCATTTGGACTGTTTTCCTACCATTTGTTGATAATATGCCGTGAATTTACGGTTTCTCTTGTTAAACAGCCCCAGCTAATGTTTTTCTGATTGTAATTTGCACAAGATTAACCTTGCTTAAAACTTGCAGCTACAAAATTAGCTTTCTGTGTATATATTTGACTATAATATTACTTTCAATCACTAATTCTTTCAATGGCTTTATATTATATTAATTTACATTCATATTATTTCCTTACGTTTCTTGTTCTTTCTATTCCTCTATTCTCATTATCTCATGTGAATTTTACGCTTTCGTCCTATTTTAGTTTGCATTATTAGTATATTGGTTTCTCTTGTTATGAATCGTATACGTAATTACTTTTCTTTATACTTAATCTACTTCCTGTTATGGTGTTAAAAGAATGCTTGAATTATAAATACAGTAACACTAATTGCAGTATCCGGTACATGGTTACAATTAGTGCCATGTTCTCAATAAACCTCTTCTTTGGCGTCTATTTTGCAACAGTATATTAGCACATCTTGCATTATTATTTTGTTTAATAATTTACACAGATTTAGTATAAGAAAGATATTTGCCTTAGTAGTCAAGACTGGGCGCATTGCAGAACACAAAACATGAGGGTAAGAAGCTGTTATTGTATCGGCCAAGGTCACTTCTTTTGTCAATTCAGAAATACAAATACTTTTGTAAGATGAAGGTTTTGGTGCGTTAAAGGTCTAAAGGGAATTTTTACATACAAATGTTTTTTTTCCTTAAAAATTCGTAGTTCAGGACTCTTCCATTATAAAGAGCGGTCACGCGAGAAAAATACAATGAACTACCAAAACTAACCACGTGATAACTATATTTTCGCACTACTTAGTAACCAATCATAGATGAGCACGGAGCTTGGATATGTTCGGTATAAAAACAGTGTGCATACGAGAAAAGCTGTTGTATGTATGTTTCTGTTTTGTAGTGTTGGTTCTCAGTCATGTGACTCTCGTTATATTAAATCTTACGCGAAGAAATGCAGTTATTACAACAGCTGATGTACAAGTTTTATATTCCATATTAGTGAAATAAGTGATGACTATTAACAACCGTGGCAATGAGAAAATTGTTATGCAGAAGAAATAGCACCAGTTATAAGCAAATCTACAAGAAATCTGTCGGAAGTCGCACGGATTACTGCCTCAATAAATAGTAATTATGAATAAACAGTATCAGTTCTGAGGAATCTAAGTGAAGTACTTGTTTTTGTTAGTCTATCCCGTGTGACACACCCACGTCATTCTTCCTCCCCTCAGTGAGTCAACTTTGTGTTCTAACATCGATGAGAATAGCCGGTACATCACTAAACATTAAGGAGGTATGTACACACTTATTTCAAAAGTATTTCACTGGCACTAATTCAGACTGACTTCAAGGTAGACGAAATATCTGCGACAATTTCTTCATTGCCTTCTCTTTGAATAAAGTATCAACACATAAATGACTAAGTATTGTCATTTTTGGACACTTTTAATATATCAAAATCCAATAGCTTCCAGTTTCAAAGCAATGAACCGGAGTTTCAACCCGTTCAAGGCTGTATAAGTACATAGTAGGTAGAGGACATATTGTATTCCACCCAACAATTTAATATCGAGATTTGATATATAATTTTGAGGTCCACTGAGTCCAAAAATAAAAGAATTTATATAAAAAAGGTCGGTATGTATGCAAGAGTGTGTGAACAACATAACTCAAAGCGGTAAAATACATAGTGCTTAAATGTATTATCTTCCAAGAATGCGAATTGAATATTTTCAGGAAAATCCCCCACCCTAGCTACCCTTTACATGAAAGAATTTTGAATATTTTAAAAAAATTTTAAAAAATGGTTGTAACGATTTTGATTAAAATACAGTATAGACTGACACAAAAATACTTGGGGAAGGATTCCTGCCATCGAAACAAAAAAATAGGTTCATATAGACATATGCTCTAAAACTCATCGTTTTCGCTCTATTAATTTATTAATTAAAGTCTCCTTCAACGGCTTCACGGTGCAACCTATCACTTCAGTTATTTATGAATTCATAAAAGGCTTTGATTTATTTTACCCTACAGAGTTGGCCTTTTCTTTGGCTAGTGTTTAACCGGAGATCCAGGAGAAAACCCGTACTTACGCCACTACACTATTCTCGCATACGATTGCTTGGGATCGAGCCCGAGAGAGGCGAATGGTCTAACCACTCGGCTAAGGCGCAGTTAGAGTGCCTTATGTTGCCATGACTGCTTGTTAGCAGTTGTCTGCAATACATGTCCCCAGCTGAAGGTGCTGTCTATAGGGACTTCATTCAGCCACTTTCCCAGTCTTATTAGATAATATGCCTCTGCAAATAAGAAGAAACATGTGGTTTGTGCACGATGTGTTAGCGCATTTCAGTCTACTTATTCGAGGTGCACTATTTCTCCGACCTCAATCTTTCGATTCTTATCTTTTGGGGGCACCTTAAATCTTTGGTTTATGTGGCAGATATCCTTGATGAAGAAACTCTTAATCTACGTATCATGGAAGCCTTCAAAAGCATACGACACCGACTGGGAGTATTTGACATTCCATGCTTCGACGAGTGCATGCATGTCTAGATGCAATAGGAGGACATTTAGCTCATTTTCTATTAGTGACAACCACAAAAATACAACGAAGTGTCACCTTTAAAGTGTTTTGATTAATAGCATTATAAACCTCAATAAATCGAGACCAAAGGATTTTAGAACCTGCCCCCGAACTTTATAAAAATATTTTTTAATCAACCTGTATAATATTCGCAAATATAATGTTTATCTTGCATTTCTTGGGCATAGCCTCTGAACTCCTCTCGTGCTGCATAACTTTGCATAGCTGGTAAGCCGTAAGGAATAGCAAAAAACGCACTACACAAAACTATAGATCTCACCAAAAACACACCGTTTATATCCTATACATTTTTTGTCGTGGTGTTAACTATTTTCACGATATTCCTTATTATTAATCATGCTTTCTAAAATGTAAATTTGTTATTCCGGTTTCTTTTGTTTTACTCTTGGTCATGCAAAGAGAACCGAATTTCTATCACTTTTTAAAAGATTCGACTACTCTTTAGCCTAGTATATTCCCTTGTTTCCTTTCTGTTTTTAAAGAACTAAATAAATAAGACAATTTCTGCTGACGCTTATCTTGATTATTATGAAGTAGATAGAAGAATAATCTTTTGTAAGAATTGTTACAGAATAGGTAGTGAAAGCCATTTGAAACTATGGATAGGTAGAGAGACAAATTTGAAGGGCATACATCATGGTTTTTCTCTGGCAAAGAAAAAAAGGTAAGAAAGAAAGAAAAAAATTCTTATGTATTGTATTCACATAATTTTCTCTATCTCTATAATAAATTATTGTATTCTTCTATCTACTTAAGACTAATCGTGCTACTTGCTTCCTTGTAAGTAGGGGAGAAATAACAGAATGCAGTAGGCTAAAGATATAGTCAAATCTTTTAAAAGCTGGTTGCTATTTGATTGAAAATTGTTTCTTTGCATTGCCAAAATTTCAAAAATTCACGTATACAAAAAATACATGTATTTTAATAATGAAACCAATAACAAGGAACATCTCAGAAATTCTCGAATTTCTGAATGTGTAGAATATCCTCGAAACAATATATCACATACATTGTTTTAATGAATATCTTTAATATACCGTATATTAATCAAAATAGTTGGAGCCATTTATAAGAAAATCAAAAAGTTGAACTTTTTTATGTAAAGGGTAATTTGGGGTAGGGGGATTTCCCCCAAAATCTTCGTGTCGCACTCTTGGAAAATACTAAACTAAAATACGAAATTTGGTATTCTACCGACATTTAGTTTTTAAGTTGTGTTCACAGATACATTGACACAAAACACACGTGAGTGTGCGCGCGGACCTTTTTCTGAAAACGCTTGTTTTGGATTCAGGGATATCAAATGTTTGCGTGGAGTACAATATCTTCTCTACCTATGTACTAAGTGAAGAAAGAAATAAGTATTCACTCTTCCTGAGCAAAGGGCAAATCCTCCAAGCACGATCGTCAACAATCCATGTACAGTATAGGTAGCGACTTTGATGTGGAATAATTTCAACTTATTAATGTTAACAAAAGTTTATGCATATGTTATAATATGGTTATGTTATAATATTAATACAAAGGTGTATGGATGGTTAGTTGCATTGGTTCCATTTGACCTCAGTGTAAATATGATTATAATGATGCTGCATGTTTTGTAAGCGTACTTCAATAGATTAAAAGCTATTTTTACTTTCTCTGCACTTACTACGTACGCTGTGTATGGAGAAGGTATTGCCTTTCACCCAAAAATTCGATACCGAGATCTCACCGGAAATCATTTATAAGCATTTTTACAAAAAGCTCAGTGTGTAAGTGTCCGGGTTTCCGTATCTCTGTGGACATAACTCAAAAAAGAAAAGCTCGTAACACACCAAACATTGTATTTGAGTTTAGTATCTTCCAAGGATCGACACGAAGATTTTGAATAAAAACTCCCCCCCCCCCCCAAAAAAAAAAACTATCCTTTACATGGAAAAAGTTTAGAATATTTGGATTTTCTCAAAAATGACTCTTAACAATTTTGAATAAAATAGCATATATAATGCAAGTTCACATGAAATATAAAATGTATATCTTAATTTTCAGGAAATAGGCTCTCAAAACCTCTTTATTCAGGATGAATTTTGCTTAACTGGTAAACCTTAATAAATAGACAAAACATTACTACACAAAAACTGTAGATCTAGTTAAAACACACAATTTATATCATTTAAAGCTTTTCTGGAATTGACTATTTTCAAGATATTCCTTGTTATTTGTTTGTTTTAAAACTTTTCTCATACGGTAATCTGTCAACTCGTAGCCATGTAAAGTAAAGGTTTAATCACATCACCTGGCTTTTAAAAGATTTGACTTTCACTTTAGCCTATGGTACTATTTTATGTCGTTTCTACTTACAAGAATGCTTCTGTTATTGTTTACTTCTATTAGTATGAAGTACATAAAAGAATAACCTTTTTAACAAGTATTTGTTACAGAGATGTAGAGAAAGTCATGAGAATGGGGCACATCAGTTTTTATAAACGGGCGCACATACCCGCGTTGGGTCAAACGCAAATTAATGACTCAGTTACAAAATAAATACTTCAAACAATGACCTCAACCGGGTAATTTCAAATATATCACCAATAAAGGAAATTATATTTTTTTTTCCATGTCATGATGGTCCTCGAGCGGGACCGCTCCCCCCCTACCACTAGGCAATAACCATTAACAAACCTCTGCTAGGGGCAAGAGGCGACGTAGTAAAATCTGTTTCTTGGAGACACTGCTTGCAAGCCGAGAATCTCGCCTCAGTTAAGGGACTCAGTAAGTAGAAGGCTTGGCAACAGCGAGGTCTAACCGCAAACTTTAAAGTCTTTTGGAAGAAGAGAGGGGCATGATCATCATGTTCTGAAAAACATGGTACAAATCACCGCCAACTTTTATAACGCTACCTGTCAAAGAACATAAGCGAAAGAAATACCGTTCTGGTCATACTGACCTGTCGCGAGTATTAGTAAGCACATTTATGAATGATGGAATGAAATATTCTTTTAGAAACTCTTGTTCAAGTGTTCAAACTTCTTTCTCTGAGGATATACAGACAAGAAGACAGGATTATACTCCGATCTACAAAGGAAACTTAAGACATCTGCGTGATATATGAGCCTTGGGTTTAACAATAAACACGAATGTGTCAGCATAACAATGATAGGGTGCAACAATAGCGTGGAGGACACTGGAGAGTAGTAGTCCAGCCGACCATGCCTGCAGTAAATTTGATTATCTAAGCTGACAGTAGCGCGACATCTGCATCTCGGCGGAACAGCGTATGAACCTAATATCTGCCCCAGAGAAGAACAAGTTCCGGGTATCGGGGTTTTGGGTATACAAAGCAGGAACATAAAATATCTGTTGTCATTAGGCAAACAGCCTATTGACTTCATTTGTCGTCAACTATAGATTATAATGGTTCTATTCTCTGGAGCTTCAATACAGCTTTGGTGCATTAATTTATGCATAGCAGCAATTGCAGGACAATGAGGATATTGCTTCCTCTACAACTTAATTACCTATACCACAGGAAGCGTTGTATGGGAAACTGAAGTTCCATACGTAGATTTTAACGTAAATCCTGGATTACAGGTTTCATGAACAAAAATGTTAAAAAGAACAATTTGAATGAATCTTTATTTTGATTCTGGACGTATTGAGGTAGTAAATTTTCCTTCTTCCTCCTTACAAATATTAAACCCTAGGACCATATTCTTTGGTTTGTCCCATATTCCTTCTCTCCGAAGGGCAATAAACTCAGGATACGAGCTTCCTACATTCTTTTCAGATGTTCCCTCCAATGTTGCCTATGCTGTAGAATGTTGTCATTTATTATATAAACCTATAATTCTTCGTTAATTTCGTATAGGAATTTCAATTCTTCTGCTTAATCCGGATTTCATTCTTTTTGCCTATGAATCTATGATGTACTACCATACAAAGGGCACGCCATCCAATTGTAAGATACCCAGGGTTAGATAGGAGTTACCCCTAGATTACGGTGGTAGATTCAGAGCTATAGCTACTACTTGCGCCTGTGAGAGGGAAGTAGGTAGCCTTAAGGTTTCTGGTGCAGGAGGCTATACATTTGGGGAAAGATCAGGAGCTATAAATAAATGCTAGAAGACATAGCGCTTTTACTATCGTGTAGAAGAATGTATGGTTAGGGATGAAAAGCGAAGAAACACAAGATATTACCCAAATGGCATTTAACTTGCCTGATTCATTAGGATTCTTGAAGTCGCTTTTAAATAAATATTAGGCCTGTTCGGCGGAATTCGATCTGGAGTATGGCCTACATAAGCAGCTCAGAAATAGTTTTTTTTTTTTTTGTGACGCTGTTATAGTTTAACCCATTCTTATGCCGGCATTTACAGGACACAGCTATGTCAGCATTGCTTTAACCAGACACAGTTATGTCAGCATTTCGACATCGTGCTACCAATATGGATTGCTGAAACTGGTGCAACATTACCGCTTGCTATATGAAATATAAGTTATACAAAATGACAGTATAAAACTTCAACTTTGTGTCCTTTCAAGTAATTTTTTTCTTATTGGTGAATACATAATTTGGAGTCTCTGCAGTTTTATGTCTAAAAACCGATCTTAACTATACTAACATTGCATCCCCAGTAGTTAAAATGATGCAACTGTTGTATTATCCTATTATTTACTGCTATTTTTACTTTCTCCTCACGTACTATATACATAGTGTATAGAGAAGGTATTGTAATGCACCCAAAAATTAGATACCGAGATTTCACAGGAAATACATCTTTTGTGACCCCTTGAATCCAAAAAGAGCATTTTTTAGAAAAATGTCTGTATCTATGTGTGTCTGTGGGGAGCATAGCGCAAAAACGAAAAGTCCGTTAAAAACCAAACTCGGTATTTAGGTTTGGTATCTTCCAAGGATGCGAAACGAAAATTTTCAAGAAAATACCCCCAAACAAAATTACCCTTTACATGGATTTCTTTTCGAAAATATTAATTTTCTCTAAAATGACTCTAACGTTTTCGATTAAAATATCGTATATTAAAGATATTTACCTAACAAATAAAATGTATATCTTGAATTTTCTGGGAATATCCCCTGAAGACTATTTTATTCTGGATAAATTTTACGGAATTTTGCATAATTGCTAAACCGTAAGAGTTGGACAAAAACTTACCACATAAAAAATATAGAGCACGTAAAAACATGGAGTTTCATGGAGTTGATCGTTTCTTAGATATTTCTTGTTTTTGGTTTCAGCTTTGAAAATCTTGTACTTTTCTCATACAGGATTTGTGAACTCCTGTGCATCCAAACAAAGTACTTTGTCACATAGCAACCGGTCTTTGACTATCACTTTAACCTATGGTCCTCCCTTATTTCGCTTCTACTTACAAGGAAGCAAGTAGTAAGGCTATTTATGCTAAAGTTTTCTCGATAAGCAATAAATAAAATCATTGGCTTTTTAACAATAATTTGTTAGAGAGGTGTAGAGAAAGTCATTCGAATGGAACAGGTCAGATTTTTTCTAATAAGTTTATCTCCTGTAGCGGCCATACTTTTTGCTTTTCCATTGCTTGTATTGTAGAAATATTTGACGTAGTCTATAGCTGTCAAGTCTCAAGTAAGGAAAGTCGGATATTGTCCAAAACAAAAAAAAAATATGAATTATTAATTCGGAACTCCGAATTTTAGTTGTCCCAAGTTAGGTTCATGTCCAACCGCTTTCTTTCGGTAGCGTGGACTGTCCAAAATACTGTAAGAGCACAGCAATCAGGTGAAACAGGCGGGGTCAAAAAAAAAAAAAGCCCCGTTTTACGATAAACATTTACAGCCGTATTTTGAAGTCTTTGAGTGTATCGGCTATACTAGGCAAAATGAGTAAAGGTCAAAATGACAAGAACCCTGAAATATTAGTTTAGGATCAAGAATTTCAAATGTATATAGTGACACAAGCGAAACTAAGGTGAAGAAAGACCTGGATTAATAAAATATACGAGCTCACGGAAAATTTTGGCTTTCATATGGTGTGGCAATATGGAAAAACAAGAAAATGAGTAAAAACAAAAACATGTGCTATAGAAATTCAGAAGGTGTTGGGAAGTTTCAGTAACAAAAAATCACCAAAGATATGCAGTATTGTGTATATATTAATAAGTGAAATTATAAATGATAATTATAGTTATAAAAAAAGTTCAAAAGAAGCGTAAAATTAAGTTTTATATATAATAATAAATTAATAGGTTAACGTAGGAACTAACTTAATTAACGGGAGATTAAATAAACAGTTGTTTTACAAAGCTTATTTAAATGAACATTATTAGAATTTAGAAATTATATTTCAATTTCACATTTATTTTAAAATTAACTGTAAAATAATAAAACATTGGTTGTATTATTATATATAAAAGAAAGCGAGGTATTACTTTGAAATACATATTCCGGTTTAAATAATTAAGTAAAAGGTTCCAATATTGCAAATGTTTATATTATTTATCATTTTATTAATTAAATAGTAATGAAACGACAATGAAAGGTAGGACATTCGGGAAATGGAAGAAAATACTTTATTATTCGCTTTGTGACTCGAAAAAAAATTCAGTAACAAAGACTCTCTTTATTACTCTAACAAAGAATTCTTTATTCTTCCACTGATTACAAATAAAACCTGTTTTCAAACAAATGACTTTCTTCGAGGCTTTCGCAACAATTTTGCAGTTGTTTCCTTTCGGCGTTCACTACAACGGATACTACTGCACGCTAAGAATTTACCGCCAACTACTGTACGTTATGCATTCGCAGTTAAACGTTATTTCAACTGCTGCACAGCTATTAAGTTTAATAATCCGTTATTGCTAATCGTCTCCCTAAACGCTCATATCTAATATTTGCTAATCAAAATTAACCTGAAGAACATAAACCATGAGCAGTTATGGAAACAAAAGTCATATAAATCCTCACACATGCATTCCCATTCTGCGGGACGCGTCTCGTTTTTTACCAGTAGATGACGTTAATAGTTATATTTCCTGTATCTCCCAAATAAAACATAGGGCATCGTTACGGTGTTTCTTTGATCGCATTTGAATCTAGTTGGTGAGTTCGCCGCTATGCACCATGGGATCGGCTGCAGGACGAAATCGTGATTTGCGGACGCGAAATGTTGAAATTTTACCCACAAACCTTCGACTTTCAAGGGCTTCTTCTTGTACGTGCAAGTAAATTTTACAGGGACCGCCGGCTTTTTTTCCCTTTCTAAGGATTCATTGCTAAGAATTTTTGCGTCCGAAAAAAAGCTATCACCCTGAGGCAGGTTTCAACCTGCAATCTTGGGTTTTAGAAGCTAGCATGGTAATACACGACAGAGGATGACTCATGGATGAGTGGCAAGAACTTGTAAACAATCGCAGGTGTAATAATGCACGACTTCGTGGTTAAAGAACTTGATGACGATATACGTGTCCACTAGACTCAGATGTAATAATGCGCGGCAACATTCAGCTATGACTACGGAAGCAAGTCGCTCATACACATGAGGCGATTACGTCTGCCTGGTGTAGTCACAATTCCAAAAAAGCACAAGGATAAAAGAAAAACCATTGGGCCAATGTAAGCGATCCACGGGGATCGAATCTGGGACCTGTAAAATGCGAGTCCTGCACACTACCAAGGCGTCACTGCGCTGGGTACATCAAGCGTACTTCTCACTGATGAGCTATTAGCTAGAGTATGTTAGTGGTGGGGGACACCTCAACAACCGCGACCAAGTACTGAACTATTGCGGCCTACCAGCCTCTCCCCCTGGGGGAAGTGATGAGGGGAGGGCAATTCACAGGCCAGCACACATGAAATGATGACAGATTCAAGCGCAGAATCGCACGGAAGTCCCTAACAGTGTCACTGCATGGTAGCCCTGGCGCGATACGGAGGCTATACAGGCTACAGGAGGAAGTCGGGAAAATGCCACCACAATGGCAACTACCTCAATCAATGCAACCAAGGGGAAGGGAGTTTTAGTCGAAGCAAGCAACCATGCCATCTGCCTGCAAAGTCTCCAGTCATTCCTGCCGCCGACCTGAAAGATGAAAGGATATGAAATGAAGGAATGAAGGGGAAAATGCCGTGATAGATATAACGCACCCCAACTTTCGCCTAAACTGCCCCAAAGAAACCACGGAGAACCTCAGGGCCAGAGTGCGCGGCTGACGGGGAGTGAACCCGGATCTTCCGAATGTCAGTTACAGACGAAACCACTTGAGTCACCAGGCTCAGTATTCTTACTGATACAGATATTTAGCTACTAAAATTCTGTAGTTAAAAATGTGCTTCTACAGTAACATTTGTGGCGTCTGAAAGTCTCTATTCGGTACTTAGAAACCGCCTCCACCAAACACAGCCGCTGATCTAATATTCACTCCAATTGGATTGGTTCGTGTTTGGAGTACATTCAGATGTTCTCTCTGCTACAAGATTCCGAGGAAACATAACGCTAGGGTAGGGACTTTTGTTCAAGCCAATATTGCTTTCCTCAGAAAATAACATTGCTGTTCATAAGCTTTATACTTCCTAGCAGCTGCAGAGAAAAGTAATAAAATGCTTATAGTTTTTCATAAAAAAAAACAGCGCAGGATGCCACTACAAAATGTTCTCATATGCAGTGTCGTGTAGAGTAAAAGTCTATGAGCAAGAATACGCATATGCAATTCCATTACTCAATTTTATTTTGTACTACAATTTCTAGCATCTTAATTTGTATGTATTTATTCTCTACAATTTGGCAGAGTTGAATGTACAAAATTCACTTACAATAATAATCCTACAGTTAAAATAATAATAGTAATATAACTAGCATATTATATAATATACATGTTTTTTTTAAATGTCTGTTTATTATACAGTATAGCAATACTATGACAGCACGCCTGGGTAGCGTGGTGGTAGCGTGTCTGCCTCATTTTCAACAGGTCGTGAGTTCGAATCTCGCTTAGTGTGAGTTACCCGGATAAGGGTAACCCATAATAGATATATATTACCGGCATGTTTATAACAGTTAGTACAAAACCTCAACATTATTAGCTATAAAACAGTTTTTGAGATCTTTAATTACTTCACAATATTTACTTTAATTAATATCTAACATTTATTCTCTTTAAATTATCTCTAATCTTCTTAAGCTTAGAGGGCAGCCATGAAAAGCTGCTACAGACAATTCATTTAATTCTTCAGTTTCTGCTCATCTATTCAAAGTAATGTGTTTTACGTTCTCTAGTACGTATGTAAAATATACATAGCAGATAGAGAATATAATAATTCGACACTGAGATTTCACCGGAAATAAATGTTTTGAGTTACAAAACATAAAGTCCGTTAAATACCAAACTTTTTGAATAAATTCAGTATCTTTGAAAGACGCGACAGGAAAGATTTTCAAGAAAATCCTCCCACCCTCAAGTACCTTTTACATGGAATATTTTTCGAAATCTTTATTTTTTTTCAAAAATAGCTCTAATGAGTTTGATTAAAATAATATATGTTTAAGAAATTTTCTCATATACGTACGCATATGCATATATTTATTTAGTTTCAATTTTGAACTACTTACACTTTCTCAAACAGGAACTTGTTTTTCATATATATTACGCCTAGCCACGCAAAGAGAGCCGAACTTCAATGGTTTCTCGTAGTGTACAGTTTTTAAAACATTGACTGTCGCTTTGACCTAGTGTATTCGCTTATTTCCCTTTTGCTAACAAGGATAACGGGTTTCCGTGTACCGGGTGCAAGTTTTGGCTATTAGGAATGGTGTGGAGATGTGGGTGACCTAGCTCAAAGTTTGCTAGCATGGAATTTGTTTTCAGGCGTGGTAAGACTCAAGTGATTTATTCATTTAGTTCGACATTTTTCTGCCGTCGAACACACACGCATTCCTCCTAAATTTTCTACTGCAAACTATGCCTTACCCAACCGCGACTATTATTACTTATTACTTTTGGTGCAGTGATTTTCACATTTTATCCACATCATACTAATCGAGATAAACATTAGCAATATTATTTTATTACCTGTCCTTGTAAGCAGAAGCAACATGGAAAATACACTAAGCTAACAGTATTAGTAAAATCTGTACAGAGCTATCACCATGTGAAATAATTGTAGTGCCGATCTCTTTATATGGCTCGAAGAAAAACAATGTAGGTAACGAAAGATAGCTTACCGTTTGAGAAAAAAACTAAGTACCTTAGAACTGAAAGCAGTAAAAAGTCATATTTCGTAAATGGTTAGTTCTACAGAAAAAAAAAATATATATATAACATAAGTTGTGTGTTTTAACGAGATCTGTATTTTCTGTGAAGTAGGTTATTGTCTCTATCCCTCCCTCTCACTCTTACGGATATACTAGTTACACAAATTCATCCAGAATGAAGAGATTTATAAAAACTATTCCCTTAAAATTCAAGATATACATTTGTTTTGCCATGAAAATATCTCGGACGTATGGTACGTATTTTAAACAAAATCGTTGGAACCATTTTTGAGAGAATAAAGTTTTCGAAAAAGAGCCTTGTAAAGATAGTTGGGGTGGGGTATTTTTTTTTTCTAAATCTTCGTGTCGCATACTTGAAAGATACTGGACTTAAAGATCAGGTTTTTATTTAATGGCATTTTCGTTTTTGAGCTATGCTGCCCAGAGATACACAGAGGGAGAGAGAGGGGGGGCATCACGAACATTTTTCTAAAAATATTGTGTTCCATTCAATGTCCAAGACTTTGTGTAAATTATTGTTACAAATTGTATTCCTTTATCCGCATTGTGGTGCTCGAGATTAGCATCAGCAGAAATGGAGGAAAATAGGTTAATAATTAGGCTAAAGCGATAGTCAAATCTTTCAAAAATCTGGTGGCTATGGGAAGCATTTAAAATTCGGTTGGCTTTGCAGAACCAAGAATAAACCAAAAGAGAGATGACACGAAAGATGGCTTTCAGTATCAAAAAAGTTGAAGTGATTTAAATAACAAGGAATATCTCGAAAACGGGGATGTCTATAAAAATGTATATAAAATAAAGTGTGTGCTTTAAGAGATGTCCATTTTTTGTGTAGTATGTGTTCGTTTATCTCTTATGGTTTTACCAGTAGAGCCGTCCAAAATAAAGAAGTTCTCAAAGGATATTCCCAGAAAATTTAAGATATACATTTTATTTCTCATGTAAATGTCTTTTAATATACGGCATTTTAATCAAAATAATCACTTTTGAGAAAATTAAAAATTTTCGAAAAATCTCCTATAAGAAGGACAGTTTGAGGGGGGGTTCTGAAAATATGTGTGTCATATCCTTGGGAGATTTAAAAGTTAAATACCAGGAGTGGTATTTAACCGATTTTTCGTTTTTTAGTATGCTGTCACCAGACGCGCGCGCGCGCACACAAAGACATATACACACATTTTTCTAAAAGTGCTATTTCTTTTTATTTAGGGATTCCTAAGCATATATTTCCGGTGAAATGTTGATATGGAATTTTCGGATGGAGTACATCACCTTCTCTATCACTACGTATATTGTACATACGCGGTAGATAAAGTGAAAACAGATTCAAGTAACACCATGTCAATACAACATAACATTTAGAGCTATGGGGACAAATTATAAATAGTTAAGTTGAGTTTGTGAGGAATTGTTATATTAGTTCAAGGAGAATGTAATATTTCTTTTACTCACTATAGGTAGAAAAAAATGCAAATCGCGTGTTATTTATGGACGCTCTTTAACTACTTTGGCTCTCAGCGTCCCATTCTAAATTTGGCGTGAAAGACTGTTTACTTTTGCTCACAGGTCTCTCTATCAGCATTGAGGTTCTTTTACGTGCCGTAAATATACCACACGGGACCCACGGCTTTACTTCCCTTCCGAAGGAAGCCATGCTAATGATTTTTACGCCCGAAAAAAATCCATCATCCTTCGCCGGGTATGGATCCGCGACCTTTGGTTTATGAAGTTAGCATGGTAGCCAATACACCACGGATGGCGACACTATAGGTAGAAGAGAATATATTTTCAAATGTTGAATAATGTATGTCAATTTTATTCCATCTGTTTTAATTAGGCATTGAGTTAAAAGAGGTTAAAGATTTAAAATATATTTCGATAACTCAAAAACGAAAAGTCAGTGAAATACCAAACTTGGTATTTAAGTTTAGTATCTATCAGGAATGCGACACGAAGATATTGAGAAAAATCCCCCCACACCCAACTACCCATTACATGGAACATTTTTGGAAAATTTTTATTTTCTCAAAAATGGCTCTAACGATTTTGATTAAAATTTCGTATATTAAAGATATTTACCTGAAAAATAAAATGTTTATCTTGAATTTTCTGGGAATAGCCTCTGAAGAGTAGTTTATTCTGGATGAATTTTACTGAATTTTGAATAACTGCTAAACCGTAAGAAACGGACAAAAACTTACTCCACAAAAATTGTAGAGCACATTAAAGCACACAATTTATGTTATATACATTTTTTTCGTGGAGTTCGTCATTTTTGAGACATTCCTTATTTTCGGTTTCTGCTATGAAAAGTATAATTTTCTCATACAGGAAATTGTCAACCCCTATCCATATAAACAAAGGAACTTCATTGACATAGCAACCAGCTTTCGACTATCACTTTAACCTATGGTAGTCCCTTATTTCACTTCTACTTACAAGGAAGCAACTAATAAAACTATTTCTGCTAATTTTTTCTGATTAGCATAAACTAAATAGAATTATAAGTTTTTTAAGATTAATTTGTTGCTGGGATATAGAGAAAGTCATATGAATAGTATACATCAGATTTTTTACATATTGGATGAGGAATATATTACGGCGCATAATGCTAGCAATTGCATTATAAATGGTAGCCGGGCTTGTAGGCCGTAATCCAAATGATTTAATTACCGACGTTTCGCCGAAATCTGCATCCGACATCTTCAGGGAACAAAGCTAAAGTCCAGTTTCGGAGTCCAAGTCTGCCGGACGCAGATTTCGACGGAATGGCGGTAATTAAGTCATTTGGACCACAGTCTACATGTTGCCTACGCCGGCCGTGAAAACCTAGTATTTACGTAATGCTAACAATTTAGCGATCTACTACCGACAATTCCTAGATGTGTATTAGAAATTAAAAGGAACATCAGCTCGGAAAATCGCACCTATATACATACATGCACATGCCTGCACTCGTGCTTGTATTTTTAAAAGTCACTAATATTTAATACCAAAACAAACATTGAAATAATGCTGCATAATTTTAAAGCCTATGACATCATATTCAGAGTATGCATATTTGTAAACAAGCATTGTTTATTTCCACGCTGATTTAATTAAACTTTAAAATGCTTTAGCATTAACTTGCAGTAAGATCCTAGCACTGCAATTACAGGAAGATTAAGTCACGAACAGTGCATTCCTTCATTATCGCCTGCAAGGTACTGTGCTTTACTGTGCCCTGGAGGGTGAAACGGAGACTGTGCTCCAGAAACACCCTGGCACCACATGCACCCATAAATGAACGTTCTAGCCTTATACATAGAGGCTTATGAGCTCAAACGGAGCCCATGTGGAACTGGCGCAAGCTTCAGAAAACTACTTCCTACAGTAAGATCACGCGGTGTTTAACGTACTCCTCAAATGAAAGAACTAGAAAAGAGTAGGGGAACAATGTTTAATCAATAATCTTAATATGTAGGCATTTCCTTCTTACTTTCTCTACACATACCATGTACATAGTGTATATAGAAGGTATTGCATTCCACCAAAAAATTCGATACCGAGATTTCACCGGAAATACAAGTTTTAGGGTAACGTGTATCCAAAAAAGCATTTTTGGAAAAAGTTCCGTGTGCCTATGAACACGATAACTCAAAAACGAAAAGTCAGTAAAATACCAAACTTGGTATTTAAGTTTAGTATATTCCTGCGATACGAAGATTTTGAGGAAAACTCCCCCACCACAAACTACACTTTACATGGAAGTTTTTTCGAAAATTTTGATTAAAATATGGTATATTAAAGATATTTGCCTGACAAATAAAATTAAATGAATATCTTGAATTTTGCATAGCTGTTAAACCGTAAGAGATGAACAAAGGCTTACCACACAAAAACTTTGAAGTACGTTGAAACACACACTTTGTTATATAGTTTTTTTCGTGGAGTTGATTGTTTTTGAGACACTCCTTGTTTTTGGTTTCAGCTTTAAAAAACGTATACTTTTGTCATACAGGAATTTGTCAACTCCTGTCCATACAAACAAAGGAACTTCAGTCACAAAGCAACCAACTTTTGACTATTACTTTAACCTATGCTACTCCCTTATTTCACTTCTACTTACAAGAAAGCAAGTAATACAATTATTTCTGCTATTTTTGCCGATTAGGATGAAGTAAAAAGAAGCAAACACTTTTTAGCAATAATTTGTTGCAGAGATGTAGAGAAAGTCATATGAAAGGAACACAGATTTTTATTTAATAGTGGTGCTACGACAACGGCTGCTTCCCAGGAGCCGCCCCTGCTTGTATTTGTCATAAAACAAGCAGCTCTTTAGCCTGAAGTGTGACGTCCATGGGACTCATTTTGTAAAGCCAAGCGAGGAGAATAATTTAATTTTGACCCTGCCTCTTTGTAGCGTCTACAATTTGGGTCTTGTTACCCTTTTATATCCAGTAGAGGCGCTTAGCAATGTGACGGTCTCTACATTTTATTTCTGTGCTGTTGAGAAACAGACGGCTGGGGGCGCGTAAAGAGGTGCTTGGCTTCAATAGCCTTTCGTCTTTCGTCTGTAACAGTAAACTCCCTAGCAAAACTTTATCCAATACAGAGAGTGATAAAGCAAGGAAGCAATATGCGATAAAAATAATAAAAAGGAAAGACATTGATTGATTACTTAGAATTACACCTTACTCGTCATCTGCTTCGATCTTTCGCTTGCTGCTTTTTACCACGCTTTTCTTTTCTTTTCTTTTTTTGGAGATAGCAGTTTCAGAGCTTCCCTACAAAAGAAAAGATATATTTCACCGTTATTTTGTTTAAAAGCACATCCATTTCCTCTAGATAAGCAAATGTTGCGGTATAATGCATTCACGTCAAGATAGGAAAAAATGCAATTCAGAAAAGTTTCATATCTGTATATTGCCAAGTGTGGGGATTTTCCTTCGCCTAAATACATTATTACATGTCACATAATACTTATTCTATCATTACAACTTCTGTAAACGTATTATCCAGGACATTCTAGTTCCAAATATACTAAATTCCATATAGGGCAAGGTAGAATAACACCGAATGATTGCAAGTTTGTTATTCAAGGTTTATAACCGAGTATTTTTATTTTATGCAGCTTGAATGTACAATGCACATAGTGGATAGAGAAGGTATTGTATTCCATCCAAAACTCCTTGAACTTTCACCTGGAATATATATTTTGTTGCCCCTAGAGTCCATAAAATAACATTTTTAAAAAAATATTTCTATTTGTGTCTGTGGACTGACTAGCTCAAAAACGAAAAGATTTAGTATCTTCCAGGGGTGCAACAAAAGATTCTGAAAAAATCCCCCCATCACAAACTATCTCTGACATGGAAACATTTTCGGAGGTTTTGATTTTCTCAAAAATGTCTAACGATTTTGAATAAAATCTCGAATATTAAGAATATTTACATTCCAAATAAAATGTATATATTTAATTTTCTGGGAATAATCTCTGAAGACCTCTTTATTATGGGTGAATTTTGCTTAACGGCTAAACCACAAGAGATAGACAAAAACTTACTACACAAAAGTTAGATCTCGTCAAAATACACAATTTATGCCTTTACGTTTTTATTGTGGGGGTAACTTTTTCGAGATATTCCTTGTTATTGGTTTCAGTTGTAAAGTATTTACACTTTTCTCAGTCAAGAAATGTCCGTTTTTCTTTAATTCTACTCGTGGCCAAGCAAAAAAGCGATTTGAATTGACAGCCACTTGACGATAATTTAAAACATTTGACTATCAGTTTAGCATAGCGCATTGCTTTATTTCCCTTCTACTTGTAAGGAACTAAGTAATGAAAACATTCTAATGTTTATCTCGATAAGTATTGTGTACAAAAAACAATCTTTTGTAAGAAGTTTTAAGAGCAGCTAGAGAAAGTCGTGTGAGTGTTACACATTAGATTTTTTATGGAGAACGTTTGACGTTAACACCTATATTAACGCTTTGGAAACAGGTATTAGGTTTTTTGTAAGGTTATATCGGGGGCTTCGCACTTGAAACAATTCGTTGTCTGTAGGTCCTTTACGTTAGGTTTATATCATTTTATTCTACTCAAACACACACACACACACACACACACACACCACACATATTCACTCTCACATACATACTTCCAGACTCTGAGTGATAGGGAATAATTCTGGCTAAAGAATCGAACCCGGGACCTCCGGGTGAGAAGGCGGCTCGCTGACCACTCAACAACGCTGTTTGAGAAAAGTATAAGTTTTTCAAAGCAGAAATCAAAAACAAGCTATGTCTCAAAAACGATGAACGACACGAAAAAAATGTATATAACATAAATTGTGTGTTTTAACGTGCTTTGCATTTTTCGTGTAGTAAGTTTTTGTCCATCCCTTACAGTTTAGCAGTTATTCAAAATTCCATAAAATTCATCCAGAATAAAGTACTCTTCAGAGGCCATTCCCAGAAAATTCAAGATATACATTTTATGTGTTAAGTAAATATATTTAATATACAAAATGTTAATCAAAATCGTTAGAGCCATTTTTGAGCAAATCAAAATTTTCGAAAAAAGTTCCATGTAAAGGGTAGTTGGGGGTGGGGGGATTTTTCTCAAAATCTTCGTGTCCCATCCCTGGAAGATACTAAACTTAAATACCAAGTTCGTTATTTAACCGTCTTTTCGTTTTTGAGCTATGTTGCCCCCCCCCACACACACACATGGACCTTTTTCTGAAAATGCTGTTTTTGGATTCAGGGGGACCCAAAACATGTATTTCCGGTGAAATCTCGGTATGAACTTTTGGGAGCATTACAATACCGTCTCTATACACTATGTACATAGTACGCGTAGAGAAAGTAAAAACTTAGAGATAGGGAGAGAGGGACATGGAGAGACATAGTCACAGATTCTCTGTCACTTTAACCTATGATACTCCCTTATTTCACTTCTGCTTACAAGAAAGCACATAATTAGGCTATTTTTGCTATTTTGTTTTCGATTAGCATGAAGTTAATAGAAGCATAAGCTTTTTAACAATAATTTGTTGCAGAGCTGTGAATGATACATATCATATTTTTCTAATAAGTAAACCTCCCTCCCCTCCATCTGATGGAAAACCTTCAAAAATGGCCGAGTCTTTCTTTTATTACTTTCCAACGTTCGTTAGTCTGATCATGAAGGGATAATTGATTCCAGTATGTTTCCGATAGTTATGGGCCGTTTATGGACTGGACTCGACCCGACCCATTGAGGATATTGTGCCTATGCCTACGCCACACAAAGGGACGTCCCCGGGAGGGCGGACATTCAAATGCCGGGCCCAGAGGTGACAGCATAGCAATGAGTCCCTACAGTTTCCAAATTTAGACTCCCGGCAGACCGGGGATTCTCAACCCACCTAGAGAGGCCAACCCCGCTCCCCCCCCCCCCCCCCCCCCAGAGGGACGATGGGTAGACTGAGTAAAAATAGTTAACTGTCTACTCTCTCAAAGATCAAATTTTACTCGCAATTCAGGATACATACATAAAATATATATAAGCAACTCTAGTAAAGAAATGATCATAAGAAATAGTATTACAATTCATATTCAACCAGCTATATATTTAATAATACTACCTATCCTAACAAATGTAATGAAGGTCCGTAAGCCCCAGTAAACAGCCAAGGGCCGAATACGGATAAAATTCCAAAGAGAGAATGCTTTTACCCTGTTTCGCTGCACCGAAAAACATTTGACACTCTCAAACATGAAACATCCATCCATCCGTTCATCCGTCCATCCTTCCATACAATTTATTTCATATATCATAAATATCTACCTTAGTCTGTGCTGTTGTATGCTGTAATAAAGGATGTTAAATACTTCTAAAAAGCATAACTGAAGCGGCGGAGCCGGACGAAGGTGGGGTCTCTAAATTATTAGGTATTGTATCCTAAGCTGTCGCACATCTCGCCGCACTTCTCTCCTTTTCGTGTTTCGAACTCAGAAGATCTAGCGAATGGACGGCGTGGAGCGGCGTAAGCGGTAGGAAATGCTGAGTGTAACGCCTTCTTTGGCGTTTGGTTTATGACTAACTGTAAGCGAGACCTCTTGTTAGAGTTAGAGTGGAGTGGTTCCCATTTGTATCCTTATCTTCGTCCCTTCTCAAGGTGTGTGTGTGTCATTCCGGAGAGGGCACTACGATGCAGCTACAATAGAGATTATTAAGCGTCATACCCCGGAGTATAATATAACTCTGTGTCCAACGGACAGCCGAATCCGACCGCGGTGAAAGAGCCACAGTGCTGGGTCCCTAACATAGTCCAAGCAATTGTTAATCTCAAATCGAGGAGCGATAGGAGTCGGCCCCATGGCCTGACGGTACTTCTGAAGTCCTCAACGTCACCTCGCCACCGAAAGCTGTATTTTCAACGCGCGTCCAAGTAGTGGTGCCACCACAGCAGTCACTTTAACACTTACAACCCTGACACAGACCGGTAGGAATGAAATAGAGATCAACTGAAGGGACAGGAAGTTTTTCTGAATGAAGAAACCTCTCCAAAGAAAAACAGAATAACAATTCAAAAAAAAAAAAAAAAAAAAAAAAAAAAAAACATGGCTCAGAGAAGTCGATCGCGGAAATCGAACACATGACCTCCCTAAACGCCTGTGTCTGCACCCCTGGCTTGGTTCTGTTACGAGTATAATTTCACTATAATTAAAACTAGTATAATTATTCAGGTTCAACCAAATATTCTACTTAATAAACCAATTTCTCCTAATTCATTTCGTAATCGAAATAGCCATCCCCCCTAGGACTTACAAGCCAATGCCTAGGGGTCAGAAGCCTGTTGGGGAGCCAACGGCACGAAACCAAAGAATGGAGAACCTGTTACGGGGATACGGATCGTAGCCAGGTATGAACACGAGGAAGTGGATGATATGAAACGTAAGCGAAACTGATGATAGGAAAGTTGATGATGGAGTGATTGGTGGAGTGAGTGGCGGGTGAAACCGGACAACCCGGAGTCCACCACAAATCCCACATATGGGCTCTTGGGTTCAAACCCGGGCCGCCTAGATCGAAGGTGAGCGGTCTAACCACTCAACCATGGCGTCGCTTGTGTATAATTTATCGATAAATATTACTCATAAGGCGTAATAAGATTGAGATGCGAATCTTGAATAGTGAGGTAATTCAATTTTATTCAACGACTTTCTGGAAATAAAAGAATTAAAAATCGACATGGAGCCTTAGAAAGAGAACACTTGCAGCATTAAGGGCTTCAATTAGAGAACCAATATTACAGTGAAAGTCGATAGTGGGGTGAGGTTACGAAAGGGGTGCTACGCTAGCCTTTCGTATCTACCTGGTTAATGTTTTCCATCGTCGTAAACGGATAAGGTTAGCGGAGAAAAGGTAAAGAGAAGAAGGGAAAAAGAATAAAAAGGTAAAGAATAAAACTTCGCCCTGAGCTCGAATTGAACGTTTTTCTAGACTTCTTTTCCATTCCCTTTTTTCACTTTATCTCTCCCTCAAATCTCATCTCCCTTAGTTCGTGCTCTTTCTTTTGCTAATTAATTGACTAATGAAATTGTTTTAAGTAAACGTCGTTGTATTTTATCCTTTCTTTCTATCTCTAGCACTTTAAAGGATACTGAGAATGACATTTTGACTACAATCGATCAAAAAATCGAAAATAGCTTTTTATAGGAAATGGCAGTTGCAATTTTTTGGCATTATTAGATAATCAACATTTAGCTGTACGCCTTGCTCTCGGTTCTATAGGCATTTAAAAATCATCCTAGCGTATAATTTAATAAAAGAGGGGTTTTCTCAAAACTATATTTTTCATTTTTAAAATGTTCCATGTGCATCAAATTTTGTTTAAATGCAAATGAAATTTACAATAATTCGCAGAAGAATTTATTGCAATAAAACAGGCCAAACTTTATCCTAACAGAGCAGTGATTTTTGAAACCCAAAATATTTTTATTAAAATGAATAATTTTAGAGCAACATTTTTAAACTTTTAAAACAAATTAATTCAGTATTCAGATTTATTGAAATACAAAACGATTTAAGTTTTAATGTATGGTTCAAAGCATAATTTCAAAAAAATAGCAACCAATTTTCTGACATTATGAGATGTGATTTATTATGTTATCGAATTTTCAATATTCAATTTAGTATTTTAGTTATTGTAATATAAATACCTATAAAAGCACCTTACTTTTAAAAGGAAAGGTTTGTGTTAATTTGGTTTTAAATATATCCTAACTAAACCTTTAGAGGAATATTTGTAATCGTAATTAAAAATAAAAACTTTAAGATAAAGTAAACATCTATTAACACAGTTTTTACTGTTAAAATAGATTAAATGTTCATCAGTTAAAGTCGCCCTCCGTGGTGTAATGGTTACCATGCTAACTTCATATACCCAAGGTTGCGGGTTCAAACCCGGCGGAGGACGATGGATTTTTTCGGGTGTAAAAATCCTGAGCATGGCTTCCTTCGGAAGGGAAGTAAAGCCGTGGGTCCCGTGTCGTAGATTTACGGCACGTAAAAGAACCTCAAGCCTGATAGAGGCCTCTGAGCAAAATTAAGCGGTCTTTCACGTCCAATTTAGAATGGGACGCTGAGAACCACAGCAGTTAAAGAGCGTCCATAAATAACACGCCATTTCATTTTCCTCAGTTAAGCAAAGAATCTGAATATAAAAATTAAAACTGGGTCTTTTCATTCAAAATTACTATTTATTGATAAACTTGTTAAGACTGGAATTTTTTTTTTTTTAATTTTTCAGTCATCTAAATTTCGACAACAATAAAGTAAGTCATCCATAAAAACTGGAGATATATATATATATATATATGTATAGAATATATATATAGAATATATACGTAATAATACGTAATTTATCATTTGTCACTAAAATATCAAGCAATTGAATTATAATCAACATTCCTAAGGTTATTATTGAGAAAATCAAATATTTCCAAAAAATGTGTCATTAAAATGTAGTGCATAGTGGAGAATCATTTTTAATCTACGTGTTGCAGCTTTGTAAGATGTATCAAATTTTGTGATTAACGGACTTTTTCTTTTTTTGTGTTATGCTCATTATACACCTCAAACACACACATAATTTTAATTCAAGATAGGTACCTCAAAATATAGACTTCCGAAGGAATTTCGACTAGGAACTTCAGATGGAATACAATACTTCCCCATAGGAGAGAAAGTGCACAGATAAAATATTTGAGCAAATAAAAAATAATATCCCGGAAATGATCAACGCAAGAAAAAGCATAGTTATGTGCTCTGTAAGGTGTGTAATTCAATGATGTCTACTTTTTTGAGTAGTAAGATACTGTGTATCCTTTTTGATTCATCATCTATACAAAAGTCATTCAAAATGCAGAGTATTGGACAGGTTACTCTTCTAAAAATCTGATGTGGTCCATTCACATGATTTTCTCTACAAAGTATTATTGTAAAGGTTTATTTTCTATTTACGACCTTGCAAATGAGATAAACGTTAGCAGAAATTATTATATTAGTTTCAAGTGAAAGGCAAATAAGGCAATAACAAGCCCAAGACAATAGTCAATATTTTTAAAAAGCCGGTCGCTATTTGGAACAATTGAAATTCGTTTTTGATTTGCGCGGCTTCGAACAAAACAAAATGGGCATGAAACGAAACATGAACCTCCCGTTTGAAAAAAGTTTAGGTAGCTTAAAAGAGAAACCATTAGCAATAAATACCTCGAGAACGGTTAAATCTAAAACCAATAAATGCGTATGACATAAATGCTACATTTTAACCAGAGCTGTATCATTTTTTGTATAGTAAGTTTTTGTCTATCTCTTACGGTTTACCAATCATGTCTTCAGAGGCTATTTCCAGAAAATTCAATAGTTTTTTTTATTTGTCATATAAAAATCCTTAATTTACAGCATTTTAATCAAAGTCGGTAAAGACATTTTTGAGAAAGGCAACATTTTCAAAAAGTGTTGTGTAGTTGTATGTAATATTGCAGTTTGGTATTAAGTAATTATCTTGTAAATCTTCCTTAGAAACCATTAACCTTAAATAGCAAATTGAGTAACTAAAGGTAATTTCGTTTTTGAGTTTTGCGACGCGGATCTTTTTCTAATAACGACTTTTTGTACTCAACGGGACCTCAAAACAACATATTTCCTGTAATACTTCTATGTTCGGTGGAATACAGTACCTTCTCCATTTACTATGTGCATGGTATGTTTACAGAAAATAATAATTCAACTTTTATATTTTATTTGTAATCACATAAGTTGTAAGTAGTGTATTTTAAACAAAATAGCCAATGTAGCTTAGCCTATTCAAACTATGAGATTTTTAATTGTCCCTGGTCGCCAAAACACAGGGAAGCGTACTACAACTCTTCTTTCCCTTATGCCCTCCTATTTCATATGTTCTTTCATTTATCGGATGTGTTCTGCAATATTGGAATGCCGGACACATGGCGGAACTTACGCTCTGGAAAAAGTTCTCCGGGAACACCAGAAAGAGCTGTCGCGGCTGCTAGGTTCTCTGCGCCGTCCTCATATTGCTCCATGATTGCTCGGGTGTTCAAATTTGGAAATATTAGGGACTTCTGCGCGTCTCTGTGACCTATCTGCCTGCGGTTGTCTACTGCTCTTTCACTTCACGCCTCCCGGATCGTTAGCAACATTGGATTCACTATGGCGTCACATTACATGAGGTTATAACAGACATTCTAAATTAAAGAACAGAGGGGAAGATGCAATAGTTCATTCCACATCGTGTGAAGCATTGGGGCAATCCGTTATGTGACGTAATGGAATATTTGTAAAAACTCTGCCTTCCTCATTTGCATCCGATATTCATTTTTAGGAAAAAGGTCCGTTTGTGTGCCCGTCTGTGAATCACAAATGAAGAATCGGTACCTAATATACCACACTTGGTATTCAATTTTAGTATCTTTCAAGGGTGTGACATGAAGATTTTGAGGAAAATCCTCCTGCCCCAAATTGCCCTTTGCATGAAAAAAAATTCGAAAATTTTAATTTTCTCAAATATCTCAAACAATTTTGATTAAAAGTACCGTATTAAAGATATTTACATGACAAATAGAATGTATATCTTGAATTTTCTGGGAATAGCATCTGAATACCTTTTTATTCTAGATGAATTTTGATGGTATTTTATTTTTTCTTATGTTTAACGTCCTTTAATTTGGTTTGTCATATCGAACGATGAATGAAATTTTTGGAATGATGCTTAAATGATCTCCGATCCATGGAGCTTAAGATTGCTCGACGTTTTTCTTCTCAGTATAAGAGAAATCTCCGAAAAAAACGTATCCGGGTAACTCGCCTTAATGGATATTCAAACTCGCGACCTGTTGAATGTGAAGCAGACATGCTACCACCAGACTACCCAGGCGGGCGCTGGTAATTTTGTATTATCTTTTTAACAAACATGATTAACATATTCTACATTTTACAAATATTTAATTCATTAAATCACAAGAAAAGAAATCATTACATTTACATTATTTATTTCAATATTATCCTATTTTTTTAAGTTTCATAATGTTTACAATTTATTCAAGTATCATTATAAAAGAGATAGACGAAAACTTAATACACAAAAACATGTACATCTTTTTAAAACACACACTTTTTTCGTGGTGTTAACCATTTTGAAAAATTCCTTGTTATTAGTTTCAGTTTTAAAATACTTAAACTTTTATTACGGGAATGTGTAAACTTCTGGCCATACAAAGAAATGGATTTCAGTCACATAATAACGACTTTTTAAAAGATGTGGCTGTCGTTTTAGCTTAGTGTATTCCCTTATTTCTCTTCTACTTGAAAGAGAAAAGTAATAAAGATAGTTTCTGTTAATGTTTACCTCAATTAGCATGAAGTCTTACTAAATGAACCAAATGATCATCAAAATGTTAGTAGTTAATATAATTCAGTTTACAGAAATTTTGCAAGTGTACGTGGAGTCAAACATACGACTATATGTAATGCATATAATCGCATTTTGGAAAATTAATCCTTATAAATAGCCTCCAACTTTTTCTTTCAAATATTTCATATTCGCACAATTTTGTAGAGGAAGTAATTCGATTTGAAGTTCGCCTGGAGCCACTAAAAATTACATCAAAGTGATACTTCCTGCGTTTTGAAGCTAACATTCTGTTTATTTTGCTTATAAACAGTACATTTCTTACTGAAGCTGATATGTATGTATAACAGTGTGTGTGACTCACCAAAATGTTATTTTTACAATCAATATATAATGTTTTGTTTATATTGTATAAATTAAAAATAATATGTGAATGGATTTTAACACTTGAAAAAGCTACCAGCTTTCATTCCATCAACACATTTTCTTAATTGGAACGTACAATCCAATTCTATCCTTAGGTTTGTAATGGTTATTTAATTTCTATATTAAATTTTTAAAATTAATTTTAAAGATTGAGTAAAAGGACATGCCTGGGCTACTGTAACCGAATCGTAATCCTAATTCAACAAATGTTCTGTTGATCATATTTCTGGCAGCTCCTTTCTGCCATTCGCTGTAACATGTTCCGAATGAAAGATACTATAGGATATT
Source organism: Hymenopus coronatus (assembly GCA_030762935.1). Lineage (NCBI taxonomy): Eukaryota > Metazoa > Arthropoda > Insecta > Mantodea > Hymenopodidae > Hymenopus > Hymenopus coronatus. The sequence continues at coordinate 83,307,010 of CM060895.1, forward strand.
TTGAATAGCTAAGTCCGACATATTCTCATTATTTACATAATGCTAGTTTAGAACAATGGGAGGTACGAATATTATTAAGAGCCGAATCCATAGCATGTAATCCTACAGGAAATGAAATTCATGGGTATGCTTTGGAACCAGTGGATTACATGACAAAAGAAACTTGCAGAGGGAGGATGAAATATGACAAACAAAAGGGAACATTTCGTAGAGCGGGGTTCAAACTCATAACCTGAACTATCACTGCCATACCATTATCATCAGACGTGCCTAACAATGCTAGGGTTATTAGCAAGTATAGAACTCTTCTATTTGCATAACGTGACGGTCTCTGTCACGTGCACATTGCGTCGCGGCTGTGTTTACTCTTGTCAGTATAGAATGTTTGTGTTTAAGCTGTATCATAGAATTAACATATAATAAAATTATGGTAGATAATAATAGGATCAATAGTCTTATTGTAATTCCATTAATAATATATGTTTATTATTTCATATCTCAAAAAATGATGGAGAGACTGCATTGGTATTCGGATTATAACTTTTTCTTTTCCCTAGCATGTGTGTACTATGTACGTAGTAGTTAGAAAAGTATTGTATTCCGCACAAAAATTGATACCGAGAAATCAACGGCAATACATGATTTAGAACCGCCTGAATCAAAAATAAAATTAACATTTTTAAAAAAGGAAAAGTCGGTTAAACACAACATTTTATATTTAAATCCACTGCCTTCCAGGAATGCGACACGAACATTTTAGGAAAATTCTCCCACTACAAACTACCATTTACAAGAAACATTTTTTTAAAAGTATTGATTTGCTTAAAAATAGCCAACGATTTGAATACCATATTTTTAAAATATTTTATTAGAAAAGATATGTATATCTTGCATTTTCTGGGAATAGTCACTGAAAATCTTTCTATTCTATGTTTTCGTATAATTAGTAAACTGTAAGAGGTGGGCAAAAACATACTACACAAATGTAGATCTCGTCAAAACACACAACTTAAGCACATGTTTTATGTTAACCGTTTCCGAAAAAGTTATTGTTATTGGTTTAAGCTTTAAACTACTTAGACTTTTTTAAAATAAAATGTTATCTTTTAATATCTCTCTCTCCTTTTTTTTTACTCCTGGCCTTTGATGCAGAACCGAATTTCAATGTCAAACGCATAACAACAGCTTTAAAATATTTGACTGTTGCTTTAGCGTAGTGCATTCCCTCATTTCCCTTCTTTTTAAGAAACTATTCCCTTCTATTCATAAGACCATTTGCATTAATGTTTGATTAGCCTTATCAGATAAAAATACTCTTTTGCAAAAATTGTTTGTTTGCGGAACACATTGAGAAGGTTATGTGAATGTAGCAGAAAAGATTTTCCTTTATTTCCATGATATTGCATATAGATTCACTTATTCAAATAATATTTTACAAAGTACCTTTTTCATTCATATGACCCAAAAAGAAAATACATGTTTTAATTCTGTTCTGCTGGTCTTGAAAATCTTAGCTGCTGATAGAATTGTACTTATTTCATAAACTTCTATCTGTAAAATTAAATATAAATATTAATAAACTACAATACAACACTAATCAGTATTCTCATTGGAAGATGTTTTGTTCAGACTTCAGTACTATGATTTAGTTCAATTTTCACTGCGGTTGATTTTAATTTACATCAATGTGTTTTTGATAATCTCTTATGTCAATTCACAAATTAATTATTTCAGTTCTCACTCTTACTTCACTAACGTGGTTTAGATCAGTTCTGACTGCTACTTCACTAATGTAGCTAATTTCAGTTCTTGAGTAACTTCACTAAGGTGATTTACTTAGGTTTTCACTGTGACTTAGTTCTCACCAATGCGCTTTAATTAAGTCCTCACTGTCAGTTAACCGATGTTATAGTTCAATTCTATTCTTAATTCACTAATTGATTTTGTTGAATTCGCACTTCAGTCGTCTAGTTCAGTTCTTACTTCCATATCATTAAGGTATCTTAATTAAATTTTTACTTTTACTTCATCTTTCATCGCTCTCGCATGCCGACACAACGAAACACCAGAGAAGTACTATATTCTTTCTTCCGCTATAATTGTTGGGGCGTTAAACACAGTACCTCTCTAATCGCTCATAGTAGCATCACATATTGTACGTCACAGCTTCACTGTACTTTGTTACAGCACTCATTCTCACTTACTAACTCGAGAGAACACTCTATTATATAAAACTAAAAGGGTTTCTAGAATCTTCGTGAGAGTGAAGAAAGAAACTTTCGGAATAATGAACTTATATCTTGATAGAGCTTTTGAAATCTACATTGGGGAAGAGCGCTCTTCCTTATCTCTCCACTTGACCAGTAAATTGGCGCCATCTATGTGATTACCTTGGCAAACGGCCCGTCTAAGTATTATTCCGTTTGTCGTTTTGAAGCCTTATTGCCAATATGTTGTAAATCCAGATATACCTATTTGATGATCTCAAATATGCATTCTTAGGTATAATTGTAAAACTGTTAGTGGCACAAGCTCTAATTACTTATACAAAGTCTACGAGTTTTTCTAATGCTATAAGTAAATATTTAGCATTATCTGACATAATTGTAGGACATAGATTCTGAATATAAGAGTATTTTTTATAACCGTAGCCAGTTCTTCATATCACTATATTATATATTTAATTCTTTTTTAATGATTTTGGCATTTAAAATATAGTTCGGTAAAACATTGGTAAAGCTAAACGATGCACATAGTAAACGTTTGTAAATTAAGCTTTGGCTAGAGTTTCTCATAGCAATTTCTCATAGTAGTAGCAGCAGTTTGGACAATTTTTTGGTTAAATTAACTTTCAGATTACAATATTGCATTAAACTCTTACCTGATAAATTATAGCCAGAAAGTGTTGGCACAATACATTATAGAAACGTTTACCACAAACTGTGGCTAAGTTGGCCCTTCATAGGCTAATTTGGCCCAACTTTCGGAAATATATTATTTTATAAATATTGAACTGTTGGTCTATCCCCTTCTACAAATTGTGCGCCAGATTTGGTTATCTGCACTGACGTCACGCATTAATGGATAAACGAAACCTCCCCAACATCATCTTCACGTATGCGACAAGATTCAGCTGTAACCTTAAGGGAAAGGTTCTTCAGTCTAGCTGGAAATTTACTGAGTGACAGATCGTCCTTCAAGGCACAAAAGAGTTTCGTTACATAACCACCAGGGGTAGCATACGTAGGATTTCTTTCAAATTGGGAAAAATTATGGGGTTGAATAGGTTTTGGGTAAGCCTATATTCTTATTATTTTGAAAAATCCACTTGCTAGTCATAACAAACAGCCGTTTCTGATTGCAAGATTTAATTTTGAAATTGTGAATTCAAGGCCAGTAAGCTACAAATGTAACAAATGTAAAACTTATTGTGAGCAAAATGCAGTGACAGTAAAATCAGTTACACCTTGTTAAAATATCTCGAATTAATAAATTGCGAAATACTACAAACTGGATATTTAAGTTCAGTATCTTTCAAGGATGCGACACGAAGATTTTCATTAACATGTGTTTCTTTGCAGTTTCCTGGAATCTTTCGGGCTAGGACCTTATGGGAACTTCTACTTATAAGGAACTAAGTAATATGACCGTTTCTGCTAATGTTTATCTGGATTAACATGAAGTAGATAGAAATGACAATGAATTGTTACAGAGATGTAGAGAAAGTCATGGGATTGGAAATTAGATTTTTTTTTATTTTATATATAATGTGAAAATTGGAATTATTATTCTTATGTTACATAGAGGAGCTCACTGTTAGGGAAATCTAATAATTTAAGGATTGTGATAATTCAATATCATGAACACCATAGTCTTAAATATATGAAACTTCCAAAATTGTAGGCTCACATTATATGAAAGTAATATCTCTTTATATTTAATATTGGAAGCAAAACATAAAAATCTGATGTGTTCCATTCACATGTCTTTCTGTATATCACTGTAACAAATTATTGTTAAAAAGATTATTCTTTAATTTACTTAGCAGAAATTGTCTTAATTACTTGCTTCCTTGTAAATTAGGAAAATGAAAATGGCGTGTTATTTATGGAGGCTCTTTAACTAATGGGGTTTTCAGCGTCCCATTCTATATTGGGCGTGAAAGACCATTTAATTTTGCTCAGAGGCTTCTCTATCAGGCTTGAAGTTCTTTTACGTGCCGTAAATCTACGACACGGCACCAAAGGCTTTACTTCTCTTCCGAAGGAAGCCATGCTTAGGATTTTCAGACCCAAAAAAGTCCATCGTCCTCAGTCGGGGTTTGAACCCGCGACCTTGGGTATATGAAGGGAGTATGGTAGCCATTACACCACGGAGGACGACATGGAAAATAAGGGAACAGTAGACTAAAACGATAGTCAAATCTCTTAAAATATGGTTGTCATGTAGACGAAATCCGTTTCTATGTAGGGCTAGGAGTATACAATTTTCGGTGTGAAAAAAAATTAGCATTATACATCTGAAACAATTAACAAGGAATATTTCAGAAATGGTCAATTCAAAAAAAAAAAAAGATAAAAAAAACAAAAAAAAAAAAACAACGAACATGATATATTTTGTGTGCTTTAATGTGATCTACATTTTTATGCAGTAAGTTTTTGCCTATTTCTTACGGTTTTGCGGTTACGCAAAATTCATATAGAATGAAGAGGTCTTTACAGGTTACTCCCAGAAAATTCAAGGTGTACTCTTTATTTGCAATATAAATATCGTTATTATGCGGTATTTAAATTAAAATCATTAGCGCCATTTTTAATAAAACAATCGAATTATTTCCATGTAAAAGGTAGCTTGGGATGAGGGAATTTTTCTCAAAATCTTCGTGTCGCATTCCTGAAAGATCCTAAACTTAAATATCTAGTTTGGTATTTTACCCAATTTTCGTTTTAGAGTTATTGTGTTCACAGACACACGAACACACTTATACACACGCGAACGGATCTTTTTCTGAAAATGCTTTTATTTTGTAAACAGGGAACCCTAAAACATGTATTTCCGGTGAAATATTGGTATCGAATTTTTGAGTGAAATGTAATAGCTTCTCTATACACTATGTACATAGTACGTGTAGAGAAAGGAAAACATATTCTTGGACATTCTAATTGTTAGGTTGAATAAATAACTCTTTTACAATGGGTCTCGAAATGGGGGAATCTTGTTGCTCATGGGGTTGGAATATTAATAGTTAATAGATTGTTCAAATGTTGAGCTTCTCTAAAGTATATTTCAGTCATATTGGATACAATACAAAAAAATCAGATGTGTTCCATTTACATGACTTTCTCTACATCTCTGCAACAAATTATTGTTAAAACGCTTATACTTCTATTTGCTTTATGCTAATCAGAAAAAAATAGCACAAATAGTCCTATTACTTGCTTCCTTGTAAGTAGAAGCGAAATAAGAGACTAACATAGGTTAAAGTGATAGTCAAAAGCTGGTTGCTATGTCAATGAAGTTCCTTTGTTTATATGGATCGGAGTTGACAAGTTCCTGTATGACAAAAATATAAGTTTTTCATAGGAGAAACCGAAAATAAGGAATGTCTCAAAAACGACGAACCCCACGAAAAAAAGTTATACAAAATAAATTGTGTGTTTTAACGTACTCTACATCTTTGTGCCGTAAGTTTTTGTCCATCTCTTACAGTTTAGCAGTTATTCAACATTCCATAAAATTCATCCAGAATAAACTACTCTTCAGAGGCTATTCCTAGAAAATTCAAGATATATTTTTGTCAAGTAAATATGTTTAATATACGAACTTTTAATCGAAATCGTTAGAGCCATTTTTGAAAAAATCAAAAATTTCCAAAAACGTTCCATGTAAAGGGTAGTTGGAAGTGGGGGGATTTTTCTCAAAATCTTCGTGTCGTATCCCTGGAAGAAACTAAACTTAAATACCAAGTTTGGTATGTAACCGATTTTTCGTTTTTAAGTTTTCGTGTTCACAGACACACTAACACACGCACACACGCACACACGCACACACGGACACACACACACATGGACCTTTTTATGAAAATGCTTCTTTTGGATATTGGGGACCCTAAAACATATATTTCCGGTGAAATCTTGGTATCGAATTTTTGGGTGAAGTGCAATACCTTCTCTATACACCATGTACATAGTGCATATAGAGAAAGTAAAAAACAATTAAAATGTTTCCATGTAAAAGGTAGGGTGGGATGGGAGAATTTTTCTCAAAATCTTCGTTTCCTATCCCTGAAAAATCCTAAAATTAAATATCTACTTTAGTATTTTGCCGACTTTTCGTTTTAGAGTTATTGTGTTCATAGACACGCGGACATACTCGCATACAATTAGATCTTTTTCTGAAAATACTTTTATATTGTAAACAGGGAACTCTAAAACATGTATTTCCGGTGAAATATTGGTATCGAATTTTTGGGTGGAATGTAATAGCTTCTCTATACACTATGTACATAGTATGTGTAGAGAAAGGAAAACACGTTCTTGGACATTCTACTTGTTAGGTTTAATAAATTATTACTCTTATAATGGGCTTCGAAATTGGGGAAATATTGTTGATAATGAGGTTGGAATGTTAATAGTTAATAGATTGCTCCAAATTTTGAGTTCCTCTAAAATAAATATATTTCAATCACATTGGATACAATACAAAAAATCTGATGTGATCCATTCACATGACTTTCTCTATATCTCTGTAAATTATTATTGTTAATAAGCCTATCTTTTGTTTGTTTCATGCTAATCGAGAAAAATTAGCAGAAATAGTCTTAGTTCTTGCTTTATTTTAAGTAGAAGCGAAATAAGGAAGTACCATAGGCTAAAATGAAAGACCAAAGGTGGTTGCTATGTGACTGATGTTCCTTTATTTGTATGGACACGAGTTCACAAATTCCTGTATGAGAAAATATAAGTTTTTCAATGCTGAAACCAAAAACAAGGAATATCTCAAAAACGATCAGGTCCACGAAAAATATGCATTTAACATAAATTGTGTCTTTTAACTCGCTCTGCATTTTTGGGTTAAGTTTTTGTCCATCTCTTACGATTTAGTAGTTATGAAAAATTCATCCAGAATAAAGTAGACTTCAGAGGCTATTCCCAGAAAATTCAAAATATACATTTTATTTGTCAGGTAAATATCTTTAATATACGATATTCTAATCAAAATCGTTAGAGCCATTTTTAGAAAATCAAAATTTTCGTTAAGTTCCATGTAAAGGGTAGCTTGGGGTGGGGGGGATTTTTCTCATAATCTTCGTGTCTCATCCCTGGAAGATACTAAACTTAAGTACCAAGTTTCGTATTTTAGTTATTTTTCGTTTTTGGGTTATCGTGTTCACAGACACACGGACACACACACACACACACACACACATGGACCTTTTTCTGAAAATGCTTTTTTTGGATACAGGGGACCATAAAACATATTTCCGGTGAAATCTCGGTATCGAATTTTTTGGTGGAGTGCAATACATTCCCTATACGCTATGTACATAATGAGTATAGAGAAAGTAAAAATCTGATGTGTTCCATTCACATGACTTTACATCTTATTACTTGCTTCTTTGTAAGTAAAAGAGGAACAAGGGAGTACTATAGGTTAAACAGATAGTCAAAAGCTGGTTGCTCTGTAACTGAAGTTTCTTTGCTTGTATGAACAGGAGTTGACAAAATTCCTGCATGAGAAAAGTATGTTTTTCTAAGCTGAAACAAAAAACAAGGAATATCTTAAAAACGAATCAGTTCCACGAAAAAAATGTGTGTTTTAATGAGCTCTACATTTTTTGTATGGTGAACATTTTGTGCATCACATATGGTTTAGCAGTTATGCAAAATTCCGTAAAATTCATCCAGAATAAAGTAGTCTTCAGAGGCTATTCCCAGAAAATTCGAAATATACATTTTGTTTGTCAGTTAAATATCTTTAAATACGAAATTTTAATCAAAATCGTTAGAGCCAGTTTTGAGAAAATCAAAATTTTCTAAACTTTTTCCATGTAAAAGGTAGTTTGTGGTGGAGAGATTTTTCTGAAAATCTTCGTGTCGCATCCCTGGAAGATACTAAACTTAAAATACCAACTTTGGTGATTTACTAACTTTTCGTTTTTGAGTTATCGTGTTCACACACACACACACACACACACACACACACACACACACAAGGATCTTTATCTGAAAATCGTTTTTTTTTATACAGGGGACCCTAAAACATATATTTCCGGTGAAATCTCGGTATCGAATTTCTGGGTGAGATTGCAATATTATTACAATTTCTCTAGGTGTTCTACAAACCTTATACATAAGATTCTTCTTCTCCCTGCACCTTGCTAATCGTGGTACTCATTAGCACAATGTTCCTATTAATTAGTTCCGTATAAGTAGGAAGAAAATAAGGGAAAACACTAGGATAAACCAATAGTAAAATGTTTTAAAAGCTGTCGTTATGCTATTGTCATTACAAATCACTTGTTTTCTTGGCCAGGAGTAGAACAAAAGGAAAACGGACACTCCCGTCTGAGAAAAGTATAAGTTTTTCACAACTGAAACTATTAACAATGAATACCTCGAAACCGGTAAGCTCCACGAGTTAATGTATATGACATAACTTGTGAATTTAAACAAGACCTAAATTCTTTGTACATTAAGCTTTTGTGTATCTCTTACGGTTTACTAGTTATGCCAAACCAAGTAAAATTCATCCAGAATAAACAGGTCTTCAGAAGCTATTCCCAGAAAATTCAAGATATACATTTTATTTTTTAGGTAAATATCTTCAATGTGTTACATTTTAATCAAAATCGTTAGCCATTTTTAAGAAAATCGAAAATTTCAAAAAAAGTTCCATGTAAAGGATAGTTTGGGGTGGGAGGATTTTTCTCAAAATCTTCGTGTCACATTCCTGGAAGATACTAAACTCAAATACCAAGTTGGATATTTTGGCTACTTTTCGTTTTTGAGTTATCGTGTTCACAGGCACACCCACACACACACCACACACGGACCTTTTTCTGAAAATGCTTTTTTTGGATACAGCAAGTCCTAAAACATGTATTTCCGGTATCGAATTTTTGGGTGGAATACAATACTTCTCTATCCCTATGTGCATTGCACATATGGGGCTAGAGAAAGTAAAAATTAGCAAAAATAGCCCTATTTCTTGCTTTTTTGTAAGTAGAGGCGAACAGAGAGTACCTTATGTTAAAGCGATAGTCAAAAGCTGGTTGCTTTATGACTGAAGCTCCTTGTTTGTATGGAACTCAGAAGTCCTGTATGAAAAAATCTGATGTGTTCTATTCAAATGACTTTCTCTACATCTCTGCAACAAATTATTCTATTTACTTCATCTAATCGAAAAAATTAGCAGAAATAGTCTTATTACTTGCTTCGTTGTTAGTAGAAGTGAAATAAGGGTGTACGATAGGTTAAAGTGATAGTCAAAATCTGGTTGCTATGTGACTGAAGTTCCTTTGTTTTTATGGACACGAGTTCACAAAGTCCTATATGAGAGAAGTGTAAGGTGTTTATAGCTGAAATCAAAAACAAGGAATATCTAAAAAAAAAAAAAAAAAAATCAACTTCACGAAAAAAATGTATATATCATAAATTGTGTGCTTTAAAGTGCTCTACATCTGTTGTTGGGTAAATTTTTGCCCATCTCTTACGGTTTATCAGTTATGCAAAATTCTGTAAAATTGACTCAGAACAAAGTAGTATTCAGAGGTTATTCCCAGTAAATTTAAAATATACATTTTATTTTTCAGGTAAATATCTTAAATATATGATATTTTAATCAAAATTGTTAGAGCCATTTTTAGAAAATCAAAATTTTTGAAAAAAGTTCCATGTAAAGGGTAGTTTGGGTTGGGGGGATTTTTCTCAAAATCTTCGTGTCGCATTCCTGGAAGATACTTATCTTAAATACCAAGTTTGGTATTTTAACGACTTTTTGTTTTTGAGTTATCGTGTTCACACACACACACACACACACACACACACACACACACACACACACACACACACGGCCCTCTTTTTGAAAATACTTTTTTTGGATACATGGGGATCTTAAAACATATATTTCCAGTGAAATCTCGGTATCGAAAATTTTGGTGGAGTGCAATACCTTCTCTATAAACTATGTACATTTTACGTATAGAGAAAGTAAAACGTATAAGTTTTTTATGCCGGAAACCAAAAAAAAAAAGAATATCTCAAAAACAATAACTCCACAAAAAAAAATATACATAACATAAATTGTGTGTTTTTAAAGTGATCTACAATTGTTTTGTGGTAAGCTTTTGTCCATATCTTCGCGTTTAGCAGATATGCAAAATTCCGTAAAATTGACCCAGAATAAGTAGTCTTCAGAGGCTATTCCCAGAATATTCAAAATATACATTTTATATGTCAGGTAAATATCTTTAATATACGATATTTTAATCAAAATTTTAGAGCCATTTTTTAGAAAATCAAAAGTTTTCGAAAAACGTTCCATGTAAAGGCTGTAAAGGGGGATTTTTCTCAGAATCGTAATGTCGCATCACTGGAAGATACTAAACTTAAATACCAAGTTTGGTATTTTACTGACTTTTCGTTTTTGAGTTATTGTGTTCACAGACACGCGAACACACGGACACACTGACACACACGCGGACCTTTTTCTGAAAATACTTTTTTAGGATACAGGGGACCCTAAAACATATTTCCGGTAAAATCTGGTTATCGAATTTTCTGGTGGAGTGCCATACCTTCTCTATCGGTATACTATGTACATAGTACGTGAAGAGAAAGTAAAAATCAGACGTGTTCCATTTACATGATTTTCTCTACATGTCTGCGACAAATTATTGTTAAAAAGCTTATGCTGCTATTTACTTCCCGCTAATCGATAAAAAATTAGCAGAAATAGTCTTATTACTTGCTTTCCTTTAAGTAGAAGCGAAATAAGGAATTCCCTAGGTTAAAGTAATAGTCAAAAGCCGGTTTCTATGTGACTGAATTAGTTTTATTTTAATGGACAGGAGTATCAGCATGAGAAAAGTATACCTTTTTAGCAGTTCTACAAAATTCCATAAAATTCATCCAGAATAAAGTAGTCTTTAGAGGCTATTCCCAGAAAATTCAAGATATACATTTTATTTGTCAGGTAAATATCTTTAATATATATTATATTTTAATCAAAATTGTTACAGCCATTTTTGAAAAAATTTAATATTTTTAAAAAAAGTTCCATGTAAAGGATAGTTTGGAAGGGGGGGGCATTTTTCTTAAAATCTTCGTGTCGCATCCCTGGAAGATGCTGAACTTAAGTACCAAGTTTAGTATTTTACTGAATTTTCGTTTTTGAGTTATCTTGTTTACGGGCACATGGACACACTGACACACACATACATACACACACCTTTTTCTGAAAATGCCTATTTTGGATACAGGCAACCCTAAGACGTGTATTTCCGGTGAAATCTCGGTATCGACTTTTTGGATGGAATACAATACCTTCTCTATGCACTATATACATGTGTAGAGAAATTAAATATATAGGGGGTATATTTATAAAATAACATATTTGTTAATTTGGGCTAAAGTAACCATAATGGTAACTGTTTATGGTAAAATTTTCATTACTCCATTATACCAATATTCCCGACTATAATTTATCAGATTAAAATAAGAGTCAGGGCTTTATGGAATGATGTAATCTGAAAGTTAATTTGACCAAAAAGTATCCAGAATTTTATTAAAGTCACTTCTGAATATAAAGGTTGTATGGTTTTGACAGAATTTAAGCCTGAAACATTTGAACATCTTTTAATTTACTCCATCACGAACACAGTAGGTAGATAAGGTATTACATTCCATTAAAATAGATGCTGATATTTCACTAGGATCTTCTGAATAAAAAAGTAGCCATACAAAAGACCTATGTCAGCGTGTGAACAGCCTACATCAAAACCGAAAAGTCCAACAAATACCAATTCTCATATTCCAAGTACACGAAACTTGAAAATTTCTTCATCCCAACTGCCATTTACATGGAAAGTTTTCAAAATGTTAGGTTTTATGAAATGTCTAACGACTTTGATTAAAATGCCATTATGTGTAATATATATTCATAACTGTTGAAATGCATATCTTGAATGTTCTCTGAAGTCCTACTAATTCTGAATACCTTTGCATAACTGGTAAACAATAGACAAAGGCTTACCATAAATAATACATATCTTGTCATAACACACATTTATATGAAACCCAAGTACCTTTTTTTTTTGTAAAGTGAACCATTTCAGAAATATTTTTTGTTTTTGTTTAAATTTTCCAACACGTATATCTTCTTAAAATGAGAAATCGTCATGCGTGTTGGCTTTTATACGCTTCATCATATAGAGATAATGAAAATTCCATGTCATTGCATAGCGACCAGGTTTTAAAATATCTGACCATCACTTTAGCGTAGTGTGTTTTCTTATTCCCCTTATATGTACAAGGAAATAAAAGTAAATACGACTGCTTCTGCTACTGTTTATCTCGATTAGCATGCATTATATAAAAGAATAAGTCTTTGAAAGAATAGTTTGTTGCAACATAGGTTAGAGAAAGTCATGTGATATAAACACATCCGATTTTATGTTTAATGTTGAGACTTCATCTGATTAATATTTGGCAAGCTACACCAATTCGCAGGTTGCGTAGTATATTAAAAAGTGGAGTGGGCAAATGACAGGTATGTTTTAGTTGTCTTATATCGGCAATAATGCATTTAAGAATTAAAGGTCATTAACCGTCAGTAGAGAATATTATTAGCATAGGTAATGCCGCCAATGCTTCCAATTCATGACTCAGGGAAAGGCGAGAAGGGTTAAGCTTCCACAGTCAATCCAGATTTGAAAGCTCAGAAAACATTAACATGTTCAGAATTGAAATCCACTATAGCCACTGAATCCTTGCACTTGACAGTTAGGAGTTAAGTTGGTACATCCACAGAAAACAGATGAAAAGCTTTACCCGTTTGACTTTCTGAACCAATCACAAAGAAGCATTTCGGTTGGTCGGTCAGACAACGGAAACGCATCTAGATGCCGCACCGTTGCAATATCTGGCTATTTCCAATCACGTGCTCAGTGTGTGAATTCCTAACACGTGCGTTGAGCTGTTCTGTACAAGATACGTATTATTCGTTGTTATTTATATTTGTTGATAGTGTTTTAGTGTTTGTTTGTACGTGAGGGAACATAACAAGACTTTCACAATTATAGAGGTGGATAGACTTTTGCGGGAAGCTGTGGCGAGAATGGACGCAGCTACATGGAAGAAGAAAGTGAATCATGTTCACAAAATAAATACGAAAAGCACAGGAATTAAAAGGAATCATCAGTGAATGTGAACCACTAATGACGTGTTGGTGACGACGATGACGATGATCCTTTCCAGAATGATGACGACGGAGACTTTGATGGAATTGTGCCATTAAAAGTCTAAACTGGTGAAAACTATTTTATTATACCTTTCTCTCATGGTAACGACCTATTTTGCATTAATTTGTTCTATATTGTCGTAAATATCTAATGTATGCTGCATGCGTTACAGTATCACTGTTATTTTCAATTAACATTAATAATAACGAATTAGTTTCATTATTCATCGGCATTCATTTACTATGTACACTGTTTATATTCGTCGTTACACACGATAGAGAATTTATAATCAGCTGTGGTTGTTTACTAATTACTTTGGCAACGCCGAAAAGGCAGCCTAGCCAACCTTATGCGAAATCACCCTAACTGTCAAGTGTAAGGATCAGCGGCGGGGGTATAGATTGTCGATGTTTTTATTTTTTTCTCAGGAACCATTGGTTTTGCTTCACAGATCCCACGGCTACGCCCTGTCGACCCTCTGCAGACGTACCTTGTACACTGACATATCAAACCAACCGATAAAAATAATGGCTTTCTCTATATCACTGTAACAAATTATTGCTAATATGCTTATTCTTTTATTTCATGCTAATCGAGAAAAATTAGCAGGAATAGTCCTATTTCTTGCTTTATTGTAAGTAGAAGGAAATATGGGAGTAGCATAGGTTAAAGTGAAAGCCAAAAGCTGGTTGCTATATGACTGAAGTTCGTTTGTTTGTATGGACACAAGTTGGCAGATTCCTGTATGAGAAAAGTGTAAGTTTTTCAAAGCTGAAACCAAAAACAAGGAATATCTTAAAAGCAATCAACTCCACAAAAAAGAATATAACATATATTGTGTGTTTTAACGTGCTCTACATTTTGTGTGTGTTAAGTTTTTGTCCATCTCTTACGGTTTAATAGTTATGCAAAATTCATCCAGAATAAAGTAGTCTTTATAGACTATTCCCAGAAAATTTGAGATATACATTTTATTTGTAAGGTAAATATCTTTAATATACGATACTTTAATCAAAATCGTTAGAGCCATTTTTAGAAAATCAAAATTTTAAAAAAAAATTCCATGTAAAGGGTATTTGGGAGTGGTGGGATTTTCTTGAAAACCTTCGTGTCACATCCTTGGAAGATACCAAACCTAAACCCCAAGTTTGGTTTTTAACAGACTTTTCGATTTGGAGCTAAGCTGCCCACACACACGCGCGCGCGCACACACACACAGACGGGAATGTTTCTAAAAAATGTTTTTTTTTTGTTTTTTTTTTTTGATTCAGGAGGTCTCAAAACACACATTTCCGGAGAAATCTCGGTATCGAATTTTTGGGTGCATTACAATACCTTCTCTATACACTTTGTACATAGCACGTATAGAGAAAATAAAAATACTAAACACAAATAAAATAACTCGACACAATCAAAATATAACTGAATTACAGAAATTGAAATTACCACCAATAACGAAATTGGAAATCCCTACTGAAACTGTAACTTCCCTTCCTTTCGCTTATCATATGCAGTTCTGCTATCTGTTTTAAGTTACATGCTGACAACAATAAACAAGTCATAAAGCAGAGCCCAAGGTGAAGGCCCCTGAGGCGCAAAGCGCAGCCGAGGGGTGAGCTCAGCGTAGAGCTGGTTGTTGCCGAATGCAGGAAAGAATGCCTATTCTAATTTATATTCCTGCTCTGATGACTCAAAACTTCTCGTTTATGTCTTATTGGTTGACTTTCATTACTTATACCTTTCTTTATTAGGCTAAGGACCGTAAGCGACCATGACAGACAAGAAAGCAACTATAAAGCGGCTCTTGCGGTACGATAACAAAAATTACCCCAAATCCGTAACACGAATGGAAATAACGCTCCGAGAAGATTCATCCACAGGTTTTGGAGATCAACAGTATATTTGCTATTTTACTAATAGAACGAAGCGATTTACACAGAAACCATTATTATTAAAATAAAGTCATTACATTTTGTTTTCGTGCAAGGCAATCAAACTCAATGTTTGAAATATCTGTTTTATGTCACGCTGACATGATCTTCTCTATTCACACTTCTGCTAAATATGATTACAAGCGCCTATTCTTCTATCTCTTTGTGAATGCAGATACACCTTGTTACTCATTTAGACATTTCGTTGTAGATTGGAGAAGAATACAATAAAAATACAAAAATAACGAATAGCGATATCAACTTGATATATTGAATAAATGTTTTAAACGTTAAGCCACAAACAAAGAATATTTTAGAAATTGTTAATTCCACAACAATAGTATTCTATATAACTTTTGTAGCATAAATAGCTGTATATTACTTTTTGTGGTGTTGCCGACTGCTACAATTTACGAAATGTACAAGGCATTTAAATTCAAAATTACTTCACAAGCTATTTTCCAATGAATTCCAGATATACACCTCATTTTTCACGAATAAAATACATGCATAATAAATTAAAATACATAATTTTCAAATATATATATATATATATATATATATATATATATATATATATATAGGCAGATCTTTCATACACTAAAGATACTAATATTTCCCTTGTAAAGAATTTCTTTGAGTGTAAACTTGAGGTGGGATTTTCTTAAATTTTCGAATCACACTCTTGATCTAGGAATATTTACTTATGCTGTTTAAGCACGCACGCGCAGATGTTTTTCTAAATAAATATTTTCTTTAGATTCAGGACGTCGCAAAACTTTCTTATTACCAATAAAATATCAGTATTGGAAGTTTTAGTACAATGCAACACTACTTATACTTACTTCAGGTAAGATAATTAACTCTGATGTATTCCATTCACAAAACTTTGTCTACCAACTATAATTAAAAAAAATATTCTTTTATCTACATCATGCTAATTCACATATACATTAGCAAACATTAGATATTTTGTTACTTCTTCCCTTGTAAGAAGGGAAATAAGTCAAAACACTAGTTTAACGCCATAGACACATCTATTAATATCTATCATTATCTAAAACATTTGAAATTCAAATCATTTTGGTGGCTAGGAGTGAAACAAAACAGGCATGAATTGAAAATTGTGAGTTCTCATATGAGAAAAGTTTAGGTAGTTTAAAATTGACACGAAAAATAAGAATATCTCGAAACAGTTAATTCCACAAAATAACATGACATATAATGTTTGTTTTAACGAGATCTACATTTTGTGTATAGTAAGTTTCTGTCTATCTCGTACGCTTTACTAGTTATACAAAAGTTGTTCAGAATGAAGGGATCTTCAAAGAATATTCTCGGATAATTGTGCATTTCATTTCTCATAAAAATATTTTAAAGATATAGCATTTTAATAAAAATCGTTAGAGAAATTTTTGAGAAAATAATGTTGAAAACACATTCCATATGTACCGTAGTGAGACATTTTCCTGAAAATATTTGTCATATTCAGTTTGAACAGAAATACCAAGATTGGTATTTAACGGACACACAAACACTGACCGTTTTATAAAAACGTCTTTTTATTCAGGGTCTTCAAAATATGTATTTTTGGTGAATTCTCGGTAACGGTATTTGGGTGGGATACAATATCTTCGCAATCTACTATGTTCATACTGGTACTCGCGCGATAGAGAAAGCAAAATAAAAAAGAAAGAAAAAAAAACGGGAGGTAAAGGTATTTATCATGTAAGGGGAAACTGGTAAAGCAAACAGTCTTTAACACCTGACTGCAAATTTAGGTAAACCGATTAGGTACGAAAATCCTAAACTATGAGAAAACGAAGCTTAAACTCATTTCCCATTAAGCTTCCATACTAACTTGATAAGTGATTGACAATTGTTTCGGTACTCGGAGTTAAATTAAACACAAATGGAATTGATAGAAAGTTTAGAAACTAAATTCAGTCTGACTCTACCTGGCCTACACATGGCTTCTGTGAACAAAATTAAATCAATACTAATTGACCATAATTAGCTATACTATGAATCTTGGGACTTAAAGTACATACAACACTGTAAGACGCCTTTGGGTTTGACATCTCAAAATAATTTGAGATCACCTTGTGGTTTACCGGGAAATAAGTGAACACTTGAGAAGTTCACTGCTATGCCGACATGTTGTCATGGTAGTTCTGTGGTAGAGCAACCAGCTAAAGACCGGGAGATCCGTGGTTCAAATGGCATTGCATTTTTCAGTCTGACTCTACCTATCCAACTCCTATCTACACATGGCTTGTGTGAAAAAACAATTAATCCAATTCCAATTGACCATAATAGTTGGCTATACTATGAGTACTAAAGCATTTACAGCATTGTAAGTCGCCATTGGGGTTGTCATCTCAAAATAATTTGAGATCAGCTTGTGGTTTATCGGGAAATATGCGAGACATTTGAGAAGCTCAATGCTTTGCCGGTATGTTGCCATGGTAGCTCAGTGGTAGAGCAACCAGTTAAAGACCGGGAGATCCGTGGTTAAAATCCCGGCATTTTTCAGTCTGACTCCACCTATCCAACTCCTGTCCTACACACGACTTGTGTGGAAAAAAACAATTAATTCAATATATTCGATTCCGTTTGCCAAACACACTAATAGGTGTGACTGTTGACTGTAAGAGGTAATGTCACTCTCTACACCGTCATGACAGACTTGGTCTTCAATACCACGTAGTCATTAGCGTCAATATTCCACCTTCATTTGCAAAGATGAGAAGGCAATTAACTTTAGAAGAAGGCATATACCTATGTTTGCAAATATTATTTTAAATATGAATGTGCTCCTCATTTTTATGCATAATTCATCCTGAAGCTTCTTAAACAGCTGTTTTATTCCATAACTTCAATTCACAATCTTGTAAACATTTTTTTTATTTCATTTATATAGTACCTCTTAACATCAAAAGCTATATTAGGGGAATCGCGTTAGAAAAACTCGTTGTCTATATGTTCTTCACGTTGAGTTTAAACCTTAATTTATTTTCCTCAAACACACACACACACACACACACACACACATTCATACTTCCAGCCTCTGTAGGGGATAGGGAACAATTTTGCTTAACGAAAAATTCCCCACCCAGGCCGGGAATCGAACCCGGGACCTCCGGATGAGAAGTCAGCTCGTTGACCATTCAACCACTGAGGCAGATCGCAAATATTTTGAGATTGCTAGTTCAATGCAAAACAAGACACACTTTAAAATGTGTACAGCAAACCAAAAGAAAACTTTTGACAAATTTGGCAAAGATCTTGAACGTTAGCCACGAAAATCACCCGTAGTTTGAATGAACCAAAGGAAGATATATCAATAAAATACGAAACATTATAGTGGCCAATCTAGTGTTCATTTAAATGTGAATACTTGGTATTACAATAAGTCTTTTATTTGTTTATTTTTATAGCTTAACTTGGTTAGTCATATCGGACGACGAATGAAGTTGGTGAAATGATGCTCAAATGATCTCGGTGTTCATGTAGCTTAAAGCTACTAGGTAAGGAAAAACCCCGAGAAAAAACCTTGTCCAGGTAACTCATCCTAAGCGAGATTCGAACTCCTGATCTTTGAATGTGAGGCAGATATGCTACCCCCATACGGTGGACTTACAATTCTTGTTTAGGTGCCGAATGATATTTGTATTATTTACTATGAAGAAAGAGAACTTTGTTATTTTTATATATATAGGTTTACAAGAATACAGATTTGAGAAAACTGAGTGCTTTACGGCCGGCTGCAGTATGTCGTGCTCACCAAACAAAAACCATACTTGGATATACATGTAAAAACCAGATATACGTTCCAAGGATGTTTTGTTGGTTCCCTTCCTTTAAATTTAATTACATTATAAATATTCTAACGTCGCAATTCTGCCATATCCCATGTTTCAAACTGACAGCTATGATTTTATATTATTTAGAATATAACATGTTTTGATCCCAAAAATCACTTTAGAATACAACATTACCTACAAAAATGAAGCAATATTATTTTTAAACTATTAAACATAGGTGATAGGTATAGATATAGAGCCACCGATTATTTAACCTGAGATCACCCCATCCAAATACACAGGCCAGATAAGAGGAGTTTAACCAAGCACTACTAACATGATATCGGGCCGTGAATAAGGACTGTCTAGAATGATACATATGCTTTCAATTCAAGAATAAAGCTAGTTTTAGAAATGGCACTTCAGACCTGTTACGGCTACTTGGAACTAATTACTGTCCATTTCGTACCTGAGGTATACATTCGAGTAGAATGCATTTACTCCTGGTCGCAAATTTAAGTGAATACGTTGAAGTCAAAGTTCCTAAATTGTGGGAATATTAAACTGAAAATAGTTTCCTACCAAGCTTCTGTAACAAGAATTTGTACTCGGGGTCCATGAGCCTTAAATTTATTCGAAATTCGGCGTCTCAGGGTAACGGAAAACCCCGGGAAAACCTTATCCGGTTAATTCACCCTAAGCGAGATACGAAATAGCGACTTGTTGAATGTGATGCGGACGTGCTACCCCCACACTACCTGGGTGGTCCCGAATACTCATGATATAATATTAGTTTTTGTGTGAGAAACTTTATAGTAGTTATAAAAAGTTTAAGGGGAATGTAGGCAAATTGTGTCAAAAGAATTGAAAGTTTCTTAAAGATTTCTATTTTATAGGTATGTATTTTATTTTATAGCCTATTTAAAGATAGTTTGTTTTCCACCTTCAACTTATTAAAAATTGTAATGGATTAGTACTGCTTATAGCTCACGTACTTTTTCGTTCAATAGCTCTATATTTGTTTGTATACGTTTATATTCTTTTAATGTTGATTATTCCACTATAATTCTAAGTTATTTTGAAAATTATAAGTTTTTATTGCAAGAAAACTTTAAGTCATTTTGAGAATAAAGAATTATATACGAAATGTAGTGCAGAAACATGCTTCAAACATTTAAAAAATGGATCTTTAAATTCCTTGTTATTATTTGTGCTTAATTTGTGCTCACCCCATTCATATTCTCAGCTAAGGTAGATGATTAGCAGATATAGCACCAACATAATATTTCTGGATTTGAAATAAATGCTGTTTATAGTATAAACGTTACTTCAAGAACATTGTGATAATGTCGTCCGGTATGTGACCGCTCTCATGTTCGCTCTGGCATGCAGAGGTTGAGTTGGAATGTAGATATCGCAGTTGGATGCGTAAACAACGGCGCGAGCAACAGCATCCTTCGGAAGGCGAGATTCTCCTCACTACATCATGATTTTTCCCGAATTTTGTTGTGTTTCCCCAAGCTTCGGTTTCTATACTTTCGACAAGTTTCCAGAAATATTGTGATGTCACTTTCTCTCTGTAGTGAGCTGTGACTGGAGTGTTAGCGCGCAATGGAGCAATGGCGTGCAGCCATACATGTCTTAACGTCGAGTGAATATTTTGTAGCAGTGAAAATACGACGACTTTATTTTTTACTACATTCTGAGTCAAAAGGACATTTTTCGAGCAGAGTTATACCCCGGAGGTCCCGGGTTTCATTCTCGGCAGTGTGGAATTTTTATTTTACCAGAACTGTTTCCTGTGCCCCCACAGGTTTTGGAATTATGAATGTCAGAATCAATGTGCGTGTGTTTAATGATATAAAATGAATAAATCTAATGGCAATATTCTCTGTGACAAGATGGGTTGTTTAACAACTCAAAGAAGTTAAAGAGTGGTATACAAATGGGACATTCAAAAAATAAATTGTTTACAATATACAGGCTGTTTCAAAACGACACCAAATCAAGATAGTAGTCGATTAACTTACACTTTGACTTGTCCGAAATTTGATGTCGCAACTTTCAAACTCTTCTATTTAAAGATTTATGTGCGTTTCAAAATCGCACACATTTAGGATTAGGCAGTGAAGGAGCAACAGTTGTCATATGCCACATGAACAACCTCAGAACATATTGTACGAAACACTAATAAAACCCATATACTGCGTTTTCCATTACAAAGGTAATCTGTGCCGTGCCAGCGAGTCCATCAAAACAACCCTACACCACGCGACTGGGACCTTCGTTACCAACCGGCATCTCTCTTTGAGTGGGCCAGTCACGCGCCATTTGGTTATGTATGACTGCCTAATCCATGGTGATTTTATGTGCCGAATTTAGAGCTAAAAATTATATTAACGTATCACGTACGGTCATCTTCGTTTGGCGTTGTTTTGACATACCCTGTATAGTATCTAGAAAGTATGTAGAAATAATAATTAGTTTTACTGCAGTTACCCAGAAATGGTTAAAGAGTATCACTGTAGAATTACTTTGCGCTTAATACCTATTGCAGATAAACTGGTTAGTGTGTCGCGACCACAAATTTAAGAGAAGATAATAGGTGCAAAACTTCTAAATTGTGAGAAAATGAAGTTTAAACTCAATTCCCTTTACGCTTCTATAGGAACTTGGTAATTGCGTCGGATCCGGAGGTAAATTAAACGCGAATAGTGTTGATATAAAGTTTATAAACCGTATTCGATTTTGTGTGTCAAACAGTATTATTGGTTATAAAGTCTTTAAACAAGCTAAGCGTTCACAAATCCCACGATGTCACAAACATTCAGGAAACGCAGCATTATCTAATTTCATCTCGACGTGAACACGGTCAAATGTTTGCAGAAACATTTAATTATGTACCAGGCGTATTTCAAACAACAGCTTGTCAATAAAATAAGGTCTGACCGTTTGTATATTTAGTTAATGGCATGAGTAAGTAAATCCACAAGTTAAATGCGCTTGAAGCAAAATAAACTGGTGTTTATTGTAACTGGACTGTTGATGTTCTATTCTTTGTTAACCATAGTTTAAACGTTTATTTAATTTTAGTGGCAGTAGCTTTTATTTAAACTAGTATTTGATAGAACTTGGATTATATTCGTTGTACGAATAGTTTTGAATCTATTGCTTTCGCTGACAATTGTTGTGGTAAAGTGTAAAGGGTAGTCAACGCATGAGGATATCTCGCGCATTTCGAACTATTGCAGTTAATACACCCTCAAGAAGAACAGATGAATTAAGTAATCAGGGGAGGCCTGAGGCCGTAGACAGGTCATAGACGCCCCGATGTCCCTAACATTTCCAAGCTGGAGCCACAACCTGGCAGCCGTCAACCTGACAACCCTCTAGTGTCCACGTGGAGTATTCAATGAGAATGAATCTGCGTCATCGGTCAGCTCTGTCATATACTACGAACATAGAAGTTCAAATAAAATAACAATAGAATAAAATAAAATGAAATATGTTTATAGCTAATGTTTATAGCAGGGTTATAATTTATTTTAGAAAAAAATTATCTAGAATTTTTATATACCTAATTACTCTACAGATAATAAACTACGACACCAAAAATAAACATAAAATAAAGGATTTAAAATAATGTAATAAAACTAACGATTTCATTTATTATTTACATTATCATTTATAGTATACATTTTGTTTATTTTGTAAATAAATGGACTTTGAATATATTAACATTATAAATTTCACTATTATTATTATTATTACTACTATTATTATATCAAAAATACAAACACACCTGAAAGGTGCTAATGAAACGGACTGAAGAGAAAAGTACCGAAATGAAAGCGTAGAGTATGAGAAGTCATCTCAGCATTCTCCTGCCAACATCGGGTACACCAAGAAAAATCC
Organism: Hymenopus coronatus; assembly: GCA_030762935.1. Classification (NCBI taxonomy): domain Eukaryota; kingdom Metazoa; phylum Arthropoda; class Insecta; order Mantodea; family Hymenopodidae; genus Hymenopus; species Hymenopus coronatus. Next base: position 83,330,124 of record CM060895.1, read on the forward strand.
ATGGGTCCATGGCTCAGGTGGACAGTCACCGGTATCGAACCCGGGACTCCCGAATGTGGGTCGCCCTTGTTACCGCGGTGCCACCTCACTAGTATTGTCTATACTACGTACTGAATTCCATCCAGAATTTAGACTCCAGATTTCACCAAAAAACACACATTTTGAGGTTAACTGAATAAAAATAAGCTTTTAAAAATAGGTCTGTTTGAGCAATAGCAATCTAAGTTAATATGATACAAAATTTGGGCAGCACCTTCCTAGAATACGATACGAACATTTTCAAAAAATACCTCTTTGTAAACTACTCTTTTCATGAAAAAGTTAATTTTTAATTGTTTTTCTTAGTTTGCTTGCCCTCCTGATATTTTTAGGACAGACACCACCTAGGACTTATAAGCCTAGGGGTCAGAAACCTGTCGGAGAGACAACGGCACGAAACCACAGAATGGAACATCTGGAGCGAGTGGTCGGCCCGTAGTCAGGCATGAGCGTGAGGAAGTGGATGATATGAAATGCAAGCGAAATGAGTGATAGGAAAGGTGATGATGGAGCAATTGCCAGAATGAATGGCTGGGGAAACCAAAAAACTTGGAAAAAGCCCGCCCAGACGCACTTCCTCCACCACAAATCTCGCATGCGGGCGCTGGGATCGAACCCGGACCACCTAGGTGGGAGGCGAAGTTTAACTACTTGACCAAGGCACGTCCTTTTTATTTTTTATTTTCTCAAAATAAACATTGCATTTCACGTGTTATATAATTTACTAATATAAGAATCAATTGTGGGCAACCTTCATTTCCAAACAGAATTGGAAACGTGTACTTATGTAGAAATCTCGGTAGAAGAAGCTTGAATAAAATTGAATACTCCTACTTACTATACCGAGTACTGAAAGTAACAATTGCTGATCAAACTCTGTAAAACTAAGGAGGATTATTACCGTAATCTATTCAGTTTTAATATAGGGATCTCCTGTATCGTCTTCGGTTGGAAAAGTATAACTGTACATAAGGCGTTTGCTGTACCTAAGGCCACTTCAGCAAATATTCAGGCTATTAGGGGTATAAGTGCATATATTTATATTTGTAATTTTTTACAGTATAGTGAACAACATTGTATCAATTTTGGCTTAATTTGTGGACCTATAATTTTACTTATTAATAGTACCATGTTTTCATGTAGGTTAGTACCTCCACTTGGGCGAGACACCACCTATTCAACTCCTGTCCTATACACTATTGAATTAACATACGTGAATATTTTCCGTGAGACGCAAATGGCAACCTTGTGAAACAATTCGTATTTCTGTAGGTTTAGAACTTTTTGGCTGATCATTTTTATATTACTGAACACACGCATATTCACTCTCACATTCATACCTTCAGAATCTGTGGGGGATGGGAAATAATTCTGGTTAAAGAAAACTTTTCCGCCCCAACCACGGAGGTAATGTGTATAAATTTTGTTGCTTTTAGAACTTCATTATTTAATCATTCGTTGAATACATGGGAACCTTAGGAGGAATAAAACACTTTATTTCTTTCTATGTTGTTCTTATGCATAGAGAAGTAGAGCACAACTGCTTCAGTTAAGATAATCATAATTAGCTTTGAGCAATTTAATTATCCCTCCACAGGTTTAGAGCCAGCTGGGCTTATTACCACCGACGTCACGCATTATGAGATAAACGATATTTCCTGCTATCTTTAGAGTGGCGTATATGAGTTTCAGCTGCGACCTAGTGAGAGATATTAGAACTAACCTTCCTCCGCTCCTTTTGTGGAACAGGGTGGGACAGAGGCATTCATTCTGCTGGAAACTATTTGAGGGACAGACCGTCTTTTGAACACAATGAAGCTTTTCTGCTTAGCCGCCAAGGGTAGGCAAAAAGGCATTTAATTCGTCTCGGGCAACATTTTGGGGTTATACTCATTTGGTGAGTCTAAATTATTATCATTGCAAAAACCCACTTTACTTGTCATTCAATCAGGCGTTCCCTTCATTACAAGGTTTTTGCTGAAATTGTATTTAATGACCTGTAACTTATAATTGTAACTTACAAGTGCAGCTTAAAATATAATGGATGTAACTTATTCTGGCTAAAAGCAGTAACCCTAAAATCAATATATATAAAATCAGTTATATACAGGGTGTTTCAAAAATACGGGGCATAATTTCAGGTATGTATTTCCCACATGTAGACAATCAAATTACTTCATTATAACATGTGTCCGGAAATGCTTCATTTCCGAGTTATGGCCTTCACAACATTGAAATTCACTGGAACGTTTTTCTTTCCGCAGGTTGTGGTCATTACAGAAGATGTTCAAAATGTTCACCTCCTGCTTGAATACAGACCTCACATCGACGTCTCATTCACCTGCGAACACGATCCCAAACTCCAGGAGTATTGCGTATGTCCTCACAGCTTGCCACAGTTCAATTCCGAAGAGATTCCAAATCCAGCACCGGAGACGAATAAACCAATGATTTTAAATGGCCCCACAAGTAGAAATCGAGAGGGTTCAGATCAGGTGAGCGTGGAGGCTAAGCAATTGGGCCACCTCTACCTATCCATCGATCAGGAAACATTCGATCCTAGTACCGGCGAGCCGTAAGACTGAAGTGTGCAGGAGCGCCATCATGCAAGAAGTGAATGTGTTGATGATTGATCAGTGGAGTGTCTTCGAAAACGTCAGGTATGGTGTTTTCCAGGAAGTTTGTGTACGCCTGCCCCGTAAGTCTGCTTACAAGTACATGGGGTCCAACCATGTTGAGGGAGAACCGCACCTGGTGATGAGATACAACAGTTGCACGTGGGTTTTCATGCGACCATACATGCTGATTGTGGAAATTTGTTATGCCATCTCTTGTGAACTGTGCTTCATCTGTAAATAATACGACGGCAGAAAAGTTCGGATTTACACCACACTGCTGCAAGAACCACTGACAGAACCTAACTCGTGCAGGGTAATCTGCTGGTGACAGGGCCTGTTGCAAATGATAAGGATACAATTGATACTCGTTCAACAGTCTCCAGACAGTCGTATGAGGAACATTGACTTGCAACGCTAACCGTCGTGTGCTGATAGAAGGAGTCCTGTCCACAGCCTCCAGAATCTCCTCCTGCACTTCTGGAGTTGTAGATCTTGGTCGTCCCCTTCCCAAACCAGGAGAGGTGAATGTTCCATACTCGCACAGACGGGAATGGAGACATACAAATGTCTTCCGACCTGGACATTGTCGCTGTGGGTACCTCTCCTGGTACAAACAACGAGTCAGCGCGGCATTGCCGTCCGCCTTACCGTACATGAAGTGTATCTCTGCCAGCTCTTGATTTGAATACATGTCGCACAGTCTTAACGCCTAAAGAACACTGAATGTAACCTTCTTTAGAATGAACTATCAGAGGGCCCTCCTAATGTCTCATTTGACGGCAAAGACCTGCGGAAAGAAAAACGTTCCAGTGAATTCCAATGTTGTGAAGGACATAACTCGGAAATGAAGCATTTCCGGACATGAACTATTTTGATTGTCTACAGGTGGGACTTTCAATGTTGTAAAGGCCATAACTCTGAAATAAAGCATTTCCGGACACATGTTATAATGAACTACTGTGATTGTCTTCATGTGGGAAATACATATCTGAAATTATGCCCCGTATTTTTGAAACACCCTGTATATAAACTTATAAAACATTGTGAAACACTGCCAATATTCGTCATGTGTTTCTTGGAAGCATTCTCCCTAAGCCTTTAGGATTTTTTTTTTTTTTTTTTTTTAACTTTCTCTACACGAACTATGCACATAGTATATATAGAAGGTATTATATTGCACCCAAAAATTCGATTACGACATTTCAACGGAAATATATGTTCTAGGGTCCCTCTGAATCCAAAAAAAAAGCATTTCTAGTAAAGGTTCCATGTGTGTGAATGTGCGTGTGTGTGTCTATGGACAGCATAGTTAAAGAAACGAAAAGTCCGTTATATACTAAACTTGTACTTAAGTTCAGCATCTTCCATGGATGAGACACGAAGATTTTGAGGAAGAACCCCCACCCCCATCTATCCTTTACAATGGAAGCATTTTCGAAAGTTTTAATTTTCTCAAAGATGAGTAACGATTTTGATTAAAATATCGTATATTAAAGATATTTACATAGCAAATAGAATGTTTATTTTGAACTTTCTGAGAATAACCTCTGAAGACATCTTTATTCTGAATGAATTTTGCGGAACTTGCAAACTGGTAAACAGCAAGAAATAGACAAAACTGACTACACAAAAAATGGAGCTCATTAAAACGAACAATTTCTGTTAAATGCATTTTTTTTCCTGGCGTTGACCGTTTTTAAGATATTCCTTGTTATTGTTTCCAGTTTTAAAATACTTTCTCATACGGGAACTTGTCAACATCTGGCCAGGCACAGAATCTGATTTCTAAACCATAGCAACCACATTTTAAAGCACTTGACTGTCGGTTTAGCTAATATGTCCCCATATTTCCTTTCTACTATAAGGAGCTAAGTAATAAAACCATTTCTGCTAATGTTTATCTCAATTAGCATGAAGTAGATAGAATAAGCTTATTAACAATAATTTTACAGAGACGTGGAGAAAAATTATGTGGATGGATCATACCAGATTTTTACTTTCTCTACACGTACTATGTATGCAGAAGGTGTTGTAATGCACCCAAAATTGGATACCGAGATTTTGCCAGAAATATATGTTTTGAACCCCCTGAATCCAAAAAACCAGTTTTAGAAACATGTCTGTCTGTTTGTTTGTCTGTGTGTATGTATGTGTGTGTCTGTGGGCAGTATAGCTCAAAAAACAAAAGACCGTTAAAAACCAAATTTGGTATTAAAAACATTATAAATATTATTAAAGTTAATATAATTAAAAAAAACTTCAAATTAACATCTTGAAACCACTGATTTAATACTCAACAAAAGACCGTTAAAAACCAAATTTGGTATTAAAACATTATAAATATTACTAAAGTTAATATAATGAAAAATAATTAAAAAAGGCTTCAAATTAATATCTTGAAACCACTGATTTAATACTCCTAGGTTTAAGGTTTATTTAATTACTTTTTAATTATATTAATTTTAATAATGTTTATAAGTTAAAATATCCTATATTAGAGTATAACACTGAAGCTCCTATTGAGGTAACTTGTTATCTTTGAATATCTTCATAAAAATAATTACTTTTTATTTTTACAGTGAAAATGTAATGTTTTATTTAAACTATATAAATAAGTATCTAAGTTTGGTTTCTTCCAAGGATGCGACACAAATATTTTAAAGAAAATCACCCCACACCCAACTACCCTTTACATGGACAACTTTTCGAAAATATTGATTTTCTCAAAAGTGGCTGAACGATTTTGATTAAAATCCCTTATATTTAAGATATTTACTTGCCAAATAAAATTTATATCTTGAATTTTTTGGTAATAGCCTCTAAAGACCTCTTTAGTCTGGATGATTTTTATTGAATTTTGTATAATTGGTTAACCGTAAGAGATAGACAGAAACTTTCTACAAAAAACGTAGATCAGGATAAAACTCACAATTTATGTCATTCACATTCCTATTGTGGAGCTGATCGTTTTTGAGATATTCCCGTTTTTTGGTTTCAACTTTACTTTACTCATGCAGGAATTTGTCAGCTCCTGTCCATGCAAACAAAGAAACTTCAGTCATATAACAACCAGCTTTTGGCTATCACTTTAACCTATGGTACTCCATTATTTGGGTTCTACTTTCAAGGAAGCAAGTAATAAGGCTATTTCTGCTAATTTTTCTCGATTAGTATGAAATAAATAAAAGCATAAGCTTTTTAGCAATAATTTGTTGCAGAAATGTAAAGAAAGTCATGTGAATGGAACACATAAGATTGTTTGGTAAAACATTAAGATTTCCTCCTCCCTATTTAATATAAAGAGAAAGTAGAAGCAGAGCTATGTTAGAGAAAATTTCATAAACGAAATAGTACACAACTGGGTCATTACAATTCCAAGTAGCTAAGAGAAAAGGATAAATTCCTTCAAATACAGTCAGGTCCAGGATGCGGCAAGGGCAGTAGTTGCCAAGGCAACGCTAATAATAGACCAGCAGTAACTGTTGGATAAGGCAATCAATAGCCCTTGGCTGGCCACATTCTTCCAATTGGGATGTTGCCGCTCATAGTCTGACCTGCATTTTAAGTAGAATGCTCCAGAGAGTTAAGCGAGTAAAAGTGGCGAATTTAGAGCAACTAGAAACAGTTGATCCTAAGTGATACTATATTTTTGCTACCTTTGAGTGCTCAGAATCTAATGCCTATTGAGTTGATATAACTTTAATTACTGATCGTGGCATTTTTTTCGTATTTCTGAGAAATTTAGAATGACTGAAATGTATACCGAACGATTATAACACTCAAGAGGCAACACTCTTACGGCAAAGAGTTCTCTTGGTAAGTATGTATCATGAAATGGAACATTGTTCTGATTGTTTATCAACAAAGTGCATTCTAGTTATCAGGTAAAGGGGCAAAGGACAGTTAAATACTCAAAAGGCAACTGTTCTGGTTTACGTCACTCTTGAACGCGAAACACACGTTTTGTCCTAACCACTATTGTCTTGAACTTGTTGTCCTGCTAATTTTCTAATTATCCTAGATAATAGTTAACTCTCATTATTATAAATATTGTAAATATTAACAAGAACTTGCTGTTAAATATATAACTCCTTAATTTAATATTAATATTTGAAGCAAGTGAAATAAACCCTTGTCAAATTACAAACGGGGTTTATTTATGTTTAATTTTATTCACCTTTTTCTTGCCTTTGTAGGCTTTATCCGTTCCTTTTCTGTATCTTCAAACTCAATAACGTTTAATTGCTTCTAAAAGATAGAATTAACAGCGTAAGGATCCGCGCTTATTTTCCCAGTCATTATATTTCATTCTTTGTATGCTATGATGAAATTATATGTTAGAAGAGTAAACAAATAACTAATGGTAAAGGTTCTTTAGTGAGGTTTCGTAGGACTAGGAATCCCCTATCCTTATGTGTATCAAAACAAAGTGACAGGAAGCTTGCCAGTCTACCCGCGCTACCTGTTTTAGCATGGGCCAAGTAGCACGTTTGTTTCTAGGTAACTGCCTAGTTTTAGCAAACTATGAGGTATTTTATTGATCGACCATTATTTGCGTTGAAAACTATATTTTCTTTTCACATAGAATATGAGCAACAATATTCACGTATTGGTTCGGTGTCGTCGAAATATTCTATATGCAACTCATATGGATGTGCATTAAATATAAAAATCTGATGTGTTCCATTCACATAACTTTCTCTATATCTCTACAACAAATTATTGTTAGAAAGCTTATTCTTCTAGTTACCTCATGCTAATCGAGAACAAATTAATAGAAATAGTCTTATTACTTGATGCCTTGAAAGTAGAAGCGAAATAAGGGAGTACCATAGGTTAAAGTGACAGTCAAAAGTTCGTTGCTATGTGACTGAAGTTCCTTTGTTTATATGGAGAGGAGTTGACAAATTCCTGTATGAGAAAAGTATGGTTCTTAAAACTGAAGTACAAAAAAAAAGAGAATATCTAAAAACGTTCAATTCCATAAAAAAAAAGGTGTATAACATAAATTGTGAATTTTAACGTGCTCTACATTTTTTGTTTAGTAAGTTTTTATCTATGTTTTACGGTCAAAAATTTATGCAAAATTCCGTAAATCTCATCCAGAATAAAGTAGTCTTCAGAGGCTATTCCCAGAAAATTCAAGATATACATTTTATTTTCCAGGTAAATATCTTTAATATACGATATTTTAATCAAAATAGTTGGAGTAAATTTTTATAAAATCAAAATTTTCGAAAGAAGTTCCAGGTAAAGGGTAGTTTGGGGTGGGGGATTTTTCTCAATCTTCGTGTCGCATCCCTGGAAGATACTAAACTTAAATACCAAGTTTGGTATTTTACCGACTTTTCGTTTTGAGTTATTGTGTTCACAGACACACGAACACATGGACACACTCTCACACACGGACCTTTTTCTGAAAATGCTCTTATTGGATACAGGGGACCCTAAAACATACATTTCCGGTGAAATCTCGGTATCGAATTTTTGGGTGAAGTGCAATACTTTCTTTATATATTATATACATGGTGCGTATAGAGAAAGTAAAAATTGATATAACATATGCACTTACTGAAGCTAAACTGGCTTTATTTTAAATCTTGTCAAAACTCAGTCTATTGTATTTACCTTAAAAAAACGTAATTATACATTATTCATGAAGAGTTAAAGTTTTACTTTCTCTACACGCACTATGCACATAGTGTATAGAAAAGGTATTGCATTCCACCCATAAATAATATAGTTTCTGCTCTCAAAGTGAAGCAAATTTTATAACAATTAAAAATTATACCATAGAGGTTTACATAAATTCAAGGTACAAATATTATGTTTCGTTAACAGAATGTTTACAGCAATTTTATCCTTTCACTTGAACATATTCCTTTATGTATTTTTTTTGTTTCCTACTATCCTCAATATTTTGTAGCTTAATGTCTAATCTCACTGTATAACTCTACATTTTACAACCAAATGATTATTTCGTAATAGAATGATAATTTACGTTACAAGCAGATGTATATGTGATTTGTTAACTTACTAAAATTGCTTTTAAAGTTTATGATAGATAAAGTTCATTACATTGTATTTAACGAAATTATGATTTTGGTTAATAATTTCTTAAAGATTTCTTTTGGGAATGTGAGCCGGATAAATATTGGATTGATCCAACACTTACCTGGCTGACATCCCGAAAAGAAATCATTAATAAGTGCCGGGAAGTTTTCAAGTCCTTAATAATTTCTTGTTATGTTACAATTTTTCATTTTAAACATGAGCAGGTATTTCCTAAACATGAATCCATAAGGCTTCATTTATGATACAATGAGATACTTAAATCCATTAATGCAATGTACTTTCCTACATTTATTATAAACCAGAGATTAGTCAAGATCTTCGCATCTCCCTTTCTTAATCGTTGTTAAGAAGAAATAGAGTGATGTACTTATGTAGACGATATTCTTTTGTCCCAAGTGTTAAAGCCAAGTTTAGTCATCGATCGATTGATGCTATGAACTTGGGAACGAGTCTTAATTGTTTTAGAGCTTACTAACTTGCAGCAGAACATACTTTAAGTCACCTAATCACCAAGATGAGGTGGAATAGAATTAGGTAAAGAGCCATCTTGTGGATGATGCAAATGGACGCTTGGTCTGTTTACTGGAACAACATGGTTAAGATGCATTACCCAGGCTGGCCAACTTCTGTCCTCTCGGCTTTCAATTAAAGATGAGGATCTGCTCCAAACTCCCTTCGTATGCTAAATAAAAAAAATCTGATGTGTTCCATTCACATGACTTTCTCGACATATCTGCAACAAATTATTGTTAAAAAGCTAATGCTTCTATTTACTTCATGCTAATCGAGAAAAAAATAGCAGAAACAGTCTTATCACTTGCGTCCTTGTAAATGAAAGCAAAATAAGGGAGTACCATTGATCAAATTAATAGTTAAAAGCTGCTTGGTATGTGACTGAATTTCCTTTGTTTGTGTGGATACGAGAATTCCTGTATGAGAAAAGTTTGTTTCTTTAAAGCTGAAACGAAAAACAAGGAGTATCTCAAAAACGATCAACTCCACGAAAAAACTTGTATATAACTTACACTGTGTATTTTAATGTGCTCGACATTTTTGTGTGGTAAGTTCTTGTCTATCTCCTACGGTTTAGCAGTTATGCAAAATTCCGTAAAATTCAACCAGAATAAAGTAGTCTTCAGAGGCTATTTCCAGAAAATTCAAGATATACATGATATTTTTCAGATAAATGACTTTAATATACAATTATTTAATCAAAATCGTCAGAGCCATTTTGAGAAAATCAAAATTTTCCAAAGAAATTCCATGCAAAGGCTGATTGCGGGTAGGGAGATTTTATTGAAAATCTTCGTGTTTCATGAAGATGTCAAACTTAAATACCCAGCATGTGTAGAAAAAGTAATTTATGGAGGAAGAGCTGGAATTTTCACTAACATTCTCAGATTTTGAAGCATCAATGGTCTGAGTTTTTGGAACGGCTAACTTCTAAGTGTGACAGAGTCTGTATTCCTGATTTACAGATAAATAAAATTCGGAATACACCTTTCATATTCTCATTTTCATTTCCTGTATACTCTGCTTAATAATACGGATATTATTGTAATCTACCCAAAATTCGATATCCAGATTTCAGAGGAAGGAGTGTGTGACAGTGTGTGGGCGTGTGTATGCCCATACGTGTGTCCGTGTGTGTGTGTGTGTGTGTCTGTCTGACATGTACCAGATTATACACTGGTGGTGAAATTTAATGAAAAGGAGGTACTAAAATGAACCTATTGCACACCACAATGGGAATTTAACTAAATGTAAAAGGTGTGAAAACAAAACTTTATTTTTTTATAGTGTTTGACGCCCGCTTTTACTTCTATGACACTGAAGATCACACTGATGATATATGGAATGAAGATGGAGCACGGGGCAATGGCTGAGAACCCGGAAAAAACCGCCCCTGCGCAAATTTTTAGTTTTTCAGCATGAAAGGTTAATTATCCAAACAATTGGTGGTTTGTATTAAAGGATCTTACTTTAAAAATTGAACAAGTTAAATTCACCTGGTCTTCAATACCTGTTCTGCAACAAACAGCTATTACAAAAAGGTATTCTTCTATCTACCGCATATTAATCGAGGTAAACATTAAGCAGTAAGAAATGGTCTTATTGCTTACTTTATTGTGGATATAGGTTATTAAGGAAGTTCACTATATGTGAGCTGGTCCCTGTGTAATGATATTGGAATTCGGTTCCCCTTGCACGGTCAATATAAAAGAATAAAAATAACAAAAATGACTTTCATTTGAAAAGTATAGGTATTGGAACATTTAAACCAATAACAAGCACTATCTTGAAGATTATTAAAACTTCAATATGACATAAATTGCGTGCTTTAATTAAACCTATATTTTTTGAGTAATAAGATTTTATCTATCTCTTACGGCTCACAAAAGCCAGAATGAAGAGGGTGGCAGAGGCTATACATTTCATTTGTTATAAAATATCGTAAATATGTTTTTAATTTAAATATTTAGAGAAAAATACAATTCTAGTAAACTGTCCGATATTGAGGGTATTTTGGGGTTTGGGGATTTTCTTGAAAATCGCTGTGTTCATCCTTGAAAGATGCTAAACTTTTCGTTTTTGAGTTATGCTGTTCAGACACACTACCCTTTTTCTTAAAGCTCTCTTATTGATATCAGAGGTCCTCACTACATATTTCTAGTAAAATATCAGAATATCAGTGTGGAATTTTGGAAGGAATGTAACGTGGAATGTAATACCTTCTCCACCTATTATTTACTTGATGAAAGTAAAAATTAGAGGGAAGGTAGGTCCCTTATGCGCACTATCGTGAATCTTCACTAAGCTTCCGAATCAGCGCTTCTGCATTACGTAGCGTACTACTACTCGTTATGTGATGATTAAGGATCCGTTTCCATGAAGACTGAACATAAAAGAGAGGTTATATACAAATGGCACGTCAATCCGTCTCTTTGCTAGGCTGAAAGGAAATTTATGAGATGCGTGTCTTGAGGTTGGAGATTTCACTCTGTAGCGTGTGCTGGATATGTTATAGAGTAACAAATGTTACCCTATTTCAGAACACTTTCCGTGCCATTCTTCTGTTGATGGTGAATTGTAACCTAATGCAATTAATTGTATCCTAATCCTAACCCGCTTCTAGGCGTATTTAGAGAATTGTAAAACGAAAGTTTCAGAGATGCTTTTCCTTCGGTTGTTGGTTTCGTTTTCATGTCTCCTTGTACCTAAGTAAATTTGGGGCAACACAGTATAGGAGCAATTGTGATGGTAATTGTTGCCAAATGTCCTGTAGTGCAATAGTTGCCCTCAGTAGAAAATCAGGTTTCATTTGGGACCATGTTTTTTAGGACAGGACCTTAGAGTGGATAATGGGCTCTGAGTGGCTTGGAAAGCTGGATAGAAAATACTGAACATCGGGCACAAAATAGAATATGAAACACAGAAATTAGAAAAGGGACACAAATGAAGGAGGCAGCAGTATGCTAACGGCCACTCAAGTGCAGATGGCACGCAATGTAACAAGGATAGACCACAAAAGTGGGTCCACGTGACCACAGTTTGAAATAACAGGTTCAGGAAAAGAAGAGGAGCTCACACACTCAGACGGACTGGCACGAAGAGCTGGAAGAAGATGGACCACCCTAGGCAAGAACCGCAAATTTGGAAAGAAGTCACCGCCAAGGAGTTAAAACTATAGCCAATATTACTACCTAAAGACTGATTTGGTCTTTGATGAAATGAATTGAGCGAACAACAAGTGAAAATTTAATACTCCCACGGATTGGCCCACCTTGGTAATTTTTATTTGAGCAACCCTACCTAATGGATGGTCAAAGCAAACCCATTCCACAATATACATAAATTACAGCACCTTATATTTTAACATTAAGAATGTCACAGCGCTTACATTGTTGAAAGCACTCCATTAGTTTATCACTCATTCCAGTTTCAATAAGGTTTAGGATTATCGTGAGCGGGGCCCTAGGTCAACGCACCAAGGCTGCTAGTGTGGCTCTTTATGACTTACGTGACTTCTGGGAGGGGAAATTTCCGAAAAGTAGCTAGATCCGGAAGACGATAGGGCAAATGTGGACGGATCTCTATGGCTTACAGATAGATATCTATTGTAAAATTCATCATCCAATACGATGTTAAACTACCAATATAAAAATAAAGCATCCGGAAGCTTGCTTCAGCTGTGACGATAACTTGCCTTCGATGCTGCGCCTAATTGCATGTTGCGGGCAGACCCCTTGAGTTGCGCAAGTTCCTCGCAGTGATGTGCTGGGCATCTAAGCCCAGCAACATCGTAGAATACAGGAAGGTGGAAAAGTAATCCAATCCAACAAATATTTGCTAGATCTCGTTTAAACACTTAAGTTATGTCTTAGCCTTTTTTTAGACTTGACAAGTTTCAAGATTATGCTTGTTATTGTTTTCAATTTTAAACTACCTTTTCTCAAACGAGAGCAGGCAAAGCGAACCGAACCCCAATTGTTTCATATAGCTTTTAAAAGATTTTACTATCCTGCCTAATGTATTCTCTTGTTTCCCTTCTACTCACAAGGAAGTAAGTGATAGGACCAATTCCACTAATGTTAACATCAACTAGCATGAGGTATATAAAATAAAAATCTTCTGTAAGAATAGATTTATATGGAACAGCTAGAAAAAGTTGTGTGAATGTACCACATCAGATTTTTGGTATTGAAGTAGTACGCAGTGTGATGGAAAATTTGACTTGTAGCTATCTCCTAGGTTCGATAGTTTATCGCACTTCAGCAATTCTCTTTTATTAGTTTCCATAATATGTTGGTTCCAATTTTTTTTTCTTTCTGTACACGTACTATATACATAGTGTATAGAGAAAGTATTGCATTCCACCCAAAAATTCGATACCGAGGTTTTACCGGAAGTAGAATTTTAGGGTCCGCTATATCCATAAGACATTTTTAGAAAAAGGTCCGCCCATATGTGTGTGTCCATGTGTCAGTATGTCCGTGTGTCTATGAACATGATAACCCAAAAACGAAAAGTCGTTATTATACCAAACTTGGTATTCAAGTTTAGTGCCTTGTAGGAATACATCATGAAGATTTTGAGAAAAATCCAAACTACCCTTTGCATGTAAAAAATGTCGAAAATTTTGATTTTCTCAAAAATGGCTCTAAAGACTTTGATTAAAATACCGTATATTAAACATATTGAATTTTCAAGGAATAGCCTCTGAAGACCTCTTTATTCTTAATGTGTATTTTGCTGTATTTTGGATAACTGGTAAACCGCAAATGATAGACAACAACTTACCAGCATAAAAATGTAGAGCTTGTTGAAACACACAATGTTATATACATTTTTTCGTAGAATTGGCCATTTCAAATTATTTGTTTCATATTTAAAACTTTTCTCACACGGAAAGTTGCAACTCCTCGCCTTGCATAGAAACGGATTTCAACCTCATGGTGACCAGCTTTTAAAATATTTGACTATCTTTTTAGCCCAGTGCATTCCCTTATTTTCCTTCTACTAACAAGAAAGCAAGTAATTAAGACAATTTTTGTTAATGTTTATGTTGATTATCATAAAGTAGATAGAACAAGCTGTTTAACAATAATTTGTTACAGCGATGTAGAGAAAGTCTTGTGAATGGAACACATCACAACGTTTTTGTATTTGATTACCGTTTTACTTTTTTCTTCTAATAAACACACATACAAACACAGAAACACCCATGCCCAAGGTTGGACTCTAACCCACGATCCCCTGCGCCACGAAGCACCAAAGTGGGGCATTTAGCGAGCGCGCCTATGGAGACCGGCGATATTGAGATAGTAGGTAATATGAAGGAAAATTTGACTTATGGCTGGCTATCCCCTAGGTTCGATAGTTTATCGCAGTTCAGCAGTTCTCTTTTATTAACCTCCATAAAATATTGGGTCCTATTTTGGTTTTCTTTTTTTTTTTTCTTCTTCCAGTTAAGTGCGTTTGGTTCCAGAGCCTTTGATGTATGGTTACAAAGGGTTCTTCTGCCGCCCTCGCTCATTTAGCACCCCTTGAATCTGAAGCGTTTGGTTCATTGCGTCGTATCATTAAGGATGCCACCGTTTGGTTCACTTTGTACCCCCCGATTGAAAAGCTACAAACAGGTAGACTTCGAACTTCACGAGTTTCAAGTGAAGGGTTCTTGGCTGACATTTTGTGTTCTATTAATTATATTTTCTCTTCTGGGAAAAGCAAATGCAAAACAGCTTGGGGAATCAAGTAAATTTAGATTCGTTTGCACTTTAATTTATTCTTGTCATCTCGTTGGGGACAGCAATTAAGGATAAATGAGGATGGAAGAAGAACTTTATAAACACACTGCTGAGATAAATAAAATATCTGACGTGTTCCATTCACATGACTTTCACTTGCTGTTCCAAAAACAAGCTTTCCTTACAAAAGATTTTTATTTACGTCATGTTAATTGAAATGAACTTTACACAATGGTCTTAATACTTCATTATTTGTAAATAGAACGAAATTGATGGAATACACTAGGCTAAGAGGCTATTCAATCTTTTAAAAGCTATCGCTATATGAAACAATTGAAATTCGGTTCTTTTTACTTTATCTATACGAACTATGTACATAGTGTATAGAGAAGGTACTGCACTCCACCCAAAAATTAGATACCGTGATTTCACCGGAAATATATGTTTCAGGGTCCCCTGTATCTATAAAAGCATTTTCGGAAAAAGGTCCGTGTGTGTGTGTGTGTGTGTGTGTCTCTGTGTGTCCGAATGTCTGTGAACACGATAACTCAAAAAAAGTCTGAAAAATATCAACCTTGGTATTTAAGTTCAATATCTTCCAGGGATGCGACACGAAGATTTTGAGAAAAATCCCCCCACCGCCAACTACCCTTTATATGGAATTTTTTTTCGAAAATTTTGATTCTCTAAAAAATGGCTCTAACGATTTTGATTAAAATATCGTATATTAAAGCTATTTACCTGATAAATAAAATGTATATCTTGAATTATCTAGGAATATATTCTGAAGAGTACTTTATTCTGGATGAATTTTCCGGAATTCTGAATATCTGCCAAACAGTAAGAGATGGACAAAAACTTACTACACAAAATTGTAGAGCACGTTAAAACACACAATTTATGCTATATATTTTTTTTTCGTAGAGTTCATCGTTTTTTTAGACATTCCTTGTTTTTGGTTTCTGCTATGAAAAACTTATACTTTTCTCATACACGAATATGTCAGCTGCTGCCCATACAAGCAAAGGAACTTCAGGGACATAGCAACCACTTTCGAATGTCACTTTAACCCATGATACTCCCTTATTTCGCCTCTGCTTACAAGTAAACAAGTAATAAGAGTATTTCTGCTATTTTTTCTGATTAACATGAAGTAAATAGAGGTATAAGCTTTTTAAGATTAATTTGTTGCAGAGATGTAGAGAAAGTCATGTGAATGGTACACATCAGATTTTTGCATTCCTGGGAGTAAAACAAAAGAGATGAATTGAAAGCTACCTCCCTTTGCAGAAAAGTTTAAGTAATGGTCGGCCAAGGTCAGTGCGGTCCTGCAGTGGGAGCGGAGAGCAGGCGAACTAACGTGATTGGGCAACAAGACTTCACGCATACGTCATGAAATGCCATACGGTCTGGCTTATTTCATGGCACGCCCCGCAGTATTCAGTGATAGTGATGAAAGCAAAGCGGGTAATTTATAATGCTCTTAAGATTTGTGACGAAGAGGAGAAGGTAGCACAGAAAATACCTGTTACAAATACACTGAACTAGTCGCTTCTACCGGTTAGAATAAGACAATGATATACAAGATCCGAAAGGTGGGACTTGAAGTTGGGACGAGCAACATTACATCACCTCACAAGATTGATAAACATGTTGACACAATGTCGTTTTGAACGATATGGAAGAATGTATAATTAGAAGTAAATATCAGGAGTAATACGAAATTAAAAATAAATCCCTACGCTTCAAAAAAAAAAAAAAAAAAAAAAAACAGGAAAATATTAACATTTAAAAAGTGAAAAGATAAAGGGAGATTACTGAGAGAAAACACTGACGTAGCAACTCAAAAATTTATATATAGGATGTTATTATTTCTTGGAATGCAACTGAGTCAATAAAGCCTAATAACTGGAAAAGCTGGGTTCTGAAGGTGAAAAATATTCAAAAAACACGTTAAATAGAGTTTTGCTAAAGTAAGGAGAAATGGAAAGGATAATAATCGATCCAGGATGCGACGTACACGTTTTGGGTCACCCTGAGTTAAAAATATATATATTTTTAGAAAAGGTCTGTGTGTGTATCTGCGGAAGGCGTAGTTCATAAAAGAATAGACAGTTAAGTACCAAAAGTGGTATTTAAGTTTGGTATCTTCCAAGGATGCAACATGAAGATTATCAAGAATATCCAACCACAACAAACTACCCTTTACATGGAAAAAAATTGAAAATTTTGATTTTCTCAAAAATGGCTGTAACGATTTTAATTAAAATATCTTATATTTAAGATATTTACATGCCAAATAAAATGTATAGATTGAATTTTCTGAGAACAGCTTCTAAAGATCTCTTCATTCTGAATGAATTATGCTGAATTTTGCTTAAATGCTAAACCGTAAGTAAACCGCAAAAAATGTAGATCACATTAAAACCATAATTTATGTCATATACGGTTTTTCGTGCAGTTAATCATTTCTGATATACTTCTTATTTGTTCCAGATTTAAAATACGTAATTTTTTTCTCTCCAGGAAGTTGTGAATTCCTGGCCCTGCATAGAAACGGATTTCATCCACAGTGCAACCAGGTTTTAAAAGTTTTGATTATCGTTCTAGTCTAGTGCATTCCCTTATTTCCCTTCTACTTGCAAGGAAATAAGTTGCTACAAACGTTTATCTGGATTATTATAAGGCAGATAGAAGAAGGTGATTTTTAACATATGGAACACAACAGATTTTTACTTTTTCTACACGTACTATGTACATAGTGTATAGAAAGGGTATTGTATTACACCCAAAAATTCGATACTGAGCTTACACTGAAAATTCATGTTTTAGGTCTCCCTGAATCCAAAAAAAGCATTTTGGAAAGAGGTCCGTGAGTGGACAGCATATCTTTAAAACGAAAAAAACCGTAAATACCAAACTTGGAATATAAGTTTGGTGTGTTACAAGGATGCGACATGAAGATTTTCAAGAAAATCCCCCACTCCAAAATGCCCTTTTCTTGGAAAACCTTTTGAAAATTTTGATTTTCTAAAAACGGATAACTATTTTGTCAAGCTCCTGTGCATACAAACAAAGCAACTTCTGTCACATAGAAACCAGCTTTTGACTATCACTTCAACCTATGGTACTTCTTTATTTCGCTTCCACTTACAAGGAAGCAAGTAATATAATTATTTCTGCTATTTCTTTTTTTGATTTGCATTATATAAATATAAGCATAACCTTTAGAACATTTCAATTTTAGAGTATTTTTCACTGAAATGTGGGAGTCTCTTTAGAGTGATCGTCACGAATTAGATAGCCATAAAGCGCCTATTAGTGCCCAAACCGTAAACAACCATCAGTGGTAGTTTGTTGACAACTTTTTGCATTTTTCTTCTACCTCGTGAAATGTTTTCCGAGAGAGAGAGTATATTCCAGTGCACCAGAAAAGTTTACTTGCTTTTGAAAAGTCACTACTATACTTACCGTTGCTTTAATTCCATCTCGTGAAGTGCATGTCTTTGTTCTCAGATAATTAATGCACTGAGGTATTAATTACCATCATCTTGCTCCACTGGCGCAGTTCAGAGTCTCGTGTTACAAGCGTTTTCACAAGGTCTCGACTTCGCAGCTAGTGGCTTCGAGCTCTAATGAATTTCCTTTGTGTAGCACGATAATGACAACCTAAGCTGAAAGCAATCGGAAAATTTCTAAGAGATTAGAGTTTTATTACGCTGGGATTGTGACGTCATTTAAGTCAAGTACTTTAAAATTGTGAACTTCTATAAGAATATAAGCCTTCCGAAAATTAATACACATTAAAAATTTAAATGACATAAGCTTCATTCACATAACTTTATCTTTTTTTTTCTACAAAAAAAATACTCTTACAAAACATTATTTTGATCTACATCATGTTAATCGAGAAAAAAATTAGTGGATAAAGCAATAGCCAAATCTTTTAAAAGCTGATCACTATGTGATACAATTGAAATTCGGTCCTCTTTGCAAAGCCCATCCTCCCGTTTGAGAGAAAATGTATGATCATTTTAAAATTGAAAAGAATAAAAAGATATATATCCAAAGTTCTTAGCTCTATAAAAATATCATGTGCTCCCAGAAACGGACTTATTACTGAGTTTCTTTATAAGCATAAGGGAAATAAAGGGAATAAATTAGACTAAACTGACAATCAAATGCTATAAAACATGGTTGCTATGGGACTGAAATCCATTTCTTTGCGTGAGCAGGGGTTCACAAGCTCCCATTCAAAGAAAAGTTTAAGTGTTCTAAAACTGAAACTGATAACAACGAATATCTCAGAAACGGACAACTCCTGGAAAAAATGTATATGACATAAATTATATGTTTTAACAAGAGCTACATCTTTAGTGTAGTAAGTTTTTGCCTATCTCTAACAGTTATGAAAAATTCATCCAGAATAAAGAGATTTAAAGAGGGCTGTTTCCAGAAATTCAAGATATGCATTTTATATGGCGTGACATTATAAGAAATTTTAATTAAATTGTAATAGCCATTTTCTGGAAAACTAAACTTTTCGAATTTTTTTCCATGTAAAAGGGTTGTTGTGGGGGGGATTTTCTTGAAAATCTTGGTGTGCACCCTTTGAAGATACAGAGCTTATATATCAAGTGTGGCATTTAACGGGCTTTTCGTATTCGAGCTATGCTGGCCAGACACACACACGAACATTTTTCTAAAAATGCTTTATTTTTTGGATTTAGGCAGTCCAAAAATATGTATTTCCGGTGAAATCTCGGTATCGAATTTTTTGGGTGCAATTCAATACCTTCTCTATATACCATGTAGTTACATAGTGTGTGTAGAAGTAAAAATTTAAATTTAATGAGCTTCATTCACATAACTTTCTCTATTTGTTCTACAAACAAAACATTCTTACAAAAAATTAATATTTTAATCCAAATCATATTAATCGAAATATACATTAGCGGAAATATTCCTTATACGCAAAGCTAGAGAGATAGCAAATCATTTAAAAGCTGGTCGCTATGCGACACAATTGAATTTGGGTCCACTTTACATAGCCCGGAAGTAAATTAAAAGGGATATGAAACGAATTATGCCTTCCCGTTTGAGAGAAAAATAGCGTTTTAAAATGAAACCAATAAAAAGGAGTATCTCTGTAATTCTGAACTCTATAAAAAATGTATCCATATCAGTTCATGTGTTTTAATGAGTTCTACATTCTGTACAACACATTTTCCTCTACATTTTTTGAGCTATGCAAACATTATTCCAAATAAAGAGAAATTCAGTTTCATTCCTAGAAAATTCAAGATATCCATTTTATTTTTAACGTAAATATTATTAATATACGGCATTTTAATTAAAATCGTTAGTCATTTTTGGGAAAAGCAGAAATTTCCAAAACGTTTCCATATAGAGCGTACTTTAGGGTGGGGAAATATTGAAAGAAAGTCGTGAAAATCTTCGTGTTATAACTTTCAAGATTGCTCAGCTTAGATATAAAGTTCAGTATCTAAACTTTTCGATTTTGAGTAATCTGTTCAAAGACACAATTTTGTTCAGACACACACACACACACTCACTCTCTCTCACAGAAATGTATGTTTTTTCTAAAAATGCTTTGTTTACAGGGGACCCTAAATGGTGTACTTATTTCCAGTGGAATAAGTATGAAATTTTTGGGTGGAATGCAATATCTTTTGTACCTATGTAGCGTGTTCAAAGTAGAGGAAATAAAAATTGAATGTGTTGCATTTACATAATTTCCTCTATCTTCTATCGTTTATTAGAAACTATAAAATTATTCTTACGAAAGCTTATTTTTCTACTTATTTCATTTTAATAAATGTGAACCAATTTGAGAAATAGGTAATGACACATTTCTAAATAGATTCAAAGGGAAAACAACAATATAATGCTAAAGAACTTTTCTCCATATGCTTCTTGGCCTTAATGCGATACTCTCTCCATGCAATCGCTAGAGGTAACAGAAAATTAGCAGGACTTTTCGGGAATGAAGTATTGAAAATTTTGAAAAATTAATAGACGATAGCTCTAAAATGAGCTTAGCAAAAGTGTTTTGGAATAAATTATGTTTTATAGAGATCTACATTTTTGTGTGTGTGTTTTCTGAATCGCTTTACGAATATTAGCTGTACAGAGTTGTACAAAATTCCTCCTAAATGAAGAGTACTTTACAGGCTATTCCCTGAAGATTCAAGCCTTACATATTACTTTTTATATATTTATCCGAATATTTATTAATTTCTCTGTCCCATATATATACAATGTACATAGCAGATTGAGAAGGTATTGTACTCCACCCAAATATTTGGTGGCTATATTCACCGGAAATATATGTTTTGAGGTCCGCTATGTAGGAAAAAAAAATGTCTGAGTGTGTCTGTGGACAGCATAGCTCAAAAACGAAAATTCTGTTAAATGCCAAACTAAAATATATTATTTTCCCAAGGATGCAACATGACCTTTACAAGGAAAGATTTTCGAAACTTTTTAAGTTTCACAAAAGTTGAACTATCGATTTGGAGTAAAATATTGCATATTAATATTATTTCCATCACAAATAATATGTAAATATTGAAGTTTTATTGGAATAGTGTCTAAGAAATATCTTTTCATTCTGCATGAATGTTGCATAACTAACTGTAAAATATAAACCGTAAGAGATAGACAAGAACTTGCCACACAAAAAATGCAGATCTCGTTAAAAGATGCTTTTCTTGTAGAATTAAGCATTTTCGAGATATTCCTTCTTATTGTTTTCAACTTTAAACTGGCTTACTTTTCTTAAACGGGATTATGCTAGGTGGCGAACCTCAATTGTTTGATATAACAATCAGCTTTTAAAATATTTGACTATCGCTTTAGCCTAATGTCCCCTTATCTCCCTTCTACTTACACCTTAGCATGTAATAAGAAATTTATACTAATATTTATCTCATTTAGCATGAAGCAGATAGAGGAATACTCTTTGGTATGAATAGTTTGCATAAAAATAGCTAGAGAAAGCTATGTGAATGCAACATATCAGATTTTTTTTGATATACACAACAAACACAGACAAATACTCACACAGACAAAGAGATACAAGCATAGATCTTCTTCTATGGTTCAGGGACTTCAAAACATATACATGAAATCTCTAATGTAATTTTTGGAATGAATGCAACAGTACTTATTATAAGTACCAAGTAGAAAAGTAAGGGATATTAATTGTTATGTATTTTCCCTATTAACAGTGATGTTTCACTCATATGACTCAAGACAACAAGACCACCTCGGTAGTGTGGTGGTAGCGTGTCTGTCTCATTCAACACGTCGTGAGTTCGAATCTCGCTTAGGGTGAGTTACTCGGATAAGGCTTTTTTCCCTTATCCATAGAAGACGAATGTTGAATGACTTTAGCTCAATGGACTCCGAGATCATTTCAGCAATTTCATTCGTTCAATATGACCAACCAGGTTAAAGGACGTTAAGCTAATATATATATGAACATAAATATTATAACCTTGTGGACTTGGATATACGTCCACTCTATCTGTCCCGGTCCACCCGACGCCACTATATCTAGAAGTATACCTGAAAAATGAGAGATAAAATTGAATTTAAGGGAAATGAGAGAAAAGAAATCATAGTATTTGTAGAACCTCCCTAACATTTATTTGCCAACGGAAAACCACTCAAGATCTCCCAAATGGCCACGCCGAGGCTTAGCGGTTAGACCACTCGCTTCTCACCTAGGCGTCCCGGGTTCGATTCCAAGCAGCCGCATGTGGGATTTGTGGTGGACAAAGCGGCGCAGGGGAGGTTTTTCTGCAGGATCTCGGGTTTCCCTCGCCATCGCATTCCTCCGGTGCTCCATCATTATTTCATGTATAATGAGTATCATCGCCTGCGGTGCCATTTCTAGTAAAAAAAAATAAGTACTCCAGAATGCACGGCCCACATGCTACCACGAAGCCATCTCGCTGCCTAAAAATGTTGATTGTATAACAAAAATTATGTGTTATATTCACATGACTTTCTCTACCTATTCTGTAATAAACTATGCTTATAAAGGTTTATTCTTCTATCTACTCTATGCTATTCAAGATAAACAACAACAGAAAAAGTCTTACTCTTAGTTAGTTCCTTATAAGTAAGAGGAATAAAGAAATACACTAAGGCTAAAGTCAAATCCTTTAAAAGCTGACGCTATTGAAAACAATTGAAATTCGGTTTACTGTAAAACAAACAGAGCTGAAAGATGACTTCCCTCTCTAGAACATTTTAAGTAGTTTCAAATTCAATAAAATAACAAAGAAAATCTCGGAAACGTTAACTCTACAAAAACTGTGCGAGACGTAAATTGTGTGTTTTAACAATACATATTTTTGATGTAAGTTTCGTCACCTTATGATATACTAGTTATACAAAACTCCTCCAGAATGAAGAGGTCTTTAGTGGCTATTCCTAGGAAAGTCAAAATATACATTTTATTTGTCAAGTAAATATCTATTATATACGATATTTTAAACAAATCGTTAGATCCATTTTTGATAGAGAAAATTTCGAAAGTCTGCTATATAATGGTTAGTTTGGAATGGGGGGGTTCTGAAAATATTCTTGTTCATCCTTACAAGACAGTGAACTTAAACACGAATTTTGGTTTTAAAAGACCTTTTGTTATTGAGCTATGCTATCCATACGCATACTAATTTTTTTCTAATAACTGTATTTCCGGTGAAATCTCGGTATCGACTTTTTGTATGGAGTACAATACCTCCTCTATCTACTATGTGCATTGTATAAACGCGTAATAGAAATTAAAAATATTTTATATATATTTAAATGAATTTGAAAATGATGTAAGCCTATTATAGGAAAGGAAAGAAAGTAAAATTCCCAAAGACCTAGATGAAGACATGAGGAAAATGCGAGAAGAATAGCATCAGCTACATTACTGCGTCGCTCGCTCCCAACACATTAGCATAACTTAATAACAACTGCGCGGTTCCCTGGAGACGATGTTGTACTATAACCTTCTTGTGTGATAACTTGTTCCCAGGGACCAGCCATTTCAAGTACAAGCTTCCTCGACCAACAGCTTTATCCCGCTCTAATGTGAAGCAAAGTTTAGCTTAGACCACTGCGGAAGTTAGTGTAGAGCAAAGTGAGTATTCATTTGGTGTTAACACATTTACATTCATATATCGTGTGGATTAGATAGGTCAAACTGGCATATAACGGTTGGTAGGACAACGGATGGCATCCTCCTAGGAGGTAATTCTATGTAATAGGGATCAGAGGGCAGTTAACGGAAACCGGAAGCTATCAAAAAATGGGAGATAAAAAGATCATATGTATTCCATTCCATGACTTTCCCTTCCTGTTCTGCGAACAAACTAATTGTTACAAAAGGTTCTTCTTTTTACTACATCATACTAATCAAGGTAAATCCTAGCAGAAATGGTCTTATTATTTGCTTCCTTGTACGTAGATGGGAAATAAGGGACTACACTGTTCTAAAGTGATAGTGAAATCTCTTAAAACTGTCTCTGTGATACTGTGCTTCTCTTTCCATGGCCAAGAGTAAAAGAAAAGAGATATGAAACGGATGAAAAATCAGTGTACGATATGGAATTTGGGGTAGGAATGTAAAGAGAAAGTAAGAAAAATTAATATATCTAGGATATTGTTGTTCAAGAAGCGAATCAGATTAAAGAAAGAAGAAAAAAGTATTTGAAGGGAAAATAATTAAAATACCAAAACAATATGACTAATATTAGGTTGTAACGAATGCTGGAAAGCTCATGGTAAAAGATGGAAGTAAAAGGTAAAGCTGCAATGACATTAACGACATGTAAATATAAATTACCAAAAATGGACAGTGAAATATAAATGAGAGATTGCAAGGCAACATCAGAAGCAAGAATGATTTATTCATCGGAAATATGGGGAGTATCAGACGTGGAAAAAATTCTGATGCGTTCTATTAACAGGACTTTCAGTGGCTGTTCTACATACAAACTATTCTTACAAAATATTATTTCAACTGCACCATGCTAATCCAAATAAAAATTAGCCGAATTGGTCTTATTACTAGTTTCCTTGTAATTAGAAAGGTGTTAATGTGATACAGTAGGCTAAAGCCATAGTCAAATATTTTAAAAGCTGGTGCCTATGTAACACAATTGAGGTTCGGTTTGTTTTATATGGGTAGAGAGATGAAACGACATGCGACTTCGCGTTTGAGAAAAGTTAAAAATTGAAACTAATAGGAAGGGACATTTTGGACAAACTCTGAAAAAACGTATATGACATGAATTATGTGTTTTAACGGATCTACGTGTCTAACTCTTATGGTTTAACATTTATGCAAAATTCAGCTAAACTCATCCAGAATAAAGGGGTCTTCTGAGGTAATTCTCAAAAGTTCAAGATATGTATCTTATTTGTGATGTAAATATCTTTCATGTGCGGTACTTTAATAAAAATCATTGGTAATTTTTGAAAAACGTTTTTCCAATTAAACTGTATTTTTGGATGGGGGAATTTTCTTGAAAATTTTCGTGGCGCATTTTTGGAAGATGCTGAACATAAATACCAAGTTTTTTATCTAGCAGTATTTTCGTTTTGGATTTATGCTATCCACAGAATCACAGACATATGCACATGGACCTTTTTCTAAAAATTGCTTTTATGGATTCAGGGGATCTCAAAACATATTTTCCGTTGAAATCTCGACATCGAATTTTTTTGTAAAATTGTATGTACATACATTCGGGAGAAAGTAAAAAAGTAAGCCATGGATACAGGAGGTTCTTTAAACATTAAGGGCTAAGCAGAACAGCACGAAATTGGGGTAGCAATGTAGAATTAGGAAGAGCAGGAGAAAGTGAAATGATCCTAGAGAGGGGACTGAAATGTTAGTACCCGTATAAGTATCGAAGACGAGAATCTGCTAAAAATACGATGTATGAAACAATTCAAATAATTAAGAACGAGAAGAGCTGTTGGGAGCAGATAGAGAAAGTCTTGGCAAAAAGGGGGTTAAGAGACACGTGGAGGAAAAGACAAGAAAACGAAAAAAGTGTTTTCGAGAAGTATGATAGAAGGCATAAACAAAAACTATATGATGAACTAGAAAAAGAAGAAGCCGCTTTGTTCACACCGAAAAATAGACAGGAGTAAGAGAGGGGTAATATATGCTATATATGTTATATATGTAATTTATATGTTATGTATATATGTATACATATAATAAACAAGAGAGGGATGGATTTGTTTGGATAAGCATTACTTTTAAAAAGGATGAAAGGCAATGAATTGGAAAGATTTATTTTATGTGGGGAGTAAGACAATACTCTTCACTGTTATAATGTCAAGAAGTAATAAATTTGAGAAATACATTTGGAAAACAATAGGGCAATATTTGGGAAAGGTGAAAATAGCGATGACAACTGTCAAGGCACAATATATACACGATACTTTGCAGAGGGAGTGCAAATCTAATGAGATACATTCATATGACTTTGTCTTCCTGTTCTCCAAACAAACTATTCTTACAAAAGGTTATTTTATCTACATCATGCTAATCCAGATAAACATTAATAGACAGTTTCTTATTATTTGCTTCCTTCTAGACGTAGGGGAAATAAAGAAATGCCCTAGGCTACGGCGTTTGTCAAACTTTTAAAAGCCTATCGATATGTGAGTAATTGAGCTTTACTTTGCTTTGCATTACCTGCAAAACTAAATAAAGATGAAAAGAAAACTTACGTTGTTTAAAATTGAAACCAATATTAAGGAATATCTCGAAATTGGGGGAAAAAAAAAACTTATGACATGGTGTGTTTCAACAAGATATACATATTTTTTGTCTTTCTCTTTCACTTTACCTGTTAAGCAAAATATATTCAGAATGAAGAGGGCTTAAGATGTTATTCCCAGAATTCAAGATATACTATTTATTTGCAATGTAAATATCTTTAGTATATCTATTTTAAGAAAAATCGCTACAGCCATTTTTGAGGTAATACAATTCAAGAATTTTTCAATGAAAAGTGTAGTTTGAGGTTGGGACTTTTCTTGAAAATATTTGAATCGTATCCATGGAAGATACCATGTTTGTACCTAACCCTGTTTGACAGTCATGCTGTCCAGTCATGCAAACATACACAGGACCTTTTTCCAATTTTTTTTTTAGATCCAGGGGACCTTATATTTACGGTGAAATCTTGACATCTAATTTTTTGATGGAAAACAATACCTGATCGACCTAATATATGCATAGTATGTGTACAGAAAGTAAAACTTATTTAAACTGTGCAGCAGAATAACTTTAACTTTCCTGTGGATGTTCCTACTCGAGCCATTCAATTTTCTTCAGTACAAATTCTATTTTATACTTCTGTGCTCTATCAGAACGTTTTCCTTCTGCTACAGTAGCGGC
Source organism: Hymenopus coronatus (assembly GCA_030762935.1). Taxonomy (NCBI): domain Eukaryota; kingdom Metazoa; phylum Arthropoda; class Insecta; order Mantodea; family Hymenopodidae; genus Hymenopus; species Hymenopus coronatus. Next base: position 83,357,552 of record CM060895.1, read on the forward strand.
AGTTTTAATTACGAACTGTCAAGTGGAAGACACATCGCTCTTTCGTACTCTATTCCATTAATAAGAATTGTGAATCTTCTCAGAGAAACAACTGGAGCATTCTCTATTGCGCCCATAATAACACTGAGTAAGGCAAATTGGCATTTGTAGAGAAAAGACCATTAAACTCGGGAATTAATTTTGTGACAAAAAACCTACACAGTGGCCACAGTTATCAGAGATCCCCTGGGTAAGGAAACAAAGTGAATAGTGCAGCTTTTTACTTTCTCTATATGTACTATGTACTATGTACGTAGTGTATGCAGAAGGTATTGTAATGCACCCACAAATTCGATAACGAGATTTCACCGGAAATACATATTTTAGGACACCCTGAATACAAAAAAAAAGCACTTTTAGAAAAATGTCCGTGTGATTGTCTGTGTGTGTATGTGTGTGTGTGTCTGTGGGCAGCATAGCTCAAAAATGAAAAGACCCTAGAATACAAAACTTGGTATTTAAGTTCAGTATCTTCCAAAGATTTTCAAGAACCCCCCCCCCAACTACCCTTCACATGGAAAAATTTTGGAAATGTTTCATTTTCTAAAAAATGGCTCTAACTACTTTGATTAAAATATCAACCTGACAAATAATATGTATATCTTTTCCGGGAATAGCTTCTGAAAACTACTTTATTCTGAATGAACTTCATGGAATTTTGTATAACTGGTAAACCGAAAGAGATGGACAAAAACTTAACACACAAAACATGTACAGCACATTAATACACACAATTTGTTATATACATTTTAGTACGGTTAATCGTTTTTTAAATATTATTTGTTTTTTGTTTCAGCCTTGAAAAACTTATATTTTTCTCATACAGGAATTTATCAACTCGTGTCCGTACAAACGAAGGAACTTCAGTGACATAGGAACCAGCTTTTGACTATCACTTTAACCCATGGTACTCCCATTTTTTGCTTCTATTTACAAGAAAACAAGTAATAACACCCTCTGAAGGACTATTGCACAACTGACAAACCTAAGAGATAGAAAAAGCTTACTAAAAAAAGAATCTAGATCTCGCGAAAATACACAGTTATGTTCTACACATTTTTATTTTGAAGCTAACTGTTTCCGATATATTTTTGGCTGCATAAGTAGAGGAAGTGGTTTCAATGTAGTACATAATTTTTTTTTATTTCACACGTAATTTCGATACGGAGATTTCACTAAAAGCATCTTTTAAGGTCCCCTAAATCCCGAAAATGTACTTTTAGAAACAGATCCGGTGTAAGTATCTGTGGACACGATAACTTAAAAATGAAAATTCGGTTACATACCAAACTCAGCATATTTCAAAGATCCCCAACCCCAAACTACCGTTTACATGAAAACAATTTTGGACAATTTTATTTTCTCAGATATGCCTCCAACAATTATAATTAAATTACAGTATATTAGATACATTTATTTCACTAGTACAATTTATATCTTAAATTTTCTGGGAATAGTCTCTGAATTCTTCTTGATTCTGAAAGACTTTTGCATAACTGCTTAAATTGTTAGAGATAGACAAAAGATGTACTGTACAAAAAATGAAGATCTCATTTAAATGAAAAATTTATGTCACATTATACCATTTGTTTTGAGGAGATAGATATTTCTTGTTATAGGTTTCAATTTTTAAAACACTTAAACTTTTCTCACACGTGAATTTGTTAAAAATTTAAGTCTCATAACAACAAGCTTTTAAAAAACACGTCTATTGCTTTAGCCTAGTGTATTTCCTTATTTTCCTTCTACTTATAAGGAACTAAGTAATAAGATACATTTATATTAATGTTTGTCTCTATTAGCGTGATGTAGATAGAAGAATAAACTTTTTTAACAATAATTTGAAATGGGGTTGTAGACATATTCATTGTGAATGTAACAAATTACATTTTGTTCTAATATTTCTAAATGTTAGACATTGTTATAGTGGAATGTCAAAAGGCATTAAAGATTTACAGGCTGTAGAAGCTGACCGGCACTGCGGGTTGCAGAGTTTCAGGCGATCTACACACCAGTAAATAACACAGCTCGAAGTTGTTGACTGGAGCTCAATGGGAGAAGCTTTCACGAAAGTGACTAACCTACCAGCGAGAAATCACTTCTGTGTAGCAGGCATCTGACCATTAACTAATTTACAATCATCTGGGGAAAGTAGGTTATTATTTAAAATTATTGTTTTGCTTTTATATTGCGATAGAATGACTTCTTTTGTTTTACAATTGTTCCTGCTTGACGGCTTATCCTTAATCCCCCCATCTATATCTGTCTCTCTCACTCTCTCTCTCTCTCTCTCTAGTTACCTAGAACTTAAATTAGAGTTTGCGAATGAATAATTCATTTATCTAATATTCAGCGCTAATACTGCTTAATAGGAAGCATTTTTGTAGAAACCAAAGGTCAATAAAACTGAAAATGTTGATTAAGTTTAAGAAATTTAAATGTGCTATATTCTTGCTAACGAAAAGTTGGAAATAAAAATTAAAGTAATTAAAGTATTAGAAAACATATTTTGCATGTCAGCATATTCTTTGTGAGAAAATACTGCATTTTACTTAAAAATTAGGTGATATTTCACCTAAAACCAAAAACACATTTTTTGACGAAGGTCTACACGGTTGGGCATTCCATCCATGTGTCTGTGCACAGTGTAACCAAAAATGAAAAGGCTGTAAATACCAAACTTGCTATTTAAGCTCAGCATCAACCAAGTATACGACACGAAGATTTTCATCCCCACCCACAAAGTTTGCTTTATATAAAGTAATTGAAACAATTTTGATTTAAAAACAATATGTTTAAGATATTTTTATTACCAATGAAATGTGTAACTTGAATTTTCAGGTAATAGTCTCTGAAAAACTCTTTGCTGGACCATTAAACTAAGATATTGTCAAAATTTTACTACACAAAGTACATAGATTTCGTTAAAGCACATAATTTGTCATATTTTTTCTGGATGTAACCATATTCGATGTACCTATTCCTTGATATTGGTTTAAATATTTTAATTTGATCTAAATTAAAATAGTTTTTCTTTCTAGCTAACGAAATGTCTAAGTCATTACACAGTAACCGGTTTTTAAAAGGTTCTGTAATGCTGGACTTGTTGCATTTCACTATTTCCATTGTACCTGTAAAAAAAGTATTAAAACCATTTTTACAAATGTTTATTTCGATTAACGGAAGTAAATAGAAGACTAGGCTGTTGTAAGAATTATTTATTAAATAATAGGTAGATAAAGTAATTTGAATGTACACTTAGGATTTTACAGAAGAAACTACCTTGTCTCATTTACGATAAATTTCCCACATTCACATATATCAAGTAGATAAATGAACGATGATATTACGTTAGTGTAAACATACGAGACGGTAGTGAACGGTACTTTGGGACAAGCATATCTCCTTTTATTAAATCTTTTTCATTTTAGCCATTCCAAAGGGTTTTTAGCTGCCAGAAAATAACTTATTTCTCATCATATTAGGTTTTTATTCAATTCACCCCACAGAAAAATACTGTACTCAACAAGATCTGTACTACGTGGCACGTATAATTTTCGCTAATTTAGTTTGCCTATTTGAAAGAAACAACTCTCGAACTTCCATGTGGAGTTGATTGTTTGCTATTGATACCACGTGGCTCAAGTGACACGAATTTGACATGTGTAGTTATCCCTTCGAAAGTTAGAATAGTTGCTGAACTCAGCGGGGCTATTTCAAGTTAAAGCTGGTCAATGAGAAATGGTGTGTGCAAACTTCGTTTTACCCCTCTGGCTTATCAGAGGAGACGCTGAGTGGGTAGTACTTATAGAGATAATTTCACTTGTTTGTGCATGTTGGAAAATTGGGGAAACGTTTTCGAGGTATATTTATTATTAGCTGGCATTGACTGTTGGATGGATTGTGGTGAAATGGACTGAAAGTGATTAACCAGGGATGGAATGTGATCCCTCTGTCTTTTGGTGTATCGGGCAGTCATTTTAGTCATCTTCCTCTTGTTTTTCGTGCATTAGTGGAAAAATACTAGCCTCTATATCTTACTTCCTATTTGCTGATTAAGTATATTACATAATGACATCTCATAGTGGAATTTCACAGTTCAAAGTATTCTTAAAGTTACTGCGGATTTCTTCTCAGATATTCGGTTGCGATGGTGCTTGAAGTGAATTTAAAAATTATTTTTTTGGGTTCTATCAGATGATTTGTAGTGTTAAAGTGATAGTTTCTATCTTAAGGTGACATCCTAAAGTGGTGTATCTGTGAAATTTGGAAAATCCACAGTATATAGCATATCTTGTTGAAAATAATACCAGTTATTACATTCACAATAATAGTGATATGTTTGTTGTATATTAGACTTCTAGCTTGTATGGTCATTTAAATAGGATTTTTAGTGTCTAAATGCATTGTTTAATAAACATGATACACTTGATGTATTTTTAAAAATATTCCCATAAAAATTCAGATTTACAGCATGAATTTACAAATAGATCTTTTGTATTATACATATTTATATAACCGTAATTAGTGGAGAAAAATCATTACTTTTCGTGATATCCTAAACTCCTAATTTTTCAAAGCGTAATTTAATTGAATCAAAATTGATGTTTTTGTGTTATAAACTCTATGAAGAAAATGACAACCAATTTCCTTAATTTTTTAGGCGCGTAGAACATTGTTTTTGAGGAGTGTAAGGGGTCGGTTTGTAAGTAAAAAGAAACAAATATCTATCGCCCCCAAAATAATAAAATTTGCCCAAAATTCGATTTTAGCAGTATTTCAAAAATTGGATTGTTTATATACTTCTAATATAATTTTATTGTACACAGTTTTCATTTGATAAGAATAAAACATGTTATTATGCAATATATTTGTGTACATTAAATTGCAAATTTATATGCAATGTGAATGAATTTTGACATTCAGATATCATAACCTGCAAATACAATAAAAGTTTTACATGAATCTATATAAGAATATAGACATTTGAAAGTTCACTCCTAGTGTCCGTTAAATAGGTTTTTTAAAATGTATGGATGCTTCTAAGTGACTTTAGCTTATAAAAACTGCTGTAAAGGTCTGCTAAAGAAAATTCCCCTTGGCAGGACCATGTGCATGTTTATAAAAGCTCTTAATAAGCATAAAATTAATTACATTTACAAATTTGTGTCATACAGGGCCTAATTTGACCTCCTTTAAACTCAACCTGTACCACGTCTCATACCTTTCATCTGGTAATACAGTTCGCCAATAGCAGCCTCAGATGTGAGAGCAATTGTAAATCTCGTCAAAGGAGCAGCAGCAACATTTCGGAACATGGAAGCGCCACATTTTTTGCATGACGAGGGAACTCTCAGTCTAAGTCGGGGAAATTTAATTACGCTAGATGGAACCATCCAAACGGACATCACGAGGACATTTCCGTCACGAAGTTGTACTTTATCGCAGCAATGGGGAGGAAGTTTACTCCCTGAATGCCTGTCCTCAAACGTATCCCTTAGTCACTGCGCTTTAGAAAAACTCTCCCTCTCTGTATTGACTCAAATATCTGCTTCAACATTTTTTGTCCTTCTGCGTGCTCTTTTATGAGATTGAGAGCTCATTATAGCTACATATCACTGCTTTTGGTTATGTTGTATACCTAACTTGACGTTTTAGCAATATATTAATGTTTTTACTTTCATACGTACTATGTACAGTCGTCACAAAAAAAAATGAATCGTGTTTGGAACGCCAAATTCGTCCAAATCCCTCTCGTCAGAGCGCCTTGTGTACACAATCCGCATTGCAGTTGTAACGGCAGCTACAAGCTGTCATAAGTTCAAAATCTGAATATTACTAACCCATATGATCAATAATCATAACTAAATACTTATCTTAAGCTTTAACTTCAAACTATCAATATTAACTAAAAACATAAACGATATAAAATATGATGCAGTTAGGATAGTAAACACTGCCAATTTTCATGTATGTTCCTTATAGCGCTGTGACAAAACGTAGGTTACTCCTTTGGTGAGGGTCGCAGGTTCGCTTCTTGCACGTAGCGAACACTTTATTTTCTTTCTCTTAATGATCTTGAATCAACACATGTGTGCTATTTATTTTAAAGATACTTATTTCATACACGACATTCGGTACAATGAATAATATGATAGTTATTATAATGCTTCTAAGAGTGTGTATTCTACCGAACATCAATAAACTGTACACGAAAGCATGCGGTATTTTTAAGAAAACGAATGTTTTGAAACATTTTTTAAGATTTATTTTTTTAAATTAACGTAGCCTTCTCAAAACGATCCGTGGTAATATTCTCATACGATGTTCACATTTTCTTCCACACATAAGAGAAAGGTGATTGTATATCGTCCAAAGGAAACCCGATATGATGCAAAATACGTGGTTCACAATTCCATCATGGTCGCGTATCTGTATCATGTTGAAGTTAGATATTAAGGGACGGTCCAAGTGTGCTGTGGTAGCTTGACAATACAATGAACGGTGTGAAATAAACGGTAATGCTCGATAATATTTCGATTCTCTCTGTGAGAGTGTGTTCTCTATAGAGAATTGGTGTGCTTAGGTAAAAAGGGAGCTGCGCTCCAATTACCTGTAATTGGGCGAAGGACAAAATATGGCTTCTGGGAATAAACTCAACAAGCCTGATACTAGTAGCTTCTCGTCCACATTACTGTAGGCATTTATTTTGTTTACGCCCCGAAGTTTTATGACAGTTTATAGGTGCTGAAAGTTCATACACCCGATATAAATTGTGTTTATTTTTTGTTTGTTTTAATCGATTTATACATATTTTTTAAATTGTTTAACTTAAGTGTTAGTAGGGTTATGTTTTTGTACATAGATCGCCCATAACTTCAAATGTCAAAGTTATGTATATTATTGCAATTTTATGTTCTACATACAATTCTACATAAAAAAAAAAACATTTGAACCTAGGAACTTATTAGTGGAAGCAAAGTCTTCTTAACCTCTCTTCTTAACCTCTCGGCCACGTAACGTTCTTCCGAGAGCAGTTTTCAGTACTCAGTAGTTAACCATTTCTTTGTCAGTCACAGAACGCTGTACTGTTTTTTCGTGTTAGCTGTTAATATAGCTTTTACGAAGATATTCGAAGCTCTTCGCTCGATATATGTAATCTGGGGTGACTCATTTTTTTTTGCCGACGGGTGTACAATACCCATAGCACAGGGTGCCGCATGACTAACCGGTCCCGTCTATTTCACTGCTCATTGGCGCCTACCATCTATTGTTTTCATATATTGGACCTTAACATTATTTCGTTTATTTGTTTATTGTCTAATTATTACATATTTATGTATTTGTTGTTTCTGCTAATTTAGGGTAGCAGTTCTTCCGTAATTTGCGGGCGAGCGGTCTGTGCGAGGGACCGGCTTTTCGTGCACTACTCTGTAAATCGAGGAGGTATTGTATTGCACACAATTCGACATCGTAAATAACCGTAAATATATGTTTTGAAACCCCTGAATAAAAAATCAATATTAGAAACGTATCCGTGTGTATGCATTTGGGCAGCATGGCTCAAATCCGAAAATTCGGTTGTATACCTAAGTTGAGTAGCTTCCAAGAATGCGACACGAATATTTTCAAAAAAAACTCCGACATCCCAACTATCCTTTACACGGAACATTTTTCAAAAATGTTTATTTCTCAAAAATGGCTCTAACAATTTTCATTAAAATACCATATGTTTAAGATATTTTCATGAAGATCGAAATGTAAATCATGAATTTTCTCGAAAAAAGTATTTGAAGACACAAGCACTCGCGTACCGTGTTCAAAAATGCCTTTAATTTGTCTACACGTATTTACTGTGTATATTGCAACCAAAATCCGACACCGAGATATCACCGGAAATGCATGTTTTGAGACACCCTGAATCAAAAAAAAACATTTTTAGAAAAATGTCTGTGTTCCTGTGGGCAGCATAGCTCATAAACGAAAAGACCAAACTTGGTATTTAAGTTTGGAATTTTCCAAAAATGCGACACGAAGATTTTCAAGAAAATTCCCACACCCCTAATTACCCTTTACAAGAACAAAATTTTGATTTTCTCAAAAATTGCTCTAGCAACTTTGATTAAAGTCTCCCATATTTAAGATATTCACAATAAAAATACATTTATATCTTAAATTTTCTGGGAAAATGCCTCTGAAGTCATGTTTATTCTGGATGAACTTTTCGAAAGTTTGTACAACTGGCAAACCGTAAGAGATAGTCAAAATCTTACTTAGCTAAAAACGTTGATCTCGGTAAAATACACAATTTATGTTATGTTATGTTATGGTCGAGTTGACCATTTTTGAGATATTCCTTGTTATTAGTTTCAGCTTTAAAATACTTAGACGTTCCTTATACGAGAATTAGTCAACTTCTGTCCATACAAAGGTACTTCAATCACACAGGAACCAGCTTTTTAGAAGATTTTACTATCGATTTAACCTATGGTACTCCCTTATTTCTCTTTTGCTTACTTTTAAGCAAGCAATAAGACCCTTTCTGCTATTTTTTTCTAGATTAGTATTAAGTAAATAGAAGAATAAGCTTTTTATCAATAATTTATTGTAGAGATGTGGAGAAAGTCATGTGAATGACACATCAGATTTTTCTAAAAAGGGGACTCTATATCGTATACTTCCAGTTAAATTTCGGTATTAAGTCTTGGGTGGAAAGAAATAGCTTCTCTACCTACGTACTAAGGAGAGAAAGTAAAATTTAGGGGGTCTGCGCAACAGTGGTCTAACCCATATTTTTAAAAAATGGAGAATAACTCGGTTAAACCTCATTTTAATCGAACTGATTGTTCACTGACACTTTTCTAGATTATTACACAACAACACATTGAGTAATGTTAACATAATGTTGAGATATACCTAACAATTTTTATTAGTGTGGTGCAAATCTTTTTCTGGGTTAGACCACTGTTGCACTGACCTCCGTAATTGGGTTCTTAGGCAATGATTTAAATAACTCTCAATCTCCTTCTTTCGAAAATGCTATGCTCATACACTTTTATATCCTATGGAATTCTATTTGCAGTTCGTGGAAGCCTCTGAAAACGTTACGAAAATGACTACCTCCTACGTTTCGAAGTTTACATTCCTTTTTATGTTTGCTTAAAGACATAAAAGATACAGATCTGAAATAAACTTGATAACCTAACTGTTGACGGGACTTTGGAGTACGAAAACACTTACAATGTGAATCTCTAAATAAGAACAAACTGTGTAAAAGGGAGACTGATACTCCTTTAATAATCTTCAAATGTGAAGAATTGGTGGACCATATATGACTTTTTCTATCTGATAAAAGCAAACTAAGTATTATTTAAGTAAGCCACAGTGATAGCAGATAATGCAACCAATCGCTAGGCTTTGGTGTTAGGGCAATTATAATCCGACTTCATCACTACGATAGTCAAGTCATTGTAAGCTCTTAGCTATCTCTTATGATTTACCAGTTGTACGACATTATACACACTTCACTCCGAATAAACAGGACTACAGAGCTACTAGCAAGGAATTCGTAGTATGAGTTGTTAATTATCTGTGTGAATAATTTATACTTTATTCAAAATCATACCAGAAATTTTTGAAAAAGTCTAAAAGAGTTTCCATGTAAGAACTTTCTTGATACTCTTTAAATATGCAGAAATGAATTCGAGGTTTGGTGGTGCTAATTTGGGAAAATGCACTAACAGAATCGAATCCAATAATTAGGCGATACCTGCTGAAGTAGGCACTTATTGGCACTGTAAGATTAACACAGAGGCTTATAAATGATGAAATATGCATCTTCTGTTAAGCTGTCTACGTTTTTATACACCAGAAGAAATATGTAAATGGGGCAAAGTGTGATTTCTGGTTATCACTCATAAGGCACATTGTGGACATATATAGCGTGTTATACTTTTAACTTAAAAACGATATGAAAGGGTTGTACAATTATTATAAATACTGCTAAAGGTGGCCATGAGTAGCTACATGTTGAGGCAGTACATACCGTGTCACGGGAGTAAAAGGTCTCTAAAAGGGAGATGTAAATTACATCTAGTATAATATATAAATTATATCAAGAAAGCACAAATATACATTGGAAATAACCAGGGAAAAATTGTTGTGACACATGTCTAAAAGTGCAAAGACAAAGTTGCCATTAGCTGGCAAGCGTCCTACATAGAGTACCGTTAAGGGCAGGACAATGGACCGAAGGGGTTGGAGGTTCCACTGCCCGAGAGTGGACATAACGAAGCGAATACAAACGGACAGAAACAGTGTTTATGTAATACACCAAAATATGGTCACGAGAAATAAGAGTTGATAGGCACGGTTACATAAAGAGTAGTTGGAAAGGGGAAAATTTATGAGGAATACGTGTGTGTCCGACGGCAGTGAATGTCGAAGAAAATATATAAACAAGTTCAATAAGAATCTTGGACTTAGGGGAAACCATTTGTGTCTTACCACACCTGAGAAGGATTCCATGGCAACACATCCTGAAGTTGGGCAGCCACATCTCCACACCATTCCATAATCTCCTAAACCACCACGTGGGATACGAGCCCAAACCTCCACCACATATTTGGGAACCGCCGCAAATTTTTGAATTTTTACTAGTAACAACAATCCCAGGAAATATAGGCAGACTTTTCTTTATATAGTTTTCTTCTTTTTCATGTCGACCTATACCTATTGAGTAACTTTACAGTGGTTTCTTGATCAGAGACTTTCTAGATTGCGAATTTGCCAATATGTGTACATGGTGGCGAGGAGCAATTAATCCGTTTATAGATGGCATTATAGAACAAAATGATAGCTTACGAACGTAAATCATGGCAAATTTAGCCCAAGGACGCCTTCTTTAAAGGTATGGGGTTCTTTCCCGTGTGATTAAACATTGCAAACTGCATCCAGGATTAAATGGTCAGCATTCTGGCACATCAACCATAGGTCCCGAGTTTGTGACGGATGCATTGGATTGGTTTGTGAGGAGTAAGTAAAAGGTACAAAGGCCTTCCTGTATTAACTTTTAAAAACATAAATATAATAAATTATAAATAAGAGGATTTTATGAATAATCCGACTAGGAAATTTTATTTAACTATAAACATCACTTAAAACTCACAATAGTATGATTTGTGTTTTTGTTTAATAGTATAATTACTGGAAAAACAAAACGATTAGAAGCCAAGTTCAGCAAGCAAAACATCAGTAAGTCAAAGCCTCCGATGTGACAACAATAATTAAAAGTGTGTTATATAAATGAAACAATTAAAGAATTAAAACATTACATCGGACGAACGGCTTTATTTCCCTTCAGAAGGAAGCTTCGCTTGGTTTGAACCCGCAACCTTGAGTGTTGGAGGTAACTATTGCACCACGGAGGGAGACATACTGTCATAGTGGCTTAACCTCCCAGTAATATTCTTTTTTCGCTAACTCTCCCCCCCCCCAGGACTTATAACGGGTGCCTAGGTATGTCGGGGAGCCAACGTCACGAAACCACAGAATGGAGAACCTGGAACGAGTGGTCAGCATGAGCGTGAGGAAGTGAATATGAAATGAAAGCGAATAGAGCAATTGTTGGGATAAGTGTCGGAGGAAACCGGAGGACCCGGAGAAAACCCACCTAGAGGCCATTTGGTCCATCTCAAATCCCTCATGCGGGCGCTTTGGATTGAACCCGGGCGAATGGTTCTACCACTCGCATACGCCGTCGCCTGCGTCATATAATAATAATAATAATAATAATAATAATAATAATAATAATAATAATAATAATAATAATAATAATACATGCTTCTTTATAGTTTAGAATTTATATTATTTTATTATGAACAAATATATTTTTGTTTTATAACTTTTATGCCAATTACACAGATATATCACCTACAGCACCGTTTAGCACTCTCAGATATTTTTAGTCTGCTTCTGAAGTTTTTGTTTCATTTTATAATAATTCACAATCATTCGCAAGAATGAACATCATATAGTCATTGCCTTCGTGATTTTATCAGTAAATTAGGATCCCGAATGCAGTGACGTAACAGTTGGGGCACACGAGTAATTATGTAAATACTGCACAACATGCAAGCAAAGGGATGACAAACATGGAAGACCGAAAACGTAATGCGTTTACGTACGGAAATTAGTAACACGGAAGGAAATAATTAATTTAATACCTGCTATAAATAAATTTTACAGTTAGTATAAAATCACATGTAACGTACAGGGTCCATCAAAATAAATGTGTACACATTTTAACAGAGGCGAATCTGTGTTTTGTTTTCAGAGCTATCTGTGGAATGTACAGCGTAGTGTTTACTCAACAGATGTCGGTGCCTGCATGCCCCAATGCCTAGCATATAATGTATGTCAATGAATCAAAACAGCCGGTCATCCAGGGGTTTAGGGAGTATTTCAAGTTTGAAATGTCGCCTAAGTTCAACATGCATAAAGGAATTAGTTTACAGCACAATCCCCTACTCAGTTGCCAATTGCATGTCTTTGTGATATGTAGGGATAGCATCTTGGGGACCGATAGAGAGACAGATCGAAGTTAGCGCAGCAAGGTCTATAGTCGCGATGTGGTAACAATGCAGTGTGTACGTAATGGTACTAATAGGAGGAAAATGGAGTAGTGGTTGCGTGGTGGGCTGTATTGTTTTCACTAGCAGCGGAAGGCGACTGAGTTTGGGTGGTTGGTAAACATAAATAACACTGATCTACGGCAACTATTTTAATATTTACATACATTCAATTGTGGAACAAGTCATCAGCATCATTATTCATTGCATTTTTCTCTCAAGATACATAGATTACAATGCACAACAACATATATACATAACGCCTCAAATGTGAATCGTCTCCGATTGGCATGTAAATAGGTCACGTTTTCATGTATTGTGAAAAACTTCGCTCTACATCACAAGAAGTGATTGGGGCAAATCGAAATAAGACGTAATGGACTATTGGTAAGATACTTCATCAGCAATTATTTCCATAGAAACTTCTCGTAGCACATGTTATATATCACACATTTTTAAAATCCGAGATTTTTTTTTGGAAACACTGTATTCACTTCCTTTTTCACACGGTCTAAAACAGATGTCACGGGTATCTCCAATTGTTTGCGCTATTTCAACGACATCTTTCAGGGTTCGGAGTTTGCAATGTTTGATGTTTCCCAATATGTTTTTGTTATTGTCGTAGATGTATTTGCAAGGTTCTTCTGTATGAATTGCAAATCTTCATGCAATCCTTTTGAAGCAAGATATTTTAAAAGCTTGATTGAAGAGCATGCACATATCTTCAAAGGCATTAATTGCCTGTTAAACAGTATTGTGATATACAGCACAGTATACTGCTGCTTCGAGTCACGTTCCCCAGCAGGTTGTTTACATGCGGCGCGTAAAGTTACCAATGCAGGTCGGTCTCTACTCCGTATATATGGAACTGGTATGCGCTTGTGTCCCTCTATCGGCTCTCAAGATGGTATCCCTAGTGATAATTTTGAGACTATAATAAGGTATTTGAAGCAAGTAAGGCTATATAGACCAATAAGGCCAACTAATAGTTTCTGAAAACATTCTACATAATATCGGTAGGTGGCAGCACATTTGAGTGCTCTGTTCACACCTGGAACACATCAACCATTATTTCATTCTCAGTATGTGCGAGAACACAGATGAAGCAAGTTTACGTATGGACCTGATTTAGCTCACACTAACAATTGCTAAGTGCATTGTCGTTTATGATACCATGTATTTTAAAATATGTTGCAATACTTTTAGTATTAACTTGGATAGGTAGAGTCAAACTGAAAAATTCAATGCCATAGCCGGGATTTGAACCGGTCTCTAACCGGTTGCTCTACCTCTGAGCTACCATGGTAACATGCCGGGATAGCATTATGTCTGCCGGGAAACATACGAGACAGTTGAATTTTTCAGTCTGACTCTACCTATCCAACTCCTGTACTACACGCGGCTTGTGTGAAAAAACAATTAAATCAATTGTAGTAAACTGAATTGATATACTTTCAAAAGGTATAAACAGTTTTATGAAGGTATCATATTTGTGGTTATTATTGATAAAAATACAAGAGAGAGCACAAATAGATCTTAAAGGCCGGAGGTACATTCACAAAGAGGACAAAATGGTAGTAATGACAATGCGCAAAGGTTTTCACAGATATACGTTTATGAACTTTGCTTTGATTTACACAAGATTGTATAAGACAAGATTGTGTATTTTGAGTGACCAGAATGTAACAAAGCTTACGTTAACATTTGTTGTCCTCTATTTTACTTTCTCTATACGCACTATGTACATAGTGTATAGAGAAAGTATTGCACTCCACCCAAAAATTCGATACCAAGATTTCACCGGAAATATATAATTTTACGGTCCCCAATATCCAAAAAAAAAAAAAAAATTCACAAAAAGGTCGGTGTGCCTGTGAACACGATAACTCAAAAACGAAAAGTCGGTAAAATACCAAACTTGGTATTTAAGTTTAGTATCTTTCAGGGATGCGACACGAAGATTTTGAGAAAAATCTCCCCATCCCCAACTATCCTTTACATGGAACTTTTTTCGAAAATTTTGATTTTCTCTGAAATGGCTCTAAAGATTTTAATTAAAATTTCTTATATTAAAGATATTTACCTGACAATTAAAACGTATTTCTTAAATTTTCTAGGAATAGCCTCTGAAGAGTAGTTTATTCTGGATGAATTTTTCTGAATTTTGAATAACTTCTAAACCGCAAGAGATGGACAAAAACTTACTACACATATGCAGAGCACATTAAAACACACAATTTAGGTTATATACATTTTTTTTCGTGGAGTTCGTCGTTTTTGAGACATTCCTTATTTTTGGTTTCTGCTTTGAAAAACGTATACTTTTCTCATACAGGAATTTCTCAGCTCCTATTCATATAAACAAAGGAACTTTATTGACATAGCAACCAGCTTTTGACTATCACTTTAACCTATGTTTGTCGCTTATTTCGCTTCTACCTACAAGGAAACGAGTAAGACTATTTCTGCTATTTTTTGTGATTAGCATAAAGTAAATTGAAGTATAAGCTTTTTAAAAATAATTTGTTGCAGGGATATAGAGAAAGTCATGTGAATGGTACACACCAGATTTTTCAATATTTGGGTCTATATAAGTAAATTTCTGATTACTGAACTTTCCTATGTCATTACTTTTGTTTAATGAGACAATAGTTTTTCCAGCCCGCATTACAATGTACATAGTGGATACAGAAGTATTGTAATCCACCCAAAAATTCAATCTCGAGATTTCACTGCTTTCACTGGGGTCCCCTGAGTACGCATTTTAAAAGGTCCGTCGTGTGTGTATGGCTGTGTGTGTATTGTGTGTGTGTCTGTGGACAGGATATCTCAAAAACGAAAAGAGCGTTGAATACCAAACTTGGTATTTAGGATTAGTATCTTCCAAGAATGCGACAAGAAGATTTTCAAGAAAATCCACCCACCACAAACTATCCTCTGAACGGAAAAGTTTCGACAATTTTGATTTTCTTAAGAACGGCTCAAACGATTTTGATTAAGATTCCTTATATCAAAGATATTTGCATTCTAAATAAAATGTGTATTTTGAATTTTCTGGGAATATCCTCTGAAGATCTCTTTATTAACTACTAAACTGTAAGAGATAGACAAAAGCTTACTGCACAAAAAATGTAGATCTCGTCAAAACACACAATATATGTCCCTTACGTTTTTGTTGTGGAAGTAGCCATTTCCACAATATTCCTTATTATTGGTTTCAATTGTAAAAGTACTTTTACTTTTCTCAGACAGGAAGTGTTCGTTTTTCCTTTGTTCTACTCCTGGCCAAGCAAAGAAACGGTTTGCAATGACAATTGTATGATGACAAGATTTTAAAACGTTTGATTATCACTTTAGCATAGCGCATTCCTTTAGTTCCCTTCTACGTATAAGGAACTAAGTAATAAGAACATTCTGCTAATGTTTTATCTCGATTAGCACTGTGAAGAAAGAAAAATAATCTTTTTTGTAAGAAATTTGTTTGTAGAGCAGCTAGAGAATGACAAAATCAGATTTCGTTGTTGTTGAGAATCTTACTTAATTATTCACATTTATTCTTTTGTCTTGAACCTCAAGTAAAATAATTTGAACTGAACGTATTTGAAACCTCTGGTTTTAATAAAGACAATTTGTCTCATTTTTGGAAACCAAGACATTTAGCATCATATTCCTTGAGTTATCCAATAAATTTTACATTTTCCTTTGCCCTAAGGTTCAATATATAGATTTTATCAAAATTTTAAAAACATGGCCTGGTAGATGTGAAATGCCCTTTAATCAAAACTTAGCATGGTTTTATTTGGCACGCTTACCTTACAATTTGTGTTGTGAAAAGAGCAAATTCGGAAAACATTGTACAGCTAAATTTTGCCTCTTCACTCTGGTCTTCCTTAAGTTTAAAACGTTGTCTCAGAAGCCTGTTTTGTAGTGGTTAGCAGCGAAAGTGTACGAGGCAGTCTAAATCCCCTATTGGAATGAATATACCAACAAAGAATATTGCGCGCATTAAGACAGACAGGGGGGGGGGATGCTCCAAAGTGCGACTGCATTGAAAGTCGTCTCTTCCTCACTCCACCTCCCGTTCCCTCCTTTTCTTCAACGGTCACCTTCACCTGTGCTTCGGACCGCTTCTTTCAGTGGTGGATATGGCTTCAAGCTCGGGTTGCCAGATCAATGAAGGGAGGTAGAGGGAATATTTTGTCTTCTTCTTTCACGTCTTATATAGTAGTGTTTACATATCTTGTTTATACAATTGTATTTAGTTTTACAAATACTTCTCTTCACTATCGATTTATAATTTTAAATGAAATGGGGTGTCTCTATAATCCTTCCTTGTACAAAACTTATCCCTTTGATTTTATATTATTTTGTTTTATCATTCAGATTATATATTTTTATTCAGTATGTTTTTTTCTATCCCATACGGTATTATATTTTTAGTAACTTCTGTCTGTTACAGTTTACCAGTTAGTAATGCCAAATTCAGTAAACTTCATCCAGAATATAGACAAGTATTTAGAGACTATTTCCAGAAAAGAGAAGTTATTCATTTTATTTGTCATGCGAGTATCTTTAACGTACCATATTTTGATCAAAATTATTAGATCTATTTTTAAGAAAATCAAAATTTTGGAAAATTTGTCCATGTAAAGGGAAATTTGAGGATTTTATCGAATGGGGAATCGAACCCGTGACTCTTTGCTAGCAGACAGGTAGTTTGCTGACTTAGTTACTGGGCGAGCCGCTTATACGCTTTGTTGTGTAAAATTTCTAATTAAACACATCAGATAATAAGTGAGATATTTCGAACTTTTAGCTTCGTGCCTCTCTCTCTCTCTCTCCAGTTTAAGATAGTAATTAGCTCTGAGTTACCGTAAAGAGACAGTGATTCTCTGATGGACATTTAAGTTTATGTTTTAAACCAAGTTTCCTAATTAACTCTGCTGTTCGGTCTCACAGACCAAACATCAACTCTAGCTTGAGGAAGTTTAAACTAAGTTTTGCCAACTTTTTCGTGTCAACAACGTTAATGGGCTCAAAATGATAGAACATGACCTGAAGTAATCACGTATAATGAATTTAAGTTACGGAAACAGTACAGATCTTATAGTATTCTGCATTTTGTGCATTCATCCTAATTCTAAAAAAGGAGCATATCTATATCTATTATACTAGGTTCGGCTGGTAAGTCCAGGGCTTCTCAATGAAAACAGCATTTAAAAATGTTTTACTTCATTTCTCAACATAATCTTCAGAAAGGCTAATACATTTGTCATATAGATGTTCTAATTTAATTAAACTATTTCTGTAGAGTGGTTTATCAAGGTCCTCAAAATAGCTATTTACCGCATCAATGACCTCCTCGTTGCTGTGAAATCTTTCACTGTTTTGAGGTTTGAGTACAGGTGGTAGTCACTGGATGCTAAATCTGGCAAATAGGATGGATGTTCAAGCAATTCGAACCTTAATTCACACATTTTTCCCATTGCAATGACTGAACGATGGACAGGAGCATTGTCGTGATGAAAGTTTCCCCCCTAAAGTAATAAATAGAAATAATTCCCTGTGCATCCCAGAAAACACTCGTCATAACCTTGTTAGCTGACAAAATTGACTTTGTCTTTTTTGGATTTGTTTCACCTGGCGCAATGCACTGTTTTGACTGTGATTTGCTTTCTGGAGTGTAGTGAATTATCCAAGTTTTATCCAAGGCAATAAGCCATCTCAAAAAGTCACTGGAGTTTTTACGGCAGAACAGTTAATAGAAACAGTTTTCCTTTACAACTTTGATCAGGTGTCGAACAACGCGGCACCCATCTTGCAGAGACCTTGCGAAAGCCCAAAACATTACATAAAATATTACCTTTACGTTCTTTTGATATGTCTGCAGCCTGTGCTATTTCAAACAACTTTAATCCTAGATCTTCCAGTACTAAGCGATGAATTTTTTCAATGATATCTGGAGCTGTCACTTCTGCAGAGCGTCCAGAGCGAGGCTCATCACTAGTGCTCGTAGTCCCATTTTAAACTCTGCAACCCACCTTTTAATGATTGAATATGAAGGGGTAGAGTCTTTCAATGTACTGTCCATTTCCTCCTTGATTTCTTTAGGCATTAAGCCTTTCAAATTGAAGTATTTAATCACTGCTCGTATTTTCAAATCCTCAATTTTCGTGAAAACTTTAAAGTTTACTTGTTTAATATGTTGTCATTCGTAAACTAAACAAGCTATTGACCTGTAACTATGGATACAGGCTAGTCTAAGGTTAAACTATACGATATTACTGTCTAACTGGCCTAGTGACAACATATCTGTGTGAGGCCCGGTACTTTTCAGCCGACCCTCCTAGTTAAAAAATGCAAAAAATGTATGTAGTAGTAGTTGTGCTGGTGCTGCTGCTGCTGCTCTTTCCTGAAACTTCTATCTCTTACTTAACTGTTCTGTACTAAGTAATTATTGGTAAACCTCTATTAGCTGATCCTTGGGGGTTCCAATCGAGAGCCGTTTTAGCTATACTAACATCTTCTCTCCTCATCACATGTCCGATCCATTTCTTTTTCCTTTATTTCTTTCCCAATTTCCTGTTGGTAATTTCTTTTCCACAGGTCCAAATTCTCATGATCATTCTCAGACATCTATTATTAAACACTTGTAAACTCTTAGCAATTGAGGTAGCAACTTTCCAAATCGCATCCATATAGTAAGATAGATTTTACATTCTAATTAAATATTCTAACTTGAAAGTTAAGAAAACGAAATAAAGAGAGAAAGTTAGAAAAATGTATGTACAACATGACAAGTGTTAATCTCACAGTTTTTAACAAATTGTTTCAAGAGGGGATCAGTGCAACAGTGGTCTAACCCATCTTTTTAAAACATGGAAAATAACTCAGTTAAACACACCTGGTTTCTTTAAGAATAACGAAAACCTCATTTTAATCGAACTGATTGTTCACTGACACTTTTCCAGATTATTACACAAAAACACATTGAGTACTGTTAACATAATGTTGAGATATACCTAACAATTTTTAATAGTGTGATGCAAATCTTTTCCTGGGTTAGACCATTGTTGCGCTGATTATTGTTTTTCATCTGCTGCTATATCACAAATACTGCAAGTTTATTATAAATACAATGTTCGTGAAAAAAACTGCCTTTTACATTTATTGTGCTACGTTCCACACAATTCAGAAACCACCGTTTTGAGAAAGTAAAAATGTCATATTGTTTAAATAATACACAAAACTGGCATACGAACTCTTTTTATTCTTCAGAAAAAAATCCGAAGGTTGACAATTTATCTCCTGTGGTTAAATGATTAAACGCATTGTAGCTAAAATGCTATACCCATTTTACTCTCTCTACACAGCCTATACATACCCAAAAATTCTATACTAAAATTCAGTGTAAATACCGGTTTTGAGGTCCCCTGATCCAAAAAAAAACATTATTAGAAAAAGGACCATGTGAGTTTGTACGTTTTTACTTTCTCCACATATACTATGTATATTGTGTTTAGACAACGTATTGCATTCTATCAAAATTTTTATACAGATATTTCACCGGAAATACACGTTTTAGGGTCCCCTTATCCAAAAGAAGGATTTTCAGAAAAAGGGTCGTGTGTCAGTGTACACGATAACTCAAAAACCAAAACTCGGTAAAATACCAAACTTGGTATTTAAGTTTAGTATCTTCCAGATTTGAGAAAAATCCCCAAACCCCAAACTACCGTTTACATGGAAAAAAGTTCTAAAATTTTGATGTTCTAAAAAATGGCAACGATTTTTATTAAACTGCCGTATATTCAAGATATTTTTGTGACAAATAAAATGTATAACTTGAGTTATATTGGAATAACCTGTTAAGACCTGTTTATTCTGAATGAATTTTGCCAATTTTGCGTAACTGGTAAACGCAAGGAAAGAGACAAAACTTACCACACAAAAAAGGTAGATTAAGTTAAAACACACACTTTATGTCATATACGTTGTTTTCGTTGAATTTACCATTTCTGAGATCTTTCTTGTCTGTTTCAGATGTAAAAGACTTTCACAGGGCAACCTGCTTTTAAAAGATTGGACGTTTTAGCCTAGTGTATTCCCTTATATTCCTTCTACTTACAAGGAAGCAAGTAATTAAGACAATTTCTGCTGATGTTTATCTCGATTATCATAAAATAAAAGAATATGGTTTTTAACAATAATTTGTTACAGCGATGAGGGGAAAGTCACACATCAGAGTTTTTGGATAGTGTTTAACGCCGCTTTTACTACTATGGCACCGCGGGTGATGCCACTGATGATATATGAATGAAGATCAAGCGCGGTGGAAGTAATGTCCGGGGAAACCGCTGAATCCGAAGAAAACCCGCCTCTGCACCGCTTTACCCACAACAAATCTCACATGCGGTTGCTTGCGGTTGTGTTTGTGGTGTGTCAGAATAACATGAAAACTCGGTTAAATACCAAACTTGACATTTAGTCAGCATCTTCAAGGAATTCACACGAAGATTTTCTAGAATATACCCCCAACCAAATTAACTTTTACTTGGAAAACGATTCGAAAATCATAATTTTCTCAAAAATTTGAAAGGATGCAGTCTCTAGAGTTCTTTTCTCCTATTGGCTAAGCTAAGGCAACAAATTTAAACATTATAATATGTGAGGCTGGTTTTGTTCATTACAAAGTTAACAATGGAATTATGTTTAAAATTTCCCATTGTCTTGGGATGTTTTCTCAAATGACAGTATTCAGTTAATACTCCTACTGCCACTTCGATTTTGTTATGTAGAAATCCCCTCCATTATACCTTTGCGACACATTAATGGATATATGTGTCTGAAATTACGTCAAAAATCATTTTAAAAAATTCACTTTCTTATTTTAACGTCATAAAGCAATTTAAACACACCTGAATACAAAAAAGGTATAATCGGCCACCAGGCGCTATTTTAAATCCCTTAAGTCACTGGAGCTATAGCAAAGCATTAGAGATGAAATTGGACTCCAAGAAAAACTTCAGTTCGACAAGATCTAATTTACATCATTCAAAGTAAAAGCCGAAGTTTTGCAGAAGCTAAGCAGTAATGCAAGAAGAGTAGGACAGAAAAGGCACCAGTAGAAAAGAGCAAAAGGAAAGCTGAGTGCCAAATACACCAAACTGGTGGATTTAATACGAGCCATGCATTCCAATTTTCCTTGTTTTCTGGCTATTGATATTTTCAGCGTTTTTTCTTCCTGTAAAATGCTCCTTGCTGAGCAGTTTTTCTGTTATACAAATAAAATTTGCTGTACATGTTTACAGATGTGCAATGAATAAGAATTGCTCTAGGTTTTATTTTCAGATATATTTGAAGACATGTTTTCAATTTTTAAACACAAAATTATATTTTTTATGAGAAGAAAAGCACATTCATAACTTACACATTTTTGGACCCTAAATCAAAGAAGAAAAAAAGACACCTAAGGAAATTAAAAAAAAAAAAAAGATTTATTGTGAATCTTTAGGTTAAAATGCGACTAAAATGTTAATTTTTTCATAGCAAGAGATTTTTTGTAACAAAAATATAAACAAATTTGACAAATGTTCTCGTAGCCTCCGTGGCCAGTGTCGTGCTTAATGACGTGCTTCTGGGTGCTGCCACGTCAGGACTACACAGCGCCACCTGCTGGTGGTGTCAACCGGACAAATAACAAGAATGGAATTCTGGAGTCCTCTTGTATAAAAGGGTGACAATCAGCAGCATACGGTGATGTGTAACCCAGAAGATGGATGTCAACAAGAGGTCGAAACGTTGGCAAGAGATGACGAAGTCAGCCATATTATGCAAATTTAACGATAACTTTTAAACCATTGGAGCAAAATTGATTAAACATACACTGTAACGTATTTGCGTTATATTAATCTGTGGTATAAATTTAAAAAGGCTTGAATTATTAGTCTGGAATGTCAAACTTTCAGTCATACTTATCCTTAACTTCAGTGTGTCTAGTTGGTGATGGAGAAATCCGCTCCATTATGTCTTTGCGACACTGTGTTAATAGAATATAAGTTCTTTGCACGGTGGGCAAACCAAGGAATCAAAAGGAATACGGATTGAACCTCATATCTCCTTTTGGTAGTGTTTAACGCCCGCTTTAACTACTTATGGCACCGCAGGTGGTGACACTGATGATACATAAATGATGATGGAGCACCGGTGGAATGCGATGGCAACCCGCCTATGTAATTTAATTTACTAAAACCTAACATTTTCTAATCAATAATATGGTTTTAAAAGCTGATGTGCTCCAGTCACATAACTTTCTCTGCATCTAATAACAAATTATGGTTATAAGCTTATTCTTATGTCTACTTCATGCAATCTAGATAAACATTGGCAGAAACATACTCCCCTATAATTCGAAGGGAAATAAGGGAATACACTAGGCTAAACCGACAGTCAGCATTTTAAAATGTAGTTGCAATGGAATAGAATTCCGTTTCTTTGCGTGGCCAGGTGTTGATATGGACCCGTAAGAGAAAAGTTCAGGTATTATTATTAATGAGCTTATTCTTCTATGTACTTCATGCAACCCAGATAATCATTAGCAGAAACGGACTTATTACATAGTTTCTTGTAAGGGGAAAGGGAAATAAGGGAATATAACAGGCTAAACAGTCAGTCAATATTTAAAAATGTGGTTGCTATGGCGTTGAATTCCTTTTCTTTGCGTATTCAGGTATTTTAAAACTGAATCCAATGACAAGGAATAACTCGAAGACGTTCAAGTCTAAAACAAAATGTATACGAAATAAGTTGTGTGTTGTAAGGAGATCTACATTTCATGTGCTGTAAGATTTTGTCTATCTCTCACGCCTTACCGGTTATGGCAAACTCAGAAAAATGCATCCTGAATAAAGAAGTATTAAGAGTCTATTCCCAGAAAACTCAAAGTATAAATTTTAATTGGTATGCATATATCTTAAATATAAGAGACTTTAATCCAAGTCATTAGAGCCATTTTTGCGAAAAACAAAATTTTCGAAAATTTTTCCAAGTAAATGGTAGTTTGGGATGGGAGGATTTTATTGAAAATCTTCGCGTCGCTACCTTGAAAGATACCAAACTTAAATACCAAGTTTGGTCTTTTAGTCACGGATATTTTTCTAGAAAAATCTTTTTGGATTCAGGGTACCATAAAACGTGTATTTCCGGTGAAAACTCGGTATCAAATGTTTGGGTGGAACACAATACCTTCTCTATACACTATGTATAGAGGAGGTATTAATAAACCAAGCTATGCAAAATATTGTAAGACAAGCGCAAGGTGTACATTAAAGCATATTATATTCTGTATTAAATATCAAAGCATCTTTTGACGTCATCATTCAAAGGATATATGCTTTCCTTTAATGGAATTTCCTCTAAGACTACCGCATTCCAAATAAAATTCAATGATATATTGAAGAAGCATCAGCAGAAAACAGCTTACTTGAAGGATGTGTGCACAGCATGGCATTGTTTCTTGTAGCTATCAATAATATTTTAACATTGTTGAGTTCATTTTTAAATACTGTACTGATAACTTGAATATATCATAAATGCCAATATCAAGGGCATCCAAATACAATTCAATCTTCTATAAGAATATATCTCCGCTAAAAGTCTTAGACTTTTGATTGTTATGAAAAAAAATCTGATGTGTTCCATTCACATGACCTTCTCTATATCTCTGCAACAAATTATTCTTAAAAAGTTTATACTTCTATTAACTTCATGCTAATCAGAAAAAATTAGCAGAAATAGTTTTATTACTTGCTTACTTGTAAGTAGAAGCGAAATTAAAGAGTACCATAGGTTAAAGTGATAGTCAAAAGCTGGTTGCTATGTGACTGAAGTTCCTTTGTTTGTATCGACAGGAGTTGACAAAGTCCTGTATGAGAAAGGTGTAAGTTTTTCAAAGCAGAAACAGAAAACAAGGAATGCCTCAAAAACGATGAACTCCAAGAAAAAAATGTATATAACATAATTTGTGTGTTTTAACGTGCTCTACATTTTTCGTGTAGTAACTTTTTGTCCATTTCTTACGGTTTAGCAGGTATTCAAAATTCCCGTAAAATTCATCCAGAATGAAGTACTCTTCAGAGGCTATTCCCAAAAATTAAAGATATACATTTTATTTTTCAGGTAAATATCTTTAACATACGAAATTTTAATCAAAATCGTCAAGTCATTTTTGAGAAAATCAACACTTATGAAAAAAATTCCATGTAAAGGGTAGTTGGGGGTAGGGGATTTTTCTCAAAATCTTCGTGTCGCATCCCTGGATGATACTAAACTTAATTACTAAGTTTGGTATTTTACTGACTTTTCGTTTTTGAGTTATCGTGTTCACAGACACACGGACACACACAGGGATCTTTTTCCAAAAATGTTTTTTTAGATAAAGGGGACCCTAAAACATATATTTTCGGTGAAATCTCAGTATCGATTTTTTGGGTGGAGTGCTATACCT
Source organism: Hymenopus coronatus (assembly GCA_030762935.1). Lineage (NCBI taxonomy): Eukaryota > Metazoa > Arthropoda > Insecta > Mantodea > Hymenopodidae > Hymenopus > Hymenopus coronatus. Next base: position 83,382,725 of record CM060895.1, read on the forward strand.
GCTCTATACACTATGTACATAGTGCGTATAGAGAAAGTAAATGTGATTCGTTACTATAGGTAAAAATCTGGTGTGATTCATTCACATGCATTTCTCTACATCTCTGCAACAAATTATTGCTAAAAAGCTAATGCTTCTATTTAATTCATACTATCCGAGAAAAAGTTAGCAGAACTAGTCTTATTACATGCGTGCTTGTAAGCAGAAGCGAAATAAGAGAGTACCATAGGTTAAAGTGATAGTCAAAACTGGTTGCTAAGGTTCCTTTGTTTGTATGGACACGAGTTGACAGATTCCTATATTAGAAAGGTATTTGTTTTTTTAAGCTGAAACCAAAATCAAGGAATTTCTCAAAAACAATCAACACCACGAAAAAAGAATCTGAAGTGTTCCACCCACATGACTTTCTCCACATCTCTGTAGCAAATAATGTATTTCTGGTGAAATCTCGGTATCGTATTTTTGGGTGCATTACAATACCTTCTCTATACGTTACGTCCATAGTACATGTATCTACAGAAAGTAAAAATCTAATTAGTTCTATTCACTTGATCTCCTCTACCTGTTTGACAAACAAACCTTTTATTCAAAAGACTATACTTTTATCTGCATCATGCTAAACAAGATAAACATATATAGAATTAGTCTTATTACTAATTTCCTTATAAGTAGAAGAGAAATAGGAAAATGCACGAGCTAAACGATAGCGTCGTTCTATAAAAGGCAGTCGTTGTGTGAAACAATTGGAATTCCAATCTCTGCTTGCCAAGAATAAACAAACGAGAAAAAACATGTCTTTCCGTTTAAGAAAAGTAATCCTAAATATCTCGAAAACGATTAACTGTACAAAAAATACATATGACATTAATTGTGTGTTTTAATGAGATCTACATTTAAGTTTTTGTATATATTTTACATTTGCAGTTATATAAAAATCATACAGAATGAAGAGGTCTTCAGAGGCTATTCCCAGAAAATTCAAGATATAAATTTCGTTTGTCATAAAATATCTTAAACATAGGTCATTTTAATCAAAATTGTTAGAGCCATTTTTGAGAAAATCAAAAAGTTCAAAAAGTATTCCATGTAAAGGGTAGTTGGTGATGTGGGGATTTTCTTGAAAATCTCGTGTCGCATCCTTGGAAGATACCACACTTAAATACCTATTTTGGTATATAATGGTCTTTTCATTTTTGAGCTACGCTGTCTTATTTATTTATTTATTTATTTATTTATTTTATTCACGGACACCCAAAACATGTATTTCCGGTGAAATCTCGCTATCGAATTTTTGGGTGCAATACAATACCTGCTCTGTACACTATGTGCATAGTACGTGTGGGGAAAGTAAAAAAAAAGGGTCTTGGAAGGATTTTAACTGCAGACATCTCGTTCATGACATGCCTTAACGACTTCGACCTTACACGCGATGCGAGATTTCAGTGTGTCGTATACGAGTACAACTATGGTGCTTTTCCATTTGGCCGTGTCACGCCATTTTAAATGTTACGCTAGACGTTCAGTTGTTTTTCTTGTTCAACAAAATCTGATGTGTTCCGTTCATATGACTTTCTCCACATCTCTGCAACAAATTATTGTTAAAAAACATATGCTTCTATTTACTTCATGCTCGTCGGGAAACAATTAGCAGAAATAGTTCTATTACTTACTTCCTTGTAAGTAGAAGCAAAAAATGGGAGTACCATAGATTAAAGTGATAGCCAAAAGCTGGTTGCTATGTAACTGAAGTTCCTTTGTTTCTATGAGCAGGAGTTGGCAAATTCCCGTATGAGAAAAGTATAAGTTTGTCAAGGATGAAACCAAAAACAAGGAATATCTAAAAGATGATAAACCACACGAAAAAAATGTATTTAACATAAATTGTGTGTTTTAATGTGCTCTACATTTGTATTTTTTGTGTATCTCTTACGGTTTAGCAGTTATGCAAATTCCGTAAAATTCATCCAGAATAAAGTAGTCTTCATTCCCAGAAAATTCAAGATACACATATTATTTGTCAGGTAAGTAGCTTGAATATACGTTATTTTAATCGAAGTTGTTACAGCTATTTTTGAAAAAAATTAAAATTTTCGAAAAAAGTTCCATGTAAAGGGTTGTATGTGTTGGGGTTTTTCTTGAAATTTCTTTGCCATAGCTTCCGGAATTATTACTGTAACTTGATACTCTTACGTATATAATGAGCAGCTAAACCTCCTATTTCTTTCGTACTGCGTGTGGTTTGGCTGCATTTAGAAGCTAAGATAGTCGCTATGGAGCCTGTTTAGGAAGCAGACCCTAACTGTTCCACTCCTCGGTGAGAGCAACTCTTCATGATTTTGGAAAATTAACTTCAAAAGATTTAATTTCTGCCCGTAGATCATAGTATCCATCCCATTCCATCCCATCTAATACCATCTCTTCCCATCTATCCATGTGTATATGTGTGTGCCACATTTACATCATTTAAGTACGGTGATCTTCAAAGTTACAGTGGTGATAATCGTATTTAAACTTATGATTCTGTTAAATTCGTTTCACAGTCTTATCATTTTTCGTAGTTTTTTACAGTCTTATCATTTTTCGTAGTTTTTTAACGATCACATACGCGTCTGCGAGTGCGAGTGCGTGTCAATGATGTCCATCTGTTGGTTAATATTTACAAATATATTACGATGATACAGCTGATTTATACCGGATGTTTCAAAACGACACCAAACGCAGATGTGGACCTTGTTGGTCATGCTGTACGTGATACGTGAATATAATGTTCAGCTCTAAATTCTGCACATACAAAAGCTTCCATAAAATCCCCATGGATTAGGCAGTCGTACATAACCAAATGATACGTGCCTGGCCCACTCCAAGAGAGATGCCGGTTGGTAGTGAAGGTCCAGTCGCGTAGTGTAGGGGTGTTTTGATAGACACGCCAGCGCGACACAGGCCACCTTACTAATGGAAAACGTAGCATGTGGATTTTGTTAGGTATTTTTATGACATGTTCTAAGGTTGTTTACGTGAGGTATGACAACCGTTGTTCCTTTGCTGCCTAATCCCAAATGTGTGCAATTTTTAAACTCGTATAACATTATAAATATAAGAGTTTGAAAGTTGCGACATCAAGTTTCGGACAAGTCAAAATGTAAGCTAATCGACTGCTATCTTCCTTTGGTGTCATTTTAAAAAATCCTGTATAAATACTACACATTTAATTCTTATTAATACAGCCACAGTTTCAAAAACAGTTATAAAGTACAATATAACGTTAAAAATGTAATTTTTTACTTCAGTGTTACCCTTTATGACTTTAATATTACTTATTGATATTAAACCAGAAATTACTATAAAATCTTTATTTACACCTTTATATGGGACAGACATATATTAAGAACTGGGTTGCAATTCCTAATGACTCAGAATTGTAAAATTTTAAACTTTTTGTGTGTTTTGTTAAATTGGTTCCTATTTGTATTTGTTTCCAATACCCATTTTTACTCAGTTTTTAATTATAAACAGCTATCGGAAATATAAATATAATATGTTAAATTATTCAAGAATTTTTGTTAATTATTTTAAATAATATTTTAACTGTCTAAATTTGTAGTACGACATTTGTTATGCACTTGTGTGTTCATGAGCACACAACCGTGCTAAAGTGGGCATTACAGACCCTTACAACGTGCGACGCAAATAAGAGTTCTCTTGTTTTCCATTACGAACGCACTCTGTGTTACGTTTTGAGAACTGTTTACAGGTGGTGGTAACAGAGATGATGTTTATTCAGATGCAACAAGTTCCCACTTAGTCTCTTTTACATTATTTACTCTTCACTCCTGATGTACCCACTTTCTCTTCAACCTTAGAACGCAACTTGAGTGCATTTCCTTGGGACACGAAACCCACGTTCGTAGAATTGAATAGAACTGGAGTTCGCGTTCTGCAATCATACTTAGAGCCTCTCTTTTTTCTTTACTTTTCTCTTCTGTCTTTTTCCCGAAATTCATGAATCTATTATTCACAGAAAAAATCTGACGTGTTTCATTTGCCTATTCTGCAACAAATTATACTTACAAAAGCTTATTCTTCTATATATTTCATAATAATCTATATAGACATTAGCGGAAGTGTTCATATTAGTCCAGTAAGGTTAAACCAATAAGGCAGCCCTGCACAGAGTTTGCGCTCCCGCAGTTCGCGAGCGGAGTACAGGTACTGGCAGCGCTCTTGTTTACCAGTGGACAGAGAGGAGAGGTATCGTACAGTAGGCACACGAAAAGAAGTGCAAGCTTTCATAAATGATCTCAAAATATTATTATACTAATTTATGGTTAGGAAAATATTTAATTTATAAAAATTGCCTTCTGTAGCAGATTACATCCGCGTACAAACTAGTTATATGTTATGTCTCTTTACCAATACATCAAAACGTGGCAGCCGAAAGAAAAAAGTACTGACCTTAATGAAACGTCAATCATTGATGTTTAATACCTGTTTTTAAGTTCATGATAGAAAACAGTTGTTCACAGGCGTATGTCGAACCAAACATTGAGGTCATTTTCGCTGCTAGCTCGTGTAGTCGTACATATTATTGTTGAGATACAGTCTTGTAAAAAATATCCAGGTTGGTGGTATTGTTGAAACGATATTTAGCTCTTATATCACACTGAAGATCAATATGTTCAAGCTGCAAATCATGAGACACCGTTTCAACTGATTCTGAGAAAGGAATTGCGAGAATTTGAATTTCCTTCTGAGAATTTGTTCCAGTTGCTATGAAAAAAGGCTTTTCCGGATTTTAGATTCCTCCATTATAGAATGATACGTAAGCAGCACACAACACACAGTCCATCAGACAACTGCTTTAAAACTACCTTAAGTCACTCTTCTCTATCACACAGTCAGCGCTCTACGAGCTGTCATTGTGGCTCGTCCGCTCCTAACGAGTGTTCACGCTCAAAGAGCGCTCGCTGTTTGTGCACCCGTGCAATAAGGGAACACACAAGGCATAAGCAATTTAAAAGCTGGCTGTTATGTGTCGCTTCTTCTCTTTGTATGACCAGCTTAAAACAAAAAGATTATGGAAAGGACGACGCCTTCCCGTTTGAGAAAACTCTAAGTAGTTTAAACTAAAATCAATAAAACGGAATAAATCGGAAGTGGTTAACTCCAAAAATAAATATATCTCACAAATTGAGTGTTTTAACTAAATATACATGTTTTGTGTATTAAGCGAATTTCACGGACAGAATTCTTGCATGCCATAGCAGTAGAGGTAGTCATATGCCCAAAATCATTCACCATACCTGAAATCGGAAGATGTGGTGAATATGTTTTGAAAAAATAAGGTTAATAAATTAATATAACAATACCCACATGTTATTTAACATTGGTACTCTTAATAAAAATGGAATTAAATGCCAGCACTGGGTCATTTTAAAGACTAGGGTCATTTGTTTTTGCTGTCCTTGTCAATTTTTACTTTCTCTATACGAACTATGTACATAGTGTATAGAGAATGTATTGCACTCCACCAAAAAATTCGATACCGAGATTTCACCAGAAATATATGTTTTAGGGTCACCTGTATAAAAAAAAAAAGAAGTATTTTCAGAAAAAGGTTCGTTTGTGTGTCCGTGTGTCCGAGTGTCCGTGTGTCTATAAACACGATAACTCAAAAACGAAAAGTCGGTAAAATACCAAAATTGGTATTTAAGTTTATTATCTTCCATGGATGCGACATGAAGATTTTGAGAAAAATCCCCTACCCCAAACTACCCTTTACATAGAATTTTTTTCGAAAGTTTTGATTTTCTAAAAAATGGCTAACAATTTTGATTAAACTATCGTATATTAAAGATATTTACCTGAAAAATAAAATGTATATTTTGAATTTTCTGGGAATAGCCCCTGAAGACTACTTTATTCTGGGTCAATTTTACGGAATTCTGCGTAACTTCTAAGCCGTAAGAGATGGACAAAAACTAACCACACACTTTAAAACTCAGAATTTATGTTATACACATTTTTTTTCGTGGAAGTGAGTGAAATATTCCTTGCTTTTGGTTTCAGCTCTAAAAACCTATACTTTTCTCCTACAGGCCTTCGTGAACTCCTGTCCATACAAACAAAGGAACTTGTCACATAGCAACCAGCTTTTGACTATCACTTTAACTTATGGTACTTCCTTATTTCGCTTCTACTTACAAGTGATAAGTCTATTTCTGCTAATTTTTTCTCGATTAGCATGAAGCAAATAGAAGCATAAGCTTTTTAAACATAATTTATTGCACAGATATAGAGAAAGTCATGTGAATGTAACACATTTTTCTCAAGTTTTTCTAAATACAACCTATTCTTATAGAACATTGGTCTTTTATCTGCAACATACTGATAGAGATAAACATTAGTCTTATTACATGCTTCATTGTAAGTAGAAAGGAAATAAATGAATATATTAAGCTAATGCGTTATTCAAATTTCCAACATTATGATTTTCTCAAAAATGGCTCTCACTATTTTCATTAAAATACTGAATATGAAAGATATTTATATGGCAAATGAAATGTGTATCTCAGATTTTCTGAGAATAGCCTCTAAATACCTCTTTATTCTGAGTAAATTTTGCTGAATTTTGCGTAACTAGTAAACCGTAAGAGATAGACAAAAACTTACTACACAAAATATGTAGATCAGGTTAAAACACACAATTTGTGTCATATACTTTTTTTTTCGTACAATGACCATTTCGGAGATATTCCCTCTTCTTTGTTTCAGATTTAAAATACTTAATCTTTCTCACACAGAAAGTTGTAAACTCCTGGCCCTGCAAAGAAACGGATTTCATTCAAATGGCAACCATATTTTAAAATATTTGAGTGTAGGTTTATCCTAATGTATTCCATTATTTACCTTCTATTTATAAGGAACTAAGTAAATAGACCGTTTCTACTAATGTTTGTCTCGATTAGCATAAAATAGATAGAAGAATAAGCTTATTAGCAATGATGTATTACAAGGATGCAGAGAAAGTCATGTGGATGGAACACATCAAATGTTTACTTTCTTTGTGCGTACTAAGTACATAGTGTATAGAGGCAGTATTGTATTCCACCCAAAAATTCAATACAGAGGTTTCGCCGGAAATACATGTTTTAGAATTCCCTGAATAAAAAAAAAACAACAAAAAACATTTTTGGAGAAAGGTCCATGTGTGTTCCTGTGTGTGTGTGCGTGTGTGTGTGTGTGTCTATGGACAACATAGCTCAAAAGGAAAAGACCGTTAAATATCAAATTTGGTATTTATGTATAGTATCTTCCAAGGATGCGACACGAAGATTTTCAATAAAATCCTCCACCACAAACCACCCTTTACATTGAAAAATTTTCGAAAATTTTTATTTTCTTGAAAATAACTCTAACGATTTTGATTAAAATCACGTATAATAAATCTATTTGCACCCCTAATAAGATGTATATCTTGAACTTTCTGGGAACAGCTTCTGAAGACCTCTTTATGCTGGATGAATTTTTCCGAATTTTGCATAACTGATAAGCCGTAAGAGATGGACGAACACTTACCATACAGAAAATGTAGAGCATATTAAAACACACAATTTATGTTATATGCATTTTTTGCGTAGAGTTGATCGTTTTTAAGATATTCCTTGTTATTAGTCTCCGCTTTTTAAAAATTTATACTTTTCTTATACAGGAATTGGTCAACGCCTATCGGTACAAACAAAGTAACTTCAGTCACAAAGCAATGAGTTTTTGACTATTACTTTAACCTATGGTACTCCTTTATATAGCTTCTACTTACAAGGAAGCAAATAATAAGACTATTTCTGCTAATTCTTTCTCGATTGGCGTGAAGTAAATAAAAGCATAAGCTTTTTAACAATAATTTGTTGCAGAGATGTAGAGAGAGTTATGTGAATGGATCACATCAAATTTTTTATTCTTAAGTGTGTTGTTGTTCGGAACCTATAGTAATCACCTCAGTTTTCTGGTTTCTAAATCCCGATTGGATTCCCAGATGTGACGTGGAGCTTTTCCTTCACACAGAATCACTTTCATTTGCTGCAGAATCCAAAAGTATGAATGTGTTAGAGAATATGGGTGTGTTTTCTAATAAAAATCGCTAAAAAACATCAAACACATGGAGTCAATAAATTATTTGTTCCCAAAGTCCAAACTCTCAGATGATCAGAGAAATCAAAGCGGGCCAAACTAATGAAACAAAAGAACATCAGTGGTCATTACCACGCACCGTCACATGTTAGCTGTTCTTTTGAGTGAATTTTTATGATTACAGAGGTACACTGACAAAGTATGCGTTATTGGAAAATATCCAAGAGAGTAATCAAGTATAACAACTATCGAAATATACCCCATTCCCATTTTGAAAACTCTCGTTACTGGATTTTCTTTGAAAGTTTATTTTGTGATTGTGCTTTTTTTTTTGTCCTCCAATATTGGATAGTTACATTTCTCTGAAGTAGAAATTCACCTTTCCCCAATTTCTGATTAGGTTCAATTTTGGACGGGTGTTGGGAATTTTCCTCAGCCAATGTAATTCCGGCGAAATTTCGTTATCTATATTTTAGTGGAATACAACACTTTCTCTATCGGCTTTGTACCTGCTAGATAAAGCATAAATTGTGCATTCATCCCAATATCTGGGAGAAGAGACATCGATCTTAATTTTAGTAAATAAATAAATATATCCAGAAACAATACACCCATTTGAATGAAAATTGGTATGAATGGCTTTTGTAGCCAATAATGTCGGTATGAAAAATTAAACTATGTTTACTTTCTCTACACGCACTATGTATATGGTGTATAGAGAAGTTATTGTAATGTACCAAAACAATTTTTTGGAAAAAGATCCGGGTGTGTGTGTGTTTGTGTCTGTGGACAGCAAAGCTCAAAAATGAACTGTTCGTTAAATACCAAACGAAGATTTTTCAAGAAAATCCGCCCATAATCAACTACCCTTTACATAGAAACATTTTAAAAAGTGTTGATTTTCTCAAAAAATGGCTCTAACGATTTTGAATAAATTATCGTATATTAAAGATATTTAGCTGACAAATAAAATGTATATCTTGAATTTTCTGCGAATAGCCTCTTTATTCTGGATGAATTTTACGAAATTTTGCATAACTGGCAAACCATAAGAGATAGACAAAAACTTACTAAACAGAAAATATAGAGCTTGTTTAAACATACAATTTGTCATATACATTTTTTTGGTGAAGTGAATCGTTTTTGAGATAATCGTTATTGGTTTCAACTTTGAAAAACGTAAACATCTCTCATACGGGAATTTGTCAACTCCTGTCCATACATACAAAGGAACTTCAGTGATTTAGCAACCAGCTTTTGACTAATACTTTAAGCTATGCAACTCTCTTATTTCCCTTTTACTTGCATAGAATCATGTAATAAAACTATTTCTGCTAATTTTTTCTCGATTAGCGTGAAGTAAAAAGCAGCATTATATTTTTAACAATAATTTGTTGCAGAAATGTAGAGAAAGTCAGATGATTGGAACATATCACAGTTTTAATTCTTTACATTCAAATTTGTGTACACCTAAGAAACTTAGCACCACTGATCTGGCCGGATTTGAACACGCGACCTTGGAATCGGAAGACCAGCACTTAACGCCTAACCATTTGAGCCACCCAAATCGACATAAACCCGCAGAGGAGCCAACGTGTACAAAAGGCACAAAAAGAAACCGGCACTGTGTTGATCCGTACACCTTACCCTTTGTATGGTACTTTATTACGTCATGTTCTTATTTTATTGGCTGATATTGTCACTTTGCAAGTGCGTGTTCTATATCGAACCAATAAGAGCATACCTATGTTGGGTTTGTCAACTTATTCGCTAATAGGTGTAGCCACCTTACTCAGTTGGAAGCGAGATTAGGGGACGTGTACTACAACGGTAAGCTACAATCCCTCCTCCTTCCCCAATTAGAGTGACGGAGCGGCCAGCGAATATCAGAAGACACGCCCTATAAATGCCTCTACAGGCGATCAGAAATGCCATGTCTATTCTGTGCACTGTGTACAACCCTGAGTTTAGTAGCACCATGTTTTAATATGAACACAGGCCTTCTGCACGATATACTACAATTATGTACTGCCATTAGCCTGTTAATGGCCTTCATATATCAAACATATATTCCTTTTTCATCGTATTATTGTGTTTATAGAGACTAACTGCCCGGTTATAAATCGTACGAGATTTTTAACTTCGTTTCAAACACACATCTCTCTTCATAATTTTGTGCGAATTTTATTGGAGTGAATATTCGAATTTACAACTCAAAATAATTAACAGCCCTCCTGGATTATTGGCAGAGTTATCTGTTTTTTATTTGCTTTTATGGGAGTTTGCTTGCATTATTCTGCTGAAAATAGACCACTCCAAGTCCATTCAAAACTAAACATTTTGTTAAATCGTTAGTCATTTTTACTTTCTCTACATGTATAATGTACATAGCGTATAGAGAAAGCATTGTAATACACCCAAAAATTCGATACCGATGTTTCATCAGAAATACATGTTTTGTGTCTCCATTAATCCAAAAAAAGCATTTTTGGAAAAATATCCATATGTGTATGTGTGTGTCTGTGGACATCATAGCTCAAAAAAGAAAATACCTTTAAGTTTTGTATCTTCCAAGGATGCAACACGAAGATTTTCAAGAAAATCACCACCACCAACTCTTTACATGGAATTTTTTTCTCAAAAATTTTATTTTCTCAAAAATGACTCTTACGTTTTGATTAAAATATGCTATATTAAAGATATTTACCTGATGAATAATAATATATCTTGAATTTTCTGGGAATAGCTTCCGAAGGCTAATTAATTCTGGATAAATTTTACGAAATGGTACATAACTGCTAAACCGTAAGAGATGTACAAAAACTTACTTTACATAAAATGTAGCTCGCGATAAAACACACAATTTATGTCGTATACATTTTTTCGTGGAGTTGATAATTTTTAAGATATTCTTAGTTTTTCGTTTCTGCTTTGAAAAACATACTTTTCTAATACAGGAATTTGTTAACTCCTGTCCATACAAACAAAGGAACTTCAGTTACATAGCAACCAACTTTTGGCTATCATTTTAACCTATTGTACTCCTAATTTCGCTTCTACTTACAAGGAAGCAAATGATAAGACTATTTCTGCCAATGTTTCTCGATAGCATGAAGTAAATAGAAGCATAAGGTTTATAGATAAAATTTGTTGCAGAGATGTAGAGAAAGTTATGTGAATGGAACACATCAGATTTTTTTCTATTTGTTTACCATTTGCCTTTTGCTTCTAATATACACACACATATACACATTTACAAATACTCAAGGCGGGATTCAACTCCACGATCCCCTGCGCCACGAAGCACCAAGCAAGGCACTTTTAGCGAGCGCGGCAATGAGGACCAGCGAAGTCATTAATTATTTAAAGACAGCAAACCCGACAGATGTCTATATAGGAAGGTGATCATGCTCATATTAGTTCTTCAGTTCAAGAGTTTGCATGAAAATTGTCAAATACCTTTAATTTCTCTACATAATACATGATACGTAGCTAGAAAAAGGTATTGAACTCTACCCAAAATTCTATACGGAGATTACACCAAAAATATGCGTTTTAGGGCCCTCTGTAGCCCCAAAAATTAATAGTAAAACGTCCATGTGTCCATGTGTCTGAACACGACAGCTCAAAAACGAAAAATCGGTAAAATAACAAACTTGGTCTTTAGGCCGCGCTGTGCCTGAATGGTTAGACCACTCGCCTATCATCCCAGACGACCACACGTGAGATCTGTGGTGGATAAAGTGGCACAGTGGTAGGTTTTCTTCGGGTTCTCAGGTTTCCTCCTCCACGCATTCCACTGGTGCTTCATCTACATTCCATGTGTCATCACCATCAGTATGATCGCCTGCAGTGCCTACGTAATAAAAACGGCCGTTAAACACTATCCAAAAAACTTGGTATTTACGTTTGGTGTTTTCCAAGGATGCGACACGAAACTTTTGAGCAAAATTTCCCACACCAAGGTACCCTTTACATGCAAACATTTTCGAAAATGTTAATTTTCTCAAAAATAGCTCAAACTATTTTGATTAAAATACCGTATATTAAAGATATTAACAAGACAAATAGAATGTATATCTTGAATTTTCTGGAAATATCCTTTGCAGATCTCTTTATTCTGGATGAAATTTGTTCAGTTTTGCATAACGCTAAGTAAACCCTTAGAGATAGACAAAAACTTCTCACACAAAAAATTAGATCTCGTTAAAACATACAATTTATATCCAAAGCAGTTTGCTCGTGGAACTGAACATTTTTGAAATATTCCTTGTTATTCTTTTCAGTTTTAAAATATTTAAACTTTTCCCATACAAGAATTGGTCAAATCATGGCAATGCATAGAAACGGATTTCAACCGTATGCCAACGCATTTAGAAGAGTTGACTATCGCTTTAGCCTTGTGTATCTCTTTATTTCCCTTCTACTTACAAGGAAACAAGTAATAAGACCATTTCTGTTATGTTTATCTCGACTAGCATGAAGTAGATACAAGAATAACTTTTAACAATAATTCCTTACAGAGATGTGGAGAATAAAATGTGAATAGAACACACAGATATTTCAATATTTCAGCCCCTTCATTACCATTTATAATTCATCAGTGGAAAGTAATTTACTATCAGTTTTATGGTATAAGACTTTGTAATGAAAAATGCTGACATGTTCCATTCACGTAACTTTCTCTAGTTGATCCACCAACAAATTTTCCCACCAAAATATTATTTTTTATGTTATCCTAAACGAGATGAACATCAGCATATATTGCCTTACTACTTGCTTCATTATAAGTAGAAGGAAAATAAAGGAATACACTAGGTTAAAGCACAGTCATATCTTTTAAAAGTTATTGCACTGTGAAATGCAATTGAAATACGGTTCTGTGTTGCATTCTCGGGAGTAAAACAAAAGAGATGAAACGAAAGTCGACTTTCCGCTAGAGAAACGTTTAAAACTGATACCAATAACACGAAATATTTCTGAAATAGTTAACTCTACAAAAACTGTATCCAATATAAATTGTTTTAAATAAATCTGCATTTTTTCTGCAGTACCTTTTTGTCTGTCTCTTACGGTTCAAGAATGAATAGGTCTTCAGAGGATATTTCCAGAAAATTCAAGATATGCATTTCGTATGTAATTAAATTATCTTAAACATATGGCGTTTTAATCAAAATCGTCAGAGCCATTTCGAGAAAATAAAAATGTTGCTAAAATGCTCCATGTAAAGGATAGTTGGGGTTGGAGGGATTTTTTTTATCGAATCGCTGAAAGATACTGAACTTAAATACCAAGTTTGATATTTAACCGACGTTTCATTTTTGAAATATGCTGCCATCAGACACAGACACACGGGTATTTTCTCCATATTTTTACTTTCTCTATAGGCACTATGTACATGGTGGATAGAGAATGTATTGCACTCCACCAAAAAAGTCGATACCAAGATTTCACCGGAAATATATGTTTTAGGGTCCCCTTTATCTAAAAAAGGCATTTTCGGAAAAAAGGTCCGTGTGTGTGTGTCCGTGTGTCTATGAACACGATAACTCAAAAACGAAAAGTAGCTAAAATACCAAACTTGGTATTTAAGTTTAGTATCTTCCAGGGATGCGACACGAAGATTTTGAGAAAAATCCCGCCACCCCAAACTACCCTTTACATGGAACTTTTTTCGAAAATTTTGATTTTCTCAAAAATGGCTCTAATAAGTTTGATTAAAATGTCGTATATTAAAGATATTTACCTGACAAATAAAATGCATATCTTGAATTTTCTGGGAATAGACTCTGAAGAGTAGTTTATTCTGAATGAATTTTACTAAATTTTGAATAACTGCTAAACTGTAATAGATGGACAAAAACTTACTGCACAAAATGTAGAGCACCTTAAAACACACAATTTATGTTATATACATTTTTTTCGTGGAGTTCGTCGTTTTTGTGACATTCCTTATTTTTGGTTTCTGCTATGAAAAACATACATTTCTCATACAGGAATTTGTCAACTGCTGTCCATACAAACAAAGGAACTTCAGTGACATAACAACCAGCTTTTGATTATCATTTTAACCTATGGTTCTCCCTTATTTCACCTCTACATACAAGGAAGCAAGTGATATGGCTATTTCTGCTAATGTTTTACTGATTAGCATGAAGCTAATAGAAGTATAAGCTTTTTAAGAATAATTTGTTTCAGAGATATAGAGAAAGTCATGTGAATGGTACACATCAGATTTTTTTATGAATTCAGGAGTCTCAAAACATATAGGTATTTCCGATGAAATATCGGTATTGACATTTTGGTTGGAGTACAATATCTTCTCTATATACTATGTCCTCATACAGTGTGCGTAATATTTTTCTTTATGTAACATTATACAGCATTTTCATGTGTTATAACCAACGGAATAAAATTTCAATCAATATGATACATCTGTTATATTTGACCAAAGGTCCTGAAAAATTAAAAAAAAAAAAAAAAAAATAATAAAATAATAAGAATTCTTAACTTTAAGGAAAATATCGTTTTTCCCACTTAGCCCACTATCGATTAACTGAAGCTTTAAATGTGCATGAGCTTGTCACTCTTACGGTTTAGCAGTTATACAAAATTCCGTAAAATTCATCCAGAATAAAGTAGTCTTCAAAAGCTATTCCCCAAAAAATTCAAGATATACATTTTATTTTTTAGGTAAAGATCTTTAATATCCAATATTTTCATCAAAATCGTTAGATCCTTTTTGAGAAAATCAAAATTTTAGAAAAGAATTCAGTGTAAAGGGTATTTGGGTGGTAGATTTTCTTGAAAATCTTCGCGTCGCATCTTTGGAAGATACCAAACCTAAATTTGGTTTGGCATTTAACGGAATTTTCAATTTTGAGCTATGCTGCCCACAGACACACAGACACACAGACAGACAGACATTCAGGACATTCTTCTAAAAATATTTTTTTATTCAGGGAATCTCAAAATATGTATTTCCGGTGATATCTCGGTATCGAGTTTTTGGGTGCTTTACAATACCTTCTCTATACACTATGTACAAAGTACGTGTAGAGAAAGTAAAAATAATCAGTTGAAGGGCTCGATGGTATACCGGCAAGTTGTCACAGTGGATCAATAATTAGAGCGAAGAGCGGGAAAACCGTGTTCAAATCGCGGCTGTGTCATTGAAGTTTTCAATTGGTTCCAATAAATGAAAGTGTACTATATAAAAGATGTAGATGGATTTAAAATTAACAATTTATTTTAGATACGAGTAACACTCCAAAGTGGATACACATTAAGTATCGTTTATCAAAATATCCCTAACACACAGTAGGTGGTATTGTAAATGTTGTGTGATAGGTATTTTCCAGGAAGGTGAATTATGTTACAATTAGTTTAGATTTCCTTGTGTACCAATAGTAGAAAACCATTTTTTCACAACGATTATGACATTGTTCATTGATTAGTTATAATGTCAATACACTGTATTTAATAGCAGTCATATACAGAACTGATATCAGCTGAAGAGAGTCAACGTTTGGTAACTTTGGTAACCTTTAAGAAAAACTATTGAATTTTAGGGGAAGGGGACACTTTATGCACGCAAGAGTACGTATTAAATTTTAAAGACTAAAGTAAACCTGGATAGGTAGTCAGATTGCAAAATTCAATGCCATTGTCGGGATTTGAACCACGGATCTACCATAGCAATATGCCGGCTTAGCATTAAATTCTTCAACTAACTCGATTGTTTCCTGGTAAACCACAAAGTTGTCTCAAATTATTTAGAAATGACATACCCTAATGGCGACTTACAATGTCGTAAATACTTTAAGTTCCGGGCTTCATAGTAATGTCAACTATATAATTTAATGCTATGCCGGTATGTTGCCATGATAGCTCAGTGGTAGAGCAACCGGGTAGAGACCGCGAGATCCGTGGTTCAAATCCCGGCAGTATAAGTCTACCACTTCTACATACGACTTCTGTGAAAATACAATTAAGTCAACACAAAAATAAGATCGTTAGACTAATAAAGCTGATAGGTCACCCATTGTTTAGCCTTAGATTGGAATTAGACATAAGGGCCTCTTATTCAAATAATATCACATACAGCAGTAATATTTTTTGACAAATCCTAAGATTACCATAGCGAAATATTAGAGCAGCTGAAATTATTAAAACATGTAACTATTCTGATAATGGTTGAACGTTACAAAAGCAATGTTAACTTTACAATATCCAAGTTCTAAGTTTCAATATTGACAAGATAATAATATCAAAATGCCAATTAGTCGCTGTTATAATTTGCTGGCAATGTTTATGCCTTGAGCTACAGCGTAAATCTTTTATAGTTATTAGATCTATAACCATTTTTTTACATTTAATTGCCTTTATGTCATGTAGGAATTGAAACACATTTATGACTGTATACATAGTCATAAATAAAGCGAAATTAATAAAAGCAATTATAAAGATAAATATCCTATTGTCACACGTATCGTTGGCGAGAGTTTAACTTACGTATATTGCTTTAGTAATATATTATTAAGAATTAATTAATCTGAATTTATTGGGATTCATTTTTACATATTTTTGGAAAAATATAAGCTTTGTCAAAAGCTGATTAAGTAACATAATGGCAGTAAGAAGCCTCTTCAGATGGCACTCCTAGTGGACTTTTCGACGACATCAACTTTCGTTGGGCTATGTGCAAATTTGCACTTTGAGATCACACCGGATATTCTCCATATTAGGTGTACAGCCACCATGTTGGAATGCCCTTCCGGGATACCGCTAAATCTATTTAAGGCACTGTAGACCGGACCACCAGGTCTTGACCGTCGGGGAACCTCTGCATCATCTATGCGTCTTGGGGCGTCGCTTCGGGCTCAAATCACTCAACCACCTCTACCACTTCATCTCTTACCTCGCCTAGACACACCACTAACGTATTTCTTTAAGTATGGTTTCGTGTTAGTAATCCCCATAATCAGAATATCGGCCATGGTTAATGGAATAGATTGCAATCCCCCACCTTTGTAAACCAACACTCACAACCATCAAACTATTTAATCTTTCTCAATATATTAGCTTAATTTAAGTCTCGTTGTTATTATTGCTCTACCATCTGCCTTTCTATCACCAACCTCAAATAGCATCCCCCACGTCACAGAACCATGTTCGCGACACTATGTGGTCTATTAATCTTTATCTACCTGATTTAGAATAAAGCATTCTTAAAAAAGCTTATTTTTTATGTTTATGTAATGCTAATGTATATCAAATTAAAAGAAATATACTTATTACTTAGTTTCCTGTAAGTAGAAGGAATACACAGGGCTAAACCATTAGTTAAATGGTCACTACATGATTGGAATTTCGTTTCCTTTTCATGGCCAGGAGTAATATAGGTATATATACTTTGTGGAAGCTTCAGAAAAGGTAGAAACCATATACCACTTTTGAAAGAGGCTATAAGCAAATTACGTGTCATTCCGCTTCTTTATTGGAGGATATAGTTGCGGTCGTGTTCTTGTTGTATGGGATGGCCTCTGTTGTCCAAATAGCCCTTAAATATCCGTATAGTCGGAATGGATAGCAATTTTATCAACTCTTTGAAGCGTCATATTGTTTGTACCTTTTCTAAATTTTGCATCTATATACTACTTTTTGTAAGTTTTTATAATATTACATCAATAAGCAATTATTAGCAGCTAACTATTGTAACTTGTAACAGTATCAGTTTCCTAATGGGCATAATTAAGTTACATTTTACTACTAATGGAATGGCTGAACTACAACTGGTTCAGAACGCACTGGCAGGTTGACACATGGTAAACGATACTGTTATCTCTTTAGAGGTGTTCTAAGCACGGCTCAGGATGCAGAAAGGGAAGGCTAATCTGAAGGATGAGGAACTAAAGCTGACTGTTGTGTTTCAGATAACGCCACTACGGTCGTTTGTGAGCTGTACATCCGGAGCTTCGGATCCATCAGCCCGGTTACTATGGTGAGTACAACTTTCATCTGTCCGTAGCCTCTAACTTCTCGTGTAGCACGCGAAACAAAGGAACTGAGATTAGTGGAGGTAGTCTAGGTGTTTAGTACAAAGCATTAAACATAGCAATATTAATACAAGCAGGTAACGAATCTCCCTGAAATATAGTACATGATTCGGCAAATAATATCCACTTAAATATCAAATTTACAAGGCCCTTCTGCAATGCTTTAATTCATAAGTTAACTTCAAACAGAATAAATAATATAATTTTTGAAAGATCATTAAAATAATGGGTGGGTGACCTTGATAGAATGGAGAATGATCGTTCTCCGAAGTTAGCTTTTCAACATAGTCTAAAAGGAACAGATGTTGGTTGTCCGGGACTCCGATTGAGGCAACACTTCTAATGGGAATGGAACAGATCAACATGTGGAGTGAGATCTAACCGGAAGCTGATTCTCCCCGTCTAAAACCAGGAAGTTGATAAGCGTCAACGCTGCAGGAAAGACCACCGCAAACCTCGGGCTGACAGCTCTCCAGGCTAGAGCTGCAGGACATTGAGACGTCTCATAACCCCATCTGGACATCACCACCCAGACGATCCAAACTCCCAGGTGTTAAAACCGCTGTCCCACTGAGGCCAACCCAATCCGAAAAACTCCCTTTCGGGAGGGGCTCAGATGTTGGCCCAGAATATTTATAATAACGTCATTTATGAGAAAGACCAACATGCTATATCATTATGAATGTGATATAATCTCTAAACATAGACATTATGATATTTAAACTTAAAGAATTTCGCGGTATTATCACTTTAAAAATTATGCAAAACCCCAAATATAATAAACAATAATTATTTATTAATTTAAAACAAAACACAATATTTAGAAATCCGTTGAACAGTTTTAAATGGAACGTAGAATAGCATATGCATACAAAAATACCATTCGGGTTGTAGAATGCCTACA
Source organism: Hymenopus coronatus (assembly GCA_030762935.1). Taxonomy (NCBI): domain Eukaryota; kingdom Metazoa; phylum Arthropoda; class Insecta; order Mantodea; family Hymenopodidae; genus Hymenopus; species Hymenopus coronatus. The sequence continues at coordinate 83,401,814 of CM060895.1, forward strand.
AATCCATTAGGGCTTTTTACGAAGATTAATATAACTACCATACTGATACAGCTGATCAATTGACTAATGCGATTTTTAAGTCGCTGGTTGTCGAACAGCGAAATACAAAGGTGAAAATTTTGCAGCGAATTGTTGGATTGCGCGGTGCAAAGTGGTCTCTTAGACCTGACGGATTTCGATACAGAATAGTTTAGTAAGGAGGTTAGGTTGATAGAGCAGTCGTCTAAGTTCCTTTAAAGTGTGTGTTTTTGTACAGTCAAAGGACTGTTGAACGTACTGGTGCCGTAATTATCTGTTGCTGGACTGCAGACTACTCCGGATATTTTTGCTGTGTACTCAGCCATACTGAATTTAATGAAGAGTATATCTTTCACAGATATAATTTAGGTGTTGTGATGGTACGTATCTTGACAACGTCAGCTGGAACCAACGGCACCTATTCGTCTCTGGTGGGTGGAGTGTAATAATCTGGGTGTAATTTTGAAACCAAGAAACTGTTGGGTGAGTTCAGTAGAAGCTGCAGATTGAGATGTTTCTAGATAGCCCGGTGTGCCATGAGGGAAACCTTTCCTCTAACAAGGAACCTCTTATTATACTCAATATCGTGAACACCTAAAACGTTTTCCTGTGGCATCTTTGTAGTTTAAGAAGTCCATAATCCCAATAAAAGCTGTTATTTTTTACTTGAAATACCCTAAAATGAGTTGCATATATTTTGGAACATAGCATAGCACGGTTAGCATGTGAGGAAAACTGTGAACATGACGTGATTATTTGTTATGCAGAGCGCCTAACTAACTTATGCTTTATTTGCCTCTTCCACATTACCGTGTGTAGGACAGAAGTTGGAAATGTAGAATCAGACTGAAAAATTCAATATTATAGCCGGGATTTTACCACAAATTTGCATCCGTCCAGTTGCTCTAACCACTAACGAACTTGGCATCATACCTATACAACATTAACTTCTACAATTGACTTGGGTTTTTACTGGTACAACTCACTAGATCTCAAATTATTTTGAGAGGACATACCCCATGGCGACTTATAATGTTGTAAGTCACATACATTAAATGTTTTGTTTGTAAACGATGCCGTCAATTGCCAGTATCATTTTAGCGCCGTCGTTATGCCGGAATTTCGCTCCGCTGAAGTTCTTTAACATGCCAGCGAACTTAAAAACTATCAGTCTAGACCGGGTTTGAAATCACGATCTTGAGTTCAGAAGACTGGCGCCTAACCAACTGAATTACCCAGACTTGTAAGTTGGAATTGAGGTATCTCATCTCAGATTATTTGGAGATCTGCCTGTGTTGTTTACAAAAAAAAAAACGGTTAGTTAAGGATTTAATGCTTTAATGATATCTTGCCATGTTAGCTCATTGGTAGAGCAACTGAATAGAAACCAGAAGATCCGTGGTTCAAATTCCGACTTTGATATTGAATTTTTCAATACCTTTCCAAACTTGTGTTTAAGTACTATTTCATCATGAAACAGTACATGTCATGTCACGGGATTAAAAGCTCTCTAAAAGGGAGATATAAACTACATCCAATATAATATGTCAATTAAATCAAGAAGGGACAAACAGACATTGGAAATGGCCAGGGAAGAAATGTGAAGCACATCTTAAAGCGCAAGGACACAGTTACCACAAGCTGACATACGACCCAGATAGGAGAATACCGTTAAGGGCAGGACAAATGAACCGAAGTTCCACTACCCGTGGGTGGACATAACAAAGCAAATTTAAACGGTTTTCTTGTTGGTCGAGCGACGCGAATTCACTTGTTATGGAAGACTCGGTAGATTAAGCCGTGATATTTGAGTACGCGGTGGAAATGTACCGGCTACATATGGCCGCGATAGGATCAGTGACGGTCACCAGAAGACGGTCAAAAGTAATAATAGCTGATATGTGCGGTCGCGTAAAGAGTAATTGGAAAGCGAAAAGTTTAGGAGGAATGCCTGTGTGTGTGTCTCTGTGTGTGTGTGTGTGTGTGTGTGTGTGTGTGTGTGTGTTTGTGTGTGTGTGTGTGTTCGACGGCAGAAAATGCCAAAAAAAATGAATAAACGAATTCAATACCAATCCTGAACTCAAAGAAAACCACTAGTGTCTTACGACACCTGAGAAAAATTCATCGCCCTCCGTAGTGCAATGGTTACTATGCTAACTTCATAAACCCGGCGGAGGCACGGTTAGATTTACGGCACGTAAAAGACCTCAAAATCTGATAGACCTCTGAGTAAAATTGAGCGGTATTTCTCGCCCAGTATAGAATAGGACGCTGAGAACCACAGCAGATTGAGGGCGCCCATAAATAAAATGCCATTTCAATTCTTTGAGAAAAATTCCATGCTCACAATTTTTGAACTGGGGCACCCACATCTCTATACCGTTCACTAATATCCTAACCATCATGCCGGATTCGAACCGGCCACCCCCACAATACTCAGGGACCGCCGCAGACACAGTTACTTCTTTTTGCTTTCGCCGCTACCAAAGCTAAGCAGGACGATCATCTTCCTCTTCCGAAACGCAGGGCAGCAACTAAGGATCATCTCTTAATTCACCCGACATTTTCCAGATTCGATCTCGGGGACATCAAGTTGAACACAACATCTTATATTTGAAACATGGACCTTTTATACAACATAAATGATGCAGGGCAACTTCTGAGGTATTTACGATATAAGAATAGGATAGACTCCTTGTTAGGAGAGGCGGATTCTGGAATTGTATTCCCAGTATCCGCCTAACAAGGAGACCTAACAAGGCCTCTCCGATGTTATGGCAAACAGTTATAGAAATTTGTAGCCCAACTCCTAATATCATTCTCCAGTTAGGAAGAGATGAGGCTTCGTTAAGTATTCTCAAGAAGAAAGAACGGCCCACTGAGGTCCTTATTCTACTCTCACTACAGCCTCAGCAAACGAATGATGTGGACTATCAAGTCTTAAAGAAGAAGACGCTTTAAGGGGACAGGCAAGCTTGATTTAAACATAGGACACAAAGATATACCCAAACGGATAAGTTTAACAAGCAAACATCCTCATGGGGCAGATAATTCTTCCAAAATGTTTGTAATGTCAAAACAAGTGCTTATACAAAGTTTATAACGCGAGTGCGATTACTTCGAGTTATTTACATATTAATAAGAGCAAGGAAGAGGGCGATGTTTGTTTCATGTGAGAAGAAACCAAATTTCTTACCTAAATTGAAGCTTCTTGAGAGTACTACGCATCTCTAAATGCGGTTATTATTCCTAAGCATATACCCTGTAGTAATGGTGTCCCACAAAAAAGTGTGTAAAACATAATATCTCGTACACCATCCACACATAATAGCTGCCACTTTTTCCATTTATCACACAGTCCTTCCAGTACGGTTGGCGGCTGGCTGGAGTATCAGGAAAAAAACCAAAACCGTATCCAAAACATAACAGATTATTACTTTAAGAATTTAAGAATTTGTGGGATACCACTACTGCAGGGTATATGTTCAGGAATACTAATCGCATTTGGTGATGTGTAGTACTCCCGAGAAGCTTCAAACACGGTAAGAAATTTGATTTCTTTTCACATAAAACCAAACGTCCCCCCACCACCGCTTGTTCTGACATTACGAACATGTTGGAAAAAAAAACGTATTTTTATTTGCCAATTGAGAATGTTTGCTTGTAAGATGCATCTCCTAACAGATCATGCGTTTATACAGTTTCACATGCAGGTAGGTTAATGAATCCCTTCATAAAACACTTCGGCGATAATACAAAAATCAGGTCAGACTGGGGGAGTGTGTCGCTTTTTTTAGAAAAATATTTTTAGTACTAATTCACATTTAGCAATGACCTTATTGTCGTCATTTTAATTCTGCATGTCTTGGTATAGTTCACAATAGCACTATAATAAATGTTAAGACCCAATTTTTGTAACAGCAGATACATTATTCATTATGCATTATTATAAAGACCACAAAGCAACAAGTTAACAGACATATTTTGGAAAACTGCTCTCAGTACTCAGTAATCTTATTCTTTTAGCATAGACTTTTGAAAATAAAAATAATAGACATTGTTAGAATAATTAATAAATTATGGTTTCCTAAAAATGAGAAATTATTAGGCACATCCTTAAAAACTATTTGTCAATCAGAACAAAAATTAATTTTATTTTATTTTCAATATTGAAAACTCCATTCCTTTTTAATCCATGTTATGTAATTTATTATTATTATTATTATTATTATTATTATTATTATTATTATCATTTTTCAATAATACTACTTAGGGATGAGATACAAGTTTAGAACAAAAATGTTTTTAACTATTGGTGCGTAAATAAACATTTGTTTCTAAACATTGACCTTTTTACGTAGATAGTAGATTGCATGGTTGTCACATGCCTCTCTGGCAACCTACATATTTGAATTTTTTTTTTTTTTTTTTTTTTTTTTTCTGTTTTGAAGGTTTTGATTATCCCATTCAGTGTTGATCGTGAAAGATCGCTTAATTTTACTCAGAGACTACTTTATTAGGCTTGATGTTTTTTTACGTGCTATAAATCTATGGCATGGGGCCAAAGGCTGCACTTCCCTTCCGACGGGAAGCCATACCAAGGATTTTTACACCTGAAAAAAACAAAGATAATTGCCCAAGAAGGAAACCAGGAGCATCTCAAATACCAGGCAATCGCTCTCTCGACTTAGCTCAGGACTAGCCCGTTGTAAATACTCCACAGGAAATTAACTTAAAAATGCTATGTCATAAGGAACATCAACATAAAATATTTGAATATCCTTCATGCAAGAAAGTTTTACTTATTTTCTTTATACTTACGTTGTAATTAGTTTTGTTAAATTGGCGTGATACATGATTGCACAAACAGAAAACATTGTTAACGTTGGAAATTAGTGAATCAGTATTTTATAATTAACAATTAGATATTATTTATCTTGATGATCGTAGACATGTTGACATATTGTGACGTCATTAGCTTCTATCACGTGACCACAGACGGTGTTTGAAAAATGGCTGACATTGATGTTTCGTTTAGACAGCGTGCTGTCATTGAATTCCTTGCGAAAGAAGGAAAATCTGCTCCTGAAATTCATCTCAGACTTCAACGTGCGTATGGAGGTGTCTGCATGGGTGTCAGCAGTGTTAGAAGATGGGTGAAACATTTCAAAGATGGAAACATGAGTCTGCAAAATGCGCCTCGTAGCGGGCGTCCTCGAACTGCCTCTACAGAACGCAACAAGGAAAGAGCTGATGAGCTCATTACAGGAGATAGGCGTTTCAATGTGAATGAAATTGCTGTGAAACTTGGAATAGGACATAGTGCAGAGCAAGAAATGATCCACAGCTTCGGTTATCCAAAGGTCTGTGCCCCTTGGGTCCCCCGTTTATTGACTGAAGACCACAATCTTCAGAGAAGAACCATTGCACAAAACCTTCTTCAGAGATTTCATAATGAAGGTGATGAATTTTTGACGTGTATTGTGACTGGAGATCAGAGCTGGTTCCATCACTATGAGCCAGAAACGAAACGTCAGAGTATGGAATGGCACCACTTGAACTCACCATCGAAGAAGAAAGCGAAGACAGTGCAGTCTGTAGGAAAAGTTATGGGAAGTGTCTTTTGGGATGCACAAGGTTGCATTCTGGTTGACTTTCTTGAACCTGGACAAACCATAAATTCTGCCCGCTACATCAAGACACTTCTGAAGCTCCGTCAGGCTTTGCGTGATAAACGCCCTGGAAAGAGGATAATCCTTCAACAGGATAATGCACGTCCGCATACTGCCCGTGCCACTATGGAGAAGATCAGGGCATTAGGGTGGGAAACTCTTCCACATCCTCCCTACAGTCCCGACTTGGCACCCTCCGACTACCATCTTTTCGGTTCTGTGAAGGATCAGATGCGTGGCCAACGCTACGAGACGCTGGAGGATATTCGGAAAGCAGTGCGTCAGGGTCTGCGGGCAGCTGGAACGGAGTTCTATCACAAGGGCATTTTCAAACTTGAGAACGATGGGAAAAATGTGTGCAAAACAATGGAGACTATGTCGAAAAGTGAAAGAAAGTCTGTAGATTATGATGATGTATTTGGTTTGGCTTAAAAATAAATATTAACATTGTAAAACAGTGTTGCTCATGACTTTCAGTATGCCCCTCGTACATATCTACCAAAGAGGTTAAAACTTGGTGGCATGGGAGTGCGAAGTCTTAATGTTGCCGGTTAACCTCTATTTCGGTGTATAGGTTAGGAGTTTCCTATTCAAGTTTTATGTAAAATGAATAGGGGACAGTGACAAACGTTTAAAACTTTAGTTATGCAGTTATATAATTCCGTCTTTCTGACTTTTGTTATTCGCCACTGAAAGCTTTTTATAAGTTATGTACTCTTAGCAGTTCCAGAACTTGGGAGACCCTGGGATGGAGATTGAAAAAATCGCGTTTAGCCGATTTTATATTCTTTTGCATGAAAATCAGGGATATTTTACACCCTTTTAGGAACAGCTGGGCTCGTGAGAAATGTAAATCACGAAGATCATGTAGGTCATTATAGGATGTAGGATTTTGGAATGAAGAGAGACACCTCGCTTTCTGCGACACCATTATGCATCGATTGTGCGGGGGTGAGATGAAGGAGCCGAAGAAGGTGCCAGGTCCACAGGAGTCCATAACATTTCAGTCCAAACACCCGCGCACCTTTAGAGAGCTATTCCAAGAGAGCAAAAAGGGGCGCCTGTAGGCGAGATAGCACGCTGAGGCAGCCACCAGGGGAAATACATCCATATCGCAACGAGCTGCGTCGTTTTTTATCCTCATAGTGTCATAAATTTATCAATTAATTGATTAAGAACTTTTATTGGACTTTGTTAATTCCAACTTCCATATGACTTATTCCTTCACGGAGAACATTTGTCACACTGAGAGCCTGAAAGCACAAATTGTGGTAGAGAACACCACTCCTGTTTTTGCATGGCAATCAGGAAAACCCCAATAGACGTCGAAATTGAACCCGGATTCTCCTAAATGAGAGCCTTTCATGTCACAGTGAAGCTATCTGCTTGGTTCTAGGTAGTTCAATTGTTTCAAAAACAGAAGGTAGATGAAATTAATAAATTCGCCATTCGAGTTTAAAAACCAAACGGTAGAAGATCAGGTAAGCTAAAAAGTTAAATCTGAGTATAACATTGGTAACAAGTTTAAGCGATCATGTTGAAAAACTGCTTACTTTAATAGGATTAGAAGGAATAACATGTTTTTGGTTTTTATTTTATAGTCTAGCTATTTAAATGAAATAATTATTACATTAACTAGAATTTAAAGCTGCATATGACACTGCATTCCGTACTTGTTTTCAAATCTACTGCACCACCCCAGTACACATATTAATATACAAGGATTAAGTTTACAAACATGTGACGTATTTTTGTTACCTTGTGCCGTTGACTTTCTGGCGAGAAAATCGCTTTGCTTCGTCACGCCTACATCTCTTTGCTTAGAGCCTTCACTCTCTGGCGCTGTTGTCAGTCCCCCGCGCCACGATGGAGAGGCCTTTTTACTTTCTCCATACGCACTATGTATATAGTGTATAGAGAAAGTACTGCACTCCACCAAAAAATTCGATACCGAGATTTCACCGGAAATATATGTTTTAGGGTCCCTAATATCCAAAAAAAGCATTTTCACAAAAAGGTCCGTGTGTGTGTGTGTGTGTGTGTGTGTGTGTGTGTGTGTGTGTGTGTGTGTGTGTGTGTGTGTGTGTGTCCGTGTGTCCATGTTACTGTGAACACGATAACTCAAAAACGAAAAGTCGGTAAAATACCAAACTTGGCATTTAAGTTTAATATCTTCCAGGGATGCGACGCGAAGATTTTGAGAAAAATCCCCCCACCCCCAACTACCCTTTACATGGAACTATTTTCGAAAATTTTGATTTTCTCAAAAATGGCTCTAACGATTTTGATTAAAATTTAGTATATTAAACATATTTACCTGACAAATAAAATTTATATCTTGAATTTTCTGGGAATAGCCTCTGAAGAGTAGTTTATTCTGAATGAATTTTACTAAATTTTGAATAACTGCTAAACCATAAGAGATGGACAAAAACTTACTACACAAAAAATGTAGAGCATATTAAAACACACAATTTATGTTATATACATTTTTTTTTGTGGAGTTCGTCGTTTTTGTGACATTCCTTATTTTTAGTTTCTGCTATGAAAAACGTATACTTTTCTCATACAGGAACCATTCAGCTCCTATCCATATAGACAAAGGAACTTCATTGACATAGCAACCAGCTTTTGACTATCACTTTAACCTACATTTGTCCTTTATGTCGCTTCTATTTACAAGGAAACGAGTAAAATAGACTATTTCTGCTATTTTTTTCTGATTAGCATAAAGTAAATAAAAGTATAAGCTTTTTAAGAATAATTTGTTGCAGGGATATGGAGAAAGTCATGTGAATGGTACACATCAGATTTTTGCTTTTGCACCTCTCGCTGAGAGAGTGGGAGTCGCACTACGTTCGAGAGAGAAAAACAGTTTTTTCTGAACTAAGAGACAAACCAGTTATTTATCTACTTTGTTACCTTCTCTACACATACTATGAAGTGCATAGAGAAGGTATTGTATTTCACCCAAAAATTCGATAACGAGATTTCACCGTAAAGAATGTTTGAGACCTCCTGAATCCAAAATAAGCATTTCTGGAAAAAGGCCCGTGTGTGTGTGTGTGTGTGTGTGTGTGTGTGTGTGTGTGTGTGTGTGGAGACAGCATAGTCGTTAAATACCAAACTTGGTATTTAAGTTTGGTATCTTCAAAGGATACGATACGAGGATTTTCAAGAAAATTCCCGCATCCCCAACTACCCTTTACATGGAAAAATTTTCGAAAATGTTGTTTTTCTGAATAATGGCGATAATGGGAATAGCCTCTAATGACTTCTTTATTCTGAATGAATTTTGCGGAAATTTGTATAACTGGTACACCGTAAGAGATAGACAGAAAGTTACTGCATAGAAAATGTATAGCTCATCAAAACACACAATTTATATTATATACATTTTTTCCTGGAGTTGACCGTTTTTAAAATATTCCTCGTCTTTGATTTCAGTTTTAAAATACTTAATACTTTTTTCATACGGGACCAGGCCACGAATCGGATTTCTATACCATAGCAACCACATTTTAAAGCAATTGACTGTCGGTAAAACCTAGTGTATCCCATTATTTTCCTTTTACCTATAAGGAACTAAATATTAAACCATTTATTTCAATTAGCATGAAAATAGAAGAATAAGTTTATTAACAATAATTTGTTATAGAGAGGCAGAGAAAGTCGTGTGAATGGAACACATCAGATTTTTTTTGACTAAAACAGACCATTCGTTGATATCCTAGTGCTCATATTATTTGATATTATGGTGTGTTTCTTTAATTACATTTTTGGGCTATCGCTGGAATCGCACTTCAGGAGAGAGAGCAGTATGGCTTCGATGCAGACTCATGTGAATGGAACACATATGATTTTCATGAAAATCACCTTATCAGTTGGTTCACAGTGATTCTCGCCAAACTACGTGGGAATTGACACACATTATGGAATGGGATCACACAAGCATTGTGCACCAGTGATTCGTATTAAGTGATATTATGGTGTGTTTCTTGAATTACATTTTTGGACTGTCACCATAACGAACGAATTTTGGGTGATAGAACTGCAAAGCAGGTTCATGTGAATAGAACATGCACAAGATTTTGTATGAAAATCACCTTATTGTTCACAGCGATTCTTGCCAAACTATGCGAGAATTGACACACATTATGGAATGGGATCACACAAGCATTGTGCACCATTTGCATTCGTTGAGTAAGGTGCATGATAATGGACGGCTGCATACAGCCAGAATCAACACTGATGTGATTGGGGAATTTGGCTGGAAAGCACTTCCTCACCCTCTATACTCATCTGTTTATCACCAGTTTCTCTCTCTCTAACAACATTCAGAGAAGTGTTTAATGACAATGCTTCTCTTTGCAACTGGCTAACAGATTTCAACTTGAATACAAAAAACTGTTGTAGGAGAGACGTAGTTCCTACTTAACGCTGGCAGGCAGTCATTGACAAATCAAATAGACCTCGGATTTTAAGTAAAAACCTGTTGTTACTCTTGGAATACATAAAAATAATGTAATGTATAAACACGATCCGTATTATTATTGACAAAACTTTATCTAAAAATCTGATATGTTCCATTTCCAAATGGCTTTCTCTACACCAGGTAAAACTTGATTGCTAAAAAGCTTATTTTTACATCTACTGCATGCTAATTGAGGTACATATTAGCAGAAAGTGTATTATTACCTGCTTCCTTGTAAGTAAAAGAGTAATAAGAGGTTGCCATATGGTTGAAATCCGTTTCTTTCACTGTCAAGAGCTGAAAAATTCCCGAATGTGAAAACAATGCATTTTAAAACAAAACCAGTAACATTGAATATCCCAAAAACGGTCAACTCCAGAAAAAAGTGCATTAGACCTAAATTGTGTGTTTTAACGAGATCTCATTTTTTGTGTAGTAGATTTTTGTTTATCTCTTACGATTTACAGTTATGCAAAATTCAGCAAAACTACTCAAGAATGAAGTAGTCTTCAGAGGCTATTCCAGAAAATTTAAAACATAAACTTAATTTTTATTATGAAGAACTTTATTATATGGTATTTTAATCAAAATCGTTAGAACAACTTTTGAGAAAAACAGTCTTCAAAACTTTTTCTATGTATAGGGTAGTTTTGGGTGGGGGATGTTCTTGAAAATCTTCCATGTCGCATCTTTGGAAGATAATAAACAAATATAAGTTTGGAACCTAACGGTGTTTAGGTTTGTGAATATTCTGTCCACACACACACACACACACACACACACACACACAAACGTACCTGTTTCTAAAAATGCTTCATTTTTATTCAGGGGGTCTCAAAACACTATTTCTGGTGAAATCTCTGTATGGAAGTTGTGGGTGCAATATCATACCTACCCTATAACACTATGTAGGTAGTGTGTAGAGAAAGTAAAAATATCTAGTATGATGTTAGAGCTTATTTTACCTCTTTAAATATGCTTTAATAAAATGTTATTAATTTGCTAATATGGATAATTATTAAAATTACACATTTCTAAAAATATGTTTTGAGTTCCAACTTCAAGCTACAACAAACGCTTCAGATGGCATTTTTTGCAAAACTAGGATCCAAAAACATTATTCTATGTCTTGACGAGAATGCTGCAAGTATTACTTCAGTTAAAGATTTATTGAAGGGTCCATCAAATTATCTCGACGCTGCATGTATCAAATCACTTTATTAATTTCTTGTTCACTTTAATAGTGTACTTAAATATACGAGAGAACCTGCCTAGAAGCAATTGAATTTAATTAAGGAAGCAAAAGAAAAAGCATATTACTATGAGAAAAATTCATGGAAAACTTGATGCAGTACTTAGCAAAAATCGGGGATTATCTATATCGATATATAGTTGATGTGTAGTGAAGATAAATGTGAAATTCTCTCGCCTCTTATACGAAAAAATTGAATTTCTCTAATGACATCTTACAAAATAATATTCCACAGTATCACGATAAATATTAGCCTGATAACCTAGTTCCTTATCACTAGAACGGAACTGAGGGATTACACTATGCTACAACGGTAGTCAAGTGTTTTAAAAGCTATCGCTATTCGTTTGCCATTGAAATAGCTTCTAACTGTGGCTAAGAGTAAACAGAAGCAACAAGGATGATATCCTGTTTAAGACAAGTATATGTATTTTAAAATTGAAACCACTTACAAGGAATATCTCGGAAACGGTTACCTCCACAAAGAAAATGTAAATAATATAAAATATCTTTATTTTTTCCTTTTGTTTTCTTATTTGTTTGTTATAGTTTATTTTTTTGACGAAACCTAATCTTTTTATTTTGTAAGTTTTGTCTATCTCTTATGGTTTACCAGCTATGCAAAAGTCTTCTGAATGAAGTGGTCTTCAGAAGTAGTTCACAGAAAATTCAGATATGCATTTAGTATATGTTATTTTAATTAAAATAATCGTTAAGACCACTATTGATTAAATCCAACTTGTTTAAATTTTCCATGTGAAGGGTAATTTCGATTGAGGAGATTTTCTTGAAAATTTTGTTGCACATTTGGGAGATACTAAACCTAAATACTAAGATTGGTATTAAACGGATTTTTCGTTTTTAGTTACGCTGTCCACAGATACAAAACACTCTCTCTCTCTCTCTCTCTCTCTCTCTTTGTTTGTTGCTCTCTACATACACAGACACACGCATTGTTCTTTTTCAAAAACTGCTTTTTTGGATTCAGGGAGTCTCAACACACATAGAATTTTTGGGTGGAATAAAATACCATCTCTAGCTACTATATATACGTGTAGAGAAAGAAAAATCTGCACGTGCTTGTATTATATTTACATTAATAAATTGAATATTGTTTATAAAGTATTTTATGTACGTGAAACTAGAGATTAAATCACCTAAAATAAATTCCTTTAGGCACCTAAAATGTGATTTTAGACGCCTAAAAGTTCTAGATTTAAAAATCTGATGTGTTTCATTCACATGACTATCTCTACCTCTCTGCATCAAATTATTGTTGAAAAGATTATGCCTCTATTTACTTCAAGCTAATCGAGAAACAATTAGCCGAAATTGTCTTATTACTTTCTTCCTTGTAAGTAGAAGCGAAATAAGGGAGCACCATAGTTTAAAGTGATAGTCAAAAGCTGGTTGCTATGTGACTGAAGTTCCTTTGTTTGTACGGACAGGAGTTGACAAATTCATGTATGAGAAAAGTATTTGTTTTTTAAAACTGAAATAAAAAAACAAGGGCTATTTAAAAAACTATCAACTCCACGAAAAAATTATATATGACTTAACAGCTCTAAATTTTTTGTGTGATAAGTTTATGTCCATCCTTATAGTTTACCAGTAATGCAAAATTCCGTAAAATTCATCCATAATAAATTAGTCTTCAGAGGATATCCCCAGAAAATTCATTTTAATCAAAATCGTTAGTCATTTTTGAGAATATCAAAATTTTCGAAAAAGTTCCATGTAAGGGGTAGTTTGTGGTGGCGGGACTTTTATCAAAATCTTTGTATCGCATCCCTGGAAGATACTGAACTTAAATATCAAGTTTGGTATTTTACGCACTTTTCGTTTTTGAGTTATCGTGTTCACAGACACACGAATGTTTTTTTATTTTTGGATACAAAGGATTCTAAAACACATTTCCGGTGAAATCTCAATATCGCATTTTTGAGTGAAGTGCAATACCTTCCCTATACACCATGTACATAGTACGTGTAGAGAAAGTAAAAATCATATGGCTGAGTGAGTGTGTGAGTGCTTATTGATTTATGACGTACCTATCAGCATTGTTATTGTGTATTCTATTGCAAGTAAGGTATTATATTGTAATGCAGTAGGACTAACAAACTCGTGGCACTGTGCACCGATCCATATTCCTTTATTGAATAAGCACATATCTTTCAGTGACTAGTGGAATAGCATAATTAAATTTGCAATCAGAGCAGGGATATTCTAGGATTCAATAAGCAGAACTTTCTAGTGGCACTTTACTTTAATTATAACTAATGCCAGTTGCTTGGGATATGCGAGCGTTTGTTAGATCGATGTAACTATGCTTGGTATTGCCAGTAATAATTGTACTTTATTGCTAATCTAGTAGAACAGTGGAATTTGATTAATTGTAAATTGCTTGGCTCTTGCTTGGGAGAACGTTGATGTTATTTAGCACCTGAATATTGTAATTATGGTTTGTACTTCCTCTACACGTACTATGTACATAATGTATAGAGAAATTATTGTATTGCACCCAAAAATTCAATACCGGAGACCCACTGAATCCAGAATAAGCAATTTTAGAAAAATATCCTTGTGGGTGTCTCTTATAGTATGTCTGTGGGCAGCAAAGCTCAAAAGCTGTGTATCTTGAACTTTCTGGCAATAGTCTCAGAAGACCTCTTCATTCTGGATGACTTGTAGAGCTGGTAAACCGTAAGAGAGAGCGAGAGCGAAAGATAGACAAAATGTTTCATTACAAAAAATGTAAATCTCGTTAAAACACACCATTTATTTCTTAATTTAATTGTTTTTAATAGAAGCCGTGTGTAGTTCACGATTTGGATAGTAGACACGGACGAAATTTTCAATGCCATAACCGGGATCTGAACCATGGATCTCCAGGTCTCCAGGCCAATGTTTTGCTTAACTATGACGGCCTGGACTTCAAGTACTAAACAACATTAAGTCGCCAGTGGGCTCTGTCATCTCAAAATAATTTGAGACCGATTTGTTGTTTACCCGGAAACATGCATCGGTTGAGGAATTAAACGCCATGTCGACATGTTGCCACGGTAGCTCAGTGATTAGAACGACCCACTAGAGACCGGGAGATCCTTGGTTCAAATCCCGACTATGGCATTGAACTTTTCAGTCTGACTCTACCTATTCACATAATTTATATGCCACACATTTTTTCTAGGGTTAACCGTTTCCTATTGGTTTTACTTATACGTTTCTCAACTAGGAAGTCAATGACAACTTCATAGCGACTGCTTTTAAGATATTTGATTAATGCTTTAGCCTAGTGTATTCCCTTTTTCCCGTCAAACGTATAAGGAACTAAGTAATAAGACCGTTATGTTAGTGTTTATCTTGATGAGCAAGCATTAGAAAGAAGAATAAACATTTTAAGATTTTTTTTTTTTTTTTTGCAGATCAGGTAGAGAAATTTATTTGAATGGAATACACCAGAATTTTAAACGTATAATTATAAGGCCGTTGCTAGGAGCTTTGAGAGTACTTTATGGATGGCACTGTAACCAAATTTTGCGCTGTGAGCATATATCCTAGTACTTTGCTGTTAAACGAGCAGTGCTTTACAGTGGAATTTCAGGTCAAGTATAATTGCATGGCTGTTGCTTGAGATTGAGAGAGCTTTGACATTACTAAGCTGTATATTATAGTTAAAGTTAACATTGCAGAAACAGATGCATTCCAGTGTTAAATGAAGAGTATATTTCAGTACAATTCGTTAGCTACGAGTGCAATTGTATGGAGGTCATTTAAAGGTTAAAATAGAGGAGTCCAAGAATGCTAATGAAACAAGTTGCCTCAATTCCTAAGTGTACATACTTCCTCCTTCTTATGACCGCAAAATTATAAAAATATAATAAATGTCAAAGATGATAAAAAATAGTATCCTTAGAGGCAAATGGGACAAAAAAAAAAACCTTCGAACAATGTCAACTAGCAAAAACTGCCTGGATAGGATAGTGGGTTTTAGGATTTTAACCCATGGATACTTTAGGGTTTTTTCCCTGTTCAGCTGCGTTTTGTACTGTTTTACGTTATTTTGTGTGGAGCGGCTCTTTACTCATAACATGGCGGCTCCTTTTTTTTTCTTTTTAACTTTATTAAAAAAAATATAGTGTCTTTCAATTACTTAACTTTCTCTACATCTCTGCATCAAATTACTGTTAAAAAGTTTATGCTTCTATTTAATTCATGCTAATCGAGAAAACAGCAGAAATAAGAGAGTATCATAAGGGACTATCAAGTGATAGTCAAAAGCTGGTTGCTATGTGTCTGAAGTTCCTTTGTTTGTATGGACAGGAGTTGACAAATTCCTATATGAGTAAAGTATGTTTTTTAAAGGTGAAACCAAATACAAGGAATATCTAAAAAACAGTCAACTCCACGAAAAAAATGTATAGAACATAAATTGTGTTTTTTAACGTGCTCTATATGTTTTGTGTGGTAAGTTTTTGTCCATCTCTTACGGTTTAGCAGATATACAAAATTTGTAAAATGCATCCAGAATAAAATATTCTTCAGAGGCTATTCCTAGAAAATTCAAGATATACATTTTATTTGTCAGGTAAATATCTGTAATGTACCATATTTTAATCAAAAGCGTTAGACATTTTTGAAAAAGTCAAAATTTTCGAAAAAAGTTCCATGTTAAGTGTAGTTGGGGGTGGGGAAATTTCTTGAAAATCTTTGTATCGCATCCTTGGAAGATAACAAACGTAAATACTAAGTTTGGTATTAAACAGCCTTTTCGTTTTTGAGCTACTGTCCACAGACACACACACACACACACACACGGACCTTTTTGCAGAAAATGCTTTCTTTGTATTCAGGATGTCTCAAAACATATATTTCTGGTGAAATCACGGTATCACATTTTTGGGTGCATTACAATACCTTCTCTATACACTATGTACATAGTACGTATAGAGAAAGAAAAATGCTCTTTTTGGATTCTGGGGGACCCAAAACATTATTTCCGTTTAAGTCTCGGCATCGAATTTTTGGGTGTAACGCAATACCTTCTCTAAACACTATGTACACAGTACGTGTAGAGAAAGTAAATAATCATTAATGTTACAATGTTGTTTAATGAAGTTAGAGTCCTGCTAATATTTCGTTCAGTGCACCATAGTTTAAAGTTTTCATATTCTGGAATCCTTGGGTTATGGCTTTTTTTTTTAGGTTTTCTTTGGTTGATTTTAGTTCGCTGAAAATTTCCATTAATGTTTCTTATAGAGTCGTTAGTGTTTTCTGAATAGGCATTATGGTGGTGAAGTTTACTGTAGGTTGGACTTCCATCGCTCCGGAATCACACTGGGAAGTTCTCGTTGTGGGTTTGTTTTCTTTGGTTGTGGATTCTGTATAGTCGGTGGTAGTTGGTATCTTTGTTGTAATGTTTCTCTTTCAGTACTTGTTTGTGGTGGTGGTTGTGTGTTCTTGCTGTTCGTCGGTAGTATGTTGGTTCATTCTATTTGTGGTCCGCCAGCTTGTGTCCGTCCTTGTTGGTGTTCGTACTGTATGTGGTCTCTCTAGAGTAGAACGGTCAGCAGTTTTGGCCGGTGTAGTGGTCAAGTCGATTGCAGATTGCGCAGTATCGGCGGTGTCTTACGAAGTTGGGCTATCTAAATTCTGATGTGAAGTTTGATGTTTCACAACAATGCAGCATGGTGTTGAGTTGCAGTTCTGTGTCTCATGTCCATACTGGCAGCATATTTTGCATGATGCACCATTTGGTTTTGCTGTGCTCTGCTGAATTCGCTTCCAAGGAAGGTCAGTCCGGCGTTGAGAGTATTGGTAGGTTGGTGTCTGTCTCCTGGAAGGAAAGTCGTATTAGCGGTGTCGGTCCTCCGTAGTTAGTTTCTGGTGACTTTCACTAAGGCAGGCGAGTGTTCCTGGATCTGCTCCATGAAAAACCGTTCTGGCATTTGAGGGTGTACCCCGACTGCTACTGCACTAAAGTCTCCGAAACGTCCCAGTGATATCCTCAAATGATGCTGTTGTGGCTGTCATCTCGGTGTGTATCTACGGTGGTCCTGTAGTTGTATCTGTGGTAGAATTTCTTGATGTGGTTGGCGTTGTTTGATTGGTGTGGTGTTCGACATCAGATATGGTGTACAGCATTACCGGTGTGTACTTTTTCTTCTTTTTTTGATGTAATTGTCATTATGGGTGATGTTTCTGTTGGTGTCGATCTAGAGGTTGAGTTGGTATCATGCTAATTGCTTGGTGTTAAGTTTTACGGTATGGTGTCTTTGGTTCTTCAAAAAGGTTTCTCATTGGGACAGCGGAGTTTTACTTTTCTCTTTTCTTCCCTATCTTCTTTGTTTATCTTCGTCCTTGTCTTCCAGTGAACTACACTGTCTGCCAATGGCGGCTTGTTATTATGGTAGCAAGTTTGAGCTACAACAATTCTATCTTCCTTTTAATGTTAAAAACATATACTGTTCATACGTGCCTTCGTTTTATACCAAGGGCACAACCGCTTTATAAGCACATCAGCAGAGACGGCAATGACCTCGGTGTCAAGAGACTGCGACGCAGGACGTGTCAAGAGTACATCCATCAGCCTACACCTGTCTGTCAGTTTTTCTTCGTGTTGTGAATTTTTTCGACAGTATATGTGTTGTGGTTGATTTTCTTTATAAGTTATACTCTTATTAGTCCACGGAAATGCATGTCAACAAGTTCGCTCTTGAACAGCGTATTTTTATGTACGATACATATATACGTAAAAACTGGAGCACATAGACAGTTATGTAGACAATAAAGGCACCAAATTCCCGGTTGTCCAGTTCCAGTTAGATGTTTGATTAATACATGTAATACAACGTGATTCGCTAAACACTAGAAATAAGAAATAAAGACAACATGTTCTAACATATGCAAAGATAGACGAAATTTGTGCTGTAATAGAATGCTCACCTACTAAGTCTCTTTAATTCAAAATACCTTTGGTGAGACAACTGCTAAAATTTTAACCTGAAACACTACTGTACGACTATAGTGCATAAATTATGAACACTACCCAAGAAGAACTTATGCATGCCATTGGTAATTTCATCCGACGATGCCAAGAATGCCTCGCGTTGATGAACACCACTTTCAGCATTTATAACAAGTTTAGTACTCGTTACATATTTGTTACTAACAAATATAACATTAAAATTATATAAAACAATAATATAAATAAAATAAGAATCTGGAATATCATACCCTGGAATCTAGTTTTTACATTCCAAATATTTATCAGTTATTCAGACATTTAAAACATTTCTTACATCCATTAATTTACAGATAAATATATTTTAATGCTACTAAATATTACTCACCAATGCGTTCTTAAAGCTACCAAATTAACCTTACCTAACTAAAAGTCATTCATATACAATACTTAAATCACAATATATTAACTATTATCATTTTTAACACAATTTAGTATACACATTTTGTTTGTTTTTATTCATTAATCGAATACTTTAAGTTATAAAATTACTTTATTTATTTTAATTTACCCAAATTAAAACATTAGAAATTGTAAATACATTATTTAACAAGCTATTAATTACAATTTCTTACCATTTATCATTAAAACGTAGGTATATATATTTATTGATTTAATTTCAAATTAATTATTGTTCTTTTAAATTATTTAATTTATTTCCGTCATTAATTTTTCATTCTTTTTCTTTCTTCCTTTTTTAATATTTTATTTTATTTTAATTACAGATATTTATACCGAGAGTAAATAACTGAACATCCACCATATCTAATCAAACCTAATCAAACATATTTGTAGCACTAACTTTCCTACTTGGACCTGAACGTGGTGGCAATTATTCCAGTACATTTTCGATTAACTAATTAAACTTGCAAGAGTATTTTACTCTCTATGTTTATAGGTAGTAAAATATATATATATATATAATTTTCTGGGAATAGTCTCTGAAGACCTCTTTATTCTGGACGAAGTTTGATAAATTTTGCAAAACCGGTAAACCGTAAGAGATAGACAAAATCCTAGTACACAGAAAATGTTTGTCTCGTATACATTTTTATTGAGCAGATTATTCCTGAGATATTCCCTTTCATTGGTTTCAGCTTTAAAATATCTATAGTTTCTCATACGGACCTTTGGAAATCCTTGCCATACAAACAAAGGAATTTCAATCCCATCGCAACCAGCATTTCAAACATTTGACTGTCCGTTTAGCCTAGCGTATTGCCTTATTTTCCTCCTACTTAAAAGAAAGCAAGCAACCAGGCCATTTTACTAATTTTATCTCGATTAGCAAGAAGTAGATAAAATAATATGCTTTTCAGAATTTTTCATAATAAAACAACACGAATTCGAAACTTTAAGTACATGTGGCGCAATATGGCGCATTTGAACTACCAATTAACAGAAGCTGTAAATAAACAGATCCTAGGTTCTCAATACGAATGCTCAGCTTTAAACCGTTAGCGAAATATTTTTTTTAGCATTATTCCAAACTTGAAATACTCCACAGGACACAATTCTACATTAACTTGTTTCAAAGTTTTGTAATGTTTAACAAAATATCATTAAAATTAGATATTCAGAAATAGATTCTCAACTTTTGAGAAAACAAGCGTTTTAGAGGGTATACGCAGTAATATTTTTAACAATAATGAGGGTATTACACGAATAATCTGATATAATAGATCGACTTTTGATCTCATTTATTGTAAAACTTGAATGTGCATATTTTTAAAATTTCACCACATGGGGTATTTTTAGTAGAGTAATGACGTTAGATATTAATAAAAATATTTAAATAAACATATAAGAATAAAAAAAATGTTGCTGTAATTTGTATAATAATCCGATGTGTTTCGCAAACAAACTTTTCTTACATAAGTGTATTCTTTCATCTTTAACATACTAATCGGGATTGCCATTACCAGATTTGGTCTTATTACTTGCTTTTTTGTAAGCAGAAGCGAAATACGGCTAAAGCGACACTCAAATATTTTACAAGCGAGTCGCTAGGTGAAAGAATTTCTTTGCTTGCTGGGAATAAACAAAAGAGAGGCGAAAAGACAGATGATATCCCGTTTGAGAAATGTTTAAGTAGTTAGAACTGAAATTGCTGAGACGGACTATCCCGGAAAGACTTAAATCTATAACAAAAAGTATGTCTTAAATTGTGTATTTTAAGGAGATCTACATTTTTGTATAGTAAGTTTACCAGTTATACAAAAGTTATACAAAAATCATACAAACGTCATGTAGAATGAAGAGGTCTTCAGAGGTTATTCCAGAAAATTCAAAACATACATTTCGTATGACTAAACTATATTAAGCGTATGGCATTTTAATAAAAACCGTTTGAGCCATTTTTGAAAAATATTCCATGTTCTTAGTGAAATTCTTTGCCTCGTATCCTTGGAAATACTGAACTTAAAATACCAACTTTTGATGCTTAACCGACTATTCGTCTTTACTTTCTCTACACGTGTATAGTACAGCACCCAAGTATTCGATACTGAGAGCTCACCGGAAATACAAAATGTTCGCCAAAAGAAGTAGTTTGTCAGTGTGTATGTGTGTGTGTGTGTGTCTGTGGGCAGCAAAACTCAAACTCGAAAAGTCGGTTAAATGCCAAATTTAGTATATATGTTCAGTATTTCCAAGGATGCGACACCAAGATTTTCAAGAACATTCTTCATCCCAACTATCCTTTACATGGAAAAAAATTCGAACATTTTGAGTTTCTCAAAAGTGGCTCTAACCATTTTGATTAAAGTACCGTCTAATATAGATATTCATATAACAAATAAAATGTATATCTTGAATTTTCTGAGAATAACCTACGAAGGCCATTCAGGATGAATTTTGCTCCATTTTTCATAACTAGTAAGTAAACCGTGAGAAATACACAAAAACTTACTACACAAAACATGTAGATCTCGTCAAACCACACATTTTTGTCATTTACATTTTTGCTGTATAGTGGTCCGTTTCCAAGATATTCCTTGTTATTGGTTTTCAAGTTTAAACTATGCAACTTTTCTCAAACGGAGTTACGTTTCATTCCATCTCGCTTTTTGTTTACTGCTAAGCTTGCAAAGCGAACCGAACTTCAACTGTTCACCTAGTGACCAGCTTTTACAAGATGTGACTAACTCTTTTAATCATGTTTCCCTTCTGTTTACAAGGAGTCCAATAGGAAGACCATTTCTGCTAATGCTTATGTCGATTAGCATGATGTTTATAAAAGAATCTCTTTTGTAAGAATAGTTTTTTTTCTTCAAATTCTTTCATTTATATAGCCCTCTTTAACAGCTAAGTTCATGTGTGGTGCTTAGCGTTGGAAGCAACTCGTTGTCTATAGGTTCTTTACGTTGGGTTTAAATCGTTTTATTTTCCTCAAACACACACACACATTCATTCTCACATACTTACTTCCAGACTCTGTGGGGAAAAGAGAATAATTATTCTGGTTAAAGAAAAATTCCCCGCCCCAGCCGAGAATCGAATCTAAAACTCCCGGGTGAGAAATCAGTTCGCAGACCACTCGACCACAGAGGCAGTCGTGAGAATATTTTTTTTGCAAAACGGTTAGAGAAAATCTTTGAATGGGAACATCAGGTTTTTTAATTGTGCTGTCCACTGTCACATAATGGGACTTTTCTCTAAAAATGTTTATCTTTTGATTTTGAGAACCTTAAAACAGGCATCAGTATCAATTTTTGCGGGGGTAGAATAAAATACCTTCTCTATCTACTATGTAATTATACATAAGTGCTAGAGAAAGTAATAAAGGTTATGTAGCATATAGTGATTTTTACAAATTCTACAACTGTATTACCTTAATGCTCGCGTTTAAAGTAACTTCATTTTAGACATGATTCAATGTTATATTGGTCTGGGATTATCTGGAAGTAACGATCCCTATCTCGCAGGATGATTTTATTTACGCATTTGTTTGTCTGGCTACTGGAAACTTGAAATATTTATCAACTCCGGTTCCTAAACGTGTTCTCATCCCATCTGGTGTAAATTAAAGCCAGTTTGGTCCTCTAAGGACAAAGTTAATGCTCTACGAAGACAGAGCGACGTTTTAATTACTAAAGAAGATGCCAGCGTTGCCTCGTAGCTGACCTCATCTCTAATTCTCTGTAATCTCGTTATTTACGAGACTGTGTTACTGTGCTGGCACTGAATGTGAAGTATACACAGTTGACAATTCTTATTTACAATTACTCCTTTGAGAAAATATTTGCTCCGCACTTACAACGGTTACTGTTCCAGAAACTTCCGAGCAGAGTGAAACACTTATATCTTGCAGTGGTGTAACGTTTCGTGCATATCTGCGAACTACCAAAGGCGGCTTATGCCTTACGAAGTAGGTGAAGTTCTCTTAAGTATGCTGTAAATATAACGTTTTGAGTAGATCTCATCTAGGCGGCTCGGGTAGATCCCATGCGCTGGCATGTGGGATTTGTGGGCGGGTTTTCTCCGGGTACTCCGGTTTCCCCCGCCACTCATTCCACCAATTTCTCCATCACCTTTCCAATCTCAATTTCATATACATTACCTTATGTTCATGCCTGGCTACAGGTTCTCGATTCTGTGGTTTCTTGCCATTTTAACCCATAGGCATTGGCTTAAAACATAACCTATAAATGCTGTTGCTATAGCCAAAAATAAAATTACTACACCCACTATTCATGTATAATAGAATTTATATGAGCCATAATATATTCCTCGTCCAATATGTAAATAAATACAAACAAAAAATATTGAAGCACCATTTGCGTGTAGAAGTCAACCATAATTTACGTCTCGACAAATATGGGCCACTCTAGAGAAGTCCTGGGTAGGTATCAGTCCTACAAATACGGGGAGGGTAAGGAGATCACGAAACGAAACCTTTAACCGTATGCTCCAAATAAATTTTGTTGCTTAAAAATAATTGGGAAGCTAGATCGGTTGACGGTTTATTAGAGAATTAACAAAAATGCTATAATTTCAACATCTGATTAAACTGCTTTTTTACAAAGGTAAATTACATGATCAAAGGTTGCCCTTGCTTTATAAATGTATTGCAATTAATGTTGTGTTATCACAGTTTAAATCCTGCCAAGGTTTCTCTTCACTTAAACTTATGTAAATACAGAGCCATTAGTCAGCTAAGAATCCTGACGGCACACTTCTAGAATGGTTTTGCGGTTAAGTTTCTTAAATGAATACACGGTAGCTGAAACAAATTAACAAATGGTTTCATGCACTGATTTAACACAAGCAAAATACAAATTCTACCCTGAATTTGATTACGAAACACAGCTTTCGTACATAAGTAAAAGTCGCCAGGAACTCCTCCAATTAGAGCACCTCAAACATGACCAAGAGGATAACTACTACCTTATAATTTCTGAGTAACCGAATTAAACATAGATAAGCGACACCAGCGCTGGGAAGCGGAACTAACCGATGCCAAAAAATATGGCGAAAAATAAACATACATAACTCGAAACTTCTTGTAAATTAAGTGGACCATATTAATTTTAAGGCGGTAAATCTGTCGACGTCGGCACGTTATTTTTATTGCTAAAAATCAAACAAGACAAACAGAACAGCGATTAAAATTACGGCTACTGCACAACCAAGAAAAGCTAGCAAACCAAGAGCATTTAAATTTAATATTGTAATCTTTTTAATGGGTATGTCATGACATCACTGGGGCGCCCAAAGTTTAGAATATCCTTCTTGTCTTCATATTTCCACCTAGAAGATTGAGATTCTAAGTATGAACTATATCACTCACAGGATTCATTATAAAACTTTCACATCACACATGTTGCTAAATATCACGAACACTGGGGTCTAGTCAAATTATAAGCTATATTTTTTAGGGTTTTATAAAACACCACCGTTAAGCGTTACATACGAACGCATCCTCGAATTGAAACTGATTATTTGTTAGCAAATAGGAAACATTTGCTCCCCTAAAAGCGGGGCCAATCCTCCCCTAAAAGTGAAAATATTTCCTGTTTTCCAGAAACATATGCTAAAGGGATTGTGACGACCTATCCTCACTAGGTTGAAAGTCAGCTGTTTTTTTTTTCACCAACTCCCACAATTCTTTCCTTGCTTAGCTGTCAAAAAAAGCTGAGTTGTTCATTGGCCGTACTGCAGGCTGCTCACATTTTAATTTCTGATTAAAGTTTTAGAATGACAGTAACATTGCCAATGTTATAAAAATGGAATACTACCCCTGCTTTGTAGGACGTGTGGTTTAGTGATGTCACATGGCATACAAAAGGGCAGACAAAGCATGTCTTATATAGAATAAATATACAATTTGTGATAAATGTAATTAACTTTGAATTACTATAATATTTCATAGCAAAATAGTGTTAATACCAAAGTTAAATCTTCGTTCACTGTTAAAAGTCATTAAACTTTCATGCGGGAAATACAGGCCAAATAAATGTTAATAGTTTCTAACTATAAAAAACAACTTTTTCTAGAGAGTGTTATTTATTGACAACATAGAATTTTGTAAAAAATAGGAACACCAGTTTCTGTTAAATTCACTTTATTGGTCACTGCATCACTACACTTAGCACTTGCACTTTTGTTACATAAATAACTGAGCTACTACGTACACGTTACGGTCTTAGCAAGCGTTGCTCACTAGCTTGACTTTGACTACCTCCCTGCAGTGTCGGTCTGTCTCATATAGTCCCATAGCCGGGCTCAGAAACTTCCAGTCTTAGAAATTACGGGAAAATTATGGTTTATCCATTTAGAAAAAGATTACTCTGGAGTAGAAAATTCTGGACGTGGACATAAAGAATGTTCGAGAAATCTTGCAGGGAAATGCACAAAGACCTATGTTTACCCGGCTATTGTGTCTGTTAGCTCTAATGTTAGAGTGGGTCAGGCAGCTATGCCTTTGGGCAAATATGCTACGTTTATGGTAGCTAATTGAGATCGTATTATGTCTCATTTCTGCTGTTAATATCTCCCTAAATTTACTGAAATAGTGGGCAAAGTTAATTAGTGACAAGCAATATTTTACACATTGTCCTAAATGAGTATGAGATATATACAATTATTAATTAAAATTACTGTTAATGTAACTCTTAAAATAAGGAATACCAATAACAATTTATGCTAGTTTATTGGCACATTATGTGATTATCAACACCTCCATTTTTCATGTATTATGTTCTCAGCTACTAAATAACAGGTTGGGAAAATATTACAGCAGAAAATAATTCAGCCAAAACGGACGACTCAGGCGGTAACGTCTGTAATACGCATTCAGAACGTTTTGTGTTCAAATCCGGGGTTTCACTCGTATATGTAAGTCAATGTTTTACTTATTTATTACTTACAGAATCCGATAAATAGTACATCTAACGTCATCTTGAACTCATACGGAAGACATTAAGCATAAGATGTTATTCAAATGAAGTCATATTACCTAGTCAAACTTTCACTTCATCTAGTAGACTTGTGGTGACTCGGTGTTACTATTTGTTGGGCCTTTACCACAGAAATGAATTGGGTGGTCGTAGCGCGTGGACTTGATATTCAGTAGGTTAAGGACTTAATGCTATTTTGTAGGCTCCTCAACGGTTGCCTTTTCAGGACCAGCATCCTTACGTTAAGCTTTTTAGCTGCTGGCTCGTTTAATGCATTCGTTCCCAAGCCATGTGTGGTGCTGCCTGTAACGGCGGCCTTTGGACAAGTATTGTTACAGAAGTCTGACAAAGACGTTCTGTTGGATCACTCTAGAGTATATATTTTGAACCCGGCGCCTAATCACCTCCTTGAGGTATGGAAGTGCTGAAGCTTCACGTATTAGCATCACTGGAAAACGTCGGCAGAGTAGTTGCAGTTCCTTACTCTGCATCCACTGATCCTAACAAGTTAGGATCTACTGCCATACCCCATACCTCACAGGTGAGGAGTATCAGGGGCTCAACCTCACTTGGGCAAACAGACGTCCTGATGAACCACCACGTAGTAACAAAATTCTCCCTTGGCTAAGTTTTGTAGTTAATGTTGGCCACTTACGGACAGCAGAAGCAATATTTCCAGGATGTCTCGAGTAGGATGGCTGTGATATGTGAAGTGTATGATAAAATAGTAATAAATACATTAAACCATGCTTTGTAGAAGTTAATTTGCGATACTTGTGTGTATTCGCCATATTTTAACAAAAAGGCTACCGCAGATATGTGTGAAGGGGTGTGTATGTGTGTGTGCGCGCGCGCGCGCTGAGGTGTTTTCGTGGTCTCCCTCTGTCGACATGATATATATGGATTGGATATTTAATATGCACCAGGACCCAAAGTTCCAAATTAAGTTTAACAATTGGAAAACTAAAAATAGAGGATAATAACGATTGTGCTGCAATCTATTCACGTATAGTGCAATCACTTAGCCTGGATTGCGCACTAACGCCATCTGCTTGTGTGGGGGGCAAGCTGATATGGTACAAAATGCTGAGATTTCGAACGCTAGCTGTAATATTCCTCTGATGCTCTATGCCTGTGAAGTGTGGGGCATGGCACCAAACTCCTGGCTTCTCTGATTACGGCGGATACAGAATAGAGGGCTTCGGTCTAGCCACCCTGTATGCCGTCGTTTCCCAGTGAGGCTACTACATAAAGCTTTGGCTTTTCCATGCGTGGAGGATCTGATTAGCCGCCGGGCTCAAAATTTCTAAGCCAGATTGGACCAACACGAGACTGCTCTTGTCAGGTCTCTGGGGATTGCTTACCTACTGAACGCCGCTACAGACAGTTGCGGGTTTTCCGCATGACTTGTTGGCACCCTGGTAACGAAAGCTTTTTAACCATCCAACGGCTATAAAGCTGAACTAAGTACTCCCCGTCCCTCTATGGAAATGGTCGTCAAAATTAAAACTAAGCGAAACAAATCAAAAACAAGACACCGGCGGAGCAGCGGCAAGAATGCTGCTCCTTATAAACATTGCTGCAACCATTGAGGAGCCTACCTAAAGCCTACCACATCAAGAATCTCAACCCATCCCTACATTCCTGTGGTTAAGCCCTTAAAAGGAAAGATACAAACATTTTCAGAACTTGATAACTCTGCCCCACGTACTAACACGAAATACAAAACTGAACTGCCCTCAGAGTCTCCAGGAAACAGAGAGTTTACTACGTTGTCTCTCGCCCCTAGTAAAGGGTAGTCTTTTGTTTGCCCAGTGGCAGGAAGGAGCGGTCCCGTTTGAAGGCCATTACATTTTGGATAAAATTTATACACATCTGGGCTTACCACGAGTTTACCAGATCTCGCACGCACGCGCGCACACGCTAGCTGTACATTCACTACATACCAATCAAAGAGGTTTCTCACCTAACATTTACATCGCGATATGACTAAGTTTAAAGCAACATAAAATAAAATAGAACGAAAAATAAAAATCCAACCAGTCCATCACGCCTAACATATAACATGAATATACTTTCACAGTTGATAAAGATTGTATACCATGATGAAATTATTTTATGATCTCTTTTAGCAGTATACCCAAAATTTTTATTACTGAAAGAAAATTAAATTTACATAGCAACTTTAATTATTGACTTAGGAATAATATGGCAACGTTCATAAATGTAATAAATTGAACTTTATTTCAAAGAACAAAGATATATTGTTTTTAATTTTCTTCTCAGTTCAACCATGAAACTAAATTCGAAGCATGAAAAGGAATGGCGAAAAGCGCAGCTCACTGGAACCTTCTCAAGTGATTGAAGTACAGGATGTGCATAAATCTACTTCGAAGATGAATGTATATAAAGCTATTTTACCTATATAATTTGTTATTTATTATAGTTGTCATATAGCACTGTGTAATTTGAATTCAGCCATGAAGACCTCGCCAGAAACAGCTGCATATGCTTCTGGAATATGATTCTCCAGAACCTATAGATCTATTACTTTGTTCTTCTGCATTTAAACCTCTCAAAAGCAAAAATTTCCAAAAGTGTCAAATGAGAGGAAATATTAGTAATATTCATGCTGTGCCACTATCAAGCATTTTCGTTATCTCTTCCTGTATTATGTACATAGTGTAAAGAGAAGGTATTTTATTGCTCCCAATATTCGATACCGAGATTTCACCGGAAATATATATTATGTGACTTCCTGCATCCTAAAAAAACGTGTTTAGAAGTATGTTTGTGTATGTCCGTTAATATCAAAACTTTCAAAGATGTGACACGAAGATTTTCAAGAAAATCCCCCCACCCCAACTACCATTTATTTGGAAACGTTTTCTTACTTTTTTTATTTTCTTGGAAATAGTTTTTAACAATTTTGATCAAAATATCGTATATAAAGGATATTTACATTAAAACTAAAATGTATGTCTTGAATTTTCTGGGAATATCCTCTGAAGACTACTTTATTCTGGATGAGTTTTTTGAAATTTGCATAACTGGTAAACCGTAAGGGATAGATAAAGACCTACTTAACAGAGAACGTGAGTGTGTGTTTCCGTGTTCACAGGCACACGGAAACGCACACTCACACGGATTTTTTTCTGAAAATACATAAGGTCATTTTAATTTCAAGCAGTGGTTAACATTTAACGTCATTTAACACTTTTTTATTATTGTATTTTTGAGATGAGAAAAAGTTAATTAAAACCATTTAAAGTTTTAAATAATCATAACTTCCAAGAAAGAGAACTCTCTGCGGATATTAAAATATTAAGAGCAGCAGTGAAGTATGTAACTGACATTTGTAAAAGTTACCTGCCGGCAGAAAAAAGTGTTGACGTCAAACCAAGTCCCAGACAAGCTCCGGAGATTTGATAAACCTCTCTTAGGCGTAACATATTCGCAGAAAAACCCAGCCATGTGTAAATATAAATCACCTGAAGTTGACAACTCATAATGAGATTCGAAAAGTAACTTGCAGATTTCTCCAGCGTTAAATCAGGTTATAGGTAACTGAAGGACAGACTGTCAGTGCTAGCTGAAAAATCTCGACCAATGTGAATCTGTTTTCAAATACAAGTAGCCTTTAAATGTTAAGTGGACTCTTATAGTAATACCTAGAACTTCATTTTTACTTTCTCTACACGTGCTATGTACATAGCGTATAGAGAAGGCATTGCACTACACCCAAAATTTCGATACCGAAATTTCACCGCAGGGTCCCTGTATCCAAAAAAGGCATTTTCAGAAAAAGGTCGTGTGTGCGTCCGTGTGTCCGTGAACACGATAACTCAAAAACGAAAACAATACTGTACTTGGCGTTTAACTTCAGTATTTTCCCACTCCAAGCTACCCTTTACATTGAAAAATTTCGAAAATTTTGATTTTCTCAAAAATTGCTCTAAAATTTGTTATTAAAATACCCTACATTAAATATATTTATATTGCAAATAAAATGTATACCTTGAATTTTCTGTGAATAGTCTCTAAATACCTCTTTATTTTGAATGCATTTTGCTGAAGATTGCATAACTTGTAAACCGTAAGAGATAGACAAAACTTACTACACAAAAAATGTAGATCACGTTAAAATACACAATTTATGTCATATACTTTTTTCGTGGAATTTGCCGTTTCTGAGATATTCCTTTTTATTTGTTTCAGTGAACGTTTCTCACCCGGAAAGTTATAAACTTTCCTGTATAGAAGTGGATTTCAATCACATGGCAACCAAGTTTTAAAAATAGACTATCGTTTTAGCCTAGCGTATCCCCATATTTTCCTCCTATTTACAAGGAGGCAAGTAATTAAGACAATATCTGCTAGTTTTTGTCTCACTTATCATAAAGTAGATAAAAGGTTAAGCTTTTTAATGCTAATTTATTACAGATATGTGGAACAACTCGTGTAAATGGAGCACATCACATTGTTTTTCGTTACGATGACCAAAACGTTTGAAGTACGAACGTTTAACTTGCAAAGTTATCTTATGGCTATTCTAGACTACACATTTAAAATGGGAGAAACCAAAGTTATTTTTGTAAACAAGCTAGGATGGCCAGTAATGAAATTTATAAGGTCTTACAAGAGACAACTTTGCGGTGACGTGATGTGGAATTAAATCTCTCTGCTCTTCCGCAATACAGCAACCGCAAAAGTTCCAGCGTTTGTTATGCGCTCTTTCTTGCGTTGTAGTGCTACAAGATTGAATTCGTGCGAGGCAATTTAGTCCATCAGGGAAAAAGAGCAAATAGAATGGTATATACCTCCATTGTTATCGTTCCAGGATTGTGGGAACAAGCAGGCGCTGTGGAAATTGTCGCGCGGTCCCTCGGGAAACGCTGTATCGCCGCACATGTCTCCCTTTCATTTTCTTTAATTTTTTACACTCATGAAATATGTTCCCTGTGCTTCTCAAGGGAACTTCGGAACATTCTGTGAAGTGTACACGCGCTTCAGTATGTAGGAGAATAAGGTCATCCAGACACCGCGACAAATATAGATGTAAACCCTGCCATAAATTATTTACTCTCTGATACTGTTTTGTGTCACTAGGTGTCTCACTGTGTTACAAAGGCAAACGACTAAATAGAATAAAGCACCAGAACACGATGAAGCACAAACAACCATAGAAGCAAGGGTTATCTATCTGCAAATATAACAAATTGTAACTAAAATTGAACTGATGAGTATGGAACCGATAATATCCCGCATGTTGCTAAAAAATAATTTGACAAACATTAGCAGAAATGTTCTTAATACTTTGTTTTTTATAAGCAGAAGGGAAACGAGGGATAACACTGGGTTAAGGCGATAGACAAATACGTTTTAAAAGCAGGTTGCTAGATGATTGACATTCGGTTTACCTTGGGTGGCCAGGAGTAAAACAAACAGAACAATAATACATTCCCATTAGAGAATAGCTTAATTATTTTAATATAGAAAATAATAAAAAGAAATGTTCCGGAAATGGTTAACTACATAAAAAAGGATATTATAACATAAATTGTGTTTTAACGATATCCACATTTTTTTAATAAGACATTTTCTATTTCATGTGGTTTGTTAGCAATATAAACATCATGAATGAAGAGATCCTCAAAGGCTAGCCCCAGAAAATTGAAGATATACGTTTATTTGTCACGCAAAAGTCTCTAATATACGATATTTTAATGAAAATCATAAGAAATGAATATTTTCAAAAACTATTCCATGTAAAGATATTTTGGGATGGGGGATTTCTGAAAAATCTTTGTTTTGCACCCTTGGAAGATGTTTACCTTAAATACCAAGTTTGGAACTCAGCCCATTTTTCATTTTTGGATTTCCTGTTCACGGACACACACACACACACACACACACAAACACGGATGTTTTACTAAAAATGTATGCATGTTCTTTATCCATGGGACCCTTAAACGTGTATCTCCAGTGAAATCCCGATATCCCATTTTTAGGTGGAACGCATTACCTACTCTAACTAAAAACTAAGAACTACTTCTTCACAAACCGGGCAAAGTGGCTCCATTTTGCCACCGAGGTGCCGTGTTTGAGTCCTGTCGATTGCCCACTGTCGTTTTCGTGGTTTTCGCTGCTTAGTAGAAAACTGCTGGAGTGATATATCAACTACCAGAATTTGCTTTCCGTAATTTTCCTTTCATTCTGCTTTATCATCTTCCAAGTGCTTTTTAGTTTTCTTTTTGTGATACTGCATGGCACAGATGCTTACTAAATGGAAAAAAAAAAGATTTATTGAATTCAAATGACTTTTCGTATATGTTTTGCAAACAAGCTGTTGTTACAAAGGATTCTTTAATCTATTTCATGCTAATTGAGATAGACATTAGCAGAAATGGTATCATTAGTTAGTTTCTTATAAGTAGAAGTGAAACAAGAGAATGCTCTAGGATAAAGCGACAGTCAATTATTTTAAAAGCTGTCACTGTGCAATAGAAATGGAAATGTGGTTCTCTATGGCTATGAGTAAAACCAAAGAAAAACGGATTGCGACTTCTTGTTCGAGCAATGTATAAGCATTTTAAAATTTAAACATATAATAAGGGATATCTTGGAAATGGGTGATTCCACGTCAAACTTGTAAAAGACATTAATTGTTTTGACGAGATCAACATGTTGTGTGCAATAAGTTTTGGTCTATGCCTTAAGTTTACCATTTATTCAAAAGTCATTCAGTTAGAAATAGATTTGGAGACTATTTCCCGGGGTATTCAAAAGATACGTTTTTTGTCATGTAAACATCTTTATTATGTCATAATTTAATCAATACTTTTATTGTCATTTTTGAGAAAATTAAAATGTTTGAATTTTTTCCCGTATAGAGTAGTTCTCGGTAATGGGCTTTTCCTGAACATCTTCTTATCGCTTTCTTTTAAAATGTTCAACTTAAATATAAAGTATTAAACATAGTTATACTGTCACAGAATGTTTCTCTTTAAACATTTGTTTTTCCGTTCAGGGTCCTCAAAACGTGTATTTTATGACGACATTTCTGTATCTAATTTTTTGGTAGAATAAAATACCTTCTCTACCTTTATATGTAGAAAAAGTAAAGAGTACTTCTGTGGACACTGCAGGGCTACTTCGTTCACCAGTCTTTCATCGCTCTCTCTAGCCGCCTACAGAATTGGATGGGTGTTCGTATCCGAAATCAGAAAGCATCCTAACCGCTGCGCGATGTATTTCCATGCACACGTGGAAACATAACACACAGCTGCTGTACACAAAGTCACGGTGCTGACTTGTTTTTCTCTGGTCTAAAAGCGCAGTATTGAGCTGACGGTAATATCGTGTGGTTGTGCTATATTATTTTGTCCTGCACTTAGTCACAGAGTGTATTATGGCTCAGCGTTTGTTTACAACTGCACAGCGTGTATTTATTTATGGTTCGTATGTGTTAACTCAATTTGTGTATACAATGGTGAAATTCATCCACATTAAATCTTTTTGACGGACAAGGCATGGTTCCACCTTCATGGATATGTGTGTACACAAAAAAATCGTTGCTAAAGCTTTGAGAAATCTAATATTGTTCATGAAATACCTGCTCATGACGAAAAAATAGGTGTATGATACGCCATTAGCTGAGAAAGAGTTATAGGCCATTTTTTCGAGTCAACAGTTGACGCCCGTACATACGTGAACACATTTTTGCCCCCCTGTTTTTTTTTTTTTTTTTAGAAGTGATTTTGCCTTTTTTTCAACTCATACAGACAATCTTTCAATGAGAGGAATTAAAACTGTTTCAGGACAGAACTATTAGTAGAAATGTATGGTCCCCTCGATCCCCCAACCTAACCTCCTGTGATTTCTAACCTCTAACTTAAACCATAAATTGTACAAGACAAACCCACACACCCTGGAAGAATTTAAACAAATTATTCACCAGGAAATTGCCAGTATTCCCAACTTGAAATACGGAGAGGGAAGGACAGTTTCCTAGAGAGGTGCAAAAAAGGTGTGGACAACGGCGGTGGCCAGTCTCAGCATCTCCTTTAATGACATTGGTAAATAAAGCCTTTAAAAGTAGTTTTAAAAATGTTGCATGCCTTCATCCGCGCCTTTCTATGATAGCGGCAGACGCTACGAGAGCCGAGGGTGCGGACAGGCGCAGACAGCCGGTTCGGACGTTTTTGGGTCACCTGGTATTAGGGTATGTCTATGATTCCCTCCTTCCTTCATTTCTTGCTCCTGGGAGTGGTAGTCATTGTACACACACACACACACGGGTATATGTATATATGTATACATACAGGGTGTTAATGAACTATACTGAAATATTTTCACAGAATATGTAGATTACTTAAATAAGTAATTTGAGATAGGGGACTTATGCTATGTTTATTGAAAGTTCGAAGTAACGGTTATAAGTTTTCTGAAGTGCCAGTACGCCCCGTATAGCGGCACTTCGTCTGAAATGAAGAAAATAACAATAATAATAATTATAATAATAATAATAATAATAATAATAAATAAAAAAAACATTTACTCTATGACAGGAATCGAACTCATGACCTTTGGGATAATAGCTTCCAGCGTTACGCATTAAGCCACTAGAGCAGTTGGAAGAACGCCTCCTAGTAGGCTATATAACTCAAGAACGTAGTTAATGAATACTCAGTGTCGAACTGTCAAGTGATTGGTTCGAGATTTTACAGATTTTTGCGACATTAAATCTTGAGAACGAGCTGCTAAAAATCGATATTTCTATACTCAGCAGTTTTAAAGACATTCTAAACCATTTTTTCAACCTGATTTGCTTTAACACCGACTTATCAGCACCTGATACCCACACGTTTAACGCTATGTAGTTGTGTTATGTTTATCCGGCGACCATGCATCACCGATCTCAAATTACTTATCAGTCACGTCAAGAATCTCGCAAATTATTTTGGTGTACTTCATTAACACCTGTGTATGTGTGTATATATATGTGTGTGTGTGTGTGTGTGTGTGATTTGAAAATGGTGAGCCGAGAATGAGGTGGTACAAACAAGCATTTACCTAATGGCTGAAAATACTCGTCAATTATTAAATGTGACCATCATCTATTGGTTTGATGTCAAACGCCTGCCATTCTAGCCCTAACCAAGAACAGCGGCAGAGTTCCGGAACAGAGGCAAAGCAAAGTGTAGGGGTGGGTGAGTAAAAGCATATATGAAGTGGCTGGATGAAATTGCCTGCAGAACATTTTCCCCTGTATTGCACATGCCATTTGAAAGGGACTATAGACAATGATAACAAACCGATATTTAATGTAGTTAGTTATTGAGCTAAGTTTTAGCTCTATGGGATCTGCGGTACAATATGGAGTCAAGCTGGCGGATTAGATAACATGTACGCGATTACTTTATAGCCTTTGTATTGCAAAAAAAGCCAAAAGAATAACAGGGTATATAAAGTCTCTTACAAAGTCGCTTTTTTAGCCTGACTGTATCTTTCTAACTTCTGTTCCACACGGTGGTAGAGACAATTAATTCACAATGCTTGATCTAATAGTTGATTAAACTATGAAGCTCGAGACTTAAAGTACATACTACTGCTTATAGTATGTCGGGTAAATCTTGAATCAGTTGAGGAATTTAATGTCGTGTTGTCATATTACCATATTAGCTCAGTGGTTAGAGTAAGTGAGAGCAAGCAGACTAGGAGTATCGTGACTCAAATCCCGGCTATGGCATTCAGTTTTCTAATTTAACTGAAAAGTTGATGCTGTATATTGAAGATGATACTGAATGTTGACACTTTTTATTGATATCAGGGAGTTATAGGTTTAAATGAGTAATAATCCAAATACACTTCTGAAGGTTGCCAAGGCTCTTATATAATGGAACAATGAAAATTAAATTTGACAAATATGGAGTAGAGAATGGAAGCACAAAATGTAAATAAGCAGTGCAGGTGTTTGTGAGGTTATGTATTGAAGGAAATATAGCTTCTCATTTTGATTGTTCTACAGTTTTTCTCAGTGAACACTGACGGGGTGACTGTGCCCGGTCTCGCGGGCCACGTGCATTTGGTAGAAATTGGACACAAGAGGTTAACAACACAAGGAATCATTCACTCTTATCACAGAAATTGCTATTCTTATAAAATATTTCACAGCTTTTAAAAGCAAACACCCGGGGTTAAAAGACATAAAATAACAAACAAGTGAATTAAAAAACAAATGAAGAATGGCGGGGATAAAAGCCACGGGTGAAACTAAAACGTGTGTAAAAAGGAACATAAAATACTAAGATGAAAGCTAAAACAAAATCCTCAGGTTAAAAGCATTAAGATATATAAAACAGCCATACCTATATCTAACGTTCCAAAAATTACAGGGGCAGAAATCTAAAATTAAATGTGTAATCGGAACGCCAGTTTTGATAAATAAAAAGTAAAACCGTATCTATCACTTTGGGATTATCGAAAAGCATCTCGTAATGAAATTATAACTCACATCAATTTGTTATTTTACACTACTGGAACTGGAACTTATCTTGTACTAGATTTCTTTGTTTCCTACACGGAACTGGTCGATCAGGGAATTTAAGTCTAAATTTTCTTCTGAATTTTCCGCTAGAATTCTTATTTCTTCAAAATGTTAAAAAAATACACATGCTCACATTATGAATATACTTAATCGCTTTTTACTTTCTCTACACGTACTATGTACATAGTGTATAGAGAAGGTATTGCACTCCACCCAAAAATTCGATTCCGAGATTTCACCGGAAATATATATTTTAGGGTCCCCCCCCCAAAAAAATGATTTTCACAAAAAGGTCCGGGTGTGTGTGTCTGTCCGTGTGTCTGTGAACACAACTCAAAAACGAAAATTCGGTAAAATGCCAAATTTGGTATTTAAGTTTAGTATCTTCCATGGATGCGACACGAAAATTTTGAGAAAAATCCCCCACCGTAAACTACCCTTTACATAGAACTTTTTCAAAAATTTTTATTTCTTTAAAAATCTGCTCTAACGATTTTGATTAAAATATGATATATTAAGGACACTTTCCTGACAAACAAAATGTTTATCTTGAATTTTCTGGGAAGAGCCTCTGAAGAAGTACTTTTTTCTGGATGAATTTTACGAAATTCTGCATAACTGTTAAACCGCCAGACTAAAATAAAAACAAAAAATGTAGCGCATGTTAAAACACAATGTTTATGATATATACATTTTTTTCATATAGTTGATCGTTTTTTTAGATATTCCTTGTTTTTTCAGCTATGAAAATCTACTTTTGTCATACAGGAATTTGTTAACTCCTGTCCAATCAAACAAACAAAGGAACTTCAGTCACATAGCAACCAGCTTTTGACTATCTCTTTAGCCTATGGTACTGCCTTATTTCGCTCCTACGTACAAGGAAGCAAGTAATAAGGCTATTTCTGTTAATTTTTTCTCGCTTAGCATAAAGTAAATAGAGGCATAAGGTTTTTAAGAATAATTTGTTGCAGGGATGTAGAGAAAGTCATGTGAATGGAACACATAAGATTTTTTTTACTTTATCTGCACGAACTGTGTAGATAGTGTATATATAAAGTATTGCATTCCACCCAAAAATTCGATACCGAGATTTCACCGGAAATATTCGAATATGTTTTAGGGTCCCCTGTATCTAAAAAAAAAAAAAGCATTTTCAGAAAAAAGTTCCTGTGCCTGTGGACACAATAACTCAAGAAAGAAAATTCGGTAAAATATCAATGGTATTTAAGTTAAGTATCTTCCAGGGATGCGACACGAAGATTTTGAGAAAAATTCCCCACCTCATACTATCCTTTTTTACATGGAGCTTTTTCGAAAATTTTGATTTTCTTAAAAATGGCTCTAATGATTTTGATTAAAATATAATGTATTACACTTATTTATCTGACAAATCAAATATATATCTTAAATTTTCTGTGAACAGCCTCTGAATACTACTTTATTCTGAATGAATTATACGGAATTTTGCATAACTGCTAAGCCGTAACAGATGGAGAAAAACTTACCACTTAAAAATTGAAGAGCAGTTAAAACACACAATTTATGTTATACACATTTTTTCATGGAGTTGACGTCTTTTAGATATTCCTTGTTTTGTTTTCAGCTTTAAAAAAAGTATACTTTTCTCATACTGGAATTTGTCAGCTCCTATCCATACAAACAAAGGAACTTCAATCACGTAGTAACCAGCTATGGTATTCCCTTATTTCGCTTCTACTTACAAGGAAGCAAGTAATAAGACTATTTCTGCTAATTTTTTCTCGATTAGCATGAAATAAATAGAAGCATATGCTTTTTAACAATAATTTGTTGTAGAGATGTAGAGAAAGCCATGTGAATGGAACGCATCACATTTTTTGTTTCTATCTTGGTCTTCGTCATAAGTTACATCGCTGAAGTATATTGTTCCAGTATATTGTCTCTAATACCATGAATTGAGCGACTCCTATGAAAACGTTGCACAATATATATTCTTAATAAATATGAGGTACCTATACAAGGAAAAGTACTACCCTTCCAAACGTGTGTACTTCGGCTAACAACCAAGCTAGGTGGCTCAGGCGGTTCGGTTCCTGCGGCCAACCTCTCTGACCCAGGTTTCCAGGAGTCTTCTGTCTCTAAGCGAATGCTGGGGAGGTTTCTTTATTCCCCTGAACTCCAAAGCTAAAGCCAAAAGCAAGAGATATCTAAAAAAGGATCAACTCCGCAAAAAAAAAAAAAAAAAAAAAAAAATACATAACATAAATTGTGTGTTCTCTAATGTGCTCTACATTTTTAGTATGGTAAGATTTTGTCCATCTCTTACGGTTTAGTAGTTATGCAAAAACCGTAAAATTCATCCAGAATAAAGTAGTCTTCACAGGCTGTTCCCAGAAAATTCAAGATATACATTTTATTTGTCAGATAAATATCTTTAATATACAACATTTTAATCAAAATCGTTAGACATTTTGGAGAAAATCAAAATTTTTGGAAAAAAAAAAGTTACATGTAATGGGTAGTTGGGTTTGGGGGATTTTCTTGAAAATATTCCTTTCGCATCCATGGAAGATACCGATCTTAAATACCAACTTTGGTATTTAACGGCATTTTCGTTTTTGAGCTATGCTGTCCACATACGCGCAAGGATCTTTCTCCAAAAATGCTTTTTTTGGATTCAGGGGGACCCAAAACACGTATTTCAGGTGAAATTTCTGGAATACAATACCTTCTCTATACACTATGTAAATAGTACGTGTAGAGAAAGTAAAAAAATGTACAAACATGCTGTGGAACTATCAAACGAACCTTTAAGAATAAGTTAAGGAAAAAAACACAAATAAGATTGTGCAAAGCTATGGCAGAATCAGGGACATAAAATGGTAGTGAAGCATAGACTGTGAAGAACAAAGATAAGAGTAGGATACAAGCAGCTAAAATGAGATTGTTACTCACAGTTAAGGGCTGTACGAGAGAGGAGCATTTAGAAATGAGAGAATTAGAGAAGAGCTGAAAGTAAAACCATTACTAAAAGAAATGGAAAACTTTAGAAGAAAATGGATAGCACATCTCCACCGCATGTCATGAAAAAGAATACCTATATAAATAATACCTTAAGCCACAAACTAGAGAATGAAGGTCAATCGCACGACCACAAAAAAAAATGGTTTTAACAAACATGAGATTGGAACAGGCAAATGCCTAAACCACAATAAAAGAAGAACAGTTTTACTACACAGACATCGCAGGCATGACACAAATGAGACATGGAATGTAGATGGAGCAATGGTGGATCTGCGAAAACCTGCTCCTGCGCCGCTTTGTCCACCAAATGTGATCCTTTGAGCTCGAAACCGGGTCGCCTTGGTGAGAGGCGAATAGTCCGACGCGTCGTAGAAGTATTAAGACAAATTAAATAACGGTTATGTTCTGGAGCAGATGAATTTGTACAGTTGAGTAAGGAAACGTCCTTCTTTGAATAACGTGCTATTTATAATCAAATTTAAAAGATTAAAGTAATTTTATCGTGGTTTATTGTGTTATGGAACGTGGTAAGTTTACGAAATTTATTTGGTAAGCTCTACCGCACACATGAAGCAACTTTTGGTGTAACAATGTAAAAATAAATTGTTTACTTTTCTCTCTACGGGTCTTATGCATTTCTGTAAGGCGCCATAGCAGAGAAATGAAAACTTGTGCTTCAGTTGTCCCGTATTTCCTCCAGCGCCTTCATAGTCACACTGCTGTTACTCTAAATATAAGCACCTTGCTAACTGGCAGCAAGGTTGTTCTCGTATCGAATATCGATATATCACCGGGAGTATGGAAGAGCACAGTTCAGAGTTTCTCAATACACGTTTCCTCAAATCTGTTACTGCTACTCTGTAGAGCACAACAGTCAGATCTAATAAATTTGTATCGATGATAACATTATTATTGTGTCAATTCTGATATTTTTTGCAGCCTGCTAGCTGCTAGTGCCATGCTATGAGGCATTTTTACTTTCTCTACACGTACTTTGTACATAGGGTAGAGAGAAGGAACTATATTGCAATAAAAAATTCGATAGCGAGATTTCACTGGAAATATATGTTTTGAGACCCCTGAAATAAAAAAAAAAACATTTTAGGAAAATGTCATTGGTGTCAGTGTGTGTATATGTGCGTAGGTGTGTGTCTGTGGGCATTATAGCTCAAAAACTAGAATTCCGTTGGTATTTAAATTCAGCATCTTCCAAGGATACACACGAAAATTTTGAAGAAAATGCCCCAGCCCCCGGCTACTCTAAACATGGAAAAATTTTCGAAGATTTCGATTTTTTCAGAAATGGCTGTAAGGATTTTGATTAATATATCATGTATTAAATATATTTAATTTGTCTGACAAATAAAATGTATAACTTGAATTCTCTGGGAATGGCCTTGAAGACAGTTTTATTCTGGATGAATTATACGGAATTTTGAGAAACAAAGACTTACTGAATAGAAAATATAGAGCTCATTATAACACACAATTTATGCCATATTTGTTTCGTGGAGTTGACCGTTTCTTAGATATTCCTTGTTATTGGTTTATTTTAAAATACCTATACTTTTCTAATACGGGAATTTGTCAACTCCTGTCCATTTAAACAAAGGAACTTCAATCACACAGCA
This sequence comes from Hymenopus coronatus, assembly GCA_030762935.1. Lineage (NCBI taxonomy): Eukaryota > Metazoa > Arthropoda > Insecta > Mantodea > Hymenopodidae > Hymenopus > Hymenopus coronatus. The sequence continues at coordinate 83,442,840 of CM060895.1, forward strand.
ACCAGCTTTTGACTATCGCTTAAGTCTAGGGTACTTCCTTATTTATCTTCTACTATTTCTGCTATTTTTTTCCCCCGATTATCGTGAAATAAATAAAAGAATTAGATTTTTAAGAATAATTTGTTGCGGAGGTGTGGGGAAAGTTTTGTGAATGGAACACGTCAGACTTCTTTTTATTTCAGGTTGTGCGTGAAATTTGTTTGAATGGATAACCTCCGTTAAAATTTATGAGGATATTTTATGGAATCCAATAACTAAGCCCCGGATTCTTAGGTGCTATTTCATTCCTGACACTCAAAATTCAGTTTATTTTAATGTTATAGATTCCAACAAGTGGAACAGCTTACTTTTATATAGCCTTAATTCAACTAATTTGATGTCGTGATAGAATCTGAAAATACCCACTAAAACAGATATAGTACATTTTAAAAATGCTTTCAAAGCTAAAGGAAACCGTTCGAGTAAGGAATATGTCAAATAACTATGATATTACAAAATCCTGTGTAATATCCCAGCATAATAATCACAGTAATAAACTGCAATTAAAAGGTCCACCTTCGCTGTTTATCAATCATACAGTTAAAACTCTAATGTATTCCATTCACATAATTTTCCTTAAAGAGATTATTATGTCATGCTTATCGAGATAAACATTAGTATAAATGATCTTATTACTTGCTTCCTTGAAAGTAGGAGAGAAATAAGGGAGTCGCTAAACTAAAGCTATAGTCAAATCTTTTAAGAGCTATCGTTATGTGAAACAATTGAAATTCGGTTCTTTTTGCATTACCGGGACTGAAACGAAAGGGTTGACTTCCCGCTTCAGAAAAGGTTAAGCAGTTTAAAATTTAAGCCAATAACAAGTAATATCTGGTAAACGATTAATTTCAGATAAAGTTATACGGCATAAATTGTGTGTTCTAAAAGATATAAGTTTTACATTTTTGTCTGTCTCTTACGGTTTACGAGTGATACAAATAATTTAGAATGAAGAGGTCTTCAGAAGCCATTTTGTTTGTCAAGAAAACATCTTAAACATTTGGTATTTTAATGATATTCGAAGTTTTTAGAAAATTTAACCACACCAAAGCATCCTTTACATGGAATGTTTTTACAAAATGTTGATTCTCTCAAAATGGCTCTAACGATTTTGATTAAAATGCCGTACATTAAAGATATTTACATGGCAAATAAAATGGTTATCATGAATTTCTTTGCAATAGCTTCTGAATCCTCTTCTTTCTGAATGACTTTGGCGTAACTGATAAACTGTAAGAGAAAGACAAAAGCTTACTAAAATAATCTAGGTGTCATTAAAACACACATTTTATGTTAATATTTACATGTTTTCGTAGAGCTTACCATTTCAGAGATATTCCCTCTTAATGGTTTCAGCTTTAAAATACTTAGACTTTGGGAAACCCTCATCTGTTTCATATATCTTATTTTTTTTTTTTTTTTTTCTGGCTATGGGAACAGAACCAAATTTCAATGGCAGTCGTATAACAAAGGTGTAAAAAGATTTGTCTCGCTTTAGCCTGACTTATTCTCTTACTTCCTTTCTACTTATAAAGAACTACGCAATAAGAACATTTCTGGTAATATTTAACTTGATTAGCATAAAGTAGATAAATAGTAAACTTTTGTAAGAATAATTGTTTGCAGAACAGATAGGGACAGTCATGTGAATGGAGCACATCAGATGTTTACAACTGATGTGTAAACATAATGACATGCCCAGTGATTGACAAAAATACCGGGTGTAAGAGAAGTCATTATATTAATTTAACCCAGTGATAGATATCAGTGTTTGGAACAAATTGTATATGTTACGTTTTCTTTTCTGACCATTTAAAACGGAAATAATTTTGTTTTTTCTAAACTAAGAGACAGTCATGCTCGCAATGGGTGAGTACATAAACAAACATGCCTCACTGCTGGTATCACACCAGTATAGATGAATCAGAAAGCCAGTTGCACTCGTTATTCCCCTTCCTGCATCGTGTTTGTAAGGGACAGACGTGTTTATATCCAGAAGCCGGTTCAGAAACCTGACCAACATCGACGCAATGTTTCCGAGTTACTTCACGTATGAAAAAGCTGCTCGGAATATTCCTCAAATTCTTTTAAGTGATTCATTATTTCGAAACCCTATGTGATGTCCCATAATTTCAACCGAAACTAATGTTAGAAATACGTTACTCTACGCATCTTATAAGTTGAAAACCATTATCTTCGAAGATTCTTGTGGTATTATGCAGACAATTTGGAACAAAAACCATTTATTTTTTTCGAAATTGACTGATCAAAAAACAAACTTGAACTATTAGACGTTTTAGTTTGTAATGTTTCTACAAAGCACATATTAAAGGAATGTAGTCAGTTCCCTTCCACCCGGTATATTCCAAAAATCTTATAAATTACGAAGTGAAAATATATGCTCCTATAACATTGTAATTTACTGACTGGTAGAAGCTAATTAAACTTTTTAGCACCTAAAAATGCGGGCTAGCTAATAACTTATTGGTTGCCACTCTTTTAAGATGAATAATAATCATTAAAATGTACCTAAATATAATTACCTAGAATTATAACTACGTCTTATAAAAGCTGAGAGCTTCCAGAGAATTAAAGAACTTTACACTGGAAAATTTTCAGTCATGACGTAAAGGGTTCAAGAATACTGCGTAGTTAAAAGTTAGGCTTTTGATTGCAGTTTGAGTGCCAAATTTAATTTTAAATGTCTCAAAAATGTTTAACATAATGCATCTTTGACACTAAATATATAGGGAATCATTTCCTAATGAAATTTAAAAAAAATTGTAAATCATTGTAAAATTATAACTGTATGCTATTGCCACATGTGTCATTGGCGAGAGTTTAGTTTATATTGTGCTATTAATATTTCATTAATTAATCTCAATTAATTTGGATTTCATTTTTATAACATTCTTGGAGAAATACAAGCTTTATTATAATCTGATTAACTAACAGGATGGAAGTAACTAGCCTCTTTCGATGGCCCTCTTGGTGGACTTTTCGATGATACCAACTTCCGCTAAGTTACGTGCAAATTCGCACTTTGACGTCACGCCGCAGATTCTAGAACATCAAAGCATTCGATGCTGATTGTCTAAGACTACCCACTGTTAGGGCGTTGGTTCTCCATATTAGGAGTATGGCCACTACGTTGAAATTTCCGGGATGCCGCCAAACGTATTGAAGGGACTGCAGACCCAACCACTAGGTCTTGATCGTCGGGGAACCTCTGCTGGGTTTGTCTTGAAGCGTCGCTCCGGGCTCAATCGCTCAACCATCTCGTCTCTCACTTTGCCTAGACATACGTGACACTATAATAAACGAACAAACCTATCATAAATAATAATTTTCCTTTTAAGTTGTATTTAGGAACAGTACATTCAGGTGCATTTTTATCTTAAACTACATTGTCTTGCCTCTAACTTGCGAGATTTCAAAGGGCGTAAACAATTAGGAGAACGCATCTAGAAATTAAGGTAAGAACACTTCATTTATACAAACATAACTTTAATGTAAGATAATAAAATGGGCATACTCGTACAAGAGTTTGCAAGCCGATGATTTAATTAATGGCATAAACATTTAGGGATAGATTACCTTAAGAAGCAGAACGTAGGTACCGGTCCGGATGTATGGATGGTCTCAAACGATTCCTCATGATCTAATCAATAATTCTGTCATCCCTGTGTTCACTTTCTTTCCATATTTCTTTAATTTTCCTCCCGGACTTAGAAAACAGGACCAAATTTCAATTGTCGTACATAGCGATGAGCTTTTAGAATAAGTGACCATCACTTTATCCTAAAGTGTTCATTACTCGCACTTACAAGGAAACAAGTAATAAAACAATTTCCTCTAAAATTTATCTCGATTATCACGGTGTATATTAAAGAATAATCTTTTGTAACAATAGTTTTGATTTATTGTTTTTTTTTTTCACACAATACATGTGTAGGACAAGACTTGGATAGGTGGAGTCAGACTAAACATTCAATGCCAAAGCTGGGGTTTGAAGCATACATCTCTGGTAACTCTACCACTGACCTAACATGGCAACATGCTACTCTAGCAACAACTAAATCAATACTATTTGACCATAATAGTTGGCTAAACTATGAATCCTAAAACTTAAAGTACTTAAGACATTGTAAGTCGCCATTGGGGTTGTCATCTCAAAATAATTTTGAGATCACCTTGTGGCTTACCAAGAAACCTGCGAGTCAGTTGAGAAGTTTAGTGCCGTGCCGGCATGTTGTCATGCTAGCTCAGTGCTATAGCAACCGGCTAGAGACAGGGAGATCCTTGGTTCAAATCCCGGCAATGACAGTGAATTTTATAACAATAGTTTATAGAGAAAGTCATGTGAATAAAACAATTCTGAATGTCAAACTTGAATGCGATTTATTAGATATCACTTTAGCCTATTGTGTATTCCCATATTTCCCTTTTGTTTATAAGGAAGGAACTAATCGCTACTGCTAATTTTTTCTCGATTAGCATGAAGTAAGTGGAAGAATATTTTTTTTTTTTGTAAAAATAATTTCTTTGCAGAAATGTAGAGAAAGTCATGCTGAAAACATTGGTTATTTTCCATAAACTATTGATGCCAAGACAAGTGTGAAATACAGATAAGGATACTCTACCAATTTATGGGAAGAAAATTATTGAAGAAAAAGTATAGTATCGGCACGTTTCCGTGCACTCAATCACTCCTAAACTCTGGCATCAATATTCTGTAACAGAGAAGATACCAGATTGCAGCAGAAATGCATCAGCAGGTCCCAATAGAGGCAACGTTTGATGAGTATTTTGTTTCATCAACGGAGCCAACCCGTTAGAGACTCGCTCCGTATACAAAAATCTGGAATACTGACAATCCCCTCCTTTATATCATTTTAATTTTAATACTAATACATGCACTAAAAGGGATACGTTACAAAACAAGTGAAACACCACAGAAGCTAACGATTACTACAAACAAAACACATGTTGAGAAAAATCTGATGTGATTCACGTGACTTTCTCTACACCTCCGTAACAAATTACAGTTAAAAAGCTTATACTTTTATTTACTTCATGCTAATCGAGACAAACATTAGCAGAATTGGTGTTATTGCTTGCTTCTTTCTAAGTAGAAGATAAATAAGGAAATGCACTAGGCTAAAATGCTTGTCATATGCTAGTCAAATCTTTGAAAAGCTGGTTGATATGGGATTGAAGTTCACGTATGAGAAAAGTTGTATTTTAAAACTGAAATCAATAAGAAGGAATATCTTGGAAACGGTTAACTCTACGAATGAACTGTAAATGACATAAACTATTGTGTTTTAACGAGATTTAAATGTTATGTGTAGTAAGTACTTATATATCTCTTATGGTTTACCATTTATGGAAAATTCGGCAAAATTTATTCAGAATAAAGAGTCTTCAGTGGCTATTCTCAGAAAATTTAGAATATATAATATATTCATCATATAAATATTTTTAACATACTATATCTTAATCAAAATGTTAGAGCCATTTTTGATAAATCAACATTTTAGAAATTTTTTCCATATAAAAGGCTTGACAATTTTCGTGTCGCACAGACATACACGGACAGCTTTTTATGTTTTTAGGTTTCCTTAAACATATATTTCTGGTGAAATCTCGGTATTGAATTTTTGGGTGCAATACAATACACTATGTACATAGTACATGTAGAGAAAGTAAAAATAAATATATTGTTTAGCTTAATGAAGACATGTCAAGATACAGTAAAAACGACAATCACTGGCGTAAACACAATAAAGCTGCTATAACTGTGTGAGCGCATTTACTTATTAACGTTTATATTCTGCGATATAGTTATTTACACAAATGCGCATTTTCATAATATGTACTAGTTGTTGATAATGAGTACATACAATACAAATGTAATAGCGATTGATCAATAGCTCAACATAGCTTCCACACTAGTTTCTCCAGTTCGCGTACAAGTAGTATCGAAAAGAGAAATAGACCTTTTAGAAGAAGAAACTGCAAAATCGGCAATGGCAGCTCATATGATAGAGCGCCTATACACGGTGGGAAGTGAAAGTATATTTTATCAGCGCTTTAGGACGATGTGATAATCCAGCATTTTCAGTTTTTCGAGATATTCTAGTTATGTTCATGAGAAGGTTTTCACAATGCTTTTAGGATGGTTATTATTCCGTATGTTTGGTGATTGCTTACTTAACAGGTCACACGATGACTCCCTCTATCCTTTGTCCTTTGCCCTGCCCACTAAGTGGTGTGATATGAGGGAAGAAACTCTATTGCATTAGGACTTCAATATGCGTAAACATTCGTTTTTGTCTTCATATAACAGTATCTGGTTGGGATTCATAGTGCACAGTCTGTTCAGTAGTGTTATAACTAGTAGGTTGGGGTGGGTTATCACTCAAGTAACATTTTAACCTATGGGAGGGGTACACGTATGTTGAACTCGTTCCGAGAGGGGCAAAACAGTCAAGTGTTGCAATTCCTTACTAAGAGTCGGATGACGAGTCTTCAAAATCTACAAAATCAGACAGTACACAGTGAACACTAATATTATTTGCAACAGTGCTTCCATCTTCCACTCTGTCACGCGCCTTTACCACTCGTTTGCTTCGGAATAATAAAACACTCCTTCCAATTGCTAAACCCCTACCTGCTTGGAATGCCGTCCCATCGCACCAGCGAAAACACCTCTGAACGGACACCATTTATAGTTCAACTTAAAGTATGGAACACAATGCTTTTATGCTTTCTTACATTGTTCAAATTAGATTTTCTGACGTGAGGGGAATCAAATTTGTTTTCCATTTTTCAAATCTGATTTTGTTTATACATTCCTCAATTAGTGTAATGCACTTACTCTCACCATTTTCACTAACACATGCCACTTTCAGTGCTGCAGCTTTTAACTTATTATTAATATTACTTAAATTTAAAGCCTCAGATTTGATCCTGGAATGCATAATGTTATTACTTTCTGTAACTTTACGCTTTCTTGTTATAATCTATCTATGCTGACCAACAATGTTGCAAGAAAACTAATATGTATACTGCAAACTAAAATTATCATGTGATATAATCTGTTATGATCCTAAATTCCAATCAAACCAAATATTTTATTGTTTAGCTTATTTCCTATTAACGAGAAGATAGTTTTGCTGACTCACAGCTTGCACTTTTACCATGTACAGTTTACATCGAAGGTTTTTCGTGTCTACCTGTATTTTCAAAAAGAGCAGTAATAGTGTTTATAGTAAAAAGAAGAAATACTTTCCTGGCAGGAAAGGAACTCTCTTTAATGGGTCATGGAAATTATTTAATCTCCCATTCCCCGCTAATTCGATACCTGCTTTATTGAAACTTGGTTTTACGTAAGAGATAAACATGCAAGCTTTTGTCTTTCTTTCTTTAAACCAAACAAATTTCCCTCTTTACTTTTAGAAAAGCGAGAAATTAAAATTAAAGCTCAACACTTTAAAAAATCTTTTCAAATATGGAATTAAGAAAACCGTGTCACAGATCCTTCGATACACTGCAGTTCATATTCATCTTTTAGAAATCGCTGATGATACAGTCCCTTGCAGCATTGTCAGAATCCCCAATTTAAATGAGTATATCCTAATTCAGCATATATAGTCATTCATTACGTCCCTTGTTTACTCACGTTGAATCACGTGGATGCAGTCGGTGGTGGGCGAATTTTACTTAACACAGGGTCTGCTGTGACGGATTTATATAAACACAGGATAAATACATGTTAGATCCTGAAGTTTTTACTTATTTTATGACAATGCTATTAGTAAGCGGGCAAAAGGATATACCCAATAATAAATTCAAATTGTTTGCAATTGTTCACCTCCCAACTGTATATTAACTGGAAAGGAAAATTAAAAACCACAAAACTCTCCAAATGCAACATCTGGACCACAGCCCTAAAGGACACCCTAGCATATAAATATAAATGGTGCACCTCACGAAAAAATATGATATAAATTATGTATTTTTACGGAATCTTCATTTTTTGTTTAGTAAGTTATTGCCCCTTACGATTTATCAGTTATGCAAAACTAAGCTAAAATTCATCTAGAATAGAGGTTTTCAGGGTCATTTCCAGTAAATTCAAGATATATATTCTATTTGTGATGAAAATATATATTATATACTGCATTTAAATCAAAATCGTTAGACATTTTTGAGGGGAAAGAATCGAAATTTGTTCTATGTAAAAGGGAATTTTCCTCAAAATCTTCTTGTCACATCTTTAGAAGATGCTACACTTAAATACCTAGCTATTTTCCCAACTTTTCGTTTTTGAGTTTTTGTGTTTATAGACCCGCGGAACTTTTTCTGAAAATGCTTTCATTTTTTTTTTTTTATTTTGATACAGTGTACCCTAAAGGATGCGCTTCCTGTGATATCTCGGTATAGAGTTTTTTTAATAGGTTATCTACTTACGTACCATGTACTATGAGAAAATAAAAAACGATCCACTACATTCGCATAACTCTCTCTACCTAGTTGGCTATGATGCGACAGACCGTATTTAAAAAAAGCGTACTCTTTAATCTGCTTCATAATTTTCAAGATAAACATTGGTTATAAATGGTCTTATTACATATTTACTTGTACAAGGAGAACAAGAGATATAATAATGTAAAGCGACACTCAAATGTTTTAAAAGCCGGTCGATATGATACTATTGGCATTCCATTCACTTTGCTTAACCTAGATGAACAAATATGAATAAGGACTTCCAATTTAATAAGTATTAGCATTGATGCATTTAAACCTCTGAAAAGCTATATCTCAGAAATGTTAAGTTCACAAAATCTGCATATGACATATATTTTGTGTTTTGACAAGATGTACTAGATTTTGTTTATCTGTTACGGTTTACTTACGGTGGAGTCAAGCAAAATAAAGAGGAAATCAGAGGCTATAATGAATAATTTAAAGACTTCAAATTTATAAATTAAAAATTATAAATGTTTTCATGTAAAGAGTAGGTTGGGGTGGGGGATTTTCTTTTAAATCTTCTGGTCGCATCTTTGGAAGAAGCTGAACCTGAATATGTAGCTTTTAATTGGCTTTTAGGTTATGACTTGTAAAAATGTAAATGGCGTGTTATTTATGACCGCTCTTTAACTGCTGTGGTTCTGTGTCGCAATCTATACTGGGTGTGTGAGACCGCTTAATTTTGCTCAGAGGCCTCTCTATCAGGCTTGAGGTTCTTTTACGTGCCGTAAATCTACGACACGGGACCAATGACTTTACTTCCCTTCCGTAGGAAGCCATGTTAAGGATCTTTACACCCAAAAAATTCATCGTCCTCCGCCGGGTTTGAACCTGCAACCTTGAGTATATGAAATTAGCATGGTAATCATTACTCCACGGAGGGCGACATATGATTTGTGTGGTTCACAGATACACAGATCGTTCTCTACGAATTGTTTTTTGGTATTTCGGGTACGCTAAAACATGTTTTATACTGAATTCTGGGTACCAAATTTGGGTGGAATGAAATACTTTCTCTACCTAAGTGCTGTATATGAAATAGAGAAAGCAAAACTGATAAAATGCTTTGATGTCCTAACCTGTGCCTTAGGGTTAATTCAAAATCTATATAAGCATGGATGGTTTTCTGCGATTATACGCATATCGTATATCTTAAACGTCCGGTTATATATTCTTCAAGCGTGTAAAACAGAATAATAAACAAACAGTTTGGCTGACAGAAATACCTATTATCAAGCCCTTTGTTTATTCCTTTTGTTCCGTTTGCGATGTTTCAGAGGGGTAATTAATGTCATTATGAAGCAGACATTGCTTGCCAACGATCCGGATATCATTGAATTTATATTGATTTTCATTATTGTATGATTTCGTTGATGTGGGTTTGTGAGAAAAAAAATATTTCGCCTGTAAAGCGATCTCCAACACTCGATTTGATATTGAGCGGGATATCTCGAGCAGTTGGGTCTGTGTCTTGCATTCGGAAGCCTCTCGGTTCAAACATTAAATGTAGCGCTCTTTAACTGCTGTGGTTATCAGCGTCCCATTCTAAATTGGGTGTGAAAGAGCGCTTGATTTTGCTCAGAGGCCTCTCTATCAGACTTGAGGTAAATCTACGACACGGGACCAACGGCTTTACTTCCCTTCCGAAGGAAGCCATGCTAAGGCTTTTTACACCCGAAAACAGTCATCGTTCTCCGCCGGGTTTGAACCCGCAACCTTGGATATATGAAGTAAGCATGGTAACCATTACACCACGGAGGGTGACAATCACACATTAAAATGATTGAAAATTCTGATAACACTTCTCGTCTCCTTGAGTGTTTCTGGTCACTTTCTGAATGCTGGGATGGCTTCCTAAGTACCACGAATGTTTGTTTATATTTGCTTACTTAATACTGTTTCTACCACTAAATATTACGTAGAGAAGACAGTCCATTCCATCAGAAAATTTGATACCTGGATTTCACTAGGAATAAATGTTTTAAGACTCACTGAATAAAACAAAATATGTGTGTATATTTTATTCAGATAACGTTCCGTGTGTACGTGCGTTCATGCGTCCGCGCGCGCGTCTGTGAATTGCATAACTCGGCGAAAATGCGGCTAAATACCACACTTGAATTTAAGTGGCTAATGACCTGTTATTGTGTAACCTTGAAATGTTATGCAATTACCTGTTATTTTAGTATTAGTAGTTAAAAAGGATGATCTGCTTATAAAAGGTCAGGAACATGAATGAATGTATATGTTGCTTGTTTCCTTAAGGAAAGGACAAAAGAATTACGAACACATTGTCTCCGGGTTTTGTTAGAAAATTTTTCTTAAGGAGGTTAAAAAAACAGGAATAAGTGTACATCGGAGTGATTATGTTGACTATCACGATGGTATATAGCGTAAATTTACAGAATAATTAATCTCTTTAAGAAATACTCATACTTTAGAAGATGTGTTCAAAATTAGTGGATATAATTTAATCTGTTAATTGTGAAAGATAACAGATGATTTGTAAAGGAATTGATGTGAGCAATACGAGAATCAAGTGTGCGTGTTAAACACGCTATTGAGATAACTGACATTGACCTATAAGTTATACTACATTGTATACTATAATTTATTATGTTATGGATGTGTTAACTTAATTGAAGTTTGGTTTCTCAAAGTTCTTGAGTGCAATAAAATTGTAATTTAATTTTAAAACTCCATCCAATTAAATTATATTTTAAATATAGCTAGCTGGTCACATATATATAAAATATAAATTGTATACAAAAATTGAAAGCTACTGAAAAGGCTTATTGGAAGGGAAAAATGTTTACCATTTCTCAGGTAAATAAACATATTGATCATACCAAAAACCTACCAGACCTCATATACTTAACACATTTTCGTAATAAAGCTACTGTGTAACTTTAATGCTCTGAGAATAGCGTCTGAAATTCTCATCATTCTGAATGATGTTTGTTTAACGTAATCCACGAGAAGTACACATAACGTAAGTCCCAAGAATGCAAATCTTGTTAAAATATGCAATGTAAAGTCCATTTTCTGTGAAGATAAACATGTTCAGGATATTAGCGTTATGGGTTTCGAGGATCCGATACTTATATTTTTCTCAAATTAGAAGAGTCATTCGTTTTCTTTTCCTAGCCAAGCAAAGAGAGAGGAATTTCAGTACCAACAGTTCGAAACCAGTTTTAAAAGATTAGACTATCGCTTAAGCTTATGTATATTTACTATCTATCTACAAGAAAATATGTAACGAGCTTTTACTGAAAATAATTATCTCGATTAACATGAAATAAATTGAAGAATAATAATTTTTATTGGAGAATGTGTAGAGAAGATCATTTGAATGTAACACATCAGAATATTTGTATAGGATTAATTGATTTTCCACATAAGCCGTGTTTAGGGCAAGAGTTGCATAGGTAGCCAACCTGAAAAATTCAAGGCCATAGCCGGGATATGAACCACGGATCTCCCAATCTCTGGCCGGTTGCTCTGCCACTGAGCTACTATGGTAATATGCCGGCATACCATTGAATTTCTCGACTGGCCCGTATGTTTCATACTATTTTGAGATGACAACCCCAATGGCGACTTACAATGCTTTAAGTACTTTTGGTCCCAGGATTAATAGTATAGCCAACCATTATGGTCAATAGTATTGGATTAATTGTTTTTTCACACAAGCCGTGTGTAGGACAGGAGTTGCATATGTAGAATCACTGAAAAATTCAATGTTATAGCCGGGATTTGAACCACGGATCTCCTAATACCCAGTGAGGGGTTAAACCAACTTTTCGGTTTAGAATTATGCTAGGCATTTCATATGAACCTAAGACGAGCATTCTATCAATTTTCTTTTCTCGTGTTCAATCACTGTTGCTAGGCCAAGAAAAGAAAAGCTCCGGAATAGGTAACCTATGAAGCTAAACTACTCTATTTACGACTAAACTATCTGAAGTAAGAGGTATGAAGAGGGGAGAGAGAGAAGTAGGGAAAATGACAGAGAAAAATAAATGAAATAAAAAGTAAAACTCTACAGCTTTGGTAACAATTCTTGAAGATAAAGTTACGGAGTGGAGTTAATAACTTAATTCCAGTTTTCAAAGAAATGCGAGTTATTTATCCTTCAAATGTTTTATCGTGATGACAGAAGGAAACAAAACAAGAAAAGAAACACATATGGCAGTGATTGTTAAATATACTGTCATTTGTTCCCAGAACAAAAGAGAGCAGTTTTCATTACGCTACAAAAACTGATAGTCCAATGTTTTAAACTTTAACTTTAACACTCAAAAGTTATTTTTACTTCTTGATATTTGTTCTTGGGGGAGGTTTGTAGCTCCCTTTAAGCGTAAAGCCACATTTATTTTTGTAATCCAACTTTTTAAAACTTTTGCTGTTGTATGAGTAATTTAACTTCTGCCAACCGTAAGTTTACGTATAATTTAAAACAGTGTAACATCTATAAAATCTGATGTGTTCCATTCACATGACCATCCCTACATCTCCGTAACAAATTATTGTTAAAAACCTTATTCTTCTGTTTTCTTCATGCTAATCAGGATAAACATTAGCAGAAATGGTCTTGCTACTTGCTTCCTTGGAAGATACTAAATTCAAATACCAATTTGGTATTTTACGGACTGTTCGTTTTTGTTCACAGGCACACGGACACACACGGACTTTTTTCTAAAAAGTCGGATGTGTTCCATTCGCATGAATTTTTCTCCATCGCTGTAACAAATTATTGTTAGGAAACATATTCCTCTATCTACTTTATAATACTCGTGATAAACGTTAGCAGAAATTTTCTTAACTGCTTGCTTGCTTGTAAGTAGAAGGAAAATAAGGGAATAACTAGGCTAAAGCGAAGGTCAAATCTTTTAAAAGCCGGTTGCCATGTGAATGAAATCTGTTTCCATGCAGGACCAATAAATTACAACTTTCCGTGTGAAAAAAGTTCAAGTCTCAAATAAATAAAAAGCAACATCTCAGAAAGGGTCAATTCAATGAAAAAAATGTATATGACATAAATTGTGTTTTAGCATGGTCTGTATTTTTTGTGTAGTAAGTTTTCGCCTATCTCTTACGGTTTTCCAGTTAAGCAAAATTCAGTAAATTTCATTCAGAATAAAGATTTCTTTAGAGGCTATTTTCTGAAAATTCAAGATATATTTTTTATTTTCCGTATAAATATCTTTAATATACGGTATTTTAGTCAAACTCGTTAGTCATTTTTGAGCAAATTCAAATTTTCAAATTTTTTTCCCAGTTTGGTATTTTACCGACTTTTTGTTTTTGTATTACCGTATTCACATTCACAGACACACACTCACATACACGCGGACCTTTTCCCCAAAATACTTCTCTTGGATTCACGGGGACCTGAAACATAAATTTCGGTGAAATCTCGGTATCGAATTTTTGGGTGGAATGCAATACCTTCCCTATACACTATGTGCATATGACGTGTAGAGAAAGTAAAAATAGGCAGTATTAGCAACAAGTGGGAATCTTGATTATGACACAAGGAAAATTATCCGTACGGTATTTTGCACGAGAGTCATTAAGATTGTCCACGAGTTGAATGCAATTCTTATGCAATCCTGTCATTATAAACCATTAAATAGTTTGACATACAATAAGTAAGTCAGAACGGTTCATGTTTTCGCAATTGTACATTAGCTTCTCTCTCCCTGCATTTCGTTTATTATTATCTGACGTATGATTGATAAATAAGGTATTCACTTGCATACAATTCCTTCCTGGGAGAGAAGTGAGCAGGTGGTACCGACTGTTATGTAGCTCTACACTAATGCTACAGTATCAGCCACACACGCCATGACTAAAATCTTCCGCGCTGTTGTATTGTGCAAGGGAAGGGGGTTGGCATACTGTAGTGGCGATAGCAGATGGTAGAACACTGCTAGTTTTGACACTGTTTTATTCAATAAAATGTGTATTCATAACTTCGGTGAATAGACACATTATCAGTTTCTCAGACTGCTTTGAAACTTCAAAAAAATAACATTTTGAAGTAAAATTATTTCAACCAAAGTTTCATATATATTATATTGTACTAAGCATAAAGATAAATTATTTATGTTACAAAATTATGCTGAGCATAAATTTAAGCCTAAACTTAAAATCAGAAAAGAAACACGAATTATATTTACAAAATAACGTCTATGTTTCAGATCCATAAATGCATGGCCATTGTATTTTACAAAAGAATGACCATGCATTTATGTATCTGAAACATGGACAAGATACAGACTTGCAAAATGAGATTCTTAATAACAGTAAAAGAATGTATGCTTTTAAACAAAATTTCAAATGAAAACATAAACAATAAATTAGAAATAACTTATTTGGAAGAAAGAATTGTAAACTATAAAAAAATTCATGGACATATGTTCATATAATGTAGAGAGAGAGAGAGAGAGATAGATAGATAGATAGATAGATAGATAGATAGATAGATAGATAGATAGATATAGATAGATAGATAGATAGATAGATAGATAGATAGATAGATAGATAGATAGATAGATAGATAGATAGATAGATAGATAGATAGATAGATAGATAGATAGATAGATAGATAGATAGATAGATAGATAGATAGATAGATAGATAGATAGATAGATAGATAGATAGATAGATAGATAGATAGATAGATAGATAGATAGATAGATAGATAGATAGATAGATAGATAGATAGATAGATAGATAGATAGATAGATAGATAGATAGATAGATAGATAGATAGATAGATAGATAGATAGATAGATAGATAGATAGATAGATAGATAGATAGATAGATAGATAGATAGATAGATAGATAGATAGATAGATAGATAGATAGATAGATAGATAGATAGATAGATAGATAGATAGATAGATAGATAGATAGATAGATAGATAGATAGATAGATAGATAGATAGATAGATAGATAGATAGATAGATAGATAGATAGATAGATAGATAGATAGATAGATAGATAGATAGATAGATAGATAGATAGATAGATAGATAGATAGATAGATAGATAGATAGATAGATAGATAGATAGATAGATAGATAGATAGATAGATAGATAGATAGATAGATAGATAGATAGATAGATAGAGAGAGAGAGAGAGAGAGAGAGAGAGAGAGAGAGAGAGAGAGAGAGAGAGTGGGGGGACGAGAGAGAGAGAGGATCTCAGAGGATGTTGTACTGTAGGGATACGGGAAAATGCCATCCATAAAGATCAAGAAAGCGAGTATAAGTAATGCTTTGAGGCAGCATAAGTAATGCCCTGAGTCCGAAAAAAGCATTTTTAGAAAAAGTTCCATGTGCGAATGTCTTGGACAGCATAGCTCAAAAACGAAAAGAAAGTTAAATACCAAGCTTAGCATTTACGTTTAGTAACTTCCAAGAATGGGACACGAAGATTTTCAATAAACTCCACCCCAAACTTCCCTTTACATGATACAATTTTTGAAAATTTTGTTTTTCTCAAAAATGGCTCTAACAATTTTGATTAAAATACGTATCTTAAAGATATTTACATAACAAATAAACTGCATATATTTAATTTTCTGGATTACATATGAATAGCGGTTAAACCGTAAGAAATCGACAAAAACTTACTACACAAAAATGTAGATCTCCTTAAAACATATAATTTATGTCATATAACGTTTTTATGCAGAACTAAGCATTTCTGAGTATTCCTTGTTATTGGTTTCAATTTTAAACTACGTTACTTTTCGTTTCCTCTCTCTTGTTTACTGCAGGCCATACAAAGCACACCGAACTTCTGTTTCATATAAGAGTAGGTTTTAAAAAATATAACTGTGGATTTAACCTAGTGTATTCCTTTATATCCCTTCTACTTTCAGGATAGCAAGCAATAAGACAAATTCTGCTAATGTTTACTTTGATTAGTATGTCGTTGATAACAGATGGTAACAGAATAATCTTTTGTAAGGAAAGCTGTTTGTGTAACAGCTAGAGAAAATTATATGAATGGAACACATCACATTTTTATATATCGCAATTTTTTTTCTGGATCTGGAGTTCCTGTCGAGGACACTCACTGGATTAGCAGGACATACTGTTCATGCCTGAAGTTTATGAATACCAAACTGTAGCTGGTTCGTGGCGGAAAGACCGTCTCTTGCACTTAGACTACGACGTCATATCGAGGCAGCAAAAGCTATGAATATTTTTACAAGCAGTTGCAAGAAGACATTTCGAAATTACCAGAGGAAGAAACATACTCGCTTTTATGAACATTGTGATAGATTGGCTATGGCCCAAAACTCGGGAGCAGTTGGCTCTCTTTTTGTCTCTAACAGCTTATCTTTCAAACAGCATAGAAAGTTGGAGAGATAAATAGTAATAAGTAGCGCTTTCGCCTGGTGTAAACGCAGCAGCACTGAGCCAAGTAAGTAGAAACGTCTGTACCTTCCCATCTGTTTCTGGTGCAACAAAAAGTACTGAGTTTCCAGCGAGGGAAGGTAGTCTACGTCAAGGGTACTTGAATACGCTGCTACGTAAAAAACAAGTGAACTATAACACATTAGTAAAGTGACAGTAAGATCTTTGTGAGGTGACAGTCACGATATCATTCACGCCTTAGTTGACATACCGACTTAAGAAAACCCAGAAAAACGTCAAACTGTGTATTCTAACAAATCAACTTTCGAGCTAGAGCAAACTTGCTCAGTGCACGGCTGTGATTCATCACGTGATATCAGAAAGAGGTGAGCTTTTGGCAGCAGTGGTGGGTTTCTAATTCCTTGCACAATGTTTTGTATGTCAGTTTATAATTTTTAGAAGCATTCCAAATTAATGCCTGACTAGGAGGAATCTTTATTATTTTTGGAAATAATCTTTGTATTTCATCTACTTTGCATTGCTTCAATTATTATGTACGTTGTAGTTTACATGAGTTATGTTACATGCCCATTAATTAACAAGAACTTTTTACAAATTCAGTGCTATAAATTGAACGTTTTTTCCCCCTGATTGTATTAGATACATCTGGTAGTAAATTATATACTTGATTTTTGGATAAGTTCTAGACGAAGGGGAAAAACAACCAACACGCCGCAGTCAATATATATTAAGATACTATTTATTAATATGCCTCTATCTGTGCCCGCAACATCTGTATATGTTGCAATATTGTTGGAATCTCTCTGTGAAATATTATTTAAACTATCATTTTTTGGACAAACAGGACAAACTCACAAAGAATTACGACGGGGCAGTTTAGGCTTGGTAGCGAGGAATTGGTGCTGGGATCCAGGGAAGGTCCTAACTTTACACTAACAAAAAATGCAATAACTTCCCTAAAAAAAAGCATAACCAAGTTAACTTACATCGTTATTCTTGGTTTTGCGCCTTCACAGATCGTTAATCAGTGTGTTTCAAAGTGGCTTAAACTTAAAATGCAAAAAGGCTGCTAACATACATCAAATGCAAGAGGCTGCCAACATGCAATATATTTGGATTTTTATTTTTATATTTTGGAAAAATATTTCTATATGGGCAAATTCGGATTTATATTTTGCCTTTTAGACCAGTCTGGTGCTTAAATTTTGCGATCTCTCTTAACTTATATTTAAAGATCGGCGCTACCTGGTTTTACCAGCAGAAAATTGGGACAGAAACAACAGCAAACTAAAGACGAGGGATATTGTAGGCAACATTATATTAGTCTCTGTTCCTGGGATTTTGTTTTGATGGTAGCTATGTGTGTTATTATTATGAACGGCGTTATATTAAGCGACCTTCCTCTGCCCAGCCATGCTCCATACCGTCAGCGTAACGTAATTAATTCCTTCCTCGGAACTCGGTTCTACCCTAAGGTAATTACGGAGCTCCCAGATATCGGACAGCCAGCCACCTAACTCCTTAATAAAAAAGTGAGAGAAGGGGTGAAAGCAACTTTCACAGCAAACGCATACACACGTTCAGATCACGGAGTAATTAGTGTTCTTCTCATCCCTAAGGTATGTGTGTGGTGGAATGGGACGAGTTCCATTTCATTCTGTTCCAATTTCCAGAGACATGGACATCGTTTCCAATAGAATGCACCGAAATTCCTATAACTCTTGTTCGTATTTACTTCAAATTTCTGGAAGTGAGCTTTGGCTACATATGAGAACATTATTGCGTATACAGGATGCCCATAAAGTTCCAATACGTGCTCATGTTTCTGATCTCTGTAACACAATGTTATAAGGGTTGGAACTTTAATAGTGCCACTATTTATTTACAAAGATACAAAAAGTTACATGTTACCAAGTTTAACTGTTGTTCAAAGTGGTCAGCAGCTTTTTGTACAACTTGTCAGCGCTGTGAAAGTCATAGAATACCCTTAGCAGCACGTGTTGTGTTGATGGTTTAGGTGGAGCGATCTGCTGCCTGAAGAATCTCTGGAACAGTTCTGAAACAAATACCACGAAGTCGTTTCTTATTCCTTGGAAACAAATTGCTTCTTCTTTCTCAAAATTGGTCACGGGCTGTGTTCCAAAAATGAGCAATAATACTGCGCTTCGACGATCTGCTATGGCGGAAAGAAATGCGTTAGCATAGCATCATCACAGTCTACTTGAGAAGCATCATAACTTGCACATTGCTGGGGGTTTCATTAAATTTCAATACTTTGATCTTCGAATTTTCTGATCTTCGATGACACTTTCTGCAGATCCTACCCATCATTTTGCACGACAATGATCGGCCGAATTTAACACAAACTGGTCTGTTGTGTTCGGTCGATGGAATACTGCACCATACACCCCTTTTAGGGTACCTAAGTTCTATTTCTTTTGACCTGAATTCGAAGATGAAGAAACCACTTCATGGCATTCGCTTAGAACTGATTCATCAGGCAGTAGACCGCTCCATTTGGACTATCAACACAACAGGTGCTGCTAAGGTTATTCTATAACTTCCACATTGCTGACAACGGGTTATACAAAAAGCTGGTAATCACTTTGAAGAACAGTTAAACTTGGTAACATCTATCTCTTTTGTATCAGTTGCTAAAATTCTAACCCTCGTATATTAGAATACAATTGGGCCTTATAAATCTAAGGGAGTCAAAAGTGTCATTTTACTATTTTCGGTCCAAAAAGCATGTTAAATTCTTGCGGAAAGGTGTAATATACTGCTTGTCTTGTACCAGCTCCTCTTTTCAATGGTTCTTCTGCATTAAAAAGATATTGAGTTATCAATAACCCTTAAGTTAACGTTTTTTTTTTCCATAGTCGCCTTAACCTCCCCGTATTTAGGTAACCCCTCCCAGGACTTAAAGCCGAAGTCTAGGGGCTAGGAACCCGTTGGCCTTAAATTAACTAAGAAGCAAATCTATTTAGTTCTTACATTAATTTAAAGCTGTTAAATTTAATTATTTTGGGGGATTTTAAATTTTATTTCATTTAAATATTAATATGTTTTGTTGAAAAATAATGTCGGTCAACCACTTTTAAGTATTTCCAAAGTTTTGCGGCTACGTCTTTGTGAAAAGCCTGCACCTTTAAAAATTCTCCGCATGCAAACCTTAAAATTAATTTTCTCCTATTTCATTTTCTTAGCATTTTGTTTTATTCAAAAGCAATCTTCTCTTACAAATGTTATGCAAAGAGACTGAAAATTGCAGTGAATGTTCACGAAAATATGACCAAAATTAAGAATAAAATTGGATTTAAGATATATTGCACGTAGAAAAACATTCTGGTATGTTACATTCACATGTTTTTCTTTACCATTCTTAACTACTCTTACACAACTTATTCTTTTAGCTACTTCATGCTATTCGAGATACACTGGCCTTACTGGTAAGTTCCTTATAAGTAACGGGAATAAGGGAATACACTAAACTTAAGCCATATTTTAATCCTTTAAAAGTCATACTTTAGTCCTATGTGAAACAACGGAAATTAACTTTTTTACAAAGTAAAACAAAAGAGAGTTGAAACGAGAGATAACTTCCCATTTCAAAAAAGTTTCAGTGGTTTAAAATTAGAAAAAAAAAATATATCGGAAAAGGTTAACTCTACAAAAAACAAGTTTATAATCTAAACTACATATTATAACGAAATATACATTTTGTGTGTAGTATGACTTTATCGATCTCTTAGGTCTTACCAGTTATGTAAAAGGCATTCAGAATGAACAGTACTTCAGAGGTTATTGCCATAAATTTCAAGATATACGTTTCATTTTATCATCTAAATGTATTTTAATAAAAATCGATAGCCATTTATGGGAAGGTCGATATTTCCTACACTTTTCCAAATAATGGATTGTTTTAGGCGGGAGATTTTCTTGAAAATCTTCGAGTCACATTCTTGGAAGACACTGATTTTAAATACCAAATACCTCTCGCATCTCAGCTAGACGGCCCAGTCTCGATTCCAAGCGACAGCATGTGAGATTTGTGGTGGCCAAAGCGGCGCATGGGCGGGTTTTCTCCGGGTTCTCCGGTTTCCCCCGCCATTGCAATCCACCGGTGCTCCATCTTCATTCCATGTATCACCAGTGTCATTGCCTGTGATGCCACAAGTAGTAAAAGTGGGCGTTAAACACTAATAAAAATAAATAAATATCAAGTTTGGGATTTAACAGACTTTCGTTTTTGAATTATGCTGTTTTACAGGATCTCTCTGTCACTCTCTCTTTCTCTCTCTCTCTCTCTCTCTCTCTCTCACACACACAATTATATTTTTCTAAAATATATTTATTTTTATTTGGGGTCTCAAAACATATATTTTTGAAATCTCGGTATTGACTTTTCGGATGGAATACTACGCGTTTCCTACCCACTACGCACATTGTATATACATGCTAGAGAAACTAGAAGTTAAGGGGACAAAAGTCGAGGTTCCGATTTTCTTGTTCCGAAAGGTCTGTCAGGCAATCCCTCACAGCATTTGCAAAGTGAGGAAGTGCCCCGTCTTTTTGATAAATGACATCATCCTGGCGTAAATATGACTCCAGGAACAACTGCAACATATCCAAGTAGTTTGTCCCGTTTTTTGTCGTTTTGGCAAGGATGAAAAACCATACATTTTACCCTTCAAGCCATAAGTCATATATTGCTTTTGGAAGAGCTTCTGTTGCCACCCAGTGAATTCAATTGGTTGTTCAAATCTTACGGCACATGTTAAATATAACTACAAAATGGTAGGAACATATGTTGATAACATATATGTAAATGTTGAATTGCATTAGAATATATATGGTCTTGCTGTATATTAATGAAATTGTTTATTGAATACAAGTGTACATTAGACAGAATACATATTATTGGAATTTATCATCGTCTGCATAATTTAAGAGACTTATTTCTTGCTATACAGATAACTAAATTATACTGTTCATATGTTTGGTCGCATAGCGTATATAGACATTGGTTCGACGCAAGATGTATATAGTGTATAGAGAAGGTATTACATTCCACCCAAACATTCGATACAGAGATTTCCCCAGAAATATAGGTTTAAGAGACACCTGTATAAAAACACATTTTTAGAAAAAGGTCCACGTGTCTACGAACACGATAACTTAAAACGAAAAGTCGATATATTACCAAACTTGGTATTTATGTTTAGTATCCAGGGATGTAACACGGGGATTTTGAGAAAAAATCCCCCACATCAAACTACCCTTTACATGGAAAAAAGTTCGAACATTTTCATTTTCTCAAAAATGACTAACGATTTTGATTAAAATACCGTATAGTAAAATATTTACGTGACAAATAAAATGTATATCTTGAATTTTCTAGTATTAGAAAGACCTCTTTATTCAGAATGAGTTTTGCTGAATTTTGTGTAACTGGTAAACCGTAAGAGATAGACAAAAGTTAATACACAAGAATGTATACCACATTAAAACACACAATTTATGACATACATGCCTTTTTCGTGGAATTGATCATTTCTAAGATATTCCTTCTTAATGTTTTCAGATTTAAAATAGTTAAATAATTCTCACACGGAAAGTTGTGTGTATGCCCTGCTTTTTAGCCACATGGTAACCAGCTTTTTAAAAGTTTGGACTAGTGTTTTAAATTAGTGTGTTCCCTTATTTTCCTCGTACTTACAAAGAGGCAAGTAATTAAGAAAATTTCTGCTAATGTTTATCTCGATTATCATTAAGTATATAGAAGAATATATTTTTAACAATAATTTGTTACAGCGATGTAGAGAAAGTCATGTGAATGGAACATATCAGATATTTGATTGCATATTGTGTAATGAAATCCAAGTGTAGCGGTTCTCCTGAACACATGTCGTAGGGGGAAGTTTGGTTCATTCCAGTCTTCAGTACTGATCACTGGGGACAAACAAAAAATCTTGTTCTATATCTTCTGCTTTTTTGATCTCTCTTTCTTACGTGTGCTTCGTAGGCTGGGATGTGTGGCAGGTTGTATTTTGACAACTTACATTAGTTGAGTGTCTTAGTGGCAATAAAGTGATTTTCTCAGAAACTGGTGTTGTCATTTGTTACAATATCATATTAGAATAAATATGATAAATAATGCTTATTTTACACTTAATTTAACAGTCCATTATTATGAAGTTATTCGCAAAAAGTTACAAAAATTCCATATCCAATGGATAATTACATTTAATAGTAATAATACATTGAAATTATTCAAAACACAAAATGCTATAAATTAACCTAAAGCAGGCTAAAAGGGGGAAAAAACTTTCTATTGTATACTGATATTTGTGACATTCTTTTAAAGAATTCCTAATGTAATACTCAACAAAAAATATTTTTAGCTCTAAAACTAATTTTAACATATTCCCATCGGACATAAACCAATTCCTTTGAGTTTTCCATCGTAAATTAATTGTTTTCCTTTTCATAACATGCGTTTTGTTAATTATCTCCCTGCACGTATAAAAATCTCTCTTGTTTTTCAGTCCTATTTTGATTGTTATTCTTTTCTACGTATTCATTACGGTTTTCCTCTTACGCTCCAAATACATTTTGAAATCGCAGCGTGTTTCATACATGAAATATTACTTCAACGAAATTAATTCGTAAACCGGGGTAAAATCTGTAAACGTCAAAAGAACATGTTGAAATCTAGTTAGGAAAATGCTTTCACATATATCTGTTTCCAGAATCCAAAAAGCGTTTTTGTTTTTTCTAATTCCTGAGCTACACAAAGTCTTTGATTTACTCGTGAGAATAAAGAAGCTATGTCATTCTGTCAATTTACAACGCAATAAAAAAACGGTATTTTTGGGCTGTGTTTTGTGACATATTGACCTGCGCTCACGGATTCTTCATGGAATTTCTGCCTATTGTAAAAACTCATATCTCACTTTTATTGCGATATTTCCTGTTTCACAGAAACGGAATCGGTGTGTATATTACAAAAAAGGGAGCTTGTCGTGGTGGAAAATATGGCCTTGCTTTTGCTATATTTTGACTGTCCTTTTATCTTCCGAAAACATGGCAGTATAGATTTAGGTACTAATAAAGTAACGTAGAGGATGGTATAGTAATATAGCGAGATTTTGTGGAAATGATTAAAAAATGGCAGGTTTAAAATATCCTATTAAACAGGGAAAAGTTTGCTGTGAAAATGGAGTTTAAAGTCAGTTATACATCTAGGTAGTCGTGAACTGCCCATGTTCATCAAGCATGCCAATATTACCTACACTTACATATAATTTAGAGCGCTTGCTTAAAAATTGATTATTTCCCCATTAAATAAACGTTTCCCAACATTGTATGACAACACCAGCTAGAAATTTGACAGGGGTCCATAACAGCGTTTTAGAAAAAGGGAGGTAAATGCGTAGGATTGCGGCAAAGTTTAAAACCCAAATATTTTTATATTTCTCTAAACAGTACAATATAAAAATTGGTAAAGAAGGTGCGTGTGTGTGTGTATGTGTGTTACGATGAAGTATTCTGCACTCCAGCCGTCGGTTTATTGTATGTCCGACACCTGAGAGAACGAGATAAATGTATAATTTCAAAGGTGGCCGACAGCCGGAGAGGGAAAGAGCCACCGTAAAGGATTCCTAACCGTTCACAAGAGCAGCGGAGAGTGCCCGGAGTCCGTGACTCAGACCAAGATAGACCTCTTGAGACCGCAGACAACCACCAGCGTCATTCCGCCGCTGAAAGCTGTAATTTTTAGAGCGCAGTCACCTCCACGGAATGGCGCCTCTGCCTCGTTAGTAATTCCAACCCTGAAAGAGACCAAGCAGGATGAAATGAAGAGGAAATGAAGGGACACGAAGTTTGGAGGAATGAATAATCCTCCCCAGCATTCCTCTTGTGACCCGGGAAGACCCCGAAAAACACATGGGTCAGTGAGGTCGGTCATGAGGAACCCATCCCATGACCTCCCGAATGCCAGTCTCATACGAATCGCTGAGCCCTCTGGCTCGGTGGTAGACAAGGTATTGCATTCCATCAATAACTTAGATACCGAGAGTTTAAAAAAAACAACAGAATTTGTAAAGAAAGGTCCATGTGTATGTCTGTCTTATGTGTCTGGGACAGTATGACTCATGAAATAGTGATTATGAGTAAGATACCAAATTTTGTATTGAAGTTCAGCATCTTCAATGGAAAATTTTCAAGAACATTCCCCATACCAAACCTACACTTTTCAGGGAATATTTTTAAAAAAGTTTTACTTTTTCAACAAGGATTTGCAATTTATATTATATTACCACACGTTTAAAATATTTTATGATAAACTAAATGTATACCTTAAATATTCTGGAAATAGCCTCTAAATCCTTCTTCATTATGGATGACTTCTGCATAACTGGTAAACTGTAAACTGTAAACAAAATCTTACTATACAAAAATTTAGATCTCGTTAAAGGAAATTATTTATGTCCGATAAATTTATGTGGAGTTAACCATTTTCAAAATGTTATTCGTTTTAGTTTCGAAGATATTCATAATTATTTGTTTTTCTTTCGCTTTACTCCTGACAATACAAAGAAAACAGAATTTCAATCTGATCACTTAGCATCCTGCTCTTTAAAGATTTGACTCCCATCATAGCTTAGTTTAGCCCTAGCATATATTAAATTTCAAACTTGGTTAGCATGGATTACAAAGTAGAATAAGTAGAAAGTTGTGGATGAAATAGTCATTTTTATGCAGAATATCACATTTGTTGTATTATATCAACTTGGATATTGAAGAATGCAATACGCAGATTTAGTTAAATGAATAAATATATATTTGTAAATGTATTTCTAGATATAGTCAGATTGCAATATATTGATTTTATTTTAATATACTTGCAGGTCATTTTAAACTAGCCTCTGTTTCTTGAATAACTATTTGATCACTATTCTATTTCCATTATCCACAAAAAAGTACTTTCAAACATGAAACATCTGATGGGTTCCATTCACATGACCTTCTCTACATCTAAGCAACAAATTGTTATTAAAAAGCTCCTTTTTCTATTTTCTTCCTGCTAATCGAGAAAAAAATTAGCATAAATAGTCTTATTACTAGCTTCCCTGTAAGAAGGAGCGAAATAAGGGGGTACTGTAGGCTAAACTGATAATCAAAAGCTGGCTGCTATGTGACTGAAGTTTCTTTGTTTATATGAACAGGAGTTGACAAATTCCTGTATGAAAAAAGTATTTGCTTTTAAAGGTGAAATAAAAAACAACGAATGTATAAAAAACATTCAACTCCACGAAAAAAATATATAATTAATATAAATTGTGTGTTTTAACGTGCTCTACATTTTTTGTGTTTGGTACATTTTTGTCCATCTCTTAAGGTTTATCAGTTATGCAAAATTCTGTAAAATTCATCCAGAATAAAGTGATCTTCAGAGGCTATTCCCAGGAAATTCAAGATATACATTTGATTTGACTGGTAAATATCTTTAATATGCGATATTTAAATCAAAATCGTTAGAGCCATTTTTGAGAAAATCAAAATTTTCGAAAAAAGTTCCGTGTAAAGGGTAGTTTGGGGTGCAACACTTTTTCTCAAAATCTTCGTGTCGCATCCCTGGAAGATACTAAACTTAAATACCAAGTTTAGTATCCTACCGACTTTTCGTTATGAGCTATTATGCTCACAGACACACGGACACATACACGCACACATGGATTTTTTTCTGAAAATGCCTATTTTGGATACAGAGGACCCTAAAACATATATTTCCGGTGAAATCTCAGTACCAAATTTTTGGGTAGAATGCAATACCGTCTCTATACAAATGTACACAGTATGTATGGCAAAAGTAAAAATGCTTATAAAAGAAAGTTAATAAATTTCAAAGTATTTGTGGAACAAGTGGGGAAAAGTTGGAAAAGAAACACACCATGACATTTTATAAGGTAATGCGTGGTTTTATTGCTATATTATATGGTTCTCAATCATTGACAATAACAAAACTATCTATTCATAGACGTTTTATTCCTATTCTGCAACAAATTATTTAAAACAACTTATTCTTCTAGCTATTCCATATTAATTAAGGTAAAAATTATCAGAAATATACTTCTTTCCTTGTTGAGAAGATAAGTGAATAGTAGCACTAGGCTAAAATGATTATCAGATCTTTCAAAAGCTAGTCGCTAAATGATGATATAGTAATTCCGTTCTCTTTGCATGGCCAGGAGAAAAAATGACAAATCACATTTGTAAAAATATAGATAATTATTGGAAATGTAATCCAAAAAAATGAATATCTCGGAAAATTTTAACGAAATAAAAATCTATATTGGACATCAATAATCTGTGTGTTTTAACGAAATTTACTTTGTTTTCATTTATGCAAAAATCAACCAAAATGAAGAGGTCTTCAGTGGCTATTCCTATAAAATAAAAAGTATACATTTTATTTATGATGAGACTGTATTTAATATATGTTATTTTAATAAAATAAATCGAAAAGTCTTCCATGTAAAGGAGAATCTTCAGGTCGCATCTTTGGAAGATCTGAACTTAAATACCGATTTGGTACTTTACCGCCTTTTTTAGATATAAACACATAGTCACATATTAAGAACTTTTTATATTTTTTATATATTTCCTTTTTTTATTAAGTGAGCCTCAAAACCTATACTCGGTTACGAAATTTTGGTTGGAGTACATTCCCTAGTTACTATACTTAATGAAGAAATTAAAAATTGGTCATTATCATGCTAGCTGCAAA
Organism: Hymenopus coronatus; assembly: GCA_030762935.1. Taxonomy (NCBI): domain Eukaryota; kingdom Metazoa; phylum Arthropoda; class Insecta; order Mantodea; family Hymenopodidae; genus Hymenopus; species Hymenopus coronatus. The sequence goes on from CM060895.1 coordinate 83,470,614, forward strand.
GACATTGCGTTAAATAAAATATTATTTTAAAAGGTACCATATCGTAAATTGGAAATCAATAGCAGTGAATATTCAGGGAATATTTAATATATTTCTTCATTAAGTATTTTATTGTTATTTCTTTCAACAGCCACTTCAAAGTGTGAACCGTTATAAATATAATTTATAGTAATTGAGATAGGATCTAAAACTAAGGAAGGCACGTGCTTGGCAAACAATGAGGTTTTATAAAACATTGGAAAGATGGCCTTCGTTCTCTTGTTCAACGTTCACCACCCTTTCTGCGACTCCATCCAAGGCATTTTTTTAGATTAGTTTTGAAATATTTGCACAAAGTCTTGCAGATAATATCTTTCTATTTCTATCTGGTTGTCGGATGTGTCAGGAAAACTGATTTTTTAAGGTAACCTCACAACCAAAAGTCGCGATTGATATCTGGAGATTGCGGCGGCCACTTTGTTGGAAAGTGTGGTCTGATGACGCGATCGTCAAAGATATCGATAGTTAATTGTTTTGCAGGGTGTAGATGTGAAACATCCCAGCAAAAGTAAAATCATTCATTAACCGTAGACTTTCATAATTCTTCTTACCAGCAACAGAATCAATTTCCTCAAACTGTCTAATTAAATCGCCATAATTACGAATAGAAGTTGGACATGCGTTAAGCGTTCTAAATTTTCCCAGACCTTGAGAAGTCCTCTTGCTTTCATAATAGCACTGAATCAGCTGAATTCTATCATTCAGTGATATAGCCATGATTTGTAACCTGAAAATTGTTACAGCAGTATGAATTAAACTACTCTTTTTTTTGTAACCTAACCCTGGTTAGTCAGATCGGACGATAAGTGATGCTCAAATGGTCACGGGATCCAAGTAGCTTAAAGTTATTCGACATTCGTCTTCTCAGGATAAGGGAAAACACCGAAAAAAAACTTATGCGGTAACTCACCCTAGACGAAATTGAACTCGCGACCTATTGAATGTGAGGCAGACACACTCTACCACACTCCTCAGGCGGGATACTTATGTTTTTTTTTTTTTTGTTTTTGTTTTTTTTGTTTTTTTTTCAACAAAACTGTACGTAAGTAACGGTGAACTGAAGAAAGAAACAATAAGAAAAAAGGAAAGAAAAATATTTAAATAAGTCATTCAGAATAAATTTTTTACAACTTACTACCTAAAAATTCAATATGTGCATTTTTTAAACTCTGCAATCAAAATTCCTACAAATATTTGTTTGATAAAATATAAAATGATGGAAGATATTACGTGTAAACGGTAGTTTGCGATCAGGCTTTTTCCTCGATGGTTTAGAGTTTTCATTTTCGGAAGACTGGTATTATGTGTTTGTGAACATGAACTCACTCATGTTTACAAACACAAACACACACACATACACATAGACTACACACCCGCACAAACCACTTGTGCACAGCAGTTTTATTATCCCTAGGCTTCAAAACATGCATTTCCAGGAAAACTCTTCCCACTTAATGTTGATATTAAACTTACAAGTAGGTTGTATGATGTCTATATGTTTACGCATAGCGTCAGCTTTTATGGGTGATAATATTGTGGCAGAATAATTAACGTGGTTAGTTTGTAATGTTTATTAATATGAAGCTCCTGGTAATAGATTTATTTTAAATAAACCTTTTAAAGCTTTGTGTATATACTTAGGCCCCATTTACGATGAAAATTACACATTAACATAATGTAAAATTCCGACATAAACTTAGCACGCTATGTTGTTATTTACTAGACTATTTCGTTCCTGACACGAGACCGTAAGAGTTGGCTAACCCAGTAAATTGGCACGTAAAATTCCAACCAATCGGAACACATTGTCTAAGCAATTTAATCATTTTTTATCGCACCCTCCTGCATTTGTTTTCTCTCTGAACTAATGTTCGTCTCATAATAATAGTATCAGTGTGTAGTGATATTCCCGTACATAATGGCGGAAACTCCAAAACATTTTGGAAGAAGGTCTATCGCTGAAATAGACATATTATCATTAAGCTGCAGAATACCAAACACAGAGTGTGTGAAACCAGTTCAACGAATTCGGTAAGCAAGGATGCGACATCAAGATGCAGTGATTTTGGTGCAAATAAACGTCAAGACAAATGGTGTTTAGGAATATTATTCTTCAGGCTAATCATTGTTATTTTATTCTCGAAATGGTCTTATTAAATACAACTCGAGCTACAACTTTTCTTTAGATAAATTCGAGCGCAACAAGTTGCTCGGGAATTTATCGATAAAAGTTGGGGCTCTCATTATACAACTTATGATAAATGCAAGTACAAACAATAGGCAATCACAAGGGAGAGTGAATATGTCGACAAAATGACGGCCTGCGGAGCAACCATTGACGAGGTTATGTGGATGCATCAAAATAAACAAGACCCGATTTAAGAATATTAAGCTCACGAAAAAGCATATCTACGATCACAATATGTCTGCTGCAACTTTTATTTGTATCTGACGTGCACGTACGATGTACATAGTAGGCAGAGAAGGCATTGAATTCCAACCCAAAATTCGATTATGACATTAAAGCAGAAATTTATTTTTTAAATTTCCTGAATCAAATGAGAGAAAAATATATTTTTAGAATAATATCCAAGCGCACACGTTCCTTTTTCTAACAATTCTTTCTGGACTCGGGGAGCGTCAAAGTTATATTTCCTGTGAAGTCTCGATATCCTTTGAAAAAATTATAATTTTGTCATACAAAATTTTGTCAACTCGTGTCCATACCAATAAACGAAATTCTGTCACGTAGCAACCAGCTTTTGACTGTCACTTTAACCTATGGTACTCCCTTATTTTGCTTCTGCTTTAAGGAAGCAAGGTATTTCTGTTAATTTTATCTCAATTAGCATGAAGTAAATAGAAGCTTAAGCTTTTTAACAATAATTTGTTGCAGAGATGTGGAGACAGTCATGCGAATGGAACACATCAGATTCTTTTTATTGGTTTTAATTTTAAAATACTTACTTTAACTTTACACATATGGTAATTTTTAAACTCTGCCAATACAAAGAAACGGATTTCAACCACATGGCAACCAAGATGGCAAGATTCGACTCCCTTCTACTTAAAGAAAACAAATAATATACACTCAGCTAATTTGTATTTCGATTAGAATGAAGTACATAGGAGAATAAGCTTTTTAAGAACAATTTGTTACAGATATGTAGAGAAAGTCATGTGAATGTAGCACATTATATATATTTTTAAGTTTACGCTAAGCTTGGTTTAATTTTTATTGTGAATGGGGCATAGTTTTCTTCAAAGTGTTGCTAGTGAAACTTCCAATTTGCAAGTTCTGATTTCTTTTATGTGCACAAACGGACAAAAAAAAAAAAAAAAAACGACGCTAATTAGTATAGCAGCATCTAACTAAAGTGTCTCAAAAGGTACGATTGAACAAAAAATAGTGGAGGGAGAAGCAAGTGCTTCAAGGTTGTTTACTTAAAGGCTGTATTGATATACAGGGTGTTAATGAACTACACCGAAATAATTTGCGAGATTGTGCACGTGACTGATATGAGTAATTTCAGATCGGCGATGCATGGTCCCCGGATAAACATATCACACCTACATAGCGTTAAACGTGTGGGTATCAGGTGCTGATAAGTCGGTGTTAAAGCAAAGCAGGTTGACAAAATGGCTTAGAATGTCTTTAAAACTGCTGCCCGAGTACAGAAATATCCAGTTTTAGAAGCTCATTACTAGAGTTCCCAAGATTTAATGTCGCAAAAATCTGTAAAATCTCGAACTAGTCACTTGACAGTATGACACTGAGCTTCATTAACTACATTCTTGAGGTAACCTAATCTGGAAGCGTTTTTTCAACTGCTCTGGTGACTTCATGTGTAACGGGGAAAGCTGCTGTCCCAAAAGTCATGAGTTCGATTCCTGTCATTGAGTAATTTTATTATTTTTTTCATTCCAGGCGAAGTGCCGCATATGTGAACTAGACCCGAACTCGGAAACTATCTTTCACTTGAAAGCCAGTATCATAACCACTACGCTAGAGAGGTACGCTGTAATATGTCCCTTCGTTTTTTGTGTTATGCTCTTGAATGATTGATAAATTAGCAGAGGCGTACTGGTACTTCAGAAATTTATAGCCGTTACTTCGACATTTCAATGAACAGACCATAAGTCTAAATATATGCGTAAGCTTTCACGGCCGGTGTCCATAGTTTTAAAATTTAAAATTTTCGGGCTATTTTGCCGTGGTCTGTAGGTTAAAATATGTTTAGTTAAAATATTTCTACCTAACGTTTCGTCCCTGTCTGTGAGGGACATCTTCAGAGGAAATGTGCTCACGTCGCTAACTCGAAAAGAAAAAATAGCCCGAAAATTTTAAATTTTAAAACTATAGACCATAAGTCTGCTATCTCAAATTACTTATTTAAGAGATCTACATATTCTGTGAACATATTTCGGTATAGTTCATTAGCACCCTGTATACGAAGATCTAGGCCAGAAAGCGATGCAAATTCGAAACAGTGGAATGTCTAAAACCACAAGATATTTGGAGCAGAACACGAAGTGTCACTCAGTCTTCACAAAGTTTGTGCCTAACTTGTAAGCCAAAACCTTTAATAGCACGTTGTTCTGATCTCAGGGATAATGGAAATTCTTGTCCGTGAACAGCGAACTGTCTTTGGCAGATCTGTTTTAGAGCATTATCACAGCTAACCGGTTTCGTAGGACGCAATCTTCATCAACTACGCTATAATCAAGCTACGACATTAATCTGAAAATCCTAAATGAGTTTACTTATCAGTTGTGTTCAAACAACATGAAAGGCGATTAAATTCGCGTTAGTAGCAGATAGTCTTCGATCTGTCTTGGTCACCTGCTTTATAGCTCCTTTATGTACACTCAAATACAAAAATGCGGCTGGCGCTGTGTTTTGCTGGAAAATGTGAACTTTTTATGGGGAATCGGGTTTTACCGCGACATACCACTTCCGTACGAAACGGCAAAATCGATTGGGTTATCCACACTTCATCCATTAAACCACTCGACGCTGCATTAGAACAGGTTGACTTGTATATGCAGTGTATCAAGTTGATCTGCCACTTTTTTTCGGGTAAGATAAAAGTACCGTACCAAGTTAATGGTTGGAATTATATTGAGTAAAAATGGGTTGTATGGTCGTCTCCTTAGCGCGGTGGTAGCGTTGCTACTTACCAAGCGGGAGACCTGGGTTCGATCCCCAGTACCGGCGTGGGGATTTTTCCCCTGCTGGGAGACCTGGCCCGGGGTGCACTCAGCCTCGTAAGGTCCCTGGGGGGGCCAATTGAGGAGCTACTTGATGGAGAAGTAGCGGCTCCAGGTCATTAGGACCGCATTAACCGGCCGGGGGGGGATTCGAGGCGCTGACCACGTCTCACCCTCCAATACTGCACCCCATCCATGACGTCTATAGTGGACCGAGATGGGGGACGCAGCGGCCGGGCGGTACGCCAAGGTTCCCCGTGAGCTGTCGTGCCATGGAGTTAAAAATGGGTTGTCACGTTTGTAGAAGATGGGGTGAGGTATAGACAGTATCAACATAAACAGCTCCGTTGTTTTATTAACCACATTCTATGCACGAGGGAATACGTAACACGTTTTAAGAAATACTCTCAAATTAAGGTCATGCATACATATGTAAGACTTACCAAAATTTGCAACAACAAAAGAAGGTTTTATTTCATAATAAACTACAGGGGTAGCGCAGTGGCTCACCTCCCACCTAAACAGCCTGGGTTCGATACCAAACGCCCGCATGTGGGATTTGTGGTGGGAAAAGTGGCGTCTGAGCGGATTTTTTTCGGGTTCTCCGGTTTCCCTCCACTACTCATTCCACCATATTCTCAATCATCACCTTTCCTGTCTTCCATTTAGCTTGCATTTCATATCATCCACTTCCTTACACTCATGCCTGGCTATGACCACACCACTCGTTCCAGGTTCTCTATTTTGTGTGCCGTTGGCTCCCTGACCGGCTTCTGATCCCAGACAGCTTATAAGTCCTAGAGGAGTACCAATCCTAAATATGTGGAGCGTAAGCTGACTACGAGAAACACAAAACCAATATGAATTCTAAACTTTTAGAAAACATCTTGTTTTTTCACTTGGCGCATTACAACTACTAATTATCTGAAGCTTTAAAGGAGTCATGTTTTTTAGAAAATATTTTTCCAATACTTTTTCATTCTTAAAAGGCTCTACTATATGTAGTTTTTACTAATTTGTTTCAATATTTTTCACACTAAATTTCAAAAGTATATTGAAAAAATGGTCATAGAGTTTTCCAAAATAAATACATTAGAATATTTTCTGGGAATAGCTTTTAAGATGCAAGACGTGCCTCATTTGTTTTAAAACGCTGAGTTTAGGCTATAAAAAAAAATAATGTAGTGAATATATTTCCGGGGAAATTTCGGTATGGCATTTTAAGTGGAATACAAAACCTTCTCTGCTTGCTATATACTTACCGAGCACTTTCATGTGTGCCCTGCATTCGGGAGGCCGCGGTTTGCTTCCCGTGGTCGGCCTATCTGAATCATGGGTGGTTTCGGTGGTTTCCCGGTTTCTTCCCTCGAATTTCCTGTCCTTCCATGCTGTTTACATTGTTATTTTATTCATCTTCCATCTCATGGATTTATTTCAGGTTTGGAAGGATTGGCGATGTGTCTCGGTGCGGCGTGGCAGGGAGAAATAATGCTCCAAGTGATTATATCCGTTCCTCAACTTTGGTTGGTTGCTGGGATTAAGACCACTCCTGGTAGGGGTGGACCCTTGTAGAGCGGGGGCCCCGGTCTGCTTTCCGACTCTCGGGGTGCTTCTATCGGGAAATTGTAGCGACTCTGTCATTGCTGTGCCATCATTCCTATTTCCGGCTGCCCGGTGTATCTTCTCAGATCATTCTTTTCTCCCGGGGCTGCCCCTAGTGGCGCATAGGTACAAAACCTTAGGTTCGGTGCCGAGTTCCCTACGTCCGTATTCTATCCTACTTTGTCCAGTGGGGTACAGGGACATGTGCCTATACATAAAGCTGTTTAAGTTGGTAGGTATGTAGCACAACTCCTCTGCCTCCTTAGTTCAAATCCTGTTATCTATATAAACAGGCAGTTTCAAAACGACACCAAACGAAGATAGCAGTCAATTAGCTTACACTTTGACTTGTGCGAAACTTGATGTCGCAACTTTCAAACTCTTCTATTTAAATTTTTATAAGTTTTTAAAAATCGCACACATTTGGGACACCGCGCGACTAGGACCTTCGCTACCAATCGGCATCTCTCTTGGAGTGGGCCAGGCACGTAACATTTGGTTATGTACGACTGTCTTATCCATGTGATTTTATGGCAGTTGTTGCATGTGCCGAATTTAGAGCTGAAAATTATATTCACCAATCACGTACGGTATGACCAACAAGGTCCACATCTTCGTTTGGTGTCGTTTTGAAACACTCTGTATAGCAAGGTGTGATTTACAAGTTGCGCTTGCCCTTTGTTTCACGATGGTGGAGGCAAAATGAAACTCCAGAACATTTTAGATGCCCTGAACCATATAATTCAGAATGCGTATAACCTTAATTTGATTATAATTGATTGTTGAGGAAAGGAGCAAAACCTAGATTGCCAATCCTATTCGTATAATAAAATATGCTTTATGCAAGGTAAGGAGAAGAGGGATGAAGCATTTATCTGTCCTATTATATGTGTATTGATTTATTTGGTATCATGCCATTTCATTACAAAATCAGTCGCTGTAAGTTTAAGCTCGATATACATAAAATATACCGAGCATACAAAAGCATTCCTAAAGCCTGTTTTCGTTAAGTAGACAAAAGGAAGGAAATACACAACGACAATCATGGAACTAAAGTAAGATAATGTTCTAATAATTAATCTATAACCCCTGTACTTACAATAACACCCAGGTGGTGGTGTTGACCACCGTTCCACTTGGTTTAAATTGTTTCCTTACCCTTCCTTTTGCACTACTCACCTTGGCCACGCTCTTTGTTTTTCAGTCATTGCTTGTGTGTCGGACTTGAATACAAACCAATAGGATATTCTTAAGCTCACGATAAGTGCAGAACACAAATGCCAAAATTAAATTAAGAAACATGCCAAAATATACTAAGAGCACGTGCAATAGAGAAATTCAAAAGAGAATATCGAATTTTAAACCGATTGTAGACAAAGTTTCGTTCCCTGTGAACCTTAAAAAACTTAAAAATGAGCTTTATTAAGCAATAAAGCTAAACTTGGGACTATATGCATGTAAGCGACATGATAGGAAGTACGTACAAGTTACTAATTTAAAGCAGATTATCCGATTTAACGATAAGCTACATCAACTAGAAACTTGGTGTCCGACGCTAAGTCAAACAAAATGTCAAACTTGGTACGATTACTTACTCTGATGGACGCATAGCTCTTCCTTAATCCTTTAATGGAAGGAAACTTGACTAGAATGGTTTGAATAGGAGCTGAATGCCACTTGAGATACAAAGTCTACTTAAGCCTCAGCGTCGCGACGCCCGCTTCTTTATCAGCTTTTCTAAATAGCGAAGGAGCGACAAAGATAAACTTCAAGTTAATATATCCGAAGCTTCAGGCAAGGCTAATAGGCCAGGTTTAATAACCTTTTATGCTAACTTCCCTGCGTTAGAGTCTTTATCCAGATAATTAGCAAAAAAGAGAAATGCTGTATTTCAACAGATCATCTGGGCTATTCACATATATGCTTTGTAACCTGCTGTTTCTAATAAAGGCGAATTGTCACATTTATATTAAAAAACATGCTGGAATAGTTTTTATTGAAAGTAGATTGAAAATAATCATATCCTCGTATTGGCTTTATCAAACATAAGCCAAGTTTGACGAAAAAATATATAAATTAAAATGATTTCTAATATATCCGATTCCTTACATATATTAGAGTTTAAAAAGTTTTAAACCAGAGATCTTGCTAAAATATAAGTTATGTTTAACCTTTTATAGCCCGTATGTGCAATGTGTATAGTGGATAGAGAAGATATTTTCCACCCAAAAATTGGATATCAAGATTTAACCGGATATCGTCTTTTGAGACTCCTTGAATCCAAAAAAAGCATTTTTAGAGACACATCCGTGTGTGTGTTTGTGTGTTTGTCTGTATCAGCATACTCAAAATGCAAAATCGGTTAAATACTAAACTTGGTGTTTATGTTTAGGATTTTCTAGGGATGCGACTTGAAAATCACCCACACCCAACTACCTTTTACACGGAATAGTTTTGGAAAAATGTAATTTTCTCATAATACTAGTGTATGCATTATGTACATGCACCCAAAAATTAGATGTCGAAATTTGAAGGAAATACATGTTTTGAGGTCCCCGTAGTACAAAAAAAAGTCATTTTCAGAAAAAGGCCCGCGTGTGTCTGTGGACAGCCTAGCTCAAAAACTGAAAGATTGTTAAATACCAAAATTAGTTTTTAAGTTTGGTATCTTCCAAGGATGCAGCACGACGATTTTCAAGAAAATCCCTCCACCCTAAAATACACTTTAGATAGAACATTTTGTGAAAATTTTGATTTCCTAAAAAATGCTGTTCAAAATTCCGTATATTAAAACTATTTGCATCACAAATAAAATGGGTATGTTAAATTTTCTGGGAATAGCTTCTGAAGAGCTGTTCATTCTGAATGAATTTTTCTAAATTTTGCATAGCTGGTAAACCGTAAGAGATAGACAAAACCTTACTACCCAAAAAATGTAGATCTCCCTAAAACTCACAATTGATGTTATATACATTTTTTTCGAGGCGTTGACCGTTTTCGAGATATTACTTTTTAATTGTTTTAGTTTTAAAATATACTTTTCTGATACGCGAACTTATTAGCTCCTGGCCACGCATATAAACTGATTTCAATTACGTAGCAACTGCAATTTAAAACATTTGACTATAGGTTTAGCCTATTTCCCATCTATTTACAAAGAACCAAGTAATTAGACCATTTTGGCTAGTGTTTATCTCGACTAGCATGAACTAGATTGAAGAATAAGCTTACTAACAATAATTTGTTATAGAGATTTAGAGAAAGTCATGTGAATGGTACACATCAGATTTTTCGCATATGTTTCTTTTAAGATTTAAGATTCTTTTACGTGCCGAAACTCTAGGACTCGGGACCAGTAGCTTAATTTCCTTTTCTAAGGAAGGCATACCAGGGATTTTTACGCCCAAAACAAATCTATTCCAAGATTACTTCTACACATGTTCAATCCAGTATTCCTACTGCAATAGGAAAGAAGTAATTATGCTGTCAGTTGGTCTTAAATATTTGGATTTCATTAATACTTAAACACCGGTGTTTTCTGTACTTGTTCTTGTTACAACTGTTATTTTTCTTGAAACACTACTCTGGGAAACTCCTATTTCTGTCTCAGTGTTATTCTGAAAGCCAGGTTATACCAGATACCTTAAATAAGAAGAGGAATAAGAAAGTAAAACCTTATGTTAACTCATAATTTAGCACTCCACCCCACCTTTGAGTTGCAAATGAAATAATCAACTATCCACTCCACATTCTGTTTATGAATCTATAAAATTGACTAAGGTCAGAATCTATGGGCTGTTTTCTTTCTCAACATTTTAGTCCTGACTTCAGAAATGTAGCATTTAACTTCAGTATGAATATATACAAAACAAGCGAAGTCTAGGAAAAACCAAGCTACGAAGCACACATTTTTCCTGCATTTTATACATGAAAATCATGACAGACAGACAGACAGACAGACAGACAGACAGACAGACAGACAGACAGACAGACAGACAGACAGACAGACAGACAGACAGACAGACAGACAGACAGACAGACAGACGGATGGACGGAGTCACACATATATTTAATGGTAGAAGTAAACCCTAGTAGATTGATATTGTGCTCAGAGAAAAGGCATTTACTACGGTTTTTATGCATGCTGATCGTAGTATTTCCTTCCAAAACAATAGGAGTAGAATTTACTACATTTTATGTCTCGTTGTCTATATAGTTTCGTCATTTACAGTTTACCTGCTAACTTCAAGGTCGCAGGTTCAAACCCGGCGGAGGTCGATGGATATTTTCGGGCGTAAAAGACCTGAATATGGCTTCCTTCGGAGAGAAAATAAAGCCGTTGGTCCCGTGTCGTAAATTTTTAAACTCCTTGGATGTGCCTGGCTTACCACCACACAATTTACGACTAAAGATTGGCTCCGTAGTAATCATGCTTCGAAACATAAACCAACCAAAAATGTTCAACGGAAGGCGTTTGGTGCAAAGTAAATTGATGAACAATGTGATTTACGCGACGATACTCAAAGGAAAATTCGAAGATGAAGTTCTCATTCCGAGGATCCCAACCGATTTGCTGTTTTGAGTTTAAACGACTTCAATTTTCGATCCGTCTTGCATTCGCCATGACCATTCACAAATCACAAGGCCAATCCTTGAAAGTTTGTGACTGAATCTAGAAAATCCATGTTTTTCCCATGGTCAATTATAAGTGGCATGTTCACGGGTAGGAAGATCATCTGCGTTATTTTTTCTAGCGCCTGAAAATAAAACAAGAAATGTCGTCTATCACAAGTTGCTTCACTGAAGATTGCAACCCATGCAACAAAATGTACGGCCAATAAATAATCATTAAAATACTTGCTTTTTTGATTTTATATTTATTATGCTAATACAATTGAACTTAATAAAATCCAAAATCTGCTCATTTATTGCTTCTAATGCGGAAGAAAGTTCGCTGGGTCAATTAGTAATAGATAAATAAATAACACTATAAGCGTTTTCCTACAAAACTGTAATTAAATAATGCAAGTCTATATTTAACTAAAGGCAAGTTAAGCAACCATTTATGTTTCAGAGCATTAATAATAAAACAAAACACATAAGACTTATTAGAGTGCATATTATCATTATACCAGTTGCTATTAATGTATATATGGACACGCACAACAGGGCTGTATATGAAGATATTAATACCGGTGCTCCCGTAGGATTAAAAACTGCCGCATGCAATTTTTCCTTGTTTACAACGCTGCAGTCCATTACCGATGCATTGTGGTCCCAAGTTGAATTTTTCACTATTCTCTAAAGACCCATTTAATGTCTACGGCAATTTTTCAACCGAATGTTAACTACTTTTTTTCCTAAACGAGCTGATTTACAACATGAAGAAAAGCATTTCCGCTGCAGCCAGGAGAAAGCGAGTCTAAGGTTTGGATTCGCCAATAACCACTGCAGCAGAAGCAGGCATACCTGAGATTTTGGCAGTAAGAGCATAATTTGGCAATGTGTGCGATAATAAATCTCTCCACTTCTGGCAAGGTGCTGGACATAAAAATGTATGAGGAAGCAAACCACGACTTATCTCCTTTTCGCCAGAAGAGGTCTTATTTCTTAATGAAATCTGCACCGTTTTCCTTTGTGCTTTCCTTGAAGAGTGAACACCACTTATTCTAGGAATGTTACTGCTAAAAAATAACTTATACCAAAAGTAAACAGAGTAGCTGAATATTTTATTCAACTGTTAAACAATGGAGAGAAAAAAACCTGAGAATTCCATTCACATTTATTTCTTATCTGTTCAGTTACAAACCGTGCTTACAAAAGATTTTTCTGCTATTTACTTCATACTAATAAAACTAAACATTGGCAGAAATGGTATTATTACTAAGTTCTTTATAAGGACGAGGAAAATGAGGAATACAGTAGGCTAAAGTGACCATCAAAACTTTCAAAAGCTGGTCACTATGTGAAACAAAAAATTGGGTTCCCTTTGCATGGATATGAACAAGCCAAAAGAGATATGAATCGAAAGATGGCCTCTTGTTTTAGAAAAGCTTAAGCAGTTTGAAATTGAAATCGATAACAAGGAAGATCCGGAAACGGTTGACTGTACAGAACATGTATATTACATAAATTGTGGTTTTTAACGAGATTTACATTTTTGTGTAAGGTTTTGTCTATCTCTTACGGTTTACCAGTTACAAAAATCATCCAGAATGAAGATGTCTTCAGAGGTAATTTTAAATAATTACATTTCATTTATTGCGTAAAAATCTTTATATAACATATTTAATAAACATTATTAGAATAATTAGAAATAAACATTTTTCCATATTACGGTAATTTAGGGCTAGGGAATTTTCCCCAAAACGTTCATTTTGCAGCCTTTACTTAAATTACATTTTTTTTTTTCGTTTCTGAGTTATCGTGTTCACTAATACACCGACACACGGTCGTTTTGATTTTTTTTTAATCAAGGGCCCCTGAAAGTGTATTTTTGTGAAATCTCGGTATGGAATATTTGGGTGGAATGCAATACCTTCGTTATCTATGCACTTTGTACAAATTAGAGAAAGTAAAAACCATGGCGATGTATTTGATTGCCTATAATGCTTTTCTTTATTGAATGTTGGAAGAGTTCCCTTGTCAGTTATATTTCACGGCACGTCAAAGAACCTCAAGCGTGATATAGAGGCCTCTGTTCAAAATTAAGCGATCTTTCACGCGCAATTTAGAATGGGACGCTAAGAACCATAGCAGTTAAAAAGCGTTCATAAATAACATGCCATTTACACCTTCCGGTCTCTTATCGGATTAAAACGAGACAGGGAAAGGTCTGGAGAACGGAAACATTTTAACTTAGTAGTTGGAAAACGCTGGCCAGAGGGGTACCTCTTTTATAGGTTGTATATCAAAAGGCTGGCACTCAACGCTTAACCAAAGAACAGATGTCGGTTCTCAGGTTAGGAGCAAATGAAGCAAGGAGTAAGACAAGCATTTATGTGAAGTGAAATTGCCTTATAAAATTACGATGTTTATTACATATTTCGTTGAAAGGAACAACGTATATGGACCCAAATAATTGCCCTTATTGAGCTGCGGAGCAACGTGGATAATTTTCAAGAACAGGGCCAAACCAGTGGAAGAAATGACACGAAGGGTGTAACTAGATAAGCTTCGTATTACAAATAAAAGTATAAAATCGTGGTAAGGAATCGATTTTTGAGTAAGTGAACCACGTAGAACAAAGCAGTATTAAAAAGTTGTAATTTTGTATTCTTTGAACATGTTTAAGAAACTTCCTTATACCTAGTTCTTTCAAAGCTCCGAAAATCAATATTATTACATTTCCAAAGTGATTTTTGAAAGATGGAAAATATTACATTTTGAAGCATTTTTAAAGGTAGTATAGGAATAGAAAGGACATTGTCATAGTCAAGATTCGAACCCCAACATTCTGTTTCCTGGGCCACTGCTCTGTAATAGCTATGAAATCGTTGCTGGTAGGTCTGGTTTATTTATTTTTATTCTTCTTATTATTATTATCATCATCATCATCAGCAGCTCTACCACATGACCATCTCGCGATTTAACTGAGCGAGACTGCTCCTGCTGTAATGAGACTCACATTCGGGCGATTCTGGGTTCTTTTCTTGATTCACTCTGGCCTGGTTTTTCATTGGTTTCCCATGGTTCATATAGGCTGTGAAGTGTTTGTCAAACACAATGTGCAGATATTTATTCCTGGCCTTACAAAATAGCAGCCTTCTCTGAGCCACCACCAATGAAAGAGGGAAGCCTCTCTAAGCAGTACGCTGGTGTCACCGAGTCCGCAAGTTTGGAATCTTTGGAACATCTGCGTCTCTGTTCTTCAAATAACATGAGGCTTCTATCTTCCAGCTGTTCCTTCAGCTAATCTAATCTTCTTAGGGATATCCGAGTTGGGCTGATGTGCGAGGGGTCCCTCTATTCAGTGGTCTAGTTCATCTCTCTAATTCACAGATATCGCGTGTATATTCAAAAAGAAGGAAAGTGATTCTTTATTAGCAACGGCTTCGAGTTAGCAAAATCAAACCTCTATCATATTAAAATCTATTCAGCAGTGACCATGAGTCACTGACGGCATATAAACACGTCTCGTGATGGTTTCACAGCATAAAAGTCCGGTAACAGTAAAACCTTACCTATCTCCATACGTCCAGGCATTTCCTTAGCTTGCTGATAAACGTTTCTTGGATATGATTTCAAATTACGCAATGATAGATATTAGTTGCATTCAGGATGCGGAAAGCAAGCTCAAATTTGTATGGCTAGCCTGTTGAGGTTGTTAATGACCTGATAACCTAAAAACAGGAAGGAAACGTACATTTTCTTATATACTCTATTATATGACTACAATAATTTAATGACATTGTGTAAGATTTCAGCAATGAATACGGAGGAGAATATCTCACGCAAAGTGACCTACACAGCTCTAATGTGACTAACACTCCCCAGGAAGAAGGGAAAAACCGCAGGTGGCTACAGACCACAGGCAAAAGGCCCACAAAAAGGCGCAGAAGTCTCTAAATCCCTAGTTCGAGAGCCCGCTCCACTCCAGAGCTATCCCGATAGAACGATGAACGGCCCTTATAATCGGACAGGCCTCTAGTGTGCACGGGGAATACTGCTTCCGTAGACCAAGCTTCTCCCCAACACTGCCTCACGCCACAACACCTCGAAGCACATGAAACTGGGAAGGCAGAGGAATGAAATAGAAATAAAGGAAAGAAAATTTTGGTAGAACAGAAATCACAGCGTAATTCGCCTACCGACAAGGGAACACCACCTTAAACCCATGGTTAGAGTGGGAGGGCGACGGAAATCGAGCCTAGCCTTACTTTTGTGAATCTTATGTTACTGCGGCACCAACTGCTGAGCCAAAAGCTACTAGTAAAATATTACACCTAAATATTTTATTCCTTTAGTGTTTATTTAGTCACTTTAGTGACAACTCAGGAGTGGTTTCCTGAGAAGTGCCAAATGAGAAATATCCAATTAAAATCTGACCCATTTAATAAAAAGGTTTCCTCTTTCAGGTTTAAAAATTAGAATTAGTTTTGGATTACAAAATTCGAACTATTTATCATATGCCATGTCAGCATATATTAAGCCATCATTGCAGTGGTTTTTTGAGTAGGGAATCTTTAGTTCGCGAGTTCGCCACTATGTGCTCACCGTGACGAGTGATGAACTTACAACTTTCGGACGTGAACATGGCGAATTTAGCCCAGGGAGTTTTTCTTTCAAGTATGGGTTTCTTTAACGCGTAGAAAAACGTTACACGGGGCCAAGGCTTTAACTCCCTTCCAAAGAAAACTATGATAGAGAGTTTAAGGTCTCAAAGAATCCAACACCCTCCACAACCTTGCTACTCAACGTTACAGCATGATGGTCACTATACCCTGGAGGGTGACAGAGGTAATGTAAGATTCGAATTTTTATCAGTTTTAGTAAAGATGCGACGTTAAATTAAACAATAAATATTTTGGTTTTTATAAAAAATCTTTTGGATCCAATGTAGAAAGAAACCAATCTCGACCGGCCAGGGCGTACTCGGCCATATAAAACATAGCCAAAAATTGAAAATCAACCAGTTAACATCACATCTTATGTCTTCAAGTTTAATATATCAGCAGGTGCCCAACTCAAAAACTTTTGTTTTATTTTATTATAACATTCATTTACTGTTTTTTACTCAGTGGACAATATTTCGTATTTCGTTGTTTTTACGCTATTTAAAATCATATGTTCAATGCAAAAGGGCTTCACCTGTTCAACAAAAGCAAAACAAATTAACACAAATAGGATCATAACATTGAATACAGCATTTACCGAAATAATTGTAAAACAATGAATTCAGTTTGAGCGTCTGGGCATAATATATCAATTATTTTAACATTCTTCTTCGATGTAAACCATCAGTGAGCCTATATTGCTTATATTTTGGAAGTATAAACTTATTGGTTAAATATTTACGTAGAAATAACATTTGAATTGTAACTCATGGAAATTATATGTGTAACGTTAAGAGATTTTGAGTTTTAACACATTTTATGCAGAGTACTAAGTTGTAAAAGGCAACAAAAGTGTTATCCAGTTTATTTGAGAACTTAAATTTATTTGCAGCTTCGAAACATACCAAATATGCAATGAAAATCATCACCATCTTTTCTTGGGAAGGGTCATTATAGGCTTTACCGATACGTATTTTATAGATAAGCTCTCTTTGGTCTTCCTTCATCTCTCTATTACGTTTATAGAATTTGCTTCATGTTTTAAGAGCCGACTCAACATTCTATCAACCCATCAAAGTTAGCAGTCTACAGAGCACATCGCTTAATCGTTTTATAATTATTTGGGCCGTACTGTAATCTGGAAAACTTAAAACGTTTTTTTGTAATGAAACTTTGATATATCGAATATTTGATCGAAATGACATTTTACTTGCGTACCTACCATAAGAAGTCTGCTAGAATTAATTCAGATATACTTGGATTAGTTGTTCATTTATTTTAAAGGGGAGGAACAACCTTACAACCCATAAACATCATTCTTGGAGGTTGCATTAACTCCCCATGCACATTGTTAATGACTAAGAGAAAGCACTGGGAATGCTTGATGTTTTCATGCACATTATCTGAGTCGGTTCCACTTGAGCGCCCCGGTTAGTAGCATTAGTGAGCATATTTGCGTGCCACTGTAAGCGACACCCGTGACATGACGTGCGTAGCTCCCAGTCTGTAAAAGCATGCTAATGAGAGAAATGTGTCATGCAGAGGGTAAATACAGAGTTTGTTAGTGTATGTATAGGATTTCTCGACATTAGGGACAGAGATATTGAGTGAATGAGAGGTGAGGTGAGGAGGTGTGAGACGGGGTATTATTGCAGCAGTTCTAGTTTGATTCTCTTCGTGCCTTTGCAGTCTAAAAATGACTACTCGTGACGGTAAGATTCTTGTAACATAAAGCATATTCTTCTTATACAGTGGATTCGTGATTCTTTGTGAAGGAGATGTTTGGAATGTATCTAAATCAACTGAATTTTTTCCTATGAGTTTAAATGCATGCTGTGTGTTTGAGGATACTAATCTTGTGAGGTGCATTCGTACATTAACAGCTGTTTGGTGATTAAGGTGTACTGGGAGTGACGTTGAAAATTTATTTCTTTTATTGACATTTTATTGAAAATTTTACAAGATTTAATTTAAATTAGATAAATACTTTACCAATAATAAATTATCTCGTGAATATTATTATGCCAATATATTGCATAATCAAAATGTTCCACGCGCCTCAAAATTTGAGAAATGTGTTGACATTTTTTAATTAAAGCTTTAAACCACACACAAAACATAACACGTTGATATTTCAGTAAATTGCATTACTCAGTTAAGAAATTTTAACATTTACAGTTAATAATTTTTTCATAAAATGTTTCTTTGAAAATTACTAATAAAGTTAGGATAATTTTGTCTCCTATAATATTACATCAGATGCTTTTGCACATTTTGTAAATTTTAGTTCTATTTAAACAAAAACAGAGATTCGTGATTGTAAACTTTTATGGATACAATTTTGAAGGAAAGAGTGAAAATGTTTATTTTTGGTAAGTTGTATAGAAATGTGTCTTCTTTTTTTTTTCTTTAGTAATTGTATCACTGCTGTATTGCCTGGTAGAGTGGAAGAGAGGGGCCTTATGAAACTGTCCAACCAGGATAAATAAATAAAATATAATTTAAAAAAAACACTGTTTTATAAAATATTATGCATGGAAACAGGTATACGTATAGTCTTCAAATGGATGTAGAGTCTAAAACAAGGAGAGAGGGACACGTAATTGTTCACTTTATATATTCTCCAAAATTTCCAAAAATCAATTGCTTCAACAAAATAAATAAATTACTTTTTTGACCGACTCTAATAACATTTTCACTTCGTGTTCATTAACGTTTTGGAAAAGCAGAACGCAAGAGTGTAGAAATAAGGGGGACTTAGTTACACTTAAATGTACAGTTTCACCCTCGCCTTTACACTTCCCTTGTTTCGTAATTCTAGCCACTAGATGGCAGGTTTCTTACTCTATGCCAAACAATGGGTAGCGCCTAATACTGCCAATGGGTATGTTATTTTTGCTTGAGTAATCTTAAGTTAATGGTAATCATGACAATATTAATAAGTCTTACGATAAAAGTCCCTTAATTTAATAACTGGACTACATGAGTGTGATATACATAATACGTCATACATGTTGTTGATGACTTTGATACATCAACAACAATAGTAATATATTCCCGAGTATATATATTTTTTTGTAGTATTTAACGCCCGCTAAATGCGGAATGCAGATAGAGCACCGGTGGAATGCGATGGCGGGGGAAACCGGAGAACCGGAGAAAACCCGCCCCTGCCCCGCTTTGTCCACCTCAAAACTCACATTCGGTCGCTTAGGATTCAACCCGGGCCGTCTAGGTGAGAGGCGAGTGGTCTCGCGAGTATGTGCCTATGAATTAAAGCAAACAAAGATAAAACTAGATCAAACTAATATTCTTTTGGTGACAATAATATGTTTCAATGCTGACTTGAGGTAAAACTTTTTCGTAAACACTAGTCTACTGTGAATTTCAACTTTGTAGGTAGCTCATTTCTTACCATCAATCCTACAAGGTCAAGTCACAAATTATATTACTTGGGGTTTGTTTTTTTTTTTTTTTTCTTCTTAACTAATGGGAGTCAAATTCATTTACAGAAATTAAACAGCATCATTCTTCGCATCTTAGCGTGTAAACAGAGATACATATATTTTTATAAATTATACCTTAATGTCTCCACACTTCGGTGTATTAGTTGTTTTTTCTCTTCATCTAACAGCTTTCCCATATAATTTGCTATCTGATATGTTTTCAATGGTCTTCACTGCGAGGCGAAATTAGCAAGTATAGATTATCTTTTCTTTTCCACGTTTTCTAACCATACTACTTGACGTGCTCGGCTTGATATATGGAATAATTTACCTTGCAGAAGGCATTCAAACTTAGTTCAGATACAACATTCGTCATAGCGAGGCCCTTGCAATTAAGGTTGTTTTAATTTTAAAGCTTATTAGTTGAAAACTGCCACACTTAATACGAGTAAATAAAGACATTATAACATTAATTCAAACGTTTACCTGAAACACTTTCTCAGGTAATATAGTTAATGTTTTAATCAGCGGAAAAACGCAACATTTCTGGAATCACCTTGCTCATTTTTATTTGATAGTGATATTTTCTGGTATTTTAATGCAGTGAAAATAAATTATTCATTTGTTTAAGTTATTAATTATAGATAAACGTATTTTAGTTTCCATGAAGTTATTGGTCTTAAAATTTTCTACGTTTTATTTTCAGTATAAATTTACATTTTAACAATAAATAAAGTCGTGATAAACTGCATTCTTAAATCCTAAGATGGTATATTTGTGATTATTTATGCTAATTTGCATATAACTCAGATCAAAACTGAGATGTAAAAAAATATTTCATTTGCAAGAATTTAAAACTCGGAAAACTCCACAAGGAGGAAAGAGAAGTGATTTGAACATGTTGCTGGGCTTTTAAAAATGGGTGATTGTGAAATATGTTCAGTTGAAATGAGGCACACGCGTATATAGAATATTTATGTGATACAAATCATTAGCAGTATAAGTACAGATACTTGTATTTGTAATTAAGTCAGTGTAATGAACAACGTTGCATAAATATTTGCAGTATATTTTCAAGTTGATTGGTACCTCTAAGTAGGCGTTGCACGTACCTCATTCTTGTTTATTTTTCCTGAGATGGCGGGTCGGAAGGCATAACTTTGAATGGGTGACCCTCTGTATAACAAATGTTCGTACTGTAGTAATCCTAGCCAAAAATAACGTACAAAACGCCACAGAGGGAATGTTTAAATAAACAAGTTTCCTAAAAGGCCTAGGGAAAAATTTCTAGAAAACTGAAAAAAAAAAAAAAAAAAAAACTCGCAGAGTTTCAAAATGCTTTTTGGAATAACTTCTTTAACAAACGGCCATTAAAGGTATGTATATAAATCCGGCTCATAAGTTACTGGCAATGAAACACAGTTTGATCAGAATCTACTAATAAAACAAACGCCTGATTGTCCCGAGCAAGAAGTGGGTTTTCACAATAATAAGAATTTAGACTCGCCAAACATGTATAACCCCAAATTTTGCCTAAGGCGAAAGAAACCCCTCTTTTGTCTATCCGTGGCGGCTGCGTAGTAAAGCTTCGCTGTGCTTTAGAAGATGGTCTGTCCCACCGCGAGTTCTCCAGCTGACTGACATGCTTCTCTCTCACACGAGTGCTAGCCTGAGAAGTGGAGGAAGGTTAGTTCTTACATTTTCCACCAGGTCTCTGCAAAATGTCAATTTACATCACTCTGGCAATAGCTGTGTGACGATTAGATAACGGCGATGCGATCTGAACTGTGAAGAGGGATCATTTCTCATGTTGTATTGAAAGTATGTAAGTTTGCATGTTTTCGTCAAAGCCAGTGATCCTCGTGTTTCGTAAGCAAGCATGACATATATTGAACCATAACGGAAAGTCTATATTGACAATGTTGTTCATTTCGCCACACAGCTAAGAACATCCAAAAAACATCGTGTTGTAAATTATCTGACAGGTAGATATACGAAGATAAAACACAATTAACACATTAAAGTGGATATATATTAAGGTATTATTAATCAAAATGTTTATATTTATAATCTTAGAAAAACAGATATGTTATTTTCACCTAAATGCCAGTACTTCTTAAATTAACTATTTTTTCAAACTAGCATAACTCATTTAGCTCATAATGCACATCTATTATAACATTTCGATGCTTATAGCTTAAACACTTGCTCCATATACATTCCAGTGCAATACATTTTAGCTGAAGTAGAAGAATTAATTACCTAATCTAATATATAGCTTTGGCTGTGTATCATTAAATGTTAACCACTATAGATGCAACATGGGCTTTATTTATACACTATAAGACTCGCACATAAATTTTCCTCTCGTTTTTTGTGCAATGATTAAACACATTTTCTAATAGCATTGCTGTCTATCGATGGCAATGCTGACCAGAAATACTTTGCGGTTGGTGAACGTACTGACTGCATTTAGAGCAAGTTCAGAGCAATTCTTCTTTTCGGAATGCAATAAACTTTATTAGACTCAAGTGGTGAAATATTTCCGTTTAATCCGCTGGTTCTTGTCTTTTGTCGATATAAATGGGAGGGAAAACGCTAGGAAACTGAAATATGTGGAGAATGAGATGGTAGAGTATGAACTCTTTGTCATTGCGCACAATATGATTTGAAGAGGATTTGGTGCTTCTGGATGTCAAGAAACGACGTTACTCTACGGAAAGTTTATCAACTACCCTTTGAGTATAAAATGCAGAAAGGGTAATAACATATTATTAAGACTAGAACAGGTCAGTAGAAAATGACTCAATTTATTTTTAACAATTTCAGGTCTTTAATTATAAGCCTTGAGTAGAATTTGTCATTAAGATCTCCCTAAAATCGTAATGTTTAATTTTTCCACCACGTTTAAAATTCATAATAGGTATATAAGGTACTGCATTACCCCCAAAAAATCAATAGCAAAATTTCATTGTAAATTTTAGAGAAACTTCTCTGTGTTTCTATAAACCACACAATAAAAACATAGTCGATTAAGTGTCAAATAATACTAATGGTATTTTGCAAAATTATGGTTATGAAATATTCTTAGAATCGAATTTATGAACGTTGGCTTATTTTGGCTAGGTAAACCTTTGTTGTTGTTTTTTTACTCAATATACTTCTCATAAAACAATCCAATACACCCCTCACAAACAGAAAGTTCGACTCTTAAGATATTCAATTAAATTTACCACCGTAAAATTTTATATAGAATACTTCTCAAATCGATTTTCTCAAAAATAACTTTCATAGTTTTGATTACAATAGCATACATCATAGATGTTTTCATTTCATTTGGGAATATCCTCTAAAGCCCTCTTCACTCTGGATGACTTTTACATAACTGGTAAACCGCAATTGATAACCAAATTCTTACGCAAAAGCGTTACATCTCTTTAAAGTAGAAAAGTTATACACCTGTTTTTATATTCTTTTTTAATGATTTAACATGTTGCGATATTGCGCTTTTATCAAAAAGGAATCGTTATTCATTTCCGTTTTTCATTCAAGAAGATCAAAATTTCAACTAAATCACAAAGCTATCCGCTCTTAAAGGATTTGATAATTTTTCAAGCCTGTGGTATTCCCCTATTCAATAAAATGTGTAATAAAGCATTTGCGGTAATATTTATCTAACTCGAAGTAGATAGAGGACTAAGCTTTTGTGAGGAGTGTTACAGAATAAGTAGAGAAATCCATGTGAATGCACAACCGTTTTCTTTATAATTTACCAGATATGGCAAAGACACACGAAGGGGAATAAAGGAATACACTAGGGTAAAGCGATAGTCAATCTTTTAAAAACTGGTGGCTGTGTGAACAAATGAAGTACCGTTCGCTGTGCATGGCCAGCAGTAAAACACAAGAGGATAGAACGAAAATGGCTTCCGTATGAGAAAATTTACTCAGTTTAATACTGAAACAAGGAATATCTTGGATACATAAATTGTGTGTGCACTAACCTTTTTTCTATATCCTACGGTTTACCAGTTAACAAAAATTAATCCGAAACGAAGAGGTCTGCAGAGGCTGCTCCCATAAAATAACCTTAGTATATTGTATTTAATCAAAATCGTTAGAGCAATTTTTGAGAGAAAAAAATGTTCAAATGTTTCCATGTAAATGGTAGTTTGGTGTGCCGTTAATTTTTTTGAAAATCTTGTGTCGCAACCTTGGAAGAAACTAGATTTAAATACTAAATTTGGTATTTAACGTCTTTTCGTTTTTGAGATATGCTATTCACAGGTACTCAAGGTCGCGGGTTCAAACCCGGCGGAGGACGATGGGCGTAAAAATCATTAGCATGGCTTCCTTCGGAAGATAAGTAAAACCGTTGGTCCCTTAAATTTACGGCATGTAAAAGAACTTCAAGCCTGATAGAGAGGCTTCTGCACAAAATTAAGCGGTTTTTCACGCCCAATTTAGAATAAGACGCTGAGTTAAAGAGTGTTCATAAATAACACACAAAAATCACAGATACACTAACACACGAACACACATACGAACTTTTTCCTAAAAAAATGTTTTGGACTCAGGGTACCTCCAAACATATATTTCCGGTGAAATCTCGGCACCGAATTTTTGGGTGAAATACAATACTTCTCTACCTATTATTTGCATAGTACGTGTAGAGAAAGTCATGATATCTCTATAACCGTTTTTACATCGTTACTTCTTACAAATATTTTAAGCTATGAGCAAGTTCATCGTGGTGTTGAAGAGGGAGCTAAAAATGTTAATGTACATTTCCAGGTTATTAGGTAGGGGCCTCTCTGTGGCCAAGTGGTTTGACCACCCACTCTTACTAAGGGTTCGGTCCCAGGCGACAGAATGTGGGATTTGTGGTGGACAAAGCGGCGCAGGGACGGGTTTTCTCCGGGCTCTGATGTTTCCCCCGAAATCTCATTTCACTGATGCTCTACCTTCATTCCGTGCATCATCACTGTAATTGCCTTCGGTGCCATATGCAATAAATCGGGAGTTAAATACTGTAAAAAACAAAGCAAAACAAACAAAACAAACTAATTGGGTCGTTTATGAGGCGTCCAATGCAGTCACGAAAAATTAGATTACGTTATCACATTTATGTTAGGTTTTTGTTTGTGATATTGGACAAAATTTCTGGATTTTTGGTACAAAAACTTCACCTTTTTTTAAAGTAAACATTTGTAATGCATCATAGGGCAGATGCAACAAATTTTTGGACGTCATTATAAACTGTTGAGCTGATTAAATACTTTCTATGTCAAACTTTAAAGCCATTTTCTCAAGGTTTTTTTCTTCTTATTTTCCCATATTCAAAAATCTATCTTCTCCCACAAAAATGCTGCTACAGATCTGAAAATGTTTCCTAACGTGCTTCAGAATGTGTGCAATAAAATGTGTTGGTCATAATTTAGCTTTAAAATAGTTATGGCACAAATATACGTTTAACTTGAGCATATGTGAGCTCACTAGTTTTTATACGTGTTACATACACGTTTTATCAAAGTTTAGCATTAAAATACATAAAAATAATTAATTAATTTGCTAAACGAAATATTATAATCTATCAGAGATCACAGATATATGACGTAATAGGGTTGCTAAGCAGATGCTGTTGCATTCAACACTTATAGATGAAAACGTAAGATAATGAAAAAACTATTGAATATGTGGATTGCACGCCGTTTAACGTTTTGAACAATGACAAAAGTGCTGGAAGTTTATTAATTCTGGAAAAATCAAAAGAAAAGGATGTAAAATTTGTGCCTGGAGATACGAAAAACGCGTTACTTTGACTAATGAAAACATTAGAGAAAATTATTGTCCTGTTACCATGGTGATTGCGTTATTCATTTGCTGTTACTGTCGTCAAAAGAATACGTTTTAATGCTAAGATTGCATAAAAATAATTCTCAGCTTTTACTTTCTCTACACCTACTATACACTTAGTGTATAGAAAAGGTATTGCACTACACCCAAAAAAATTGGATACCGAGATTTCACCGGAAATATATGCTTTAAGGTTCCCCGTAAACAAAAAAAGCATTTTAAGAAAAAGGTCGATGTGTGTCCATATGTCCGTGTGTCTGTGAACACCATAAAAGTCGGTAAGATACCAAACTTGGTATTTAAGTTTAGTATCTTCCAGGGATGCGACATGAAGATTTTTGGAAAAATACCCTCACCCCACACTACCCTTTACTAGGAACTTTTTTCGAAATTTTTTATTTTCTAAAATGTGGCTCTAATGATTTTCATTAAAATATTGTATATTAAAGATATTTGTCTGACAAATGAAATGTATATCTTGAATTTTCTGGGTTTAGCCTCTAAAGATTGCTTTATTCTGGACGAATTTTACGGAATTTTGCACAACTGTTTAACCGTAAGATATGGACAAAAACTTGCCACCCAAAAAATGTAGAGCACGTTAAAACACAAGATTTATGTTATATACATTTTTTCGTGGAGTTTATCGTTTTTGAGATATCCCTTGTTTTTAATTTCACCCTTAAAAACATACTTTTCTCATACAGGAATTTTCAAACTCTTGTCCATACAACAAAGGAACTTCAGACACACAGCAACCAGGGTTTAACTATTACGCTAACCCATGGGACCCACTTATTTCGCCTCTACTTACAAGGAAGCAAGTAATAAGTCTATTTCTGCTAATTTTTTTCTTGATTAGCATGAAGTAAATAGAATCATAAGCTTTTTAACAATAATTTGTTGCAGAGATGTAGAGAAAGTCATGTGAATGTAACGCGTAAGATTTTTTCACTTTATGATACAAAATATATTTTAAAAAACACAGCTTAAATGAGAACAAGAGCATTACTTTTAAAAGGGACAAGAACAACGAATTAGAACCTTGTATTTTGTGAGGGGAACAGAATAGTTTTGTTCATGTTTAAGCGCAAGTAAGGAGGTAAGAAATTGGAAGAGACAAATCTGGGAACACAAATGGATAAGTATGTCAGAAGAAATGATCATGATAAAATCTGATGTGTTCCATTCACATGACTTTCTCTACATCTCTGCAACAAATTATTGTTAAAAGGCATATTTTGCTATTTACTTCATGCTAATCAAGATAAAATTAGCAAAAATAGCCTTATTACTTGCTTCCTTGTAATTAGAGTAAATATAAGTTAAGGTGACAGTCAAAAGCTGGTTACTATGTGACTTTGTTTGTATGGACAGGAGTTGACAAATTCCTGTATGAGAAAAGTACAACTTTTTTAAAGCTGAAACCAAAAACAAGGAATATCTCAAAAACGATCAACTCCACGAAAAAAGTTTATATAACATGAATTGTGTGCTTTAATGTGCTCTACATTTTTTGGGGGGTCAGTTTTTTCCCATCGCTTACGGTTAGCAAAAGTACGTAAAATTCATCCAGAATAAAGTAGTCTTCAGAAGCTATTTCCAGAAAATTATGTATATAAATATAATTTGTCAGGCAAATTTCTTTAATATACGATATTTTAATCAGAAGCGTTAGAAGCATTCTTGAGTAAATCAAAATGTTCGAAATTTTTTCCATATAAAAGGTACTTGGGGTTGGGGGATTTTCTTGAAAATCTTCCTGTCGCGTCCTTAGAAGATACCATACTTAAATACCAAGTTTGGTATTTTAACAGTATTTTCGTTTTTGAACTATGCTGTCCACACACACATAGATACACACATGGACCTTTTTGCAGAAATGCTTCTTTTTTTTGGATTCAGGGGACCCAAAATATGTATTTCCGGTGAAATCTCGGTATCGAATTTGTTGGTGCAATACGATACCTTTTCTATACACTGTATACATAGTAGTACAGAGAAAGTAACAATGTTCAAGGGAAGGGAGACAGAAGAATTTGAAATAAACAGGACAATATTTGGAATGAAAGAAAACTGGATAAGAAAAGAAATACTAAAATAACACACTGAAAACGAAAAGAATAGGGTGGAGTAAGAATCACAAACTAACCACTCTCTAACCACTAGAAAGCTAAGCGGATACCTAAAGCTTATTTGTACATTACGATAATCAAAACAGCTTAAGAGATATGAAAGTAAGGAAAGAAATATCTGACCTGTTCCATTCACATGACCTTCTCCATCTCCGTAACAAAGTATTATTAAAAAGCTTCTACTTTATGCTAATTGACATAAACATCATTAGAAATGGTGTTATTACTTGCTTCCTTGTAAGTAGAAGATAAATAGGGTATTGCAGTAGGCTAAAGCGATAGTCAAATTTTTTTTAAAAACTGGTTTGTTATTTAACTGAAATATGTTTTTTGAATGGCCAAGAATTGACAAGTTCCCGTAAGAGAAAATGTAAGTATTTTAAAACTGAAACCAATAACAAGGAATGTCTCGGAAATGGTCAAGTCCAGAAAAAATGTACATAAATGTTATGGTTTAACGAATCTACATATTTTGTACATTAAGTTTTTGCCTACGGTTATGGTTTACCAGTTATGCAAAAATTAACCAGAATGAAGAGGTCTTCAGAGGGTATTTCCAAAAATATTTAAGATACATATTTTACTGGTGATGTAACATATCTTTAATATACGGTATTTTAATGATAATCGTTAGAGCCATTTTTGAGAAACTCATTTCCCCCCCCATTTTTTTCCACATAAAGTGTAGTTTAGGGTGGGGTAATTTGCTCAAAATCTTCATGTGGTATCTTTGAAAGATACTCAATTAAATATCGAGTTTACTAATTTACTGATGTTTAGTTTTTGAGTTATCGTGTTCACGGATACACACACATACATACACACTATATTTTTATTCAGGGAGTCTCAAAACATATATTCCTAGTATCGACATCTTGGACGGAATACAATATCTTCTCTTATCTACTATATATGTTGTACATGTGCGCTAGAGAGAGAAACGAACTGTTGAAGGAAAGGGAAAGAAAAGAATTTAAAACAATAAGAGCATATTTGGAAAGGATGAAATAAAAGTGGATAAGAAAAGACAAAGAGAAAAAAAAAAGAACAAGAGAGAAAACATAGAGAATGAGTCGTCATAGTTTGCACAAAAAAAAGAGAGCTACACTGGAAAGCAAAACAGAGAGATAAGCGAATGTTGCTTTAAAGAATACCCAAAGTGTGTTTTTACATTGTGATAAGGAAAATAATTTAATGAATATGAATCTAAACAAAGGAAATGTAAGCTAAGTACAATAATTATACGGGGGTCATTTCAGAAGTGATGGCAACAATTTCTTATCAGCCAATAAAGCTGCAGGAAACAAAACTCAGGTTATACAATTGAAAGTTGCTGGAATGTTTTTCGCAATGTTGGTACTAAATTGGGATCCGGGAACAAGGAGCTATGTTTCGGGGCCATTGAAAGATGCTTAAATATTCATAATTATTTTATTCGTATTTTGTACATATGCGTTAACACCTTCAAAATAATCGCCTAAGGCTTCAAAAAATCTTTACCAATGACGAGGAATACCATCAACTTTAGAGACAGCCATCTTGGAACACACTCTCTAGATTACTAACGTTTGTATATGTCTACTAGCACCTACCAATGCGCTGAGACGTCATCTGGTGGTGGCATCCCGCACTGTGTTTAAATATTGCAATAACCATATATTAGGATATTCGGAATATATAAAATAGTTGCCACTTCTGAAACGACCCTCGTATTATATTACAGATTCAAAGTGAATTCATGGGTACAAGAATATTGAGAATGCTAGTAATGCTACATAACTTCGACACTGCTGTACTTAAATGTTCCACTACCTCGTACGTCAGCAAGTCTAGCCTCTCTATTGGTTTATTGTAAAATTCCTCCTTTTTAACCTGGCTCTCAACTCGGAAAATGCCAGCTGTCGCAGGTAGCGGAATCTCGACTGGGGGTAGACAGCCATATTTTACTTCCATCCCAAAAGTAAAATGTGTGTAACGGAGACGAAGAATAAGAAGGCATATCGTCATGATAAAGTTGCCAGTCACAGCTGCGGCCGTTTACTTCCTGAGGCATTCCTTGGCTGACGAGCATTTTGATGCAGAAGCTAACATTTTGAAATACACGATGTTCCTAAATAAACTTTAAGGCCTTTTCATACAAATACGTACACCAAAACTTTAATAAAACAAAATATCTGACGTGTTTCATTTACCTGATATTCTCTACATATTCTGCAGCAAATTATTGCTAGAAAAGCTTCTTTTTATTTCATGTTGATCGATATAAACATTAACAGAAGTGTGTTATTCTTATTTCGTTGTGGATAAAAGGTTAATAAAGGAATGCGCTAACTAAAACAATTTTTTAAAAACTTTGGTACTATTTGCATGCCCAGAATGAAAGAAAAAGGAAAAACAGAAAAATTAATGGCCATTTTCTATTTAGATAAATCAAAGTCTTGAAAAGTATAAACCAAGAACAAGTTAGAACTCCTCAAAGGCATTCACAATCCACTTGTAAGCGTAAAGCAAGCTGGCAAGGTTTCTAGATCTGTGAATTACCAATGGATATCTTCCAACCGCTACGCAGTTTCAAATTCAATAACATAACCAGCAATTTCATATAATAAAAGCACGATGATCTTTTAAAATTAATAAGTAGGCTATAAAAACTACGTACACTCAGCTGCCACTTGTAGCAGTAAGGTTACAATAATTGTTTGATCAAAAAATTTAAAAGAATACAAGCATGGAGGCTGCAGAAAGTGACGAAGCTGCACGTTAAATGCAATGTGCTTTATCTCTTTGCGCCTTACGATTTGTGAGGTCTAAGAAACGGAGACTCGGATGGTGGGTACATCTATTAAAGCACGATTCGCAGGGAGACTGTCATAAACTCTTGAGGGACATGAGAGGTGGCGCGGTACGGCCAAACAAAAAGACTATATACAGTAGGCACTGTAAAGTCTCGCATTGCGATCGTCTGCTGTTGAACATCAGGCAACACATAGAGGAAGAAATACAGAATTCTTTCTCTTCTTGTACGCTTGTACGCATGGATAAAGTTTGAAGTTTGCAAACTCTTGCGTTGCATTGCCTGTGTCTTATGTGAATGCTCATAATGAATAGCATGTGTGTAAAGTCTTGTGCTTAGACTGCGTCTGCGCTTTTACCTAGTTATGAATGGGGCATTATTATCAGTTATGCTAAAGTTATCCAGAATAAAGAGGGTGTCAGAGACTATTCGCAGAAAAGTTCAAATTTACATTTTAATTATCATTAGCAGATACAGTATCTTTATAAAATATAGCATTTTAATAAAAATCCTTAGAGAAATTTTTGAGAAACGAAAATTTCGAAAAGTCTTCTATGTAATGGTAGTCTTGGTTGGGGTGTTTTCCTGAAAATCTCTGTGCTACATCCTTGAAAGATCATGAACTTAAATTTCAAGTCTGTTACTTAACCTACTTTTGTTTTACTTATGCTGTTTGCAAACACACACACACACACACACACACACACACACACACACACACGGGCCTTTCATAAAATACTTTTTTTTTGCAGGAAATGTCAAAAGGCGCTTAATCAGAGAAAGCTCGCCATCGAATTTTTGGGTGAAATGCTACTACCTATTATCTATGTGGTAGAGAAAGAGGAAGAAAGAAAATTCTTTACTTTACTGCCCCTTGACCCAAGTTGTTATTTTCTCTGCTGTGCTCTATAAGTACAGAGCCTATTGCATTCCACCCAAAAGCTCGGTGTCGGAATTGCATTGAGTCCCCTTTAACGAAAACTCATTTTTAAAAAAAAAAATCCATGTATGTGTTTGTGTGTAGTGTCTGTAAACGTCTAACGCAAAATAAAACAACGCCTGAAGTGCTCTTCATTTTGAATTAGTTTTGCACAACTAGTAAACTGTAAGAGATAAACAAAGATTACTGTACAAAAGTACTCCATTATTATGTTATAATTCAATGTGATCAAGAATAGTCATATGAAACACTAACTCAATTCCTGTACTGCATCGTAGTAAGAATTCTGTAGTCAAGCAAAGAAAAAAAAATGTCTGATGTGTTCCATTCACATAACTTTTTCTAGTTGTTTAATACTCAAAGATTATTGCTTTGTCCACTTCATACTAAGCGAGTTAAACATTAACAGAATTGATCTTATTCCTTGCTTACCTGTAAGTAGAAGGGAACATATTAAGTTAAAGCTCTTCTCCTGCAGGGAAGCAGGTATAATAAGAACAATTTTGCTTATGCTTATCTTGATATGCATTATGTATATAAAAGAATAATCTTTTGTAAGAATAGTTTGTTTCCAGAACAGATCGAAAGAGGTATGTGAATAGAACACATCAGATTTTTCCATACTGATACTCGCTGCTGTGAGTTGTTATTCGGCATGTACTCAGCTAAGCATGTACAGTGGTTCAAGGAAGCAGTAGGAATGTTTACGCTCCGATAAGAACAAGCTTCCGGGTATGGCATAGATTGAAATGGACGACACCGATTGGAAAACGTGGCAACAATGTGGCAGAGAGACCACGAACCAATCCTGTCAGATGCGCAGTTAATTCTCTCAGGCAGTAAAGCGTCAAGGTCAGATCACTTCATTCACCGGTTTCCACTGAGTTGGCATCATACAAATCTTATGTGTGCCTTTCATATGACTTTTTCCAAATCTCTGTTACAAATTATTGTTAAAAAGCATATTCTTCTATCTACTTTATGATCATTGAGATAAACATTAGCAGAAATTGTCTTAATTACTTTAATTTCTTGCTTCCTTCTAAGTAGAACAAAAATAAAGGAATAGGCTAAAATGATAGTCAAATCTTTTAAAAGTTCATTCCCATGTGGTTGAAGTCCGTTTCTATGCAGGGCCAGGAGTTTACAACTTTCCGTGTGAAAAAAAGTTTTAAATATTTTAAATCTGAAAGAAATAACGAGGAATATCTCAGAAATGTTCTATTCCACGAAAAAATCGTATATGACATAAATTGTCTGTTTTAATGTAATCTACATTTTTTTTTGTACTTAGTTTTTGTCTCTCTCTTACGGCTTACCAGTAATGCAAAATTCAGCAAAATTCATTCTAAATATAGAGATCTTTAGAAACTATTCCCAGAAAATTCAAGATATACATTTTATTTGCCATATAAATATTTTAATACACGGTATTTTAATAAAAATTGTTAGTTGTTTTTTTAATTACATTTTCAATTTTTTTCCACGTCAAGTATAGTTTGGTGTGGGGGATTTTTCTCAAACTAAAGATACTAAACCTAAATATCAAGTTTGTTATTTTACCGACTTTTCGTTTTTAAGTTATCGTGTTCACAGACACACGGATTCACACACTCATGGACTTTTTTCTAAAAATTCCTTTTTTGGATAGAGACCCTAAAACGAGTATTTACGGTGAAATCTCAGTAATACATTTTTGGGTGAAATGTAATACCTTCTCTGTACACCATGTACATAGTACGTGTAGAGAAGTAAAAACAGCAAACCTGGCGTTAACTTTCGTCACAAAATAAATACTCGCGGCTTTGCATGAAATTACATAGCACATCTACTTACAGACTTTTCATTCAGTTTTCCACCAGAATGCTCTTATACCTTTGAGACACAGTGCACACCTGGAATACTGGTTTAATAACTTGAGTATAAGTTTGACCTAGTTTATACACTAACGCGATTTACATTACAATCTCTGTATACCAGGCTGTGTTATAGCTCACAACTGCTGGCGCCAACTGAAACAGTTAAAGTAATGCATCTCTCTGAAATTTGGAAAATCTACAATAGTTTTGTTGGAACTTATACCTGTTATTACATACAATAACCAACGTTTTCTACCAGTGGCAAAGTTCTAGCCTGTATACTTATTTAAACAATAGTTTTTAGTTTCTCAAACACCTTATAGTAGGTTGAAAAAGTATTGCATTCCACCCAAAAAATCGATGATACCGAGATATAGCTGTAAATAAAACTTTAGGGTTCCCTGAATCAAAAAAAAAAAAAATTCTGATATGGTCCATTCACATGACTTTCTCTACATCTCTTCAAAAATTATTATTAAAAAGCTTATGCTTGTTTTTACTTCATACTAATCGAGATTAAATTAGCAGAAATAGTCTTATTACTTACTTCCATGCTAGTAGAAGGGAAATAAGGGAGTAGCATGGGCTAAAGTATTAGTCAAAAGCTAGTTGCTATGTGACTGAAGTTCCTTTGTTTATATGGACAAGAGTTGACAAATTTCCGTATGAGAAAAATGTATAAGTTTTTTAAAGCTTAAACCAATAACAAGGAACATCTAAAAACACAATCCACTCCACAAAAAAAAAAAAAAACTATATAATATAAATGGTGTGTTTTAACGAGCTCTACGTTTTCGGTTACTAAGTTTTTCTCTATCTCTTACGGATTGCAAGTAATGCAAAATTCCATAAAATTAATCTTGGATAAAGTAACCATCAGAGGCTATTCCCAGAAAGTTCAAGATATATATTTTATTTGTTATAACTTTAAATACGATATTACAACCAAATTCGTCAGCGCCGTTTTGAAAAAAACCAAAATTTTCGAAAATGTTTTAATTTAAAGGGTAGTTGGGGGTTGGGGAATTTTCTTGAAAATCTTCATGTCGCATCCTTGGAAGATATTGAGCTTAAATACCAAGTCCACAGACACACACCCACGCCAACATGGACATATTTCCATTTTTTTTTTTGATTCAGGGGGACCCAAAACATATATCTTGGTATCGAATTTTTGGGTACATTACAATACCTTCTCTATACGCTATGTACAATAGAAAGATATAAATGAGTTCATTAGCAACCGTTAACTCAAAGGAAACCTTGTGTCTTAACAGCACCCTTGAGAAAGATTCCATGTTGACATATCTTGATCTAGGGCGGCGTTCACACTTCTGCGCCATTCCTTAATCTTCTGAATCACCACCCGGTTATCGAACCCGAAACCCCTTTAACAATTTCTAGCTCAATGGTGCCATATGGTCTCATTGTTTAGCTACATTTGTTGTTCGAGGGTAAAAATTGGGCTTGGAGATATTAACTTCGAATAATTTTATTGGCGTATATTTTCGACCCCTTCTTTTAAATTTATTAATATAAGTATAGCTTAAAGCATTCCAAAGCAAAAACAAAATATTCAATTATACATTTTTCTAACATCAATACAGAAATATTCCGCTGCAATGCTACAGGGATACAGTTAACACTTAGGTATGCTGACCAGTGTTTATTTTACCTGGACCCATCCCTTCCTTTGTTGCAGTTAGTAGCATTGAATCTAGAATTTCAACCTAGGTTAATCCCTAACATTGAAATCTTCGTTGGTGAAGTTTGGTGCTTTAGAAGTTTATATAACTGAGCTACCAATAAGCTATCAGGTAAGACCAACTTTTTAAGGCCACAAGTATCCATCCTAGGCCACCAGTTTTCCAAAAGCAATTCACTTAAAAAATCTGATGTGTTCCATTCACATGACTTTCTCTACATCTCTGCAACAAATTGTTATTAAAATGCTTAGGCTTTTATTTAATTCCTGCTTATTGAGAAAAAATGAGCAGAAATAGTCTTATTACTTGCTTCCTTGTAAATAGAAGCGAAATAAGGGAGTACTGTGGGTTAAAGGGATAGCCAAAAGTTGTTTGCTATGTGACTGAAGTTCCTTTGTTTGCATGGACAGGTATTGACAAATTCCTGTATGAGAAAAGTATGTTTTCTAAAGGTGAAATCAAAAACAAGAAACAACTCAAAAATGATCAACTCCACGAAAAAATGTATATAACATAAATTATGTGTTTTAATATGCTCTACATTTTTGAGCGGTAAGTTTTTGTCCATTTTTTACGGTTTACCAGTTATGCAAAATTCTGTAAAATTCATCCAGAATAAAGTAGTCTTCAGAGGCTGTTCCCAGAAAATTCAAGATATACATTTTATTTGTCAGGTAAATATGTTAAATATACGAAATTTTAATAAAAAGCGTTCGAGAAAATAAAACTTTTTGAAAAAAGTTCCATGTAAAGGGTAGTTTGGGGTGTGGGGATTTTTCTGAAAATCTTCATGTCGCATCCCTGGGAGATACTAAACTTAAATATCAAGTTTGGTATTTTACCGACTTTTCGTTTCTGAGTTATCGCGTTAACAGACACACGGACACACACACGGACCTTTTTCTGAAAATACTTGTTTTGGATACATGGGACCCTAAAACATATATTTCCGGTGAAATCTCGGTTTTGAATTTTTGGGTTGAGTGCAATACCTGCTCTATACACTATGTACATAGTACATATAGAGAAAGTAATACATTGAGGTGGAAAGGGTTAAAGCCACCTATAACGCGAGACGCCGCAAGTCTGTTCTGGTAAACCTCAAAATAACTTGGAAGATCATATTAATAGCCGGGATATTGGCAACTGTCAAATCCAAATGTTGTTTAAATTAAATTCCTTTTCCGTTACAGGCTCTGTTCATTCAGCGAGCTTAATTTTACTTGTTTTCAGTTCACAAACAGACAATAGATTATAATGTCATGCAACACTGGTCAATAAATACCGGAATACAAAAAAGACAGCAATGGCGAGTCAATTCCCACATGTCTCCCTTTATCCGGCGCCATCACTAACAGATTGCGGATTATTGCGGGAGTTAATAATGGAATTTAACAGCACGCCGGTCGCTGTAATCCGGCATGCAAAGGGTAAATGCCCTTGTTGATTGTTAATCAGTGAGGTCAGGTTACTTGTTGGTCAGCGTGCCGCTTGTTTTGTAGCTCAATGACTTTCCACTCTCTGCGATTTCTGCTTCTAATAGCTCTGATAGTAAATAATAGTCATTTGGAATTTAATATCTAAACATCATATATTGCTATGAAAATGAATTTTAACAACACCAAAGGGCCGCGCCGTGGCCGAGTGGTTAGACCACTAGCCTCTCACCTAGACGGCCAGGGTTCGATCCCAAGCGACCGCATGTGAGATTTGTGGTGGACAAAGCGGTGCTGGGGCGGGTTTTCTCCGGGTACTCCGGTTTCCCCCGCCATCGCATTCCACCGATGCTCCATCATCATTCATGTATCATCAGTGCCACCGCCTGCGGTGCCATTAGTAGTTAAAGCGGGCGTTAAACACTACCAAAAAAAAAAAAAACAACACCAAGATCTAGGATAAAACTGTTAACATCTCACCGCCCTTTGTTGTTTATTAGAGATATACAAATGAATTTTACGAAAGTAGTCATTTTTACTTTCTCTACACGTACGATGTACATAGTGTATAGAGAAGGGTTGCATTCCACCCAAAAATTGATACCGAGATTTCACCGGAAATTCATGTTTTGGGTCCTCTGGGGAAAAAGTTCCGTGTGTGTGCGTGTGTGTGTCTGTGGACAGCATAGCTCAAAAACGAAAAGCCATTTTTGAGAAAATAAAAATATTCTATTTCTTTTTCTATTTAAACTGTAGTTTGAGGTGGGGGGATTTTTCTCAAAATCTTCCTGTCGCATCTCTGGAAAATACTAAACTGAAATACCAGGTTTGGTATTTTACCGACTTTTCGTTTTTCAGTTGATAGACACACGGACCTTTTTCAAGAAATGTTTTTTTTTTTTTTTTTTTTTTTTTTTTTTTTATACAGGGGACCCTAAAACTGTATTTCCGGTGAAATTACGGCATCGAATTTTTTGGACTGCAATACCTTCTCTATACACTTTGTACATAGGCCCTTTTTACTTTCTCTATAGTACTATGATCCTTCCCAATGCGTGATAGACGATTGGGTTTATCTAGCAATGGTTTATTTACTGCCAAGATGTAAGCTCCGTTGCTCTCGACTACTAAATCTTGTCCCAGGTGTGGTAGCGCAGGTGGATGAAAGTACTTGGTGGTTGACATTTGGATTTATTGATTTTTAGAATTGGTTTTATTAATTATAATTGACGCTTGTCGTTATTGACCGCTCGTCAAACGCTTAACACATATCATTCTTTTGTAGTACTTTAACACTTGACATTTATAAGTGGAATGACAGCACGAAGCAAGAGGATTGAGTATCATTATGTACCCTGTTCCACTCTTAACACTCCCTTTTATAGAACACAAGCTATGATGCTTACAGACCCCATTTTTCGCGAGGTATTAAATAAATTAAATGGCATTCGCTCATACATATATTTTTAATTTTTTCAGGTATTCTTCTTGGCTAAATTTAGCGAATTTGGAAGAAAACTGAAATATCGTACACCCAGTTTAATGAACTCCCATTTATCTTACAAATGCGTCGCTCAGCCCCACTTGCTCCCCAATAAATATAACTTACTGCCAATAAATGAACCAATAAACTGTATTAGGGTAAATTACGAAGAAGCAGAAAATAAATATATTTCCTACAACGTCATTATACGAAACTGGTGTAGTGTTTCTGAAAACAACATTATTAATGGGCGTAGCTTAACTGCTCGGGAAGCATACTAAAATTGGCTAAAATAGAAACCTGTAAGACATATATTTATCTATATTAATTAACTCTTGGTACGCTAACTTGTACATGACTATCACTACTTCTGCATTAGTCGCCCTCCGTGGTGTAATGGTTACCATGCTGACTTCACATACCCAAGGTCGTGGGTTCAAACCCGGCGGAGGACGATTGATTCCTTCGTAAAAATCCTTAGCATGTCTTCCTTCGGAAGGGAAGTAAAGCCGTTGGTCCCGTGCCCTAGATTTATGGCACGTAAAAGAACCTCAACCCTGATTGAGAGGCCTCTGAGCAAAATTAAGCGGTTTTTCACGCTCAATTTAGAATGGGACGCTGAGAACCACAGCAGTTAAAGAGCGTCCATAAATAACACGATATTTACATCTTTTTTTTTACTTCTGCATTTTTAATAGTTACATAAGATCAAATTCCCTCACGCAGAAGTCCCTGCCTCGTTAGCTAAATACATCTATTTCTACGTCCATCGTCTCTGCGCTCTCTATAGAGCATAGGTGCACAAACAGCGCTCTTTGAGCGCGAACGCTCATAGAGCGCTGACTGTGTTATAGAGAATGACATAGGGCAGTTTTGAAGCAGTTGTCTGTTGTGTTGTGTGCAGACGGTTGTTAACGCTCCCTGCTTACGTATCCTCCTATAATGGAGGAATCTAAAAGGTGGTAAAGTAACTATCAAGCAAATACCTTCAACTGTGCGTGGGAAAGCGATTACTGGACACCTCAACAAATTTTCGGCCCGGGTTCGATTTCAAGCGACCACATGTGAGATTTGTGGTGGACAAAGTTGACGCAGGGGTGGGTTATCTCCGAGTTCTCCGGTTTACCCGGCCATCACATTCCACCGGGGCTCCATTTTCATATATCATCAGTGATACTGCCTGCGATGCCATAGCAGTAAAAGCGGGCGTTAAACTCTACCAAAAAAAAACTCAACAAATTAAATATTTCTCTCAATGAAAAAACCAGCTCATTCTCGATATCATGAATGGATTATGGGCTTTTCGTCGCAAACTTATACTTTTCATAAGTCAGTTCCGGTGTGGCAACAAGGCTCACTTTTCAACCTTTATAAAGTGCTTGTAATGGAGCGGTGTTCAGTGATTACGTTGAAGTAGTAATTGAAATTCAAAATGAATTCGATTCTAGATTTCAAAATCTTGATTCATTTGAGAAGGAATTTCAAATTCTCGCAATTCCTTTCTCAACATCAGTTGAAACGGTGTCTCATGATTTGTAGCTTGAACTTATTGATCTTCAGTGTGATATAAAGCTAAAGATCGTTTCAACAATAACACTAACCGGAATGATTTTTACAAGACTTTACCTCAACAAAATATCCACGACTACACAGGCTAGCTGCGAAAATGACCTCAATGTTTGGTTCGACATTAGATTGTGAACAACTGTTTTCTATCATGAAATTAAATAAAAACAGGTATCGAACATCTATGACTGACGTTTCATTAAGGTAAGTACTTTTTCTTTCAAATGCCAATCACATAAAACCACGTTTTGATGTATTGGTAAAGAGACATAACATATAACTAGTTTGTACGCGGATTTAATCTGCTATAGAACGTAATAGTTTGTTTAAGATATATATTTCTTCTAACCATAAATTAGTATAATAATATTTTGAGATCATTTATGAAAGCTTGCACTTCTTTTCGTGTGCCTACTGTACGATACTTCTCCTCTCTGTCCACTCGTCAACAAGAGCGCTGCCAGTACCTGTACTCCACTGGCGAACTGCAAGTCGGCTTCGGGAGTGCAAATCCTGTGCAGGGCCGCTATTGAGAATATCCTACCTGGGCTTCCTGTTTCACAGCTGCCATCCATCATCCTTATTACCATTAAACAGTATATACCATGTTCATAAATACCTCAATAGGATATTAATAGAATTCTACATCACTTTCTTATATTTAAAACATTTAAAAACGTAAATAACACATTTTCAGAGGAGAATACGTGATATTATCTCCTAACCACTCGCTATGTACAGTTGAAAACCAAAACCTTGGCCATGTTTTTTCTTTCTTATAATGTTTTTCTTTATTTAATGTTGGCAGAATACCTCAGTTGTGTTTCACATTAGCCAATCTCTTATTAGTTTGAAGAAAGGTGAGGGGGCGCCACTTGAGTATTTTGCTTAAACACACTGGAAGTCGCTCGCCAGTTATGTCCGCTTGCTATTGTTTTAATTACAAAAGACAGTCACTCAAACCCTAACCAATAAAGGTCGGTTCTAGGGTCAGGAGAGAAGGAAAGGCGACGAAAGACTAACATTATGTGAAATTATTGATCGCATCGATTGATAGAATTCAAAGTAACAAAAGTCATGGACAACAAACCGAAAATGACACTACTTGGAGTTTTCAAGAACAGCGTGATACTGGAGGAAGAAATATCCCAAACTGGACACATTTGGAATTTAAAAAAAAACTAAAATTATATACAAATGCACCGTATAAAGCGCAGAAACATGTCGAGAAGATTGAAAAGCAAACAATGTGGTAATTTTGCATTATTTGAATGTGCCAGCAAACTTATTTATATTCACTTTCTTGCAAAACTCTTCATAAGAACATTTATTAAGATTATCTTAATTCCGATGTAATTTTTAAAACAAAGAATCATAATAGAAATGCCATGATGTGTTCGTATACCGAATGAGCAACATTAGGTTTTTTTCTATCCGTACTCTTCTATCTGAGCTACGAAGTCGATGTAGTTTGTCATGAAATGTTTCATATATTTCGAATTTTTCCGATAAAAACAAGGTGCTCTCAAAGTTAAGATAACATATCCCATACTTTATATATGTTTCTTCTGATTCTGCCTTTTCATTCAACGAAAGAACAATTACTAAATCTGAATTGATTGTGTTTTCTCAAACGATCTAAAATTCACTTGGATCCAAATCTTGCTACTCATTCGCTATCGCAAGAAAAGATACGTACGCAAATCAGCTTTCTCAGATGAGTCACAAACATGGAATAATCTACTGTACTAATTCTTAACAATTTATCACACGAACTCATTACATGGGTATCCTTTTTGGACTGTACATAACATGTACAGTCTCGACATGTTAAACCAAACAAACAGTAATAATAGTGATAATAGTGATAATAACAATAATATTATAATAATAATAATAATAATAATAATAATAATAATAATAATAATAATAATAATAATAATAATGGCAGAAACTAAGCTAGAGCTAATGAGATAGAATCAGTCTTGCATTATTTTTAAGTAAATTATCAACAAAAAATATCATGACTTTTTTATTTATACTTTTTTAGGACGAAAGTGGTAGTCAAAAGAAAAACAGCCATGTTATATACTCATGGTTTGTAGGGGTCACACATACCTACCAGCAGAGAGAGTTTTTGATTATGTGGAGAAGCTTTTGAGGGCACATTTAACAATAATAACAAAAGAAAACTACAATGAGCTATATTGAATTTGGACACGTACGAAAGTATATACGCTTTTTGACTTAAATCTGTCATATTGTATCTTAACAAAATAACAGCTAAAGTGAGGCAAAACATATCATTGTGAAGAATAACAATCAATCTGAAGTTATGATTAAGACCGAAGGTTAAAATGGAAATAATGACATAAGTCAAGTATTCAAATCCTGTTAAAAAGAGAAAAATAAACAGTATCACCTAAAATGACAAAATAAATTCTTTTGAGACGCACCTTAAAACCAGAAGAAAGAAAGACGTCGAGATGCCTCTCAGAAAATTTGTAGGTGAGGGTGACGTAACAATCCAGAACTTCAATGGTATGCAAACAAGCTTTCTGATAACTATTTGGTTGGAAACACCACAGGCAAATGCATTGATGACGAAGGTTGTGATTGTGATTGCCTCACATTCAACAGGCCGCGGGTTCGAATCTCGCTTATGGTGAGTTACCGGGATAAGGTTTTTTTTCGGGGTTTTCCCCTTAACTCGAGAAGACGAATGTCGAGTAGCTTTAAGCTTCATGGACGCCGAGGTTCATTTGAGCATTATTTCATCAATTTCATGCATCGTCCGATATGACCAACGAGGTTAAAGGACTTTAAGCTATAAAAAACCAACAGCTGTAATTAACATTAAATACTATTTCAAAAATTGTGCTAAAATTGAAATATTTTGGTTATATTAATTACCGCAGTAGCTAACAAGGACTAATTTTATAATTTTAAAATGAAAATATGTTGAATGTTGACATAACTGGATATTTACGTTTAAATTATATAATAAAAAATCGGATGTGTTCCATTCACGTGACTCTCTATATCACTGCAACAAATGCTTCTATTTGCTTCATCTAATGGAGGAAAAATTATCAGAAATAGTCTTATTACTTGCTTCCTTGTTAGTAGAAGCGAAAAAACGGGGTACCATAGGTTAAAGTGATAGCCAAAAGCTGGTTGCTCTGCGACTGAAGTTCCTTTGTTTGTATGGACACGAGTTCACAAAGTCCGGTATGAGAAAAGTATAAGTTTTTACAGCTGAAACTAAAAACAAAGAATATCTAAAAAACAATCAACTCCACGAAAAAATGTATATAACATAAATTGTGTATTTTAATGTGCTCTACAGTTGTTGAGTGGTAAGTTTTTGTCCATCTCTTACGGTTTGGCAGTTATGCAAAATTCCGTAAAATTGTCCCAAAATAAAGTAGTCTTCAGAGGCTATTCCCAGAAAATTCAAAATATTCATTTTATTTGTCAAGTAAATATCTTTAATATACGATATTTTAATCAAAATCATTAGAGCTATTTTTTAGAAAATCACACTTTTTGAAAAAAGTTCATTTAAGGGTAGTTGGGGGTGTGGGGATTCTTCTCACACACGGACACACACACACGCAGACCTTTTTCTGAAAATTCCTTTTTTGGATACAGGGGATCCTAAAACATATATTTCCGATGAAATTTCGGTATCAAATTTTTTGGTGGAATGCAATACCTTGTCTATACACTATGTACATAGCACGCATAGAGAAAGTAAAAACAGCTTGTCCTCCATTCTCTATCAAAAATGGGTTTGTTCAACCTACTTCCGTCAATAAATCCCAGTAAAATTTATATTTTATGTTACTAAGTTACATTTACATTTCGATGATTTTATCTTATTTATCAGAGAAATGCCTGAACAATATATCTATTAGTTTAAGCGCTATAATCATGTC
This sequence comes from Hymenopus coronatus, assembly GCA_030762935.1. NCBI lineage: Eukaryota > Metazoa > Arthropoda > Insecta > Mantodea > Hymenopodidae > Hymenopus > Hymenopus coronatus. The sequence continues at coordinate 83,513,903 of CM060895.1, forward strand.
GATTTTCTCACAAAAGAATTTTTCAGTACTGTTTTTTGAAAATCAACTCCTCGTTGTAACTGCAGGTAAGCAAGAGCTTTTACTCTTGCGGCTTTGTAGCACGATAGTTATTATGCAGTTCAACACAAAATGGAATAGCTTGGGCATCATATATTCTAAGGAGATTTACAGAGAAAAATTATACCATGATAAGTAACATAAACAAATGTACTGCTAGGTTCTAACCAATATTTTTATCACACTCTCCGCTCTACACCATTGCCCAGTGAGAATCATGCTTATTCGGCTGGGTGAAATGGATTTGGCGGTGACATTTTAAAACCTGAGAAAACAGAAGCTTTCTGTCGTAAGTGCCTAAAGCTTTTAGCAATTTGTGTCGATTGTGAAGTTTCCAAGAGAATGGAATGGGCTGATCATGATGCAAATGAGAGTTTTTCTAGAGCATGCTACCTGGAATTTACCTTTAGTCGATGGAGGGTAGTATCAGGACATTAACCCAGTTTCTTTCTGCAGAGAGTCGGATCTTGAATATAGCGTTTTTGCAGACCACACTCTCCAGTATTATGGAATAGGGAGACATGAAAACGAACTTCGAAGGTCGTACATAGAAGTAAGCATCCAAATAGTATCGGCAGATGTTGAGATCTAAAAGAGTGCTTCGCTTGCGGTGCCATAGTAGTAAAAGCGGGCGTTAAACACTACAAAACAAAAGAACAAAAAAAGAGCACAGTTTTCATCTAAGGTACCGCAAGGCTCCATTTTAACTTCATTATTATTTATTATGGTGAGTAATGACATTGCGCAAGCTATACATCCTCTTTGTAATATAATTGCAACTACCGAAAGCCCAATTTAATTGTCAGACACGCCTCTTTAACAGCAGGCGCAATGCAGTAATAAAATACGTGGTTCCAAATGCAGTGTGTTTGTAAATAAAGACAAAACATAATATATATATGTATATATATATATATATATATACATACACACAAAATATGGAATATCACTTATAACTTCTTAAATATTAATTTTAGATTCTTTTACAACAGCTGTTAGAGATAAATCATCGAGTATGATATATATGATGGGCAAAATGTAATCCTATAGGCTCTGGTAGTAGAGTTAGCTATTTAAATTACACCCTATTATAATACTCACATATTACAAATCTCAATAACCTGTTATATATGAATATGTAGAAATTTTTATTGATGGTCATATCGTTGGCTTTCCTTTAGAAAACCATCTGATGTGTTCCATTCACATGACTTTTTGTATATCTGTGTAACAAATTATTGCTAATAGGTTTATTTTTCTATATACTTCATACTAATCAAGATAAACATAATCAGAAACGGCCTTATTAATTAGTTCCGTATAAGTAGAGAAGAAACAAGGATATAGGCTAAACTGACAGTCAAATGTTTTAAAATATCGAAATCCAATTCTTTGCGTGGTCAAAGATTGACAAGTTCCCGTATGAGAAAAGTTCCAAGTGTTTTAAAGCTGAAAAGAGTAACAAGAAATATTTCTAAAACCGTCGACTCCACAAAAAAGTTACATAACATTAAGTAAATTAAGTTTCTTCTATCTCTTATGGTTTACGAGTTACACAAAATTCAGAAAAATGCATCCAGAATAAAGAGGTCTTCAGAGGCTATTCCTAGAAAATTCAAGATATAAATAATTCGTGTAAATATCTTACACAACATTTTAATCAAAATCGTTAGAGGTATTTTTGAGAAAACAAACATTTTCGAAATGTTTTCCAGGTAAAGAGTAGTTGGGGGTGAGATTTTTTTTCTTGAAAATCTTCCTGGCGCAGGGATATTTTTCTAAAAATGCTTTTTTTTTTTTTTTTTTTTTTTTTTTTATTCAGAGGATCCCAAAAAAAATATTTACGGTGAAATCTCTGTAACAAATTTTTGGATGTAATGCACTATTCAATATATACATAGTATGTGTAGAGAAAGTAACATTGCTGGTGGTTTCTCACTCAACTGTACGTTTCTTAATGCTATTTTTTACATAATAAACAGGCATACTTCCAGAGTCTACGGCAACAGAGAATGATTCTAGTTAAAGAATAAATTCTCTCCCCAAAAGAGAATCGATCCTCTGATGTAAAAACATAAATATTGTCATGATCCACCATCATGATTATAAATATTGCCATCACTAAGAGATTTATAGGTACCGCCTCTGATCTAAATGTAGATAGCTATCGGGTATTTTCCAAACCGTCATGTACAAGGAAATCACAAAAGCGCAACGAGGAACTGGTTTCCTGCTGATTTGGCACTTTGCAGAGATTTCTCTCTGGCGAGATTCCAGTAAGAAGCAAATCTTGTTGATCCTACCAGATTTTATCTGTCCGTAGCATCCAATAGAACCGTTAATCCGTACACAATCTACACGTTTTCACATAAAATTCACCCCCTCAATTCTTGGCAAGGTTCTAGTATTAAATGAGTCGCTGTTAAAGTTGGCAGCACTTAGCTTTTAAGTCCGAATGAAGCATAAATATCTCTCAATGTGTGCAAGGCGCTAATAATCTCCTTAAGCACTAGAATGGCTCCTTCAGAGAAATGCTACAGTTAGTTTACCTGCATGCAAAGGAAGATAACCATACCACGTGTTCCATTGGTACAATGGCCCTAAAACGTCTTCGAGCAGTTCACATTGCACACGACGTGCAAGCATTGTCTGGAGAAAGAGCTCTTTCCCCTTATGTGTGTTTAAAAATCGCATTTGGGATTAGGCAGCGAAGAATCAAATGTTATCTTATGCCACCAAAAGCAACTTCAAAACGTGTTATACGAAACACCTAACAAAACCCACATGCTACGTTTTTCATTACTAAACTGACCTGCGCCGCGCCGGCATGTCTATCAAAACACCCCTATACCACGCGACTGGGACCTTCGCTACCAACCGGCATCTCTCTTGGCACATGCCATTTGGTTATCTACGACTGCCTAATCCATGATGATTTTATGGCAGTGTTTGTACGTGCCAAATTTAAAGAGATGAAAATTATAATCACGTATCACGTACGGTATAAGAAACAAGGTTATCATCTTCGTTTGGTGTCGTTTTGAAACACCCTGCATAGTGGTGTTATGGTTACGATGTTAACTTTATACACCAAGACCTTGGGTTGTGAGTGTAAAATCTGTGAGTATAAAAATATGCTAAAAGCATTGTTTATGAAACCAATGTTTTGTTGTTTGAATTTTGGGCGAAATACTTTTTACTTTCTCTAAACGTACTATATACATAGTGTAAAGAGAAGTCATTGCATACTACCCAAAAATTCGACACCGAAATTTCATACATGTTTTGGAAAAAGGTTCGTGTGTGTATGTGGCAATATTGCTCAAAATCAAAAAGACCATTAAATACCAAACTTGGTATTTAAGTTTGGTATCATCCAAGGATGCGACACGAAGCTTTTTAAGGAAATCACCTTACGCCGAAATACCGTTTGCATGGAAACAATTTCGAAAATTTTGATTTTCTCAAAAATGGCTCAAACGATGTTAATTAAAATGTATTATATTTAAGATATTTATATGCCGAGTAAAATATATAGATATCTTGAACTTTCTGGGATTAGCAATCAGCTTTTGATTATCGTTTTAACCTATGGTACTTATTTATTTCACTATACTTGCATGAAAGCAAGTAATAAGACTCGGGTAAATTGATTCAGTTCATGGGGGGTAAATTGAATAAAATTAAACAAAGCCCTTTCCTCCCAAATAAAATATGATGTGTTCCATTCACGTGACTTTATCTACACCTCTGCAACAAATTATTGTTAAAATAAACATATTCTTTCTGTCTACTTTATAATAATCGAGATAAACATTAGCAGAAATTGTTTTAATTATTTGCTTCCTTGTGGGTAGGAGGGAAATAAGGGAATACACTAGGCTAAAACGATAGTCAAATCCTTTAAAAGCTGGTTGCTATGTGGTTTTGGGTACTAATTTTTTGCCTATCTCCTACGGTTTACAAGTTACTCAAAAATCAACAAAATTTATTAAGAATAAAGAGGTCTTCAAAGGCTAATCCCAGAAAATTCAAAATATGCATTTTATTTGCCATATAAATATCTTTAATTTTGTCGTATCCCTCAAAGATACTAAACTTAAATGCCAAGTTTGGTATTTTACTGAGTTTTCGTTTTTGAGTTTCTGTTCAGACATACGGACCTTTTTCTGAAAATGCTTTTTCTGGATATAAGAGACACTAAAACATATATTTCCGGTGAAATCTGGTTATCAAATTTTTGGGTGGAGTGCAATATCTTCTCTATACACTATGTACATAGTACGTGTACAGAAAGTAAAAAAAAAAAAAAAAAAAAAAAAAAAAACGGTCTCTGAGGTTCGTTATAGAGTAATTGCATTTCATTTGGTTTCTTGCTCCAGTTAGTTGAGCATCTGTATTGCACTGAAAATACTGCACAGCAGTGCAAATGTTCTCGATATGCACTCTTTATTATTTGTAAACATATGTTTTTGTTTGCTTGTTTCCCTGAGAGCTCTCGGTGCCTGCTGGTGACAACAGAAATATCTCGTTGCCATCAAGGATGCAATCAGTAGTGCTCAGTTCTCTTTAGGGTTTTGTTTTACCGACAATGTTTGTACGATTTTTTGCCATGATCCAGAAATTGTTTTTGACCATTAACAACAAATATATCATTTTCTTTTTTAAGTAACACTATCGACTTGAGCAGTTCACCATTTTAAATATTCTAGTTCGATACTTTAAATATCACCATTCCCAGTTTCTGCAATAGTTTCGAATTTTAAATCTACCGCACATGTACATTAGGCCATCGTTGTGTCTATTCAAGTTGAGAAAGCAATAATTTGCAGTAGTAATTAAAAGGTGAGTTTAGTAATATGTTTCAAACATTGTGAACTCTTTTGAATTCGCAAGCATTTCCATTAGACGAACCAACAGTATCAACTGGAGCTTGCTAAAATGTAAAACATACAACAAGCCCGTCTGGGTGGTGTGTTGGTAGCGTGTCTGTCTAACATTCAAAAGGTCGCGAGTTCGAATCTCGCTTAGGGTGAATTAACAGCATAAGCTTTTGGGGGGGGGTTTTCCCTTATTCTGAGAAGACGAATGTCGAGTAACTTTAAGCTCTATGGACCCCGAGATCATTTGAGCATCATTTCACGAATTTCATTGATCGTCTGATATGACCAACCAGATTATAGTAAGTACTTCGGACATGGCTAGGTTGTTTCTCTTATGCTCTGTATTTTAATGGGTCCTAAATTTGTGTTCTAGATAAATATTATCTCTTATTGGTTCCACATCCAAATAAAATTACTCGCCAATAATGGAGCCAAATACACAAACTTCAGTATACTATGTTAAATAAGAATGTATTTGTGATAGTTTGTTTTCTCACAGAAACCGTATGTAGGACTGGAGTTGGATTGGTAGAGTCAGACTGAAAAATTCAATGCCATAGCCGAGATTTGAATCACGGATCTCCCGTATCTAGCTGGTTGCTCTACCACTGAGCTAAAATGGTGACATGCCGGCTGTGGCATTGAATTTTTCACTCTCATTCTACATATCCACTCTTGTCCTACACACTGTTTCTGTGAGAAGGCAATTAAAATTATCACAATGTCCATAATAGTTTTCTATACTATGAATCTTGGGACTCCAAGTACTTACAACATGTAAGTCGCCATGGGGCTTATCATCTCAAAATAATTTGAGATCGCTTTGTATGCTTTGCCGGGAGTCAGTTGAGAAATGCAATGCTATGTCGCCATGTTGCCATGGTAGAGCAATCGGCTAGATACCGGGAGATCCGTGGTTCAAATCCCGCCTATGGCATTGAATTTTTCTGTGTGACTCTACCTATCCAAGAACTTACTTGTGACAGCTAATGCTTTCTTCTGGTTTCCATGAAACCTCCCCTACTAACGCTTTTATTCTAGCCAGTAAAATTCTACCATCGTCGTTTCCCTTCGGCAGCAATGGAACTTGAAAGGATACCATCTAGATTATACATGTCTTTTTGATTTGTTTTTATTTACTTATTTTTTGTTTAAAGAAAATATTTAATTCATTAGAATAAATTTAAATGTTCAATTGTTATTATTTAAGTTGGATTAATTTAAGTAAAGAATATGTGTTCCAGTCACATGACTTTCTCTACATCTCTGTAACAAACTATTATTAAAAAGCATATTCATCTATCTACTTTATGATAATCGAGATAACATTAGTAGAAATTGTCTTAATTAATTTCTTGTAAATAGAAGGAAAATAAGGGAATACATTAAGCTAAAACGATAGTAAAATATTTTAAAAGCTGGTTGAAATCCGCATCTATGCAGGGACAGAAGTTTACAAATTTCCATGTGAGAAAGTTTAAGTATTTTAAATCTGAAACAAATAAAAAGGAATAGCTCAGAAATTGTCAATTTCACGAAAAAAGCATATATGGCATAAATTATGTGTTTTTAGCGAGATCTACATTTTCTATTAAGTACGTTTATGTCTATCTCTTACCTATGCAAAACTCCGCAAAATTCATCCAGAATAAACATGTCTTCAGGACCAATTCCCAGAAAATTCAAGACATAAATTTTATTTTTCATGAAATCTTTAATTTACGACATTTTAATCAAAACCATTACATCCATTTTTGAGAAAATTAAAGTTTTCGAAATTTTTACTATGTAAAGGGTAATTGTTGGTAGGGAATGTTTCTTGAAGATCTTCGTGTCGCATCCTTGGGAGATACTAAACTTAATTACCAAGTTTGGTATTTAACGTACTTTTAGTTTTAGAGCTATGCTGCCCAGACGCACAGACACACACACACATGGATATTTTTCTAAAAATGTTTTTTTTTTTTTTTGATTCAGCGGGTCTAAAAACAAATGTTCCCAGTGAAATCTTGGCATCCAATTTTTGCGTGCAATGAAATATCTACCCTATCTATACATTATGTACCTAGTACGTGTAGAGGAAGTAAAAAACTAATTTTCCATGCTGTTAATTGGTTAATAAATACAAACCGATAAAGCTATCTAAACATTTCCCTATTGTTAGTGAACCGTAACAAGTAGCATTTTGTTTAAATACTTCTGCATTTATAGACCTTTCAAGATGCGTGACCATATCCTTATATTACGGTTTAAACAAGAGTGTTAGTTGAGTTTGTAATGAATTTGTTAATAATATTTGCTTTGTGTCCTATTCCTCTTCAAGTTTTCATACTTAGCTTGCATTGACTTTTTATTTAATGCATTTACAGTGCTTTGTAACACACATACATACAAAAAGCATTCTACTCAAATTGATCCAAAATATCTGCATTTCCAAACAATATCCAATTTAGAAGTTTTGGTACTCAATCTCAGTCAAATGGAAGAGGAAGCGCAAGGGCAGACTTTATTGAAACATGTACTCTATGTAGATAACCTTAGTTATCTATTAACTAATTCCCAAATATTCACTCCAGCCAATGCAGTTAGATTGAAATTTAGTTGGAGTCCTAAAGGAAAGTAAAATCCCTTTATTGGTGAACAATAAGGCCCATTTAACAGGCACTTAAGATTTCTAAGCATGGAGCGATAAAGTTTTCCTTGAGATGCTTTATCAGAGGGAAGGAAACTTTGTGGATAGAACTTAATAATCTTTAAAACTCTTAAAGTCTCTTCTGCCAACTTCCTGAACGCGTGACTTTTCGTGAGCAGAATGACATACTTTCAAAATCCCTGGTGTCTTCTTTTAGGTGATCTTAGAGTAACGTGTGGAATATCATTCAGACGTGGGCAGTCAAGTATTAGTGTGAAGTAATACATTGAGACTATTTTGTTCATCTAAAACAAGTATATAATTAAATTAATTGGAATAAACTGGAACTGTAATTAATTCAGAACTTATTTTCCTTTATTAAATCCTATAAAAGCGAGGTATCCTTCCGAATTTTATAAACTCAGCTGAGATTGAATAATCCCATTAAAATAATCTTTAAAGCTCACCATATAAGTTATTGACAATATGTGTGAAACAAAAACGATTAGAGCTCGAATAAACTTAGACTAGGGTAATGCATCTATAAAAATCTGATGTGTTACACCCACATGACTTTCTCTAGCTCTTTTACAAATTTCTTACATAAGATTATTCTTCTTCCTGCACCTTGCTAATCGAGGTACTCATTAGCACAATGTTATTATTACTTAGTTCCTTATAAGTAAAAAGAAAATAAGGGAGGGAATACACTAGGCTAAACCGATAGTCAAATATTCTAAAAGCTGTCGTTATGCGATTCTCATTACAAATAGCTTCTTTTCTTGGCCAGGAGTAGAACAAAAGGAAAACGGAAAATCCGGTCTGAGAAAAGTATAAGTACTTCACAACTGAAACTAATGACAATAAATACCAGGAATTTGGTAAGCTCCACGAAAAAATTATATGGCACAAGTTGTGTATTTTAACAAAACCTACATTTTTTGTATCGTAAGTTTTTGTCTATCTCTTACGGTTTACTAGTTATGCCAAATTAAGCAAAATCCATCCAGAATAAGAAGCTATTCCCAGAAAATTCAGGATATACATTTTATATGTCAGGTAAATATCATTAATATACGGTATTTTATTCAAAATCGTTAGCCATTTTTAAGAAAATAACAATTTTCGAAAAAAGTTCCATGTAAAGAGTAGTTTGGGGTGGGGGAGTTTTTCTCAAAATCTTCGTGTCGCATCTCCGAAAGATACTAAACTTAAATACCAAGTTTGATATTTCAGCTAGTTTTCGTTTCTGAGTTATCATGTTCACAGACAGACACACACACACACACACACACACACACACACACAGATCTTTAACTGAAAATTCTTTTTTTGGATACAGGGGGTCCTAAAACATGTATTTCCGGTGAAATCTCGGTATTGAATTTTTGGGTGGAATACAATACTTCTCTATCCCTATGTACATTGTACATACGGGGCTAGAGAGAGTAAAAATTGCCCAAAAACGGTGACAAAATAAAAAAAAACACGAATAAATTAATGAGATCTCCAAAGCTTAAACAAAGAAACATGGTGTTTAAAATTGTACTTTGCCTTTAAACCTACAATTCATTGAAGCTATAAATATATAGACGTATACTTATGATTAGCCATGACCAAATCTATAATTTGTTTTCTGACAAACATTCTTTCACTGCTTTTCCATACTAAAATATTGCAAATGCAATATTTACTAATTTATTTCAAAACAGTGTAATATCACTTACAGCTACAGTAATTAAAATTATCGTAAAGAATTCAACAGAAATATGTGTATTGACGTTCACAAAATAAAAAAAAACATTCATAAAAAAAGGTGATGTGTGTAGATAGCATAGTTTAAAAACTAAAATGCCGTTAAATAAGAAATTTGGTGTTACCAGAAGATGTTCAGGAAAATTCCCTAACGCCGAACTTCCCCTTACACGGATATTTTGTCGATTTTTTTCTCAAAAATTGCAATAACGATTTTTATTGAGTACCATATATTAAATATATTTAGATAACAAATAAAGTGAACATCTTGTTTAACCTTGGATTAATTGGTAAACTATAAGAGATAAACAAAAACTTACTGCACAAAAAATACTCAGATCTTGTGAAAACAAAGAGTTTGTCATAGTCATTTGTCATTTTTTTGTAGAGTTAACCGTTTCCGAGATATTTCTTCTAATTGGTTTCCGTTTTAAGCTACTTAAACTTTTCTCAAACAGGTTATCTTTCGTTTCACCTCTGTTTTAATTTACTCCTGGATATACAAAGTGAACCGAATTTGAATTGTTTGACATAGTAACCGGCTTTTTAAAATATTTGAACATAGTTTTAGACTAGTGTATTCCGTTATTTTAATTCAAATTACAGGTAATGAGACCATTTCTGCCAATGTTTATCTTGATTAGTAGGTAGAAGAATAACCTTTCGTAACAATAGTTTGTAGAGAAAGCTATGCGAATGGAACGCACGTGATTTTTTTAAAATAATTCTCCAGTTGTTGGAACCAAATTACTAAGTTTTAAAAAAGTGAACAATTATGAAGACTACAAATAATTGCTTTACAATAATAATTAGGATTTAAATATAAAAATCTGACGAAAAAGACTTTTTGTAAATTCATTTAATGTAAAACCTGCAATCTTGTTGTAAACATATTTCAAACTGCGCCGTAGGTAACTATTTTCTTTAGAAAATTTGCACGACTAAAATAGTATTGAAGTACAAGTTAGAATTTTGAAATAATGTAAAAGCACGAATCCAAGTTTTTTTTAAATGCTTATATTTAATTGTACTAATTGCAGGAAAAAATAAGAATGCAACACTGAAATATCTGTAAAAGCTGATAATTTAATGATAATTTAAAAACTATTAATAATTTAAAACTAATAATTTAACAGTGTGCTTTAAATTTTTATATATCAGATGTTTACCCATGTATAAAATAACAGTAATATGAAATATAATTTTATTTTTGTTTTGAAGTTCTAGCTTTGCGAACTATTATTTCCTTAGTCCATTCGACCACTCAACATTTTCACGTGATTTTGATGTTATTCAATTCATCTCATAATTTTATTCCACGTTTCGAAAACTATATGAGTAATCTGTTCTGGGAATTAGCTGCATGTTGAAGTATTTCCTATTTATTTTCAGAAAATATGTATATAGGTTCTAAAAACTTGTATTCTGTTACGCTGAAACCAGCCTAAAACTATGACCATAGTTTGCGCTAATTGTAGGATAAACAGAATGAACATTAAAAATAGTGATTAGTTTTAAGTATAATTGTGTGAGACCATTTGGTGTTTTGTAACTGAGAACTAAAGAAGATAATATAGAAACCGATTTGAAAATTCTGCAATGGATGACTTAAACTTAAGATTAATGATTTAACTATACAAAATAAAAACTCAACAGAATGAGATTCTAAACGTTGCCTTCGTTTAAAATTATATGGTGAGTATAGAGACTAAATAGGAGCATTTAAAAACTATTTGTTTCACAATAAAATGAAATGAATTCTAAAATTCAAGTCAATATATAGTTTTTGTCACATGGAAGAGTTTAATTAACAAATAACTGAAGCTATAAATGGATAGACGCATCCTTAATATTATTATTATTATTGTTTTTATTATTATTATTATTATTATTATTATTAGACACCCTCAACTTTAAATTTATTTGCAGAGCTAGGAAGTTCGTACCGTTCACCATCCAGTATATAGGTTGCGACCAACCGTCTCGCCGCATCAAAACAAATCATAGATATGAACGCAGTGGAGAGGTAAATAGACCGGTTAAGTAAACAATACTGATTCCAGAGAACAAAAATAGCTTATGAAACATTCGTTAAAGCACACCCTTTTAGATCATTAATTATGTACGACATACCAATTGCTACATATATTTAAGCTGCCTCTGACTGATTATAGATGTACATTATGAAAACATTCAAGTAACTATAACGCGGATTATAGTATTTAGTGATTGAAGGTAAAATAATATCCAAATAATACAATTAATTTTTTAAATATCTTAAGACTCTTACTAGGTAAACACCAAGACAGGAATTAAATTAAATATTTACTCAACTGCAGCGGTATTACTGAAAACAATAATGTACTTCTGAAGCCTTTCAAATGAAAAACTTATTCTACGCTCCGACAAAGAAGTTTTGTAATACGAAAAAGTTCACTTCACATGATTTGATCGGGAAACATTTGAAATATGTTATCAGTTCCGAAACAGTATCACCAAGCAAATAGCATTTGCTGGGATCTAAAAGTGCGGGTTGTATGCGATACATCACACTGAACCCTGCATGCTTTTCAACTACACTCTTCATTTGCATCTGTATTTCAGTTAGGATGCTCGTGGAATGGAAAACCTGTCTTGACAGTTCTTGCACATGCCGCACAGATTCAGTCAGCTCCATACCTTTGAACTGTAACAGTGTGATATTTGTGTGTAACTTTCTGAACAAATTTGCAATCGCTAATATATTTCTGTGAAGTTGTAGTTACGTTTGACAGTTTTTATACTAGAACTGCCATCGGTTCTTAAATAGGTACATGAAATACGTGGCTCTGTGTTATACAATTATAGCTTTTTTGGACTCTACGCTAGCCTTTCCTGATGCAAATAGTACCTCATGAAATTGCCAAGTCTGGCCGCTCTGCATAAAGAAATCGGTACGAACTTCCTAGCTGTGTTTATTTGGTAATTGTTCAGTTTAACTTCAGAATAGATTTATGAATTTTTCCAAGCTTAGGATGTGTTTACGCTTAATTTTGAGTCATATTTGTATTTAGAGCACATCTTATAAATGCTTGTTTCTTGAGTAATTAAAGTCTAAAGTTCAAAATCTTCTCGGGCTTCTAACCAGGTAAAAACTTGGCTTGATACCGACATTTCGAAGAAGTGCATCTTCCTCGTCTTCAGGGTGAACTGAAGGATTGAGCTTGCGGAGACGGGTATTTATACAGTTTTACCTGGTTAGAAGCCCGAGAAGCTTTTGAATTAATACGTCGCCAGGAAAGCTTCAGTTCTTATTTTAAAGTTTAAAATGTTTACTAATTTCTAGGAATTATCACATTTTCGTGTCTTACTAGGTAAACCCAGTGATTCAGAAGGTATGATCTCATTGGCTAATTGTTCTGCTAAATGGTATAAGACGATGTTGTGGCCAATAACAGTCGATGATTTGATCACGTAATAGGTCATTCGACATTTTGAGTTAGTAGCAGTTGTGATTTGGAAAAGAAACAGTAATGACTAGATTATGTGAACATGAGAAAGTTAATGTGAGCTGAGTTATTATCGGTATATTTAGTTTTCCTCAGAGAAAATAATTGAGCTATTTATTAAACAATGATATATAAATGATATTTGCAGAGTGTTTGTTCAAGTGTAAATTTGAACCTAAAAAAAAACAGCTTTAGCACTTCAGGAAAGCTAGAGTTGAATGGATCCTGTGTTTCCTAAAAGCTATTTTGAAAAAAACAAATGTGGCAAGCAGAGACAGTTAGGCTGTGACTAGCCGCTTTGAAGGACAGGTACTTCTGATTTCGAGATTCCGTTGGATCGAAATAAAGGGTAAAATGGAGTTTCCGAAAATTATTTCTGAAAGTTTTTGAAAAAACACTACAAATTAGCGCTTTTTGTAGAAAAGAAAAGTCTAAAATCCGTTCTGCAATTAACAGTAAACTTTTCACCCCTCATTTTTTCTCAAACTTATTTCTAACATTTTTCCATACGACGCAATTTTTAATAATTTATTTTACAACATTTATACTGTCTTTCAAAAGCACATATCCAATCTTACTTTATTTCTGAATATATACACGTTATTCAGGTATTGGTTGAATCTGTCCACGAGCTTTAATAACTAGATTTATAGTTGGCCGGTCCGTTAAGCGAAAATGTTTGTACATCGTTTCCCAAAGCTATGATAAAGAAATGTTTTGAACAGAAATATGTATCTCGTTTAAAGTTGTGCAGCTGTCGTGCACCTGATTATTCATATCATCGTGATATGAACCAGACTTCCAGATCGATTTTCGTCATTCACATTTGTTAGTACGTTCTCAAACATTTCACACCAATTTCTCACATTAATTTAATTCGTTACTGTATCACCACACACATGATTAGTTGACAGTAAACTTTTTCATATTGCATCCTCTTTGCCTTTAAAAATCAAATATCCCATTCACATTCATTGGTACCTTATTTCATACAGTTCATTTTGAACAATCACAGAACTCACAACAGCTTATTTCTAGGTTATTCACACAACACTCAGAAAAAGACATCGACAGATAGATACCTTCATAATTATTAATAATTTTAACTAGTAACTACTTAAAGACTTTTAATTCGAACTGACTGAGGGATATCTTTATTGAGGTCAAATTATTAGAGTTATTACACAAACACTTCTTGCATGGTTTTTGAATGAATGAATAAGTGTATTTATTAACATAGCAATATCATACATAGAATTTCAACAGTCGCACGGGTCCACAGACCGTACGTGCTTTTGTAATACACATTACAAGGAATATTAAAACAACAACCACAACAAAGAGTTAAAAGAGTAAACAAAAAAATAAAAAGACAAAGGAAATACACCGTCAAAAGCAATATTAAATAACAATAAAATTAAGAGTGAATCCGAAAATAAAGATACAAAGATATTCAAATATAGCAATTTAAATTTACAGCACAGAGTACACCTTCATAAATGCACCCTCTTATAATAGATAATTACACTTAAAAGACATATATGCATATAATATATACAACCCTAGCACAACAGTGACCTAAGTATGACATAATATATATGTATGTAGAACAATGTAGTCACTTTTGTTTAGTTGATCTTATCCCCCCCCCTCTTCCCTATTGGCAGGCTCCTCAGATCTCAGCTGTCTTGCCTTAAGTATAAATTTACCTAGCCCGTCCATGTTTTCCGTGCCTGCCAGTAGCGTCCAACATGCTTCTATCCCTACATTCGCAGAGTTAAAAAATCGCGGCAAATATTTTTCCCACCATTCCTCCGTACCCCTACATCTTGCCAAGATGCGAGTCCACGACTCTTCCTCCTCGCAAATGGGACAGATTCTCGTACCATTCTCGTCAGAAATGTTCGTGCTCCTCCAAGCTCCTAGTCTAATCCATGCGAGCCCCTCTCTAATGAGTTTGGTACCTGTTTTGATGTATTGCTCCATACCCCACTCCGATTTCAGCCCAGACTGTACTTCTAATGACACCTTCTCTGTGCTTTGTGCAATTATTTGCTGTCTGTCAATATCACATAGAAGTTTCTTAATTTTTCTCCAAATACTTCGCCTGTTTTCCTGCCCCGCCATCCAAATGTCTCCCATCCCAATGGTTTCCAACCCTTTCTTTAATTTTGATGCCCACGTCAAATTATCTTCCATTCGCAACTGTTCACGGTAGCAGACTGCCCTAATTAGAGGTTGGTTTCCGTGAACGATTCTCATCCAATATTTAACTGCTCTGATTTTTTACTCTATCGTTTCACTATGTGCCCCGAATTCCCTCATTATTCCGCAGTTTGCCGTACCCCTCCCTATACCCAGAATTCCTATCAAAAATTGGGTCCTCACTTGATCCAGATTCCCTGTTTGTTCCCACCCCCATATTTCTCCTCCCTATGTCATCGTGGATCTAACTGTTGCTCCGTATACAGTTTCCATTAAGGTTATGGAGATATTCGGAATTCTGAAGCGTATCCGGAGAGCTTCCGCCGCTTTCACCCTTGCCTTGTGTTTCGTAATGTCAATGTATTTTGTCCATTTTCCGTTCATTGTAAATGTGAGCCCTAAGTACACAAAAGATTTAACATTGTCCAGTATCTGTCCTGCATATGTCCAAGTCTCCTCCCTGCTATAAACACAACCCTTTTTGAAAGTCATTGCCTTAGTCTTATTCACATTAACTGTAAGTAGCCATTCATCGCAATAGTTCTTAAGTTTGTCCAGTCCTCCTTGCAATCCGTTTACGGTCGTAGAGCACAATACTAAATCGTCTGCGTATAAAAGTGTTGGGATCTGCAAATCCGCTACTACTAGCGCTTGAATATTCTCTGCTATCATTGTATCAGTAATATCATCCACAAAGAGATTAAATAGCAAGGGAGATAAAATACAACCCTGCCTCACTCCCCTATAGCTTCGGCAGCTCTCGGACACCCTGTTTCTGTCGTACTTTACACAGAATTCGACATTTTGACACTTTGCCTGCAATGCTCTAACCATTTTACTTGATAACCTCTTTCTGCCTAGTTTGTACCATAATGCATTTCGATTGATAGAGTCAAATGCCTTCTTAAAGTCCACAAAAGCACAATGAAGCTTTCCCCGCTTAACTAACAGTTGCTTCGTCCTTAAAATGTATAATATAAAAGCGGCATCTATGGTACTGTGTCCTTCTCTGAAACCCATTTGAAATTTTGAAAGTTTGCCAAATTTAGATTCCCAGTCCTTTATTCGGTTATATAACACTCTATTTAATTTTCTCCATAATTGGCAAAAGAGTAACCCCCTATAGTTATCCGGATTTCCAATAGTTCCCTTCCCTTTATAAACGGGATGAATAATGCCCTTTCCCCAACAGGTAGGGTAATTCCCCTCAATAAACAATATGTTACATATCTGGAGCATACTCCTACCAAACTCATTAACATTGGCTGCGGCTTTAAAAACTTCCGGGGGCAGCCCATCCAACCCTGGAGCTTTGCCTTCCTTCAGACTCATCAGCGCCTGTGCTATTTCTCGTGCTGATATTTCTTCGTCCAGTATTGGGATCTCAAGATTTCCCAAAATTTGCACTTCCTTTATAAAAATTCCTTCCCTTTCACCTTTCCCGAATATTCCCATAAAATGCATTGCCCATTTTCTGGGAGAAATTTCGTTGGGTGCCTGACGGTTGCTTCTTAAATGTTTTACTACTTGCCACATCTCAGCGTTATCCCCCCGTGTTAACATATTACTAATTTTCTGAGTAATTTTGTCTTGCCACGTAGTTCTCTTTTCCCGTAATAGCTGTTTATACTCCCTTCGCTTTTTTGTAAACATTTTCCTAATGTCATCTCCCCTCTCCCTTCTGAATTTTGACAGAGCCTCCTCTGCTTGTTTCTTTACAGCTCTGCATTGCTGGTCATACCAACCATTGAATCGTTTTACCTTACCATGCATTTGGACTTTCATTGTCCCCGCAGCCGTTGCTATTATATGCGTTAGTTCCTCCGCTGTGCCTGCGTTCCTTTCCCCTAATCTTCTTTCTAATTTATCAACAAATACTTCTTCTTCAATCGGTTTCCATATAAATTTACTAATGAATCTCCCTTCGTCCCCCTGCCTTTCTTCAGGTGTGTACGCCACCTTGGCCGACTCTATATTCAGTTCCAGGACAATCGGACAGTGATGTGACTCGATACGATCCCCCACCCAAAAATTTCTAATTCTGCCAATTAAACCCTGACTTATTAAAATAAAATATATTACACTACCCCCATTTTCATTTATGAAAGTGAGTTTTCCCTCTCGATCCTCACCGTACTTGCCATTCATTATTTCTAAAGAGAAGGCATCGCAGAAAGCAAGTAATTGTCTGCCCTCCCCATTAATAAAACTATCCTTGCTCTTTCGTTGACCTTCGCGGAATTCCTCCCCCCATTGATGATCCCCCGTTAGAGAAATATTCTCCCCTCCTAACCTCGCATTAAAATCTCCTAAGAGAATTAATTCAGTTCCTGGAAACTTTTCCTGTAACTGCACTAACCTCGCATTAAAATCTCCTAAGAGAATTAATTAAGTTCCTGGAAACTTTTCCTGTAACTGCACTAACGTTTCGGTTAAGTCACTGAAGAAATTCTTGTTTGCATACTTGGACGTTGCTGGCTGGTTGTATAATCCTATAACTATTATTTGTACTCCCCCCTGTGCCAAAGATACAGCAATCACCCCTTCCATACTGATTTCTAATTTAGTTGTCTCAGCCTCCAGCTCAGACCTGAATGAAACTTATACCCCTCCTGGCCACCTTTCCCTCCTTCCCCGTGTCTCCCTTCCCCTACTAAAACTATGGAAATTAGCAAGTGTTACATTTTCTCCGTTTTTCAACCAAGTTTCTGTTAAACATACAACGTCAAAATCACTAAGGAAATACAAGAAATTCTCGCTACCCAACCTTTTTTTGAAGCCTTCGATGTTCCATGTGACAATCCTCAGAGAAGGGGTTGGGTCCTATTGTTTCCGTGCTGTTGGTCTTCCTACAACTTGGCCTACCCTTTGTCGAGCTGTTGTCAGCCTAAGGGCACGGAGGGGCATTGTTGTTGGCTTTCCCGGCGAAGACTGTCTCACCCTCCTCTCCTCTTTGCCCCTCCCTGTCGACATAACTTGAGACACCTGATGTTCTGCTGAGGGACCTGCTACCTGCTGGGCTGAGCCCTGGCTATCTGCTCTAGCTGCCCTGTCCTGGGTTCGGTTTCCGCACTACTTCTAGGTTGTTCCATGCGCTCCAGCTCCTGTCGGTTCCAGACTCGTCCGTTAATGAAGAGCTTGTCATAGTGCAATAAGGCATGACAGCCCTTCCTCCTGGCCTCGAACATGTGTCCCTTTAAGAATTCTCTCTCTTCTCTTACACGCTGGCTAAAGTCCTCGCTAATGCTTATTCCCGTTCCCCGTAAATAACGAGCATCTTGAAGGATGGCCACTTTGAGTTTATAATGGGCCAGTTTACACACAATAGGTCTCCTTACATTGCCACGTCAACCTACACGATGGGCTCTCTCCACATCAAACTCGCGGAGTTGGATTCCTATTTGTGAGATGACCCTTTTCACTATTTCCTCCGTCATCTCCCAACTCTCTTCCGCTTCTTCCGTCACACCATATACCACAATATTATTTCTACGAGATTGGTTCTCTAAATAATCCATTTTCTCTTCCAGAGCACGCATTCGAACTGTCACATTCTCCACGGCACTTTCCAGCGATTTTAGGCTGCACTTTTCATATCCTACACGCATTTCTTGCCTCAACTGTTCAATGAGATCTCGTACGCTTTCCATTGTCGAACTTCTTCCAGGTAGCTACGAGCAAGACACAAAACACGACCGTCCTCTTTCACACTCGGACTGCAACTCCGCATGGTTTTTGACCGTGCATGCATATTTCAGATTCAAGCTAAAGGTGACAAACAGTAAAAGAGAAAAGTAAAGAATAAGAACGAGAAAACCCGGAGATAAATGATACTGAACAAATTTGAACCTGCCTTCCCGCACTTTACCAGGAAATTGCTCATGATTTGCTAGTTCCTCTGTTCATCCAGTAGATCCCAACATGCCAATCTGCTTCTAGAGGGACATAAATATTTTTCTTTTAGTTTAATTGACAGCCAAATTATATACCGAGTCTTCATTCAAACCACAGAAGGGCAGAAATGTCCAATTTCCCGCGCCATCTAGCCTAGTCGCCTAAACCTTGCCATTCCAGACCTTTCCTTTCTTCCTAAGTGAAGTATATACATCTCTTTACCGCAATTCAGAGTTAGAGAGGGCTTAATTTTACAACTCGATACAATTTCCTGCCGGGTAATGAATTCTGTTAATGTTTATAAGATCTTGGATATAAGACCTTTAGCAATATGGACAACGGGAATGCTCAAGGCATTATATTCTGAACTATACTCATATTGCACTTAAAACATACCCAAACTTTCTGTCCAATCAGTCTCTGAAATGGAACCTTAATATGATAGAGCAATGTACAGAGTGGTTTATGCAGAACTGACACATTTTTTTCTTTAATTATTCCGTTGGAAATGCATTCAATGACACAAATTTAGCACCAGATTTAGCAGAATGTTCTGGAGTTTTGATTCTTTATCACTACATGAGCAGATGTTTGTTTTATTCCTAATTGCATTGTTGGCAGCTGTTTCGACATTTTGTTCTTGTAGTACGTGAAAATGCAGTACTGTGTAGAGCTGAGTCAAGGATATTTTCAGCAAGATGGCGATACATGCCACACATCAAATGAATCCATGAAACTAATTGCAAGTTTCTTTAACGACCGGATAATTTCCAGGAATCAGTGTCCACCGAGGTCTCAGGATTTGACATCGACGGACTTCCTTCTATGGGGTTACTTAAAAGACAGGGTTTACGCCACACGTCCCCAGATATTGGACGATCTGAAGCACAACGCCACAAAGGAGATTCAAGCTATTGACAACAGTCTTCCAACGAGTGGCCAGTAACATGGAACGTGTTAAGTTGTGCCTTATGCAGGATGGAGGACATTTACAACATTTGCTATAGAGGTAAATAATCTCCCAACATTCCTCTACAATTTAGGTATAATAAGTTGTCGCTAGCACAATTCATTTTGAAATAACTAATGAAAGAAATTTGTCAGCTCTATATAAATCACCCTGTATAATGATTACGTTATATTCATAGAATAATCTAAAAAAAAATCTGTCGTATGCATTGTCATGAGTTTCTGTACATCAGTGTTACAAATTATAGTTAAAAAGCATATTCTTCTATCTACTTTATGATAACCGAGATAAATATTAGCAGAAAGTGTCTTAATTTCTTGCTTCTTTAGAAGTAGAAGGAAAATAAGGGAATACGCTAGACTAAAACCATAGTCAAATCTTTAAAAACCTGGTTACCATGTGGATGAAATCCGTTTCTATACAGAGCCAGGAGGTTACAACTTTCGTGTGAAAAATATTTTAAGTATTTTAAATCTGATTCAATCAACAAGGAATATCAATTCCACAAAAAAAGGTATATGACATACATTGGGTGTTTTTACGCGAACTACATTTTTGTGCAGTAAGTTTTTGTCTATCCCTTACGGTTTACCAGATTCGTAAAATTCAGCAAAACTCATTCAGAATAAAGAGGCCTTTAGAGGCTTTTCCCAGAAAATTCAGGATATACATTTCATTTACCATATAAATATATTTAATATACGGTATTTTAATCAAAGTGCTAGTCATTTTTGAAAAAATCAAATTTTTTAACTTTCTTCCATGTAAAGAGTGGTTTGCATTGGGGAGATTTTTCTCAAAATCTTTCTGTCGCATCTTTGGAAGATACTAAACTTTAATACCAAGTTTGGTATTTTACCAACTTTTCGTTTTTGAGTTATGTTCACAGACACAGGGAACTTTTTCTGAAAATACTTTCTTTCTTTTTTTTTTTTGCATACAGGTGAGCCTAAAACGTATATTTCCAGAGAATCGTGGTATAAATTTTTGGGTGGTATGCAATACCTTCTCTATACACTATATATGTATATATACCTTATCGGAATTAATAAAAACAATTGGAATACACATCTTATGTATATTATTATTATTATTATTATTATTATTATTATTATTATCCTTTTCTATTTCTCGTGCAAGCTATTATATTTTGTATAAATACAGGTGTTAATTTACACGAAGAATGTTAAATAAATCTTATTGATAACATCTTAATATAAATAAAATAAATATATACTATTAAGTTATTATTATATTATGAGTGCATATTTTACTAAGCCTACCAAACTAAAAAACTGTTGTGTGTTCCATTCACATGACTTTCTCTACAACTCTGCAATAAATTATTGTTAAAAAGCTTTTGCTTCTATTTACTTCCTGTTAATCAAGAAAAAACTAGCAGAAATAGTGTTATTACTTGCTTCCTTGTAAATAGAAGCGAAATAAAGGAATACCATACGTTAAAGTGATGGACAAAAGCTGGTTGCTATGTGACTGAAAATCCTTTGTTTGTATGGACACCAGTTCACAAAGTTCTGTATGAGAAAAGTATGTTTTTTATAGCTGAAACTAAAAACAAGGAATTACTCAAAAACAACCAACTCCACGAAAAAAATGTATATAACATAAATTGTGTGTTTAAAAGTGCTCTACATTTGTTGTATGGTAAGTTTTTGTCCATCTCCTACGGTTTAGCAGAATAAAGTAGTCTTCAAAGGCTATTCCCAAAAAAATTCAAAATATACATTTTATTTGTCAGGTAAATATCTTTGATATACGATATTTTAATCAAAATCGTTAGAGCCATTTTCTAGAAAATCAAAATTTTCGAAAAAATTTCCATGTAAAGGGTAGTTTGGGGTGGGGGGATTTTTCTCAAAATATTCGTATTGCATTCCTGGAAGATACTAAACTTAAATACCAAGTTTACTGACTTTTCGTTTTTGAGTTATCGTGTTCACGGACACACTGACACACTGACACACTGACCCACTGACCCACTGACCCACGGACACACACACACACACACACACACACGGACATTTTTTGAAAACACTTTTTTTTTGGATACAGGGGACCCTAAAACATATATTTCCGGTGAAATCTCAGTATCGAATTTTTTGGTGGAGTGCAATACTTTCTCTATAAACTATGTACATAGTGCGTATAGAGAAAGTAAAACTCTGATGTGTACCATTCACATGACCTTCTCTATATCCCTGCAACAAATTATTCTTAAAAAGCTTATATTTCTATTAACTTCATGCTAATCAGTAAAACATTAGCAGAAATAGCCATATTACTTGCTTCCTTGTAAGTAGAGGTGAAATAAGGGAGACCATAGGTTAAAGTGATAATCAAAAGCTGGTTGCTATGTTACTGAAGTTCCTTTGTTTGTATTGACAGCAGTTGACAAATTGCTGTATGAGAAATGTATAAGTTTTTCATAGCAGAAACCAAAAATAAGGAATGTCACAAAAACAACGAACTCCTCGAAAAAATGTATATAACATAAATTGTGTGTTTTAAGTGCTCTACATTTTTGTGCAGTAAGTTTTTGTCCATCTCTTACGGTTTAGCAGTTATGTAAAATTCCGTATAATTGACCCAGAATAAACTACTCTTCAGAGGCTATTCCCAGAAAATGCAAGATATACATTTTATTTATCAGGTAAATATCTTTAATATACGAAATTTTAATCAAAATCGTTAGAGCCATTTTTGAGAAAATCAAAATTTTCGAAAAAAGTTCCATGTAAAGGGTAGTTTGTGGTGAAGGAATTTTTCTCAAAATCGTGTCGCATCCCTGGAAGATACTAAACTTAAATACAAAGTTTGGTATTTTACCTGCTTTTCGTTTTTGAGTTATCGTGTTCACGGACACACGGACACACACACACACACACACACACACACACACCCACGGACCTTTTTCCGAAAATGCTTTTTTTAGATAAAGGGGACCCTAAAACATATATTTCCGGTGAAATCTCGGTATCGAATTTTTTGGTGGAGTGCAATATATTCTCTCTAGACTATATACATAGTGCCTATAGAGAAAGTAAAAATTACTTAGAAAAATCCGATGCGTACAATTCACATGACTTTCTCTATATCCCTGCAACAAATTATTCTTAAAAATCTTATACTCCCATTTACTTTATGCTAATCAGAAAAATTTAGCAGAAAGAGACTTATTACTTGCTTCCTTGTAAGTAGAAACGAAATAAAGGACTACCATACGTTAAAATGATAGTCAAAACCTGGTTGCTATGTCAATGAAGTTCCTTTGTTTATATGGATCGGAGTTGACAAGTTCCTGTATGGGAAAAATATAAGTTCTTCACAGCATAAACCAAAAATAAGGAATGTCTCAAAAATGACGAACTCCACGAAATGTATTTAACATAAAGTGTGTGTTTTAATGTGCTTTACATTTTTTGTGGAGTAAGGTTTTGTCCATTTCTTACGGCTTAGCAGTTATTCAAAATTCAGTAAAATACATCCAGAATAAACTGCTCTTCAGAGAATATTCCCAAAAAATTCAAGATATACATTTTATTTGTCAGGTAAATATTTTAATATACGAAATTTTAATCAAAATCGTTAGAGCCATTTTTGAGAAAATCAAAATTATGAAAAAAGTTCCATGTAAAGGGTAGTTTGGGGTGGGGGGATTTTTCTCAAACTCTTCATGTCGCATCCCTGGAAGATACTAAACTTAAATACCAAGTTTGGTATTTTAGCTACTTTTCGTTTTTGAGTTATCGTGTTCAGAGACACACGGACACACACACACACACACACGGACACACACACACACACACACACACGACACGGACCTTTTTGTGAAAATGCTTTTTTTGGATATTGGGTACCCTAAAGCATATATTTCCGGTGAAATCTCGGTATCGAATTTTTTGGTGGACTGCAATACATTCTCTATACACTATGTACATAGTGTCTATAGAGAAAGTAAAAGTCTGATGTGTTACACTCACATGACTTTCTCTAGCTGTTGTACAAACCTCATACATAAGATTCTTCTTGTTTCTGCACCTTGCTAATCGTGGTACTCATTAGCACAATGTTCTTATTATTTAGTTCCGTATAAGTAGGAAGAAAATAAGGGAATACACTAGGCTAAACCAATAGTCAAATGTTTTAAAAGCTGTCGTTATGCGATTGTCATTACAAATCGCTTCTTTTCTTGGCCAGGAGTAGAACAAAAGAAAAACGGACACTCCCGTCTTAGAAAAGTATAGGTTCTTCACAACTGAAACCAATAACAATGAATACCACGAAAACGGTAAGCTCCACGAGAAAAATGTAAATGACATAATTTCTGTATTTTAACAAGACCTAAATTTTTTGTACAGTAAGTTTGTGTCTCTTATGGTTTACTGGTTATGCCAAATTAAGCAAAATTCATCCAGAATAAACAGGTCTTCAGAAGCTATTCCCAGAAAATTAAAGATATACATTTTATTTTTTAGGTAAATATCTTTAATATATGATATTTTAATCAAAATCTTTAGAGCCATTTTTAAGAAAATCAAAATTTTCGAAAAAAGTTCCATATAAAGGGTAGTTTAGGGTGGGGTGATTTTTCTCAAAAGCTTCGTGTCTCATCCCTGGAAGATACTAAACATAAATACCAAGTTTGGTATTTTAGCTGCTTTTCGTTTTTGAGTTATCGTGTTCACAGACACACAGACACACACACACACGGACCTTTTTCTCAAAATGATTTTTTTGGAAACATGTAAAACATGTATTTCCGGTGAAATGTCGGTATTGAATTTTTGGGTGGAATACAATAGTTCTCTATCCTTGTGTACATTGTATATATGGGGCTAGAGAAAGTAAAAGCTATAGCAACTATAGAGAAAGTAAAAACCATTTTCTCCGTAGGTATGTCTTATTGCACAAGGCTCATAGTGCCGGGGTAAGATAAATTGAACGTTCCAAACAAATTACACTTTTCTCTGTCTAGTTACCATTTCTGTGTACTAAACGATGTGCATTAGCTCAAGAAAAGCGATAACCTCTTCCGTCAACAGATGGTGCCATATGCCTGAATTGAAAATAAGAAGCTGCATATTATTATATGCAAATGCATGCTTTGCCGCCCTATACTTTCATACAAAGCATCGTTAAGAAGATTAAAATCCTCTTATCCAGCTCTTATACTATCAAGATGCATATTTTGCTTTATTTTAGAAACGTTCTTGTTACACTGTTTTTACTTTTGCCTTGCGCAGCTAGAGAACTTTTGTGTAGAGTTTAATGAAACTTACTCCTAGAAGCCAACTACGAGAACGTAAAATGCACGAGTTCCTAAGTTTTAATTAAATTTCAAATGTCGAGGTTTATGTATGTATTAAGTTCAGGAAATAAGATTTGCTTTTATTTCTTATTTCCTTGTTATTGTCTCAAACATCTTCCAAGAAAGATAACCTTTTCTTTTACTGCGTTTCCCAATTTTCCTTTAAACTTTTACTGAATTTAGCATAGCACGCGTCACCAATTTGCTTGATTTTGTGTCGAAGCACATAGGTTTGCTCCGTGCATGCAGTCAGTAAACGTATGGCAGCAGGGGTCGTCTCTATTCCTTGTACAGACAGTGACGTTAGTAAAGATGCAAAGCTATCTTATTATTTAACAAGGGCTTCGTAGCTCCGCCTTCTTTCTCTCTCTTTATCCCTCTGTAATACCTAAGCGTTATTCTTCTACTAGTTGCGATAGGCAAGACATAGTAGCAATAAGAGCTCGGTCCGGGGTGACAAATTGCCGAATTGAGTTTTTTTTTTTTATTATCTAAATAATTTGATTAATAAAATCTTTTTTGAGGAAAGAACTCTGTTTAATTTTACTCAATTTACTTCTCATCAATCAAAACAATTTCAGTGCACACGTGTTTCACCATCTAATATTGTTCACTGCCTGGCCTCGGTCAGTTCCTGCTAGTAGTAAAACCAGTGAACACTGGCCAATAGCGTAGATTGAAAAATGTCAAAAATACGAAACAGTAGACGTTCAACACTGAAGAAAAAAAACTTGTGAATGATTCAAACTTACTTTAAGTGACAGAAGGAGTGCCTTTTCTTACGATACAACAAATGGGTATACTGTAATTCACTGCAATGCATTCTAGTTAGTTTTTTTTCAAAGTTATGCACTTATTATCCTGAATTCTTTAACTTGGAGGGATCTTACAGAAAGTGCCAGAATAAGTGTCTAGTTTTCGGCAAAGTTCAACACTCAGAAAATTCTTTTTGCATCATTACGCAACTCGTACAAGTGAGTACGACAGCTACCAAGGAGAACAACGTTTCTTTGAGTTGTGTTAGATGCCAATTCAATACTAAGATGCCTGCTTATTTTTAATGCTATAAATATGACTATTTTTCGTTACAAAATAAGTATCATAATGTTGGCTACAATGCAAATCCAGTGGTATTAACCAAGTTAAGGGACTGGTTATTTATAGTAATACTATAACGTTTCTCATTACGTTTTGGAACTACTACCACGAAACCTATTAAAATGTGTAAGTATATGTTCATATCCCATAACATAATATAACAACTTTTCTAGCAATCCAGTACTTACCAGGGATATATTACCCTATAAAAGTGGATTAAGATTCCAGATGCAAAATTATGCATACTGCTGCATTGCTGAAGGAATTATTTGTGCTTACTTTCTGCGTAGTTGCTCGTCTATTGCACAGTACGAAATTCGCAAGGTACACTGATTACATTTTGCTCTCTCTGCTTTACTTAAATGGGCAAACAGTTGAAGACGCCTAGCCTATGGCGATATCAATGACACTGAATGGTTATCAAGGAGACAGATCCTGTTCAAGTAGATTTTTATGTTCACTCAAGGTCAATACAAAAGAAGAATATACAAGAAATGAAATAATTTGAAAAGGGATATTAAGCTTGACCGTGTTTAAAGAAAATAAAAGTTTTCAGATATTCTTATGTGTCACATTCACTTGAATTTCTCTACTCTATATCGTTTATTAGTTGGTTATACAACTATTCTTACACAATGTTGTATTTCCACATCCCTTTGAATTCATCCTTTGCAAAAATAGCAGCTACACAGTTCATTATGGACACAAACGTAATACCGATAGCAAATAATTTAAGAATTTGACGCTATATGATGGCTTTAAAATACCATACAATGCAATGCTGAGAAATAACTGAATATTTTGTATAATTCGTCCCATTAAGGTGATAAATCTGTGAAATTTAGAAAATTCTTTATTCACAATAATACTGATGTTTTATTTGTATCAAAAATTTTAGCTTAAATTGTTATTTAAATAATGATAAACTTTATCGCCTAAGTCGTTGTTCTAATAATATGACACATTATGCATTTCAAGAAGTAATTACATAAAAGAATCCAGTCTCACAGCAAATGGAATTTACAAATACGTGTCATTCTTTACAACAGCTCTAATTTATGTAGAAAAATTATTATTTTTCGTGCTCTCCAAAACTCTGTTTTACCAAATTTAATAATTTATTTCTCAAAATTGGTGCATTATTTATAAAACATACGTGACTATTTTCTTTAATTTGTTTTTGAGAGGCAGTATAAAATAAACCGGTAAAAAATTCCATCGTGTGGAGTATTTTAAGTATAAAAAAATGTTGGGAAATGTTTTATGAGAAATCAAGGTTTGAAGTTGGAAGTGCCTATTAATAACAAGCCTCTACTCATAAGCAGTTTCTGTTAATTAGTACTTACAGTACGTCAGATGGCAAAAACGACGTATTTTCTTAATGTTAAAATTCATAATATTTTAGTGTGGAAAAAAGTAACGTTTTAGATTCTCACAACTTTGTCAAATTTCACAGAAACATCATTTTAATAATGAGTATCTCGGAAATGGCTTTCCACAATAAAAATTAATGTGGAATACATATCCATATTTTTAGTGTAGTACTTTTCGTCTATTTTCAAAATGTGAGTTATACAAGACTTAGAGGACTTCAGAAGCAATTCCCAGAAACAGCTAGATACACCTATTATTTTTTGTATAAGTATCTTATAATGTTGTATTATAATAAAAATTATTTGGGCCTATATTGAGAAAATCGAAAATATCGAAACATCTGCCGTCGAAAGGGTATCTTTTGAATATTTCTTATTGGATTGTATCTTTGAGAGATGTGGAGCTTAAATACCAAGTTAACCTCATTTTTGTTTTTTGAGCTATACGCACACAAACGTACTTTTTTGTAAAACTGTTTTGGATTAATTGAATTTCATAACGTTTATTTCCAGTTAAATCTCGGTATCAAATTTTTGTTTGGAATGCCCGTGAGTGCCATAAGAAAGAATACCTAAACAAACAGCAGTATAAAAATGGGCTTAGCATATATTACACTGGAATAAGCAAAAGCTTAAACATGAAAGGAGAAGAAAAAGGACAGAATTGATATCCGTTTTTATTTAACACTATGTCTCACATTTGAGTTACTAGCAGATCAGAATAGTAACAAAGAAATGAGTTATTTCAACAGTGAAACATATTCTGTGAAAATAATTCATATAATAGAAAAAATAGTAGATATAATAAAACAATGATGTTGGTACGACATACATGTGTCACAGCAGGATATATATCCATAAAGATTTAACATTTTAAATAGTAAATAATATTTATGTGTATCTTTAATTTAATATTTTGACCTCCAGTCCAATTGGAAATCTCAATTTCGGAATGGCTAATAATAATAATATAAATAATAATAATAAAAAAATCATTCCACCGAGCAGTAACACGTGAGGCTCGTTCCAGAGGTCCATGTTTGATTATCGGTAACTGGCTACTCAGAATACGCGTTTTTCGTGGTTTTCCCTGGTCAATAAGGCAAATACTGGGATGACTGCTTGACTGCTTGTACCACGACTATCGTGTCCGTCATTCCCTTTCACTTCATTTTCTTTTCCTGTTTCAGACGTACTTTCAGGTTATGCATAGTTAGCTGAGCCGAAGTTTTTTATGCTCTGAAAAGAATTCACACCTGAGATACCTATTTCAGTTAGCTAGGCCGTTGCTACGCCATCCTGGGACAGCTCCCTAATAGTGCGCAGGTGTTCAAATTTGGAAATGGCGTGTGTCTGCGATCTTATAGCCTGCTGCAGTTACTTCATGTCATCCGTGGTATCTTATGGATGTAGCTACAATAGATCTATCATGAATAAGGTGTCCTCCTTCGTTAGAACATCCTATCCTGTTCAGTCACTCTGTCCCTGGGATTGAAGCACAAAGAGCACTACAGCGGTTCCTAAAAGGAATCCGGTAATTACCAACTGCATATTTTACTACGCTTGCTAACTACTCCGATGGGACTAGCCAATCTCGGTAGTGGAATACCGTTCATGCATCTAAACAGCTTCCGATACATTTGTATAAACAACACCGTCAGAGACGTCACGTTATCTGGGGAACGTGAATGTCTCCTGCAGAACATGTATATTTCATGGTGGATTCCACCGAAGCGAGCTCAAGTGTGGAACGAGATATCGCGCTATTTATTGACGAGGATGCAAACCAAGTTTCATCAAGCTGTAATCCTGTTACCTGCAGTACGTACGGACGACTACTCACTCATGGGGCCAATTTCGTATTCTGCGGCCTAGGACACCGCGCTTCACATTGCTGAATCGAAATTCAAGTTCGTTTGCGTAACCGAGAGATTTAATATCTCGACTACAGCAAAGGTTTCTCTCTGAAAGTACTTAAAGGAACTTTCTTACTTTCTCTATACTCACTATGTACATAGTGAATAGAGAATGTATTGCACTCCACCAAAAAATTCGATACCGAGATTTTACCGGAAATATATGTTTTAGGGTCCCCTGTATCCAAAAAAAGGTATTTTCAGAAAAAGGTCCGGGTGTCAGTGTGTCCGTGTGCCTGTGAACACGATAACTCAAAAACGAAAAGTCGGTAAAATACCAAACTTGGTATTTAAGTTTAGTATCTTCCAGGGATGCGACACGAAGATTTTGAGAAAAATCCCCCACCCCAAACTATCCTTTACATAGAACTTATTTCGAAAATATTGATTTTCTAAAAAATGGCTCTAACGATTTTGATTAAAATTTCGTATATTAAAGTTATTTACCTACAAATAAAATGTATATTTTGAATTTTCTGGGAATAGCCTCTGAAGACTACTTTATTCTGAATGAATTTTTCATAAATACTAAACCGTAAGAGATGGACAAAAACTTGACCCGCAAAAAATTAGAGCACGTTAAAACGCACAATTTGTGTTACATACATTTTTTTCGTGGAGTTGATCGTTTTTGAGATATTCCTTTTTCTTGGTTTCAGCTTTGAAAAACCTATACTTCTCTCATACAGGAATTTGTCAACTCCTGTCCATACAAACAAAGGAACGTCAGTCACATAGTAACCAGCTTTTGGCTTTCACTTTAACCTATGGTACTCCCTTATTCCGCTTCTACTTACAATAAAGCAAGAAATAAAACTATTTCTGCTAATTTTTCTCGATCAGCATGAAATAAATAAAATATAAGCTTATAACAATAATTTACAGAGATACAGAGAAAGTCATGTGAATGGAACACATTTTTCTGCTACCTACCGCAAAAGTATGACATTGCTTTCTCTGTTACGCATGTCATCTAGAAAGTAACAGACGATTTAGCATAACTAAATAATAACGAAACTTATCAAACAAAACTTTACTTAGAAAAAAAAAAGCTGATGTGTTACATTCACATGATTTTCTCTACATCTCTGTAACAAATTGTTGTTAAAAAGCTCCTGTTTCTATTTACTTCATGTTAATTGACAAAAAATCAGCAGAAATATTCTTATTACTTGCTTCCTTGTAAGTAGAAGCAAAACAAAGGAGTACAATAGCTTAAAGTGATAGTCAAAAGCTGGTTACTATGTGACTGAAGTTCCTTTGTTTATATGAGAGGAATTGACAAAGTCCTGTATTACAAGAATATAAGTTTTTCAAATCAAAAACAAGGAATATCTAAGAAAAAAATATGGACTCCATCGATTTGTCCATCTCTTACGGTTTAGCAATTATGCAAAATTCTGTAAAATTGATCCAGAATAAAGTAGTCTTCAAGAGGCAATTCCCAGAAAATTCAATATATACATTTTATTTGTCAGGTAAATATCTTTAATATACGATATTTAAATCAAAATCTTTTGAGCCATTTTTAAGAAAATCATAATTTTCGAAAAAAGTTCCATGTAAAGGGTAGTTGGGGGGGAGATTTTTCTCAATCTTCCGGTCGCATCCCTGGAAGATACTAAACTTAAATACCAAGTTTGGTATTTTACCGACTTTGCGTTTTTGAGTTATCGTGTTCACGGGTACACTGACACACGGACACACACACGGACCTTTTTCTGAAAATGCTTTTTTTGGATACAGGGGACCCTAAAACATATATTTCCGGTGAAATCTCGGTACCGAATTTTTGGGTGGACTGCAATACCTTCTCTATACACAATGCACATGGTACGTGTAGAGAAAGTAAAAATACACTACCTTATGCTATTTCTCAAAGTAATCGACATTCTCTCACGTTTTTCAATGCCGATATTATACTTTTCTAACGCCAAAGGACTTTTTATTTTGAATGCATAAAATGTTCGTTCAATCGAATGTGAAGTGTATGGTGATAATGCAATGAACGCGCCATCGGTTAGGAAATGGTGCATAATTTAGGGTAAACAAGGAAAAACCAGTATGCACGACAAAGACCGGAGTGGAAGTTTATCAATCGTTATGAAGGAGTTGAAAGTAAATGTTGATAAAAGAATTTACAAAAACCGGTGTTTCATTTTGGACACCATTCATGACTTTGGGTGAAAAAGTTTCCCAACCTCAAAGTGGTAGTGACATCTTGTATATCTTTAGCTGTAGAAGAGTATAACACGTGCATTGAAAAACCTGTGCCACATGACAATAAATACCTTGATAGCAATAGAGTAAGCTGTTGCAACTTTATAAATAAAGATTTGTGCTGATAGCCTTGTTGTTATTTAGTTATGTCGAATCGTCTGATACTTTCTGGATGGTGCTCATACAATATACGCAATAGGTAGGAAAGGTATTGTATCCACCCAAAAATTTGATACCGAGATTTCACAGGAAATGCATGTTTTATGAGAGCAAAATAACTGAAAAATCGAATGTAGTCTATTCACATTACCTATTCTACATATGTGTAACAAATTAAAGATAATAAGCTTATTCTTCTATCTACTTCATGCTAACCGAAATAAACATTAGCAGAAACGGTTGTATTATTGTATTAAATTAAACCTACAGTTAAATGTTTTAAAATGGTGATTGCTAAGCTTTGAAATCGTTTCTTTACGTGGACAGAAGCTGAGTCCACGCATGTCCCTTGAATCCAAAAAAGTATTTCTAGAAACATATGCGTGTGTGTGTGTGTGTGTGTGTGCCTATGGGCAGTATAGCTCAAAAATGAAAAGTCGGCTAATTACCAAACTTGGTATTTAAGTTCAGTATTTTTCAAGGATATGACAATTTTCAATGATTCCCCAGCCCAATTACCTTTCCATGGAACATTTATAAAAAAAAGATGATGTTTTGAAAAATGTTTTCAATGATTCTTATTAAAATTTCATTTGTTTAAAATATTTTATAACAAACGAAATGTCTTGAATTTTCTGGAAATAGCCTCTAAAGACCTCCTATTCTCGATGGGGTTTGTATAACTGGTAAAACGTAAGAATTAGACAAAAACGTACTGCATGTATTTTTTTTTTTTATAGAACTAACCGTTTTCGAGATATTTCGAGTTATTGGTTTCAGTTTTAAAGTGCTTAAACTTTTCTCAAACAGGAAAAATCTTGTTTTCGTCTTTCTTTTGTATACTTTTAGCAGTCAAAGAGAAACGAATTTCAACAGTTTCACTTAGTGATCGGCTTTTAAAAAATTTAGGTATTGCTTTAGTCCAGTGTATTCCCTTATTTCTATTCTACATACTTTTGATAATTTATAAGACAATCTTGATTAGCATGACGTAGATAAAATAATCTTTTGTAAGGAAATTTTATTTGTGGAGTAACTATAGAAAGTCATGTCAATTCAAGAACAAGAAACATTTTGAACGTGTAAAAACATAGAAAAAACCAGAAAGCGAGAAAAACAGCTTCGAAATTCTAAGGGCTCTCTCCTCTTGTGCGCAGGCACATTTAAAAACTGTGAAAAATTATTTTTGATATTCTGTAATACAGAGAAAAACAGATTATAATGCTAGATTATTCATTTGTAATAAAAGACGTATAGAGAAAAAATTGAGTTTTTCAAGAATTTTGTTAATTTTCACCATGTGAACCTTTAAGCCAATGTTTATTTCAATTATCAGGAATTGGATAGAAGAATAAGCTTTTGTAAGAATAGTTTTGCTGCAGAATAATATAAGATAATGCGTCGGAACACATCACATTTTTACTTATCTGTAACTCTCCAGAGACAGTAAAAGCTGGCTTGTTCATATCCATTAAGTCTGGGTTCCAGGACTCTGCTGTATTGTCAATGCAGCTATTTCGTTGAAACCTTCTGCAGGCTCGCCTGGATTTTTTTTTTTCCCCGAAGCTAACTGCTCCTAATTTTAAATTGGCCACAAGTGCGTTGCGTGTGCACAGATTATTTTTATTACGGTCTTGATAATCACCTTTTTAAAATAGAGTAACCATCACAGCTCGCCCCTAATCCAATTTTTCCACTTTTGCATCCAAACCAAAGCCTCTTTTCCCTCTTTGTCTCTCTTTTTGATGCACGATTCAGAACGCTTTGCTGCAGGGTAGCGCATGCGCATGATTTTAGGCTCTAAATATTGAAAATGGAATGATGAAACCTGAATTATTCTGTGGGATCCTTTTTAAAAGCTTTTTATATACGCAGAATTACCGCAGAAAATTCGACAACCAATAATGCACAGGGATTTGTTACCTGTACAATGATTTTAATTTTAGATCGTGATTACATTCATCCAATAGCAAAAAACTTCCCTGTGGATTTGTGTCGATGTATAAATTGAATGGAGTTTCACCTAAGCTGAAAACCGGCCACCCTGAATGCTGTGTAATATAAAGGGAAATTCTGCTCTATAGATACATGAAGCACATATTCAGCATTTTGGTGGGAAAGCCTATATCCCTCTAAATGTCCAGAGATATCATATTCTCTATACATGTTTTATCTGTCAGAACTGATGTTCTATCTGCAGCTAGACACATTATGTAATATTTTACGGCAGTGAATGTTATAAAGTGTGGAAAAACAGTATGAAAATTTGGTGTGTTCCATTTGCATACATTTCTCTACATCTCTGTAAAAAAAGTAATATTAAAAATCTTATTCTAATATCTAATATCAATGCAAAGAGCATCAAATTTATTGCATCACGTAGCAACCAACTTATAAAAGATTTGACTATCGCTTTAGCCTAGTGTATTCCCGTATTTTCCTTCTACTTACAAGAAAGCAAGTAATAAGATCAGTTTCGGCAATGTTTATCTTGATTAGCAAGATGTAGATAAAAGAATAATCTTAAGTAAGAACATGTTTGCGAAAAGATAGAGAATATCATGAGAATGGAGTTTTTTGGAATTCAGAGGACCCTGAAACATGTATTTCTGGCAAAATCTCAGATTCAAATTTTTGGGCGAATACTATGCACTGTGTACATTATACGTATGAGTTAGAGAAAGTAGCAATCTGATGTGTTCAGTTCACATGACTTTCTCTATATCTCTGTAACAAATTATTTTTAAAAAAGCTTACCGAGCCAGGGACTCAGATGTTTTGTCGGATACTAGAATTCAGGGGATTGTGGGGTCGATTGCCGCAGTCTAAATCTCTGATCCATGGCTTTCTTCAGGAAATTTTCAGGGTCAGTAGGAAAATGCTGAGCAAGTTTCTTCATTCCCTTTATTTCATCTCCATTTCATCCAACCAAGTCTCTTACAAGTGTTGGCGAGGACTGCGGTAGTGTCGCCCTTCCATGGTGATGAATGCTCTCTGGAAATATAGCTCTCAGCGGTGGTGGAAGTATTCTTTCAGGATCGAAGGACTAGAGATATGGGTTCCTACGTTGCAACAGGAAGGGCTGGAATGTGCCTATTATAAATGCGTTTTGCTTACCGGGTCTCCTGTAAAGACCCATCTTTGAGGGACTCATCGTGTTGAATTCGGCGCCAGTGTCGATAAAGCACATTGAAACCCTGCATTCCTTAGCACGCTCCGCTATCCAATTCTGGCCTACCAGGGCTTTCCTACATCTCTCACTTTCCCTCGGAGATCACTACAAGTCACAATGGAAATCGTCTGATCCAGTTCCGGTACATTTATCTTTAGTATCTGACACAAGATTCCTTGACCCTGTCACAGTGGGCATTAGTTTAAATTTCCGTCCATTGGAATCTATAATACTCGTAACTTTAAGGCAAAAAACTAATCGGGAAGATTAAGGATGATTTCTAATTCTTTATCATTCATTTCCAGAATTTCTACAAAATATTTTAATTTACTGGTGACACCGTAGCCGAATAAGACAGCTCGTCTCTCGTCAGTATGACTCGCGATCGATTCCAGGGGAACGCATGGGTGAACAAAGAGTTGTTTCGGCGGGTTTTTCTGGATTTCTCCTGATTCTGTCATTTATTTCACTATCTGCTCCACAATCATCTTTCCTTACAACCATTCCACGAACATTTCATACTTTCGCCTCATTGTTATTCAAGCCATCGGGTTCCTCATCCACTATGATTAAGAGTCAATCTGCTTCTCAACAGGCATCTGATCCCAGGATTGTAAGTTCTCCATGCAGTGAGGCTAAGAAAGAAGAATTCTTTTCTTTTATTTCTTTCTTTTCTTTTTGAGCTCCCCCGATATAAAGAAACCACTATGAATATGACCTGGAGACTTTCTGCTAGAAAATGTTATACCATAAACCCTATTTGCCTCTCCAACTCTGCATATATTAACATGATTTTGGAAGTATTAGAGGTTGTGGAAAAGTTTTCTAGTTATTCCGCGTGTTCTCACCTAGTTTTAGTTTGATATAAAATACGACTTCTCTTAACATAAATCCTTCCCCGCCACAGCATAGACTTGGGTTATGCATATTACGAATGAAACGAGCCAATGTGTGCGTTTGTGTGTGTGTGTGTGTGTGATTACGGAGGGATTTTCGTACTGCAGTCAGTGGTTTACTGTACGTTAGACCCCGGAGAATAGGATAAGAATAGAGTAATATCAACGCGAGGCCGAAATCGGACGATGGGGAAAAAGCCTATGAGGAGAGTCCCTAACATACTCCAAGCAGCTCATCTCGATGCGGGGAGTGCTAGGACCGAACTCTTTGGGCCCACAGAAACCTCCAACGCCATCCCGCCGCCGAGAGCTGTAATCCTAGAGCACAGCCAAATGGGCGCCACCATCACACTCCTCACCGACAATTAAAACCATGAAATAGACCGGTAGATGAAGTGCAGATGAAATTAAGGGACAGGAAATTCGGGGAATGAATAAATATCCCCAGCAAACCTTAGTGAACCAAGAAAACCCCCGAGAAAAAAAAAACATGGATCAGGGAGGTCGGCCGCAGGAATCAATCCCGCAGCCTCTAAATGACAGACCCAGACGAAACCCTTAGTTACCTGGCTTGGTAAGCGAACCAGGCTCTAACGTTATCAGATGAGTAAGAACACGAAGGAAATAAAGTTTCTGTTGATACTTCACTGGCGAATGTATGAAAAGATTTATTTAAAACAAATCTGAAGTGTTCCATTCACATGAAGTTTTCCAACTACTTTGTAGCAATCTATTCATACAAAGGCTCAAATTTCTGTCTACTTATGCTTATCAAGATAATAATTTGCATATATGTATTTTAGTTCCTTATAAGTAGAAGTGAAATAGAGAATACACTAGACTAAAGTGATCGACAAACCTGTTAAAAGTTCGTTACTATATGACTGAAATTCGGTTGCCTTTTCATGGCCAGGAGTAAAAAAAAATAAAAAGCAATAACAAATAACCGTTTGAGAAGATGTTAAATATTAAAAATATAAATTACAAGGAATATCTCGAAAATGGTTAACCCTACAAAAAGAAAAAGAAAAAAAAAAAAAAAAGCTACAGGCATCAAATGAATTGTGTGTTTTAAGGAAATCTATACTTTCAGCTAGACATTTTTTTCTCTCTCTTACGGTTTACCAGGCATGCAGAAGTCATCTGAAATACATAAGTTTTCAGAGACTATTCTCAGATAATTTAAAACATAAATACATTTTGTTTGGCATGTAAACATCTTTCATATACAGTATTTTAATCAAAGCCGTTAGAGCTCTTTTTGAGAAAATCAAAAGTTTAAAACATTTTTACATTTAAATATTAGTTCGTAATGGGTGATTTTCTTGAAAAACCTTCATGTCGTATACTTGGAAGCTGCTGAACTTGACTAATAAAGGTATGTAACCGACTTTTCGCTTTTGAGCGATATTGTTCACAGACGAATACACGGACACACACACGTGGACTTTTTCTATTTTTTTATATACAGGAGTCCCTAAAGTGTAGTTCCACTGAAATCTCAGCATACAATTTTTTGTGGAATGTTTAACCTCCTCTACTCATGCACAGTGCACCAAATAGAGAAACTAAGAATGATGCTGATGTAGCTAATAGATTCAGCTTCGTCTGAAATGTCTGGTATACTTTGGTCTAGAGCACATTCTGAATAAGCGCTTTAAAAAGCAACTGACGGTAATGGATTCAAAATACAATCTTGAAAGAAATACTAAATAATTTTCACAGACAAATTCCAAATTTAATAGTGAAACATTTAAGGGTAACTGAAAACCCTATCCCAACAATTTTGAATTTACTAACTTTATTGAACCCGTATATCTAAAGGTATTTCAGATATTAAAGTGAAATGTTTATGGGACATATACACATATGCTATTAATGCACCGAAGTATAATAGTACCATAATGGTTTTTTTTTTGTTTGTAAACATTTACCAGTAAGTAATGCTTAAAAACCTAACCAACCTATTAACACCAGGTAGTTCAAAAAAATCACTAAGAAATTGCTTTACTATTCCAAACTTTCATGAGATATCCCCATTTCCCCTATGTGTCTGGCCTGAAAAACAACCAATAATATAAGAGTGATGTTATAAACGTTGTGAAATGTAGGGGAGGGTAATATATACAAGGTTTAAGTTGTATATGTATAAACAAACACACACACACACACACAAGATTTAAGTTTAATGTGAGGCTTCGGCAGTTCGGTCACATCTGTGTGAGATAAAAATCCCTACCAACCCAGTAGATAGAATTATAGTTGGGAAAATAACGCGGTGAATTGTATAGAGTGTAGAGAATGATTTGGCCAGTACCAACATATACAACTCCTTATTATATTATGCACCACACTTTATGCACGTGAGTGTACACTAGATTTATAAATTCTAAATGAACTTCCGTCTGCACATAATATCTGAATTTTTATGATTAGAATTAACTGCGAAAGAGCAATTTTTGCATCAGTTTAGTAACAACCGGAGTTCATAAAACGTCCTACATTATTTTCAGGAAAATATTCGTAATACTTGCTTAAGGGCAGTACCTAATTATCTCACTGCATTAATCACTCTAAGCTGTGTGGCTGCAGTAATGTGACATCTAAATATGAGAAAAAAGGCAATTAACTAGTGTTTCTTATCTGCTGTCAAAGTTCTTAAGATGTTAAATGTAAGGAGTTAATGATCACAACAAATGAACTCAGACGTCGCGTCTCGAGCATAGTTCTTTAAAGGAAAAACGAATTCCACGCTGGCGACGAGCTTCAAGAGATGGTTGGTTCAAATTTTTATTTTTTCTTCTTATTATTTATCAACAAAAAGCTTAATAAATAGTTTTATTACTTAAAGTCAATTAATCGAATAAATACTATTGGACGATGAATAAGTGAAATTATGCTCAAATGGCTCATAGAAAGCTTCCGACACTCACAATTTCAGGATAGGGAAGTTACCAATTCGGGTAATTCACACTAGCTGAGATTCAAACTCGGGACCTTTTAGACATGAATACACAAGCAATGATATTCAAACCAAAAATGCATTTCTATATTTTAACGAAACAGAGAGATCATCAAAAATATGTACATACATTAAAAAATATATTTTTTTAATTTTTCTACTTAGTACATAGGTAGATAAGATATTGCACGTCACCAAAAATTCGATTCCGAGATTTCACAGGAAATAAACATTTTAGAATTCCCTGCATCAAAAAAAGCATTTTTAAGAATATGTTCGTGTTTGTGTCAGTGTATCTGAGAGCACGATAATTCAAAACAAAAATCAAAACAACGAAAAGACGGTAAAATACCAAACTTGATATTTACGTTTAGTATCTTCCAAGAATGCGACACAAAGGTTTAGGGGGGATTCCCTCGCCCCAAACTACATTTTAAATGGAAACAAATTCCAAATTTGTGATTTTCTAAAAAATTACTCTAGCGATTTTTATTAAAATACCGTATATTAAAGTTATTTAAATGACAACATGTATATATTGAAATTTCTGGAAATAGTCGCTGAAGATCTCTTCAATCTGAATGACTTTTGCAATACTGATACACCATAAGAAATAGACAAAAACGTATTACTCAAAATTAGGTCTCATTTTTTTTTCTCGTGAAATTTACCATTTTCAATATATTCCTAGTTTATGGGTTCAGTTTTAAAATATTTAAACCTTACTTATGGGAAATTTGTAAACTTTTGGCCATGTAAAGAAACGGATTTCAACCACATGGCAACAATTTGACTATCTATCGCTTTAACTTAGTATATTCCCTTATACTTACAAGGAAGCAAGTAGTAAGACATTTTCTGCTAAGTTTTATCTCCATTAGCATGAAGTAGATAGAAGAATAGGATTTTTGACAATAATTTGCCATGAAAGTAATGAATGGAACATATATTTTTTTTTATTAATGGCATATCACAAGCTAAATGCTTCGATTCTTAAAATGGTTGCCGTTAGCGGCCTAGTATATACAACAACCAATGCTTCCTGAAACAAAATAGTTTAATGTCTCCCCGGGGATTTATACACATTCTATTGGTTCATCGGGAAACTGGCACCCGGAGAAAGAAACGAGAACTGGCTCGCTGTCTTTTCGCACCGTTGTCAACCAATGAAAGTTGATTCGTGAATTAAGTATGTTATGTCATTTTAGTCAAATATGTTTGAGCCATTTTTGAGAAAAACAACATTTTCAAAATTTCTTAAAATTGTTGATGTTGTACCCTTGGAAGATACTAAGCATAAATACCGAGTTTGGTATTTAACGCTCTTTTCGTTTCTAAACCTTGCTTTCCATGGACGCACACACATACACGGGCCTAATTTTTTTTGGACTCAAGGGACTTCAAAACATATATTTCCGGTGAAATCTCGACATTGAATTTTTAGATGGATTGTATGTATATCTGTACTAGAGAAATTGAAACTCGGTTTTACTATATGTCTCTGAACTGCATAACTTAAAAATCTGAAGTGTTACACTCGCATGACTTTCTCTAGCTGTTCTACAAACTTCTTACATAAGATTATTCTTCTTTCTGCATCTTGCTAATCGAGGTACTCATTAGCACAATGTTCTTATTACTTAATTCCTTATAAGTAAGAAAAAATAAGGGAATACACTAGGCTAAAGCCATAGTCAAATGTTTTAAAAGCTCTCGCTATGCGTTGTCATTACAAATCCCTTCTTTTCTTGGCCAGGAGTAGAGCAAAAGAAAACCGCACACTCCCATCTGAGAAAAGCAAAAGTACTTCACAACTGACACTAATAACACTGAATACGTCAAAAACTGTAAGCCCCACGAGAACGGTTTATTAGTTATGCCAAATTAAGCAAACTTCATCCAGAATAAACAGGTCTTTAAAAGCTATTCCCAGAAAATTCAAGATATACATATTATTTGTCAGCTAAATATCTTTAATATACGATATTTTAATAAAAATCGTTAAAGCCATTTTTAAGAAAATCAAAATTTTCGAAAAAAGTTACATGTAAAGAGTAGTTTGGGGTGGGTG
Source organism: Hymenopus coronatus (assembly GCA_030762935.1). Taxonomy (NCBI): domain Eukaryota; kingdom Metazoa; phylum Arthropoda; class Insecta; order Mantodea; family Hymenopodidae; genus Hymenopus; species Hymenopus coronatus. The sequence goes on from CM060895.1 coordinate 83,554,983, forward strand.
CATTTTTCTCAAAATCTTCGTATCGCATCCTTGAAAGATACTAAACTTAAATACCAAATTTCGTTTTCGAGTTATCGTGTTCACGGACACACGGACACAGGGACACATACACACACACACACACACACACACACACACACACACACGGACATTTTTGTGAAAATGTTTTTTTTTTTTTTTTTTTTTTTTTTTTGGATATAGGGGACCCTAAACATATATTTCCGATGAAATCTCGGTATCGAATTTTAGTGTGGAATACAATACTTCTCTATCCCTATGTACATTGTACATACGGGGCTAGAGAAAGTAAAAACGAACAGTTTATTAAGCACCAAATTTGATATTTATGTTCAGCATCTACCAGGCTAAAATATGAAGATTTTTAAGAACATTCTTACACAACAAACTATCCCTTATACGAACATTTTTTCACAAATTTGTATTTTATAAAAAATAACTCTATGTGTAAGACGTTTTCATGATATCAGAAGTGTATATCTTGAAATTTCTAGGAAATACCCTCCTCATTTTGGTGATTTTTGCATAACTATTAAAGCTTTAAATCTCACTATGCAAAAATATAGATGTTGTTTAAGCACACACAGTTATGTTAAATACGATTTTTGTTATGGCATTCACCATTTTCAAGATATTCCTCGTTATCATGTAGTGACTAGCTTTTCAACTATTTTACTATGGCTTTAAACTAGTGTATTTCCTTATTTCTTTTGTTTCTGCTAATGGTGTATTGATTAGCTTGAATTAAATATCAGAATAACGTTTTATAGAATAGTTTGTTACAGAGAATGTCACATGTATGTAGTGCTTTATTTTTAAAGAGGAATAAGCTACGGTGCTTAGAAGATGACTGTTATGCTTTCGAAGGTCACTGCAAGACAAAGACATATTTTTTACTTTCTCTACACGTAATTATGTATATAGTGTATAGAGAAGGTATTCTATTCCCCCCGAAAATTCGGTACCAAGATTTCACCGCAAATACATGTTTTGAGACCCCCTGAATCAAAAAAAGTTAGAGAAACTTCCGCCTGTGTGTGACTGTGGGCAGTACAGCTCAAAAACGAAAATACCGTTAAATACTAAACTTGATATGTAAGTTCAGTATCTTCCAAGGATGGAACACAAAGATTTTCAAGAAAATCCTCCAACCACAAACTACCCTTAACATGGAAAAATTTCCGAAAATTTTGATTTTCTTAAAAATGATTTTGACCATTTTGATTAAAATCATGTATACTAAAGTTATTTACATGCCAAATAAAATGTATATTTTTAATTTTCTGGAAAAAATTACCTCTTAAGACCTCCCTATTCTGGATGATATTTTTCTGATTGTTGTATAGCTTGTAAACGTAAGTGAAAGTCAAAAATTTACCGCATAAAAGCTGCACGTAGATCTTGTTAAAATGAAACAATTTATGTCATATCCTTTATTTCGTGGATTCACTGCTTTCGAGATACTCCTTCTTATTGATTTCAGTTTTAGAATACTTAAAATTTTCTCATACTTTTCAACTCTTGGTCCCGCAAAGAGACGGATTTCAATCCTATAGAACCACATTTGAAACATTTGACTGTCAGTTTAGCCTAATGTATCCCATTAATTCATTCATTCATTTATAAGGAATTAGGTGATAAGACCGTTTCTTTAATGTTTATCTCGAAAAGCACGAAGTAGATAGAAGAATAAGCTTATTAACAATAATTTGTCACAGAGTAGGCCTTATGAGTAACACATCTGATTTTCAGCTGGTATATCGCTAACCCTCTCTATAGATCATCAAACATTTGCACTTATATATGAATTTTTATCAGAAATAATTAAAATCCATTTTTTGGTTACAAACGGAATTCCTGCTTTCAGTACCTCTACGCTCTCCCTTATTGAATCGAGCAGGCTTTTTATATCTATATTAAGCCCACGCCTGTCGCCATCTGCATTCGAACGCTCCCCTGTGAAACAATGAAAGGTTTACGCTTATTGGCCTTCCATTGCTCCCGAATAATACATGAGAGAAGTTATTAGAAGTGTAAAATATAAAAACCTATTCACATGCCCCTCCCTACATCTCTGCAACAAAGTATTGTTAAACAGCTTATGCTTCTATTTACTTCAGGCTAATTGAGAAAAATCAGCAAAAATAGTCTTATTACTTGTTTTCTTGTAAACACGAGTAGAAGCGAAATAAGAGAGTACCATAGGTTAAAATGATAGTTGCTATGTGGCTGAAGTTCCTTTGTTTGTATGGACAGAAGTTGACAAATTCATGTATGAGAAAAGTATAAGTTTTCAAAGCTGAAACCAAAAACAAGGAATATCTAAAAACCGATCAAATCCACGAAAAAATTATATTACATAAATTGTGTGTTTTAACGTGCTCTACATTTTTATATGGTAAGTTTTTGTCCATCTCTTACGTTTTAGCAATAATGCAAAATCCGTAAAATTTATGCGGAGTAAAATAGTCTTCAGAGGCTATTCCCAGAAAATTCAAATATACATTTTATTTGTGAGATAAATATCTTTAATATACGATATTGTAATCAAAATCGTTAAGAGATATTTTTGAGAAAATCAAAATTTTCGAAAAAAGTTCTATGTAAAAGGTAGTTGGCGGTGGGTGATTTTCTTGAAAATCTTCGTGTCGCATCCTTGGAAGATAACAAACTTAAATACCAAGTTTGGTATTTCACGGTCTTTTCGTTTTTGAGCTATGCTGTCCACAGACACACACACGGATATTTTTCTAAAATGCTTTTTTTGGATTACCGGTGAAATCTTGCTATCAAATTTTTGGGTGGAATGCAATACGTTCTCTATACACAATGTACATAGTACGTGTAGAGAAAGTAAAAATTGATGTGTTCCATTCACATGGCCATCTCTATATCTCTGTAAAAATATTGTTAATAAGCTTATTCTTCTATCCACTTCCTGCTAATCGAGATAAACACTAGCATAAACGGTCTTATGGCTTAGTTCCTTATAAGTAAAAGAGAATACACTAGACTAAACCGATAGTGTTAAAATGTGGTTAATTGCTATGAGATTGAAATCTGGTCAGTAGTTGACAAGTTCCTCTATGAGAAAGTTTTAACTGAAACCAGTAACAAGGAATATCTCTAAAACGGCCAACTCCAAGAAAAAAATTATATGACATAAGTTGTGTTTTATTGAGATCTATATTTGTTTTCTCTTACGGTTTACTAGTTGTGCAAATTAAATATAAAATGCATCTAGAATAAAGAAGCCTTTAGAGTTTATTCCCAGAAAATTCAATATATAAGCTTTATTTGCCTTGTAATACCTTAAACATAAGAGATTTTAATCAAAATCGATGAGCCATTTCTGAGAAAATAAAAATGTTCGACAATTTTTCCATGTAAAGGGTAGTTGGGGTGGGTGGATTTTATTTAAAATCTTCATGACACATCCTTGGGAGATACTGAACTTAGATATAAAGTTGGTATTTAACGTACTTTTCGTTTTTGAGCTATGCCCCCACACTAAAATTGCTTTTTTCATTAAAGGGGGCCCAAAACATGTACTTCTGTTGAAATCGCGGTGCAATACAATACCTTCTCTATATACTATGTACATAGTACCCGTAGAGAAAGTAAACAGTTCTTAAAAACATTCGGAATCCTTATTAAATAAAAAGTCTGATATCTTGCATTTACAAGTACAACTCTAGTTGTTTCACAAACATATTTTCCATGCAAAATATTATTATTTTATCTACGCCATTCTAATCGAGATAAACATTAGCAGAAATGGTCTTACTACTTGCTTCATTGTAAGCAGAAGGGAAACAAAGGGATACATTGGGCTAAAGCGTTAGTCAGATATTTTAAACGCTGTCACTATGTGAGATAATTGAAATTCGGCTATATTTTGAATTCCCCAAAGCAAAGCAAAAGAGGGGAGACAAAAGTTGACCTCCCGCTTGATAAAAGTTTTTTTTAAGTAGTTTAAAATGGAAACCATTAACAAGAAATACCTCTGTAGTGGTTAACTACATAAACTGTGTGCTTTAATGAGATATAACTCAATTATTTGTGTCTATCTCTTAAGGTTCACGAGTTATATAAAAGTCATTTAGAGAGTAAGATGTCTTCAGAGGCTATTACATACATTTAATTTGGATATAAATATCTTAAAAATGTGTTATTTTAATTATGGCTGCTAATGCAATTTTTTAGAAAATACATTTTTCTGAAAAATGTACTATGTAAAAGGTACTTGGGAGATAGGGGTATTTTCTTGGAAATCTTCTGCGCATCCCGGGAATATACTAAACTTAAATACTAAGTTTGATTTTGAACCGACTTTACATTTTTGAGTTATGCTGCGCGCACGCACACACACGCACACACATACACACACACTAGGCATTTTTCTAAAACTGTTTTTTATTTATTCAGGAAGTCTCAAAACATATGCTTCCGGTGAGATCTCTGTATCGAAATTGTGGATGGAATACACTACCTTCTCTGCCTACTATGTAAATTGTGCATTCGTGCTAGACAAAGTACACATATGCTTTTTTTAAGAAATGTAAATTTTATTTTATTTTATAAACAAAGTGAATATAAAATTATAGAGGATGACACATAACGATCATTGCGACATACTCAGATATATTATAACTAACAATTCCCAAGAGAAAGAAATGAAGTGAAGAGAATCATTAGTAGGCTACAGCCCGCAGGCAGACAGGCTATACAGACGCTCGAAAGTCATTTTCAAGCCTGATGACGTGTTCCACAGCTCTCTAGATTCTACGGGGAGTATTCTTGCCATTGATTATGTAACCGCGCTATGTATGCGCATTCCCTTACGCTACAGACATATAAATACACCTGGAGAATGAGAGGGAAGCGCAGTTAAGGGGAAATATTGAACTGAAATGCTCGTAGATAAAAAACCAACCCAGCATTCGCCTTCCGATCCCAGAGTAACAATAAAAAATCCGTGAGTTGGAGAGAGCGGACGTTACTGCGACGCAACCTCGCTTAATGTTTTATTTGCAAACGAAAATAACATTTTCATCGAAAATGTTTGGCACATTAAAGTAGGTACAGCTGTTGTTTTGCCTTTTTACCATTAAAATCCCTTAACGCTGCAACTAAATGGACGTGCTCAAATAGTGCATGCACATTTGAAACTTGACTTTATTATAATTATATTTTCTTGGTCTTTTGTCCTATTAAAATACTCTCCATTATGCAATGTTTATTCAGTTTCTTTCAGATTTTATGTACACCTGCTTTTAACATTAATTTAGGTGTTCATTTACCTTCTCTACTTCATATATAGTACATAGGTAGGGAAGGTACTGCATTCCGAACGGCGATTTCACTGGAAATATAGAATTTAGGGTCCCCGCATATAAAATAATTTTCAGAAGAACTCAATGTGTGTGTAAAACGATAATTAAAGTTCATTAAATAAAAAAAGATATTAGGATTTAATTCTTGTTTTTTCTTATTTTTAATTTATATATTAGAATGTTAAATTTAATTTTAGAAAAGTGATTCAATTAGTAGAATGTTTAATTTGTATTATATAGGTTAATTCATATATACGTATTAAGTTTATCTTCAAGGATGCGACAGGAATATTTTTAAGATATCCGCCCACTCAAAACTAAACTTTAACTGGAAACATTTTTGAAAAGTTAATTTTTCTGAAAAATGGCTTATCGCATCCTTGGAAGATATTGAACTTAAATACTAAGTTTGTAACATGCGCGCGCACGGACATTTTTTATAAAAATACCTTTTTTTCTGATTTAGGGGTTCTCAAAGCATGTATTTCCGGTGAAATCCCCCTGTTGAATATTTGGTTGGAATAAAATAATTTGTTTATTCACTATTTAGCAGGAGCAAGTAATACAGTTTGTATTGTAATGCTGTTCTGCATAGCTTTTCAAGATTTTCTATTATGACAAAATCTACTGTACGCCTTGGTTTTGTCTTGAGCTTTCCCTTTTAGTATATTCTTATAGTCAGTGCATATCGTAATGAAAAACCACGGTAGGGTGTTCATTAGTAGAGATAGGGCACTGTGTTAAACTATACACGTTCTGCTATAGGTGTTTTAGCGAATATGCAATCCACAGTGCAGCATTTTCTTTGGAGTGCGCATAGCTGTTCGGAAGTTTCAGAACTGTAAACTAGAAGTCAGATATTCTTTTGCTTACCTATACATTAATTTCCTGCATTCAAAGCCGTGAACATATTTTTGAAAATACTCTTTTGACACCTCTGTAGAAGTTTTGCTGCAGTGAATAGAAGGAAAACACTTCAATTTAAACCGTGAGATATAACATTATTTCATAAAGTTTTGGAGAACATAAAATTTCACAGTTCTTGCATCTAAAATAGTAAAAGGTTTTAATCTCTCCTATTCTTATTGAAAGGGATTTAAATATAAGTACTTCTTTCGTCCTTTAGTTTATTTTATCTATTTATAGAATGTTATAAGGTCGTCTTCTTAGCATGGTGATAGCGCAGCTGCTTACCAAGCGGGAAACCTGAGTTCGATTCCCGGTACCGGCGTGGGGATTTTGCCCCCGTTGAGAGACCTAGTCCGGGGTGCACTTAGGCTCGTGAGGTCCCTGGGAGGCCAATTGAGGAGCTACTTGAGGGAGAAGTAGCGGATCCAGGCCATGTGGACCGCATTAACCGGCCGGGGGAGTTCGAGGTGCTGACCATGTCCAACCCTCCAATCCTGCACCCCATTCATGACGTGTGTCATAGACTGAGATAGGGGAAGCTCGGCCGGGCGGTAGATCAAGGATCTGTAGTATCACATACCACATGCTCATAAATAATATAGAAAAAGAGAAAATGTGCAATGAAGTTATGTTATAGAATGTTATTTTTTGAGGGAAAATTCAGTGCATTTGCATGAAACACTGTAACCGTAAGGATAAGTAAAAATTCAGAATTAACTGTATTGAATGACGAATACAAAAATCTAATCCAGTCATACGACTTCCCCGACAAACTACTGAACAACGACGTGGTGCATAATATTATTAGCTTATAGAAAGCCAGGGAAAATAATTGTAAATATTCCGGGGTAGAAAAATGCATAAATGCAAGTTGTGACTGAGGTAATTAGGCGAGGCGAGCTAACGAAATTCTAGGTATAAGTTCACCAAACACCACAGTAGCACAGGGAACTGTAAAGACAGACAAAGGAAGCTTAATGTTAAAGTGAGAAGGAACTATTGGGTATTTCCAAATCCGTCATGTGCACGCTATGATTCAGAACTCGGCACAATTTATGCTCATAGCTTTTGAGGTGATGCTAACTCAGAACCAATAAAAGATGCTATTACATTTTATGGCGCGAAAGTTAGCGTCACTCAGGTTTACTATTTAAGGCGAGGCAGATCTCTTATATGGTTACTTTTTCTCTATCACTAATACTCTGAAAGTGATATTGTGTTCACGTCACATTGAGTTGTGTGCACGTGGTGGGGGAGCGATGTGCAGAGGGTTAGATTAGGCTCCTCATTAGTAATCAAATGGTGGGATAGTATTTATTGTAACACATTTGTGAGGAACAAGCTAGCCGCCAGTTTAAAATCTATATTACAATAAATTAATGTCGTAAGGGAACATGCAGTGTTTTTAATATATTAGCAGCTTCGACACCTGTACACAGAGACCTTAGTGCCAGGCAACTGAACCTGTGCTTCTATACGTGACGAATAGCAGCTTCGACACCTGTACACAGAGACCTTAGTGCCAGTCAACTGAACCTCTGCTTCTATACGTGACGAGTAGCAGCTGGTCCCCATGGCCGCGCTCAACAAAGCGTCTCGCAGCGCAGGGGATCGTGGGTTCGATTCCCGCCTTGGGCATGGGTGTTATATGTTTGTGTATGTGTGTGTAAAAAGTAAAACACAAGTTCAGTAATCATACAGTAATCACAGTAAACAAATTAGGTAACTAAAAGGTAGGGTATATAAAAAAAAGTAGCAGCTTCGACACCTGTACAAAGAGACCTTAGTGCCAGGCAACTGTATTTCTACTTCTATACGTGACGAGCAGCAGCTTCGACACCTGCACACAGAGACCTTAGTGCCAGGCAACTAATATATTAGCCTCGCCCACAAACCCCTGAAATGAAGTGCAACTAGGAAATTACATCAACGCCAGAGCTGAGGACATTGCAGATATGAAACGCCGAACGCGCGACAACTCTTTGTGAGTTATCGTGCAATGAAGTTATGTTATAGAATGCTATATTTTGAGGAAAAATTCAGTGCATTTTCATGAAACACTGTAACCGTAAGGATAAGCAAAAATTCAGAATTAACTGTATTGAATGACGAATACAAAAATATAATCCATTCATATGACTTCCCCGACAAACTACTGAACAACGTCTTGGTAATCGATATCAACATTATCAGAAAGGATTGTATTAGCTCGTTCTAAGGAGGAAAGAAATAAGGTAGTAAACTAAGCTAAAGCGATAGTCGAAACTTTTAAAAAGCCGAATATTTTAAAAAAGAGAGATTAAACGAAAGATGAAGTCCCATCTGAGAAACGTTTAAGTAGCTTAACATTGAAACCAATAAAAATGAATATTTTGAATACGGTTAACGCTAAAAAAAATAAAATCACATATATTGTATTTTTATTGCGATCTACATTTTTGTATCACAAGATTTTGCATATTTCTTAGGGTTTAACAGTTATGCAAAGTTTATCCATAACGAAGAGGACTTCAGAGGCTATTCTTATGAATATATACATAAATATTCATTTTATTTGTCATCTAAATATCTTTAATATGCGATATTTTGAACAATATCGTTAGAGATTATTTTGAGAAATACAGAATTTTCGAAAAAAATGTCCATGAAAAGGTAGTCTGGGGTGAGGAATTTTTTAAAAATGTTCGTGTCGTACCCTGGGAAGATACTAAGCTTAAAGTCTACATTTTGCTCTCGTTTTTGAGCTTTGGTGACCACACACACACACACACACACACACACACACACACACACACACACAGCTTTTTCTACTTTTTGCATTCAGAGGGTCTCCAAACATGTATTTTCCTGTGAAATATCGGTATCGAATTTTTAAGTGGATTACAATACCTTCTCTATACACTATGTATATAGTACGTGTAGAGAAACGAGAGAACACAAGAGGATTTCTGGGAGAGATTGATGAATGGTAGAAGCCGCACGGGGTGATTTGACATGGTGAAGGTGACAACTACCTAACATTTTCAAAATGTTTCATGAGTTCTGCCTTTCTCTCCTCTGCGTACCGAGTTTGGGTGGAGGGGTTGAGGTGTATAAATATTTACATCTATAAAGCAGCAATAAGATATGAAGAGAGGACTTTTCTCATCTGCTACAGATATAAGTGCACGAATCCACCATGTCCTTATCATATTCCCTTAAGAGATCAAAGGATATTCCTTATATTTTTTCTATGATGTCATGAAATTGCAGGCACATGCTACCTTTCAAATTGCACTAAAGTGCTTAATAGATTTAATTCTCAGGATATTTCGTTTTCCTCTTCGTTTTACGTTCTCTAATGGGAAAAAGATTATTTCAGCACACGCATTGTGCCTAGTGGGGCAACCCTTTGAATGAGAATAATGATCATTATTTTCACATTGACTAAGGAAGGCCCGTCGTTTATCACTTTCAGATTTAAGCTTGAAAATGTAAACAATAATTTTTTCAGACGAAAGTAATTATTGAATGGTAATAAAGTATTAGTTTTCGTTATTTCAAAACAGTTTTCAATTTGCTTCTTCTATTTTATCTTACCTAGTATTATCAAATTGGGGCAATTCTGATGAACGCTTTAAGCATCTTTCGAAACAATTAAGATATACGGTAGAGAAACATAGACATGCTTCCACCACATTACAGAGGTGGACTTAAATTGACTATTGTTTAAGCCTAGCGTTTTCCTTTTTACTTTCTGTATACGAACTATGTACATAGTGTATAGATAAGGTATTGTATTCCACCCAAAAATTCGATACCGAGATTTCACCGGAAATACATGTTTTGAGTCCTCCTGAATCCAAAAAAAAACATTTTTACAAAAAGGTCCGTGTGTGTGCGTGTGTCTGTATGTCTGCGGACAGCATAACTCAAAAACGAAAAGTCCGTTAAAAACCCAATTTCGTATTTAGGTTTGGTATCGTCCAAGGTTGCGACACGAAGATTTTCAAGAAAATCCCCCACCCCCAATTACCCTTTACATGGAACTTTTTTCGAAAATTTTGATTTTCTAAAAGATGGCTCTAAAGATTTTAATTGTAATATCGTATATTATAGTTATTTACTTGACAAATAAAATGTATATCTTGATTTTCTGGGAATAGCCTCTGAAGACTACTTTATTCTTAAGGAATTTTGCATAACTGGTAAACCGTCTGAGATAGACAAAAACTTACCACACAAAAAATATAAAGCACATTAAAACACACAATTTATGTTATATACAGTTTTCTCGTGCAGTTGATCGTTTTTGAGATATTCCTTGTTTTTGGTTTCAGTCTTGAAAAACATACTTTTCTCATACGGGAAATTATCAACTCCTGGCCATACAAACAAAGGAACTTCAGTCATATAGCAACCAGCTTTTCACTGTCACTCTAACTTATGGTACTCGCTTATTTCGCTTCTACTTACAAGGAAGCAAGTAATAAGACTATGTCTGCTTATTACTTTCTCCATTCGCGCTATGTACATAGTGCATAGAGAAAGTATTGCACTCCACCAAAAAATTCGATACCGAAATTTCACCGGAAATATATGTTTTAGGGTCCCCAATATCCAAAAAAAGCATTTCCACAAAAAGGTCCGCGTGTGTGTGTGTGTCCGTGTGTCTGTGAACACGATAACTCAAAAACGAAAAGTCGGTAAAATACCAAACTTGGTATTTAAGTTTAGTATCTTCCAGGGATGCGACACGAAGATTTTGAGAAAAATCCCCCACCCCAAACTACCCTTTAAATAGATCTTTTTTGGGAAATTTTGATTTTCTAAAAAAGGTCTCTAACGATTTTCATTAAAATATCCTATATTAGTCATTTTCCTGACAAATAAAATGTATATTTTGAATTTTCTGGGAATAGCCTCTGAAGACTACTTTACTCTGGATGAATTTTTATAACTACTAAACCGTAAGAGATAGACAAAAACTTAACCCACAAAAGATGTAGAGCAGGTTAAAACACACAATTTATGTCATATACATTTTATTCGTGGAGTTGATCGTTTTTTGAGATATTGCTTTTTCTCGGTTTCAGCTTTGAAAAACTTATAGTTTTCTCATACAGGAATTTGTCAACTCCTGCGCATACAAACAAAGGAACATCAGTCACATAGCAACCAGCTTTTGGCTTTCACTTTAACCTATGTTACTCCCTTATTTCGCTTCTACTTACAATAAAACAAGAAAGACATAAGACTATTTCTGCTAATTTTTCTCGATTAGCATGAAATAAATAAAAGATAAGCTTATTAAAAATAATCATTTACAGAGATATAGAGCAAGTCATGTGAATGGAACACATCAGATTTTTCTAGATTAGCATGAAGTAAATAGAAGCATAAGCTTTTTAAGAATAATCTGTTGCAGGGATATAGAGAAGTCGTGTGAATGGTACAGATTTTTTCTTGATTGGGATGAAGTAAATATTATCATAAGCTTTTTAACAATACTTTGTTGCAGGGATGTAGAAAAAGTCATGTGAATGGAACACATAAGATTCTTTTCATTTGTATCTGCAAGTAAATGTATAACAAACGCATTAATGCAAATTATTATCTGGATTGACGTGAAACAGCTTTATACTTTCTCTACCAAGTACTATGTACTTCGTAAGTAGAGAAGACATTATATTCCACCCAACATTTTGATACCCAGATTTCACGAGAAAAACACATTTGAATAAAAACAAAGAACTTTTTTTCAAAAAGCTCGGTGTGTGTATGTGTGTATAAACATGACAACTCAAAAACAAAAAAGTAAATTAAATATCAAATTAAATACCGAAATTAGTATTTAAATTTTGTAGCCTCCATAGATGGGACACGAAAATAATCGGGAAATCCACAACCTCAATATATTCTTACATGATTATAATGCCGTATATTAAATAATTTTACATGACAAATAAAATGTATATGTTGAATAGGGAAGACCTCTACATTCTGAATGACTTTTGCATAACTGGTAAACCGTAAGAGATAGACAAAAGCTAATACACTAAAAGTATAAATCTCGTTAGAACTATCAATTAATATCATACATTCTTGTAGAGTAAACCGTTTTTTGGCTTCAATTATTAGTTTTAATTTAAAACATTTCCCCAATAGGAAGACATCTTTCGTTTCATCTTTTGTTTTTCTCCTGGCTAAGCAAAGAGAACCGAATTTGAATTGTTTCACATAGCGACAAGATTTTAAAAGATTCTACTATGACTTTAACCTATGTATTCCCTTATTCTCTTTCTACTTATAGAGAAGCGAGTAATAAAACCAATTCTGCTAATGATTATCTCAAGTTTAATCATGTACATAATAAAACAATCTATTGTAAGAATGCAGTAGAAGAATGAGTAAAAAAAGTAACGTTAATGAATTAAAAAAATTTTAACTTCACTAAGAATAACTAATATGTACCAGACAGAGCTCAGGACAAGCTCTCTATTTCAGCCCTAGGTGATTCCATATTCCTCTTACAATAAAAATCAAATTCCTGTAGATGATGTACGCTTCTCCCTTTCTCATTTTGACGTGTAGTATATAGCGGTTAACTGGCCACCTGAATATGACTATGGAATCTAATTTGCTCACCCGCACCTTTAGGCCAGACAACTTCTAATGAAGTTTGTATCAGGCATTCAAATCTAACCCTGGCAGGAAATTAGGCTGCAACGAAGGGAAATATTCCCTTGATCACATTTGTGGAAACATCCCCTCAATGATAAGGAGCGGGACTTATGTCGGTATTTAATGTCATATTAAGTAGGATTATGTTCAGGACCTGAGGCGCACTCTCAAATGAGAACTACCTACATATCTTTGAATTTGAACTATACCACTTAAGACATTTTAGTTCAAACTACCTTTGATACCTACCGAGTGAAATAGCGCCCGGGTAATGCATGCGATTCGCATTAGAAAGGTTTGGGATTCAATTCCCAGTGACTATCCACTGTGACCTATAGATTTTTCGTGGTTTTCCTAGTCGGTAGGCGAATTCTACGGTGGTTTCGCACCTACAACGGTGTTCTTTTTTATAATTTTCTTTCATGCTCTTTCCTTCTCATCTTTAAAAGGTGCCTCTATGTTGTGATAAATAGTGTGTTATATAGTTAAATAATAGTTTTTAAAACAAATATATAGCTATTATTCCGAATTAGGAACTAGTTGAATAATTTGTTACTAAATATAATATAAAGTAGCTCAATAAGTACTTACGTTGAATAGTTTGAATTTACTAAACTTAAATTTGAAATTCAGTAAAACCTTTTATTTTATTTTCCCCCCTTCCTTTTTTGTAAAGTTTTATTTTAGTATAGGAATGTTTGCGTTAAAGAAAATTGTCACGAAATTGTAGCACTCACATATTATGTTTTGTTTTAGTATATATACGTTCAATTAATTACTACACACAACAAAGTAATTTTTGGCAATATATATTTGATAGTTAATTTTAATAGTTACTGCCGGTTACCAGCAGTATTACCGGCTACCCATAATTTAAATTTAAGTTAGTTGTTTAATTTAATTTAATTGGGTTTTTTTCTCCTTTTTTTAATATAGCTAGGGATAAACGGTTAGATAGTTAACTTAGTTATTTATTTTAGTTATTTTTATTTTTAGTTAATATTTATTTGGTGTTAAAATGTTTATATTTTTTATTTTTTTATTTCAATACCTTTTATTTAATCATTTTAAAATATTTAAATATACATCTGTGAAATTAAAATGTTTGTACTTGGTGAAGTTTAATAAAGTTAGAATCTGTAAATATACTTTCCGGTATAGGTAACTAGGTGGTGTTCCTGATACTTAAATGCATATTTTGAAAAATAAAAAAAAAAAAAGTTTAATCATCTTCGTGTGGAGTGATTTGAATTGGCGCCAGTTTTTCAATATAAAAATTAATAACTCAAAAACTACTTATGATACATAAACTAAATTTTAAAGCATGTAACTAATGTACAACATAAATGCATGTTAAACATTTTAGCCTGATTAGTTGAAAACTGTTTGATTTAGGATTTTGGGTAATGCATCCCCTTAATAAATTTTGATAACATAATAGTTCATAAATATACACATATATTTTATATTTTATTCAATTAATTAATATTATATTATATAAATATTATTACATTTTATTACAACATCGTAGGCGATGGCACTGATGATACATGGAATTAAGATGGAGCACCGATAGAATGTGATGGCGTCGAAAACCGGAGAACCAGAAGAAAAACCCGCCCTTGCGCCGCTTTGTCCACCACAAATCTCACATGCGGTCGCTTGGGATCAAACCCGGGCCGTTTATTATGGCATTTTTTATGGACGCTCTTTAACTGCTGTGGTTCTCTGCGTCCCATTCTATACTGGGCGTTAAAGACAGCTTAATTCTACTCAGAGGCCTCTTTATCAGGCTTAAGGTTCTTTTATGTGTCGTAGATTTACGATACGGGACCAACGGCTTTACTTCCATTCCGAAGGAAGTCATGCTATGGATTTTTACGCCCGAGAAAATCCAACGTCCTCCGCCGGGTTTGAACTCGCGAGCTTGTGTATATGAAGTTAGCATGGTAACCATTATACCACGGAGGGCGAAAAGTGTAGAATATCTACATAAATGTGATACATAACTGCTCATTCATCTAGATTACAACAGTTCTTCCTTCTGGTATCAGTTTTCAAAGTGACTGGCCATAAGAACAATTCAGGAACGCCAAAACTAACCAATTAATGACGTTATAAACGATTTGCAGCAGAGGATGGTTTAGAAAACACTTCTGAAAGAGTTTCAGTACAGTGGGATAGGTTAATCAGTCATAACATAATCTTTTCTACTATACAAATTATTTACATGTATCTTTAAAGCAAACGACACTATGATGTATATGACTGCTTTCATGAGCAACATTGAGACGGAAGCTTGTTGTTGTTTTCTAAGGCAAATAACCAAACCAAACCGATATTTAGAAAACGTTAGAGTCGCATAAAAATACACTTTTAAAGTTGTAAGGTTAGCCTTGGGCAATCCGGTTATATTTTGGGGGAGATGGCCAGAATTTTGCTAGAAAACCAGAGCAAATCACGCTATATTTGCAAATACTAACATGTATTGTTGCGTTTCATTATGGGCACATTAAGTATACAATTATCGAAACAGTATTAATGTTATAAAGGTGACATATTACATTCACATGACTTTCTCTAACTTCTCTAATATAAACTGTTCTTAAAAAGCTTATTGTTTTAACAAATTCAGGCTAATCAAGACAAATATTAATATAAATCGTTTTATCCACATGGCAAATAAGATCATACACTAAACTAAAACGATAGTCAAATCCTTTAAGGGTTGGGAACTATGCGATGGATTTGAAAATTCGCTCTTTTGTACGACCAATATGAAAAAGAAAAAATAGCGTCTTCTCATTTGCGAAAAGTATCAATATTAGGAAATTTAAATAAAAGCAGGAAGTGGCTAATTACACAAAAAATGTATTCGATATAAATTGTGTTTTTTTAACAAGATCTACATTTTTGTAGGTTTAGTCTATCTATTACTGTTAGGGCTACAGGCATATTCCCAGAAAATTCAAGATACACCTTATTGCATGGTGTGAATGCTTTTGTAATATTTTGATCAAAATTGTTTGAGAGAATTTTGAGAACATCGAAAATATCGGATTAGCATTGGCTTGACATTTCGTTTTTCAGTTATGCTGTTTACACACACAGACGCATGGGCCTGTTTTTGAACTCATGGTCCTCACACCGTAGTTTTATGGCAAAGTCTCATTATGGAAAAGTTGGATGGAGTATAATAGCTACTACTATGTATAGAAGAGAAAGTAATAAAAATGTGAAGCAATATTAATGTGATACCACTTCACCCGAATATTTG
The DNA here is from genome assembly GCA_030762935.1 of Hymenopus coronatus. Taxonomy (NCBI): domain Eukaryota; kingdom Metazoa; phylum Arthropoda; class Insecta; order Mantodea; family Hymenopodidae; genus Hymenopus; species Hymenopus coronatus. The sequence continues at coordinate 83,571,186 of CM060895.1, forward strand.
ACACGTTTAAAAAGCACGTTTTCTCTAACTGTTCTCAAAACAAGTAGAGAAAAGGGAAATTCGAACTAATGTTCAATGCATTCCATCCTCGTATTTCCAGGAGAAAAAACAACGAGGTATTCAAATGTATGTTCTCGTGAAATAGCATGACCTCTTTTACCTTAATTATAAATCCCAATAGTTTGTTTAAAACAATGTAATTACGATGTTATGAGGAACAACAGATTCACAGTCGCTATAGAAATGCCTTTACTCGTATCGAATTTCGATACGAGTAAAGGCATTTGCTGGATTCTCCTTCTTAAGGAAATGCATAGGAATTACTTAAATTGTGACACAATTAAATTCTGCTATAATATGCAATAAATATAATAACTATGTATACCGTGCTTATAAGAAATAAGAATGAGAAATGATAAATGTAATGGAAATACTCATGTTAATAACAATGCATAGTTATTGCAGCAATTTAAATATATAAACAAATTCTTATTTAAAGATTCTTGTGTATTCGGTATAACGAATGAAGTTGGAAAAGCAGCAATAGTTAACACAGAAGTAAATATAAACTAGACCGGGTCAGCCATTGGTGAATCCCAAGGTAAGGGTTACAGTTAGAATTAAATGGTTTATAAGAATTGTCCAACCACTGTGGAAGATCTGATAATCTTTAGTGGGAGAAAGAATATTTTAGTGGGATACATTCCGACAGTGCCATCTTGTGCAGTGGTTCTCATGTTTGCTTTGGTATGCGAGTCATCGCGGTTTGAGACAGTACATGTTGTGTCACGGGGTTAAAAGTTATCTAAAAGAGAGATATAAATTATACTAAGTGGGGACAAATGTACATTGAAAATGGCCAGGGAAGAAATGTTGCCTAAGAAGCTAACAGTTGTCACGAGTTGACAAGCGACCCAGGTAAGATAGTGCCGTTAAGGGAAGGACATTGAACTAAAGGGGTGAGGTTACACTAGCCGAGGGTGGACATAGTAAGGAAGAGAAACCATTCCCTTGCTAGTCGAGCGACACTTTTGCACTAGATATGGAACTTTCGCGGAGGTAAGATGTGATATTTGAGTCTACAGTGGAGTCGAGGCTACATATGGTTGCGACGGAAATAAGTGTTAATTTAATGCGGTTAAATTCACTAGCTCTAGAAGATGCGTAGTTATAAGACGTGATAGCTGAGTCCGCGGTAGAAATGAACGGGCTGCAAACGGCCGCGATAGAAACAATTGTAATGTAATGCACAAGAAAACGGTCAAAAGTAGCAAGGAATGGTTGGCGCGGTCGCATAAAGCGTAGTTTAAAAGGGGAAAATTTAGCAGGAATGCGTGTGTGTTCGGCGGCAGAAAAAGTCGAACAAGATGAATAAATGATTTCAATAATAATGTGGACCTCAAAAAAATCACTTGTATCTTACCACACTTGAGAAAGGTTCCATGCCAATAAAATGCCTGAACTAGGGCACCCACATCTCCACACTATTCCTTAATATCCAAAACCTTAACGCGGAATACGATCACGGGATCCCTATACTTACCTACCGCCGCAGGTTGAGATGCGAAACAACAGGAAGAGCGGCGCGACGGTAACGCCAGGCATCATGATTTTACTCGATATTCGAAATGTTTCTCGAAGCTTCGGCATCCAGAAGCTTCCAGAATGTTATTTTATAGTATCACTGAATGAATAAGTGTATTTATTAACATAGCAATATCATACATAGAATTTCAACAGCCGCACGGTTCCACAGACCGTACGTGCTTTTGTAATACACATTACAAGCAATATTAAAACAACCACAACAAAGAATTAAAAGAGTAAACACGAAAATAAAAAGACAAAGGAAATACACAGTTTAAAGCAATATTAAACAACAATAAAATTAAGACTGAATCCAAAAAAAAAGATACAAAGATATTCAAATATAGCAATTTAAATTTACAGCACAGAGTACACCTTCATAAAAGCACCCTCTTATAATAGATAATTACACTTAAAAAACATATATACACATAATATATACAACCCTAGCACAGCAGTGACCTAAGTATGAATATATATATATATATATATATATATATATATATATATATATATATATATATATATGTAGAACATTGTAGTCACTTTTGTTTAGTTGATCTTATTCCCCCCTCCCTTCTCTATTGGCAGCCTCCTCAGATCTCAGCTGTCTTGCCTTAAGTATAAATTTACCTAGCCCGTCCATATTTTCCGTACCTGCCAGTAGCGTCCAACATGCTTCTATTCCTACATTCGCAGTGGTAAAAAATCGCGGCAAATATTTTTCCCGCCATTCCTCCATTCCCCTACATCTTGCCAAGATGTGAGTCCACGATTCTTCCTCCTCGCAAATGGGACAGATTCTCGTACCATTCTCGTCAGAAATTTTCGTGCTCCTCCATGCTCCTAGTCTAATCCACGCGAGCCCCTCTCTAATGAGTTTGGTACCTGTTTTGATGTATTGCTCCATACCCCACTCCGATTTCAGCCCAGACTGTACTTCTAATGGCACCTTCTCTGTGCATTGCGCAATCATTTGCTGTCTGTCAATATCACAGAGACGTTTCTTAATTTTTCTCCAAATACTTCGCCTGTTTTCCTGCCCCGCCATCCAAATGTCTCCCATCCCAATGGTTTCCAACCCTTTCTTTAATTTTGATGCCCACGTCAAATTACCTTCCATTCCTAACTGTTCACGGTAGCTGACTGCCCTAATTAGAGATTGGTTTCCGTGAACGATTCTCATCCAATATTTAACTGCTCTCATTTTGCACTCTATCGTTTCACTATTTGCCCCGAATTCCCTCATTATTCCGCAGTTTGCCGTACCCCTCCCTACACCCAGAATTCCTTTCAAAAATTGGGTCCTCACTGGATCCAGATTTCCTGTTTGTTCCCACCCCCATATTTCTCCTCCGTATGTCATCGTGGATCTAACTGTCGCTCCGTATACAGTTTCCATTAAGGTTATGGAGATATTCGGAATTCTGCAAAGGGTTGCTGTGGGGTTGTTCTTTGTGTGTGAATTGTATTGTATCTTGAGTGACTGGAGTACTAGCGCGCAGTGGTGCGCAAACCATGGTGGTGTGCAGCTGCCGAGTGAATTATTTGCAGCAGTAAAAATAACATTTTAATTGTAAACAATTGATTCAGTAAAGACTTTTGTTACAATATGTAAATAGTAAAGCAATAAAATTGCACGAAATAAAAAAAACAAATAATGTCTTATACCTTTAGAATGTCCTAAACTGGTTGGCGGAATGTAATGAAATAAAAATCTTGTAAGTTCCATTCACATTACTTTCTGTAGCTGTGCCACAAATACATTTTTCGTACAAAGGATTATTCTTTCATCTACATATATCATGCTAATCGAGATAAACATTAGTAGAGTTGGTCTTATTACTTGCTTCTTTGTAAGTAGAAGGGAAATAAGCGACTGACTACATTATTCTAAAGCGACAGTCAAATGTTTTAAAAGCTGGTCGCCATATGAAATCAGTTTAAAATCAAAATAAATACCTAACAATGAATATCTCGAATACGGTCAACTCTACAATAAAAACGTATATGACATCAATTATGTGTTTTAACGAGTTCTGCGTTTTTTGTGTGAACAGTTTTTGTATATCTCTTACGGTTTAACAGTTTGCAAAATTTTGTAAAACTCAACCAGAAAATTTAAAATATAAATTTTATTTTTATGTGAATATCCTTAATATTTAAAATAACCATTTATGGTGAAATTCTGGTACGATTTTGTTGTTGGAACACAATATATTTTATATTTACTATGTTCATGCTAGAGAAAGAAAAATACTAGCTTCTATGTTCTTACAAATACAAACATAAGGTCTTATAAAACAATATTTAACTTTTCTTTCTGTGTAGAGTTCAATTAATGTGATGGAAAAAATGCACGTTTTAGGGCTGTCAAGCGAGTACTTATATAAGGATTTATTTGTTAGACATTGGTTATACCGGATTTTGTTTAGTATACTTGAAAACATGTGAAGTAGGACATTCATTTGTTCGTGATTTTATCTGACCCCACTACAACTAAAAAGTGACAACTTTCTTATTCTTCCTGGTTGTTGAACATTATATTATATTGATGAAAGTGTCAATTTTCCTCCATCAACCACGCTAATCAACACGAACTATGACTCTTTTTATTAGCATTTCACCATCTTTATACTTTTTCCTGAAAGACTTGAAGCTATATCATATCTACTAACTATGTCAAAATAAACAGCGCCAAAATGTTTACATGGTGCCTCTGTGGTCGAGTGGTCACGTTCTGGCTTCTCAACCCAGGGGCTCCGAGTTTGATTTTCCGCTGGGGGCGCGGAATTTTTCTGTAACTAGAATTATTCGCTCTAGAAATATGAATGTGTTGCTTTTTTGTTTTTTGTTTTGTTTTGTATTTTACATATATTGGCCTTCAGGCGTAATCTACTTGGTCATCAAGACAAGAGAATAACTTAGTATACATACACAAAAACACCAACACTAAACATCCATTCTTCATAGAGGGATTTGAACACATGATCCTTTAGCCGCAGAACGTGAACCCAAACGCCTTAAGATTATGCTTATATTTTTTACCTTCAAAATCTACCATTGTTTACGTCGCAACGCCTTTTAAAAGACTGTTACGTCATGATTTAAATATATTTGTGCAGACGGGTGTGGCTCCCCAAATATATTCATTACATACATTCAATAAAATCGTGTACAATTTTGAAGTTTAAATCAGGCGGGTGTATTCAGAGCTGGCACATATTAGCAAAGACATCTTTTGGGATTTTCTGCAAACTTCCATACGCTTTTAACAAGAGAGAAGCCATCATTATAGCGTCTATAAATAGATGAGAACTATTTAGAATAAGAATAAGCTTAATGTAGTTCTAAATAAGGCAGGGAATATTAAAATAAAGCTTCTTGTTGCATTAGAAAATTTTATTTACCAATTTTATACAGTATACAAGAAATTAATTTCTCTTTCCACTGTTGTAAATACTGCACAGCCGTAAAATTTGCACTTTAGGTGGACTAAGTTTTTATTAATTGTTATTAATTGCTATAAACGTACTACAAATTGGTTAGGTTAAATAAGAAACAAAAAACAAAGAAATCCCTTGCAGCAAGAAGTAATGTAATAACTAGACGGCAAAATAGCAAACGTGAGGTAGAAACCAGCAAAGTTAGGCCTACAGTAGATTTTCAAGAAGCAGGTTCAAGTGCCAAAAAGTGTCTGAAGTTCACCAAGGACGATGGAAATGAAATGAATGTGGAACTATCAAATCTAGATTATGTACCTGTGCACAGTGAGGTTTGGAGTAAAAGATTTAATTGTTTAACATGTATAGATTGTGAATTTCAGGGTTTGGAATCGCAATTTAGTGACAGACAAGGTTTTGCCAGTAAAGTAACTGTGCAATGCACTTCTTGCAGGAAAAATTATGTTGATACATCCGCTAGTCCTAGAGTTGCTAGTGATTATAGAATTTGATATTAATAGTAAAGTAGTTTATGCATTTTTGGGTATTGGGAAGGGACATGCTGGCATGCAGAAATTTTGTATGACCCTAGGCATAGGATGTAAGAGTTCCTTTACTTACAGTTGCTAAAATCCATAATTTTTGTCACACAGATTTAAAATTTTGCAAGTACTTGTTCCAAGTGTTGTCTAGTAAATGTGCCAAAGTTCATGTTCTTGAGGGGAAGAGGAGAACATTTCTTTCGTCCTATATAGTGAGTGCAATTATGCCAGTATATCCCAGATTAGCCAGTACTACTTTATTAGAAAGGTGCACAATAGGAAGAACTCAAAATGCAAATGAGAGTTTACATAGTTTGATATGGAATAGATGTCCAAAGGATTTTTTTATTTCTAGAAATAAATTACAACTTGGAGTAACTCTAGCTATTATTGAATTCAATATGGGTTGTAAGGGTACTTTAAATGTAAAAGAAAGGGTCTCAGCTAGTAAAATAAATCCTGTCGGCAAAAGAATTAGTAGCCTTAGGAATAGGCGAAGATTAAAGCAAAATGCTCTAAGTACACTAAGCACATTCAACACAGGAAAAAAAGAGTTAAGAGTAGCAAAGTCTAAAGAAGAGGAAGCTAAACAGTTAACTAAAGGACCTTCATATGGTTCAGGAGAGTTTTGAAGCATTAATTATATGTTCTTATACATTTAAAACTTTAAAGTTCATTTTTTTCCGCTTTCTGTTTTTCAACATTTTTTGTTGTACAAAATGCTACTTGCATTGTAATTCTTAATGAATTGCTTTGAAACTTTTCATACATATTCCTAGATAGTTGGTGCATAAAACTTGGTATTTTTTATGTTCTAAATGGAACACGTTAATTGTTATTGAATTTTGATGTTGAAAATTATTAATAATTTTCTCCAAAAATACTTTGCATAGCTTACTGAAAATACCAAGTTTTGTATTCATAGTTTTAAGGAACATACAGTTGGAGTTTAGTTTATTTATAATAAATATTGTTATGCAAGGAAAATTTCTTATATAACATAAAAATTGTAGAAAAAACACAATAAATGTTTTTTGGGGGTAAAAATATACCTTAATTAGAAGCATGAAATTTGGTATATTTACTAGATACCTTTTGGTACAACTACTTGCAAAATTGTAAATCTCTGTGATAAGTACTATAGATTTTAGCAATTATCACAGATGCTTCCCCTTCTAGAAATATTCGCTATCCTCCACGGACTCTGGCCTTTTCGCCGCAGAACGTGAACGCCAAATGGGCCAGTGACCACGGCTACCACGGCACACCGTGTGTGTGTGTGTGTGTGTGTGTGTGTGTGTGTGTGTGTGCGCGTGTGTGTGTGGTGGGTGGCTTAACTCAAAACAGTTATACAGCAAACTTGGTATATTAGTTCAGTATCCTCCACGAATGCGACACGATTTTCAGGAAAATCCCGCCACCCCACCTACCCTCAGCATGAAAACCTTTTTGCGAAAATTTTTATTATCTCAAAATTGGCTTTAATGCCTTTCATTAAAATACCACGTGTTTAAAGTATTTTATGACAAAATACAGGGTTACTACAAAAGAAATAGGCAACTTCAACTGCCTGTAAAACAAAAACTATTCAAGATGGCAACCCAATTATTTTGGAGGTATGTTGAGAAGCTCTCAAAGTTTTGTTTGTTACTATTGGTAATGCTGTAGTGTTTAGTTTGTTGTTGCAGAAGCTGAAATGGCGGAAAATCCTGTGGAAAAGGCATATTGCGTGTTGGAATTTGCTAGAACGCAATCAGCAACTGCTGTCCAACGACATTTTAGAACACGTTACCACAAAACGCCACCGACTAGACAGTCAATCTACGACTGGTATAGAAAATTCGAGACAACGGGATGTTTGTGCAAAGGGAAGAGCTCGGGAAGACTAAGAGTTTCGGAAGAAAACGTTGAACGTGTTCGTTCAGCCTACATAAGAACCCACAGAAATCGACATCTAGGGCAAGCATGCAATTACAAATTCCACAGCAAACTGTATGGAAAATCTTGCGGAAGCGACTGCACATGTTGCAGTTTCTGAGTGAAGAAGATAAGGTCATACGGCGTGACTTTTGCATCGACATGTTGCGACATGATGAAGACGATGCTGGTTTTTGTGAGCGCATCATTTCATTTTTGTGGTAACGTTCTAAAATGTCGTTGGACAACAGTTGCTGATTGCGTTCTAGCAAATTCCAACACGCAATATGCCTTTTCCACAGGATTTTCCACCATTTTAGCTTCTGCAACAACAAACAAAACACTACAGCGTTACCAATAGTAACAAACGAAACTTTGAGAGTTTCTCAACATAGCTCCAAAATAATTAGGTTGCTATCTCTAATAGTTTTTGTTTTACAGGCAGTTGAAGTCGTCTATTTCTTTTGTAGTAACCCTGTAAATATCTATCTTGTATTCTCTAGGAATAGGTTCTGAAGATATTTTAATTTTGGATGTCTTTTGCATAACAAGGAAACCGTAAGAAATAGGGAAAGACTTATTACCTCAAAAATACATATCTTGCAAAAACACATAATTTATATCATATAGATTTAACCGTTTCCGAGATATTCTTTTTTATTGGATTTAATTTTAAATCCATAAATTATTTTTAAATTGGAAGTCATCTTTCTTTTCGTACCTCTTTGGTTGTTCCTGGTTATACAAAGATAACCAAATTTCAATTGTTTCTCATAGAGAATAGCTTTTAAATGATTTGATCCAATTTTATTGATTGTTTCTTTTATTTTATCACTTTAATGTATCTACTTACATATCTCAAAATATATCTCAGCTGCCTGTCTCCGTAATTTTTCTTTTTTGATATTGACCATGGTTCGAAACCATATAGAAGAGTAGGCACAGCCATAATTTTATAGAATTTAATTGTTTCTTTTGTTGTTTTTCTTCCCAGAGATTTTCCAATTGTTCCACATATAACTTGAAATATATTAATATTCCTCTGGACTTCTTTGTTATATTTTAAATTAATATCACATCTGAGATAATTGAATTGGGTTACGTGTGATAAAATGTTATATTTGTTGTTATTTTGATTCTGATCAGACTCTTCCCTTTAAAAGTCATTATAGTTATCATAGTGTGCCACGAAAAGCAACATTTTGGAACACGACTTTAAGAGACACTACAAAAGAGGTAACGAAGAAGAAGAAAACGAAATAACAAATATAACCCCGAGGCTTCAGTTGAAAATCAGAGAATACAAACAACCATCGCCTAGCATCTCTCTATCCTCGGAAAGTTTCACTTATAAGTTTCTGTGAAACTATGTATCTGTTTCCAAATACCCCAAATATTTATAATGGCCATACTTTCAGTTCACTGCTTACATTTCGTTTTCACTCAGAAGTGCTATTTGTCACGTCATCCCGGAGGAGAAACGCCCCTAATACGCCCATTGTGACCAGCTTTGGGATACCGAGTGCCCGTCGAACTTCAATGATAAATTGTGGAAGAAGCTAGCAGAATTGCTTTGCTGGACGTGACGGAATTTCAGAATATCTTCTTTGCCTTTCCAATATGCGATTGAAATGTTAGACTGGATTCCAACAAGATCTAAATGAATAAAGTTGTAACATAGCTTCATCAGCCCGTTCTTTTGGTTAATTAACGTATTGAAATAAAAAAACAGGATATAGTTGCTAGCTGAGAGCTGCAAAACACAGTCTTTTTATAGTACGAGTATTACGAATAAATCATACGTGCATTATCCTTGGAAAATTGGAACCACATCCTTGGGCTTATCCGTCAGCAATAGTCATGCCGATGGCGCCTGTGTACCAACTGATTTGTTACCATCGCTGAAACAGGACATGGCTTCACTTCCCCTGCTTCACGAAACCAATAAAAGGGCTCTATTTGGATGCATTTTGAAAAATGATCACTAAAATGGAAACATTTCTGAATGAAATTGGAACCGTACAGCAGACGAAGCTACCTAATATTAAAACTGTAAATCATTTATTAACCGTTGCTAAAAGAAATTTTTGGAAAAAAAATTAGAAAATGTTTATTAAAGATTAAACTCATTCAATGTATGATTTGAGTGAGGTATAGTTGACACCTGAAAGGCTCGTCAATTTTAAAAAGTGGTTCTTATAATATTTGTGCTAAGGAAGACGAGAAATGCATCCTGGAAGTAACGACCTTTCTCCTTTACTATATTTATTTTGGACGTAAAACCGATTTAACAAGTGAACAGTTTTAATTGCCTGGGTTATGTTATCTCCTGTTTAAAAATTGGAGTTGTTCCATTCACATAAATGTCTCTATCTATTTGCCAAAAGACTATCAAAAATTATTCTCTTATTTTTTTACCTACATCATGCTAATGAGATAAATATTAAAAGAAATTGTCTTATTACTTACTTCCTAGTAAATATAAGAGAAATAAGGGAATGCACTAGGCTAAAGAGACAGCCAAATCTCTTAAAAGTTGTCACTATGCGATTAACATTGAAATTTGGTTCTATTTTCATGGCCAGGAGTGAAATAAAACAGATAGGGAACGGATGCGGACTTCTTGTTTGGAAAGTTTATCATTCTAAATTGAAAATAACAGGGAATTTTCTCGAAAATGAATAGCTCTACAAAATTTATGTATAACATAGACTGTCTGTTGTAAAATATTTACATTTTTCTGTAGTAAGGTATTGGCTATCTCTTGCGACTTTCAGATAATGCAAAAGTGATTCCGAAAGAATAGGTTTTTACGGAATATTCCCAGATACTTAAGATGTACAGTTTTTTGTTATATACAGTTCTTTAATATAGAGCATTTTAAATAAAACCTTTACAGCCTTTTCTATGTTTTTTAAATCAAACATTTTATGTAATTTTTCCATATAAAAGTAGTACGGAGATTTTCATTTCACATCCTTTGAAGACGTTGAGCTTAAATATCAAGTTTTGTATTTAACTGAAATTTCGAATTATCTTGTTGACACATACACACGGGTTGTTTTTCATAAAATGCTTCCTTATATAGGGGACGCTAAAAAGTGTGTTTCTAGTGAAATTTCGGTACCAAAATTTTGGATGGAAATATTAGCTTCTTAATATGTTCGAAGCAGAGACAGGAAAAACTTACAAATATGTGTAGAATGCATTCCAATGTAAATAGAATGGATCCCAATCTCATTCGCAAAATTATTAATGACTAAAGCCACTAGATGGTCCAGCTGCTTCGTATTTGGCGTGTACAGTCGTATTAAAAGAGTTGCAGAACTCAACTTAGCTATTTCAAGTTAAAACTCATCGGTGTGGAATTGGCATGAGTGACTTTATTCCTACTGCTCTCAATGAGCACGACACGCTCATCGCTGATAATCACGAGGGGGTAAAGAGAAGGTCGCTTAGACCAATTCCCCAATGGTTTTAACCTGAAATAGCCCCGTGGAGTTCTAAAACTCTTTTAATGCACGAAGGGATATCTGTACATGTCAAAAGGCGGAGCAGTTGCGCCACTGGTATATGCCGACGGGATTTGGACGTCCCAGAGACAGATTGAAGAACCAATTTTATTAGTTATCAATTATGTGGACACGGAACAGGCTCTATGGTCTAAACCGTAATAGTTGTGATGATCATAAACAGGAGTAAAATACTTAAATCATTGGATTAGTAGAGTCCGACTGTCGGGATTTGACCACGGATCTCTCGGCCTCTAGTCGGTTGCTCTAACACTGAGCTACCATGGCAACATGCCAACTCGGTATTAAACTGACTCGCATGTTTCCCGGTAAACCACAATGTGATCTAAAATTATTTTGAGGTGACATACCCCAATGGCGACTTACGAAGTTGAAATACTTTAAGTCCCAGGATTAATAGTATACAAAACTATTATGGTCAATTATGCTAAGTCTCCTTTGAGGTATGTCATTTCAAAATAATTTGAGGTCACCTGGTGGCTTACATGCGAGTCAGTTGAGAAGTTTAATGTTTAATGCCGCGCCGGCATGTGCTATGGTAGCTCAGTGGTAGAGCAACCGGCTAGATACCGGGAAAACCACATGGTTCAAATCCCGGCTATGGCATTGAATGTTTCAGTCTGACTCTACCAATCCAATTGCTAGCTATACACGGCTTGTGTGACAAAAAACAATTAAATTAATACTAAATCATTTCTTCACGTGAAATGTCAAAATAGTTGTCCTTGGTCACAGAATGAGTTGATTTTCCAAGGTCCAGACAGTTGATCAGGTGTTTCGTGAGGAGTCACAAATAACGTTAGTAGCCAAAGCAGGCTCGGTGATAATCCTGAAGTTTCGTGTGTTGTTTAGTAAATTGGTTGCGATGAAGTCCAGCGACTGGAAGTAAGTCGCCCGAGGTCAGGCAGATTGCCGGTTGTTTGAGGCGAGTAGTGTCGCTGGGAAAAGACATCATTAGGGGTACGGCAAAGTAATAATTGGAGCTCCACGACGTCTCTGTGTATTACGCAAGTTACGTGATTTCTGTTATTCGCTATGAACATTTCAGTTGCGTCTCTGTGTGTTAGTGTGAGTAAAGTAAAACTTTATCATGACCACAGAACGCATTTATTCGCTTTACAAGTTTGGGATGCAGGTAATTACCATTTAATGTCGGCCATTTTGACGTATAAACAAGTGAAAAGGCAAAAATAACAAACTCTACAATATTACACCTTGACACCTACATGACTTCTTAAAGCAGGGTATATATCCATCATTGATTTGTACTTTTAAAACATTTCTTACGTCCTTTATTTTACAAATAAATTCATCTAATACTACTAAATTCATATTATTAAAACATTTCTATATAACCAAATTTACCTGAACTAAAGTTTTCTATATTCAAATATTATAAATTATCATAATTATAAATATAATTTTAAATATACATATGTTATTATATTGTTCATTAATTTGAACATGTATTTATTTAAACTATTAAACTGTTCTTTTTTATTTTAGTTAATATTTAAAATATTCAAATTTTAACAGCAGACTGTCAATAATTATTTACTAATATATATCTTTATAAAAGATTTTAATATTTCATTATTAATTAACATTTATCGTAATCTTTAATCAGCCTCAAATTAATTATTCCTCTTTTAAATTACTTAATACAGTTCCATTAATATTTGATTGTTTTAATTACAATTGGTGTACTTTCTCTACAGGCACTAATCACATTGTAAGTAGAGAAAGTATTATATTCCAGCCAAAAAGTCGGTGTACAAATTTCACTGGAAATATACGTTTTGAGGCCCCCTGAATAAAACAGTTAAAAATAGGTTCATGCGTACGGGTGTGTGCATGTATCTCTGTGTATATCTATGACAGCATAGCTTAAAAACGAAAATATTGTTAAATACCATATTTAGAATTTGTTTGTTATGTTCCCAGGCTGCACGACTAAGGGTTTGAAGAATATTTTTTCACCTCAAACTATGCTTTACATAGAAGAATTTTTAATTTTTTTTCTCAAAATAGCTTTAATATTTTGACTTAAAAACTATGTACTAACGGTATTTACATGGCAAATAATATATATATTAACTTTTCTGGGAATAGCCTCTGAAGACCTCTTCATTCTGGATGAGTTTTGCATAATTGATAACACGTAATAGTTAAACAAAAACGACTACACTAAAAATGTACAACTCGTTAAAACACACAATTTAGATCATTTACGGTTATTTCATTTTGTAGAGTTAAGCGTTTTTGAGAATTTTTGTTATTGAATTCCCTTCTAGGCTAATTAAACTTTTCTGAAACGGGATGTCATATTTTCTTTTATCTCTCTTTCTAGTTTACTCCTCGCAGAGCAAAGTGAACCGAATTTTAATGTTTCACATTGCTGACTATTGCTTTAGTCTAATATATTATCTTATTTCTACTTGAAGAAACTAATACAACCACTTCTGCTAATCTTTATTTTGATTATCGCTATGTTTTCTTTTATTTTTGCAAACTTTTTACATTTAAATTAAAACGAAACAATAAAATTAACTCGTTTTCAAAATTAATATATAAATATTTATACTGGAACACAATCTTGGTACACACAATCAACTTATTCTATACTTTATATATAGTATCCTCAAAACAGTATTTTGGGTGAAATATCGGCATTGAACTTTTGGGTAATTTGCCATATTTTTGTACCTAGTACTTACGTTTAAAGAAAGAAAACTTTCTTCTTTTGTATTCAGGGGTCCTCAAAACATACATTTCCGTTGAAATATTGGTATAGAATTTTTAATGGAATACAATGCTTTCTGTCCATACTATAGGGAGTGAAAAATCTTCTGTATTCCAATCACATGTATTTCTCTACCTATTCGGCAGCAAATAATTCCTACTAAAGCTTATTCTCCTCTCTGCTTCATGCCCATCAAGATAACATTAGCATAAATGGTTTTATTTCTTGCTTCTTTGTAAGTAGAAAAGACAATAATACTAAGCTGAAACGACAGTCAAATGTAGCTATGGCTAGAACAGCAGTAAAACAAAACAGATATGAAACGAACGCCTACTTTTGATTAAGAAAAGTATAAATATTTTAAATGGTTAACCAAAGCAAATAATACATTAATTGCGCGTGTTAACGAAATATACATTATCTGTGTGGTAAGATTTTTTTTATCTCTTTAGGTTCACCAGTTAATGCAAAAGTACTCTAGAATAAAGACGGCCTCAGAGGCTACTGTCAAAAAATTAAACATATGCATTTATGTGTCATGTAAGTAACCTTAATATACAGCGTTTTAATCAAAATAGTCATAGATATTTTTTTAAAAAAATTAAAGTTTCTAAAAATCTTCCATGTAAAGTGTAGTTTGGGGTGGTGTATTTTCTTAAAAACACTCCTTGGAAGACTTAAATACCAAGTTTTTTATTTAATAGATCATTCGTTTTGGGGTTATCTTGTTGACGGACACAGACACACGCGCGCGTGTGCGTGTGGATTTTTTTCTAACAATTATATATTTTATTTGGGATTCAGGAGACCTTAAATGTGTATTTGACCTGAAATGTCGGTATCGAATATTTGGGTTGAATACATTACCTTCTCTATGTACTATACAATACGTGCCTGAGAAAGTCAAATCTGACTCGGTTAATTTTGATTACAGAAACAGTTAAAAGAATAAGGGTTTACAAGAGTAGTTTTTAGAAGTGTGAATAGAGAAAGTCTTGTGAATGCATCAAAGAGTGTTATTTTTACGGTGGATAGAATGAATGTCCCTTATATCGTTTTCTTGCAAAGTAAGTATTTGACCAGAAATTAAGATTGAAATGCTACGGTAAGTTGGCTTCGTCGCAAGCCAGTGTGCGTGTCAGTGGGCGTAATATGTGACAATGAAGTCACTACAAACCAATGAACGCAGGCAAACAACAGTAGCGTGTTCATTCAATGATCTCGCGAAGGTAGTAGGCTTCAAAAATAGCAGAGCTCTCTTTAAATTAGAGGGGCACGCTCGAAGTTTTTGTTCCCACCTTATCAGAATTGTCGACATCCTGCTGGTCGCACAGGAAGCACGTGTCGGTGACATTAATGAAGGGCGGTGCTGGAAAATAACGGTTTTTGCGAAAACTACGAATACCAGAAATAAAACTCGCATAAATAATTTTAACTCTCACCGATGTAAAGGCTGTTAATGAACATCAGGGAAATGTTTTCAGAGAATTATAACGTATCCCAAATAAGTAATTTGAGATAGGAGTCCTCAGGTCTGTCTGTTCAAATTTCGAAGTTACGAATAAAGTATCAGTCCTCCAGGATTTCTTTTCGAGTTAGGATCTCTCCACCAGCACTTCTTCGTATGAACTTAAAAGAAATAAAGGTTAAATCCGCGGCACGTAACCAACCTATGACCTTTGAGACATTACCTTTAGGCATTACATATTAAGCCACATGAGCAATTAAATAAATACTGGAACAAACTATATAACGCAAGAAGTCGCACTGTCATGTGATCTGTACAAGATTTGAGAGAAATTTATGGCAGTGAATCTTGAGAACGCGAATTATGAGTTGCTGAAAATGATATTTCTAAATTCGCATATTAGTTTGAAGTACACTCCATCTGTTTTCATCTGACTTTGGATTTAACATTGAAATAAACCAATTTTTTTATCAGTTTACAACTACGTTAAGTTTAGCCTTGGACCATGCATTTCTTATATATTCTTATCTATAACCTCTTAAACTATTTCAACTTTGGTTACAGCAGGAATTTATTTATTAATTAGTTTTATTAAGGCTTTTCCCAGATGGTTATTAAAAATCTTATTAGTAATTTATGTTTTAACAATATTCATATCAGGATTAGGTGCTAATTTTGAATACGATTTGAAGAGAATATTATTTTATCTACACTAAGACAATTGGGTTTAATGGGGGTAGTTATATTTAAATATAGAATTAAATCATTATTTTAATTAATGTAAATGCCATGTAACAAAAATTGTTGATTATCTATTTGGCTTATTTAATTATGAGTAGACAAAATGTAGGAATCAGACAAAGCCTTTAATAATTCACTTAGGTTCAATTAAGTATATCGATTGAGTTGAAGAAAAATTGCAGGTGCCTCAAGCTGCATATATATACTACTAATTTGACGCATGAAATTCCTTGTTGGTACTAGCCATGTGATCCTAAGGTCGCATGTCAAAACCCGGGAGAAATGGATGATTTTTAAGTACGCTGATAGCATCCTGACAATTGACAGCGTCGTTAACAAACATTGTATAATTTATGCTTATTTTCAATGTCCTTCTAGCCTGCATGTGTATTAAAATTGTTTTATATTTATATTTTAAATATTAGGGATCCTTAAACCCTGTCTTAAATGTTGCCCAACGTTTCGCTTTCATCCTGGTGTTCCATGAATATGTTATCGAACCTTGGACCGCGTTTGAGAGTATCTCAGCTATGTGTTGCATCTGCGTTCCTTTGTGGTAATGAGGGGGGTAGGAATTCACCACATACCAGAACATACCTATGTTACTTTGGGAAGGTATGTATTGCTTCCAAAAGTTTGATATTAACAATGTAAGTACATGTTGTGAGGTCCATTGTATACCAAAAAGATATAGAAAAACTATCGATGTCGAGATTTCACCGGAAATATATGTTTTGGGGTCCGAAGAATATCTCCAAATTAAAATATCGTACATTAAAGATATTTACCTGACAAATGAAATGCCTGTCTTCAGTTTTCTGGGAATAGCCTCTGAAGACTACTTTATTCTGGATTAATTTCACGGAATTTTGCATAACTGGCAAACCGTAAGAGATAGAAAAAAACTTATTAGAGACAAATTGCAGAGCTCGTCATAACACACAATTTATGTTAAATACATTTTTTTCGTGGAGTGGACTGTTTTTGAGATATTCCTTGTTTCAGCTTTAAAATATTTATACTTTTCTCATACGGGAATTTGTTAAGTCAAGTCACATAGCAACCAGCATTTGAATAATACTTTCAGCTATGCTACTCCCTTATTAACCTTCTATGTGCGTGGAGACAAGCACAATAATTTGTTTAAGAGATGTAGAGAAAGTCATGTAAATGGAATACAACAGAATTTTAGAAAAAGGTTCTGCGTGTGTGTGTCTATGGACAGCATAGCTCGAAAACGAAAACATCGTTTAATATCAAACTTGGTATCTATGTTTAGTATCTTCCAAGGATGCGATACGAAGATTTTCAAGAAAATCCCCCCACCACAAACTACCCTTTACATGGAAACATTTTCGAAAAGTTTTTTTTTCTCTAAAATGGATCTAACAATTTTGATTAAAATACCGTGTATTAAAGTTATTTAATTGCAAATAAAATGAATATCTTGGATTTCCTGGCAATATCCTCTGAAGACCTCTTTATTCTGGATGAATTTTGCCTAATTTTGCTTAATCGTAAGAGATAAACAAAAAATTACTAAAAAAATGTGGATCATGTTAAAACACACGATTTATGCCATATATGTTTTTTCGTGGAATTGCCCATTTCTGAGATATTTCTTGTTATTTGTTTCAGATTTAAAGTGTTTTTACATTCCTCACACGGAAAGTTGTAAACTCCTGGCAATGCATAGAAACGGATTTAACCACAAGTCAACCAACTTTTAAAAGATTTCATGGCCGTTTTAGCCTAGTGTATTCCCTTATACCCCTTCTACCTATAAGGAACTAAATATTTCAGACAAGTTCTACTAGTGTTTATCCCGAATATCATAAAGTAGATACAAGAATATGCTCTTTAACAATAATTTCTTATAGCGATGTAGAGAAATTCATATTAGTGGAACACATTTTTTCAATGTTTCTAAGAACTTTCTGTAATGTTACAAAATTCTTTAGCTAGGTCTCTTTTAGTTAGTGCTTACAATCCGTCAGGGATTGTCGTAAGCTTTCTGCCACTGAGGAAGTGAACTGGGTCGTATCACTATCTATCCCTTGAGTGGACTAGAATGCGGGCAGCTTCATACATAATTAAAGTTGCTTTTAGGTTTTTTCGTCTATTTGTGAACTTTCTAATGTTTTCCTTGGGCATTGTTATCATTCCCTTCCATCATCAATAACCAACCTATCATTTTAGGTAAGCTTTCAAATGACATACTAGGTGTCCCAACTGCCCCGTATTTGAAGTGTGTAGATATTACTTGGTGTACCAAGAGAGTTGCAGAACACACAGGGGCTATTTCAGGTTAAAACCCACTAGTAGACTGCAACTCTTTTAACTCACAAAAGGGGTCTCTACTTAAAACAGAGCACAACGCGCAAACACCTTTAGGTCAACTGGAAACTTGTTGCTGTGTGTGCCTATAATGACGTAAGGTATGCATTTAACACTTACACTGATAAATATACTAACGGCTATGAATATACCATGCTGAAGGGAAGTCATTAGATTAATTTAAATCACTTTTAGATTTTTAGAAAACATTATACACACATAATGACATCGTTGTAGTGGCAAACGATCGTTTGTTAAGAGCGGGGGTGTCACTTTCAAAACTGGAAGTAGGTCAGCGTATAAACAGGTATCACATCTGTTTCTGTTTATATTAATGGTCGTATGGAAAATAAAAGCGCTAATTCATTATTTTTATAATCTTGCTCTACTGATGTGTAACCTTCCGCGCACAGTTCTCTTCCCTTTCCCTTGATTAGCTAATGTCACTTTTGAATGACAATATACAAACCCCATGCGGTTTAAGGCCTGGTGATAAAAATGGTATATAGGTTCTGTATGATAGATGTAATATCCTCAGAGTTTGGTTTCAAACCAAAGTCTCTCCTTTTGCATAAGAATGTGTACGTATTTTAGATGAATTAACTATTGATAATATGTTTGATTCAAGTGGCTATGAAAATGTAAATTGGACAATTCTCTTAGGATATAATCGCGTTAAATAAGAAAGTTATATTTACCACGCCCCTGCCTATTCCATCACAGCATCCAATAAGAGCTGACTATTTCCCTTACCTCCCAGTTAGGTATGATGCTTTGTTTATGTCCGTCAGTCGAAATGGAAATGGAGTTTTATTTATGGTCGCACTTTAACTGCTGTGGTTCTCAGCGACCCACTCTATATTGGGCATGAAAGACCGCTTAATTTTGATCAGAGACCTCTTTATCAGGCTTGAGGAGAGCTGGTTCTCCTACTGACCTACCTTGACTTAGCAACGTTTAATACCGTACCACCACATTACATCTGCAAAACGGTGTTCGGAAAAGTATTAATTATTTCAAAATCCTATGTGCTCTCACATATTTACAAGCTAAAGTGGAAAATAAACAGGTTGTTCTACCATGTTACAAGTAAAAACTATCATTTTCATACATTCTTGTGAAATAAACCATCTAATTTTAAAAAACGACTAGTATTTTCGAAAACAGAATTATACTTTTTGTTTGTATTGCATCTATGAAATAAATTTTAGAATAAATATAATAGGTTGTCTTCCACACTCTATTCAGATTTGATTTAGAAACTGTACAATAAAAGCTAGGTAAAACATCATTAAATGAATTTGAGAAGAACTTGCTGACATATTTGTCTGGTATCATATAATTAAAACATTTTAAAGCTTAGCAGTTGCATCCCATGCTTCTTTAAAGCATCCCATGTACAAAGTTGTATTTGCGGTTCAAAATCACCCTCTCAGCTCCTGAATCGCCGGTAAAGAAGACGATTATTTTATTTAAATTAAAGTGAATCTTCATGTATCACTGTATATAAGTTAGCGTTGAGCAAAAGAGAAGCTACTCTGTAGTAATACCAAATGAAGTACCCTAAATAAATTATTTTATTCATTCGTGCTAGCCTGTCGTTCGGATTCGAAGCCGGCGGACGGTGATAATCTTCTTCTGGCGTAAAAATCCTTAGCATAATTTACTTCGGAAGGGAAGTGAAGCCGTTGGGACTATGTCTGATAAAGGCAGCATCTATGCAAAATTAAGTGGTCTTTCAAGCCCGACATAGAAGTGGATATAAGAACCACAGTAGTTAAAGCTCAATATAATTTTTACCAAAAGTATGATTGTGTGAAAACTTGAATCAGGAATTGCTCGAAATGTGTTGGCATACAAAACCGATCCAAAAAGTAAATCTGCTATGTTGATTTTAAACTACTGATAATTTTTACGTTCTCTATACGTACTATATGCATAGGTTATAAAGAAAGTATTGCATTCCATCGAAAAATTCTATACCAAGATTTCAGCGGAAATACACGTTTTAGGGTCTTGTGTATCCAGAAAAAGCATTTTTAGAAACAGGTCCGTGTGTGTCTGTGTGTCAGTGAACACCATAACTCATAAACGAAAAATCGATAATATACCAAAAATTTTTAGAAAAATCCCCCACCACAAGCAAAAAAAAAATCGAAAATTTTTAATTTCTCAAAAACTGATCTAACGGTTTTGATTAAAGATATTAACATGGCAAATAAAATGTATATGTTGAATTTTCTGGATGAATTTTGCTGAATATTGTATAACTGGTAATCCGTAAGAGATAGAAAAAAAATTATCACACACAAAAAAATAGACCTCGTTAAAACACACAACTTAAATGATAATACGTTTTATTTCCGGGAGTTGACCATTTTTTTTTAGATATTCCTTGTTATTTGTTTCAGATTTAATATACTTAAACTTTTCTCACACGAAAACTTGTAAATTCCTGGCTATGCATAGAAATGGATTTCAACCACATGGCAACAAGCTTTTAAAAGATTTGACTATCGTTTTTGCCTAGTCTATTTCCTTATTTACCTTCTACCTGCTCGGAAGCAAGTAATTAAAATAATGTCTGCTAAAGTTTATCCGGATTATCATTAAGTAGATAGAAGAATAAACTGTTTAACAATAATTTGTTACAGCACTGTAGAGAAAGTCATGTGAATAGGACACATGAGATTTTACTTTTTCTACACTACTATGTACATGGTGTATAGAGAAGATACTACACTCCACCTTCGATACCGAAATTTCACCGGAAATATATGTATTAGAGTCCCCTGTATCCATGAAAAGCATTTTCAGAAAAAGGTAGCGTGTGTCCGTGTGCCTGTGAACACAATAACTCAAAAACGAAAAGTCGGTAAAATATCAAACTTGGTATTTATGTTTAGTATCTTCAAGGGATGCCACACCAAGATTTTGAGAAAAATCCCCCCACCCCAATCTACCCTTTATATTCTACTTTTTCGAAAATTTCTCAAAAATGGCTCTAACAATTTTGATAAAAATACCGTATATTAAAACATTTACCTGACAAAAAAGATTTATATCTTGAAACGTATGGGAATAGTCTCTGAAGATTACTGTATTTTGGATGAATTTTACGGAATTTTGCCAAACTGCTAAACGTAAGAGATGGACAAAAACTTACCACACAAAAAATGTACATTTTTGTTTCATTTACAATTAGTAAGTGAACAAAATGAGATACACTCATATGGTATACACATTGTTCTCTACAATTAATATGAAATTACTTTCATCTAATCATCTCCTCGGCCTCTCACCTTTACGGGCCGGGTTCGACCCCATGTGAGATTTGTGTTGGGCGGGTTTTCTCCTGTTTCCCCCGCCATCACATTCATCCGGTGCTGCATCTTCATTCCATGTATGGACAGTGTCATCACCTGCGGTGCAACCAGTAGTAGAAGTGGGCTTTAAACACTATAAAAAATCACCTCCCAGTTACAAGCATTTTACAATAGGGCGTTACTTTCCGTCTACTTTATAGAGGTTGTCCAGTGACAGAGGAGGAGGGTATATATATATATATATATATATATATATATATATACAATAAATTATTTTAAGACTCAATAATGTTTTACTTTTTCTACAAATTTTAGAGATTTATTTAAGATTTTAGTTTGTCACCCCTATAAGTCAGTTCTTTCCATCTCCAAATATTAATAGATCTTCGATTTATTTCTGTGTCCATGGACCTAGCTATGGTGACAAAAATTCTATCATTAAGCTCACAAACTCATTGAAATAAATCACTAAATTTTGTAAAAATAAAACACCATTTAGTATTAAAATAAATAAATAATTATTTTATAACTATAATGAAAATCTCCATAATATTTTTTTCAATGTACGTTACTTAGTGCAGCTCTGACTAATATACCGTTATTGTTTCCAATGCTTCCTCCATTGAGAGTAAAATATTTTAGTATGTTTTTCTTTAACTTCTTTGGAATAGGAATTTTTTTTCTCTAGTTCTGTTGAAGCAACGCTGTTATTTCAGTTGAAATAACATGGAGCTTAAATTAACGTTATGCATAACAGCCTTACAGTTTATCATAACATTTAAGCATAATAATAAAAAAATAAATCGTCACAGTTGGCTATGCATACCATATCTGTTTAGGTTAGACCCAGTCCCTAGAAACAACCGTGCTAAATGTTTTACTCAACACAAAAATACTGTCTATGAATGTCTTCTATGAAAATGCTTCTAAAATATATTTTCGATTCTACTGTATAAATAATACGTTGGCAATTATTCACTATATGTAATAACAATTTTATATTCACTGAAACAATATGCATATTTAAATCCTTAGAGAGAAATGCCTGTAATACTTTATTTTACACTAGAGATGGAAAATTATAAAATATTATAATTGACATTATTGCATGTTAACGGATTTTTTTCACGAATAAGAATATTCTGAGGACTTTGATCTTTCAATTAACTGTCATAGATGTTGACTATCATCGTCACCTCATCATAGATTAGGAATTTCTCTTGTTCTGGCATTACGCTTCACTCGATCTTCTCACCAATCGATACTTAAGACATAATTTAGGAAACCGACTTTCATTCATCTTTTGTACGTTTTGTTACTTTCTCTACATGTACTATGTACATAGTATATAGAGAAGGTATTGCACTCCACCCAAAAATTCGATACCGAGATTTCACAGAAAATATATGTTTTAGGCTCCCCAGTATGCAAAAAAAAAAAAAAAAAAAAAGCATTTTCAGAAAAATATGTCCGTGTGTATGTGACCATGTGTAGGTGTGTCTGTGAACACGATAGCTCAAAAACAAAAAGTCGGTAAAATTCCAAAGTTTGTGCTTAAGTTTAGTATCTTTCAGGGATTCGACAAAAATATTTTGAGAAAAACCTCCCCACCTCAAACTACCTTTTATATGGAGCATTTTCGAAAATGTTTATTTTCTCAAAAAGGCTGCAACGATCTTGATTAAAATTTCGTATATTAAAGACCTGACAAATAAAATGTATATCTTGAATTTTCTGGGAATAGCCTCTGAAGACTGCTCTATTCTGGATGGATTTTACGGAATTTTGCATAACTGCTAAACCGTAAGAGATGGACAAAAACTTACAACACAAAAATGGAGAGCACCTTAAAACACACAATTTATTTTATATATATTTTTTCGTGGAGTTTATCATTTTAGATACTCCTTGTTTCTGGTTTCAGCTTTAACAATTCCTGTCCATACAAATAAAGGAACTTTAGTCACATAGCAACCAACTTTCGACCATCACTTTATCCAGTAGTACTCCCTAATTTCGCTTTTACTTACAAGGAAGCAAGTTCAGCTGATTTTTTTTTTTTTTTTTTTTCGATTAGTATGAAGTGAATAGAAGCATAACCTTTTTAACAATAATTTGTTGCAGAGACATAGAGAAACTCATGTGAATGGAACACATCAGCTTTTTTTACTTTCTCTATAGGCACTATGTACATAGTGTATAGAGAATGTATTGCACTCCACCAAAAAATTCGATACCGAAATTTCACCGTAAATATATGTTTTAGGGTCCCCTTTATCTAAAAAAAGCATTTTCGGAAAAAGGTCAGGTGTGTGTCCGTGTGTCTGTGAACACGATAACTCAAAAACGAAAAGTAGGTAAAATACCAAACTTGGTATTCAAGTTTAGTATCTTCCATGGATGCGACACGAAGATTTTGAGAAAAATTCCCCCACCCCCCAAATTCCCTTGAATTTTCTGGGAATAGCCTCTGAAGAGTAGTTTATTCTGGATGAATTCTATGGAATTTTGAATAACTGCTAAACCGCAAGAGATGGACAAAAACTTACTACACAAAAAATATAGAGCACGTTAAGACACACAATTTATGTTACATACATTTTTTTCGTGGAGTTCGTCGTTTTTGTGACATTCCTTATTTTTGGTTTCTGCTATGAAAAACCTATACATTTCTCATACAGGACTTTGTCAACTGCTGTCCATACAAACAAAGGAACTTCAGTGACATAGCAATCAGCTTTTGATTATCACTTTAACTTATGGTACTCCCTTATTTCACCTCTACTGACAAGGAAGCAAGTAATATGGTTATTTCTGCTAATGTTTTACTGATTAGCATGAAGTTAATAGAAGGATAAGCTTTTTAAGAATAATGTGTTGCAGGGATATAGAGAAAGTCGTGTGAATGGTACACATCAGATTTTTTTTATCAGCTTTTACACCGCAAATATTTCGGAAATGGAAAGCGCTATTGATGTATAATTTTCCCAGCATTGATTCATAATCAAGGGTATACTACTGGAACTAAAATTCTGCAACAAACGCCACTGATTTACCTTACTTTTATCTTAATGAATGCATTAAAGCGTTTGTTTCATTGACGGTCCCATTCTCTCAAAACATAAGAACAACAGCTTTGCAATTTGTCCAATATAATAAATAAATTCACTTTAAAATACAAAAGGTTTTCCGGCATTTAAGCAATATTTAGCGAAACGGCAAGGAACTGGTTGCGTGAGTTGCCAGCTACGCCGCGCCATGCCTAGAGACAGCTATATTGTAATCTGACTCAGACGAGTGAAACTGGAATAGCCTGATAGAAACGGTCTTGTTGTATCTTCTGGAACCAAGCTCTAATACTGACTATCTCTTATATTATCTCAGGCTGTGAGATTAAGAAACATATAATACTTGAGGTTTCAAATACCAGCTGGCCCAGCTGCCTCGTATTCGACCTCTGCAGATATCCCTTCGTGCGTTATAAGAACTCAACAGGGTTATTAGAACTCTTCGGGTCAGTGGCATGCTGGGAGTGCAGTATTTGTTATACCCCTCTTATTTATCAGCGGAGGCACTGGCCCCGTTGTGTTCTGCAACTCTTTTAGCGCCAGTTGCTCTGCGATCTAATACTTGTTAACTAAAGCTGTAACTTAGCCACTAGCTCAGGGAAACTTTATTACCATATTCCCTAATCCAGCCTAACTTACCGTGGAGCTAGCATCTAATTCACAATGCTCCCCTCTCGCACTCTAGGACTAATTAATTTGTAAGAAAGAGCTACTGAAAATCTTATATTTTTGGAGCATAGACGCAACTTTCCCCCATCAAACAGCGCCACAAACTCTATTTTACACCCAACTTAATCGTAACTGTTGGTGTAGAATTGGTATTCTATCCGTCTGACTCTTAACACCCCCTGTTTCAGTGGTACCAACTCCTGTTCCATACGGCTAATTTTCACTAAGAGCTGAGATATTAATCCTGATATAATAAATTAGGAGCCAGGTTATAGTATACAGAATAAATTTTATTTTATGTTATGTTCCATCCAGTCCGCATTTTAACCTAATACTGCACTAATGGTTTTACGAATTTCCTCTGTTTTTAATAGTTCCCTATCTGCTGAATATTATATGATGTTCATTTTTTTAAATTATTATGCACATGCAGTTTTTCTACTAGGTACAGTACACATTCGATATCGAGAATTTTATACGAAATACATCTTGTGAGGTCACCTTAGCCAAAATAAGCATTTTTAGAATAAGGCCCAGATGGGCAGGTTTATATGAGTCCGTGTTTAGCATAACTCAAAACAAAATGTCGGTTAAAACAAATTACAAGCACACGACACGAAGATTTTGAAAACAAAGACCGACTCTAAAATATTCTTTACATGACTCTTGATTTTGACCAGAGTACCTTACTCTTAAGATGACAAATAATATGAATACCTTGATTTTTTGATAATAGCCTTTAAAGTCCTGTCCATTCTGAATTAATTTTGCAGTAAACTGTTAGAGATATACAACAAATACTGTCTAATATATAGATTTCATTAAAGCACTCGATTTATGTCAAATACATTTTTTATGGAGTTAGCCACATCCGAGATATTTCTCGTTATTGGTTTCAATTTTCCAAAGCTTATGCTTTTCTCAAATGGTAAATCGTTACAGTGCAAGCCTGTAATTGTGTGTGTGTATGTGTGTGTTTGCTTATATAAAACATAACTGAAAACGAATAATCAGGTAAATACAAAATCGACTATTTAAGATGAGAAGCTTCCAACGGTGTATCACGAAAATTTTCAACAAAATTCACGCCTTTAAATAAAATATTTCGAAATTTCTACTTTCTCAAAAATTGTATATGAGGGATACTTACATGACAAAGGAAATGTATATCTGAATTTTCTGGTGACAACCTCTGAAGCTCCCGTCACTCCTGATGAATTTTAGATAGTTGGTACACCGCTATGATACACAAAGTCTTATTACACAAAACTTTCAGAACTCGTTAAAGTAAACAAGTACATTTTTTGAGCTAACCATATCCGAGATACTTCTTGAATTTTCCCAGTACTTCTAGTGATAGTCAAAAGCTGGTTGCTACGTGACTGAAGTTCCTTTGTTTGTATGGACAGGAATTGTTAAATTCCTGTATGAGAAAAGTGTGTTTTTTAAAGCTGAAAACAAAAACAAACAGCATCTCAAGAATGATCAACTCCACGAAAAAAATATAAGATAAATTGTGTGTTTTAAGGTGCTCTACATTTGTTGTGTTTTAAGTTTTTGTCTACCTCTTGCGGTTTAGCAGTTATAAAAATTTCCGTGAATTTTATCCAGAATAAAATAGTTTTCAGAGGGTATTCCCAGATAATTCAAGATAAACGTTTCATTTGTCAGGTAAATATCTTTAATATACGAACTTTTAAACAAAATCATTGCAGCCATTTTTTAGAAAATCAAAAGTTTCTATTCCTATTGCTTCTACAATTGAATAAGTAGTAAATCCTTTTCTACATATGTTTGTCTCCAAGTGCATAGAAGAATAAGCTTTTGTAAGAATAGTTTGTTGAAGAATTAGTAGAAAAAGTCATAAATGTAACGATATAATAGACCAAACCTTAATTTTCCTACCTTGTATACTAATATACTATCCCGCTACACTGTGATTCACCAACGATGAGATGGTGGGAAGCGTTTAGGTGCGTTGGAGCTGTCACATGTTTGTACATGCTATACACGAAGCGGCGTCGTATTCAGGACGTCTTATCTCTGTGGGAGATAGACACCTGTATCAGCAGCTTAATGCAAGATGCAGTACCAGTCCTGAATTGATATGCAGGTCTCCAAGCGTCTGTATTACATGTCCGCTTTTGCTCTAAACACCATCTCACTGCTACGTGCTTCAAATGTCTTCCCGCTACCTTCCACTGTTACTTTCTAGGGAGGTTGCTTCATTTAAGGAGGTGATGCTCCAAATATAACATACACGTGCATAACTGTTAAAACCCGCTGAAAAATACCATGCCAAAGCCGGAATTTGAACACAGTTCTCCAGCTCTCTGTGCTATTGCTCTAATCCTTGAGCTACTGTGACAACATGCCGATATGACATGCAATCCTCTACTTGATCCATGCTTTTGATCCGCTCAACCAACCGGTGTGTATCATAACTTCAGAGAACACCTTAATGGTGACTTACATATTGGAAGCACGAGGAAGTCCAGAAAGCCCCAGACGTTTTGGCCTATCGTGTTGACGAGTAGGGTTAGAGCCACCATATTGGTGTCAAAACGTTTCTACATCTAATACGCATACAGCTGTGGTAGCGTGAGGAATGTGCCTTCCTTACTTTGCTCCGTGTGAGTTGTCAAAATATGCGCCGCAATACAAATCCCAATACTTGTGAAGTGCAGTCTCATTAAGTTTTTTGGCTGAAAACGTCAAATAAATTGAAATTTATCGTCAAGTTTGTGGTATTTACTGGCAGGGAATAATGAGTAAAAGCCGATTCAGGCAATGGTGCATTGATTTTAAAAATGGTCGAACCAATTTTCACGACGAGGACCGCAGTGGCAGGTCCAGCCTTGCGATTGATGAACTGCCAATGAAAATTATTGACAAAATTCCTGAAAATCATCTTGTCACGATTGCAAAGCTTTCGAAAAATTTTCCACAAATTTCACGGAGCTAGGGATGCTTGATAAGTGGCGGGATTTTCTTTAGCAGCGCAAAATTTGACAACTCAAAGAGAGCAAAGTAAGGAAGGTAAAGTCCTCACACTACCATAGCGGATGCGTATTCAGTGTAAGAAAGTTCTGATATCAAGATGGCGGCTCTAGCCCTGCTTATCGCCATGACAGGCCAAAACGTCTGGAACTTTCTAGACTGCCCCGTATTTATCATCTGGGTAATATTTACATAGTGCCAGGGACTTAAAAATACTTACGACATTGTATGTCTCCATTAGGGTAAGTCATCTCCAATTCATTCATATATATATATATATATATATATATATATATATATATATATATATATATATATATATTAGAGCCACTTTTGAGGAAAACGAAATTGTAGAACATTTCTCCACGTAAAAGGTAGCTTAAGATAAGGGAATTTTCCTGAAATTATTTATGGTACATTCTTAGAAGACGTCAACGGAGGTTTTGTTTCTTAGTTATACTGTTTACAGGATAACACATTTTAAAATGGCTTTTTGGATTCAGGGGACCTCAAAGTATGCATTTAAAGTGAAATCTTGGAATTTTATTGTCGGTTGGAATACAATACATTATCTACCTAGTATATACAATTTCATATACCCAAGATCGCGGGTTCAAACCCGGCGGAGGACGATGGATTTTTTCGGGTGTAAAAATCCTTGGCATGGCTTTCTTCGGAAGGGAAGTAAAGCCATTGGTCCCGTGTCGTAGATTTACGGCACGTAAAAGAACCGCAAGCCTGATAGAGAGGACTCTGAGCAAAATTAAGCAGTCTTTCACGCCCAGTATAGAATGGGACGCTGATAACCACAGCAGTTAAAGAGCGTCCATAAATAACACGTCATTTACATTTTACTATTTATAGTGTACTTTATTGGAGGAAGTAAAACACATTTGTTATTTATAAATTAGGTGATGTCAGGGTTGATATATCCGGTGAAATTTCATAATTCAATTTTTGGGTGGAATAAATACTTCCCTACTTACCTACTACACGTAGTAGATCAAGTAAAAACACTGCTCCCCTTCTAACAAGCTGACTCAGTTCATCAGTTACGTTCGAGAGAAATGTAAGGGAGTAAACGTCATGACGAAATTGCTGAAAGTTTCCAGTTTATTGGAAATGCAGTGGTTTGTGAGCTTCAATCAATATTATTCAATTACGATCTCGTTATACCTTAATTCTTTCATACTAGATTTATCTTCTTCCAGTTATGTATTTGCTGACTTTACTCAAAAGGGAAAGAAAGAAAAAAAAAAGAAGAGAGAATTAAAACCAAAAAGCTCATATGTTCCATTCACATAACTTTATTCCGCAAGAAACCGTTCTTGTTAAATCTTCTTTTCTTCTTCTTCTATTATAACTACTACTACTACTACTACTACTACTACTACTACTACTACTACTACTACTACTACTACTACTACTACTACATACTAATCTAGCATTAGCATGATAGACAGCATCCAAAATAGTCATATTACGTAATTCCTTGTATTTAGAACGGAAATAAGCCAATACCTAGGATTTAAAAGAGCCTTTCCCCATAGTCGCGCTCTCTAAGGTGTCTCGCTTTGGTGCTTCCTGGCACAGCGGATCGTTGTTTCGAATCCAACTTTTAGCATGGGTGTTTGCCAATGGGTATATGTGTGTCTGTTAGAGGCAAAAAGCAAATCAAATAGAAACATAAAAACAAATGCTGGGAAAATGAAAAAAGGGGGGAAAAAAGAGCAAAACGGAATAAAAAAAAAACTGCTATAATGGGATTGATTTTGAAATTCGGTTCTGTATGTCCAGGAGTAAAACAAGCGACGGATGAATGATTTTTGAGAAAATATAAGCCTTTTAAAACTGAAACCAATGACAGGAAATTCCTTGCAAATCATTAATTCTTTAATAGAGATTATTATTATATAAATGTTGTGCTTTAACGAGAGCTACTTTCTTGTAGAGTAAGCTTTTGTTTATCTCTTACGGTTTACCAGCTATGCAAAATTCATTCAAAATTCAGAGACTAATCCCAAAAAGTTCTAGCTATGCATGTTATTTTACATATAAGTAAGTTTAATATACGACATTTTAATCAAAACCGTTAGAGTAACTTTTAAAGAATAGAATATTTTTAAAAATATTTCGTGTAAAGGGTAGTTTGTGGTCCTGTGGGATTTACCTGAAAACTTCGTGTCGTATCTTTGGTATATTTTACTTAAATACAAAGTTTGGTATTCAATGGACTTTTCGTTTTTGAATTATATCAGACACACGAACATATACACATTCGGATATTTTTCTAAAAGTGCTGTTGTTTATTCAGGGGACCCAAAAATGTGTATTTTCTGTGAAATCTCGGTATTCAATTTTTGGAGAGAATGCAATACCTTCTTGTACCATGTACCTACTGCGTATATGCTAGAGAAAATAAAAATGTTGTGGTATTCCATTCACATGATTTTCTTTATATCTCTGTAACAAATTATTGATGTTATTCTTCTATCTACTTCATGTTAGTCGAGATAAACATTAGCAGAAATGGTCTTGCTGTTTGCTCTTTCTAAATAGAAGGGAAATAGAACGCACTAGGCTAATGCGATAGTAATCTTTTAAAAACTGGTTGCCGGGAGCTTTTAACGTCCTTTAACCTGGTTTGTCGTATCAGATGAATGAAATTGGTTGCAACTATGCTCAAATGATCTCGGGTTCCATGGAGCTTAAACCTACTCGACATTCATCTTCTCCGGATAAGGGAAAACCCTGAAAAACTTTTATCCAGGTAACTCGACCTAAGCGAGATTCGAACTCACGACCTTTTGAATGTGAGGCAGACACACTACCACCACACTACCCAGGTGGTCAGCCGTTTCTTTGTATGGCCAGGAATTTGCGCCGTCGCTCTTCGAAGAAGGCTTGTGCATTCCTCGCAATATGTGGCCGAGCATTGTGCTGCTGAAAAGTGATCTGTGGAGATGCCTGAAGGAGGGGGAGTTTACTCGGGCTCCACAACCACCTGTTGATACAAGTTGCTGTTCAAAATGCCTTCAATTCGTAGAAGGTAAGATTGGTTGTTATAACCAATGGCGCCCCCAAACCATCACTCATTGTGTTTGTGCGCTATGCCGCTCAACAATCCTGCCCTCTAGGTTGCGCTCACCATGGGGCCGCCTGACAGGTTGAGGCGGGACTCTCCGAAAAGACTACATTTTGCCACTCAGTAGCCTAGGGGCGGTGTTCACGTGTCCATTGCAGTCGGAAGGGCAAGTGGTTTCTGGACAATGGAACCTGACGTAACGGCATGTGTGCAGCCAGTCCAACATGCAGCAGACGGCGACGAACCGTTGATGCAGACAAGTTCAGACTTTTGCAGTGCTTCAGCGTCGAGCTAACACTGGGAATAAGTTGAATGGTCCGTTATGATAATACGTAGATGTTGGCGGACATCCCGGGCTGTGGTCATCTTCCGTGATTCAGTACCCGCTCTTCGCTGCGTACGATCTTCATCTATCCACTGCTTCCACACACACACATCACCATCGTAGCAGTATGCCCTGTACGAGCCAAAATGTCACTGCATGACAAATCCACTTCCCGCAGACAGATCATCGGACTCCGTTTAAACTTACTCCCTTTGACTTCGACGAGGCATACTGGCACTCACTTTATTGTTTCCACCTTGTTTGACAGCTTTGCACTGACTACACTTGGTGCAACACTGACATTGTCAGACCGACACGACAGGACTCTGCTCGGCCTACGTGTACCTCATCTCTGTACAAACCTAATTACTTATTATTTGCACAATCTACACAATCTGCATACTCTATTGCTTCTACACGTCCACTAAGTTTCAAATTATTCGGGAAATACTTTCTTAGTGTTGCAATTTTCACAAATGGCAGTGTACTAAGCTTAAATACTAAGTTTCGTATTATTAATCGATTTCATTTATTATGAGGACCATAATCGTTTATTTCCTGTGAAATTCGTAGTCGAATTTTTGGAGAGAATGCAATACCTTCTCTTTCCACCTATGTACCTTTTAGATGTTAGAGAAAGTAAAAAAAGATGCAAAAAATCACATTATCTCTAACTATAATGTAATACAAGTGTTATTTAGGAAACGAAATTCCTGTAAGGTAAGAAAGTATATTTCATTTTCATATTCATATCTGCCTTTTACTGTTAAATAAAGCGGATGCTGAATATCTCGATGAAAAGCAATGAAAATATGTTATAGGATACGCACGATAGAAGAGAAACGTAACAAAGTGATAAAGCTGTGTAAAAAAAGGTTGCTGATCCTCCAAATTTATATTGGTTTTTCTTTCTTAAATTGTCAATCGACTTTTACTTTATCTATTAGTATAGTTGTTAGGGTAAGTATTACATTTCGATACCACTTTGGTATTTCAGTTGAGCACCTTTGAAGAAAACGACACGAAAAGAAAATTAAAAAAATCCCCAACCCCAAAGCTAAGTTTTCCTCCGAAAATTTTCCACTATTTTGGTTTCTTAAAAAAAAACATAAAAAAAGTGTACGAATTCAATAAATGTACCACATGTACGGATTTCTTATAACAAATAATAGTACATATGAGATTTTCTGGGAACAGATTTTTGACATAAGTGAAAAAAGTAAGGAATAGAAAAAACGTGTTACTCAAAATATGTATACCTCGTCAAAACACAAAACTTAGGCAAAATACATTTTTTGTAGAGTTAACTATTTCCAGATATTCTTTATTGTTGGTTTCAATTTTAAATTTTATGCACTTTCCTGGAATGAGATGTCATTAGTCGTTTTTTTCCGCTCCTAATTACCAAATAGACCAGAATTTCAAGCTAGTCACATAGAAACCTGTTGTTAAAAGATTTGGCAAACGGTTAGGCCTGCATTCTTGTATAAGTAATAGAAGCATTTATGCAAATGGATTAAGTGAAGTATATAGAGGAATAAGCTTTATTTTATTCTCTGCTTCGTACATAGTATATTCGATACCAAAATTTGATTAGAAATACATGTTTTGTGATAGAAAAGGGTCCGAGTATGTGTGTCCATGTCTCCATAAACAAGATAACTCAAAAACGAAAAGCCCATTAAATACCAATCCTGGTATTTACCTTTAGTATCTTGCAAGCATGGGACATGAAGTTTCCAAAAATAGCTTTAAAATGCCGTAGATATATTAAAGATATTTACATCCAATTAAAATGTATACCTTTAATTTTCTGAAAATTGTCTCTGAAGACTTCGTCTTTCTGGATAACTTATCCATAACTGATAAACCGCAAGAGATAGACAAAAGGTTCTTAAAAAAATTATAGAGCTTATTGAGACACACAGTATACATCAGGTACATTTTTTCGTGAAATTTACTATTTCCGAGATGTTCTTTGATTTTATTTTAATTTAAAATACTTACATTTTTCTCAAACATAAATTGGCCAATCTTATTTTGTTTGTTACACTCTTGGCCATGCAAAGAGGATCCCATTTCGGTTACATTGCAACCAGCTTTTAAAAGAGTTGATTAACTCTTTAGCATAGTGCACTCACATGTTTCCTTTCTACTTAAAGGGAACTAGGTAATAACTTCTTTAACGTTCATCTCAATTATCAAGATCTGGTATATACTTATCTCACCGATGGTTGACGTGTGCTGATGTGCATGAAAAGCGAAATGCACACATTGTGCAAATATATATACTGAAACACGTGACTCTAGTTCTGGTTTTGTTATTGACATTTTTTTTTTTTTTTTTTCAGTTTCCTGTGTGATTCTTTCACAATATTTGTTACACATTTCTCAGATATGGAATCTTTTATTTTGGCAAAACTTTTGGTGAAGGCCATGTTTTGCGTATCGCATTACTATATGTTGAAATTTGTCTGTTTCCATTCTTCCGTTGCCTGTGCAAATATATATACTGAAACACGTGACTCTAGTTCTGGTTTTGTTATTGACATTTATCTTTTTCCAGTTTCCTGTGTGATTCTTTCACAATATTTGTTACACATTTCTCAGATATGGAATCTTTTATTTTGGCAAAACTTTTGGTGAAGGCCATGTTTTGCGTATCGCGTTACTATATGTTGAAATTTGTCTGTTTCCATTCTTCCGTTGCCATGGAGTTGATCGAATGGAAGATTTGCTTTTTCCATGTTTGGGATGTGTTCTCAAAGACTATTGTATTTGGCAGGAGTATCTGCTTTCTAATGTGTTCTATCATTAATGTTTCTTTCGTTAAGATGAACGCCAGTTTGATGGCGCAGTCTTCCCGAAATCCAGTATTCGTTTGATGTAGCAGGTTGACTTTTTCAAGAGTTATGGGTCGTTGACTTTTAGTTTGTTCCATATTATGTGGATCCCATATGTTGCTATTGGAGCTGTGGCCGTTTTGAATAGTATCATTGCCTTTAATATAGGTAGTTTTTGGAACATAGCAGATTGCTGATATTACTCTTGTTGCTGTTTTTTTTCCTTTCGTCAAAATTGAAGGATACCAGCGTTGTTAGGAGATTTACTTCAAGATATTTTAATTTTGGTACTAGTTCTAGTGGTTTGTTTTGAAGGATCAATGTGTTATTTGCTCTGAGCCTATGTTGTCTTATTTTAGGCACTAACAATTCACCTACTGTTCAAACATTGGACATTCCTGGGGATACTTCAAGAACAGAGTCATTATGTAACACTTCAGTTTTTTTTCACATACATCTAGAGAAGGAAAGTGGCGACATTTCATTCCTCCAACAACTTTAACTTTGAATCTAACTTGCTGCTAATTAAGCACGCCGGCTTGAAATGCTTGATGTTAATTAAAACTATGCAAACTCTCCAGAGATCCCTTTTACTGGAACTGGTAATCACAAACGCGGAAAATGACTTCGAAGTGAATTTAGCAAAATGCTGTGTACCTGTTGAATTAAGTCTGTTGCAAGTTTCATACGAAGCTTTTAGACTAGCTGAAACGTTTCTAGATGTTACTGTAATGAACAAATTAGTTAATCAATTAGCAACGCTTAAGAGATAGTATTACAGCAACGGCTGGTTAACTTCTATTTGCCACATTTATTTGATGTTTCAAACAAAACAAGAAGTTTGTTAATCTGCGAGTTTACAGGGCGCAAGTTGGTTTATTCTCTTAGACACTCGAGCAAGCGTCATGGGACAAAAGCTGAAGTTTTAAGAAAGGGAGTACTTGATTCTAAATTAAGAATTACTCGGGTTTGCTATTGCAAAATATAGGACGAATGTTCACAAACGTGTCATAGCAGAATTAACTGAACCTTTTCCTGCTGCCGACTTGTACATACAGAATTCAAATTTTAGTTGAATTAGTCCTAGGTGTAAGTTTATCCACATGTTTTTATACTTTTGAACGATTTAAGAGGGTTGTAACAGAAAGACGATTTTTTGTTTTTGTTTTGTTATCCTTGTATAATAAAACGTTTTTATAATGAGAACTCCCCTGAAAACGCGACCTAGCTGCAACGAAATGCAAAAACAACCACTCTTTTCATCCAAACATGTGTTTTACGAACTAAAAGTCATCAACATGTAGCTGCTTTAACATAAAATACGAATATTTCAGGAAAAGCAAAATCAGTTTATCTCTATAATATGGTTCTTCTTGAAGGTTTACACTCTTTGGCCTCTTCAGCCTCTACCAAACTGATTTCGTCAACGTTTTAATGGCTTTCCTAGTGGTCTCTTTCCTGATTATTAACTACAGCGAAATAATTTAGAGTGTCCGACGTGAGTAATTTCAGGTACGAAATGCAGGTCCACGACTGAACGTAACGTACTTATAACATGTTAAACAAATTGACTTCAAATGCAGATAAGGTGATGCAAAACAAAAGCCAGAAGGAAATCTGGCTTGGAAGGTCTTTAAAATTGATAATTTGAGTTATTTTGGAAATATCGATTTTCAGTAACTCGTTATTCGTGTTCTCAAGAATTACTGCCATAAAGTTGTCTCAAATCTCGAACAGACCACTTGAAGAGTGCGACACTGATCATGGATTAACCACCTTCTTTTGTTATGTAGCCCAATCTGTGGCTTAATGTGTAACTCCAAAAGCTAATGACCCGCAGGTAGTAGATTCGATTCCTGCTATATTCCTTTTTTTTTCCTTGAACAAAATTAATTTGTTTTCTTTAATTTTGTTCAAGGAAAAAAAAAAACATTTAACATAAATACAATGATTAACAGTATAAATAACAAATATTTACACATAAATACCTTTACATAAATATTATAATTGACATAAATAAGATTGAGATAGTGGCGTATGTTATCACTACCACGTCCACTTTAGTATGCGGTGGTGGAGCTGGAATGTGTTAAGGAAATGCAGCGCGAAGAAAACGGAGACTTTGGAACGCGACACGTCTGGTACATTCGAGTTCGTCTAGAAACGTTCCAGTATCTTCAACCAGCTTTCAGAAAGTTCTTTGACGTCATTTTCTGGCTATAAAAAGAGGGAGAATTACAAGTATATGTTCTGTTGTGAGCTGTACTGAATCGTGAGTGACTGGAGTGTTAGAATGGATGAAAGCAGCCTTAAACAGTCGAAACGTCGAATGAATCATTTGCAGCAATGAATTGTCGCCTCCGTGGTGTAGTGGTTACCATGCTAAATTCATACATCCAAGGTCGCGGGTTCAAACCCGGCGGAGGACGATGGATTTTTTTCG
Source organism: Hymenopus coronatus (assembly GCA_030762935.1). Taxonomy (NCBI): domain Eukaryota; kingdom Metazoa; phylum Arthropoda; class Insecta; order Mantodea; family Hymenopodidae; genus Hymenopus; species Hymenopus coronatus. The sequence goes on from CM060895.1 coordinate 83,608,256, forward strand.
GATGTAAAAATCCTTAGCATGGCTTCCTTCGGAAGGGAAGTGAAGCTGTTGGTCCCGTGTCGTAGATTTACGGAACGTAAAAGACCTCAAACCTGATAGAGAGATCTCTGAGCAAAATTAAGCGGTCTTTCACGCCCAATTTGGAATGGAACTCTGAGAACCATAGTAGTTAAAGAGCGGCCATAAATAACCCTCCATTTTTACAGCAATGAATTTAAGATATTTTGTTATCAATTTTGAGTCAATAAAGAAATTTGTTACAATATACATTTATACTTAAAGTTTAACATACATAATAAATACATACATATATACATAACATAAATAACATAGCCTTAATTATTTATAAATAAATGCTAGCTAATATTTATTTTATAATAGTTTTCTAAACTTTAATTATGGTCTTATAGCTGCAAACATTTATATTATTGACAAAATGCTGTAATTTACTGGCCAGTTTCTTCCGCATCTGAATTCCAATTTGAAAGTCCTACGTTGCTTGAGCCTTGGGCATTTACACAGAATGTGATATATCATTTGTATCCCACCATTACATGGGCATTCTGTTGTGCCTATAACTTTAAGTCTATGGTAATAATTTCAAGCTTTTCCATATCCATTTATTCTACGACTGAATTTGATCTTAAAGCTATATTTGCCTTCATTCCTCCCTGGAATAATGGGAAAAGGAACTTATTAGTACCTGTTATTTTCAATGCTTTACTTTTTTCTTCTCCTATTAATGTACTTTTTGATATTGTGTTGTAAATTTTTCCGCCGCCAGTTCTTTCTTTAGCCATTTGGTCATCATTTTAAGCATTGTAAGCACTTCAAAATGTCAAACATATTCTTCGACCCTACGTCAGCAATACAAGCCATAAACACTTCGAACAAATTGAGCTCCAAGGTGTTTAAAATTCAAAATATACTATCGGACATAAACGAAATGAGAAAGGAGCTTACGTCCTAATGGATTCCCTCCCTTGTTGGCATTGAAAGCGACGCGGAAGCCAATTACTTAGGAAAAAGTGCAGCACAAAAACAAATGTGTGTTTCCATTCTGCAAAGCTAAAAATTAAATCCTGTGTGGAATCATATTGGAGGGCACGTGTAAACGAATTGGTTAAAGAGAACCAATAGATGGGAACTCTTCTAAATAAGGAAAATATACCTGAGTTACCATACAGTGAAACTGTTGATTATTGCCTATTTTCCGAATGAAAACTTCGAATATGACATTTTCCGGCACTCAAATTTGCAATTTTTACTTTATTTTCTCGTACTACATATGTACATTATAGACAGAGAAGGTATTGTAAAAATTGTGTTTCGATTTTTCATCGAGAATATGTTTTGAAGTCCCCCGAATCCAAATGAATTCTTTTAGAAAAGGTCCGTGTTTCTGTATGTGTATCTCAAAAACGAGAAGACCGTTAACCACCAAAAAATGCTGTATAATTCTAAAAATTGTTTCTGCTTTTTCAGAAGTTCTCAAAACATGTATTTTCGGTGAACTTTTGTATCAAAACTTGGGGGTGAAAACAATATTTTTCCTTCCTTAAGTTCGAATCACGTTTAAGGTGAGTCAACCGGATAAAGTTTACGGGGATTTCCTTTACCCTGAGATAACAAATGTCGCATAACTTTAAACTCTTCGGACCCTGGGATTATTTCAGCATCATTTCACCCATTTCATTCAACGTCCGATATGACCGAGGTTAAAGAACCTTGAACTATGTATGTGTGTCTTCGTGTGTATGTAGGCAGCACCGTGGCCAACTGGTTAACATAAATAAAACGCCGCTCGTGGGTTCGATCCCAATTGCCCGCATGTGGTATATGTGGTGGACGAAGCGGTGTCTGGGCGGGTTTTCTCTGGGTCCTCCCGTTTCCCCCGCAACTCATTCCACCAATACTCCATCATTACCTTTCCTATCATCCATTTTGCTTGCATTTCATATCATCCATTCCCTGATAATCGTGCCTGGTTCCGGGCGACCACTCGTTCCAGGTTCTCCATTCAGAGAATTCGTACCGTTGGCTCCCCGACACCTTCTAACCCCTAGGCATCCGCTTGTATGTCCTAGGAGGATTTCAGTCTTAAAATAGGGGAGAGTAAGCAGACTAAGAAAAAAAATATATGTATAACACATAAGTGTATCTCTTGTTGTTCGCTTACTAAGAGATTGTCTTAAATGGAGCACACGTTTTAAGGTCTAATGTGTTTTGAACGGTCCTTTGTCACTGCTGTGTACATCACAATACCTATAGTAAAGCGGGGCAGAGGATAGAGGAGGATCAACTGTATGACCTGTTACGTAACATCCCAACGTAATAGTAATAATAGCGATCCTAAAAATATCGTGAAATTTTGATCATGTACATAACTTTAGAAAATAGCAAAAAAATTAAAGATATTGGATCATAAAATCGTCCGCAAACGCTGATACAACTACAGGGTGCCCACAAAGTCACCATACATTTTCCGAAAAACGTACATTTGGATTATTTCTGTTACGGATATTGTGAAGATACAGATGTTCCCTGTTGAAGAAAGAATTTTATTTCTGAATATCGTTTAGGTGGCAACACCTATGACGAGGTCCTGAGACATACCTGGATATGCTACAGCTGTTTAAGGAGCCATAGTTACGGTAGGTTGTAATCCTTGCCTCTGTCATTTTTCAACAAGATGGGGCACCATCCCACTATGCATACATTGTGCGGGAATAATTGAATGAGACCTTGCGCAACCGATGTACCGGACGAGCGGGGATCGCATATGGAACTTCGTTCCCCCTATGTCACCCCCCTTGATTTTTTTTTTATTTGGCTGGGGATTCATCAAGAACCGAAAGTACGCTACTAGGGGCTAGATGTAAATCAGCTGAAACAACAAATAAGAGCAACATGCTTACTCATAACCCCTCACTCCTTAGACGCGTGTTTCTGGCAACCACAAGATGTTAGAAACACTGTGTTGATAATAATGAATGTGGACATGTTGAACTGCATAAGGTCTATAAGCTCCTACCTATACTAATATAATATTTATTGTGTTGTAACAGACCAGGAACATGATCATGTGTGGGTAGCTTGTGGACACCCGGTATTTTTACTTACTCACCTTCCAGTCTGTAATGTTGACAGAGATCACATATTATATATGATATATAATGATATAATATCATTTCTCACTATGCGTAATAAAGAAATTAAAGGCTTAAGAGAGGTATTTTTACTTTCTTTACACGTACTATGTACATAGCGTATAGAAATGGTATTATATTGCCCCCAAAAAATCGATACCGAGATTTTACGGGAAATAATGTTTTGGGACCCCCTTAATCCGAAAAAGGATTTTCAGGAAAAGGTCTGAGTATGTATTTGTGTGTCTGTGGACAGCAGCAAAAACGAAAAGACCGTTAAATACCAGCATGGCAACTCAGTTCAGTATCTTCCAAGAATGCGACAGGAAAACTTTCAAGAAAATTCCCCCCATCCCAAACTCCCCTTACGTGGGAAATTTTTTATTAAAATAACACATATTTAAGTCATTTACATCACAAATAAATATATATCTTGACTTTTCTGGGAATAGCTTCTGAAGACTATTTTTTCTGACTAAGTTTTGCTGAATTTTGCATAGCTAGTGAACGTGAAAGATAAAAATGTACATAAAAAAGCACATCTCAAATGTCATATACATTTTTCGTGGAGTTGACCGTTTTCGATATACTTCTATTATTAGCTTCAGTTTTAAAATACTTAAAACTTTCTCATGCGGAAACTTGTCAAATCCTGGCCACGCAAAGAAGCACATTTCAATCCCATAGTAACCACATTTTAAAACATGTGACTGTCGGTTTAGCCTAGTATAACCTTTTTTTCCTTCTACTTACAAGGACCTAAGTAGTACGATCGTTTCTGTGATGTTTATCTTGATAAGCATGAAAAAATATAGAAGAATAAGCTTATTAATAATAATTTGTTACACAGATGTAGAGAAAGTTATGTGAATGGAACACATCAGTTTTTTTATAGCATTTACCGCCCATTTTGGCACCGCAGGCGATGACACTAATGATACAGGGAATAAAGATGAGCACCAGTAGAATGTGATAGCGGAAGAAAAAGGAGAACCATGAGAGAATCAGTCTCTGCGCTGCATTGTCTACCCCAAATCTCACATGCATTAGCTTGGATCGAACCCGGGCTGTCTAGGTGAGAGGTGTTGTGATAGATAATATTAAAGCTTCTTTATAAGCATTTAACTTCACCTTAATTAAAGTTTTTCTTCCAGAACATAATTTTCATGCCCTCCAGAAGAGATTAATTGGCTTTGGGAATTCTGGAAGCAACTGCTGCAATATGATATATATTTTCCGGTAGGTACAAACATGCATTGGAGGACTGCCTCTCACTGCCTACACAATGTGGAAGGCACCTGCATCTTCTTGTGAATCGAACCCAGACTATCTGATTAGCTCGAGCATCTTGCCCTGTTAAGTTTGGTAAACACTTCTGAGAACCGTATTCCATGAACAAACACAGAATGTTTGGTTACACGTATCGCTGCACCATTACAGTAATGGTACTTGTGTCAGGATGGGTGCGTTCATCTTAGGGAAATTCAACACACACTACTACAACATAAAATTGTGGAACAATGTTTAGCTAGTTTGTGAAACTCCGTTCCAGCTTTGTTAATTGGAGTGCTGTAGCTCGTAACTTACAGTGTTATAATATTTGAGTTTGATAAAAGCTCAGCTCATTACCTTAATAGTATCAGAATGCCCTGTTTAATATTTGACGTCATCCAACTAGAAGAATTTTGCGGGCTGAGAAGCCGTGGTCTGCTGGAATTTTCAGGTCCAGACGTTTCGTTCACGACTGTGGTGAACATCTTCAGTGGCGTGGTCTTAAGTCTTCTCGGTGAAGGTTTGGTCGAAACTGACTCGTTGGCTGAAATAGCGGCAGTTCTTCTAGTTATAATTTGAACTCCGGCCATGAAAGCTTACGACTACTGATGCCATCCATTTTGTTTTAAAACGTAACTCCATAATACGACAGTCCACAAGGGATATTGGCCTACCGCCCGGCCGCTGCGTCGCCCATCTCGGCCCGAAGACGTCATGAATGGGTCTAGAATAGGTATTTTTAATCCATGCCTATTTAATTGTACCAATTTTCTTATTACTTCTATTACTAAAAATCTGATATGTTCCATTTGGATGACTTTAGCTACAGCTCTGTAACAAATTATTGCTATTTAAAAGCTTACTCTTATCCACTTCTTGTTAATCGACATAAACATTAGCAGAATTAGTCTTATTACTTGCTTCCTTGTAAGTAGAAGGGAAATAAAGGACTACACTAAGCTAAAACGGTAGTAAACTGACAGTAATCAGAAATTACTTTTTAACTCGATTATTTGTCACAAAATGATCTTAAATACATGATCTTCTATATAAAGGATAGTTGGGCATTTGGATATTTTTCTGAAAATGTTCGTGTCGTATCATTGGAGAATACTTAACTTATATACTAAGTTTTGTATTCAATCGACTTTTCGCTTTTAATTTATGTACACAGAGACACACACACACACATATATTCATAAACTTTTTTGTTTAAAATGTCTTGTTTTAATTCAGGGGACCCTAAAACATGTGTTTCTGGTCAAATGTTGACATTTAATTTTAGATGGAATACAATACCTTCTCTACCTACTATATACTTGCTGCATATGTATTAGTGAAAGCAATAAATATCTGGGAACTTTATATACGTGTTCATGCAGAAGTACATTGTGTATGCTTCAAATTTAATTTCGCCCCATAAAAAAATTTGAAAATTAGAGTTGTAATCTGTTAAATACATGGTTTTGTGTTCAACTATATTCTATGTAAACTAATTAATTTCCGTGTAGCAGGAGAATAGGAAACAGAAAATCAGCTGTAGTAGAATAAATAATAAACTGGGGTATTGTCCTACTAAATTATGAATGACTCTATTATGAAATTAATTAGCGAATATTTAATTAAGCAGCTATTACATCAGTAAACAAGAAAACTAATTGAATGTGCAAATGAAGCTGTGATGAATGAATTAGGTAAATGAAAGTAAAGAACTTAATAGTGAAAAGATGAATGGATCAGCTAATAAATCCTGGAGAAATGAGACTACAAGTTTAAATCTAAGCTGTGGTTTAAAACTAAATGAGTAATTTTATTTATTACTTTCTCTATACGTACTATGTACATAGTGTATAGAGGAGGTATTGTAATGCATCCAAAAAATTCTATACCGAGATTTCTCCGGAAATGCATGTTTTGAGACCCCCTGAATCCAAAAATAGTGTTTTTAGAAAAATGTCCACGTGTGTCTGTCTGTCTGTCTGTCTGTCTGTCTGTGTGTGTGTGTCTGTGGGCAGAATAGCTCAAAAACGAAAAGACCGTTAAAAACCAAACGTGATATTAGGTTTGGTATCATCCAAGGATTTGATACAAAGATTTTCAAGAAAATCCCCCACACATACTACCCTTTACATGGAATTTTTTTTCGAAAATTTTGATTTTCTCAAGAATGGCTGTAACGATTTTGATTAAAATATCGTATATTAAAGATATTTACGTGACAATTAAAATGCATATCTTGAATTTTCTGGGAATAGCCTCTGAAGACTACTTTATTCTGAATGAATTTTACGGAATTGTTCATAACTGCTAAACCATAAGAGATGGCAAACACTTACTACACAGAAAACGTAGATCACGTTAAAACACACAATTTATGTAATATACATTTTGTTTCGTGGAGTTGATAGTTTCTTAGATAATCATTGTTATTGGTTTTAGGCTTGAAAATGTTTTCCCATACAGGAATTTGTGAACTCCTGTCCATAAAAGCAAAGGAATTTAAGTCACATAGCAACCAGCTTTTGATTATCACTTTAACCTATGGTACTCCCTTATTTCGCTTCTACTTACAAGAAAGCAAGTAATAAGACTATTTCCGCTAATTTTTTCTTGATTAAAATGAAGTAAATAGAAGCTTAAGCTTTTTAACAATAATTTGAGGCAGAGATGTAGAAAAAGTCATGTGAATGAAACGCATCCGATTTTTTTTACCTGTATTAAAATAGTGCTATATTATACCATGCAAATTTGGAACCATGTAAAGTATGGTAAAAAACGCCAAATGAAACAGAAAAATAATATAATATAGATGTAACTGTGATATGTGTCCAAAAACTGTGCAATTTTTAAAAGTTTATCAATAACATATAAGCTATGGATTTCAAGCTTTAATAAAATATATAGTGTCTCCCATTTGGTGAATTTTAACTATAAATTAACTGAACTTATAAATGAGTGGGTGACATGCCTATTATTAGGCAATGTCAACTTTAAACTTTATTTTTTCGCCAGCTGTTTTCCAACATTTTTCCGTAATCAAAACGTTTCTAAAATTGTAATGTTTCACTAATTTGTTTTAAAATTATTATGCTAACTCGCAAAGCACATTAAAAAGTTTTTTTTTTTAAATAACACTCAAATTTAATTAAATGTTGATAACTATGTTTTTCAGATTACAAAAAAAAATTGTTTTCTACAGGAATAACGTCTAATATAAAAAATATAATATGATAGAAGTATTTGTAAATTCCTTTGCCATAAAACAGGATTTTTGATTCGAATATTCATAAAACTGTATCACGTTGTACATAATTTCTGTTAGAATACTGAAATTATACAATAACAATTATTTGAATAACTATATAAGCTAGAATTTTGATACATGGGAAAAATATCATATTTTTAAAATTTCAAAAAGATATTTTGCAAACTGCGAATTTTCCAAATTTCACAGTTTCATTACTTTAATGGACGATAATTCGATTAATCCATAAAGCCACAAGTTTATCTTTCCGTTAGAAACGTAATGTTTAGCGCAGCAGCGAAATTATTGAAAAATGTCATGTTGTATAAAGGTTGATAAAATGAATGGTTTATTATTTTAAATAGATAATCACATCTCATTTTATCTGATGACATAGTTAGAAGAGTTCAAGCAGAAGTCTAGAGTTTAAAAAAACAAGTTATTCTTCACCCATATGAATTTCTCTAACGACTTGTCAAATATTACTACGAGCTTATATTATTCCATCTACTTCATTTAAATCAAAATACACATTTGTATAAATTGTATTATATATCCTTGAAGGCATAATTGAAATAGGGTAATGCAGCAGAATTAAGCTATATATCTAAGAAATTTGGAAAAGGCATAGTATATAAGACATTTTATTTAAATGTATACAGTTTTATACACAATAATAGTAATATGTGTGGCATGTTTCAAAATTCTAGCTCGAATAGTTATTTAAAAAATAATTTTTGTCTCTAAATTCATTGTTCTAATAAAATCAAAGCACGTGATGCTTTTTTAAAAACATTCACAACAAAAAATATAACTTTACAGTAAATATGTTTATAAGTATATTAGGTATATATATTATATTTTCTTATATTATCCCTGATTACTGCAGAAAATTATTGCTTTTGTTTCCTCAAAAAGCTTGACTTTCAAGATTTATTAGTTTATTTCTCAAAATTTGAGCATTATTTTGGTTACTCTGCTTTTGAGAAGCAATATAAAACTTTTGAAACAAAGTAGTGACATTTTATATCGTGAGAATAGTTTGAACATGTAAAAGTTTTGGCAACATTTTTGTTAGAAATTAGCTTGGGACTGACTTTTAATAAGCATGCGGTTACCCATCTATAATTTTATTCCAGTTAAAGTGCACTAAGTAATAAAAACGATATATTTTCGTAAAGTTTAGAATTCATATCATTTTCTTGTGAAAATATAAACATTCGTTTTGTTTTTAGCAATGTTTGGCTCAAATCTCATATACCATTATAAACAGTCACATCTGAGAGGTAGTTGTTACTTCTTGTTTTTAAATCCTATTCTTGGCATTGTCAGCAGAGAAAAAAAAATGAAAAACGACTTCCGATTTCATAAAAGTATAAGCAGTAACTAACACATACACACACACACACGAACACGCACGCACGCACACGCACGCACATATATACATACTTTAGGCTGCAGCGTTTCGACCAAATTCGGAATTCATAAATATCAGGATAAGAGCAAAAATGCAGTAGATGACATGACAAAACCACACCCGAAGGTTAGAAAAATGTTCGGAGCGATAATTTGGTAGTACGTTTCCTAAATATCAATAAAATGGTGTTTTCTGTAATCGTTTTAAGAGTGGTGCTCAAACGGAACAGAGGGTTGAAAAGGCAACCTGTAGTATTTTCTGTGCAAACGAGATTTTTTCTAAATATTTTTTTCTAAATAAATCTATGGTGTTTCTTTCATTATTTAAGAAAATTTTTCGGAAATATCTGTATTAAATATGTTGTTTTATGTATAAAGTTAATAGAAGAGGGAAGACTGGTTCGGCTTCCTGCGACAGGAACGCTGAAAGTTGATGAAGTCCGGATTTATCGGCGATATGAGCCTTTATCACGCGGTGTGAGATTACCAAATAATATTGTTGGTCCCCTCTCTGTTGACTATCACCTCAAATCCACGACGCACTGACATGTGGTTAGTTTAAGCTTCCCGTTTCTGTGAGGAGGACTTATTCTACAAAAAAACACAACCGACGAAAAGAACAACATTCCCCAAGATGTAAAATAGGACTGACAACAGTGTCGCAATCGAACAATAAAATGACATGAAATAAACAAATAAAATAATAATACAAGTAACCCTCTCTTGGTCCTGCCTTTTCTGCTGTATCTTCCTCTCTCCTTTCACCTCCGCCCCCCAAAAATAGAGAAACGTTAGAAACTATACACATTATGCCTTTTCTCTTATGAAAATAATAGAAAAAGAAGGAAGTTCAACCTGGAAACGCCAAAAAAAAAAAAATAATAATAATAAAAAAAATAGCGACATTCAGTTGTTTTATAACTGGGTGTTATGTGCTAGCCTCATAATTTCATATTGGTTTAATGACATCGTGAGAAATACTGAAATTCGACAGTACTTAAAAAATGACACAATTATCTAATTCGGATTAGGAGTTATAAAATAGTGATATGTGTTGATAGAGTTCATGCCTTAGAGAGTTAATTTGTGACTAAGAAGTGCACCACTCTAATCTAATTGTGCTCATCTCCGTCTATAGGCAACGTTTTCCAATAACGTTAGGCAAACTAATGTACCATCCATCCCCCGCTCTCTGTTCCGAGTGTGCGTTTTGCATAACATTTAATGCACAAGTATAATAAGCCTGCTAATATTATATGTTGCCTAAAGTGAATTACAAAATGGATCATGTTGTAGTTATTAGCTGTTCCTCTCGATCAAGTCAAAGAGCAAGATATTGCAATTTGATTAATTACTTTCTCTACACGTACTATGTACATAGTGTATAGAGAAGGTATTGTATTGCACCCAAATATTCGAAACCGTGATTTCACCGGAAATATATGCTTTCAGAACCCCTCGATCCAAAAAGTGTTCTTAGAAAAATGTCCGTGTGTGTCTATCTGTGTGTGTGTCCGTTAAATACCAAGCTTGGTAATTAAGTTCAGTATCTTCCAAGGATGCGGCACGATGATTATCAAGAAATTCCCCCAAACCCCAACTACCCTTTACATAGAATATTTTCGAAAAATGTTGAGTTTCTCAAAAATGGATGTAAGGATTTTGATTAAAATATCGTATGTTAAAGATATTTACAAAACAAATAAAACTTATATCTTGAATTCTCTGGGATTAGCCTCTGAAAACATCTTTATTCTGGATGAATACAGAATTTTGCATAACTGGTAAAGTATGAGAATTTGATTAACAAAAGCCATAGATTCGTTAAAACACACAATTAAAGTTATATATTTCTTTTGATATTCCTTGTAATTGGTTTTAGTTTTAAAAACATAATTTTATTATACGGGAACTAGTCAATTCATGGCCACGCAAAAACCTTCGGTTTAGCCTAGTGTATTTCCCTTATACTTATAAGGAACTAATAAGACATTTTCTGCTAATATTTTTCCTATTAGCATGAAGTAGATAAGTTCATTAGCAATAATGTGTTACAGAGAGGTATAGAAACTCATGTGGATAAAACACATTAGTTTTTTTTTTCATTTCCCAACGCATTGAATAATGCTGCGTGAAAGGAAGACCTTTGCTCACCAAAGGTTCCTTAATAGCTTTACATAAAAATGTGTTCCATTCACATGACTTTCTCTACATCACTGTAACACATTATTGTTAAAAATCATATACTTCTATGCACTATATGATAATAGAGATTAACATTAGCAGAAATTGTCTTAATTAATTGCTTCCTTATAAGTAGAAGGAAAATAAGGGAGGGAATACACTAGGCTAGGGTGAGCCAAATCTTTTAAAGGGTAGTTGCCATGTGGTTAAAATCCGTTTCTATGCATGCCCAGGAGAGATGTGTGACAAAACTTTATGTATTTTAAACTATTCGGAAACTAATAACTTGAAATATCTCGGAAATAGTCATTTCCACGAAAAAAAACACTTCTAAGATATAAATTATGTATTTTAACGAGATCTACATTATTTATGCAGTAGGTTTTTGTCTATCTGTTACGGCTTACCAATTATACAAAATTCACCAAAATTGGTCCAGAATAAAGAGATCTTTATTGGCCATTCCCAGAAAATTAAAGATACACATTTTATTTTTTATGCAAATGTCTTTAATATAAGGTAATTTAATCAAAATTGTTAGAGAAATTTTTGAGAAAATCAAAATTTTCGAAATGTTTTCCATGTAAAGGGTAGTTTGGATTAGGCTGATTTTTCTCAAAAACTTCGTGTCGCATCCCTGGAAGATACCAAATTTAAATACTAAGTTTGGTATTTTACCGACTTTTTTGAGTTATCGTGTTCATAGACACACGGACACACACACACAAGGAAGTTTTTCCATACAGTTTTGTTTTATTCAGGGGAGTCCAAAACTTATATTTCCGGTGAAATCTCGATATCGAATTTTGGGTGAAATGCAATACCTTCTCTATACACTATGTACATAGTACGCGTAGAGAAAGTAAAAGTGGATTTATAATTTCAGAAATAAGCACAAAAAAAAAAGAAAACGTACTAATTTAACATAACTACTCTGTGTTCTATACCAGTACATGTCCTGTAGGGAGTCATTAAATTATGGTAAAGTATAAAACACTCTATTAGGGGTTCCATTTATCTTAAATTAAAGCCGTCCAACGACCACATAGTTCTTGAATGGGGTCTGGATTTAATGATCACTTTTTGTTTGAATACCATTATATCGAAGAGGAGCGAGAGCTGAAATAACGTCATTTGGTAAATAAAATGGCTTTATAAGCACTTGAAATTAGTGAGGCAGGGTTATTTATATTAGAACCTGCTATACTCACTCAGATTAATTGCATCGTTTTTATTTGCGTTCGATTTATCAGCAAAAGTTGCAATAAAAGGGTTTCTTTTTATTTGCAGATGAACCAGACATTTTATGTACATAGCTGTGATGCATTCCAGACACAAAAAAACTGCTTTTACTCAGAAACACTACTCTGTTAGTATTGTATATGTATATAGTTTATATATAACTTCTAATGTAACCTCCTCTGCCTACTTTGCAAACAAACAATATTTATCTACTTCCAGTTAATAAAAATAAACATTTGCAGATATATCTTTATTAGTTAGTTCCTTAAAAGAAGTAGGCAAAATAAGAGAATACACCAGGCTAAAGCCATAGGCAAACCTTTTAAAAGCTGTCGCTATGCGCCATTATTGACATTTGGTTCCGGCCGGGAGTAAAACAAAAGAAAACCGGACAAGGAATTCCTGTTTGAAAAAGGAATGCATATATGAGCTGTAGGTTTCAATTTAAATTTTCGAAAAATGTTATATGTAAGGAGAAGTTTGAGGTAGGGAGATTTTCTTAAAATCCTCGTGTCACATTCTTGGAAGATGATAAACTTAATTTAATCGACTTTTCATTTCAGGATATTTTGTTCACACGTTCAAGCGTGTATTTCTGGTGAAATCGCAGTCGGTTTTTACTTTCTCCATATGCTCTATGTACATAGTGTATAGAGAAAGTATTGCACTCCACCCAAAAATTCGATACCGAGATTTTACCGGAAATGTATGTTTTAGGGTCCCCAATATCCAAAAAAAGCATTTTCACAAAAAGGTCCGTGTGTGTGTGTGTGTGTGTGTGTGTGTGTGTGTGTGTGTGTGTGTGTGTGTGTGTCCGTGTGTCTGTGAATACGACAACTCAAAAACGAAAAATCGGTAAAATACTAAACTTGATATTTAAGTTTAGTATCTTCCAGGGATGCGACACGAAGATTTTGAGAAAAATCCCCCACCCCAAGCTACCCTTTACATGGAACTTTTTTCGAAAATTTTAATTTTCTCAAAAATGGCTCTAACGATTTTGATTAAAATTTCGGATATTAAACATATTTACCTGACAAATAAAATTTATATATTGAACTTTCTGGGAATACCCTCTGAAGAGTAGTTTATTCTGGATGAATTTTTTTAAATTTTGAATAACTGTTAAACTGTAAGAGATGGACAAAAACTTACTTCACAAAAAATGTAGAGCACATTAAAACACACAATTTATGTTATATACATTTTTTTCGTGGAGTTCGTCGTTTTTGTGACATTCCTTATTTTTGGTTTCAGCTATGAAAAACATATACTTTTCTCATACAGGAACTTGTCAACTCCTATCCATATAAACAAAGGAACTTCTTTGACATAGCAACTAGCTTTTGACTATCACTTTAACCTACGGTTGTCCCTTATTTCGCTTCTACTTACAAGGAAGCGAGTAATTAGACTATTTCTGCTATTTTTTTCTCATTAGTATAAAGTAAATGGAAGTATAAGCTTTTTAAGAATTATTTGTTGCAGGGATATGGAGAAAGTCATGTGAATGGTACACATCAGATTTTTTTTGTTGAAATGCAATACCTTCTCTACCTATGTACTATGTACGAAGTAAAGAATGTAGTATATGGCAATATAAGCAAATCAAGTAAATTTAAATATGGCCCATGTCTGTAAAATTACTTTGTTATTTTATCGTTAAAAACGGATAATTTTATTTAAAAATAAATGTTATCTCTCTTCTTAATAGCGTTCTTATTTTATATGATAATAATTATGAAAGTAAACCAAGCCATTAACGTGTGAGGCGCTTATTTGGAAGACTTCCTGGTGCGATTTCCGTCGATCTCCCACTGATCTTAGTTTTTTTGGTGGTTTTCCTTGTTTGGGAGGTGAATACTGTGATTTCTAACATATCTACCTCAATTGCTTTCCATCATTTCTATTGCATCTATTTTCTGTTCCTCTTTCTGGTATGCATATAAATTTACTGACATATGGCAGTGAGGAAAAAATGCTTGCACAAAGAAAAGAATAATCCCCGTGGACACTAGAGGGCTGCTATGTCCACTTGTTTGTGAGATATATATAGTGTAAAGTCAGTGTGCTAAAAATTCAAAAACACATGACTTCCTCTGCTTGTACTGCAAACAAACAGCTCTTACAAAGGATTATTCTTTTATCTCATCATGCTAATCGAGATAAACAATAGCAGGAATAATTCTTATTATTACTGCTGTATAAGTTGAAGGGAAATAAGTTAATACACTGTGCTAAAGTGATAATGATATCTTATAAATCTGGTCCTTCTGTAAAACAGTGGAAATTCGCTTCTATTTGGTCAGAAGTAAAACAAAGACGTATGAAACAAAAGATGGCTTTTCTTAGAGAACATTTAGTTTAACAGCTTAGTTTCAAATTCATACCAGTAATGTAACTGTTAACTTTTAAAAAAAAGAAATATGAAATAATATGCATTTTTTAAGAGATCTACATACATTGTATAGTAAGCTTTCGTCGATCTCTTACGGTTCAAGATATTACGTAGTCTATAATAAATGTCATGCAAATATCTTAAACATTTGGTAATTTTATAAAAAACCGTTGGAATCATTTATGACAAAGTCAGTAAAACTTGTATGAACTGTAGTATATACCTCGTCCAATATATAAAAAAAATTGTTTCAATAATTCATCGAGAATGAAGAAGTCTTTATGTACTATTCTCAGAAAAATTCAAAACATAACAAAATATACACCAAATGTCATTAAAATGGCTTAAACAATTGGTATTTTAATTAAAATCGTAAGAGTAATTTATTATAAAATCAAAATTTTCGAAAAATGCTCTAGGATAGTTGGAGATTTAATTGAAAATATTCTTGTCGGACCCTTGGAATATTCTGAACTTAAAATACCAAGTTTGGTATTTAACCCATTTTTCGTTTTTGAGTTTTGCTGTCCACACACACAATCACACACACACGGGCGCGAGCGGACCTAAAACTCGGTACTTTTTAAATCAGGGATGCTTAAAACTTCTATTTCAAACGAAATCTTGGCATCCAAATTTTTGGTGTAATGCAATACTTTCTGTACCTAAAATTTTACATTGTACATACGTGCACATGAAAATAAAAATACCATAAATATTCTTCCAGAACCAAAGAGGAGTGTGATGAATATTCCACTGCTTTTCTGAAAAAAAAAAAAAACTCACCTGATATTAATGATGGAATCTTAAAGCGCGTGCTGAAAGTGAACTCTTGTCAGAATAATGGGGTATAATACTGCCTTAATAAACTAAAAATTAAAGCTATTGGAGCATTGTCTTATAACAATATCTTTAATTGTTTCCTTCAATAAATACTTACGTGTAATTATCCAGTCCTTAAAAATGGCTAATTTTTACTTTCTCTATACGCACTATGTATATTAGTTTATAGAGAAAGTATGGCACTCCACCCACAAATTCGATACCGAGATTTCACCGGAAATATGCGTTTAGGGTCCTCTTTATTTAATGGAAAGCATTTTCGGAAAAAGGTACGTGTGTGTGTCCGTGTTTCCGTTTGTCTGTGAACACGAATACTCAAAAACGAAAAGTAGGTAAAATGCTAAACTTAGTATTTCAGTTTAGTATCTTCCAAGGATGCGACACAAAGATTTTGAGAAAAATCCCCTCAACCCATACTACACTTTACATGGAACTTTTTTTGAAAATTTTTATTTTCTCAAAAATGGCTCTAACGATTTTGATTAAAATTTCATATACTAAAGATATTTACCTGACAAATAAAATGTACATCTTGAATTTTCTGGGAATACCCTCTGAAGAGTAGTTTATTCTGGATGAATTTTACTGAATTTTTAATAATTACTAAACCGTAAGAGATGGAAAAACTTACTGCACAAAAAATGTAGAGCTCGTTAAAAAAACACAATTTATGTTATATACATTTTTTTCATGGAGTTCGTCGTTTTTGAGACATTCTTTGTTTTTGGTTTCTGCTATGAAAACTTTATACTCTTCTCATACAAGAATTTGTCAACTGCTGTCCATACAAACAAAGGAACTTCAGTGATATAGCACCTATGGTACTCCCTTATTTCGCTTCTACTTACAAGAAAGCAAGTAATATGACTATTTCTGCTAATTTTTTACTGATTAGCATGAAGTAGATAGAAGTATAAGCTGTTTTAAGATTAGTTGGTTGCAGAGATGTAGAGAAAGGCATGTGAATGGTACACATCAGATTTTTTTTCTTATAGATGCCTGCACGTATGAAAGAATTAGAGCTCCTTCTTACTAAACCTTATTCTTTTGTGCATTTCCTCCTAATCGAGATAACTAATCGACGAAATTTTGTTATGTATTTTCTTGTGTGTATAGGGATGAAAGGAAATATAATACAAAACAAGAATAACGATACCCATTTAACAAAAGTATGAGTGTTGGGAAACTTGCATCGAATACAAGGAATATCTCAAAACTAGATAATTCCTCAAAGAAATGTACT
Source organism: Hymenopus coronatus (assembly GCA_030762935.1). Lineage (NCBI taxonomy): Eukaryota > Metazoa > Arthropoda > Insecta > Mantodea > Hymenopodidae > Hymenopus > Hymenopus coronatus. The sequence goes on from CM060895.1 coordinate 83,625,247, forward strand.
TGGCATCATTTGTATGTTTTAATGGGATAACATATTTTTAGCGTAGTAAGATGTTGTCTATATCCATTTTTGCAAAATTGATCGAGAATGAAGAGGACTTCAGAGCATATCCCCAGAAAATTCAAGATGTATATTTTATTTAGGGTGTAAATAAGATTAATATATAGTATTTTAATGAATATCGTTATAGTAACTTGAAAATCTACATTTATGAAAAATCTTCCTTAAAAGGTTTGCTTAGGGTAGTAGGTCTTCTTGAAAAGTCTGTGTTGCTGCATTGAAAGACACTTAATTTATTTCCAAATGTAGTATTCAACTAATTTTTGTTTTTGACAGTCATACTGAGAGCAATTCAAAAAGACATTTTTGTAAAACTATTTTTTGGATTATATGTAGGTTTCCAGAACATTGCAATGGAACACCGCGTCTAACTACGCAGTGGCATTAATCCTGGATTCTTTTTTCATTAAAATAACTTTCAAATCGTACCATTATCATTCTTATTTGATAAATTATATCCAGGGAGTGATATCACAATACAGTATTGAAGTTTTTACTATAAACTGGAACTAATTTGGTCGAACTTTGGAAAATAAAGTTTATATATATATATTCTATTTTGTATTACTTCAATACGGAAATTAGAAACATTGGTCTCATATTGCACGAGGAGTTCAAAATTTTTGGAAATCTAATAATTTTATTGTCAAATTTCAATACCATGAACACCATACTTTTAAAAATAGCAGATCTCTCCTATTTTGAGCCGCTCTACTGCATGAGAGTATTTCGGTATATAGCAGTTATGCAAAATTCCGTAAAATTCATCCAAAATAAAGTAGTCCTTAGAGGTTATTCTCAGAAAATTAAAGAAATACATTTTAGTTATCAGATAAATATTTTAATATATGACATTTTAATCGAAAGCGTTAGACATTTTTGATAAAATCAAAATTTTCGAAAGAAGTTCTATGTAAAGGGTAGTTGAAGTTGGGGGGGATTTTATTGAAAATCTTCGTATCTCTTCCTTGGGAGATACCAAACTTAAATACCAAGTTTGGTATTTTACCGACTTTTTGTTTTTGAGTTATTGTATTCACAGGCGTACGGACACACCGACACACACACATGCGGACCTTTTTTCCAAAAATGCTTTTTTCTTGGATTCACGGGTTCATGTATTTCAAGTGAAATCTCGGTATCGAATTTTTGGGTGCAGTGCAATACCTTCTCTATACACAGTACGTGTAGAGAAAGTAAAAAAAAACAAAAAAAAACACTTCTTTGTCCCCTTTGTTTAACATACAAGTGTTCAGAATTAATGTGACTACGGCATTGTACGTGGTAGAGAACGTAAAAGCGAGAGAGGAGATTTTTAATATTTTAATACCAATTAAAACAATCACGCCTTTCTTCACGCTTGTGTGCATAGAAAGGTTTAAAAAATACAGATTATGCTCTTGCATTAACTGACTTAATACTCTTCTATAACATAAATATTTGAGTTGCAATTCAAAAGCTTCTATTGCATATTTATGCTCCACGACGTAGCATATAAATGACATTTGAGGACAGGCGTATTTACCTTAACTGCTGCCGCAGCAAGTGACTTGATTAATGCAGCGCGCGGCGTCTTGCTTCTGCTAATCCACTCGCTTGTTCATGCGTCCCTCTCAGATGAGAATGTAATCAAGCTGCTCTGTTAATTTCACCTACGCATCTAGCTACTCATTTGCTTACACGTAAATAAATTCACTGGAGCCTCCACAAAGCCGCTTATAGAGATCAATGCAATAATTTTTGCTCGTTCCTAATCCTATTTACCATGTAAAACAAATTTCGATTACACCATCGATACTAATCTCGCTAGTTCAAAATTTATTACGAGTTTGCTGAAGTTAGAGACTTTGTCGCATCAGAGTTTATCTCTCTTGATGGTTAACAACAAACGGAATTGAGGTAATAAAGCCTTAAATAAAACATTCAAAAACTAACAAAGATTTCACCCGAAATACAGGTTTTGAGACCCCTGAATAAAAAAGCTACTGTCTGAGAGTACACATGTACAAAAATAAAATAAAATATGTAATACAACATCCTGATATCTAGTTCCTTATACCAGGACGTATATCACAAACGTTAAAATTAATTTATCACATTTCATTTTTGCATACATAATTATTTTACAGATATAATTTGTATACTATTAAAATAAATAAATAAAAAAATAAAATAGCATACAATAAAAGTATGTATATAAATTTCCGTAACAAATGTTCATATAGATGTAAAATCATTTTTACATACATTAAACCAATTATTATTGATTAGTTGAGTCCAGTAACACAGATAACTGGCTGCCATCAGAATATTACTGAAATTTAACAAAATATACCAACTGGTAGCCAGTAGAAAGTGCTCCGGTAACCAGCACACATTTATTTTAAACATATTTTCTCGATGGTAACTAGTTGTTGTAGTGAATTATAATTAACGTCTTCTAACCCCACTTACTCTATATAGTTGGTAGAGAAGCTATTGCATTACATCGAAAAATTCCATACCGGGATTTCACCAAAAATACGGTAACTAGCAAATGAGAACAGCAGTTTCTGTTTAATTCACTTTATTGGTGACTGGAGAAGTAGACATAGTACATACTTACACTATTGGTACACTGATAACTGAGTCACTGCAGCCATGTGCTTAGTAATCGCCACACACTAGATTGACTTTTAACTCACTTCATTTCACTTGTCGGCCCCTTTTAAGGTCCGTAGCCGGGTTTCGAAAGTTCCAATCTTAGAAATTATGAGAGATATGCGTTATGTGCATTTGGAAAGAGATTACTCTGAGAAAGGATGTTCTGGGCCTAGGGATAAAGACGTTCCTAGTAGTCTCGCAAGGAAACACATAAAAGCCTTTGTTTGTCCGGCTATTTTGTCCATTCGCTCTATTGTAGACGAGATGAGCCAGCGATTCCTTCAACAGTCGCTCAGGCTCGCGCGCCGCCGTTACAATACATATTTTGATGATCCCTGAATAAAAAAGACACATTTTTGTAAAAAGGCCTTGTATATGTAATAAAGTATTAATTTGCTAAACACTTTAATATGACATGTTGATGTTATGTTTTAAATTTACAGTATCACCAAATGGTTGCATCATAACTACAAAATTGTATTTGGACCCTTACGAAGATGAAATAAAGTAAATTTAATGTACTATGGTTTGTTATTAAAATATAGTTTGAAGGTTGATTTATGAGTGTGTGGTGTATATACTACAGCAAAACTCGAAAACAAAAGTTAGTTAAGTACCAAACTTGATATTTAATTGAAGTATCTTTCAAGGAAGAAAAACAAAGCTATTCAGTAAAACTCCTCCAACCAAACTACCCTTTACATGGATCAATTTTATAAATTTTCAATTTTCTCAAAAATGGCTCTAACAATGTTGTTTATATTACCGTATATTACTAATTTATATGAAAAATAAAATATACATCTTAAAGGTTTTTGCAAATAGCCTCTGAAGTCCCCGTGATGCTGAATGAATTTTACATAAATGGTAAACTGTAAGTCACGGACAAATGCTTATTACACAAAAAATGTAGACTTCGATAAAACACGCAAATTATGTAATCTATAGTTTGTGTTGTACAGATAACCATTTCCGAAATATTGTTGTAATTAATTAATTTTAAAATACTTAAACATTCTTAAGCAATAAGCCATTAAATAATTTCCGAGATACCGCTCAATTATGGCTCTAATCCTTCAATATTTGGTCATTTTGCTTTCTTTGCATAGTATATGGGGCATATGTAGAGAAGGTGTTGCATACTATTAACAATTCAATACCGAAATTTCACCGGAAATACACGTTATAGGTTCCCTGTATCCAAAAAAGCATTTTAATAAAAACTTCCGTATGTATGTATGTCTCCGTCTCTCAGTTGGGGATGTTACGTTAAATCGTTTTATTTTTGCAGTTTTAATATTTGTACTATCAATAATTTGTTTAATGATTAGTCCTAATTTAATTAGAATTTTATTAGGATGAAATGGCTGACGGTTAGTTTCTTATTGTTTGGTTATTTATTATAAGAATTTAAAATCTTATAATGCTGGTGTATTAACTGCTTTATCTAATCGTGTCTGTAAACACTATCACTCAAAGCCGAAAGGTTAGTAAAATAGCAAACTTGGTATTTAAGTTTAGTATCTTCCAAGGAAGCGACATGAAGATTTTGAAGAAAATCCTCTCACCCCAAATTACCCTTTACACATAAAAGATTTAGCAACTTTTATTTTCTCAAAAATGGTTGTAACGAATTTGACTGAAATACCAAATATAAAAGATATTTACATGAAAAATTAAGTATATATCTTAAATTTACAGGGATCGTCTCTGAAGAACTCTTCATTCTAGCATTGCATAACTGGTTAACTGTAAGAGATATACAAAAACTTACTGCACATAAATGTACATCTGGTTAAAACACACAATTTATGTCACTAAACATTTTTTCGTAGATTTCAACATTTCCAAGGCATTCCTTGATTTGGTTTCAGTTTTAAGTACTTAAACTTTTCCCATGCGGGAATTGCTAAACTCATGCCATGCAAAAGAACAATTTTACCTACATGGCAATCAAAATTAAAAGATTTGACTATTGATTTAGCCTAATGCATCCCCTTATTTCCCTTGTGTAACAAGGAAGCAAATAATAAGACCATTTGTGCTTCTGTTTGTCGTAATTAGTATGTAGGAGATAGAATAATAAGCTTTTTAACAAAAATGTGTTACAAAAATATAGAGAACGATACATAAATGTCACACAAGATTTTTTCAGAAATCCTCTCTATGTTGGGTTTTTTTGGAATTGTATAGAAAGAATATGAAGTTTTATGGCCATCTTACAACATCCAGTTGTTAAACATTTAATTACCGTTATTTTGCTTTGTACTTAAAAGTAAAGTATAATGATCAGGCTGATGATTTTGCAAATTTTGCCCTTTTTTGGGGGGGGGCCTAAAAAGTAACATAAAAAGACGTATACGTTTTATTTCATTAGTAATGGACCCCCAGATTTTCAGGTTGTCTAAAGTTGTCTATTTTAGAGGGAAGTGCCTATTTTATATTTTCCGACCTGTTTGCCTTTTTAATACTATATCCAAATCTCAACAGTTTTATTAGCAGTTCATCATGAAAAAATCAAGGGCAGCAAATCCAATGTATTGGATAAATGCCAGTTCTAAGTTTACGATAAATGATCTGTTTTCTTCTACCAGTTATGCGGCAAAGTATTTTCTGTGGTTACTGTATTAATGGAAAAGATTGCGTCTGAGCTTCAAGAAATACCAAAATCATTTCAAAAGATATTGCAGTGTAAATTTCAAAATGGTATGAAGAAGAACCAAAATTGGGAGCAGTCATAGAAAATCCCAAAGGTTCTCTTCTATTACTGCATTACCTTCTGATTTATCAGCGGTACATATGACAACATTCAAATATTGCCGACTCACATGTGAAGTTAAGAAACATCCTCTCAGTATAAAATCATATTTAGTGAAAATATGCATCAGTTTACGTAGAACCTTAATAAAATGAAATGGTGTTTTATTTATGGACCATCTTAAACTATTATGGTTTGCAGCGCTTAATTCTGCTCACAGGCCTCTTTATCAGGCTCGAGCTTCTTTTATGTGCCGTAAATCTACGACACGGTATCAACGGTTTTACTTCCCTTTCGAAAGAAGTCATGCTAACGAGTATTATAGGCCAGTATGGTAAGCACTACACTACGGAGGGTGACTAGGAAACATAAGAGAAGTCTGTTTACATCCATTGCAATATAAGCGAAGAAAACCAAAGAGAACATAATATCAACGTTCCACTGCCAATTCATCGCAAATAAATAGAACTATTGAATGAATATATAATCTTCCTTTTGCCAAACATGAATGTGCAATGTTATTTTTATAGTTTTTCATTGTCGGATTTGAGTTTACTTATGCTACCTGTTTACAAATCATCAGCATCTTAATGATGTATCTCGATTAAAATTAAGAATATAGAAAAGTAAGTTCAGTAAGAGAATATCAGATGAATGTAACATTTCAGGATTATTTTTTATTTTAATAATATTTTATAGTTATATATTTATTTACTTTAACTTTTTACTTTTGTATTTTCATGATGACGTACATAAGTGATGAGAGAGTGAAAAAATTTACCAGAGAAAAGTTCAAAATTGTCTATCTCCACAAAAACACTGCACTATTTACTAAAATCACATTTTGTCTATCTCCATTGAATTTCCAGAACTTCAGTGATTACCTATAGAAAATGTATCTTAGATGTTCTATAGGTAATAAATATAAAGGTAATTTTTCTGTAGATAATTTAAAATTGGTATATCTTAAAATAAAAACGCTAGAGACATTTTTAAAAATGTAAAATAATAATTGATTGCTATCTATATAATAATTGATTGTAGATACCCTCTCAGAGGCAATTCGTCTTTTTTCGAATTACCCTTTTTGCTTAATAACCAATTGCTAAACACAGATATAGGAAATTAAAGTATCCGGTGATCATATTTTCAAAATTCATTTTTATTTTTTCTGTTTGTTCCATTGTTTCTTAATATGCGTATTTCCGGTAAAATTTCGTTACTGAATGTTTGGATGCAATGCACTTATATTTTTCTATAGGCACCTGGTAGAAAACTTCATATTGTTATAAAATTTTGCACAAATCCATTTAAAAGTATGGGATTTTAATTTCTCAGATTTTAAATAATGTGCAGAGTTGCAGCTGTTGTGTCCAAAGACTGCCTACCCGGATCTACATCAATCGGTAAAGTACTTCTTAAGAATCTCTTTTACTCAGGGGGCGTACATGGTGCAGGGATTTACTTGGTGTAAAAACATTTTCTTTTCTTTGAAACACAGCTCACATTTCTTCAAAACTTTTCAACACAGCTTCAACTTTGAAAAATAGCCTTCTTTGTTTTAAAGTTGAAAATCGTCTGTAATTTAACGACTCTATTCCCGACGAAATTTTTCTCTTCCAGTCGAAAATATTTACTTTACTACGTACTTTTGCCTTGCAGGCAATGTGTTCTCTTTTGAGCTTGAAAGTTTCGGACAAAAATAATCTATTTCGTTGAAAATTATAACACATCTGTTCTCCGACATAATATTACTTATACTTCGAAGCAACAAATTCTTTTACTACCTTAATCTTCCTGTCTGGTGAGGAATACTATCCGAGGACCTCCTTCCCCAACAGAGTCACAAGGAGAAGTGTAAAAGCTGCAAAATTTTCCTTGGTAACTGCCAAAATATGTCGTTGTTAAAACAGGTTATTGACACAAAATTAAACAACTATTTGGCATATGAAAAATTGACTAACAAAAACAAAATCACAACGAAATTCTATCTTAATGAAAAAAGGAATCGAGGAGTAATAACATAAAATGATGGAAGCCTATCAAAAATACAAACAAAACATAAAATAAACATGGATATTGATCCGCAATGCTAGGTATTGCTTCAATTTTTACAATTGATACGTATACCTCTGTAATTCGCTTCGTGGCTGAGAAATACAACTTCAAATGCAGACGTGCTGAGGTAAGCAAGGTGCAGGTAGGGTCATCTAATTGGCATCAAATGGCGTCGAAAGGAAGGTGGTACTCAAGGGAATTTTCTTCTTGCTTTGCAGGGGAAGGAAAAAAATCTGTTTGGCCGACCAAATTGCGATCGTTCCTTCTTTCTGCGAGGATTACGAAGCTAAACCCATAGGGCAAGAGCTTCTTATCTGTGCAGACAGCAAAGTAATTACCATCACTGACAAGGCGGTCCCATGAGATTCACGTTCCTCGTGATTAAGAAGAAACCCAAGCAATTTACCAGATGTTTCCTAGGCCACATTATAGCAATCTATTTTTACTTTCTCAACACGTACTATATACATAAATTCGATACCGAGATTTCACCAGAACAATATATTTTGAGCTCCCCTAATTCCAAAAAATATCTTTCTTTAACATGTTCGCCCGCGCGCGCGTTTGTGTCTGTGGGTGCGTATGTCTCTAGGTAGCATAGCTCAAAAGCAAAAACCGGTTACCAAACTTGGTACTTCAATTGAGTAGCTTCCAAAGATGCGACATTTTGAGAAAAATTCCCCACCCGAAACTATCCTTTACATGGAAAAGGTTTCGAACATTTTGATTTTTTCAAAAATGGCTCTAACGATTTTGATTAAAATACCGCATGTTAAAGATATTTATATGGTAAATAAAATGTGTATATATTGAATTTTCTGGAAATAGCCGCTAAAGACTTCTTTATTTTGAATGAATTTTGCTAAATTTTGCGAAAGTGGTAAACCGTAAGAGATAGACAGAAACTACAAAAAAATCTACATCACGTTAAAACAGAATTTGTACCAGACACATTTTTTTCGTGGAATTGACCATTTCTGAGATATTCCTTGTTATTTATTTCAGATTTAATATGCTTAAATATTTCTCACACGGAAAGCTGTTGACTCCTCACCATGCATAGAAAAGGATTTGACCCACATGGCAACTAGCCACCCACACACATATGCATATACACATGTTCATACATACGCACATAAATACACACAAATGCACAAAGACACACATACACACATACATGCACACATGAACATTTTGAAAAAAAAATCTGATGCGTTCCATTCACATGGCTTTCTCTACATCTCTGCAACAAATTATTGCTAAAAAGCTTATGCTTCTATTTACTTCTTATTAATCAAAAAAAACTCAGAAGAAATAGTCTTATTACTTGCTTCCTTGTAAGTCGAAGCGAAATAAGGGAGTACCATAGGTTAAAGTGATAGTCAAAAGCTGGTTGCTATGTAACTGAAGTTCCTTTGTTTGTATGGACACGAGTTGACAAATTTCGTATGAAAAAAGTGTGTTTTTCAAGGCTGAAACGAAAAACCATGAATATCTTAAAATAATCAGTTCCACGAAAAAAATGTATATGAAAAATTGAGTGTTTTATCGTAAGCTACATTTTCTGTGTGCTAAGTTTTTGTCCATCTCTTAGGTTTAGTAGTTATGCAAAATTCCGTAAAATTCATCCAGAATAAAGTAGTCTTCACGGGCTATTCCCAGAAAATTCAAGATATACATTTTATTTGTCAGATAAATATCATTAATATACGAAATTTTAATCAAAATCGTTAAGTCATTTTTAATAAAATCAAAATTTTCGAAAATTTTTGCATGTAAGGGGTAGTTTGGGGTGGGGGAATTTTTCTAAAAATCTTCCTGTCGCATCTCTGGAAGATACCAAACTTAAATACCAAGTTTGGGCTTTAACGGTCTTCTCGTTTTTGAGCTATGCTGTCCATAGACACACACAGGCCTTTTTGTAAAAATGCTTTTTTGGAGTCAGGGGGTCCTAAAACATGTATTTCCAGTAAAATCTCGATGTCGAATATTTGGGTGGAAAACAATACTTTCTCTATACATTATGTACATAGCACTTATAGAGAAAGTAAAAAAAAAATTGAATTCAGTGAGCCTCAGAACGTGTATTTCCAATGAAATCTTTGTATCTAATTTTTGTGTAGAAGGCAATACTTCCCCTACTTACTGGATAGATACATAGGCAGATATCTTTATTAATGTCAAATTATTAAAGTTGTTACACAAATACCACATGGGCGGCTGACCGTACATGCATTTCAGATACAAGTTAAAGGTGACATAAAGAAACAGAAGGAAGGTAAAGAAAAAGAAAGAGAAAAACAGAGATAAATTAAACTTTGCTAAACAAACAAATTTGATCTGGTATCGTGCACTTTATCGAGGAAATTTCCCATGCTTTGCCAGTTGCTCTGGTCAGCCAGTAGATCCCAACGTGCCAATCTCCTTCAAGTGGGACTTAAACATTTTTCTTTTAGTTTAGTTACTCGCTGGTTCACCCTCTGTGCTCATGCTGCTAAAATATGTACCCAGTTTTCATCCAAACCACAGAATGGGCACATTCTCCTACCAGAATTGTCTGTTATTTTTTGTGACCTCCATTCTCCCAGCCTAAACTATGCCATTCCTGAACTTTTCTTGCTTTCTAAGTGTAGTATATATGCCTTTTTACCCAATTCAGTTTTACCTTACCATAAGAGGTAGAGAAAGTAATTTATTCGGCACATGCTAAAAGGGCCTCAGTCCAAGCAACCCAGTTTTGAGAAAAACGAAAAAAAATGTCTCTAAGCAACCTTAATTGTTTTAAACTAATTAAATTTACTGGAAGGTAACCTTATTTACCTTAATGTTATTCTTTTTCACTATTTTAACATTCTTTTATGTTTAGTTACTGTTCAAACTAGGTTTAAATGCTGTGGACTAGGCCCTTTTAGCATACTGTAAAGTTTTCACAAAATAAAAACAGAATATCTTTGCTTTTTTCAATCTGTTTACTAACAATCAAAAATTCTGAGTACCACATTTATATGCAGGTAACAAACACTCAATGAATTGCTACAAAATATCATTTAAGATTAGGGCTATGTTTTTCATTAAAAATAACTTGATTTCAACTTCTAAATTATAACTTTTTTGTGTAGGTTAGTTTTTAGTTTTTATAATAACTCGGTATTTTCAAAAATTGTTTGCATTGTTAATACACTGATATATCTTTTCTGTAGGCACTTCTAGTTGTTTTCTTAGGCACAATAACATTTCCGTCTTAGTCAGCAAATTCTTCATTGTTAACATAGGTCTTTTAATTCTATTCCTCTTCCACAAGAAATTGTTGCCTTTACACTTTTTACCAACACACTCTTCACTATTCTCTACTTAATCTTCCATTTATGTTATTAAAAGCAACGAACTTAAATCAGTAGTAAGCTCTCACGGCCAGAGTCCAAATTATAACTAGATGACCTTTCCGGGCTGAGAAGCCGTGGCCTGCTGGAGTTTTCAGGTCCAGACGTTTGGTTGACGACTGCGGTGAACATCTTCAGTGGTGTGGTGAAGGTTTGGTCAAAACTGACTCTGCTTTTGATTCCTGTGCCTTCACCGAAGTGGCTAACCCCCTCCTTCCACCATCCCCGAACATGCAGCTCCAGCCGGACCAATCGCGTGAGAGCAGCCTGAGTATAAATACTTCACCGAGAAGACTTAGACCACGCCACTGAAGATGTTCACCGCAGTCGTGAACGAAACGTCTGGACCTGAAAACTTCAGTAGACCACGGCTTTTCAGCCCGGAAACTTCTAGGTACAATTTACAAACTTAAATGTTTTATAAACTACACTATAACAATTTTTAATTATTTTATAGCACAATATACCCAGTGCAGGCTTCCTTAGTAAGGTTAGGTTAGGTTAGGTTAGGAACAACACCACCAAACAAGTATAACTGCTGATCAAGCCTGCGAAACAGTCAGGCAGGGGTGCTACTAGGGTATGCTAGCAGGGCCGTAGTCATGGACTGAGAACCTTTTAGCATGCGTTAAGGATTTCTCTAGCTAATATCAGCTAACCCACATATGTCACTCAAGCACTTTTAGTATAAACAGCTAAAGCTATCCCATAACATGCGATTTTCATGCATAACTCAGTTTGTCATTTTTTGTGACTGAGCCCTTTTAGCATGTGCCGATTCAATTATTAGAATCGAACATTGCAGTTTTGCTTCAAGCAAACAAAACGCAGACTTGCGTTGTGCGTTGTGACGTATATTAATTTTGGAGCTCAAAGTAAAACTTTTTATCTAGCATCTTCCCAGCTCATTTGAATTTCTGCTCTTGTTTGTAAAGCGAAATTAACGTTAGCTGCTTTGTGTACGTCCTGCAATTAATAAGAGATTCTCATTTTGTACGAGTACAGAGTTAGTTGTTCCCCTAGGACACACCATACTTCTTGATGGCACTTCTGCTGACGCTAGAAATTTAATTCTTCATAGAATCTTCGCATTCCAAAATCGTCTGGTATTCAAATACATGGCAACTAATCGACACGGCATTATAGTTTTTAGTTTGATCTTACCTATCCAACTCCTGTCCTACACACGGCTTCTGTGAAAAAACAATTAAATCAATAATAATTGACCATGAATCAGGGAATTACTTGAGATCACCTTGCGGTTTACCGGGAAACATGCGAGTCAGTGCAGAAATTTATTTCCGAGCTCGAATGTTGCCATGTTAGCTCAGAGATAGAGCAACCGGCTAGAGATGGGGGATCCGTGGTTCAAATCCCTGCTATGACATTGCATTTTACAGTCTGACTTTACTTATCCAACTCCTGTCCTACACATGGCTTGTGTGAAAAAAATTAGATCAATAACAACTGACCTCAATAGTTAGCTATACTATGAATCCTGGGCTTTAAAGTACTTAAGACATTTTAAGTCACCATTGGGGTTGTCATCTCAAAATACTTGAATTCAGCTTGTGGTTTATTGGGAAACTTGCGAGTCAGTGAAGATATTGAATTTCGTGCCTGCATGTTGCCATGGTAGCTCAGCGGTAGAGCAACCATCTAGAGATTGGAGACGGCTATGACGTTGAATTTTTCAGTCTGACTTTACTTATCCAACTACTGTCCTACACACGGCTTGTATGACAAAGACAATTAAATTAATAATTATCAAATACATTTTTAACAAAAATTAGATACCTTACTTTATTGTTCTGTTTTCTCACCTTGTGATATTCAGAAAAGTTATATAGGTATTTTTCCCACTTAAAGGTGAACGGTTATTTCACTTGAGATATAGGTTAAGAAGATCTATGCCTAATGAAAATGATAAGGTGATTAAAAGTTATACTTTATGTGTAAACACTTTCTACATATGTTAGTGACTGTTAATACAAAACCGTTGTGTCTTTCATTGTAAACGTTCAAACAAAGTAATTGCAGAATACCAGGTGGTCCAACTGCCCCGTGTTTAACATGTGCAGATATTCCTTCGTGCACTAAATAAGTTGCAGAACTCGGCGGGGTTATTTAAAGTTAAATCCCGCCCCTAAAGAACTGGATACCTTTCATTTTACCCCTTCAATAAGCGCGAAGCGCTTCCGTCACCGCTGACAAACAAGACGGGTAAAAAGAAGTTCTTTCAGACAGTTCCACATTTTTAACTTGACAGTTTTAACTTGAGTTATACAAATCTTTTAACGCACGTAGAGCTGGCTCAACACGTCAAATAGACGGAAGTTGGGGCATCTGGTATATTAATGAAAAATCTTCTTTTTACATTTACGTTAATTTTCTTAGCCCTTAAATGTCTTTCAAAATTATTCTTCTGCACTCCATGGATTGAAATGCAGTCTGTTTGTCTTCACAGTGTCTTCTTCTAGGCCTTCCCATGTATATCTTCCCCTTAGAGACACATTAGAAATCTACTGTTTTGCAGAATCTTCCATCCTCCTAAAATGTTCTAACCACCTTCAATTCTGTAATTTAATGTCCATTAAACTAGCTCGACTTAAACTTGATGACATTCGTCTTCTCGGGATAAGGGAAAATCCCTAAAAAAGAATCTTATCCGAGTAACTCACCCTAACCGAGATTCATACTGGGGACCTTTTGAATGGGAGCAGACACCCACCTCCTAACTACAGAGGCAGGCCTAGTGTAGTGTGGTGTGAGTTTACCGGCGGAGATTCCACATTTTAGCCAGTGATAGCCTCTTTGTTCTTCAGATCCAGAAGGATAGGACGAGATGAGAATAATTGTAGCGGGAGCTGGAACTGGACGGCGGGAGAGATACCGTGGAGAGTCCCTAACAGTTTGCAAATAGGTCTTCATCTCGACGCAGGGAGCGCATGAATCTGAGCAAACGCCTCTAAGGTAGGGATCTCAAAATAAGTATTTCCAGTGAAATCTCGGAATCGAATTTTTGGATGGAATACAATACTTCTCTATCCTATTGTACATTGAATATGCGTGATCTGCGCTCCTCCCGTCAGGCAGATGTAAGGATTGGGTTGAACTTGATTGGGTACGCCTGGGCGGTTGTGAGACACCTCAATGTCCGCCGGCATTAGTCTGGATAGCTAATAGACAGTATGCTAGACATCTCTCAGCCCTATCAAGGTTTTTCGGTAGTCTTCCCTTCGGGGTTGACCCTCAACTGGCGTATCCATTTCTGTTTTGGAACGTTCCTATCCCTGGGGCTTTTTAGTAACCTAGGCATTGCTTAATGGAAAAAACCTACGGAGATGAATTTATCCCTGGTCTGAGTGTGCGGGTCTTTTGACACTCGAGAAAACTTGTACATAAGTGCTAGAGAAAGCAAGACACAGTATTTATCTTTAACTGACTCCAATTTAAATGTATTAAGAACGACCACTTCAACAGGATGCCAAATTGGACCAAACAGTTCAAAATAAAGAATATTAATGTCTCACAATGAACTCTTAAAATGTTGAAATGATGTCAGTACGCACAATGTTAATAAACGTTATGTTTATATTTTAATCTTTTATTGTGAAATGTAGAAAATATTTTGAATTAATTGTATCTGAAACGCTCAAAAATGTTAATAAGAATATTAATATGCATTTCCTGTAGAATAATACACTTACTAATATAACTCAGTTGTAGTAGGCTGAGTAAGATTCAAGGTCCAAAGTGATGTGACCATAGTTTGGGTGCTAAAAGTTGCTACAGTATTTTAGCACGACGCATATATTATTGGTTTAATCATTGGTTTGTAATATTTAACATAAGAAAGATATGCTCAGTAGAACGCAGTACCGTGGCATGTAGAAACTCCCTTTGTATTCTTCAAGGCTACGTGCTTTGTTAAAAATAACACGAATTTTAGTGCATTAGGGACACAAGTAACGAACATCGAGGGGAAGAAAGGTATTTTCCCTTTTAAAACTTGAAAGAGGGAATTTCTCATTGTAGAACAAGGTCACGTGGGTGAAAAATAAAGAAAAATAAAAGGACAGTTAGGTGACAACGCTACTTTACGCGCCTTTTCCCAGCCTATCAAAAAGGAGGACGATACTTGGACCTTTTAGTATATAAATGATGTGTATACAAGAAATCGGGAGTTATTCACGAAGTAGGAATCACGTATCAGTTAAACAAGGCTAACAAGCCTAGCACGACACACAATGTAGGAAACCACGTACAAGAAATGTGACTAAGAAATCGCTCGGCGTTCAGTTTAGTTAATCAGACAGGAAGTTATTACCGTAAATGTTACTTAAGAATTATTGCGATGAATGGCTACTAACAGTTAATGTGAATAAGACTAAGGCAATGACTTTCAAAAAGGGTTGTGTTTATAGCAGGGAGGAGACTTGGACATATGCAGGACAGATACTGGACAATGTTAAAGCTTTTGTGTACTTGCTATACAAAAACATACAATTTATGTCATACTTTTCGTAGAATTGACCGTTTCCAAGATATATCTTGTTATTTGTTACAGTTTTAAACCTCCTTAATCTTCTCTCATATGGGAATTTTCAGCTTCTGGTCATGCAAAGGAATGGATTTCAATCACTTGACAACCGGTTTTTAAAAACTTTGACTATCGCTTTAGCCTAGTGTATAATCCTTGTACTTATAAGGAGGCAAGTAATAAGACAATTTCTGCTAATGTTTGTCTCGATTAGCATTTAATTGATAAAAGAATAAGCTTTTCAGCGAAGAGATGTAGAGAAAGTCATGTGAATGGATACATCAGACTGTTTATTTTATTTTTACTTTCTCTAGCCTGTATGTACAAGCACAATAGTGGATACAGTAGGTACTGTATTGTACCCAAATATTAAATATCGAGATTCACCAAAAATACATGTTTTGAGACACTCTGAATAAAAAAAAGCATATAATATGCATGTCCGTGTGTGCCTGTCTGTTTGCGTGTGTATCTCTGAGTAGCATAGCTCAAAAGGGTATGGTATTTAAGTTCAGTGTCTTTTAAGGATGCCACACGAAGATTTTCAAGAAAATCTCCCCACCCCAGGTACTCTTTACATGGAACATTTTTCGAAAAATGTCGATTTTCTCAAAAATAGCTCTAATGATTTCTGTTAAAATGTAATACGTTTAAGATCTGTTTATAAATAACGAAATGTAAATCTTGAATTTTCTGTGAATAGCCTCTAAAGACTTCTTCGTTCTGGAAGATTTTTATATAACTTGTAAACCTTAAGGGACAGACAAAACCTTAGTAACACAAAATGTATACCTCGTTAAAACACATGTTATGCTATTTACACTTTTTGTAGAGCTAACCGTTTTCGAAATATTCCAAGTTGCAGCTTTCAGTTTTTACTTAAATTCTCTCTCGCTTGTTTACTCCTAGCAAGCATTGAATTTCAATTGTTTCAAAGAGAACGATTTTTAAAAGATGTGAATACCGCTTTAACCTAGTGTTTGCCAGTATTTTCCTTTTATTTACAAGGAAGCAAATAATAATTCTAATTTGGGAAATATTTATTTTAATTAGTATGAGGTATATGAAGATAATGTTTTATAAGGAAAACTTTTTATGGAATAGCTAGAGATCATATTTTTAATTCCATTTTCTTTAGATAGGTAGAATTACACTGAAATATTAATTTTATAGCCGGGATTTGAACCATGGATCTCCTGGTCTCTACCCAATTGCTCTAACACTGAGCTACCATGGCAACATGACGGCATAGCACTAAACTTCTAACATGACTCTCATGTTTCCTGGTAAACCACAAGTTGATCTCCATTTATTTTGAGATGCCATATCCCAATGGCTACTTGCAATATCGTAAGTACTTTAAGTGCCAGCCTTCATAATAAATCCAACTATTATGGTAAGTTTATGCTAATTTAATTATCCTACACACAAGCTGTAGAGTTGGATATGTAGAGTCAGTTTGAAAACTTCAATGCCATGGATCTCCCATGGATTTGAACCATTGATCTCCCAGTCTCTAGCCGGTTGCTCTGCCACTGAGCTACCATGGCAGCATGCCGGCATAGCACTAAACTTTTCAACTGACTCGCATGTTTCCCGGTAAACCACAACGTGATCTTGATTTATTTTGAGATGCCACACTGCAATGGCGACTTACAATATTGTAAGTACTTTAAGTATCATAATAAAACTAACTATTATGGTAAGTTTATATTAATTTAATTGTCCTACACACAAGCTGTGCGTAGGACAGAGTTGGATAGGTAGAGTCAGACTGAAAAATGCAATGCCATAGCCCGGATTTGAATCACGGATCTCCGGAGTGGGGTGGTACAGTTCGAATCCGGATGTGCAGGTTATGGTTTTGGAATAGTGTGGAATTATGGTTTGGTTTGTTCAGGGGTTTTATTAGCATGGAGACTCTTTCAGGTTGTGGCGAGATACAAGTGCTTTATTAACTGAGTCCGGCCTTTTTCGCCCGTAGAACACACGCGTATACTTCTTAATTTTTTACTGTGACGTTACACTTTACTAATGTTATTGTTTATTAATGTTGAGGCCATGATTTATTACGTACTATGATCGGTCTTAAAATCACTTACCTTCGTCACAACTAAGGATTACACCACGCGCTCAAATACCACATCTTAGTCGTGCGGGGGTTCTTCGTCAAGTGCCTTAAAATGTCGCCTGTTCGGCTCCATCACAATTCTAAATTTCACATCTTGGTTGTTCGGAGGTCCTTCTCCAAGTGCCTAACACTGTCACCAGACCAGCGGGAATCATTTTCTTCTTGTGCCCCGTTAGTTACACTTGGGCAGGGCATTCTCGCCCCTTTCCCTCGGGTCAATGGACGGCAGGTAACAGGCCTTGTCCCCCGAGCTCGTGACTTATACGTGTTAAAAGTTTTTATACCCTTCCCATTTTCACTCTACATTTATATTTCATCTTCGTGATATAATTTATGTTCTTGGCCATGATTTATATTTCTCTTCTTAATAATTATTTCACACGGGACAAGACATGTACTGTCTCAAGGTATCTAGCCGGGTGCTCTACCACTGAGCCGCCATGGCAGCATGCCGGCATGGCACTAAACTTCTCAACTGACTTACATCTTTTTCGGTAAACCACAAGATGATCTCAAATTATTTTGAAGACCTAACAACGTCGTAAGTACTTTACTTCATTTTGTTTGTTTTGTCTTCCTAAATTTTGTATATTCCGGGGAATGTAGGGTTAATCTCTATGATTGAACATTAGATGAAGGGTAGATGGTTTCTCTCTTAGTTCTACTGTTGTGTTCCATGTTCTGGTAATCTGCTCATCACGCGAATGCAAGCTGTAGCGCGTGGTTTGTGTTTCATAAACCTTTATGTTGCTTTTACAGCAGGCCCAGCTGTTGTGCTGCCACTATGTGCAATGTTCTTCGGTGGTTCGTTGTCAACTTTACATCTAGAAGAGACCGCAACACACCTAAAACAGAGAAGTTGCAGATATATCAGAGATTTAAAAACAATGCCGCTTCTTTAAAGGATTTACGCTAAAATCTTTACTTTCTCTACACGCACTATGTACTTAGTGTATAGAGAAGGTATTGCACTCCACCCAAATATTTGATATCGAGATTTCACCGGAAATATATGTTTTAGGGTCCCCTGTATAAAAAAAGTATTTTCAGAAAAAGTTCCGTATGTGTGTCCGTGAACACGATAACTAAAAAACGAAAAGTCGATAAAATACCAAAATTGGTATTTAAGTTAAGTAACTTCCAGGGATGCGACAAGAAGATTTTGAGAGAAATCCCCCCCCCAAACTACCTTAAAAATGGAACTTTTAATCGGGATAAACATTGCACTTTGCAGAAATTGTTTTAAGCGACACTCAAAATTTTAAAGAGCTGTAATTCCGTTCAGTTTGAATGACCAGAAGAAAAAAAAAACAGATAACGACTTAACACTTGAAAAATTTGAAAATTTAACAAGTAATATCTCAGAAATTGCTAACGTCACTAAAAGCTCATTTCACACAAATTGTCTGCATTAATGAGATATAATATTTTTGTCTTGTTTTCTAATATTTACGATTTATCAGTTATATAAAAATCAATCAGAATGAACAGAACTTAAGAGGAATCAGTATGCAGATATATGCATATTTCACTGTCATAAAAACATCTTAAAAATATAGGAGTATATATTTTAATATAAATATTCAGCCATTTTAAATAAAAGCAAAACTATTGAAAAAAATGTTATGTAAAACGTAGTTTTGGGTACGGAACCTATTGAAAAACTTCGTGCCATATCTTTGAAAGAACTTGAATTTAAGATGAGCTATCTGTAAAATTTGGAAAATCATCAGTGTCCAAACTTTCCTCTTGTAATATACCACTTATTATAAAAATGATAATATGTTTGCATATATCCAAATTCTAGCTTCCTTGGTTATTTAAATAATAATTGTTTGTCTAAGTATCACTCTTTTAATAGAATATTTAAAAATATTCACATACAAAAATTCAGTTTTACAGCATATGGACAGAGGGATCTGCCATGTTATATTCTCTTGTATTAGCGCTAATTAGTGCAGAAAAGTTTCACCTTACGTATTCTCCAAAACTTTTCAGTTTTCAAAATGTTTTATTCTATTCAAATTGGAGCATTATTTCGAAAAAGTAATATGATTTTTTTCTTTGATGTGCTTTCGAGTCCCTGCGTAACAATCTTAAAACAAATTAGTAAATAATGGCATCGAATGATTGAATATGGATAAGTGTTGGAAAACATTTGTGTTTTTAAAGTTTAATAATGCGTAAAGTGGGAAAGACTACATATTTTCTTAATGTCTTGAACTCATAAAATTTTATTATGAAATGAATTTATTTTAAATTTGTCACTGTTTTGGTCAAATTTCTCAGATGCATCAGCACATCTTCTAACAATGATTTTTGTTCAAGGGAGGCCTTAAAACAGGTGTTTCCGGTTAAGTCTTGATATACAACTTTAGATGGAATGCACGTACACTGCGTAGTAAAGAATTTAAAACAATCTGACGAGCTCCATTCACATAGCTTTCTCTATATCTTGGGAACAAACTATTGCTAAAAAGTTTATTCTCCCATGTACCTAAGCTCATTGAGATAGACATTCGCAGAAAAGGTCCTATTACTTGCTTCCTTGTAAACAGAAGGGAAATAAGGGAATACAATAGGCTAAAGTTATAATCAGTTTTTTTAAAAGCTGGTTGTCATGTTGATGAAATCCGGTTCTTTGCCTTGCCATTGAGAAAAGTTTTTCACGATATCTACATTTTTGTGTAGTAAGCTTTTATCAATCACTTATGGTTTACCAGCTGTGCAAAAGTTAGAACATTCATTCAGCATAAAGAGGTCTTTTTAGTGTTTAACGCCCGCTTTAACTGCTAATGGCACCGCAGGCGGTGACACTGATGATACATGAATGATGATGGAGCACCGGTGGAATGCGATGGCGAGGGAAACCGGAGTACCCGGAGAAAACCCGCCCCAGCGCCGCTTTGACCACCATAAATCTCACGTGCGGTCGCTTGGGAGCGAACCCCGGCCGTCTAGGTGAGAGGCTAGTGGTCTAACCACTCGGCCATAAAGAGGTCTTCAGAGGCTAATCCCAGAAAATTTAAAATATACATTTTGTCATGTAAATATCTTAAATATAAGAGATTTTAATCAAAATCGTTAGAGCCATTTTTGAGAAAATGAAAATTTTAGAATTTTTTCCATGTAAAGGGTATTTGGTGGTAGAGGTATTTTCTTGATAATCTTCGTGTCGTATGCTTGGGAGATACTTAAATACCAAGTTTGGTATTTTAAGAATTCTTCGTTTTTGGGTTGTATTCACAGACACACGTGCACATATATGAATCTTATTCTAAAAAGCTGATGTGTTCAATTCACATTACTTTCTCTACATCTCTGTAAAAAAGTTTTGTGAATAAGCTTATTCTTCTGTATAATTCATGCTAATCGCGATAAACAATAACAGAAATGCTTTCTTGTAAATAGAAGGATAATAGGATACACTAGACTAAAACAATGTCAAGTTTTTAAAAACTGGTTGCTATGTGAATGAAATCCATTTCTTTGCATTGCCAGAAGTTGACAAAATGCCGCATGTGAAAAGTTTAAGTATTTTAAAACTGAAACTAATAATAGGAACATCTCGAAAACGGTCAACCTCTAAAAACATGTATATAACAGTAATTCTGTGTCTTAAGGGGTTTCACATTTTATGTGTACTAAGTCTTTGTTTGTCTCTTAAGATTTACCAGTTAAGCAAAATTCATCCAGAATAAAGAAGACCTCAGAGGCTATTCCCAGAAAATTCAAGTTATACGTTTTATTTGTCGTAAATATCTTTAATATACGATAATTTAAACAAATTCGTTAGAGCAATTTTTGAGAAAATAAAAATTTCCGAAATTTTTCCAAGTAAAGGGTAGTTTGTGGAATGGCGATTTTCCTGAAAATCTTCATGTCGCATCCTTGGAAGATAGTAAATTTATATACTAGCTTTCGTATTTTATCGACTTTTCGTTTTTGAGTTATCGTGTTCACAGACAACGCAAGACACACTGACATATGGACACATACACGGACCGTTTTCTAAAAATGCTTCTTTTCCGTAGAAATCTTCTTGTCGAATTTTGGGTGGGATATAATGCTTTCTCTATACATTATGTACATAGTACATGTAGGGAAAGTAAAAAAAAAAGTATCAAATACAATTACTCATTAGAATCCCCATAAGACGATAACGGATACAGAAGGTTGTATGTTTAACATTCATTAAATTTTCTCCTCTTTATTTCCCAGTGTGTTTACTACCGTTTTGAAATCTGGTGTTCTCCAACTTCCTCACCTCGTTAGCTTAATTAAGCAGGGTATTGTTCTCTGATTGGAGGCTGTATCGCGGAAGTGTTCAATAAACATGACAGGAACCGATGCGGGAGCAAACAATGGCACAGGGCGTTCCTTGCGGAACGTGTTCCAGAGGGCGATAGACAGGACATTGCACGTCTCTCACCTGTCCAGAACCGAGACAAAAGAAGGAAGCCTGGCCGAATTTATCGCCTATGGGAAGCGCTGGATGCCATCGGTTCGATTTATTGCTCCCTGCACAGTGGAAAATAAAGGCATGGATCTCGAATCTCTTGCTTTCTCACTCCATACACAGAAATTTGATAGATATAGGCAGTGTCTGTATCTACTCTGTTCTGGAAAATAACATAACCAACAATGGCGGCTATTCAGGTGAAGCTATTGCAATTCCTTTTCACTCATTTTTCTTTCTCTACACTTACTTACTATGTACATGGTACGAAGAAAAGGTATTGCGCTCCAACCAAATATTTGGTGTTGATATTTCGCTGGAAATATATATTTTGATTTCCTCTGAATCCAGTGTCTGTGAATACGATAGTTCAAAAATGAAAAGTCGGTTAAACACAAAACTTGATATTTAAGTTCAGCTTCTCCCAAAGATGGGGACACGAAGATTTTCAAGAAAATCCCTCATCCTAGACTACCTTTTACATGGATAAAATATTGGAAAATTTTTTGATTTTCTTAAATATGGTTCTAACGATTTCGATTAAAATAACAATAAAAAGACTTTACACGCCAAATAAAATGCATATCTTGCTCTTTCTGGGTATAGCCACTGAAGACTTCTTCATTGTGATGGTTTTATATAACTCGCAAACCTTAAAAGATAGACAATTTATTACACAAAAAGTATAGATCTCATTAAAATACACAATTTAAGTTGTATACAATTTCTTGTAACGTTAACTGTTTTTGAGATTTTTTTGTTAATGGTTTTAGTTTTAAGCTACTTAAACTTTTGTCAAGCGGAAACACAACTTTTGTTTCACATCTTTTGTTTTATTCCCGGGAATAAGAACGAGAACTGAATTTAAATTGTTTCACATAATGATCGCCTTTAAATGATGTCACCATCGCTTTGGCCCACTATATTCACTTACATCCCCAAAAATGGAAGTAATAAGACAAGTTCTGCTAATGTTTATCTCGATTAGCATGACGTAGATAAAAAATAATCTTTTGTAAGGGAAATTTCTTTGCAGAGCAGCTAGAAAAAAGTCATCTGAATGGAACAAATCACATTTAAATACTTTCTCTAGCACGAATGTACAATCATATACTGGGTAGATAGGATATTGCATTCCACCCAACAATTTTATAACGAGATTTCACTGGAAATGCACATTGTAGAACTCCTGTATCCAAAATGCACTTTTGGAAAAAGGTCCGCGTGTTCTTATTATTGTGTGTCTATGAATACGCTACTCAAAAACGAAAAGTATTTAAAATATCAAATTTGATATTTAAGTGCCTTCCAAGATTGAGACACGAAGAATTTGAGCAAAATCGTCCCAAAGTGCTCGTCACATGGAAAACAATATCGAACATTTCTATTTTCTTAAATATTACTGTGACAGTTCTGATTAAAATGCCTATATTAAATATGTGTACTTGACAAATAATATATATTTATTTGAATTTTCTGGGAATAGCCTCTGAAGCCCTCTTCATTCTGCATGACAGTTGCATAACTTGGAAACTGTAAGAGTTAGACAAAAACCTACAACATAAAAAATGTAGACCTTGATATAACATTGTTATATACATTTTTTTTCCTGAGGTAGACAATTTCCGTGAATTAACTTATTGGTTTCAGTTCTAAAATATTTATATATTCCTTATATGTAAATTTGTACCTCTTGGTCATGCTAGAAACGGATTTAAACCACATGGTGACCAACTTTCAAAAGATTTGTCTATCACTTTAGCCAAGGAATTCCCCTACTTCCTTTCTACTTACAAAGAAGCAACTAATAAGAACATTTTTGCTAATGTTTAATGACTTCACGTTTGCTAAAAGTTTGAGTAGTTTAAATCTGAAACGAATAACAAGAAATATCTTGAAAACGGTTGACTCTACCAAAATGTATATGGCATAAATTATATGTTTTAAGGAGATCCACATTTCTGGGTGTAAATTTGTGTATCTATTACGATTTATAGTTATGCAAATTTCGTGTAGCATGAGGAGGTTTCTAGAGGTTATTCCCAGCAAAGTCAAGATATACATTTTATTTGACATGTAAACATGTTTGATTTGTGATATTTTTAATCAAAGTTGTTAGAGCCATTTTTCAGAAAAAAAAAGCAACATTAAAAAAAAAACGATCCATGTAAAGAGCAGATTGGGGTGAGGAAATTTTGTTGAAAATCTTTCTGTGGTATCATTGGAAAATACTAAACTTAAATACCAAGTTTGATATTTAACGGTCTTTTTGCTTTTGAACTATTATGCCCATATACAGATATACACACAATATACACGTACCTTTTTCTAAAAATGTTTTTATGCAGGGGACCTCAAAATATATGTTCCCTATGAAATCTCGATATTGAATTTTTGGTATAATACAACACCTTCTCTACCTATTATGTGCATAGTTCGTACAGAGAAAGTAATAAACAACTGCATATTTTTGTAATATATTGCATCAATATTTATCAGTGGACTTATATTTACCCTTTTATTTGTAAAATATTCATTGCAGTACAATCCAGTATCTTTAAACGAATATCCAGGGAAAAAATTCTCTGAAAGAGCAAAGATAAGCACTCATGTAAATTTTCTGGAATCCAAACTCGCATTTATTTGATAGAAATATACGAATAGCTTCTACTGTGTTATAGCAAGGTAATATATAGAGGGCATAAAGTGCTAGAATAGGCAATTCAAAGCGAGATAGAAAATATTCAGTTTTACGATCCCACAGCTCTACATTACTGTCAAACAACGTGTATTAAAGAATCACAGCTGGCACAAACGCAAGAGGCTAGACCATTGCGACACTCGGGTGAATGATTTGTAGTTAATAAAGCCACTAGAGAGGAAGCAATGTTTTTTCATTCTCAAAGTTAGTCCTGAGGATCTTGAAGAATATGAGAAATCTTTTTCAACGCGTGGAAGTTAATATGTGGGTAGTTATGAAAACTGGATACAACCCTAGAGCATGGAGTCAGATGTTTAATTAGGCTGTGTAATGCAGAATATGTTGATTAAGAGATATAGTGGTGCAGTTACGTGCCGGCTGGTGTCGATGGGCCGGGCCGGTAAGAGATAAACAAAGATAAGCAGCGGTCTTGCCCGAACTTCTTACAATATATTATACTTCTTTGTGCTCCATGTTAATGGATAATAATACTTTATGCTAAAGCGCTAGTCAAATGTTTTTAAAGCTGCCACTGCAGTAATCCCAGAAATTCGCTTCTTTGCATGACCAGGAGTAACACAAAAGAAGACGGACCACCTTCTGTTTGAGATAAGTAGAAGTATTTTAAAAGTAAAACCAATAACAAGGAGTATATCCACAACAAAAATGTAGGGAATATAAGTTGTGTTTTGGCGAAATATACATTTATATATAGTAATATTTTGTCTATCTCTTAAGGTTTACCAGTTATACAAAGGTCATTTAGAAGGAAAAGAACTTCTAGCTAGAACTTCTAGAACTTCTAGAATTTCCCAGGAAATTCAAGATATAGATTATATTTGTCATATAAGTATATTTAATATCGTATATTTCAGAGCTATTTCTGAGATAGTTCTAAAGTTCTTTTCACGTAAACATAGTCTAGGGAGCGGATTTTATTCCTTGGGAGAAGTTTGACTTAAATACCAACCTTTGGTATTTAATGGATATTTCAATTTGAGTTATGCTGCCAGCTTCCTCGGACACACACACACATGTTTTTGTTTTTATTCAGGGGATCTCAAACCGTATATTTACAACGAAACCTCGGTATCAAATTGTTGGGTGGAATACAATACCGTCTCTACCTATTATGTACATAGTACAAGCTGGGTTTCACTGAGGAATACCATATGGAGATATTGTTTTCGTTCTTAGAATATTGAATGAATAAGTGTATTTATTGACATAGCAATATCATACATAGAATTTCAACAATTGCACGGGTCCACAGACCGTACGTGCATTTGTAATACACATTACAAGCAATATTAAAACAACAACAACAAAGAATTAAAAGAGTAAACACGAAAATAAAAAGACAAAGGAAATACACAGTCCAAAACATTATTAAACAACAATAAAGAATTAGAGTGAACCCGAAAATAAAAATACAAGGATATTCAAATATAGCAATTTAAATTTACAGCACAGAGTACACCTTCATAAATGCACCCTCTTATAATAGAAAATTACACTTAAAAGACATATATACACATAATATATACAACATATATAAAACCATAGCACAACAGTGACCTAAGTATGACATAATATATATATATATATATATATATATATGTAGAACAATATAGTCACTTTTGTTTAGTTGATCTTATCCCCCCCTTCTCTATTGGCAGCCTCCTCAGATCTCAGCTGTCTTGCCTTATTCTTAGAATAGTGGTACATTACAGAAAGGAATACAATTCAGAGTAGGCTTAGCCTTCAGAGATTATGAAAACCTTTGACCATGCACATATAGAAGTTGTGGTCCAGCATGGACAATAGGTAAGGGTCCATACAGATCCAAAGCTCTACCCCTAAAGACCAGAAGGCGCCAGCCATCCTCTGTGGTGATTTCCATTAGCCAATATCGGAGAGTTTAAGAAACCCCATCCCCTCCCCTTTACGCGAACAGTTGGAAGTCTACCATAAAACCGAGTTGACCAAGAGGAATAGAATGAGAGAGGCGCTCATTAGGTGCAAAATCTGGAATCCTGACGTCATGCTCACAAAGCTACTCGTAACCAAAATTCGTTCATGCATTACTCGTGCACAGCTGGTTCTAAATCTATAGTGCTCATATGCGTTTAACATCGTCTATTGCTTTAGTTACATTTGGAGTGTTAGGGTATAGATTTAGATACTTTTATAAATGCTACTTCAAATGTTTTCACTTCGGTGTGCGAATTCTTCCTCCATCTCCATGCACTATGTGTATAGTGTATAGAGAAGGTATTATAATGCAGACAAAAAATCTATACCAAAGTATCACCGTTAATACCTGCTTTGAGATCCCAGAATACAAAAATAAGCATTTTTAGAAAAATGTCAGTGTGTATATGCCTGTGTGTTTGTTTGTGAACAGCATAGCTCAAAAACGAAAACACCGTTAAATACCAAATTTAATACTTAAGTTTAATACTCTCCTAGGACATGACACGAAGATTTTCAAGAAAATCCCCCCTTAAACTGCCTTTTAAATGGACATTTTATGAATTTCTTTTTCTCAGAATTGGTTATAACGATTTTGATTAAAATAATGTGCATTAAAGGTTTTTACATGCAAAATAAAATGTGCAGCTTGAAACTTCTGAGAATAACATCTGAAGACCTCTACATTCTGAATATATTTTGCTCAACTGGTAAACCATAGGAAAAAGAAAATATCTTACTAAAAACAAAGAACATCTCGTTAAAACACACATTTTATGTTGTATACATTTTTTGTAGAATTAACGGTCTTCAAGATAAACTTTGTTATTGGTTTCAAGTTCAAGTTACTTGAACTTTTCTAAAACGGGAGGTCATCTTTCATTTTATTTCTGTTTTGTTTTACTCTGACCGTGCAAAGCGAAATCCGAGTTTCGATTGTTTTGCATAACGATGAGCTTTTTAAAAGATTTGACTATCTAACTAATACATTATTTATGATTCTGTTTATTTAAATTACTACTATGTCAATAAATGTAACAATAGTTTATAGAAAATGTTAATATGAATTGAAGGCATCAGATTTTTTTTCTTTTACTAAAATTGCTTTTCCCAGAAACTAATCACACAATTTCCTACTAATGTTTCTTTGCATAGTCATAATAGCTCAAGGAAATTAACAACACCTGTCACTAAGTATTCGTTTTGCTTTCACGTTTTCAAGCCTCAAAACGTAATTTGCTGGCCTAGGCAGTGTGAGGTCATTGGCCTTGCAGAACGCTTTACTCAATTCCGATATAATATTAATTATTGAGAGCCTGCCCACTCTACTTCATGTCTTCCGTTCCGCACTCTCGGGGGAAAATAAAGACGTATGGCTTGTGCCAGTCTACTTAGAGGTACTAATCAACCTTAAAACATGCTACTATTAAAGAATAGCATTATTATTACGAAAATAAAGCAAATATCTATGAAATGCTATTTACTACACAGCTTTAATTGCAAATATAAATATCTACATTATATTGAAGGATACTTGATATAACCATTTTGAATAAGTTATATTTCATCTAGCAAGAGGTAATGTTGCACCAGTTTCAGCAATCGATATTAAAGGCAAGATGTCGAAATGCTGACAAAGTTGTGTCCTACTAAACCAATGCTGGCACAAGCATAGTTTTTATTATAAAAGCTCCAATAACTGAGTCACAAAAATATTGTTCGTCTGAGCTGTTGGCGTTGTGAGACGTAGTGACTAATGTCCAACAAATGGGCCTAATTTTATTTAAAAGGTATAAACTGCAAGGTCTACGATGTACCAGGAGTATTGAATGGAGTTTGAGTAACTCTTAGGTTCTCTCACCCCTAACCACACCTTATTTCTTAACAGTAAAAGCCCAGTGTGTCCTCGCACCCTTGCGTATTTATTTATGGCCCCTGATCTTTATTAATAAATACACTTATTCATTCATTCATTATGGCCCCTGATCTTTCTATACAAATATACATCCTCCTGCACTTTAAACCCTAAGACCACCACCTGCTTCCCTCTCTCAGGTGCGAACAACTCTATATCTGAACCTATTACCCCTAGGATGCCAGTGTACGAATGAAACTTACTCCACACTGGTATGCTACAATAACCTTTCCAGAATAATTTTATCTCCTTATTTTATTTGTTTACCAGTTTTAGGAACATATATAAATTGAATTAATATTCCTCTTAAATGAATTAAGATAAATAAAATTATAATGAAAGTGTGAACATTTACAATGACATTGTAAATTTTATAATTTCCTGCCTGTATCTTAAAGCAGTAGTAATACTAAATATAACTAAAAAATAAAAGCCTTCTACCCTTTCCCTTTGGCACTACCAGAATAAAATAATGCCCTTCTCCGAAGTTTTACTTCAATGCAGTTGTTTCTGTATAGTACGTTGCCTATCTCATACTGTGTACCAGTTAAACAAAAGTAATTCAGAATGTATAAGATTTCAGAGGCTGTTATCAGAAAATTCAAGCTATTCATATTGTCATGTAAATATGTTTAATATACCGCATTTCAATCAAAAGTTTAGAGCCATTTTGGAAAACATTACCTTCTATGTAAAGGGTAATTTGGGTTGGGAATATTACCCTTAAAATGTTCCTGACGCATCCTTGGAAGCTACTAAACACAAATATCCATTTTGGTATTTAACGGACATATATATATATATATATATATATATATATATATATATATATATGGGTACTTTTTTAATAAATCTTATGTGCTCTATTCATATGACTTCCTCCAGCTGTTTTACAACCAAACTGCTCTTACAAAGGATTATTCTTTTATCTATATCATGATAATCTTGTAAAACATTAGCATAAATTGCCTTTTTACTTGCTTCCTTGCAAGAAGAAGGAAAATAAGGGAATATACTAGGCTAAACGATAGTCAAATATTTTAAAAGCTTACCGTTATGTGAAACAATTGAATTTCGATTCTCTTTTGCGTTACCAGAGAGTAAAGTAAAATAAATGTGAAACTAAAGTTGAATTACCGCTTGAGAAAGGTTAACAATTTGAAATTGAAACCAATAAAAAAGACAGTCGGCTTCATTCCCGCCTGGGAGGTGGGAAGTTTTCTCTATCCCAGATTATTCCACCTTCTTTCAAGAGTCTGGAAGTATGAATGCGAGTGTGAATGTGGAGTGTTATAATCAAAATTTAAAAAGAATAATAGAAACCAACGACAACAATCGAGTTAGCACCATCGTCGATAGACAATATTTTCCACAGGAAATTACGCCGATAGGACCATGCAGTTAAAGGCAGGATATAAATGCAACAATACAAATGATATCGAGGAATATCTTGGAAAAGGTTAACCCTACAGAAAATGTACATTACATAAATTGTGTGTTTTAATGTGATCTATATTTTTTGGTAAAGTAACTTTGTCTATCTCTTATAGTTTACAAGTTATACATTAGTCATCAAGAATGAAAAGGTTTTCAGAAGCTATTCCGGAAAATTTAAGTTTCTGTTTGTCATGAAAATATCTTAAACATATGAAATTGTAATAAAAATTGTTACAGCTTTTTTTCAGGATATTACATTTTTCGAAAAATGTTCCAGGTAAAATGATAGTTGGGTTAGGGGGATTTTATTGAAGCTCTTCGTGTTGCATCCTTAGAAGATACTGAATCTAAACACTAAATTTCATATATACTTATCCAATTTTTCGTTTTTGAGTTATGCTGTCCAGATACAAACACACACGCACACGCACACTTGATATTTTTCTAAAAAGTTTTTTTCTTATTCTAGGGGTCTCAAAGCATATATTTCCGGTATATGATATGAATTGTGTTTTAACAAAAGATACATTTTTTTCTGTGTAGTGCGTTTTCATCCATCTCCTTCGGTTTACCAGTTGTAAAAAGTATTCAAAATGAATAAGATTTCAGATGATATTATGAGAAAGTTTAAGATATGTATTTTATTTGTTGTGTAATAATGTGTAATATAGTGTATCATAATATTAGTCATTTTGAAACAATTAACATTTTTAAAAATTTGTCCAAGTTGAGGGAACTTTGGGGAGGGGGTTCTTGAAGATCTTCGTGTCGCATCCTTGGAAAATACTGAAAACACACACACAGACGCACACACATAGATCTTTTACTAAGAAAACCATTTTTGAATTAAAGGGCCACCAAAATATGTATTTCTGGTAAAATTCAGTATGATATTTTTGGGTGATATACAATATCATCTCTCTCTAATATGTGTACTGCACCAACAGATCATATTTATACGACTGCAATATGCTGAATAGACAAAGGAAAACGTTAAGGACCCAAATAAGAAAGAAGGGAGAAAAATAGTCAGAAAATAAACCAGCACTAGAAGGAGAGTTTTGAAAATATTCCTGTGAATATATGAATGACATTAAGCTATAAAGTTTATAATATCTAAAACAAAACAGTAACTTAACCACACATAAACAAAAAACAAAAAAATAGCCAAATTTGCAAAACATATGTAAGGAAAACATAGGAAATCAGAAATGTAGTATTACTAACGTAATGGAGCATGTGAATGAATAAAGATACTTAAACATCTTATGTGTTATATTCACATGACTTTCTCTACAGCTCTGTAACAAATTCTTGTTAAAAAGCTTATGCTTCTATTTACTTCATGCTAATCGAGAAAAAATTAGCAGAAATAGTCATATTGCTTACTTCCTTGTAAGTAGAAGCGAAATAAGGGAGTACCATAGGTTAAAGTGATAGTCAAAAGTTGGTTGATCTGTGACTGAAGTTCCTTTGTTTGTATGGATAGGAGTTGACAAATACATGTATGAGAAAAGTATAAGTTTTTCAAAGCTGAAACCAAAAACAAGGAATATCTAAAACACGGTCAACTCCGTGAAAAAAATGTAAATTACATAAATTGTGTGTTTCAACATGCTCTACATTTTTTGTGCAATAAGTTTTTGTCCATCTCTTATGGCTTAGCTGTTATGCAAAATTCTGTAAAATGGACCCAAACTAGTCTTAAGAGGCTATTCCCAGAGAATTCAATATATACATATTATTTGTCAGGTAAATATCTTTAATATACGATATTTTAATCAATATCGTTAGAGCCATTTTTGAGAAAATAAAAATGTTCGAAAAAAGTTCCATTTAAGGGTAGTTTTGAGTGGGGGATTATCTTGAAAAATCTTCGTGTCGCTCGGATCCTTAAGTACCAAGTTTGGATGTTAACGGACTTGTCGTTTTTGAGCTATGTTGGCCACAGACACACACAGGCACCTACACACGCTCACACGGACCCTTTTCCAAAAATGCTCTTTTTTGATTCATGTGGACCCAGAACATGCATTTCCAGTGAAATCTCGGTATCGAATTTTAGGTGGAATGCAATACCTTCTTTATACACTGTGTATATAGTACGTGTAGAGAAAGTAAAAATTTCTCTCTCCATGGCACGACAGCTCACGGGGAGCCTTGGCCTACCGCCCGGCCGCTGCGTCCCCCATCTCGGTCCACTACAGACGTCATGGATGGGGTGCAGTATTGGAGGGTGAGACGTGGTCAGCGCCTCGAACCCCTCCCTGCCGGTTAATGCGGTCCTCACGACCTGGAGCCGCTACTTCTCAATCAAGTAGCTCCTCAATTGGCCCCCCAGGGACCTCACGAGGCTGAGTGCACCCCGGTCCAGGTCTCCCAGCGGGCGAAAAATCCTTATGCCGGTACTGGTGATCGAACCCAGGTCTCCCGCTTGGTACGCAAAGTAAAAATTTAAGGACACAAATAAGAAAAAAGTCGGAATATGGCCAGAAAGTAAACCAGCTCTGGTAGGAGAGTTTCTAAAAGATTTCTGCGAATATATGAATGCTATTGAGCTAGAAAGTGTATAATATCTAAAACAAAGTAGTAACTTAGCCACGCATAAACAAAAACAAAAAAATAGCCAGATTCGCAAAACATATGTAAGGAAAAATGAATATTAAACATAGGAAATCGGACATGTAGTATTACTACAGTAATGGAGCAAGTGAATGAATAAAGGTACTTAAAACTACGTGCTAAGAAACTCAAAATTCCTCTTTTGGATTCGCGGATCCTAAAATAAGCATTTCCGGCGAAATCTCGGTATCTAATTTTCGATGCCACAGCACAAAGAATGTGAAACGAAAAACGTATATACCTAACTTGTTAAGGCATTACATATCCAACCATGGACCACGCCTCTCTATTCCCGTTCACTCAAGATGAATTTCGAAATGTGGCTCATCACGGCTGAAGTTTGACGCTGGTATGACGTGTATGTTATCATTTCCTTCTTCTGTTGTATATGCCCTGTAGCGCTGCCTTGATTCCGGCAAAATGTGCTGCTTTGTGAAACACTGATTATATGACAAGGCGTCTGTATGTTCAGTGTCTTGTAGATTTTTATGAAGGATCCATTCATTAGCTATTTCCACATATTAAAAATAACTGATATATGACAGTCAAAGGATATTCATTGTCGTTTCATACAGGCTGTATCAGCTACTTCCATAACATCTTATTCTCCTGCTAGCGGAACCCACAACTCCGCTATCGTCGTATTAATTTCACAAATTCTCTACTTAGGGTAATATATATCTGTGAAATTTTAAAAATCCACAGTTTGCAAATTGTATACCAATTACTCTTAATAATAAACGTCATATATTTGCCAAATATCAATATTCTAGCTTACATGGTTATTTTAATAATAGTTTTACTTGTTAAATTCATTGAATTAATAAAAAAGCAATCATATGATGCATTTTAAAAATATTCACATAAAAATTCCAGTTTTACAGTAAATGAGTTTATAAATAAATCTGTCATATTTTTATTTTCTCTATACGTACTATGTAGACAGTGTACAGAGCAGTTTTTGTATTGCACCAACAATTTTGGTACGGAGATTTCGCCGGAAATAAATGTCTTGGGATCCCCAGAAAAAACATTTTATAAAAATGTCCTTATGTGTGTATGTGTTTCTCTGGATAGCATAGCTGGTTAAATACCAAACGTGATATGTAAGTTTAGTATCTTCTAAGGATGCAATATGAAGATTTCCAAGATCATCCCTCTCACCCCACTGACCTTTACATGGAAAAGGTTTCGAAAATTTGTGTTTTCTCAAAAACGGACTAACACTTTTTATTAAAATTTCTTATATGCAAGATATTTACATGATAAATAAGATGAATATATTGAATTTTCTAGAAATAAGACGTCTTCATTCTGAATGTTGCATAACTGGTAAACCGTAAGATGTAGACAAAATGTTATGCTGCTTCTCAAAGGCACATTAAAGAAAAATTTTATTTTTCAAAATATTCTACAATTTAAAAAAAAATAATCATTTAGTTTTGAAAGCTACTATATATAACTCCATGACACGACAGCTCACAAGGAACCTTGGCCCGCCGCGTCCCCCATTTCTGTCCAGGATAGACGTCATGGATGGGGTGCAGTATTGGAGGGTGAGTCGTGATCAGCGCCTCAAATACCTCCCGGCCGGTTAATGAGGTCCTCTGGAACCGCTACTTCTCCATCAAGTAGCTCCTCCATTGGCCTCCCAGGGACATCACGAGGCTGAGTGCACCCCGGTCCGGGTCTCCCAGCAGGGGAAAAATCCCAACGCCGGTACTGGGAACCGGACCCATGTCTGCAAATTTGAAAGCTACTATATATAATAATTTTCCTCAAGTAATTGTGGCTAATATAAGAAATTTTAGTATAGAATATATATCTATTTGTAAATTCATATCCTGTGAAAAAGGATTTTTTGTATGTGAATGTGTTCCATAATGCAACACGTGGTTCAATGTTATTAGAACAATAAATTTAGAGTATAAAAATTATTATTTAAATAGCCATTCCAGCTAGAATTTTGATCCAAGGCAAAAATATCACAATTATCGTGTGTAAAAAATCGTATGTGCTACACTCACATGACTTTCTCTAGCTCCTCCACAAACAAACTTCTTAGGAAAGAGTATTCTTCTTTATACACCATACTAATCGAGATAAAAATTAGCAGAATTTTCTTATTTCTGAGTCCCTTATAAGTAGAAGGGAACTACAGGAATGCGCTGCGCTAAAGTGATAGTAACATGTTTTAAAAGCTGTTTTCATGCTAGTATCATTGCAAATCGTTTCTTGGTTGGCCTGGAATATAACAAAAGAAAACCCGACACTTCGTGTCTGAGAAAAGTATAAGTACTTTACAATTGAAACCAATAACAAAGAAAATCTCGGAAACGATTACCTCTATAACAAAAATGTAAGTAATATAAACTGTGTGTTTTGACTAAATCTACGTTTTTGTGTAGTAAGTTTTTGTCTATCTCTTGCGGTTTATCAGTTGAGAAAAATTCGTAAAAACTCATCCAGAATCAAGAGGTCTTCGGAGGCTATTGCCGGAAAATTGAAGGTATACAGTTTATTTAGGATGTAAATGTCTTTAATGTACAGGATTTTAATTAAAATCGTTTAGGCCATTTTTGAGAAAATAAAAATTTTCCAAAAATTTTTCTTGTAAACGGTAGTTTGTGGAAGGCAGATTTTCTTGAAAAACTTTGCGTTGCATTCCTTGGAAGATACTAAACCTAAATACCAATTTTGGTATTTAACGGTGTTTACATTTTTAAGCTATGTTGTCCTTTCTCTAAAGATGTTTTTTTCGGACTCTGGAAATATCAAAACATATATTTCCGGTGAAATCTCGACATCTAATTTTTGGGTGGAATACAATACCTTCTCTATCCACTATGTACATTGAACATGTGGACCAAAGGATATAAAATGGTATACATTATAACTAGTACTTTTCAAATGTTACTTATGCATCACCTTAACGTTTAATTTGGATGATTGGGTATATGATGCCTCTGAGAGTTTGAATGCAAAACCACCAAACATTTTACCCACTTAAGTGTGGTTCAGCGTGATTTAAACGCTGAGTGCAGTGAAATCAAGTTTTAATTATGGAGAAACCGTGACGTGTAGGTATCTATCTCATTTACTCTCTATACGCAACGTTAGTTAG
This sequence comes from Hymenopus coronatus, assembly GCA_030762935.1. Taxonomy (NCBI): domain Eukaryota; kingdom Metazoa; phylum Arthropoda; class Insecta; order Mantodea; family Hymenopodidae; genus Hymenopus; species Hymenopus coronatus. Next base: position 83,661,052 of record CM060895.1, read on the forward strand.
CTTTATACGCTTAGGCAAAAGCAGAGAACGTTTATAATTAAATGATGCTGAGCTGAATAACATTACCTTCACGCTATATACCTAAACAAGCCGTAAGGAGAGTGTGTTCTATAATTAAAACTTAAGTAATTTACTCGCGTGTTCTTGGAAATAATTGGTATACATCGGTAACAACATTATTGACATCAGATTACCGTAAAACAGGGTAAAATGCGACTACTTCAGTGCTGAAGCACGGGTGGCAGATTTGAAGCATAAGACCCCTTTGCATTCGTGCTAAATCTTAAGTAGAAATTTTCTCGCGCTTGCGATTAGTTGGAAATAGTAATCGACTTTTATCTCAGGGCGTTTTACTGGACTTGTGCTTTACAGATCCAGACTACTTGGCGATTTCTTAAATAATCCATCACCAGGATTTTTACTTCTTCTTCACGTACTATGCACATAGTGTATAAAGAAAGAATGGCATTGCACCCAAAAATTCGATACCGAGATTTCACCGGAAATACATGCTTAGGGTCTCCCTGAATCCAAAACAAAAAACATTTTTAGCAAAAAGGTCCATGAATGTGTCTGTGGACAGCAGACCTCAAAAACGAAAGGACCGTTGAACACCAAACTTGGTATTTAAGTTTGGTATCTTTCAAGGATGCGACAGGAAAATTTTCAAGAAAATCCCCCGCCCGCAACTACACTTTACATGGAAACATTTTTGGAAAATTTGTATTTTCTCAAAAATGGCTATAACGATTTTGATTAAAATACCGTATATTAAAGATATTTACCTGACAAATAAAATGTATATCTTGAATTTTCTGGGAATGACTTCTGAAGATTACTTTATTCTGAATGAATTTTATGGAATTTTGTAAAACCGTAAGAGAGACAAAAACTTATCTAACAGAAAATATAGCTCTTTTAAACACACAATTTATGTTGTATACATTTTTTTCGTGGAGTGGATCGTTTTGAGACATTCTTTGTTATCGGTTTCAGCTTTAAAATTCTTTTATTTTTCTCAATTGGATTTTGTCAACTCCTGTCCATACAAAGGAACTTCAGTCACGTAGCAACCACGTTTTGATTAATACTTCAGTCTATACTTACTTCCCTTCCACTTGCATGAAAGCAAATAATAAGACTTTTTGTGCTATTTTCTCTCCGTTAGCATGAAGTAAAAAGAAGCATAAGCTAAAAAGCAGAGATTTAGAGAAAAGGAACATATTAATTTTTTTTTGGAATTGGAGTTTATTCACAAGTATCTCATATAATTCTTACACAAAACTTCAATCGCTCGATGCTTCAATTATGTGATTTATTCGAACGCAAATATTCTTTCTAATTTAATTGATTCCTTAGAATAATATGCTTTCACTTTTTAATACAAATAAACGGAAATTATTCAACGACCCCGCTGAAAATATTTGAGCACATAAAATTCCACGCGAATACTTTAAATGCACGCGTATTATATAGATTCGCCGTCAATTTCCAAGTGGCATTTTCACCCTCACTCGATGGATACAAAGTGGTCTTTTACATGCTTGTGAAAAACTTCTTTTTTAATAAATGGTTTCACAACCAAGAAAATCAAAGCGTAACTATGATACTTTTTACAAATGAACAAAATCACAGACAGAAAATCAAAATACTTATACATGACGAAAGCGCAAGGAGTAATAAACATTTGAACATCAAATAATATAAAAATGGAAATGAAATTCACAAGATGTCGGCAGAGGATAGGATAGAAAGTTGCCTAAGTGCTCTGTTGAAAGATTATTACTTTCTCTACATAATATATGCTACGTAAGTAGAGAAGGTATTCCACTCCAACCAAAAATTCTGTTCCGAGATTTCAACGGAAATGCACGTTTTAGGGTACCCTATATCAAAGAAAACAAACTATGTGTTCCACTCACACGAGTTTTCCTAATTGTTCCATAAAAAAAAAATCCTTATAAAAGATTATATTATGTGCGTCATGCTAATCAAGATAAACATTACCAAAAGCGATTCCATTACTCTCTTCTTTGTAATTGGAAAGGAAATAAGAGAGTACACTAAGTTGAATCGATGATCAGATCTTTTAAAAGCCGGTCACTAAGTGAAACAATTGAAATTCGGTTCTCTTTACTTGCTCGGAGTAAACAAACTAGAGACGAAAAGAAAGATATCTGCCGTTTGAGAAAAGTATAAGTACTTTAAAATTGAAACAAATATCTCCGAATAGCTCTAAAGCGGCTAAATCTACAAAAAATATATATGACGTAAAGTGCGTGTTTTAATAAGATCTACTGTTTTATGAAATATGTTTTTGTCTAGTTCTTACGGTTTACCATTTATATAAAAGTTATACAAAAGTCATCCAGAATAAACAGGTCTTCAAGGACTATTCCCAGAAAATTCAAGATTCATTGGTCATGAAAATATTTTATACAAAAGAAATTTTAATAAGAATAGTTAGAGCCATTTTTGAGAAACTCAAAGGTTTCGAATAATGCTCCATGTAAAGGGTAGCTGATAGTGTGGAAACTTTATTTTTGAATTGCGCTACTCCCAGACACTATACACGGAACGTTTTCTAATGGGATTCAGGGGTCTCGAAAATGTATTTCTGTTGAAATCTCAGTATAGATTTTTTGGGTATGGGTTTACCTTTCAACTATACTGGCAGCTACGTAAGCACTGTTCGTAAACTTGTCCACATGTGTATCGATCCAGGAGACAGGTTAGAGGCGGTAAGCCGCGCCGTGGCCGAGTGGTTAGACCACTCGCCTTTCATCAGGGCGCCTCGGGTTCGATCCAAGCTGACTGCATATGGGATTGTGATGGACCCAGCGGCGCAGGGGCATGTTTTCTCCAGGTTCTTCGGTTTCCTCTGCCATCGCAGTCCACCGGTGCTCCATCTTTATTCCATGTATCATCAGGGTCATCGCCTGCGGTGCCATATTAGTAAAAGTGGGCTTTAAAGAATATTTAAAATGTAATAAATAAAAAACTGTTTAAAAAATCTGATATGCTCCGTTCACATGACTTTCTCTACATCTCTGTAACAAATTATTGTTAAGAAGCATATTCTTCTATCTACTTCATGCTAATCGAGATAAACATTAGCAGAAACGCTTTCTTTTAAGTAGAAGGGAAGTAATGCAATACCCTAGGCTAAAACGATGGTCAAATGTTTCAAAAAGCTGGTTGCTATGTGGATGAAATCCGTTTCTTTGTATTCCTAGCAGTTGCAAATTCCAATATGTCAAAAAACTGAAACGAATACTGAGAATATCTCAAAATTGGTCGGCTCACCAAAAAAAAAAAAAAACAAAAACAAAAAAAAAACCGTATATAATATAAATTGTTCGTTTCAACGAGATTTACATATTTTATGTTGTAAGTTTTTGTCTATTTATTACGGTTTACTAGTTATGTAAAATCCAGCGAAACTTATCCAAAATCAATAGGACTTCACAGGCTATTCTAAGAACATTTCCTGTAAACATCTTAAATATAATCAAAATCGTTAGTGCTATTTTTGAGAACATCAACATTTTCGAAACTTTGTCAATGTAAAGGGTAGTTTGGGGTAAGGAAATTTTCCTTATAACATTCGTGTGGCATCCTTGGAATATACTAAACTTATATACCAAGTTTGGTACTTTACCGACTTTTCGTTTTTGAGTTATCGTGTTCACAGACATACGGACTCTCGTACACACACGGACCTTTTTTCTAAAACCTGATGTGTTCCATTCACATGAATTTCTCTACATCGCTGTAACAAATTATTGTTGAAAAGCGGGTTCTTCTATGTACTCTAAGTTAATCGAGATAAACATTAGCAGAAATTGTCTTGATTACTTGATTCATTGTAAGTAGAAGGAAAATAAGGGAATACACCAGGCGAAACCGTTAGTCAAATCTTTTAAAAGTTGGTTGCCATGTGGTTGAAATCAGTTTCCAGACAGGACCAGGAGTTTACAATTCTTCGTGTGAGAAAAGTATAAGTATTTTAAATCCACGAAAACAACGTATATGACAAAAATGTTGTGTTTTAACGTGATCTAAATTTTTTGTGTAGTAAGTTTTTGTCTATCTCTTACGGTTACGCAAAATTCATTCAGAACAAAGAGGTTTCCATAAGCTATTCCCAGAGAATTCAATTTTATTACTCCTGTAAATATTTTAATATACGGTATTTTAAACAAACTCGTTAGTCGATAAAATCAATTTTGAAAAATTTTGAGTTATAGTGTTCATAGGCACATGGACACACACGTGGATCTTTTTATAAAAATGCATTTTTTAGATACAGATTACGTTAAAACGTTTATTTCCAGTGAAATCTCGGTATCGAGTTTTCGGGAGGAATGCAATACCTTCTCTATACACTACGTACATACTACGTGAAGAGAAAGTGAAAAGGGCATACTACGTGAAGAGAAAGTGTAAAGGGTAGAGGCACGATCCGCATGTGCATTTGAGTACTTACAAGTTACATTACTAATTTGCGCATTTAAGCAATAGTTCTTAAAGAACAGAGAGAGCTAAGTATGCACAAGTATTTTAACGGCTGCATGACTCTGATGTAACAGGCACTACTTCAAGGGACTCCTAGCGCCACTTGTGCCTCTAGTGAGACGTTTACTAACTCTGTGTGTAAATACTCTGTTACTCGCATCAAGCTGAGAAGGCATTCACATGTTTACATAGCAAACAGAAACAAGTGAATAGGCGTACGTCTCAAAACATGCAACAGTGAACATTTTGGAAATGTGTTTTATACCTTTCTGATTTCCTAAGAATGTACTTGAGAGATACCTCAAGATATTCATTTTCTAACTTAAGAACTGGATTGAATTTAATTTAATTTATGGACATTATTTACGTTTTATGAGAGAGGTGTTCCATCCGTTTGTTAAAAATGTATTGGATCGGTTGTGGGAGTTTGATAATCCGGTTTACGAAGTGAGTATTAAGTAAAGGAACAAAAAAACAAGACAAATGCCTAAACTTCCAAAATAATCAAATCTCCCAAGAGGTAAAATGCGTTTTAATTATTATTTTTTCTACACGTACTATGCGCAAAGTGTATAGAGAAGGTATTGCATTCCACCCAAAAATTCAATACTCAAATTTCACTGGAAATATACATACGGTCCCTGCATCCAAAATAAACATTTTTAGAAAAAGGTCCACATGTTGTGTCCGTAAATATTTGAAAACGATACTGAAAAACCAAAAGTCGGTAAAATACAAATCGCGCCATTTCGAGCTACCCTTTACTTGAAAAGTTTCCAAAATTTTGATTTACTCAAAATGGCTGTAACGATTTTGATTAAAATGCCGAGTGCTGAAGGTTTTAATATGGAAGAGTAAAATGTAATCCTTGAATTTTCTGGTAATAGTCTCTGAAAACCTGTTAATTTTTAATGAATTTTTCTGAATTTTAAATAACTAGTAAGCCATAAGAGACACAAAAACTTACTACACAAAAAGGTAGATCTCGTTAAAACTCACAATATATGTCTTATACAGTTTTACTTTCTTTGCACTTATTTACTATGTACATAGTGTAAAGAGAAACTATTGTATTGCACCCAAATATTACATCCCAAGATTTCACTTGAAATACATATTTTCAGACCCTCAGCATTTAAATAAGCATTTTTAGAAGTCCGTTAAATACCAAACTTGGTATTAAGGTCATTATTTTCCAAGGATGCGACATAAAGATTTTCAAGAAAATTAACCCCACCCGCAACTATACTTTACATGGGAAAATTTTCGAATATTTTGATTTTCTCAAAAAATGGCTAACGATTTTGATTAAAATATCCTATATGAAATATATTTACCTGATAAATAAAGTGTATATCTTGAATTTTTTGTGAATACTTTCTGAAGACAACTTTATTCCAGATTAATTTTACGGAATTCATAACTGGCATACCGTAATAGATAGAAAAAATCTTACTTAACAGAAAATGTAGAGTTGGTTAAAAGATATAATTAATGTTATATAATTTTTTTCCTGTAGTGAATCGTTTTTTGAGATATTCATTGATATTGGTTTCAGCTTTAAAAGTCATACCTTTCTTATACGGGAATTTGTCAACTCCTGTTCATACAAATAAAGGAACTTCAGTCACATAGAACCAGCTTTTGACTAATACTTTAGCCTATGCTACTCCCTTATTTCACTTCTTCCTGCATGGAAGCAAGTAATAAGACTATATCTGCTAACTTTTTCTCAATTAGCATGAAGTAAAAAGAAGCACAAGCTTTTTAACAATAATTTGTTGCAGAGATGTAGAGAAATTCATGTGAATGGAACACACCAGCTTTTAACTAAGGAATTGAATTGAATTTTATTTATGGATATTCTTTATTTGCCATAATTCTCAGTTATGTTTTGTGAGGGAGTGTATTAGATCCGTTTGTTAGTAGTGCATTGGTTAGGTTTGTGGCCGTGTACTAATGAGTGTATGGGGTGATTAGTAAGTAAAAAGAAACAAATGCCTAACCTGCCAAAATAATCAAATCTCCCATTCTATATTGGAGGTAAAATATATCTTAATTTTTCTCGGAAGCCTCTTATCAGGTTTGAGGTTCTTTTACGTACCGTAAATCTATGCCGCGAGACTGCCTGTTTTATTCCTCTTCCGAAAGAATCCATGCTAAATATTTTTACTACTGAAATATATTCATCGCCCTCCACCGGGTTCGAACTCACTAAGTTCATGAACCAGAACCTGGCATGTTGTTCCTACACAGCGGAAGATGCCAATCTTTTCTCATGGTTGGATAGGTAGAGTTAGCCTGAAAAATTCATTGCCATAGCCGGAATTTGAACCACGTATTTCCCAGTTTCTAGCCGGTTGCGCTACCACTAAGCTACCATAGCAACATACCGGCACGACATTAAATTTCGAACTGACTCGCATGTTTCCTGGTAAATCACAAGGTGATCTCAATGACGTAAGTAATTTAAGTTCAGGATTCATAGTACAACCATCTATTATGGTCATTTAGTGTTGATTTAATTGTTGTTGTTGTTGTTTTCACACAAGCCGTGTGTAGGACAGGAATTGGATAGGTAGAGTATACTGGTAGAGTCTCATGGTTATCTCGGTTATGCATGTCCCAAATAGAAACTGAGTAATCCAGTTGGTTAAGAGCTTTATGAACTCAAGGTCCAGACAGATGATTTTTAAGTGTGCTTAAAAGTGACAGCCCCATATCAGTAGATTTATGGCATGTTAAAGAACCCCTACAGTGCATGCAGCTTCTAATGTTAAATAAGAACAGGGTATATACAATTACAAAACTAGCTATTGGTGAATAATAATAAGTGAATTGAAGAATTTGAAACTGCTTTTCAATCTTCTTTATTCTCTCAAAAATAAAATCTCTGCAACTGAATTGGAAAACATTTTAACATTATGGCTTGAGCTGTTCCTGTATACGAGATCACGGGCTCTAATACAAACCTCTCTCTAAGAATTTTTCAAAGCAACTCATGCTTAAACTGCTACGAAATTAGGATATACAACCAAAAACTTCTATAATAAAAGGTTCTACCAATTTAGCTATACTATTACTCTCGCAACACGAATGCACTGATATTTAATATTATGCGTACACTGACGCGCATAAAAAGTGGCCTATTCCTCTAAATCACAATAGGTTTTGTCTGCGTAAGGTTTCCAGCTTAGGTAGTCGACCTTATACTCCAGCCGGCTGATATCAGTTCTCTATGTGGCTGGCCTAGAAAACTACTCTTGACATTGAAGGATGTTACAATCTGTCTGGATAGGAACCGAAGGGGTGTTTTGAATACCGCCTCTATTAAAGAGTATCACTAGGATTGATAAGTAAAAATCTGATGTGTACCATTCACGTGACTTTCTCTACATCTCTGGAACAAACTATTCTTAAAAAGCTTACACTTCTATTTACTTCATGCTAATCAGAAAAAATTAGCAAAAATAGTTTTATTACTTGCTTCCATGTAAATAGAAGCGAAATAAGGGAGTACCGCAGGTTAAAGTGATAATCAAAAGCTGGTTGCAATGTCACTGAAGTTCCTTTGTTTGTATGGACAGCAGTTGGCAAATTCCTGTATGACAAAAGTTTTTCATAGCAGAAACCAAAAACAAGAAATATATAAAAAACGATGAACTCCACGAAAAATAAGGTGTATAATATAAATAGTGTGTTTTAACGTGCTCTACATTTTTATGTAGAATAAACTACTCTTAAGAGGCTATTCCCAGAAAATTCAAGATATACATTTTATTGTCGGGTAAATGTCTTTAATATATGATATTTTAATCAAAAACGTTAGAGCCATTTTAGAGAAAATCAAAATTTTCGAAAAAAGTTTCATGTAAAGGGTAGTTTGGGGTGGGGGGATTTTTCTCAAAATCTTCTTGTCGCATCTCTGGAAAATACTAAACTGAAATACCAAGTTTGGTATTTACCAACTTTTCATTTTTGAGTTATCGTGTTCACAGACACACGAACACACACACACACACACACACACACACGGACCTTTTTGTGAAAATGCTTTTTTGGATATAGGGGACCCTAAAACATATTTCCGGTGAAATCTCGGTATCGAATTTTGGGTGGAATGCAATACCTTCTCTATACCTACACATGTATATGTAAGTGTAGAGAAAGTAAAAAAAGCTATAACAATGCAATATAATTCGACCTTCTAAATGAAGATATGAAGAATTATTTCCTTATGTGGGTAAAATGGACAAAAGCTACAAACTTAATTTGAGTGTCTTCATCAGTGACATATACATGTAATACAGCAGCTCCATCGTCATTAAGTTTATTAGGATAAATTGAATTATTGAATAGTTTAATTGGTTATAGGTTAAAATTATTGCCGGCATCCAACAATAAAATAATACAAAGAAAACTACATTAAGAAAATCGTAATGCAACTTTAAAATACAAGATTCAGGCACATTAAAGCATAAAAATACAAATATTGAACTTCGTCTTTATTTCCAGGGCTTTTGTATACTTTATTTTGTATCAAAATTCAATGACGTATTGCTTTAATGGTGCTAAGCCAGTGAGAACTTGGTCAACTGACTGTATGACATCCTTTGACAGTCCGGCCATATTTTTACCATCTCTATACATACTATGAACATTATGTATAGAGAAGGGTTTGTATTTCACAGGAAATACATATTTTTGTACTCCCTAAATCCAAAAATATATTTTTATAAAAATATTCCTTGTGTCTGTCTATGTGTGTCTGTGTGTGGTGTCTGTGGGCAGCATAGTCCGTTAAGTACCAAATTTAATATTTGAGTTTAGCATCTTCCAAAGATGCGACACGAAATTTTTCAAGAAAATCCCTCCACCCGCAACTACCCTTTATATGGAATAAATTTCGAAAATCTTGGGTTTCACCAAAATGGCTTTAACGACATTGATTAAAAACCTTTATATTCAACATGTTTACATGCCATATATATCCTGAAATTTCTAGAAACAGCCTCTTTCTGAATTTTGTATTCCTGGTATAAAAATGTACTATATAAATTCCTTAAAACAAACAATTTATGTCACATACATAATATTCCTGATTTCAGTTTTAAAATACTTTTATTATATGGGAACTTGTCAACTCCTGTCCATGCAAAGAAACGTATTTCAATTCCATGGCAACCATATTTTAAAATACATACTGTCGGCTTTGTCTAGTAACCTCCTATTTTCCATTTACTTGTAAGGAACTGTGTAATAAGACGGTTTCTGCTATTGTTTATATCGATTAACATGAAGTAGACACAAGAGAAAGCGTTTACACTATAATTTGTAACAGGATGCAGAGAAAGTCATGTGAATAGATCAAATCAGATTGTTGGAAAAGTAAAGCATCCTGATAATCTGTTGTGAAGGGCAAATATGTGAATGTATTTGTCAGTACTAACATAAATAGTTGCATTCCATAATGAGCCATCGTTAATGCTCGTCAGTCTACATTTGCATGCAAGTTGAAAATTATATTTTCTCATTAATTCTTGTCCCATACTAAACGATTATTAATTTCATCTCCCGCGATGTAAAATGTCCCAGATTGGGTATAATTACTCTCGCTTCATATTGAAATTCCAAACACAGCCCTTTAATATAACCTTAACTTAGTCATGCAAATATATTCTAGCCACACTCCAGGCAAGGTTCGACCTTTTGACTTCAGCAGCACCTTTCTCTAAGAGCGAAATCATTTAGGAATTTGCAAGAAGATGGCAGCTGATACTCTTGTAAGAAAGATGAATGGATACACGAGTGGTTGGGGAAACCGCCGCTGGGCTGCGCTGCCAGCAGGAATGCCATTAATCACTTGCTCTACCGGTGGAGAAGAATTCCGAGGCGGTGCGTTATATCTTCTCCGATATCACGGTGTCCGATGAGATTGTCTCTTCAGGCATGAGAGGCGTCCTTAATAGCACGCTTTCCTTACACGTCTTTATCGGCTATAAGAGGCAAAAAGTCTTCATCGATTATATAAGATTAATTTTTGGGGGATTCTGCCTTTGCTTGTATTCACACTATATGGGAAGTTAAAACAAATGAGAACTTTATAGAAAAAATTGCTTAATCTCGCATAAGAATGCCAGGAGTTCCAGCTTAAGTCACAGTTTTCTCTGGTTTTGTTGCTTAATTTTGTCGTACCTAAAATTAATGTTCTAAACACTTCATTCTTTAATTATTCGCTGATACATTTCCACAAAATGTTTCAAACTGCTTCTATGATCTAATGTACAACATTCTGGTTTTTAAACCCAGAAGTCCCGCTTTTGGGTCCCGATTAAGTTTGGAAATTGTTCTTGTTCCAGAATCATATCCTATTCCCTATAGTGTCTACAGTATGCTTACAAAATTAAATGTCATAGTTTCCAATTTAAAATTTAATGAAGAAACTTAAAAAAACGTACAATTTAGAGTATTAAAACAGCATCAGTAAGTCGTTTTTCAGGCCAAACCTCCCGATATGGCTATAGAAATTAAATTGGGAAACCACTAAATAATCACTAAAAAGTAATTTAAATGAAAAGAAACCCCGGTAAAAGCAGATGGATTCTTTTCAGGAGAAAAACTCATTTACACGGCTTTCTTCGGACACGAAGTAAAGCCGTTAATCCGGTGTCGTAGATTTATGGCACGTAAAAGAACTTCAAGGCTGATAAAGAGGCCTTTGAGCAAATTTAGCGGTCTTTCACACCAAATATAAAATAGGACACTGCAGCAGTTAAAGAACATTCATAAATAAAACCCAATTTAATTTTAATTTAATTTTTGTCAAAACTTTATGGAACTTATAATTTTCTGAAATATTCCTTGTTATTTATTTGAACATTTACATATGCCTTATTTAAAAGGGATGCTGTTATTCTTTTTTCTTTTTTCTGGTCAAGCAAACAGAACAGATTTCAAAGTCGTCCATCACATAGTGATCAGCGTTTAAAAGATTTGACTATAATTAATCCTAATGTATTTTTATTCACTTATATCTGCAATGGAACATACCAATTTTGACAAATTTATATCTGAATTAAATGAAGTAGATACAAAAGTACTCCTTTTTAAGAATGGCTTGTTGAGAAATGGATACAAGGCATGTAAATGTAAACATCTATTTTTAAATGAAGTATTTTGCTTATATTTATGCAAAAGCCATAGATAAATAATTTTAATTACTGAATTGAGAGTGGTTCATAAACACAGATATTTTATTTTTGGGTGTTCGTATTATTACAAGCAATAAAATGCCTTACATAAGATTGATTTTATACTTTTACGCTAAAAGAGATAAAAAATCTAAACTCATACAGTAAGAATCACAAAAATAACAAACCAAAAGAACAATCAAAATAACCGGAAGCGGTCCTTCTAGTCTAGGCAGTTTATTAATATTTGTGATTCCTTCCCTGCTGCCTCTTGTAAGTTCAACATATCTAATACCCCTGCGGGAATGACGTGCTGCAAACCCGCTTTGTACGGATGTCGGAGAAGTTGCCGCATGATTAGTTATACAGTTTTCATTTTTTACTTTCTCTATTCAAGGAGGAAATCTATAACTTTTGATATAAAGATACTTACTTTATATAAAGTGTGTTATGAATTTTATATTTCAGGGAAAGGTTAAGGTATAATGTTGTTAATAATAATTCACTTTAATGATAGTTATCAAAGAGAAAATATGTGAAAAATAAATTGTGCTGGTTATCTGTGCACATTCGCTGAGTACCAGTAGTGTAGGTTATTAGTTTTCCTAAATTTTGTTATATTCTAGTGGTTTGTTAGGCAACATCTGGTTACGAGTTATTTGGGTTTCTGATTTCCAGTATTTAATAATAATTAGTTTTATGTTAGTGAAAATTTTTTAAAATTACTAAGGAGAAATTTATAAGCTTACTTTTATTTTACGTTGTTTTATATATTTTTGGTTTTCTTTATGAAACAATCTAATGTAGTAAATACATTATAGAGTTTGCAATCTACATTCTGTTATAGGGACATAGATGCCAGGATTTTGTATTACAATTTTTATTTTATTTTACCCTGTTTTAGTAGACAGAGATTGTATTGCATTCCACCAATATTTTTGTATCAAGATTTCAATTTAAATGCATGTTTTCAGTTCCAGATTTACTATAAAATAAAGCTTTTTTATAAAAGGTGCTTGCATATGTGTTTGTCTATGCATTTTCTTGTCTATGTACAGCTTAATCTAAAAACGAAATCTGATGTGTTCACATGACTTTCTCTTTATGTCTGCAAACAAGCTATTCTAACATCAACATAATATTGATAAAGATATACATTACCAGATACGCAGTTCCGTATATGTAGAAGCAAAATGAAGGTACATAGTAGGTTAAAGCGACGGTCAAATCTTTGAAAGCTGTCACTATGCGATTGTCCTTGTGATTCGGTTGTCTTTCCATGGGCAGAAAAAAGTTTAAGTGTTTTAAATGTTAATACAATAACAGGGTATATTTATGAAATGGTAGTTTTACAAAAAATATATTATATAAACTGTGTGAATTAACGAGATCATCATTTTTGTGTAGTAAATTTGTGTTTATCTCATTCGGTTTATCAGTTATACAAAAGTAATCCAGAATGAAGGGGCCCTCAAAGATTATTCCCTGAAAATTCAGGATATACGTTATATTTTTCAGGCAAATATCTTTAATATACGATATTTATCAAAAGCATTAGTCATTGTATAGAAAATCGAGAATTTCGAAAAATGTTCCATGTAAGTCTGGGGACTGTTCTGAAAATCTTCTTGTCACATTCTTGGAAGAAACTAACTTTAAATACCAAATTTGGTATTTATTGGTCTTTGTTTTGAGCTATACCGACACAGACAAATACACACACTGACCTTTTTCTAAAAAAAAATCTTTTCAGTTTCAGAGGTACATGTATTTGCGTTGAAATTTCGGTAGATATCAAACTTCAAATTTAAGTTCATTTTCATCCAAAGAAGCTTTTGAAGGAACCGCCACCCCAAACTACACTTTATATGAAACATGTTTTTGTTTAGTGAAAAATAATTTATAATTCAGAAGTGATAAATGCAAATGTTGAATTGTGTGTGAACAGCCAGTGAACTTCTCTTCATTTTCAGTGAACATTTATATAATTCTGAATAACTGGTATATCACAAAACAAAACAAAAAAAGAGCTTACTGCGCGAAATGAAGATCCCTTTAAATACACTTCATTTTAAGTAATGTTTGTCAGGATATTCACTCTAATTGGTTGGCATTATTTAAGCATTTTATTTATTTGTGGAACTGCAGTCACTATTTACTTGTTTCTCGTGAAGTCTCCGAAATTATTGTGAATTAGAAAGCCAGCACATAGATACCCGGTTTTACTTCATTTATATGAACTACCAGGAAGCAAAGAAAGTATAGTATTCAAGGAAAAAATTCCACTGAACATTTTTGAAAACTCCAAAAGGAAAACATCGGACATAATCACTAGCTTGACTTTCGCTACCCTTGTCAAATTCTATATATCTATTCGTTATATGGAATAAATAAAATATGTATTATTGGCTAAACTAAATGGATTAACACATTTAAGTATACTGATCTTTTATATTATTATGGAAGTTAGGGGATCCTCTAGACAGCAAAATGGGTAAGCCCCATTGAATTCCAACTGGGGTGAGAAGGTTAAATTTCATAATTTTAAATAGAACCATAGTATAAATTAGATATATTTAGATACTCCTAATAGGTTAAGAAACTTTGTTTAAAGATTACTTTGGAAAATGTAAACTAGATAGCTTATATGCTTTTGAAATTATGTTTAATATACTCTGTTCACTATTAGGAATACAGATTATACATTCTAATCAAAATAATCAAGTTATATGCTGATTTTCTATTCACATGGGTGGGCCAGGTTCTCCAGATAACATACTGCGCCCCATGGGCTTCTAAGTGGGTTGAGAGGGATAAAATTCATAATTCTAATTCAAACCATGATATAAATGATATATTATGATAATCCTTAGTTAACAAACCCTTGTTTGAACTACTTTTAAATGGAAACTTGAGAGTCTATACGATATAGCCAATATCACATACTTTTCACCCTGTATTATTAAAGCACTCGTATAAAAAGTTATTCGTCTATTCATATCTATGTTTTTAACTATAATTATTTTTCGAAATTGTATCATATTAATTAAAAAGTAAAAATATAATTAATATTTACGGAAATTAATTCAAATATATAACGTTGGAAAAAAATAAGAATTGTAAACTTTCAAGCATGCTCTTCAAATATTCTTGGGAAAGTCATTGAATGATTTGAAAAGTTTACACTCAAAACAGAGGAATTACATTTTCTATTTTAATAATCTTTACATTTTACAGCGGCACATTCTTTGTATTGTATGATTTCCCAGGTATACAACATTTTAAAATAATACCGATCATTATGAAGAAAATTTTAGGGGCTACTATGAGAATATTTAAATGATTAGTAATTATTAATGATGCGAATGTTACATATTTTAGATAAATCTGCGTGATAAAATCGGCAAAGCATTGGAAGAGAAAGTTGAATAGGCAGAGTCAAACTGAAAAATTCAATGCCAGTGCCGGGATTTGAGCCAGAGATTTCCCAGTCTCTTGTTGGTTGCTCTAACCATTGTGCTACCAGGGAAACATGTCAGCTCAGAATTTGTACTGTCGTTATATAAATAGCAAATGCACAAAATTCCAGAGGGAACCGTTAAAACAAAGAAAGTTTCTAGGAAGAAAGATCCCAAAAAGCTGCAAAGAAACACTGGCATAGTTCACAATTTATTGGCTTTATATCTTTTAGGAATACTGATTTTATTCTTAGTGAAAGCTGCTTATAATAAGTTTTATATTCGTTACAGGCTTTGGATTAACAATTCTAAGCATAATCTTGTGATCAAAAGAAACGCCTAATTTTCCCGGTAAACAGTGGGTTTTCACAATTATAACAATTTAGACTCAGGAAACATTCCACCCTAGAATTTTGCGCACAAAAGAAAGACCACTTTTGCCTACCCTAGGCGGCTTCGCAGTAAACTTTGCTGTGCTCTTAAAGACGATCTGTCCCTCGGCAAATTTCCAGCTAGACTGAAACAGTCTCTCCCACAAAGGCCCACTGAAGAGCGCAAATATAAGTAGTTCGAAGTTTTCCCACCAGGTTGCAGCTAAAGCTCACAGACATCACTCTGAAGATGATAGCAAGTATTGTTTCTTCCATCAATTCGTGACGTCAGTGGATATAACTATATCTGGCTCTGGGGTAGACAAGCAGATCTCACATTAAATTCCTCAACTGACTCGCTTCCCGGTAAACTACAAGGTAATCTCAAATTATTTTTGACGACACAGCCCTTTGCAATTTACAATGTCATACCTGCTTAACTCCTAGGCTTCATAGTTTAACAAACTATTAGGTCAATTAATGTTTACCGGGAAAAATGAGAATAATTTGGGAAATTTAATGTTCTATTTGTATGTTTCCAGCTTTATGTGATTTATTACTAAATCTGAGACATTTCTTTATTCTTATACCGTATTGATTCTCAATAACTATTTTGCCATATGAATTCACCCTTGTAGTTGTATTTCAAACCCAACGTACCGCATATTTTTACTCTTATCTTAATATATTTTATTTTCTTATCATTTGATCTTTTTTGCTATGCCTTCCTTTATCTTTCATCACGCTTACTTACCGTCGCATCATTCCAGGAACAGTTTTTCGGGAGAGTTATATCTCATAATTTACTTTTTACAACTTCTAAGTTGCATTCTCGCTTTTACTCTAGTCCCAAAGCAGGCATTCCTGCAGGAAACTTTCACAGATGCACTGCTTTATCTTCTAGTTCAACCTAAGATTAAAGGAGATAGATTGAAAAGCTCCTTAAGTCCTTGAGAAAAGAAAGGAAAAGATTTACTCATTTTATACTATATATTATCAATATTTTTTATCTTATTGGAAGATGAACAGGCAACAGGGAGTTCCAGGGGAAGAGGACTGGACTGCGTGAAGGAAGACCCTATAACGATGAGTTAACAGAAAAAAGAATCAAATTATTTTAGCATTATTCTTTATTTCATTTAATTTTATTTATTTTTGTCATCTTTCTTTGCTATTCCCATTTTACGTTTTGCCTGATTTTGTTCTTTTCTTATTTTGTGTTTTTAATTTTTAGAAGGAGTCTTCCACTCAGCAACAAGATCCGAGATAAGTTGGATAACTCTTGTTCCAGAGCATGCACTTCCAGTGACAGTGCCCCAAAGGGTCTCTCACCCATTTAATATGCAGAAAAATTGTGAATCAAAGAGTAATATAAGTAGAATATAAGTTAATGTTACCATAGGAAAATTACCAAAAATGATTAAAAGTTGAGTTTTAAATGTGTGCTTTTTATCTTAACATATTTTACTTCCATTGTCTGTATGTGTAGTCACCCAGTATGTGGAAATGTAGAAATTATGTCACACGATTTTTTATGGGTCCCTGTAGAAAAGAACAGGCACCCCTTGTCAAACTTCTAAGCTCATTTGTTTGATTTCTGTTATTTTCTGCGATTTTGAAGATTCAAATAGTTCCACACGATGGGATTTCATTTAAATTTAGCTAAAATTTATAAGATAGAATTAAAAACCTACTAATTAAAAAAGTTTTTTTTATTTTTTTTATTTTTTTTTTTAAATGTTGATATTTTAGATATTTATGAGAATATTATCCTTTATTGTCATACTAGATTATCGAAAATGTCGAATGTGTTTTGTTCGCAGGGCTTTCTTCATCAGTTCTGCAAATAATTAACTGGTCTTACAAAGGATTGTTTACTATGTACTACGTAAAGAAGGTATTACACTCCGCCCACAAATTCGATACCGAGTTTTCACCGGCAATCACTTTTATGCGTCCATGTATCCAAAAAGAAAAACATTTTTAAAAAAATATCCGAGGGTGTGGTGCGTGTTTGTATGGTTGTGTGTCTGTGTAAAAGGTTACTCAAAGCGTGAGGCAATATTTATATATTATTCACAAAATCTGCCGACATTTTGACTTTTATGTCAATTATTTGATGTTCAATTGTTTTCATTCATTTGCTTCCGAAGTTGAAATCGCTGGATGCAAATGTTCATTATTCCCTGTGCTTTCGTCGCATGTAAGTGTTTTGATTTTCTCAATGCGATTTGGTATTTCAACAGTATATAATAGTTACCTGTTGATTTTCTGGCTGGTGACGCCGCGCTCGCTCAAGTGGCTCGCTTTGGCGCTTCGTGGTGCACAGGATCGTGGGTTCGAGTGCCGCCTTGGGCATGGGTGTTTCTGTGTTTGTAAATGTGTCTATGTTAATAACCGATCCCCATGGCCGCGCTCGTCAAGGCGTCCCGCTTTGGTGCTTCGTAGCGCTGGGGATCGTGGGTTGGAGTCCCGCCTTGGGCATGCGTGTTTATGTTTGTGTTTATGTGTGTGTTGCAAAAGTAAGAAAACAGCAATCCAGTAATAATGTAAAAAAAAAAAGGTAAATAAAAGTAGGGTATACAGTTCCGGTATCCCGATCAGACTCCGGTACTGTGTTTAAAAAAAAAAAAAAAAAAAGTTATGAAGAAAGAGGTTTCTTCACGCGTAATGGAAAAGGCCGCTTATAGATAACGCGTAAAAATGCATTGCTGTTGACTTATACGTGCACATGCACAGCGTTCAACAAAGTAAAAATTGCATCGAGCGATTGCAGTTTCTCTTTGGAATCGTATAAAATAACTACAAAATAAACTGCGATTCTAAAAACATCCTAGCAACTTATTATTTAAGAAGCCGCTGGGTAGTCTGGGTCTGTGAAGCCCAACAAGCCCGATAAAACGCCCTGAGAAGAGTCAATTGCTACTCAAAATCAAACATAAGGGCAAGCAGACTTTTAATTCAACATTTGACGAGTGCTTATAGAGTTATTATGCTTCAAGCGAAAAGTTGCTATATACTAAACTTGGTATTTAAGGTTAGCAGCTTCCAAGAATACGAATAAAATATTTTGAGGAAAATCTCCAATTCCCCAAATTATCCTTACATAAAAAAGCTGATGTAATCCATTCACATGACTTTCTCTATATCTCTGCAATAAATTTTTGTTAAAAAGTTATGCTTCTATTTATTTCATGCTAAGTGAGAAAAAATTAGCAGAGATAATCTTATTACTTGCTTCCCTGAAAGTAGAAGCAAAATAAGGGAGTACCATAGATTAAAGTGATAGCAAAAAATGGGTGCTATGTGGCTGAAGTTCCTTTGTTTGTATGGACAGGAGTTGACAAATTCCTGTGTGAGAAAAGTATAAGTTTTTTAAGGCTGAAGAAAAAACAAGGAATATCTAAAAAACGATCAACTGCACGAAAAAAATGTATATAACATAAATTGTGTGTTTTAATGTGCTCTACATTTTTGTATGGTAATTTTTTGTCTATTGCTTACGGTTTACCAGTTACACAAAAGTCCGTAAAATTCATCCAGAATAAAGTAGTCTTCAGAGATTATTCCCAGAAAATTCAAGATATACATATTATTTGTTAAGTATATATCTTTAATATATGATATTTTAATCAAAATCGTTAGAGCCATTTTTTAGAAAATCAAAATTTTCGAAAATTTTTCCATGTGAAGGGTAGTTAGGGTGGGGGATTTTCTTGAAAGTCTTCGTGTCGCATCCTTGGAAGATACCAAATTTTAAACACCAAGTTTGGTATTTAACGGTCTTTTCGTTTTTGAGCTATGCTGCCTACAGACACACACATACACAGACAGACACCCACGGACATTTTTCTAAAAATACTTTCTTGGATTCAGGTGGTCTCAAAACACGTATTTCCGGTGAAATCTCGGTATCAAATGTTTGGGTACAATGCAATACCTTCTCTATATACTATGTAGATAGTACGTATAGAGAAAGTGAAAATCGAACATTTTAATTTGCTCAAATTAAGGACATTTATTTACATGTCAAATAAATTGTATATCTTTAATTTTTGGGGAATAGTCTATGAAGAGCCCTTTATTCTGCATGAATTTTGTGTAATTTTTGCATAACTAGTAAACTGTAAGAGACGGACCAATATTTACTGCATAAACATCGCAGATCTCGTTAAAACACACAATTAGTGTATATCGATTTTTTCTCGAGTTCACCATTTTTGAGATATTCCTTGTTATTGGTTTTAGTTTTAAAATATTTTTAATTTTCTCATACGGTAAGTTATCAGCTCCTGATAATTCAAAGAAATGGATTTCAAGCACATCGTAACCAACTTTTAAAAGATTTGATTCTAGCTGTAACCTTGCTTTAATATAATATTTCTTTTCCTTCATTTCACTTGAAGTTTAAAGTGATATTTTCATTTCAGTTATATTCATAAACATTAATAATTCCACTTCATGTACACGAAAGAACTGTCATGAGCATTAATACCAAGTGGCTTTACTGTCCTATATTGACGAATGAAGATGTATTTTCGTTAACAAAGTTGCAGAACTTAAAGGGGCTATTTTAAGTTATAACTCCCAAGCCTGAGGGATCATTGCATTATTCCTCTTGTTTATTAGCGAAGATGGCGGAATACAATACCTTCTCTACCTACTACATACATTTTATATGCGTGCTAGAGAAAGTAAAAATACGACGTTTGATAAATATTTTGTCTTTCCAAAGTAATACCTTCTCTAGCACGAATGTACACTGAACATAGTGTATAGAGAAGGTATTGTGTTCCACCCAAAAAATCAATGCCAAATTTTCAGCAGAGATAGAGATTTTGAGAACCCTGAGTTCAAAAACAGGATCTTAGGAAAATGATTGTGCGTAGCATAGCTCAAAAACGAAAAGTCCATTAAATACCAAACTCCATATTTAACAGTATCTTCCAAGAATGCGACACGAAGATTTTCAAGTAAATATTTCCTCACCCCCAACTACCCGCCACATGGAAACTTTTTCTAGCATTTTCATTTTCTCCCAAATGGTTCTAACAATAATTGTTAAAATATCGTATATTAAAGATATTTACATGACAAAAATGTATATCTTGAAGTTTCTGAGAATACCACTGAACACTTCTTTATTCTGGATGAATTTTTGCATAACCGGTAAAGTAAGAGATAGACAATAACTTACTGTGCAAAAAATCTCTAGTTAAAACATATAATTTATGTCATATACCTTTTTGTAGAGCGGAGATACTCATTATTTGGTTTCAGTTTTAAAATACTGATATTTTTCTCATACAGGAATTTACCAACTCCTGGCCACACAGTTAAAAGAACTTCAATCACAGAGCAAATGGCTTTTAAAGGATTTAAATGTCGCTTTAGCGCAATGTATTCCTTTATTTCTCTGCTACTTACAAGGACGCAAATAATAGGACCAATTTTCCTAATGTTTATTTCTATTAGCATAACGGATGTAAAAGAATAATATTTTGTAGGAATAGTTTGTTTATGGAACAGCTAGAGAAAGTATGAACGCATCAGAGCTCCTCCCCTCTCTCTCTCTCTCTCACACCCTCCCTGGCTGTGTTTCTCATGAGATACACGCCCATACATACATTTACTGAGTAGCATAAAAGAATATAATGGAATCCCACACCACTAATATAACGCACTGCGTTGATTAAACCACGCACGACTACTTCAATGTATTTTAATCAGCCACCATTGCGATATAGAGAAACGTGCGTTAATAGTACATTGCGATACAAGTATGCTAACTACATCATTGGTTGGGATTGATTCGCAGACGCGGTACCCCAACACTGGGACAAAATACCGCATGTAGGCCCTAGGAACCCTTTGTGAATTACGTGAACACAGGGAGGGATGAGAGGAGTAATTCGAAAGTGAGGCACGTTCCGGATGAAAACATGCATGGGATATCTAAGGCTTCCAGATTGAACGCCTCCAACGGTCAACCATACGCTCCCATACAGGTTCCTTCAGTTCTGGTTGCTTAAGAGGAATAAACAATTTACAGCTTATATTCGTCCTTTAAGAGGAATTTAAAAGTAACGTCTAGTTAAGTTATAATGGTCAATGCAATCTAGTCTATCAATGTTCCTGAATCTCTTCAAGAAGAAAAATAGTCTTCAAATGAGCACATGGAGTCGATTAGCCAATTTAAACTTTCCAATAATGAAGCGTATAACATCGGTTATTACTAGGGTTGTTCAATAAGCCCTTAACAAATCCAAAAAAATTACATTTGGAGTAACAAAAAAAAATATATTTAACACCCGTCGTCTTTTACTAAATGACAATTAAAGTTTCAGCTATATCCATCTCTGGTTTGATTGCCATAGGTGATTTTCTTCTGCTTATTTAGAAAGATGGAAAAAACCGAATTTCTTGGGATGATTAAACTTTTCTATTTAAAATACTTAACACCGAAAGAGAGAAAAACCGAGTTGGATGAAGTTGATCCTACTACTGCATTTGCAACAATTTACAATTTGATAAATGAATTCATCGTAGCTGTACATCCACAAATGATGAACATCGTTCCAGAAGTCCAGTAGAACTGATTTCCTCCGAAATGGTTGAAAAAAATTCCGATATGGTTTTGAGTGATCTAAGAATCAACGTTCGCGAAGTTGTAGATGCATATCACAAGGTACAGTGATCTCATTTTGCACTAAAAATTAGGTCTATAAAGGTCTCGGCAAGATGGGTGTCACGTTTACTCTCAATGGAGAATAAACCTGTGATCGCTTTGGAAGCTAGTTTGGCACTTTACCGTCGCATTTCTGACGACTCTCTGGTGGATACATAACTGTGGGTGAAACATGGACACACTTTTGCTCTACTGGGACAAAAGTAAACTGCAAGCAGTGGACCTTTAAAGGCGAAGCGGCTCCAAAGAAGGTAATGGTGGTGAAATCTGCACACAAGGTAATGCCTTCGGTCTTTATGAATGCACGCGAAAACATCTACATTGATTACTTGCAGAAAGGAATAAAAATACATGCAGAGTATTATGCACCTTTATTTTACCAATTAAACGGAGACATAAAAAAACACTCTCATTTGGAAAAGAAAATTTCTTCCATCCATCGTATTCAACAGATTTTGCCCACAGTGACCTTTTTACTTTCTCTATAGGCACTATGTACATAGTGTATAGAGAATGTATTGCACTCCACCAAAAAATTCGATACCGAGATTTCACCGGAAATACATGTTTTAGGACCCCCTGTATCCATAAAAAGCATTTTCAGAAAAAGGTCCGGTGTGTGTGTCCGTGTGTCTGTGAACACGATAACTCAAAAACGAAAAATCGGTAAAACACCAAACTTAACTATTTTAGTTTAGTATCTTCCAGGGATGCGACACGAAGATTTTGAGAAAAATCCCCCCACCCCAAACTACCCTTTACATGGAACTTTTTTCGAAAATTTTGATTTTCTAAAAAATGGCTCTAACGATTTTAATTAAAATATCATATACTAAAGATATTTACCTGACAAATAAAATGTATATTTTGAACTTTCTGGGAATAGCCCCTGAAGACTACTTTATTCTGGATGAATTTTGCATAACTACTAAACCGTAAGAGATGGACAAAAACTTAACTCATAAAAAATGTAGAGCACGTTAAAACATACAATTTATGTTATATACATTTTTTTCGTGGAGTTGATCGTTTTTGAGATATTCCTTTTTCTTGGTTTCAGCTTTGAAAAACTTATACTTTTCTCATACAGGAATTTGTCAACTCCTGTCCATACAAACAAAGGAACATCAGTCACATAGCAACCAGCTTTTGACTTTCACTTTAACCTATGGTACTCCCTTATTTCGCTTGTATTTACAATAAAGCAAGGAATAAGACTATTTCTGCTAATTTTCCTCGATTAACATGAAATAATTAAAAGATAAGCTTATTAACAATAATTTTTTACAGAGAGAGAGAGAATATCATGTGAATGGAACACATCAGATTTTTTATTACTAAACTTGAAAAAGTGGCTCGGTGGAAAACGATTCATGTCTAACAAAGAGATCTCCCAAATGGATGCCTATTTTGAGAACCTTCCGAAATCTTACCTTTTGGAAGACTGTGCTTCTCAACAGTTGGAGAAACCCTAGGGAAAGTGTATAGAGATAAAAGGAGATCACGCTGAAAAATAAAATAAAAAATCTTCCAAAATACTTTGTTTTTCTATCTTTTTCTAAGGACTTACTGAGCGTCCCTCGTATAATGGCCAATGAAACCTCGCCCGATAAGGTTCCTGAAACATTTCAAGATAAACAGTCTTCAACTGTGCACATAGAGTAAATTAGCCGATTAGTGAACTTTCCAATAGTGAAACGAATAGCATCGGTTATTACAACGGTATTCACAAAAATGAAGGATAGCAACACTATTGCACTCTTACTTCTGCAGAACCCATTGCAAAAAATGCTGTTACCACAGCTTCTCCATTTCTAAAAATCTTCCAGAAGCCGATTGAGAAAGTCGATAATCTTCTGTGGTCATTCGGCCTGAACTTTGAAGAAAACTTCCTCCCAGCTGTTGAACAGGCACTATATTTTTGAAATCCGGCGGGTGAAAATAATCTGCCATATTCCAGAATATAATAAACAGAAGATATTAACACTCCTTTTGTTTCTCGAGTTCAACTAGCTCTTTTGGAACATAGCCATATTTTACCTTAGTACAAAGCTTGAATGTTTATGATTTCATAGCAAAGAAGGTGAACGAACTATTCCTCTCTGGGTTAACGAAAGAAGTAGCCAACAAATACAGAACGGAGTCAAAAGAACCAATTGTAGACGTGGAGCGCAGAGGAGGGCTTCAGAAGATTCCTCAACTAGAAGAAAAATCTCAATCTCTACCAGAAGACAAATTTGAGGCGGATGGGAAATCTCGGCCGTAAACTGAAGAAACCACCGAGAAAGCACCTTGAAGGTGGGTTCCAGTAGAATGGTTGCGACCATGCCAGGAATAAAACCTTTCCGATGCTCTACTCCATGTTAATTAAGATAAACGTTATCAGAAATGGTTTTAGCACTTAGTTCCTAATAAATAGAAGGGAATATACGACAGCCAATCTTTTAAAAGCTGGTCGCTATATGATGCAATTATAATTCCCTTTTCATTTTATTACCAAGATGAAAAAATTGAAAAATTACTTCTCATTTGAGAACCGTCTAAGTGTTGGAAAATTTAAAACCATTTAAAGGAATATTTCATAGTGATTAACTTCATAAAATCATATGACATACATTTTTTTTAACGAGATCTACATTTTTGGTGAAGTAAGTTTTTATCTATGTCTTGCATTTATTTAGGTCATCCAGAATGACTTCCAAGGCGATTTTCAGATAATTCAAGATATATCTATATTTTATTTGTGATGAATGTGTGTTAAAATATCGCAAAGATATAACCAAACTCGTTAGAGCCGTCGTTGAGTAAATCTAAATTCTCCAATAATTGTCCATGTAAAGGGTAGTTTCGGGTGGTGAGTCTTCGTATCACATCCGCTAAATTCCAAGTTTGGTATTAAGCTGTTTTTTCAATTTTTAATTTTGCTGCTCACGGACACACCGACACAAACACACACACACACACACACACACACACACACACACTTGAACCTCCTTTCAAAAGTGGTTGTTTCTTATTATCCAGGGGACCTCCAACATATATTTCTGGTGAAATATCACAGTATATTTTTGGCGGAATACAATACCTTCTGTACCTACTATGCTTGCACATAGTACTAGAGATAGTAAAGAAGTTTTTTTTGTTTTAATTTATGGAGTCTCAATTCGTATACTTTTGGATAAATTTCTGTTTCGAATTTTTTAGTAGAATGCAATTATTCCACCATTTATTTCACTAAGTAGGGAAAGCAAAAGTACTACATCCCAAAGCTGTTTTATAACTTAAAAATGGACGTAAAGTTGCTGTGGTCAGCGTTACTTAGAACTGAAGTAAACTTGGTTTTCTATGCGACAATAAAGCTGCGCCACTTTCCCGGGAGATTGCCTGTTTTCGCATGCCATACTATATAACTCCATGGCACGACAGCTCACGGGGAACCTTGGCCTACCGCCCGGCCGCTGCGTCCCCCATCTCGGTCCACTACAGACGTCATGGATGGGGTGCAGTATTGGAGGGTGAGACGTGGTCAGCGCCTCGAGCCCCTCCCGGCCGGTTAATGCGGTCCTCACGACCTGGAGCCGCTACTTCTCCATCAAGTAGCTCCTCAATTGGCCCCCCAGGGACCTCACGAGGCTGAATGCACCCCGGTCCAGGTCTCCCAGTGGGGGAAAAATCCCCACGCCGGTACTGGGGATCGAACCCAGGTCTCCCGCTTGGTAGGCAGCTGCGCTACCACCGCGCTAAGGAGACGACCATGCCATACTAAAGAGGATATACTTTCTTACCCACGTGGAGTTACGTGTCATAAAATGCGAACAGCTGCAATAAGGAAAACTATTTTACTCCAATGCTTTTAACACTTGAGGCGTAGAATCCGTTTTAGACAGGCAGTCACCTGGAGTGTTAAAAGCACGTCAGGGGAAATTTCTCTCCTCTAAAGTAGTTCACTTTTTGTGACAGCTGACTCCGCCAAGACATTTAATTGTTGAAAATGAGATACATACCAGTAGCTCTAATGCTACAATCACGAATATATACATTTTAAGGTTTCAAGAGCAAATTTGTTACTAATATCTATCGGGGGAAAAATTAAAATCCACAATTTCAGATCAATTTGTTAAAAAAATAATATAGCAATCAGAAAGTAACTCTTTAATGCATCAATTAAAATCATTTGTAGCTACCTACGTTAAGTACATTAATTCCAGTACTGTCAGTACAGTTCTTTTGAAGAAAGTAAGCCAAATCCATGCACTTTAATGAAATGCAGCGCATCATCATCCAAGTGTACCAAGGTTATTTTACGTGGGTCGTCCCCATCCTTTGACGTAAGCACATTTGACCGCATTGAAAATGTTACCATATCATCCACGCGTGTCATTATGCTGGTTATTTTACGTGGGTGAACCCCATCCTTAATTCTGGCACGTTTGACTGCCATCACTAGGATTAAACTATAGATATTCGCCTTTAGCTGGACGGACAGTATACTTCGTCTCGCCTTACGATCATGACTCTTCGAACCTTTTATTTTAAAGTGCATGTAAAATCTTTGTAGATGCAACCATTTCGAGATATCTCTTAGTCTTATTTAAATGTGTAACTTTACTACCCTCAAATAAAAAAGTATTATACTCCAATAAAATGTTATTAACTATTATTTTGTACCAATCATTTCTTTATTAATTTACTATATTCATGTTGATTATTTTATAAATCTACATGAAAATTTAGAAAATAGATTTACTTTAAATTACTTAGCCAAATATGAGCTTTTATTGAAATATATAATTAACCTATTATTATAGGTTAAAATGCTTAAAATGTTCTCAAAACAAAGTTTTTACTCATTACATGCCTCTTTTGTTTTACTGCTGGCCATGCAAAGAAAACTGAATTTTAATTATATTACATAGCTCTAAGTAGAGTTTACTACATATGATTTTGCCCAGTTTATTTATAATTATAAGTAAACAAATAATAACCATATCTGCTAATGTTTATCTCGACTAGCATGAAGTAGATAGAAGAATAAGCTTTCTAACAACTATTTTTAAGACTCCAATAAAAAATAGATCCCAAGCTTGTAGGCCGTGCCCACAGCACCGTTGGGCATCTTCAGAGAATAGGACTCTAGTTAACACCAGCTAGGTGTCATATTCTCTGAAGATACTAGCCCGGAATCTATTTTCATTGTATTAACTCCGGCCGTGAAAGCCTAAATGTATATATAGTATTTTTAAGACTGTTTCAGTAATCGAGTGGTCAGCACCTGACTACTTGTTCGGAGACCCCGGGTTCATTTCCCGGCTGGAACGGGGAATTTTAATCAGAAATATGCCCTATCCCCCACAGAGTCTGTAAGTATGTAAGCGAGAGTGAATACGTGTGTTTGAAGAGGATAACATGATTAAAACATAACATGAAGAACCTGCAGCAAACAAATTGTTTCTAATACAAAGCCCCCGATATGACCTTAGATGTTAAAGGGAACTACATAAATGAAACAAATAAAAAAATCTTATGTGTTCCATTCACATGACTTTCTCAACATCTGTGTAACAAATTGTTGTTAAAAAGCTTATGCTTCAATTTACTCCATGCTAATCAAGAAAAAATTAGCAGAAATAGCTTTATTACTTGCTAACCATAGGTTAAACTGATAGTCAAAACCTGGTTGCTATGTGACTGATGTTCCTTTGTTTGTTTGGATAGGATTCGACAAATTCCTGTATGAGAAAATTATAAGTTTTTCAAAGCTGAAACCAAAAACAATTACCTTAAAAACGATCATCTCCACGAAAAAAAAAATGATATAACATAACTTGTGTGTTTTAATGTGCTTTACATTTTCTATGTAGTAAGTTTTTATCCATCCCTTACGGTTTAGCAGATATGCAAAATTCCGTAAAATTCATCCAGAATAAAGTAGTCTTCGGAGGCTATTCTCAGAATATTCAAGATATACATTTTATTTGACAGGTAAATATCTGTAACATATGATATTTTAATTAAAATCGTTAGAGCCATTTTTCAGAAAATCAAAATTTTCGAAAAAAAAAAAAACATGTAAAGCGTAGTTGGAAGTGGGGGGATTTTCTTGAAAATCTTCGTGTCGCATCCTTGGAAGATACCAAATCTAAATACCAAATTTGGTTTTTAACGGACTTTTCGTTTTTGAGCTATGCTGTCCACAGACACACACACACAGACACATACACGCACACACAAGGATCTCTTTCTGAAAATGCTTTTTTTGGATTCAGGGGGACCCAAAACATATATTTCCGGTGAAATCTCGGTATCGAATTTGTGGGTGGAATGCAATACCTTCTCTGTAAACTATGTACATAATACGTGTAGAGAAAATGAAAAAAAAAATATGTTTACAGAGAAGTAGAGAAAGTAAAATGACTTAGACTACCCTCTTAAGTAACGACGTCAGACTATTTCCGAATTGCAGTATATCCTTCGCACCACTCGACTACCGCTAACAGTTTTACCCAAACTGATTGCACCTCCTCTATTCCACATTACATTCTATTGCTGGGAAACCACATTTTGCTGACAAGCAAGCGTACACTGTTTGGGTTCCATTGATTAGGTAACATTTAACAAGTGAAAGCTGTTGGGTATACTTGAATTCTAAGATGAGGAGCACTCGAATGAGGAGACTGGAGTATTAACAGCCTCTCGAGGATTGTGATGGGAAACAACTGGTAGTATTCCACATTTCTGTGGTAGACGCTCTAGAGGTCTTGAACCAAGTGTTGGACGATTCATAGTTTAAATACTTTACTGCTCTTGTAGGAGTGAAGTTTGTAGTGCAGAATAAACATTTCCCTTCGCTTCGGCATGTCTGCTATGGTATGCATGATATGGGCGGCAGAGGCAGTTTTGTTATGCTTTTTGTGTCGTTTGCTTGCACGTCAGATCCACGCGCTAAACCTCTACTCTCCGCTTTTTCTTCTTTCATAAAACATATCTTTGCCTTTGTCTTTCGCTGTATCTCTGGCAGGGATTTGCCTGTGTCTTCTTTTGTTTTCTTTTGAGTTGTCTAACAGCGCCGTAATCTAGTGATCGACTCTATAACCAGGCTAATGGAAATACCAGGTGGTCCAACTACCCCGTATATGACATGTGCAGATATCCCTTCGTGCGTTAAAAGAGCTGCAGAATTCAACGGAGCTATTTCAAGTGTTTAGTATTTTGATAGTATTTTACTATTTATAGCATCGAGACAGTGATACTGCGGATATATGGAATGAAGATGGATCACCGGTGGAATGCAATGGCGGGGGAAACCGGAGAACCCGGAGAAAACTCGCCCCAGCGCCGATTTGTCCACCACAAATCTCATATGTGGTCACTTGGGATCGAACCCGGGCCGTGTAGATGAGAGTGGAGTGGTCTAACCACTCGGCCACTGCGCGGCTATTCAAAGTCATAACTCGTCAGTAGAGGGCTGGCGGAAGTAACCTTCACTTATCGACGGGGACAGGGAGCGGGTCGTTTTCATTTTCAGGGATATAATGAAAAGCTGTGCTACCAGTTCTCCTACCAGATGGTCCAGCTGCCCCGTATTTGACGTGTGCAGATATCCCTTCGTGTGTTAAAAGAGTTGCAGAACATAACGCGTTTTTTTTTCAAGTTATTAACCACCAGTGGAGGACTGACGAAAGTGGCCTTAAATTTCAACGTCGCGAACGATGAGCGAGTCGCCCTTTTTTACGAGGGGTAAAACGAAGATCTGTCCCGCCAGTATTCCTCTGCTAGGTTTTACTTCAAATAGCGCCGTTGAGTTCTGCAGCTCTTCTAACGCTTCAAAGGATATCTGCACACGTTAAATATGAGGCGGTTAGTCCACCTGGTGTATATACATATACATACGTGTTAATTGACCAGAATTGACTTAATAGATGCTCAAACTATGTAGCAAAGTAGCAAAGTACTTAGAACATTGTAAGTCGTCACTGAGGTACCTATGTGATCTCAAAATAATTTGATATCTCATCGTGATTTACGTAGAAAAGCGTGAGTCAGTGGAGAAATTTAAAATTTAAAGCAATGTGTCATGGTAGCTCCGTTGCTAGAACAACTGGAAGGAGACGAGAAGTCAATGATTCAAGACCAGGTTATGGTATTGGATTTTTCAGGCTCACTACAGTAATACAGGGTTACTACAAAAGAAATAGACAACTTCAACTGCCTGTAAAACAAAAACTATTAGAGATAGCAACCTAACTATTTTGGAGGTATGTTGAGGAACTCTCAAAGTTTCGTTTGTTACTACTGGTAACGCTGTAGTGTTTTGTTTATTGTTGCAGAACCGGAAATGGCGGAAAATCCTGTGGAAAAGGCATATTGCGTGTTGGAATTTGCTAGAACGCAATCAGCAACTGTTGTCCAACGACATTTTAGAACACGTTACCACAAAAATGAAATGATGCGCTCACAAAAACCAGCATCGTCTTCATCATGTCGATACAAAAGTTACGCCGTATGACCTTATCTTCTTCACTCAGAAACTGCAACATCTGTAATCTGTAAGGCATCATGTGCAGTCGCTTCCGCAAGATTTTCCATACAGTTTGCTGTGGAATTTGTAATTGCATGCTTGCCCTAGATGTCGATTTCTGCGGGCTTCTTATGTAGGCAGAACGAACACGTTCAACGTTTTCTTCCGAAACTCTTGGTCTTCCCGAGCTCTTCCCTTTGCACAAACATCCCGTTGTCTCGAATTTTCTATACCAGTCGTAGATTGACTGTCTAGTCGGTGGCGTTTTGTGGTAATGTGTTCTAAAATGTCGTTGGACAACAGTTGCTGATTGCGTTCTAGCAAATTCCAACACGCAATATGCCTTTTCCACAGAATTTTTCGCCATTTCAGTTTCTGCAACAACAAACAAAACACTACAGCGTTACCAATAGTAACAAACAAAACTTTGAGAGTTTCTCAACATACCTCCAAAATAATTAGGTTGCTATCTCTAATAGTTTTTGTTTTACAGGCAGTTTAAGTTGTCTATTTCTTTTGTAGTAACCCTGTATATGTGTTTGTGTTTGTGTGTGTGTGTGTGTGTTTTCTATTCTACCCAAAAATTCTATCATGAGATTTCACCGGAAATATTCGAAAAAGAGGCATTTTTAGAAAACGATCCATGTGTGTGTATGTATATGTGCGTGTGTGTGTGTAACAAAATCTTAAAATACAAAAAGTCGGAAAAATGTAAACCATTATAGTTAAAGTTCAGTATCTTCCAGAAATGTGGCACGAGTATTTTGAAGAAAATCCCTGCACACCACGTGCGCTATATGTGGAACAATTTTCGAAATATGTTATTTTCTCAAAAATGTATCGAACGATTTTGATACAAATATCATATATTAAAATGTTTCCATGAAAAATACAGTGAATATCTTGAAATTTATCGAAGTAATCCCTAAATTTTTCTCTTCTTATGAAAGTAGTTTTTTATATTCATTAAGCACGAATGGAAAACATACTGCACAAAAATTTAGATTTGTTTAAAACACACAAAAATGTATTCTAAGTAATTTTTGCGGCATGTCCATTATTAATAGTTTAAATTTACCGCATCTGTAAGTTTTAATTACTTGCAAATGTTTGCATAGAAAGTGTTTGACATTTTCAAGCTAAAATGTTCTTTTTATCCGTTAGAAAATGTGCATTATAGCTAGCAAAGGCTCATCTAGATTAAAATAAGCTTACGTAGAAATAGTGTACAGAGACAACAATAAACAATAGAGAGTAGAGAAACCCATATGAGCATAACGTATCAACTAAGTTTTTACGTTTTATAGGAAGTATGTATAATTTAATTTATAGTACGGGAGTTGTATTCCACCCAAAATTTAATACCGACCTTCACTGTAAATATACGCTTAGAGGATTCCTAAATTAAAACTATTAGAAAAAGGACAGAGTATATGGAGAGCATAACTTAAAAACGGAAAGTCGATTAGTACCAAATTTTGTATTAGTATCTTCTAAGGATACACACGTAAGGTTTTTAGAAAATCTTCCATTCTTTACTGTTCGAAAAATGGCTCCTACGATTTTTATTAAAACGTCGTACATATATTAAAGATGTTTACGTGATAAATAAAATGTATATTCTGAATTTCTTGCGAATAACCCATGTAATCCTCATTCTGAATTATTTTTGCTCTACTAATAAACAGTAAGATATAGACAAAAACTTACTATAAAACAAAGAAAAGAAAAAGAAAGGTAGATCTCGTTAACACGTACAATTCATGTATTATATATTTTTGTTGTGACGACCAGAGCGGAATGTACGAGGTTCATATACAGTAAGGACCATCCCCGATTAGACATTTTTGCAGGTTTTACCTTGCACCTCATAACTGGCAAACAGTCATCGAAGTATCTTCAAGTTGAGTCTGGAACGTTTTCTTCCCAAATTTCCCTCTCCAGCTATCATTTCATTCCATGTATCAGCGGTGCCGTGTGACGTAGGCCGTAAGAACGAGTGTCAAATAGAATCCCAAAAACTGAATATTGCGGTTTAACCAGCATTCACGTCATATTTTTTTGTAAAACGAAGCTACAGTCGTTAGAAGTCTTTTGCCACACCTCCTATAACAGTGCGGAAATGTTGGTGGGCCATCAGACAGACGGACAGACAGACAGACAGACAGACAGACAGTGCTCGTTAGCGAATGTTACGCTTTTAAGCAAAGAAAACCAGAACTTCAGCTTCGAAATGCAGTAAGTATCAATTTCATATCATTTTAGAAGCTCCACTCAAAGCGCAAATTTAAATTACTTGTTTTATAAGATTGAATATAAGAAGTTCGTAAGAAAAAGGTTTATTGCTATTTAAATCACTGCTTAGGGATTTACAATTACATTTAATTGTAGATAATGTATGGCTCCATATACATTTGCGAGAAAAGCTCCTCTAAAATGAATTATATTAAAAACCGGCATCACAGTAGACTACGTAACAATCATTTCATTAATCTATTAAGGGTGCATACATCATTCTTAGCATCACATACTGATGGTCTCATCCAAAGTGAAACATATCACCGAAGTAAAATATGTAGATGAGGAAGGCCTTGTATTTACTAACATTTCATTGCGTTGTATAGCGGCATGTCCCAATGCTGCACACGGAGAGGAATAACTTACTGCACCTTCCCCCTGCTCCTTTAACTTTTAACTTTTACTAACTCCTAAGTAGTGTTTCCAGTTTGAGCAACATGTAGGATTTTAGGTATAAAACCTGGCCGTTCGCAAGGGGGTTTGCAATTGGGTAGTACAACATGCTCAGCCGACCGTCTACAGTATTCTCTCTTCGCTTCTTAAATCTATATTCCTATAAACCTGTAATAAAATATAACCACATTAACTTTTACCTCACAGTTAATGCTGCTAAACAAGAACTATGCAAAGTAAGGAATTTAGATTAGCACGATTTAGCTTGGCCACTCTGATGACTCTTTGAACTAGATAGCACCGTTTCGTTAAGTTGCTTCAATATGTGAGTGATATTCGTCGCGTATTCTACATATTTGTGAAGGATGTATTAAGTAAACATCTAATGTGTTTCATTCACATGACTTTCTATACAACTAAATGATTGTTAAAAGATTTATTCTTCTATTCTAGATAAATATTAGTAGAAATGGTCTTATTACTTGATTCCTTGTAAGCAGAAGGTATATACAGGAATACATTAAACCAAACCAATATTCTAATCGTTTAAATGCTAGTCGCCATATTGTTGAAATCCATTTCTTTGCATAGCGAGGAGTTTACGAATTCCCGTACGAGAATTTTTTAAGTATTTTAAAACTGAAAAAAACAAGGAATTTCAGACAAATAGTTAAATTCACGAAAAAAAATGTATATGACATAAGTTGTTTATTTTAACGGAATCTACATTTGTTGTGTAGTTAAGTGTTTGTGTACCACTTAAGTTTTGCCAGTTATGCAAAAGTGATCAAAATCCATTCACAAAAAGCTGGATTTCAGCGCTATTCCCAGAAAATTTAAGATATGCATTTTATCTTTCATAGAAATACCTTTAATATATGGTGTTTTAATCAAAAACGTTATAGCAGTTTTTGAGACAGTCAAAAATTCTAATTTTTCCATGTAAAGGGAGGGAATTTTCCTAAAACTCTTTGTGCCGCATCCTTTGGAAGATATAAGTTTGATATTTTATGACTTTTCGTTTTGAATTATCGTGTTCATAGACACACACGCACGTGGACATTTTTCTAAAAATATTTTTAGATACAGGGGAGTCTAAAACGTGTATTTCCAGTGAAATCTCGGTGTCGAATTTTTGGGTGGTGTGCAACAGCTTCTCTATCTACGTACCATGTACTGTGTAGAGAAAGTAAAAACGATCAAAAGCAAATTTGAGCATTTTAAAGCATTGATTTGCTTAATAATAATATTATTATTAATAAAAATAATAATATTAAATTCTCAAATTTAGTCACAGGATGTGGTGAATAAGGCAATTATTCTGTAGGAAACTTCAGTATGAATTCTTCACAAGCGCGACGAGTCGATTCGATTTAAAATACCATTTATAAGTTGTTCTTAATATTGGCTCGTAGCTACCTTTCCAGATTTGCAAATGCAAATAGACAGCTGACACTAATGACTACGTGGTAACTGAAGGAGAGAAGGACTGCCATAAATGTGAGATGTAGAAACCAGTGAAGTCCGCCGGCATTGGCTCTGACGCGCAACATTGTGCGTGCGGTCAGGTTGTATACTTATGATCATATATGAGAGTATGGATAGCATCTTGGGGACCGATAGTGGGACACATGTGCACACCAGTTGCATACTTACCGAGTAGAGACCGACCTGCAATGGCGACAGCACGCGCCGCAAGTAAACAACCTGTAGTAACGCGTTGGGGAAGGTGGCAATATACTATGCTATATATTGCAATACTGTTTTACAGATAATTAACGCCTTTGATAATAGTGCATGCTCTTCAATCAAGATTGTAAAATCTCTTGCTTCAAATGCATTGCATGAAGATGTGCAATTCATTCAAAAGATCTTGCAGATAATAACACAATTTGAAAACGTCGAACATTGAAATTCCTTCGAGCCCTGAAAGCTGATGATGGACTTGTGCAAGCAATTAAAAAGAGACTCGTGATGCTTGTTTTAGACCGTGTGAAAAACAAAGTGAAGACAGTGCTTGGAAAATAAATGTCGGATTTTCAATAATGCGCGAAATAGAAATATACTACAAGGAGTTGCTACGAAAAAAATGCTGCTAAAATGTCTTACACAATAGTCAATTATGCGTCCTATTTCCGATTTGCACCAATGACGTCTTGTGAATTGGAGCGACGTTTTTTACAATATAAAGCCTGTTTGCGTACCAATCGGAGACGATTCATATTTGAGACGTTGCGAATGTATGTTGTGCATTGTAATCTAAACGGATAATGATGTTGATGTTGTAAAACAGCAATTGAATGTATGTAAATATAAAAATTGTTAGTTCCCGTAAATCAGTCGTATTTATATTTTCCTCCCACTCAACCTCAATTACCATCCACTGCTAGTGAGATCATCACAGTTTATCAACAACCACTGCCCCATTTTCCTTCTATTAATACTACTGCGTACGCGCTGCGTTGTCAACACGTGTACCATGCTGTGCTAACTTCGATTCTATCCTATCGGTCCCCAAGATGCTATCCCTAATGATGAGGTACGCTGATACCGTGTCTGTGCTAAATGAGGAAGGCTTATAATATTCTCTGTATTTATGAGATGTGTAAAATTAAAGGATTAAAGCATACGAGTGAAAATTTTATTAATATCGTTTAGACCTTTCTTACTATTTACATCATAGGAGGAAATCATTTTTTTCGGGCGTAAAAATGCGTAGCATGGCTGTCTTTGGAAGTGAAGTAAAGCTGTTGGCCCCCTGTCATAGTTTTACGGCACGTAAAAGAATCTCAATCCTGATAAATAGGCATCTGAGCAAAATTAACATAGGAACCGCAATCTTTAAAGAGACGATATAAATAAAACTCAGTTTAATTGAATTTAGCACAGGCGAAGGGCTTTGGTGATACACGAAATGAAGTTATAATTGCTCTGCTTCTTTTTGCGTTTAGTTAACCCTGTGTGTCTTCGCGCAGGGTCTAATGGGAATGAAAAGGAATCCTTTTAACCAGCTGTTTAATGGCCTTCCAAGACTTCTGCTTTCTACTGGTGGTTGCATCTCACACTATTTTAATCAATCTTGTTCCCTCTGCACTGCCAACTTTTTCATTCTAGTGTTTTTTTTTGTTTTTTTTTTTTTTTTGTTTTTTTTTTATTTTTTTACAAATGTTAGTACCTACTCCGTTATATCACATTCCTCTCTTATATTTTCATTCCGTATTTTGTCCTCTCCTTTTTACTTTCTCTATACGTACTATGTACATAGTGAATAGAGAAGGTATTGCACTCCACCGAAAAATTCGATACCGAGATTTCACCGGAAATATATGTTTTAGGGTCTCCTGTATCCAAAAAAGGTATTTTCAGAAAAAGGTCCGTGTGTGTGTCCGTGTGTCTGTGAACACGATAACTCAAAAACGAAAAGTCGGTAAAGTACCAAACTTGGTATTTAAGTTAAGTATATTCCAGGGATGCGACTCGAAGATTTTGAGAACAATCCCCCCACCCAAAACTACCCTTTACATGGAACTTTTTTCGTAAATTTTGATTTTCTAAAAAATGGCTCTATCGATTTTGATTAAAATATCATATATTTAAGATATTTACCTGACAAATAAAATGTATATTTTGAATTTTCTGGGAATAGCCTCTGAAGTCCACTTTATTCTGGATGAATTTTGCATAACTACTAAACCGTAAGATGGACAAAAACTTAGCACACAAAAAATGTAGAGCACGTTAAAACACACAATTTATGTTGCATACAATTTTTTTCGTGGAGTTGATCGTTTTTGAGATATTCCTTTTTCTTGGTTTCAGCTTGGAAAAATATAGTTTTCTCATACAGGTATTTGTCAACTCCTGTCCATACAAACAAAGGAACATCAGTCACATAGCAACCAGGTTTTGGCTTTAACTTTAATCTATGGTACTCCTTTATTTCGCTTCTACTTACAATAATGCAAGAAATAAGACTATTTCTGCTAATTTTTCTCGATTAGCATGAAATAAATAAAAGATGAGCTTATTAACAAAAATTTGTTGCAGAGATATAGAGAAAGTCATGTGAATGGAACACATCAGACTTTTTCCATAATATTCTTCTTAATATATTCATTAGTCTGTTCTGAGTAACTTAATTGTGCTATTATCTGCTTTTGTTTCTGTCCTATACGCTAAACTAGGTCTTACTGCAGTTTTATAAATTTTTTCTTCACTTTCATTGTTTAATTATTTATTCGTCCAAATAGAATATCGTAAATAATCTTTAGGCACTGACCTCGTCCCAAGATTCATGGATTCAAACCTGGTCCGGACCGATGGGTTTATGTGTGCTTAAAAACGACAATACCGTTTCAGTAGATTTACTGGCATGTAAAAGTATTCTTATGAGACGAAATTCGGCATGCCAGCAGTGCTGAGTCGATCTGGGTTGGTTAGGCGCTGGCTTTCTAATCGCTAGGTCGCGGCCTAAAACTAAACCCAGACCGATGGGTTTTAAGTGTGCTTAAAGTCGACAGCCCCATGTCATAGATTTCCTGGCACGTTAAAGAAGCCCAGTGGGTCGAAATTCCGGTACATCGGCAGCGCTGATATGAACCTGACAATTGACAGCTTCGCTAACAAACCAAAAGTGGTGCTGATATGATCTTGGCGTCGTTAAGAAAGAAATGTAACATATATACAAACGTATTTTCTAAA
Source organism: Hymenopus coronatus (assembly GCA_030762935.1). Taxonomy (NCBI): domain Eukaryota; kingdom Metazoa; phylum Arthropoda; class Insecta; order Mantodea; family Hymenopodidae; genus Hymenopus; species Hymenopus coronatus. The sequence continues at coordinate 83,699,187 of CM060895.1, forward strand.
CAATCTTTGTGACTCTGCGAAATTATTGTCTAAGTTATTCAATTATATATAAACAACTTGATACAGTTACTCCCAAATATTTAAATTGCCTTACTTGCTCAATTATTTTGTTTATAATTTTTAAATTGCATCTTAGATACTATTTTGATGTACACATTTTGTTTTTCTCTTGAAATGTTCATGTTATATTTTTGTACTGCTCCTAAAAATCTATGTTGTGATATTTAAAGGTAATTTTCTGTGCTAGCTATAAAAATGTCATCTGCATAAAATTTGCGTTGATATTTTTGTTTCCCTTTACATATCTTTTAAGATTTTTCAAATTATATACTATCTACTCAATAATCAAATAAAATTTGGCTATGGGAATTATCTTTTTGTACCCTCTGTGCATTTCTCATCCTCACTTAATTTTCCGTTTAAAAATTCAAAGGGAAGGAAACATTCCAGGTCAACATCCTCGACATTTATCAATCATAAAGGTGGAGGAATATCTTCAAAGACAAACCTCCTTCCCGGGAGAAATCTCCGTTCACGTCCATAGCCCGTTTCTTAAAGGCTTTGCTATGATACAGAGTGGGAGAGAGAATGCAGATATTACAAGATATACAGAGGGGTCTAAAAAGGGTACTCACTGTTTGCTAGTCCATTTCTTCTGACAACTTTGACTTGGTGTGACAATTTTCGGTACTGAGAGGGGATTATGGTATGTGTTCAAAATGAACACCATGAATGTGTATACAACACCCATGACATGAACTGCAACACATGCCTCTTCGATTTTTGCCAGTAGTTCTTCTAATGTTGCCGGTCTTTGTCTTGAGGGTACTCCAGGGGTAGAAGTCCAGAGGTGTCGAATCAGAAGACCGAAGTGTGTACTCGACGGCACCTCTTCGACTCGCCCACCGTCCGGGTAGAGTTTTGTCGAGGTACAACCTGATATCTCGATGGCAGTGAGTTGGAGCTCCGTCTTGTTGCATGAAAAAAAAAAGTTCATCACCATACAGATTTTGAATGGCAGGCAAAATCTTTATCTGGAGCATATCAAGCAAAATACGCCGCACCAGTTAAGGCACCCTCGAAGAAAAAAGGACTAAGCAAAGCACCTTCTGATAACATATTACCGGATCCCCAACCACGACTAATTGAATATCTTACGCAACACTTCGCGTTAGATTATGATTGTACATCTTTTGTTTAGAAAATATTTAATTACAAACAGTGAATACACTTTCTGATCCCTCTGTACTAAATCAAAGATTGTAGAAATTCTTTTTCATCGTCATTAGATTAGCTGTGAACAAGTGAGTGTGTGTTAAAAATTGCGTTCTTGTGCTTTAATAACTTTAAATACGGTTAAGTGTATAGACAGTTTAAAACAGCCTAAATTCTAGATTCAAATCTGTATTTCTAAACTCAATTGGTTTCCCACACCATTGAAGTTTTGATATTAAGTTCCCTGTGAGGCTTCAATGTTGCAGGATGCCTGTGGGGGCTGCATGGCCAGGTTCAGCGAAATGAAGATAAATAATCTAGAGCTGCCTGGTTTCTGATGTTTGGGACCAGTTGAAATAAGTTTGCTTTTATAGAAATTAGTGAATAGTACCACAATTGCACGCCAAGTCTGCTAGCGAAAGCTCTCCAGTGGTGGTTGTTCAACGATGTGATAAATGCAATAATTACGCCAACACAGACGTTCCTAAGTGCATCCGAGTGTATTCTTTCCAGATCTCATTCCTTTTTGTTACAGAAGTATGGGAATAATAAAGTAGATTATTTTAGTTTTAATTAACTTGTTTAAGAACATTAGCAAACTATAAATTTGCTGTGAACCAAAAGCCTTTTTCATTACTTACAGTGTAGATCAGGAATTTTGAAGTTGATAGAGGATTTTGTTTGGGAAGCTAAATTACTACATGAGCCAGATAGGAAAGATAGATGTGGTTTACAGAACTTAATTTCCGTTTACAAAATATAAAATTCTGGTCAGGGAAAAGTACGAATATCAAAATCCTTTTCAAGAAGCATTACCAACCTCTTCATGTAATTATTTATATCGTGCTCTGAAAAGTATATAATTTTGCACTATTAGCTTTGAGCACCTTCTAAAAATAGTGGAAAGCTAAATTTAGCAGAATAGAATCCTGACAATTAAGTGGTAGTCCAAGAAGTGACATTCTAATTAGAAGCTTTCTAGTTAGGCCTAAAATGATGGAGGTGATAGCTCAAATTTAAGTGAAAGTACCTCTTTCATAATTTTATTGTGTTTCAAGTTATATAATTTACAAAAGCGCTCATTTGTTGTAATATAGTATTTATTCAATGTGCACATTTAAATGTTTTATTTCAGTTTGTGAATATGTAACTTTCAGCTTTTAAACCTCTTCTCATGCGGTCTTTAAATAGTTTGAAAAATATAGCAGTAACAAAATGATGCGAGTTTAACTTCTCCTTTTCACATTTTAATACACATTAATCTATAAAACTTTAACAATAATTACTTTCTGTATATCTGTATAGTTTTAATTAGGTAAATGCCTTCGGTTCTATGACTTCTACGCGATAGAACTGATAGAAGGTGATGGCAAATTGTACTAGAAGCAGACTTTGGATGGATTATTCGTCAAAAGAAGATTAGGATAATTTGGACTAGGCCAAAAGTGCTTTGAACTCTTATTACATGCCACCGCAAGTTGCTTCACGACATCTTAGTTCCTTTCTTCTGTCTAGTGGTTCGACGCCTTATGGCATAGCTCCTGGCTAGCCCGGGAGGTCATTCTTCTATTCAATCTGGCACTGCTGCCAGATGACGTCATTGGCGCAGCAGGTCACGGTGCACACCCAAACAGACTGTTCCCGTCTCTCAAGATGTGATATCAGAAAGTGCATGTGGTCGTATAAGACGTCCGCTGTTGAATTTTCCCGTCGATGCTAAGGGGGGCAAACGTGTAGAATTGTCGCCGTACAGTATCCAAACCGAGCGTTCGTATTGTATAACTGCATACGTTTTGCATAGCATTTCCCATCGTTTTATTAAAAAATGTGAATAAAAGAATGGAAAATACTTCTTCACTATGTCGGCCGAGAACAGTTAGAATGGCCAAGCATTGGAAAATTATGTGTGGTACAGTGACGGTATCTACGTCTTCTCTCTTATAGAAAGTAAATGAATAAATACCTATATTTATGACATACTTGTTAAATATTTGGTCTGATTAAGACCCAAGAATGAGGATATGAGATTAACCGGTAAGCTATCTTGGTTCGTTAGGCCGTAGTACGTGGTTTCACTAGTAGTTTAGTTCTTGGCCGCTAAATGAACATGTTTTTGCATATCATCTCGTACAGCGTTGTCAAATATTGCATTGCAAATCGTCTATTACTTTTTGTATTACGAGGTATCTAGTAATGTTCGAACATGATAACCAAAACCAAGACGGGGCTGCTTACTGTTGATTACTTCAGGCTATGTTGTTACAATAAAGACTTGAATCGCAGTGAGATAAAACAATTTTATCTCTCGTCGCTTCGAATCTTACTCAACTCTTCGGCTCCTTCTAATCCAAGTAACCCTTGGAGCTCTTTCTCCAAACTAAACACGTTACGAGCAGTTGGCAGGTTGAGGGCAGCTCGCTGCTTAGCTTAAATACCTGTCGATTACGTGGCGAGAAATGTCTAGAAGTATGTGTAAATTATTTGGATGTTACTTCTTCTCCCAAATGCAACAATGTCTTTTTATGTAAAGATAGAAAGTACTGCAGTGATTCAGGGTGAAAAGATATATATGCGTGCATTTGGCACATAGTTACACTTCTCTCCCTCAGCACTTTCACGGCGGACTAGACGATTCCAACTGTACCACCAACATCTTCACACGCTGAAGCTTTTGGATGTGGCAGATACATCATTAACTTTTCTTCCCTAAGAGTTTGACCTTTGCCATGGTTGTTGAAGCCTGGGACAACGTCTCTTGGCCCGGTAGAGCGATATTGACACACCAGATCACCATTCTGGAAATCTCGTCTGTTGTCTTGTCTGCATCCGGTCGCTCGCTACGGTCTACGATATTCTCCACGTTGTAGACTGGTGGCTCTTCCAGCCCAAGGGGACTCCCAAACATTATCTCATGGTAGACGCAGCACTCTGCCAAGGACCAAACTGGCTGGTGTCAAATTGGGAGTGTCGGGGGTTGAAGAGTGGTAGGTTAGCAAGAAAAGTGGCAATCTGACATCGCTCTCTTTCTTGTGATTGGCCAAAATCTTCCTCGAATGCTCTTCTAGAGTTTTGATATACTGCTCAACTATGATGTCTCACTGTGGCTGGAGAGGCCTTGTGTGTGTCTTGTACACTCCAAGTCGCTTCAGTGTTTCCCTCATCAGATTAGACTTTAAGTTGTAGCCCTGATCGCTTTTTAGCTCCAGAGGAACCCAAAACAGTTATTCTGAGAGGCAATTTGCAATGATCTTGTGCTACTGGTTAGTAATACCGTACATCTCTGGCCACTTATGAAATAGTTCATACCAATAAATACCTTTTTCCTCTGCCTAATACAGCGAACTGATGCAACCAAGACAATTACTATGAATTGGAAGGGCGCTCCCTTGTTATATTGCTGCATGCGACCCCGGTTTTTAGTCTGAGCCTAGCGACTTGGCACGCGCACACCGGCACATACACAAATGACTCCGAAACTATGAACAGTATAACTTCCTTGGTAACATTCGGCCCAGTACACGCGACTCCTGGCTGCGGTGTTTTCCCATCTCAGTCCGGTCCCTGCTCGCGTCTCTAACAGGAGTTGTTCCAAGTTGGGTCCACCAGCTGCTCTCTCCTGAAGCCCCCGCTATCCCAACCAACAGCAGAGAAAATAATGAGACTTCTTCTTTTTGGGTTTTTTGTACATACACGCATGAAGATGTTCCTCATCTTCCACGAATTTTCTTTACAGACTCTGTTAATCGGTTTAAATTTGAACATGCATTAGAGGTATATTTTGAGTAAGGTTCATTTTACAAAAAAGTCTGAGATGTTATATATTTTTGACAGTTTATTTTTTAGCCAGCTCTTCAAGTCTTAGGCTATTTTCTTTTTCAAGCAGTTATCTATGATTTTCGAATAACATATGGTTCTTGGAGCTTCCTCGCAGACCTCCAAATCAATTTATAAAACGTGTATCCGTTATTAGAGTTAAAATGTTATGTATTGAAAATGTGGTTAGATAATACCTTAGGGAATACCCTTGCATGAGCACGGAAGCTTCTTTTATTTTCTCTTTGTTTCTTTCTTTACCCTCCTCGTATGTTCAACATACACCCCCAAGACTTACAAATCAGCAGTGCGGTCAGATTAATTATCCAACATGTTGAACAGTTTTAAGTTTATGTATAGCTGACTCTACTTTAAAAACATCCCTCAGACACTCCCAACGCCCTGAATATCTTTAACCTTTTGTTTCTTTGTTTGTTTGTTTGTTTGTGTTTTCTTTTTTTACTTTCCATATACGTATTATGTACATAGTTCATAGAGAAGATATTGTATTGCACCCAAAAATTCGATACCGAGATTTCACCGGAAATATAATTTGAGACTCCCTGAATCCAAAAAAGCATTTTTAGAAAAATGTCCGTGTTTGTGTCTGTCTGTGTGTGTGTCTGTAGGCAGCATAGCTCAAATATGAAAAGACCGTTAAAAACTAAACTTGGTATTTAAGTTTGGTATTTTTCAAGGATGCGACACGAAGATTTTCAAAAAATCCCTCCTATAACGATTTTGATTAAAATCTCGTATATTTAAGATATTTACTTGCCAAATAAAATGTATATTTTGAATTTTCTGGGAATACCTTCTGAAGGCTGAACTTCACGGAATTTTGTACAACTGCTAAACTGTAAGAGATGGACAAAACTTACCACACAGAAAATGTAGAGCACGTTACAACACACAATTTATGTTATATACATTTTTTTTTCATGGAGTTGATCGTTTTATAGATTTTCAGTGTTTTTGGTTTCAATCTTGAAAAACATACTTTTCTCACAAAGGAATTTGTCATCTCCTGTCCATACAAACAAAGGAACTTCAGTCTCATAGCAACCAGCTTTTGAATATCACTTTAACCTATGGTACTTCCTTATTTCGTTTCTACTTATAAGGAAGCAAGTAATAAGACTATTTCGGCTAATTTTTTCTCACTTAGCATGAAGTAAATAGAAGCCTAAGCTTTTTAACAATAATTTGTTGCAGAAACGTAGAGAAAGTCATGTGAATGTAACACATCGGATTTTTTTTTTTTTTTTTTTTTTTTGTGATGTTCAGGCGCTTTTGATTAACATTAATTTTTCCTTTTAACGTGAACTCTGATATATATCGGCTCTCAAATGTATGCAGGTATTTATCGTTAAACAGGGTAGAATAACTCGCAAAGTTTGAAGCTAGAATGCTCGTTGTGGCCTCCTCGCGACATGCAACTCTCGCCCACACACGTCTAGCATAATAACCCTGGTCAGCTCTGGCCGCTCTATTGATGTCTTGTGACAGAGTGTGATGCAGTTAGGGTACGGCTTCATGTTCATATGTTTACAAAGCATTTTCCATGCTATGTGCTATAACACACCATTTTACTTCTTGTCTAAATATTTTATATCAATGTTGTGTAATAAATCTGAATCGCGTAACGTAAGGTAACTTCAATATTTTTACTTTCTCTACCATATTAGGTAGAAGAAATACCTCTAAATTTCATCCAAAAATTCGAGAATAATACTTCGCTAGAATACACGATTTTGAGTGCTCTAAGTCCAAAAATCTGATGCTTTCACATAACTTTCTCTACATCTCTGCAACAAATTATTGTTAAAAAGTTTATGCTTCTGTATACTTCAAGCTTTTTGGACTTAGAGGACTGACTTCGCTAGAATACACGATTTTATTATTACCGGTCCCCATGGCCACGCTCGCTAAAGCGTCTCGCTTTGGTGCTTCGTGGGCAGGGGATCGTGGGTTCGAGTCCCGCCTTGGGCATGGATGTTATATGTGTGTGCAATGTGTATATGTTTGTAAAAGAAACGGTAAAACCAGTAAAGCAGTAATCAGTAAAACCTACGGGGGGAAATGTAAATAGGGATACAGTACCGGAGTCCTGATCAGACTCCGTTACTGTTTTTATAAAAGAAAAAAAAAAAAAAAAAAAAAGAGCTAATCGATAAAAAATTATTAGTCTTATTATTTACCTCCTTGTAAGTAGATGTGACATAAGAAGGGAGTACCATAGGTTAAAGTGATAATCAAAATCTGATTGCTATGTGACTGAAGTTCCTTTGTTTGTTTGGGCAAAAGCTGCCAAATTCCTGTATGAGAAAAGCATACATTTCTTAAAGCATAAACCAATAACAAGAAGTATCTGAAAAACGATCTACTCCACGAAAAAGAATATATATATAGCATAAATTGTATGTCTTATCGTGAACTACGTTTTTGTTTAAGTTTTTGTCTATCTCTTACGGTTTTCAGATTATACAAAATTCAATAAAATCATCCAGAATAGAGGACTTGAGAGTCAATTCTCAGTAAATCCAAGATATATAGTTCATTTTTCATGTAAATATCTTTAATATACTGTAATTTTGATAAAATCAATAACCATTTTTGAGAACATCGACATTTTCTAAACTTTTTCATGGAAAAAGTAGTTTAGGATGGAGGGTTTATTAAAAATCTTTGTGTCATATCCTGGGAGATACTAAACTTGAATAGATATTAGATTTGGTATCTAAATTACTTTTTATATTTGAGTTATGCTGTTTAAGACACAGAAATAAACCGATATACACACGCACTGATATTTTCCAAAACTATTTTCGGATTCAAGGTCACAAAACATAAATCTCTGGTGAGATCTCGGTATCAATGGAATACAATACCTTCTCTTCCTACTGTGCACATTAAACATACGTACTGGAGAAAATAAAAAGATACATATCATTAAAAGCACAATTTATATCAGATACTTTTTGGAGTTAACCTTTCCGAGATGTTTCTTTTTATTGGATTAATTTTTTCAATACCAACATTATTCCCAAATGGAAATGTTTCACTCCTTTTTCTACTCCAGGCTTTGCGTGAAGAACAGAAATTTATTGTTATCACATAACGTCCAGCTCTTAATAGATTTGACTAGAGCTTTATCCTAGTGTATTCCTCTATTTCTCTTCGGTCTATAATAAAATAAGTAATAACACTATTTCTGTTAATATTTATTTCAGTTACCATTGAAATAGACAGAAAAATAAGTTTTTGTATGAATAGATTCTTGTTGAATATATAAATACATACGAATGTAGCATATACATTTTTTAGATATGATTTTCCTATACACACACACACAAACACAAACACACACACACACACACACACACACAAACAGTCTTTGGAGAGTTTCACGAGGCTTAGAACATATATATCCGATTAAATCTCGACATAAAATTTTCACCTCTTTTGACATCTTTAAACCCGAAAAAAAATTCTTAGAAATAGAAACAGCATGCATTAAAAGTGAATATTCGGTTGAATACGGAACTTCATATTGAGCGTGCAACACGAGGATTTTCAATAAAATCTTCTATATTAAATTAAATATAACATTACATTCCAATTTTTAATGAAGGATGGTTCTTTTTCCAAGATATTCTTTTGTACAGTTTTCTTTTGTTTCCATTTTAGACAACATTTTATCATGGAATTATGCAGTAAGACAATTTCTACTTTTATTTATTTTGATTAATCTGAAGTAAAATAAAATGAGTGGAATATGCTACACACATTTTCCAAAAATGGCTAAACTTTCTAAAAGAAAGAAGAAAGGAAAGAAAGAAAGATGGAAAGAAGGAAAACAAGGAGATGAGAGAGAGACAAGACAAAGAAAAAAAAACAAATAAGAAAGAAGGAGGCAAAGAAAAGAAGGAAAGAGGGAGAAAGAAAGATAAAGAAAGAAGGAAATAAATAAAAAGAACGCAAGAAAGAAAGAGGAAGAGAAGCACAGAGAATGAAAGAAAGAAGAAAAGGAAGGAGATGAGAGAGAAATAAATAAAAAGAACAAAGAAGGGAATAAAGAAAAAAGAGAGCGAAAGAAAGAAAAAAGAAAACATAGAAAAAGAGAAAGAAATTACAGAAAGAGAGAGAAAGAAAGTAGGAAGGAAAGATAGAGACAGAAAGTAATGAAAAACATGAGAGAGAAACAAAAAGAGGTAAGGAAAAAAGAAATAGAGAAAGAAAGCAAGAAAATGTAAAACAGAGTCTTCTCTTATAATAAAACTGACATATTCATAAATGCTATATGTTCACAAAAGGAAGAAGATATAACATAATTATCTTTTGTACATAAAAGTGGCATAAATTATCCTTTGCGACTTCTGGTATGAATGAACAGCATGAACGTACTTAAGGGTTAAGTAAATTAAGTGACAATGAATCACCAACTTGAATTAGCGTGGGACGAATGCAATTCAGCATTCAAGATAAACGGAAATGGAACTGGGAGACAGAGTTCCAGCAGAGTTGTAACAGCTTCTTTAGTGTGAGACAGATCCTGAGTGTGCACTTGGCGTTCCCTCTGGCATTTTACTGGTAACAAAGGTATCAGATTAACCGTCTTGTTCCACGAAACTTTCCCCTCACATCAGGGTAGTATCTATGTTCAAATTGAGGTCTACCTATTACTTTCTCTACACATACTATGTACATAGAGTATAGAGAAGGTATTGCACCACACCCAAAGATTCGATACCGAGATTTCACCAGTAATACATGTTTTAGGGTCCCCTATATTAAAAAAAAAAGCATTTTCAGAAAAGGTCCGTGTGTGTCCGTGTGCCTGTGAACGCGATAACTCAAAAACGAAAAGTCGGTAAAATACCAAACTTGATATTTAAGTTTGGTATCTTCAAGGATGCAACACGAAGATTTTGAGAAAAATCCCCCCCACTCCAAACTACCCTTACATGGAACTTTTTTTGAAAAGGCTTAGCGATTTTGATTAAAATATCGTATACTAAATATATTTACCTTACTAATAAAATGCATATCTTGAATTTTCTGGGAATAGCTTCTGAAGACTACTTTATTCTGGATCAATTTTACGGAAGTTTGCATAACTGCTAAACCGTAAGAGATGGACAAAAATTACCATACAAAAAATGTAGAACATATACAAACACACAATTTATGCTATAGTGGATCGTTTTTCAGATATTCTTTGTTTTTGGTTTCAGCTTTAAATAAACTCATACTTTTTTCATATAGGAATTGTCAACTCCTATCCATATAAACAAAGGAATTTCAGTCACATAGGAACCAGCTTTTCACTATCACTTTAACGTATGGTACTCCTTTATTTCGTTTCTACTTATAAGGAAGCAAGTAATAATACTATTTCTGCTTATTTTTTCTCGATTAGCATGAAATAAATAGACGCATAAGCATATTATCTATAACGTATTACAGAGATGAGGAGAAAGTCATGTGAATGGAGCGCATCAGATTTTTTTTAACGTACTCTCCGTGGAGTTAGTCGATTTTGCAATATCCTGCGTCTTCTTGGCCTTGCAAATCATAGATTAGATGCTAGATATGGATTTTAGTTGCAAAAATATTGTATTCAGCCAAACATTCGATATCAAGACCACCGGTAAAATAAGCTTTGAAAATTCCTGAATTAGAAATCTGATGTGCTCCATTCACATGACTTTCTCTATAAGTTCCGTAAAACAAACTCTCCTTACAAAAGATTATTCTACACCATGCCGTCGGCCTCCGTGATGTAAAGGCTACCATGCTAACTTAATATACCCAAAGTCACGGGTTATATATATTTTATCTCTGTTCTGTTTCATCTTACATCATCGATATTCACAGACGCATCAGCGTTAGATAACTGTACCTCTTCTATACATGTGATGATTTGGTCCAAGTCTATAGGCGTTAGTTCTAGGTAAAGTCATAGCGGACATTAGCTACCCAGCCGGCAACAAAACAAACGAACGCTTTGAAACCTAACTCGCAAATCATTAACCTAAAACAAAGTATAGAACATAAATTGTATGTTTCGACAAACTATAGTACATCTTGGTGCAATAACATTTGTCTGGCTTATGGTTTACTAAATAAACAAAAACATTCAGAATGAAAAGAACTTCAAGAGGCTATTCCAAAGAAATTCAAGCTGTACATTTTATTTTTTATGTTTTTAATATTATTTATTTTGGGTCACTTATACTCATATCGCAACCTTTGAAATTGTATAGAAAAATCTATTTACATTTGTCCTTTGATTATCTCTAACATATGTTATTTTAATCAAAATTGTTAGTGCCATTTTTGAGAAAATTTAAAATTTCGAAAAAATGTACATGTAAAGGGTAGTTTCGGTTGGGGTAGCTTTCCTGATAATCTTCTTGTCGTATCCTTGGAATATGCTGAACTTAAGTATCAATTTTGTTTCTAAGCAGCTGTTTGTTATTGAGTTATCATGTTCATAGACACAGGAGCAAACTTTGGATACAGGGGACCTTAAAACATGCATTTTCAGTGAAATCTCGGTATAACATTTTTCATGTGGAATGCAATACCTACTCTGTCATGCTCTAAGTACGAAGTAGAGAAAGTAAAAAATACTCAAATAACACAACAAAATGTAGAAGAATAAAATAAGACAATAGAATACAGAAAAATAGGAAAAGGTATTTAAACAGAATGGCTAAACGCAGAATACCAAAAACAGCACATTTCTACAAAAAAAAAGAAAGAGAAAACCTATAAAGAACACCAAAGGTATTGAAGAGCATAATTTTGAGGCCGCAGCAAGTCCATAGTTGGAATGGTTTAAAATCTGTGGCCAGTTTACTATCGCTGCGCATTTTGACTCACATATTTCCACATCTTCTGATATAAATTGTTCATTAATTTAGGAAATTTAACATCTCTTAGGATAAGTATAGCACCTCTGAGTTATTCCATCATAATGAAAATAACTTTTATAATTAAATTGCTGCATTAAATGTCGCTAAGCTAGCTAAATTTCACGCATACATATTTGACCAGGGCTTTTTTGTGTGTTCATCAGATTATTCGAAATGGGGAGAAATACTGCTCTCAATTTAGCTTTGGCAATGAATTTGCAGAAAAAACGATGACTCGCCACCAGTTAGCAGCTGATAGTTCACAATACGAGAGTTCATGGTTGAACAATTTCATATATTCATTAGGTCAGACTTAAAAGACTATTTGACTATCGAGAATTTCACAAAAACTGTAGCTTTAAACCCTTAAGGGACTTCTCGCTTAATTACCACTGATTTATATAAAGTAAGAGCAATATGGTATAAACGAAAAGAATAAGATACTGTTAAACCTGTAGAAAAAAAAATACAAAAAATACATAAATATATTTAAATTTCTTAACGAAAAGAATAACATACTGTTAAACCTGTAGAAAAAAATACAAAAAATACATAAATATATTTAAATTTCTTAAAGAAACTACTTCCAGTATTCTACTCCAAAAATTTAAGTGGAGATTTCCGTGGAAAAATTATAAGGACCCCGAACCCAAACCCCTCCCCCCCCCAAAAAAAAAGACAAGTTCACTAAAAAAAAGTCCCATTTAAAGTGAACAGCACGTTAATAAACAAAAACCAGTTAAAATAAACTTTGTATTTATGTTCAGCATCTTCCAAGGATGCGACAGTAATATTTTAAAGAATATTCTACCACCATAAACTACACTTTGTGAGGAACATATTTACAAATTTTTGACTTGATCAAAAGCGGCTCTGAACGATTTTTATTGAAATACAATATGTTTAAGATATTTTCATGGCAAATGAAACATATCTGGAAACTTCTGGCAACAGCCTCTGAAGTTCACTTCACTCTGGATAAATTTTGACTAACTGTAACCAAATCTCTCTAAAGCAGAGTTTTACCACATGCATTTTTATGTGGAGCTAACATTTTCCTGAGATATTTCTTGTAATTGGTTGCACCTTTCCAAAACCTACACTTTTCTCAAGTGTGAAATCGTTGTTCGCATTTTCCCGTTCATGCAAGGTGGGCAGAATTTCAACGTAATCACGTAGTGACCAGATATTAAATTATTTCGTTATCATTATACCCTAATGAATTCTACAAGAAAATATTAAATAAAACCATTTTTGCTAATGTGAATCTCGATTAGCAAGAACTAGATACATAGAAGGGTCAGCTTTTGAGAAAATAGTTTGCTCAAGAATAGGTAGAAGAAATCCCGTGAGTATAACACATAAACCATTTAACTGTGTTTTACTACGTGGTCATACAGCGACGAATGGTTTAAGAGATATCTCGTGGACCAGTGAGTATCTTAGCCTTCTAAGTTTTGTCCCTGTACTTTATCTTGCTTCAGCACATATTCACAGAAGTCTCAGTGCTAGACAACTGTTCCTCAACTATACGTGACGTGTAGATGACCGATTTGGCCCAAGTCTACATAAGCGTTAGTTCTAGGTAAAGCCATAGCTACCCAGCCTGCAACAAACAAACGGATCGCTCTGAAACCTAATCACGAAGCTATTCGTAGAGTCTTACCATCCGTAATAATAGGCGTTGCTTCCTGTCAATAATGCATATCTTGTCCTTCTTTTTTCTTCCCCGAAGAAGGTTATAATATGAGATATGAGTACGTTGCAGGCAAATATTGATCTATTGCTGTCCACCACCCCACAGAGGAAGAGTTGAGAAGAGGGGAAACCACAGGCCACAGGAAATGGAGCTAGGTGCAGAGACGCACAGAGGTCCGTAACAATTCACCAGATTGCAGCGCTGGCGCGCTATGGAGGATTTACAGGTGCCGGAGGCCGTCGGAAGAATGCAATACAAGCACCTAGCCTCAACCAGCAAAAACAGGGGTAAGAGAATTTTACTCGGAGCAAGTAACCATGCCATCTGCCTGCAAAGCCTTGAGTCACATCTGCAACCAACCTGAAAGGTGTAGAAGGGAAATGAAATGAAGGGTTGAAGGGAAAGAAACTGTGGTAGATATACAACACCCCAACATTTGCCTAGACGACCCAAGGAAACCCATGAAAAATCCCAGAGCCAGACTGCGCGGTCGACGGAGAGCGAACCCAGACCTCCGGAATGCTAATTACAGACAAAACCACCTGAGGCACCTTCCTCAGTGAAGTTTATAGTAGATGTGTGAACAGGAGTGGGACAAAGGTTGGCATTGTACAAAGGCACCCGGTTGGTTAGGCAATGCGTGCGTTTACCATAACTAACTCTGCTTGTATGCGTGAATAGTCATTGCTAGATGCGACACGTGTCCATAGAGGCTTTAGTGCTAGGCTAGTGCCCGAAAGATGACATTAAAGTGCCATCTAGTCTATCTATGTTCATTATCTGTGAATAGAGTAAATGATTCCTTATTATCATCTATTTACCCACCTAACGTGGAGCTTTGTGTTATGTATTAAATATCCAAAAGAATGAAAGAAGTTAAAAGTAAAACTGTACTATTTATTTGTCCATCTCATATGGCTTTAACTGTCACACAAACAACTTTCCTTACAAAGGATTTTTCTTTTATATACTACTTAGTCAAGGTAAATATTAGCAGAATTGTCCTATTACTTGCTATCTTTAAGGGAGAAGGGACATAACGGAATACACTAGGCTAAATCGATAGTCAAAAGTTCTAAAAACTGCTCCTATGTAAAACAACTGAATTTCGGCTCGCTTTGCATGGTCTACAGTAATACAAAAAAGATGAAATTAAACTTCGCTACCCCTTTGAGAAAACAATGAATGTCTCGAGAACGGTTAACTCCACGAAAAGGTGTATGTGATAAATTGTGTGCTTTAAGGAGATATACATTTTTTGCGCCGAAAGTTTTGTCTATTTTTTACTGTTTACCAGTTGTTCAAAATTTATAAAAACTCATCCACAATAAAGAGGTCTTCAGAGACTATGTGCATAAAATTCAATATATTTATTTCATTTATCATGTAAATGTCTTAAGAAATTTTAATCAAAATCATTGGGGCCATCTTTGAAAAAACTAAACTTTTCGAAACATTTTCCATTTAAAGGGTAATTGGGGGGTAGGGGATTTTCTTGAAAATCTTGTGTGGCATCCTTGGAGGATACTGAACTTAAAAACCAAGTTTAGTGCTTAGCGGACATTTTGGGAAAAATCCTAAGAATAGTGTTAAACCACCAAGAGATAGTAGTGAAATAAATAATGTAAATTTTAAGAAATTTTTGTGGCTTAATGAATTAAATCTTTGTAAAGTGTATGATAAATTAATCATATTTGTTAAAAGGATTTAATTTATTAAACCACAAAAAGCAGTTTTTGAGTTATGGTGCCCACAGACACACGTGGACATATTTCTAAAAAAAAATGTTTAGGTTCTAAAACATGTATTTCCGGTGAAATCTCTGTATTGGTTGTATTTTAGTGTGCAAATACCTTCTCTATACCTACACTATGTACATAGTACGTGTGGAGAAAGTAAAAAAAAAAAGTTATATTCGGTGTGACAGACATACTTTTCTGGTAGTTACTTAGGAAAACGATAGGGGGCACGAAAAAAATTATGTGTTAAATTCATACTACTTTCTCTAGCTACTTAGCAACAGATTATGCTCATGAAAGTTTATTCTTCTCCCTATTTCGTGCTAATCAAGACAAAAAGAATTTATCAGAATGGTCATACTTCTAAGTACCTTATAAACAGAATGGAAATAAGGTATTACTTTAGGATAAACGATGGTCAATATTTTAAAAGCTGGTACATAGGTTGATAAGGTATTGCATTCCATTAAGATACTTGATACTTAAATTTCGTGTTTCTTTAGTACGATGAGTGAAAAACGAAAGTTCAGTAAAATACCAAACTTCATATCCAAGGATGCAACACCAAGATCTTGAGAAAACTTTCCCTACTCTAAGCTACACTTTACACCCAAAAGTGTACACTTTACACTTTTTAAGATATTTATACGTGTAAAATGTATATTTTGATTTTTCTGGGAAGAGTCTCTGAAGACCTCTTCATTCTGGATGAATTTTGTGGATGAAGTTTCTGAATTGTTCATAGCTGGTAAACATTTATCATGTAAATATCTTTATACGGTATTTTAATCAAGAAAGTAAGAGAGTGTGGAGAAAGTAAAAAAAAAAAAGTTGTATTAGGTGTTTCTTGTAAAATAAAAAGCTAATCGACATACTTATATGGTAATTACTTAGGAAAATGATAGGGGGCACGAAAAAAAAAATATGTGTTAAATTCACACTACTTTCTCTAGCTGCTTAGCAACAGGTTATGCTAATGAAAGTTTATTCTTCTCCCTATTTCGTGCTAATCAAGACAAAAAGAATTTATCAGAATGGTCATATTTCTAAGTACCTTATAAGCAGAATGGAAATAAGGTATTACTTTAGGATAAACGATGGTCAATATTTTAAAAGCTGTTGCTGTGCGATTGTCATCGACATTCGGTTCCCTTCTAGATTTAGAAAGGTTGAAGTATTTTACATTTGAATCCAATAAGGAATATATTGGAAACAGTAAATTGTATAGTTCTAAAGCTTTTGTGTAGTAAGCTTTGTCAATATCTTATGGTTTACCAGTTGCACAAAAGTGGTCCAGAATGAAGAGGTCTTCAGAGGTTATTCCCAGAAAATTCAAGATATACACTTCGTTTTTCAGTACTTCTTTAACATATAGCATTTTAACCAAAATCATTACTGATATTTCAGAGAAAATAAATGTTTACTTTCTCTATACGTACTATGTACATAGTGTATAGAGAAGGTGTTGTATTACACCCAAAAATTCGAAATATGTGTTTTGAGACCCCCTGAATCCAAAAAAAGCATTTTTAGAAAAACGTCCGTGTGTGGGTCTGTCTGTCTGTGTGTGGGTAGCATAGCTCAAAAATGAAAAGACCTTTAAAAACCAAATTTGGTATATAAGTTTAGTATCTTCCAAGGATGCGACACGAAGATTTTGAAGAAAATCCCCCCACCCAAAACTAGCCTTTACATGGCTCTAACGATTTTAATTAAAATCTTGTACATTTAAGATATTTACTTGACAATTAAAATGTATATCTTGAATTTTCTGGGAATAGCCTCTGAAGACTTCTTTATTCTGAATGGATTTTAAGGATTTTTGCATAACTGCTAAACCGTAAGAGATGGACAAAAACTTACCACACAGAAAATGTAGAACACTTTAAAACACACAATTTATATTATTTACATTTTTTCGTGGAGTTTATCGTTTTTAAGATATTCCTTGTTTTTAGTTTCAGCTTTGAAAAACATATTTTTGTAATACAGGAATTTGTCAGCTCCAGTCCATACAAACAAAGGAACTTCAGTGACATAGCAACCAGTTTTGACTATCACTTTAACCTATGATACTCACTTATATCGCTTCTACTTAAGGAAGCAAGTAATAAGACTATTTATCCTAATGTTTTCTCAATTAACATGAACTAAATAAAAGCATAAGC
The DNA here is from genome assembly GCA_030762935.1 of Hymenopus coronatus. Taxonomy (NCBI): domain Eukaryota; kingdom Metazoa; phylum Arthropoda; class Insecta; order Mantodea; family Hymenopodidae; genus Hymenopus; species Hymenopus coronatus. Next base: position 83,716,744 of record CM060895.1, read on the forward strand.
TTTTTAAAAATAATTTGTTGCAGAGATATAGAGAAAGTCATGTGAATGGAACACATCAGATTTTTTTAGAAATATTCAATGTGAAAGGTAGTTGCAGTGGGGGATTTTCTTTAAGATATTCATGCTGCTTCCAGAGAAGATATTGAAGCTGAATACCAAATTTGGTGCTTAATAGACTTTTCGTTTTAGAGCTATGCTTCCAAAAGGCATGCACACATGTTTCTAAAAGTGCTTCCTTTGGATTAAGAATATCTCAAGGCGTGTATTTCCGATGATATCTCGCTATCGAATTCTTGGGTGGAATACAATAATTCTCTATTTACTATGTACAGAACACATACGTGCTAGAGAAAGTAAAATCCTTAGCATGGCTTCCTCTGGAAGGGAAGTAAAGCCGTTGGTCCCGTGCCGTATATTTACGGCACGTAAAAGAACTTCAAGACTAATAGTGAAGTCTCTGAGCAAAATTAAGCGGTCTTTCACGCCCAACATAAAATGGGACACTTTGAACTACAGTAGTTAAAGAGCGTCCATAAATAACACTCAATTTCATTTCACTTAGAGAAAGTAAAAAGCAGACACTTTATCGAGATTTGAACCCGGAATCTTCCAACTTAGCCAACCCGTTTTATAGTTTACTGCTCGAATATACACGTGCCTTTTCTAAAAATGCTTTTATTTAATCGTGAATCTCAAAAATGTGTGTTATTGTGAATTATGAGTGTTAAATCTGTGTAGAATGTAATTTTGCGACAACCCTAAAAGAGAAGGAGTATAAAGGTTAAAAGAATACTTGGTCGTTATTCTCTGATATCTTAAAATCTTTCCACCGAGAAAAATACTTTCATCTGTCAGCGCATGTTTCCTATAAATAGCGGACATACAACTATGTTGTAGAAAACTTCGCCAATAAAACAGTTTATTGTTCTAACTTTGGCAATTATCGTATACTTCCCGCACTAGAGGAATATATAGTACCCGCACAACTCTGCAAAGTGATTTATCCCATTCTCGGGTAATAATAACTGCAAGACTCGTAACTATTTGTAGATTTACGACTGTATTTTACAATGCAGAATGCTGGAGATAACAAAAGGAGAAAAACAGTAGTTTTTGAAATATTCCTGCAATATGAAATATAAAATATTTATAAAAAATTCTGATGTGTTTCATTCACATGACTTTCTCTACATCTGTGCAACAAATTAGTTTTAAAAAGCTTATGCTTCTCTTTACTTCATGCTAGTCGACAAATTCCTGTATGAGAAAAGTTAAGTTTTTCGTACCTGAAAACAAAAACAAAGGATATCTAAAAATCGATCAACTCCACAAAAAAAATTGTATACAACATAAATTGTGTGCTTTAATGTGCTCTATCTTTTAGTGTGGTAAGTCTTTGTCTATCTCTTACGGTTTAGCAGTTATGTAAAATTCCATAAAATTCACTCAGATTTAAGTAGTCTTCAGAGGCTATTCCCTGAAAATTCAAAATATACATTTTGTTTGGCAGGTAAATATCTTTAATATACGATATTTTAATCAAAATCGTTAGAGCCATTTTTTGGAAAATCAAAATTTTCGAAAAAAGTTCCATGTAAAGGTAGTTTGGGGTGGGGGGATTTTTCTCAAAATCTTAGTGCCGCATCCCTGGAAGATATCCAACTTAAATACCAAGTTTGGTATTTTACCGACTTTTCGTTTTTGAGTTATCGTGTTCACGACACACGGACACACGGACACACTGACACACGGACACACTGACACACGGACACACACACACGGACCTTTTTCTGAAAATCCTTTTTTTTGGATACAGGGGACCCTAAAACATATATTTCCGGTGAAATCTCGGTATCGAATTTTTTGGTGGAGTGCCATACTTTCTCTATACACCATGTATATAGTGCGTTTAGAGAAAGTGAAAATATGATGTGCTCCAACGATTTTCTCTACACTTTTGTAATAAATTAATACTTCCTCTACATAGGTTGAAAGGGTATTGCATTCCAATAAGAAACTTGATACTTAAATTTCCCGTTTTAGGGTCCCCTATATAAAACATATATTTAGAAAAAGGTCCTGTGTGTTCGTGTTTCTTTAGTACGATGAGTGAAAAACGAAAGTTCAGTAAAATACCAAACTTCATCCTTAAGTTTAATATCTTCCAAGGATGCAACACCATGATCTTGAGAAAACTTTCCCTACCCTAAGCTACACTTTACACCCAAAAATGTTTTGAAAATTTTTATTTTATCCAAAATGGCTCCAACAATGTTGATTAAACTACCGCATTTTTAAGATATTTATACGTGTAAAATGTATATATTGACTTTTCTGGGAAGAATCTCTGAAGACCTCTTCATTCTGGATGAATTTTCTGGATGAATTTTCTGGATGAATTTTCTGGATGAATTTTCTGAATTTTGCATAGCTGGTAAACATTTATCATGTAAATATCTTTATACGGTATTTTAATCAAGATCGATCCAGCTATTTTGGGAAAACTCAAAGGTTTCGAAACTATTTCCATCGAGGTGGGGAGATTTTCTTAAAAATGTTCGTATTTCATTCTTAGAAGGCACTAAACTTAAATACAAAGTTTGGTATAGACTTTTTCGGGAGTAAAAATCCACAGCATGGCTTCCTTCGGAAAAGAAGTAGTTAGTCCGGCACATAAAAGAACCTCAAAACTGGCCTCTGAGCAAAATTAAGCGGTCTTTCACGCCCAATATAGAATCGGAAAGAGAGAACCACAGGGGATAAAGAGCGTCCATAAATAAAAATCTATATCCATTTCAAAAAAGGTGTATTCCATGTTACAGCTCTCCATACAAATGCTAATATTGTTACAGGTGATGAATTAGGAATTAAAAGAGCATTTCACCCGTAAATCTGCAGCTCAACATCTCCCGTGGTCAAGTGGTTACACCATTCGCCTCTCAACTAGACGGCCCGAATTCGATCCCAAGCAACCTTATGTAAGATTAGTGGTAGACAAAGCTGCGCAGGGGCGGGTTTCCTCCTATTCTCCAGTTTTCTCCGCCATTGCATTCCCTCGGTGCTCCATCTTCATTCCATGTATAACCAGTGTCATTGCCTGGGGTACCATGGTAGTAAAAGCGGGCGTTAAAAACTTTCAAAAAATCTCCGTAATCACCGAAATCTATTCATCTCTTTGCCTTTGTTTTGAATCCCGGGCGTGCTGATGTATCCTTGGAGCATCTATTGATTCAATGCCAGTAGAGCAGTAAAAATGTCTTCATAGTAAATAGCCGTTATAAAACATTAAAACCACGATTAACTACTTCAACCCTTTCCCCCCCAATTCCATCTATAGCTTATCCTAAATGATTATAATAATAGCGTTTACTACTAATCCGTTTTTGATGGAATAGCTTTTGCTCTACAGTTGTATGCAATTCTTTTCAATGGCTTGCAATCATACTATATTGACTGACAATACTATATAGAAGTAAACATTTTATAAATCCCTGTGAAAATTCTGTAGATTTTGTCATTTTGACAACTGAGCGGAAGCTACCGTATGCTGTCATTCTGCCAGTCCTGCTCATCGCTTCCCTACCGTGCCACACCCTGAAATGTCCAAACCAGATGCAAGCAGCAAATGTTCGTACAGGTGATACAGCAATCAGCAGCTTGAAGTGATGCACCTATATTATTACTGGAAAGTTGAAATAGATTTTACTTCAACAATAGTTTGGATCAATATGCAAATAAACTCGGTTATATTCTCCATTTATGACGATTATACAAAGAAAGATTTCAAAATCAAAAACAACATGTCACAGTCATCTGACTGCGATTTAACAAATTAAATCAAACGCTTATGAAAGTAATAATAATTATAATAATAATAATAATTTAATAAATAATGTGGCAATACTGTTATAACTACAACTTCTGCAAGAGGAAACGCGGCCTTTAATTTTCCTGTAACTGGAAAGGTCTCTCCTTGCAGATAGGTGCTGTTCTATGAAATAATGGGAATACCACACACAATATCATAGAGAATATAGACCAGTAAGTGGAAGACTTGGCAACAGCGAGGGTTGCTTTCCTAAAATCTGTTTCCTGGAGACCTTGCTTGCAGGTCGAGATTCGCGCCTCAGTTAAGGGACCAGTAAGTGGAAGATTTGGCAACAGCGAGGGTTGATTTCCAGCCTCAAACACCGTCAGGTCAACTTTGGAAGAAAGGAGAGCAGCCATCATTACCTGAAAAATACTATACAAGGAAAAATCACAAGTTAAAAAGGGACACTGAATCCAATGAGTCAGTAAAAACAAAATCGGTTTTAGAGACTTCACTGGGATAGGGAACGAATTACCTTGGTAATAGAAATCATAAGATCTAGATGGAAGATATGGAGAGGGAAATTCTCTGGGGTGAGAAAGAAAGAAAAAATTGAACGAAATAGCACTCAAGAGATATCTGCATTTCAGGAGCGTACAGTTCAAGAAGCAACGCCACCCACGACAGTAATTTTAATGCGCAACTAAGTTAGCATGGCACAAGGGCAGATTCGATATCAAGGTGTCCATTAATACTTATGATAATTATCAACTTTAAAGCATCGAAGCTGAAATTAAAACAAAAAGAATGTTATCAAAAAGACCGTTGCTTCATCTGTTTAATTCTCTACGAGATAGCCTCCACAAATACCCAAATCCACACACATAATGCTCACCAACAAATTTCCACTGATAAGACGCGGTTATCAACAATGAAAAAAGGTTAGAACCGGAAGTCAGTCGCAAATATCAAAACAATATCAAAAAACCTTATCACTATCAGAAACACTAATACATCTTTCTACCTAATTTTATAAAAAGCAAAATTTTCCAGAGTCTTTAGTGTATAATATGTGCATAAAATTATGATTTAATTTCTTGCCAGGCTTGCTTGAGCAAGCCAGGCTCATAAACAAGATAGAGAGCTTCAAATAGCCAATTTTGAATATGTGAATGATTCAGAAAGCATAATTTATAAATTATAGTGGAAAAAGAAGAAAAACTAATATAGAAAAAATAATTTTACCAAATAACAAAACCATTTGCAAATTTCAGTAAAACGTTATTCTTAAGATTTACACAATTTGTGATGTGGAATATTTTATATAACTACCAATTTTACATAAGTGATACTTAATAACTTATAAATAATTTGCAGAGCTTCTGAAATATTGTATACTTCCCAGGATATGGTTAAAAATTCAAACAAAGAGTTAACTAGGAATTTGAACATTCCAATATAGAGATGCTTACACTGAGTATAAGCTACTTTACTATAATACAATCTATAAAAAAATTCAAAGCAGATACAATTTATTATTTTTCATTTTAGTTTGGAACAATTATGGTTGTTAAAGCTTGATGATTATGCAAACGATTTCATATTAGCAATAATTTTCCATTATTTTGTAACAATGTCTTCAAAATCAACTCTGGTTTTCTAATTGGGATAAAATAGTTATAATTTTTGCAAAGTCATTGTCCAAATCGATATATTTTACTTGATACATTTTCTTTAATTTTCACATCAATAAGTTTACAAGAACGTATTAGCTTTTAATTATGTTGGAAAAAGTGTCACTCTTTATAGTTTAAAAAATGTTGTGTTTTTTAATGTAAGTATGTTTACTTTCTATATCACCCATAGTGTAAATAGTAAATAGAGAAGGCATAGCATTCTACCTAAAAATTCGAAACCGAGAATTGATCGCTTACTCGCTAGATCGCTTGCTTGCTTGCTCGCTTGGTTGCTCACTCGTTTGATCGCTTGCTTGCCTGCTCGCTTGTTTGCTTGCTCACTTGGTCGCTCGCTCGCTTGATCGCTTGTTTGCTTACTCGCTTGGTTACTCGCTCACTTGATCACTTGCTTGCTTGTTTGTTTGCGAGCTTGCCTGCTAACTCACTCGCTTGCTTGCTCACTCACTTGCTCCCTCGTTTACTTGCTTCCTCGCTCGCTCACTTACTTATTTACAACAAATAAGTCTAATTGAGCCACCGCTTCCAGGAGGAGGACTTTGCGGGACATCAGTAGGATATTTCTTTTATTCATTCGTTCGTTCATAGAGTCATTTATTTACTGCATTTCCTGGGGGTCTTCCCGAATAAAAAATCTGATGTGTTCCATTTACATGACTTTCTCTAGCTGTTGCACAAACAACTTCCCTTACAAAAGACTATTCTTCTAACTACAACATGCTAATCCAGTTAAATATTAGCAGGAAATCTTACTACTTGTTTCCTTATAAGTAGAAGGGACAAAAGGGAATACACTAGGCTAAATCGATAGTCAAATCTTTAAAAAGCTAGTCCTATGTGAAGCAATTGAAGTTCGGTTGACTTCGCATGGCCTGCAGCAAAATAGGAGAAATCAAAACTCACTTCCCGTTTGAGAAAAGTTTAAGTAAGTAGTTTAACATTGAAATGAATAAAAAGGAGTATCACTAAATCGGTCAGCTCTGCATAAGAAACGCATATGACATAAATTATGTTTTAACGAGATCTGCATTTTGTGTATGGTATGTTTTTGTCTACCTCTTACGGTTTAATCCGCATGTAAAATTCTGCAAAACTCATCCAGAATAAATAGCTCTTCAGAGACTATACCCAGAAAATTCAAAGTATACATTTTATTTGTGATATAAATATCTTTAATATAAAATATTTTAATCAAAATTATTACTGTCATTTCTGAGGAAAACATTCTCAAAGAAATTTCTATGTAAAAGATAGTTTGTGGTGAGGAGTTTTTCCAGAAACTCTTCGTGTCGCATCCTTGAACTAAACATAAATGCTAAGTTTGGTATTTAACGAGATTTTCGTTTTTCAGCTATGCTGTCCATAGACACACACGGACCTTTTTCTAAAAATGTTTTAGGAGACCTCAAAACATATATGTACGATCCAATTTCCACAAATAAATTTTGGGTGGAGTACAGAACTCCTTTATCCACTATGTACATTGTACATACGGTTTAGATAAATTAAAAAAAAAAAACACTCATGGTCAGAGAGGATGGTCGACGGGAATGAATCCGAATCAGGGAATGCATACTGCGGCGTCAGCTCGTTCATTTGGAAGAAGTGCAGCCGAACTACTTGTTGCTATACAGAGAAACGTCCTTGCAGAGAAAGCTGAAATAAGATATTCTGGGGTAAAAGATAAAACAAAAACGCGGCTTTTGCTGCGCAGGAAGAAGAGAGAAATAGCGGAACAGATGTAAAAGAGAAAACCAGATTAACGAAATTCACTTTACTTTCAGTTTTTTTTCTGTCTCCCATGCGACTCTTTATCGTTCATGAAAAGGGAGACTCTTGGGAAATATCATTCGTTGTCTGAAATATCTGATATCTCCTTTGCCAGCCACTGCTATTTTCCAGCTATCTGGTGAATTAAAACATTTAATTTATTATAAAAAGGTAAGAAAACTGAAAAACTAAGTTTTCCTTTTGAGATAAAAACAAAATTTCATAAGTGAATACATCTAGGATAAACAATCATCAGAGTTGCGTTTAACAATAAAGTATTTTGAATAAAAAGTTGTATAATCAGTTTACATTCACTTGATTTTCTCTACCTTCGGTATGAACACTATTCTTATGGAAGCTTATTTATCTGTCTACTACATTTTAATTGACATAAGCTTTAAAATTGTAGTTATTTACTAATCTCACACAGAATAAAAATGTACATTTATAAGTTTTCACAAGAAATGTTATAGGTGAATATTAAAAAATAGTTATATATGATGCCAGTGCGTAAAGTTATGGCTTTTGATTTGAGCGGGAATATTGTGAAACGAGACACAGTTGAGTATGATATTAAAAGAAAAACAACGAAAGATGAAATAAATTTGAGGTTAAGTTTGAGCAATCCACTAAGGGTTATAGTTTATTTATTTCGCAGCGTCGGGATTGGGTGCATCAGTGCGTATAGTATAATTACCATTTTGCTTAATGTTATGTTGATTTGTCACGGTCTGCTATAACAATCAAAAACAAAACTATTTTTAACTGTCTGTTGATCAGTGATATATACACTAATATCATGATACGAGCTCATTTCAGATCGCAAACTTGATTTTTACGGAACCCACGTGCAAAGAAGTGTTGCATGCATAAAATGCAAGCGTAAAGTTTCTTATGTATTATTATGTATAATATGAACAATATTGTTGTTCTGTTATGTATTTTGAGAAAACGGAAGATTGTGATAGTCTTAGAGCTCCAAAAGAGTATTTGTCTTTTATTGACTTCGAACATTTGGATTCTGCAGGTTGGAAACGCGGCATAGCTACGAGAGTTCCAGATCTTAATCCGGAAAGAACGCTGGAAATTAGAAAAACGTACCCCGCTGTCGTTGGATCTTCGGCACTTACAGAGACTCTAGATTCTGAACTGTGACAGATTCAGATAAAAATAAATAAATAAATAAATACAAGGCGACACATCCACCTTAGTTATTCTGAATTACTCTCGGTTCAAGAAAAAATATTTTAACATACTTTATAATATTTATATAACAATTAAGTTGTGGGAACAAATTGTAATGAAGATTATAAAAGATGGGCTACAACAATAAAAGCTATAATAATAAAAGAGAATAATTACTAACATAAATCGATTTCTAATTCACAATATATTTCAGTTCTGTTTCAATCATACAACTGATTTCTAAAAATGGTAACGGAATATTTTATGGTGTTTTGTGGGTCTGCTTGTTCCACACTTCTATTAATCGTATACTTCGCCCACCATTTCGCAACACATTTATTATTGATCCTTGAGATCCAAAAAATAGGCCCACTACTGTTATTTTTCTGAGGTTGTATTGAACTTTAAAGTGTATTTTTACTTTCTCTACACGTACTATATACATAGTGTATAGAGAAGGTATTGTAATGCACCGAAAAATTCGATACCGATAGGTATTCAGTAATTCGAACAATTACTAATGGATTTCATTGAAAAAAAATTATGGCTCATATAGCTTATTGGGTACAGATTTTGTATTTTAGCACTATTTATAATTGCTATGTAATTGATACAAAAGTATACATGATGCCTTCCTAACGAACGTTGTATGTAAGGAAAATAAAAAAAAAATTAAAAAAAAACAGAACTTTGCATCCTACTCCCAGAAAATGCATATATATTCTATTTGTCACATAAATGTCATAAGTGTTATGTATTGTAGTCAAAATACATTATATATCTTAATATACTTTTAGTATACTCGTAAATTTCGAAAAAACTTCAATATCAGGATCATCATTTGAGAACGGGATACAATTTGAAAATACAGACGAAGTTGAGCTCCTATAGTCTGAAATTCTCAACTGCACTTAAAGTATATATGATGATTCTATGTTTTCGACGTTGGTGAACAATACAAATGAATAAATTAATAATGTACTAGCAGCTGTTACGCATAATGTTACAATTATGGTGATCCGGTAATCGATTTTATTCGTCTGGTTGCTGAAACTTTAAAAATAAATATGTTGTATTCCATTCAAATAACTAAGATAAACATGCCAGAATTGGTCTTTATACTTTCTTCTTTGTAAGTAGAAGGGAAACAAGGGAATACATTAGGCTAAAGCTATAGTCAGATCTTTTAAAAGTCGATCGCTAAGTGAAACAATTTAAATTCGGTCCCCTTTGCTTGCTGCAGTAAACAAGAGAGACGAAAATAAAGAAACTGCCCATCCTTTAATGCCACACACTTCTACAACATCTCAAGAGTTTCTGTTCTCGTATGTTACGATTTGTTACAGAACATTGATCGAGAAACTGTTTAATGATGCTAGGAGAAAGTAAGGAGAGAGAGTTATCTGAGAGGAATAGCACCTTCACAGTTCTGCTAACTTGTACGGATTGTCCATGCTCGTATTCTTCTACAGAAGTAGTAGGTATTTGGTTCAGTTTTAATCTAACACTATGGATTGTTTACTACTTTTATAGAAATAACTAAAACTAGAGTACTAACTACAGTAAACAGAGGAAGTATTGCATTGCACTCAATAATTCAGTATTGATTCTAATCCTAACCGTTTTTGAGGCACATTATCAGAAATTTACAAATACAACTGAAATGTTGAAACAGCGAGTTTATTTGATTTTTTTATCAGTCACAAACGTTTACCATCGGCCATTTCGGAGATATCTGAAAGTTTTCGTTTGCATTTGTTCATGCTTTGTCAGTTATTTCTGCGATGTCATGTAAAATACATAGTATTTTAAGATAGGTACATAAAGACGCGTTTTAAATATTTGACTGCTGATATCCCCCTTTATACCTATAACGATGTATGCTCAAGATGTCCTACATAGTCTAGGGGCACTGTGCTAGACTCCAGTTTCCGAAGTCGCGGTATAAACTTCGGCGGAAGTCGATGAATTCTTTGGATTTAAAAATCCTTAGTATCGCTTCCTTCGGAAGGAAAATCTGATGGTCGCCTGTCGTAGATTTACTGAATGTAAAAGAATGTCAAGCCTGATAGAGACTTCTGAGAAAAATTCTCGGTCTTTTTAGCCCGATATAAAATCAGATGCTGAGAATTGTGGTAGTAAAAGCGTTTCATAAATAAAACTCAATTTTAAGTTTATAAATAAACTATACACTCCCCTTTTTAACCTGAAGTAGAAAGAAGAATAAACTTTTAAAAGAATATTCTGTATAAGCTGTATAAAAATAGACAATAGTGGCTAGAGAATTTAATTCAAACATTAATTTTTTTTATTATTATGAGTTCTCAAAATTCGAATTGTAACAACCGTTCCTCCAAATCGTCCATGCCTTGTTAACGCAATTGATGGCCAATTGCTCCGTCTTCAGCTTCTCCATTCCATTTTCCATTTTTTCTTCTATCATCTCCGTTCCGGATGTAATTTTTTTATCCAGTTCTGTCTGCATCTTCTCCATATTTTATTTCATTTTCTTCTGCGTGTTCTTCTTTCGGAGTTCAGTTTCTTTTCCACCTTCTGCATTAGGATTTCATTTAGTCCATTCCGGATATCAAGATCTGGATGCCAGCCAGTAACGTTTTCATCGTCATCTCCATCGTGACGTTTAACCCCACATCTGACACCAGCGTAACAAATGTCTTTATTACAATAACCGTTGATATTTTCTCTCGTCGTGACTTTGACGCTCGTACTTTCAATTGTTGACTACTTCGGCTCTCTTTAACCCACCTGCACTCCTAGAAATGCGTCGAAGCTGAGAGCTCCGCCTATATAGCTCCGATTATTCAAGAACTTTCAAGAGCCTTGGAAAATCCACAAAATATGTTTCGCTTTTTTTTCTTTCTTTTCTTTTCATGGGTCATTATTCCACGTGTTCATTTCAAGCAGGTTAAGTATTCAAGGGTCTCTAATAAAGCTTCCCGCGCACTTGTTCATTCATACAGATGTGACAAGGAAGAAAGAGGAGCTATAAGAAGTAGACTACCGCGCACCTGCAGGAATTCAGGGTTTCAAGGTAAAGACATGTGCACAGGGTGCATAATCACAGTATTTTCGGTGAAATCTCAGTACTGAATTATTGAGTGCAATGCAATACTTCCTCTGTTTACTGTAGTTAGTACTCTAGTTTTAGTTATTTCTATAAAAGTAGTAAACAATCCATAGTGTTAGATTAAAACTGAACCGAATATCTACAATTTCTGTAGAATAATACGAGCATGCACAATCTGTACAAGTTAGCAGAACTGTGAAGGTGCTATTCCTCTCAGACAACTCTCTCTCTTTACTTTCTCATAGCTTCATTAACCTCCAAACAGTTTCTCGATTAATGTTCTGTAACAAATCGTAACACACGAGAGCAGAAACTCTTGAGATGTACAAGTGTGTGGCATTAAAGGATGGGTAGTTTCCTGTATACCATTCTGGTTTGTTAGAGGACTTGAGAACATAGCTTGTCCCACAGATCTCGTATCTTTAAGCACTTTTCGACCAATGCCTTAGGGAAGAAAAAGTCTTACAGGTAGTACCACAAGCACCAACCAGTTTCTGCCCTATTTCCAAAAAAGAACATAAAATATCTAACGTGACTTTCATTACATAACTTTCTATCCATTATTCAACAAACCTTTCTTTAAAAAGTTTAATCTTCTATCTACTTCTCGATAATACAGACAAACACTTCCATAAGTATATGCAAAAACTATCATGACCGGAGTCTATAGTTTTAGAATATCAAATTTCCATGTTGTTTTGCTGTGGTCTGTAGGTTAAAATATGAACAGCAGAGCTCGTTCCGTTGAAACCGCCTACCGGGCCAAAGTATAAAGAGCGGCTCTATTTTACAATGTATTTGACAGAGAAGCGACATGAAAAAGGGAAGAAAGAAAGAACACACCTCACGAACAGGAAGGAAACATCAGGTAGAAATATTTAAACCTACAGACCACGTCCAAACAGACAGTAAATTTTAGATTATAAAACTATTTCCATAAATGCTTTTATTGAATTTTCCTTTTAGAAACAAATAAATGAGGGACTAAGTGGCAGACAAACTTTCTTAGAACCGGTTGCTTTGTGATGCATTGAATTTCCGTACGTTGTTCACGACCAGCGCCAAGAAAGTCGCATAATAGTGACCAGAGCTAGGAAGTTCGTACCGTTCGCCGTTCCGTATATAGGTTACAACCGACCGCCTCGCCGCATCAAAACAAGTAATTGATAAGAACGTACAGTGGAAATGTAAACATACTGTTTCCAAAGAGCAAAAATGACTATGAGTTATTCGTAAAAGCACACCTATTTACATCATTATGTACAAAATTATTACATATATAAAGGTAATTGTAACTAATTTCCTTCTTTATATGTGTGCATTATGAAAACACCCAAGCAATTATAACACGAATTGTAATATTTACTGATTAAATGTTAAATAATGTCCAAATAATAAAATTAATGTCTTAAATATCTTCGCGAAAAAGTTCGTCCCATTTCGCATGATGTTATAGGGGCATATTTGAAACATTGTGTCAGTTCCGTATTAGTATCACCAATAATAGCATTTGTTGGGATCTAAAAGTACAGCTTGTATTTAATACATCACACTGAACCCTGCGTTCTTCTCAATTACACTTTTCATTTTCATCGTTATTTCAGGTAGGAGGGTCGTGGCTTGGTAAGTCTGTCTTGACAGTTCTCCTACATGCCGCGCACATTTTTGTTCAGCTCCATGCCTCTGGACTATAGCAGTGTGATAGTTGTAGGTAAACTCTTTGAATAAATTTGCAATCAATAATATACTTCTGTGATGCTGTTCTATTACTAGACGTTTGACAGTTTGTATTCTAGAACTGCCATCGGTTTCTAAATAATTACATTAATAACTACACTGCTAAAAAACTTACTGTGTTAAATTTATTTTGCTCACATTTAAAGTAGAACAAAGATGTTATTTGGACGTATTCCAAACTGCTGATGTGGTTCTGTGTTATGCAGTGATATCTATTTTGAAGTAATGGGTTGCACTCTACTTTGACCTTTGCTCATAAGTAGCGCCGCATGGTATTGCCAAATTTGGTCCCTCTTACTCTACATAAGGCAATCGGTACAAACTTCCTAGCTTCAATAATGACACATCGAGAGCCTGTAACTCACTTGCCTGCCCTAAATAGTATTTTTGTATACTTATTTTATATAAAGTAAATATCAGCTAGAAGCGCCGTATTTCCCTTTGCTAACCTAAAGCATAGAAATCCGCCAGATTGGCGAGATTCTCCGCTACGCCAATTATAGGAATTTTAGAATCTCAACTTCAACAGATGACATAAGCGGCAACTACCGCGAAAGTTAAGTGCCAAAAGGTATGAGAAGCATGGGAGCATGTCATTGAAATTATTATATTCAACTTAAAACTTGCAATGCACTTAGAAGATTTCCGCATATAATTTATGGATCTAGAAATTCGCCTCCCAGCCGGGAATCGAACCCACGACCTCTAGATGAGAGAGTTGACTTCTCATCTAGAGGTCGTGGGTTCGATTCCCGGCTGGGCTGGGAATTTTTCTTTAACACCAGAAGTATTCCCTATCCCTCTCAGTGTCTGGAAGTGAATGTGTGTGTGTTTAAGGAAAATAAAACGATTTAAACCCAAAGCAAAGAACCCAAGACAACGAGTTGTTCCTGATGCACAGCACCCAATATGACCTTAGATGTTAAAGGGAGCTATATAAATGAAACGGCAGAAAAAAAAAAAGAAAAAAAGTCTTCACTACCGCTTACACTTATGCTGCATTTTTATTGTGGATGGAACCATAATCATTTTAAAAATCTTAATAAGCCCCCTTACCTTTTCTCGGACCCTCTGTCAGGGGGAAGTTCGGAGCTTTACCTATTGTTTCTTAGTTAATAATGCATCAGGGAAATTTGGAAACTTACCAGTATCTTATCTTATTGAAATTGTTATTACACAGATTAACAGTGATATGTTTGCCACTCTTAACCTTAAAGCCTTCTTGATTATTTAAATATAAGAATACTGTTAAAGCGCATTATTTTAATAAAAATGCCCATCAGGGTGAATTTTTAATAGTATTCAACATTTGGGTTTTACGGTAAATAATTTTAAAATATAATTGTCATATCATAATTTTTACTACCCCTAATTATTTGAGGAAAATTATTACCTTTTGTTTTTTAAAAAAACTTGATTTTTTTTTAAAAATTTAAAAGCTATTTTTCAAACATTGAGGATTATTTCAAAAAAATATATGGCAATTATTACTTTCTCTAGCGCATAAGTACAACGTACTTAGTAAGTAGATAAAGAAGGTACTGTATTTCAGCCAAACATTTTTACCCATATTTTGCCGGAAATATATGTTTTGAGATCCTCCTGAATACAAAATAAGCATTTTAAAATAAGGTCAGGGTCTCTATGTGCGTCTCTGTGTCTGTATGTGTGTATATATGTGTGTCTACAGAAAGCATAACTCTAAAACGAAAAAACGTTAAATACCAAACTTGGTATTTCAGTTTAGTGTGTTTCAAGGATACAACACGAATATTTTCAAGAAAATCTTCCAACTTCAAACTACCTCTTGCATGAAATAATTTTCAAAAGTTTTGATTTTCTCAAAAATGGCGTTAACGATTTTGATGAAAGTACAATAAATTAAAGATATTTACATGACAAATAAAATGTTTTTCTCGAATTCTCTGGAAATATCCTCAGAAGTCTGAATAACTGGCATAGCTGGTAAAGCATAAGAGATAGACAAAACTTTACTGGACAAAAAATGTAGATTGTCAAAAACAGAATTGATATTCCTTGTTGTTGAATTTTAAAATTCTTATCCTTTTCTCAATCAGGAAGTCACTCGTGTTTCTTTTGTTTTACTTCTGGCAAAACAAAGAAGCAAATCTCAATGACAGACGCATAGCGACAGCTTTTAAAACGTTTAAACTGTTGCTTTAGCACAGTGCGTTTATTTAACCCTCTTCTACATTTTGCTAAAGCTATTCTTGATTAGCATAGTGCAGAAATAAGAACAACCTTTTGTAAGAAGTTTGTTTAGAATATTCAGAGAAAATCATTGGATTTTTTTAACATAAGTTAGAGACGGAGTATAAAAATGTTGAAAAAATTAGTATACACTTATATAGTATGGACGTTTTGTATAGGAAGAAATTTTTAAAAAAAAATTCAAGAAAGAAGGATTTAAAATTGATCTTGTATATTTAATTGAATTGATCCAATCCATTTATAGTCTTAGTTAATTGATAGTTAAAATGCACAAAGTAGAAAACTGTATATTTTACTTTCTCTAGACCGTATATACAATGTACATAGTGGATAGAGAAGGTATTGTATTCTACCCAAAAACCTCAGTGTGAGATTTCTCCGGAAATATAATATGTTTTGAAGTCTCCTGAGTACATAAAAAACATTTTTAGAAAAAGGCCCGAGTATGTCTGTGAACAGCATATCTCAAAAACGAAAAGACAGTTAAATACTAAACTCGATATTTAAGTCCATTATCTTCAATATTTTCATAACAGTTACCCCCAGAACAACCTACGCTTCACATGGAAACATTTTTAAAAACTTTGTTTTTCTCAAAAATGGCTCTAATGATTTTGATCAAAATAAGTATATTAAAGGTATTTATATAACAAATAAAAGGTATAAATAGGAATAGCCTCTGAAGACCTCTTTATTCAGTATGAGCTTTGCAGAATTTTGCACAACGGTTAAACCGTAAGAGATAGACAAAAACTTATTTCACAAAAATGTAGATTTCATTAAAACACATTATGTCATCTACGCCTTTCTTCTAGGGTTGGCCGTTTTCGAGATATTCCTTATTATTGGTTTCAATTTCCAAATATGTAACTTATCTCAAACTGTACGATGCAAAACGAACCGAACCACAATTATTTCACATAGCGACAAGCTTTTAAAGCATTTGACTATCGCTTTAGCCTAATGCATTCCCTTATTTCCCTTCTACTTACAAGGAAACAAGAAAATCGATTCTGGTAATGTATCTCGATTAGCTTGATAAAATAAACTAATACTAGTCTGTATAGATAGGAACAGCAAGAGAAAGTTATGTGATTGTAGAACATAAGATTTTATTAGTTAAAAATTCAAATAATTATATTATTCTCATTTTTACTCTCTCTCTCTCTCTCTCTCTCTCTCTCTTTTCTCTCTCTCTACGCGTACTATGTACATACTGTGTAGAGAAGGTATTACATTCCACCCAAAAATTCGATACCAAGATTTTACCGAAAATATATGTTTTGGGTCCCCCTGTATCCAAAAAATTAATTTTTGGAAAAAAGACCGTGTACATGTGTGTGTGTGTGTGTGTGTGTGTGTGTGTGTGTGTGTGTAGACAGCATAGCTCAAAACTGAAAATACCATTAAAACCAAACTTGGTGTTTAGGTTTGGTAGCTTCCAAGGATGCGACACGAAGATTTTCAAGAAAATCCCTCCCACACCCAACTACCCCTAACATGGAACTTTTTTCGAAAATTTTGATTTTCTCAAAAACGGATCTAAAGATGTTTATTAAAAGTAATATGTTAAAGACATTTACATGACAAATAAAATGTTTGTCTTGAATTTTCTAGGAATAGCCTCTGAAGAGTACTTTATTCTGGAAGAATTTTAATGGAATTTTGAATAACTGCTTAACCGTAAGAGATGAACAAAATATTACTTCACGAAAAATGTAGAGCACGTTAAAACACACAATTTACATTATACAGATTTTTTTCGTGCAGCTCATCGTTTTTGAGATATTCATTGCTTCTGGTTTCTGCTTTGAAAAACATATACATTTTTCATACAGGGATTTGTCAACTGCTGTCCATACAAACAAAGGAACTTCAGTGATATAGCAACCAGCTTTTGACTATCAGTTGAACCTATGGTACTCCCTTATTTCACTTCTACTTACAAGGAAGCAAATAATAAGACTATTTCTGTTAATTTTTTCTGATTAGCATGAAGTAAATAGAAGTATAAGATTTTTAAGAATAATTTGTTGCATAGATGTAGAGAAAGTCATGTGAATGGTACATATCTGATTTTTTACTTTCTCTACACGTACTATGTACATATTGTATAGAGAAGCTATTGTATTGCACTTAAAATGCTATACCTAGATTTCACCGAAAATATGTTTTGAAAAAAAAAAATCTTTTTAGCAACATGTCCATGTGTGTGATTTAAGTTGATTATCGTCCAAGGATGTCATACAAAGATTTTCAAGAAAATCCCCCCACCCCAACTACCCTTTACATGGCACATTTTTTCAACAATTTTGATTTTCTCAAAAATGGCTCTTACGATTTAGATTAAAATACTGCATATTTAAAATATGTTTATCACAAACGTAATGTATATTTAGAATTTACTGGGAATAGTCTCTGAAGACCTCTTCATTCCCGTTTAATTTTGTGTAACTCGTAGGCCATAATAGATGGACAAAAACTACACAAAAAAGATAGATATCATTTAAACACACATTTTATACATTTTCTTTTTTGTGGATTTAACCATTTTCAGGACATTCCGGATTATTGGTTTTAATTTTATACTTTTCTCAAACGGGAATACTTTTTTTTTCCTCGTTTCTCGTTTGTTTACTCCTGGAAGGCCAAAAGATAGAATTTCAATTGTTTCACATAGCAGCCGGCTTTTAAAGAGCTTGACTATCGCTTTAGCCAGTGCATTTTCTTGTTTTTCTTCTAGTTACAAGGAAGCAAGTAATAATAAGCTTGATGTAGATAAAATATCAGCCTTTTGAATAAAAGGATTATTTAAGGAACAGCTAGAGAAATGCATGTGAATGGAACACATCAGATTTTTATTACAAATAGCTGTTGGAACTTTTAAACATCTATACAGAATCAACATTAGCTTGCTTTGTGCTTTACTGCCATTTAATGATCGACTGCTTTTTCACACTTTTAAAGTCTTCACCGCCACAGGTTTTGCTTAAATACCACTAAAATTTCTCAGTATCTGCAGAAGTAATTATTGTAATATTAAAAATGAGAAAATTATCCTATTACCGATTGTAATTGTTCAAAAAATATATTTTTCACGAAAAATTTTTAATTTTACAGATTAAAATATCTGATGTTTTAAAATATTATAATAATTCATTAATAAAATTTATTGAAATATTACCCTTTAAAGTTTGTGTGTGCCAACTAATTTTCTCAAATTTTTGATGTGTGTGACTTTTTGATAACACATATTTACGTAACAAAATTTATGAAATAGTTTGTCTTTCAAAATATTTATCCAATTTAAATGAAATGTATTTACATTAACATAAAAAACAATAACAGTAAAACTTTCAGAAAAATCTATACAGAAATAAATACATTTGAAATTTCCCTACCAGTGACTCTTAAGACAGTCAGGAGAAACAGAGATTAACAAAATTTTACAGAAATTTAACAAGGTTGTTTAAAAATGATTGAAATTTCAATGTTCGTTCTTGTTCAGAATTAATTCCAAGGTTATGTAAGGGCAACAATTGATGTGTTGCATTTATTAGATTTACTCTTCCCATTCTTCATTAAGTATTATTATAAATCCTATTCTTCTATTCACAAAGCTTAAACGATAACAAAAGCTTTTAAGATCTGATCATTAAGTTAAAGTATTGACCTGGAAAACTAAAATTGAACAACGACTTCCTATTTGAGAAAAGGATAAGATTGGAAAATTGAAACCAATATCAAGAAATATCTCGGAAATGATTAACTCCACAAAAATAAATAAATCATATGACATAAATTGTGTATTTTATAGAATCTGTGAGTAGTAAATTTTGTCTTCGCTTACTATTTATCATTTATGCAAAAGCAGTGTAGAAAAAAGAAAACTTCCGAGTTTATTTCCAGAAAATTCAGGATATACATTCAAATTATTAGAGCCATTTTTTAGAAAATTATACATTTTTTGAAATATATTTCATTTGAAGGAAGGATAGTTAAGGAGTAGGAGAGCTTTCTTTTAACCCCTATGTGTCTCTTCCTTCGAAGATTAAATATTAAATGTTGAGACACTACGTGTCTTGTCACGGGACTAAGAGTTGTTCAGAAAGATAAATCATAGCTAATAATATGAATTATACCAAGAAGGGAAATATGAATGTAAATTTAAAATGGACAGGGAAGAAATATTTCAAACACGTTTAAGTAACCGAGCTGTCAAGAGCTGGTGGCACAGTATACCGTTAGGGGTAGAGCATTGAACCGAAGGGGATGAGAGTACACTGCCCGAGGGGAACATAACAGGAAAAAAGAAAACAATGCTACCGCTGGTCAAGCGATACTGTTGGGCACTTGGCGTAAAACATCAGGGAGCCGAGATGTCATATTTAGGGTCCGTGGTTTAGTCGAACAGGCTAGCTTTAGTTTTGAGGGAAATAATTATTTTAATACGTACCAGAGTACGGAATAAATCACCAAAAGTAATAAGTAATAATATTCACGGTCGTGTAAATCATAGTTTTACTGTGGGAAATTTAGGAGGAATGCATGTGTGTTCGACGACGGAAAAGCGCCGAACTAATTGAATAAAGCATTTATGTCGTACCACACCCTGAAAAGAGATTCCATGTTAGTAAAAATCCTGAGCTAGGGTATCCACATATCCACAACATTCCTAATAGCCAAAACCTGCATCCGGGATACGAACCCGTAACCACCTTACCGCCCCAATTTATATATATCTAACTTTATTTGGATTCACCATTTCCTTAACAACGGAGACGGTGAGCGGGTTGCGTTCATTTAGATGGATAAAACTAAGGTGACTCTCACTAGCTGATAGAACTTGAAACATCCCCTTTGCGTTCTGCAACTTTCTTAACGCACGAAGAGATAATTGCACAGGTCAAATACGGAGCAGTTATACTTTCACTTTCCTCTCCTCTTTAACAATTTTAGTTACAAATGCTTCTGGGTACCTCCTCGTAAACCCAGAGGTAGCATGTCTTCTTCGATAGACGAAGTCTATCTCACAGAATTGACCAGCTCCACCACGAGGTCAGTAGAAAAGTTAATTATATCGCAGAATCTCTTTCCCTGACGAGGTGAGCAGGAGAAATGAATCAAGTTTAAAATCTTACCTGGTTACTAAAAAAGTATTTGTTCAATGTACATAAATTAAGATCAACATGTTTGAATCTACACTCTTTAGCTTCCCCGTCACAAAAACCCAAACATTTTGATCAGAATTTTCACTTTGTTCTGGTCACTTCTTTCATTTCCTCCTAGCCCAAAAGGCTCCCCTCCCCCTTGTATACTTGAGGCATATAACTCGGCTGGTCATGCTCGTCGGCAGAGCACTTCTCGAGAACTCTTTCATCTCAGGGCGTGTTAATGGTGCAGGAATTGCATACGAAAGAATAACAATCTTTTTCAAATAATATTCCTTTTTTTGTGGCTTAACTTCCTTTAACCTAGTTGATCATATCGGACGATGAATGAAATTGGTGAAATGATACTCAAATGATCTCGGGGTCAATAGAGTCATAAAGTTATTCGATATTAGTCTTCTCAGGACATGGAAAAATCCCGAGAAAAAAAAACCTTATCCGAGATTCGAACTCGCCACCTTTTGAATGTAAGGCGGACACGCTACCAACACGAGCCCATGCGGGCTCAAATAATCAAATAATATCAACACGAACGTTAGCCTTCTTTTTGAAGCGCACTGTATCGTTTATAAATATGCACAATTGTAATTCACATGAAATTAACTAGTATCATCGAAATACAAAACTTCTTTCTTTTCCTTACAAATTATTCTTTTTCTTCCTTACTTCAACAAAAATATTCCGGAAACTAATTTAAATAATTTCCCAGAAATTAATAATTATCGTGTCGAATATCACGAAGATTTTATTCTCCGATACAATACGTCAAAGAAAATATCTTTCTTCCCCGACGAAGTCTATCGAAGAAGAATTATCTCAAAGAATTGATATCCTTCCCCGATTGAGGTCACAACGAGAAATTAGTTATATCAAAGAACCCACTTCCCTGAGGCGGTCAGTAGGAGAAGTAAACAAATTTTAAATTCTTACCCGGTTACTGAACAGTTTTACGTTACCAAAACAGTTTATTTATTCAAAATCCAACATCTCGTCACCATATACAAAAATATGATGTGCTCCATTTGTATGACTTCCTCTACATCCCTGTAACAAATCATTGTTAATAAGCTTATTCTTCCATCTACTTCATGCCAATCAAGATAAACATTAGCAGAAACGCTCTTATTTAGTTCCTTATAAGTAGAAGGGAAATAAAGAAATACACTAAACCAAACCGACAGCCAAATGTTTTAAAGCTAGTTGCTATGATATTGAAATCTCTTTCTTTGCAGAGCTAGGAGTTGACAAGTTAACGTAACATAAAAGTATAAGTATTTTAAAATTGAAACAAATAACAAGGAATATCTAAAAGATGGTCAACTTCACGAAAAAACCTATATGACCTCAATTTTAACGAGATCTACATTTTTTGTATCTATCTCCTACGGTTTACTACTCATGTAAAATCCGAAAAATCATCCAGAATAAAGAGGCTTTCAAAGGCTATTTCCAGAAAATTGAAGATGTACATTGAATTTGAAATGGAAATATATTTAACATGCGGTATTTTAATCAAAACCGTTATAGCTATTTTTGAGAAAATGAAAGTGTTTGACATTTTTTCCATGTAAAAGGTAGTAAGGGTCGGGGGATATATCTCAAAATCTTCGCGTCGCATCTCTGGAAGATACTAAACTTAAATACCAGTTTGAATTTAACGGTCTTTTCGTTTTCGAGTTGTGTTCATAGATAGACACACGGAACTTTCACTAAAAATGTTTTTTTGGATTCAGGTGAACCTAGAAGTCTATTTCCGAGTAATCTCTGTATCGAATTTTTATTTGGAATGCAATACCTTCTCTATACACTATCTACATAGTACGGTGAGGAGAAAGTAAACATTTACAAATGAGAAAACAAAAACACAACGAAATTTCTAAATAGAACCCACGGAGTAATAAAGAAAAACACACAATAATGGTAAAAGGCGCACTTACCAAGAAGGCTATCACGTAAACAAATATGGATAAATATAATAATTGCTCCGCAATGATAAACATTGCATCAACCTCTAATAACTAATTTATTATTTAGCTCTCTATATATGGCATTTTTTCCATCAGAGTAGATTTACATGCAGAGCTGATAATCACATCATACTCTACTCTGATTGAAAATTCTGGTAAAAGGCTAGAGGTCTACTATCTTTAAGAACGGTAATTCTCTGAATGTATCACTACCATCTCTGTCATATGGTAAAATGCTCTTAAAATCGGTAATTTCTCTCGATAGGAAAAACAATATATTCAACACTGTTTGGCCTGTGCAGAGATCTGTTATCCTGAAAGGATGTTTGAGAAGCACTGCTATCCGATTATAGAGAAAAGAGAATCCAAAAGGCACTAAGCATCCCTCAGAAGGATTTACGTGGCAAAACAATTTCCTCACTGGCTGGCTCATATCCGTGCTTATTTAAGTATGCAAACACGTATTATGGAATAAGTAAATGTAGAAAAATATTTCGTAGGCAGGATTTTCTCATCCTTTGTTAGTCTCCATCCCACTTCGAGCCAAAGCAATTCTCTCTCTTTGCTTTTTATTTAATTTATCCGCATATCCTTCTCTTTCTCACGTGGTTTTTATTTGTACATACAATTCTAGAGATATTTTATCCCCTTTGTTCCTAAATAGTTCTTGAATGTATACTTCCATTTGTTAAAATCTGATGTGTTCCATTCAAATGACTTTCTCTACATCTCTGCAACACATTATTGATAAAAAGCTTATGCTTCTATTTACTTCACGCTAATCGAGAAAAAATTAGCAGAAATAGTCTTATTGCTTGCTTCCTTGTAAGTAGAAGCGAAATAAGGGAGTACCAAAGGTTAAAGTGATATTCAAAAGCTGATTACTATGTGACTGAAGTTCCTTTGTTTGATGGACAGGAGTTGGCAAATTCCTGCATGAGGAAAAATATAAGTTTTTCATAGCTGAAACTAAAAACAAGGCATATCTCAAAAACGATCAATTCCACGAAAAAATGTATGTTGCATAAATGGTGTGTTTTAACATGCTCTACATTTTTTGTGCGGTAAGCTTTTGTTTAGCTCTTACGGTTTAGGAATTATGCAAAATTTCGTAAAATTTATCCAGAATAAAGTAGTCTTTAGAGGCTGTTCTCAGAAAATTCAAGATATACATTTTGTCAGGTAAGTATCCTTAATATATGACATTTTAATCAAAATTATTAGTTATTTTTGAAAAAATCAAAATTTTCGAAAAAACTTCCATGTTCAGGGGGGGTTTTTGAAAAGCTTCGTATCGCATCCTTGGAAGATACCAAACTTAAACACCAAGTTTGGTATTTAACTGTATTTTTGTTTATGAGCTATGCTGTCCACAGACAAACACGGAACTTTTTTCAAAAATGTTTGGATTCAGGGAGACCCAAAACATGTGATTCCGGTGAAACCTCGATATCGAATTTTTGGGTGGAATGCAATACCTTCTCTATACACTATGTACATAGTACATGTAGAGAAAATAAAAATGCTTTCACAGAGCATGCTAGCAACATTCTAAAGGATATCAAACAGAGCGGGATGCCTCAAAGGTAAAGGTGATGTTATCTTGAGGTCCTTAGTTTAATCCCCGGGAACCGCTCATTCTGATGATAGGATTTTTTTATGGTTTTAATCTGATCGTCAACTCTAATGTTAGGTTGGTATATTTTACAACGATTCGCCTTTAACTCGTTCCCTTTCCGGGATTGTGTTTCGATCGGTGCTGGAGAATGGCGCAGAGGCTTTTGACTTGAAACTACTTCTTGGCCTTGTCAGACGTTTGTCGAGCCTCCACTGCAGGGTCGTGTTTCCGGTCCAGATGAATCAGGTGTTATTTGAGTAAAAAAAAAAAAAAGAGAGCAAATCGCTTACTGTACACTGTGTGACCAATACGCGGAAAGTAAGAATAGACAACTGGTTCAGAGCTGTGGCAGTATGCAACATTTTGTGTTTGAAATACGTAATCTACATTTTATAGGCTGATACGGCTATTGTAGGTTCATTATTGGTTGAACTAATGCTCTATTATGTCTCTTGCATTAGTATTTATACTTCGGATATGAACATATTCCTATTTCCAAGGTTTGGAAGTATTTTTGCTAATGTTTAACGCCCGCTTTTACTACTTGTGGCACTGCAGGCGATGACACGGGTGATACATGGAATAAAGATGGAACACCGGTGGTATGCGATGGTTGTGGAAACTGGAGAACCCGGGAAAACCCGCCGTTCCTGCTTTGTCTACCGCAAATAGCATGCGGTCGCTTGGGACCGAACCCGGGCTGAATAGGTGAGAGGCGAGTGCACTAACTACTCGGCCACGGCACGGCCGTTTGAAGGTAATCGGTAGCCACAACATAACTGCAAAATAATGTCAACTATTAAAGACATAATAAAACAACAGATTCTTTAACCTGGTTAATATAGGGGGAGCCGGTTGCGCGTGTTTTTCCTTTTCGCATCATCATTGCTCGTTGCCTTCTGCCGCTCTCATGGAATGACAGGATGCAACCATACAACTACTTTTAAAGGCTTTACTTACCACTTTAAGAAAGAAGATCCATAATTGAAATTTGGAAATTCTGGCAATATCCTGGGGATACTTTGTTTTAACTTCCGGTATGAGTGGGTTTGTCTTGTAAAAATGTATTTGAACTTGTTGTAAAGTTTATGGATTCTTGAACTTTCACACACTGTCTGCATACTATCGTACTTTCACTTGACGAGCTGAGTTATTATATATATAAATAGTAACTCGTAATAACTGCAGTACACCAAATAACTGTCAACTCAATACTGCACTTCCAGAGTAGGGCAAAACTGCGTCAGAAGCGTCACCTTGTACACAGCAGCAGTGCGAAATCATGTGCCCACACGCCAATAGAAAAACACCATGTAGCCGGCGCCCAGTTCATTTTATTCTCCCGTATTACTGTAATTGCATTGCATCGCCAAAAATATGACAGTTAATTTGTAAGAAAAGCTGTAATATTTATGACAGTGAATGTGAACAGGAATTTTGATAATTAATGGTATCATATACAATTTGAATTAAACATTCTTCTTAGTAACTGCCATACCTACTTGCAAGGCTGAGCAATGACGATGAAGATTACATTTTCTGAATGCACAACTTTGCCGAAAACTAAACACTTATTCTGCCACTTTCTATAAATAAGAAGGAATTTTCTTAGACAGGTATAAACGTAGAAGTCAACCAATGCTTTGCGTTGCATTCTGTTCCTGACATTAAAAACTGACACACACGCAAGCTTGTCCCCAAGACCTCTGTTTGATGTCGACGCACCAAATATTGACAGAGCACTTTTCCTTACCACAAATCACGTCAGAAATGTTAATTATGTTATTGTTTATTATTAAAGCTACTCCCACATTCCTATCCCTCCTCTCCTTTTTCCTCTCTTTTTTTTTAGCAAGCCCCTATACTTTTTACGGCTATAGTCAGGGCTTCGATCATGGCTATAGCCTAACCATCGAAGACATCACCAGCTGCAGCCCATCACACCGCAGGGGGCAAACCAGGTGTGTGTGTGTGAATGTTACATAGGCGTGTCCGCACTGCTGGTTTATTGTAGTCAGAACCCTGGAGCAGAGGATGAGATGGGTATAATTTTAAAGGGTGGCCGAAATCCAGACAAGGAGAGAGCCGTAGTGTCACCTGTGTTCGCAGAGCGCTACCAACGCCATACAACCACCGAGAGCTGTATTTCCATAGCGCAATCACCACCATGGATTGCCGCCTCTACCGTAGTACTCGTTGTCACTTACAACCCTGAAAGAGACGGTTTGGACAGGAAGTTCAAGGGGATTGACGAAACCTCCCCAATATTCTCCTAGTGACCCGAAACCCCATGGCTCGGTGAACAACTCCGGTACTCACGAAAACACATTTTGGGAAATCCCTATTTCTTCCTTTATTACCATTCTTTTCTATCTCTTTACCATTGTATTTGCCAAGTTTTCCATAAAAAAAGGAAAGAGAAAATCCTTGCTCCGCGTGTTTACCCATTACTTGCACTAAGCAAAAGTATTTGCTGCCACAAAATCAAACGAGTTGTGACGCTTGCGCTAGATGAGCGTCATAGAGAGACCCTCCATGAGTGATCAAATGTTGCAGCTGGAAATATCAGGGAATTCTGTGCGCCTCTGTCTGCCAGCGTCCATTCGTTTCAGTTCATCCTTCCTCCCGAGTGTGTAAATACAAAAGACCCACAGGGGGTCGAGGTGCTCCATAACTGGCCATTGCCATCATTTTCAATGGCTATTAAAGGCAACAGCACGCATGGTTTGCCTTAGCCCATAAAGCTGAAAGGTCAAGATAGCAAAGAAGAGAGTGTCAGGAAACTTTTTGGTACGAGTCCATCTGGGCATTCACCTAGTGGTCGTAAAATCACCAACAGCAACCCTTGGTTTAGATGGTCGACCGCACCACCGGAATGCGAGGCATTAAGATAGGTTAAAGGGGACCGCAGACACTGGATCGCATAACCGCACTTAGTCCCATTAGGTCTTACGTGGCTCTTGGGAGAAAAGGATGAAACGGAGAGGCGATCAGATCATATGATGCAAGTTAGCAAGGACGGGGTCTTAAACGGCTACAACATTGCACTCTTAATCTTTACCGCGAAGGTAAAGGCTCCTGGCAATTTTTCCAATGAATTAGGGGCTGTTAAGTTTAAACGATTTTCGTCGAAGTTTGTACATTGTAATTTTCAAAAATCTTCTGTGTTTCTTAGCATGATTTTCTCTACTATTGTTACAAAATATCATTCCTTTATCTACATCTTGGCAATCAAGTGAAACATTACCAAAAATGCTCTTATTCCCTATAAGTAGAAGGAAGATGCGGCAATACACTAGATTAAATGGATAGTCAAATATCTGAAAAGCTGTTGCTATGCATTTGACATTGAAATTTGGTTATCACACCAAGGAATAAAACAAAAGAGATACAAAACAAGAGAGAACTTCCGGAATGAAAAAACTTGCCTAGTTTAAAACTGAAACCAATAACAAGGAATACATCGGAAACGGTAAGTTCTACAACACAATTATAAAGGACATAAATTGCTAGTTTTGACAAGGTCTATATTTTTATGAGGGTCGTATTACGGAGGTCCCATACGTACCTTATAAAGAAAATATCTACAGTTAAATTCCCCATATTATAAGTCTTCAATTTACATAAATAATACTTAGGAGGGTTGTGTGATGTGTGTCATTTCGGAAGGTCTACACATGCAGTCACTATAGGCGTCAGACCCCAGAAGTATGAGATCATATGACATTATTATTGACGACGGCCAAAACCGGACCGTGAGAAAAGAGCCATCCTGGAGGTAAACTAACATAGTTCAAGCAGTACATCTAGTCGCTAGGAGCCTGTGCTCCATTCTCCCAGGTTTCTACAGATGACTCCAATGCCCCGAGTGCATTCACCACCACGGAAAGGCGCTAGCACCGCAGTCCTCACTGAGACTTACAACCTTGAAAGAGACAGGTTAGATGATATAGAGATGAAACGAAGGGACAGGAAGTTCGAGGAAATTAAGAAATCTCAACAGAATCCGCCCATTGACCTAGGAAAAACCCCTGAAAACCCCATAGATAAGACAAATCAGCTGCGGTAATCAAACACACGACCTTATGAATGGCAGACGAGATGTCTGAGTCACCTGATTCGGTATACCTAGGAGTAAATAACTGTTTACAGGCATCTAAGAACCACCTTTGTAAATTTTAAATCAATTTCTCAGCATTTCATTAAAGAATAAATATTTTCATCTATCCAGTGGTTCAAGAAAAAAGTTGACTCCTTAGTTTCATTTTACTTTGTCTTATAAACAGTTGTCTTGTTTTGATTGGGGGAAAATGCTAAAGTTTTTGACATACTCAAGTCATACATCATGGAGTTATAGTCTCAAAATATGATATTGCGATACAAGTGGGAAGAATATTATTGCAGAATCGAGGTAAAGTTTCAAATGACGAAACGAGATTGGGTCTTTTCAATTTACGAGATTCTGTAATACCTTTAACACACATGTATGGCATTCTATTTTGAACGATGAGCACTAATATTAATTACAATATAGTAATAAATAAATTAAAATATTGGTTGGATACAAATGACTTCTTTGAGAAAGAGTGTTAGTAGTAGTTATGTAGTTTTTCATTGATTTTCTAAACAAGGCTGAGGGGACATTTTTATCTGTGGTACATTGATAATAATTGAGCTTACCATCTTCAGCAGAATTTTCAGGCAAAATGGGGCTGTTATTTTCCAAGAACTAGGCTGACCATCGTTTAGTGTTGCCGGTGCACTCAGCAGGTTGATATTGGTGGTGTCAAGTGAATGGTTGCTTCTTCTAACTGTGCCATCTGTGAGTTGTTATTAAAACTAGTATCACGTTTTAGCATTTCATATAAGAAATTGCCAGGTGGTATTTCAAAATTAAAAATGCTATTCTTTTGATTTTTGAAAATGAAAAATCTTCCCCAAATCTCTAAATCCACCGGGTTTTTAACGATTTTAGACGTTTTATCTGTTGTCCAATTTTGTGTTGTTTATCCCAAAATAAAGGAGATTTTTACCTTTATCTTTCAATTTTTTATTTTTTATTCGGGTTTAAAAATTTTCTTTCTAAGGTTTAGTTAAGTAAATAAAGTTAGTAAGGGAACTTAATCCCTAATTTAAATAAACCACCTGCTAACGTTATAGACCCTGGATGATTATTTATAGCATGCTTCCTTCGGAAGGGAAGTAAAACCGTGGGTCCCATGTCATAGATTTACGGCACGTAAAAGAACCTCAAGCCTGATAGAGAGGCCTCTGAGCAAAATTAAGTGGTCTTTCACGCCCAGTATGGAATGGGACGCTGAGAATCATAGCAGTTAAAGAGCGTCCATAAATAACATGCCATTTCCATTTCCACTTTCTCTCTGTTTATTTTAATTTAGTATTTCTTAAATGTTCTCTTTGACGTGTTTTCAAATTCCTTCTTGTTTTACCTAATATATATATGTGGGTCTAGCTATGGAGATCATCGCATAAAAAATCTGATGTGTTACATACTCATGACTTTCTCTAGCAGCTCTACAAACAAACTTCTTGCAAAAGCTTATTCTTCTTTCTATACCATGTTAACCGAGATAAACATCAGCAGAATGTTATTACTTAGTTCCTTATAAGTGGAAGGGAACTGAGGGAATCACTAGCCTAAGGTGATAGTCAAATGTTTTAAAAGCTGTCGTTACGCGATTGTCATTGTAAGTCGTTTATTTGCTTGCCTAGGAGTAGAATCAAAGAAAAACGGATACTTCCTGTCTGAGAAAAGTATAAGTACTTTAAATTGAAAAAACCAATAAAAAGAAATATCTTGGAAACGGTTACCTCCACAGCAAAAACGTAAAGGACATAAATTATGCGTTTGAACCAGATTTACATTTCTTTAGAGGTTATTCCTAGAAAATTCAAGTTATGTATTTTATTTTTCACATAAATATCTTAAATATAAGACATTTTAATGAAAATCGTTAAAGCCATTTTTTAGAAAATCAAAATCTTCGAAAAATTGTCCCCCATTTTTCTCGAAGTTTTCGTGTCGTATCCCTGAAGCATACCAAATTTAATGTTGGAATGAAACTTAGATGAAATGAAGGGAGAAGAATTTCCGGGAAATAAAGAAAACTCCTCAGTATTCGCTTGCTGACCCGAAAAACCCTATGGGCAGAAGAGGTCGGCCGCAGAATCTACGACTTCCCGAATGCCAGTGTAAGACATATGGCCTGGCTCAACTGGCTAGTTATTAAATATGGCACGCTTTGCATCCTAAAATATCGTCGCCATCACTTTTCCGGCCAATTTTTTTAAAAAAGATAGCGTCAACCCTATGTATCCTTTACAAGGAATATTTTTTAAACTTTTGATCTTCTCAACAATAGCTCTAACGATTTTGATTAGAGTACATTAGGCTATTTATATGAAAAATAAAATGTACTATTAAATTTCCTAGGAATATCCTCCGAAGTCTGCTTAATTCTGAATGACTTTTGAATAACTTCCTAAACCGTAAATTAGACAAAAACTATTGCTTAAAAATCTAGATATCGTTAAAACACACAATTTATATCCCACATATATATATATATATATATATATATAGGTGTGTGTTTAAACGGAAAGGTATCATTTGTTTCATATCTCTCTTGTTTTCCTCCTCGACGTGCAAGGTGATTAAAGTAATGCATATTAAAATATTTACATGACAAATAAAATGTATTATTGAATTTCCTGGGAGTAGCCTCCGAAGTCTTCTTCATTCTGAACGATTTTTATATAACTACTAAACCGTAAATTAGACAACATACCACACAAAAATGTAGGTATCGTTAAAACACACAGTTTATGTCATACGTATTTGCTGTGTGGAATTAACTATTTCTGAGTTACTCGTTGTTATTGATTTTAATTTTAAAATGATTATACTTTTCTTATATTCATCATTTGTTTCATATCTCTCTCGTTTTACTCCTCGCCGTGAAAAGATAACCGCATAGCACCATCTTTTAAAATATTTGACTATCACTTTAGCCTAGTGTATCTACTTATGTTACTTCTTCTTACAAGGAAAGAAGTAATAACTCAATATCTGCAAATGCTTACATAGATTAGCATGAAGTAGATAATAGAATATTTTTGAAGGAATAATTGTAGAACAGTTAGAAAAAGTGGAACACAGACTATTTTTCTTTAACTAGTTATTAATTTTATGCAACAGTAATTGCTGTACGAACTGGTTTTAAAAAAACGGACAAACGTCATACTGTTCCTAATTTGTTTGAATATCTATGTACCAAATTAGAGCTTCGATATGATTAGGGTTCTCATTAACAAAGTATCTGTCCAAGACACCGCAAAGAGTAAAAGTATTCCTGAGCTGTTAATTATCATCTCCTAGTTTTATTTCGTACCCAATGGATCACAGTGAAATCCTTGTCGCTCTCCGTGACAAGATTAGGACTGTGAACGGTGAAATCCCCAGAAACAAGGAACCACAATTAGGAGCTTGTCGAGGATAACGTGTGACACCGCAACAAGAGGAGTGACATCCCACTTCACATCTGTTGTTGTGGTGGCTTCCACACTATTAATCTACTCCTCCATAGCATGGGATTACTGGGGACAAGCGTTTTCTCTCTGAATCAGAGCTTTTATAGCTTCCATTCTGACGTTTTGTAAACGTACCCCAGTTAATGACCACTGCTCTGTCTTACAAATACGTTTGGGCTGTTTTGGTATGCAGATAATAGTATACAACGGAACGGAACACCTCGTGCAGTACGATCTAGAGAGGTATGAAAATCATTAGACTAAAAGCCAATAACAACTTACTTTTTGGACAGTGAGACTCATTTTTACTATATGGGGAAATGATTGTGCCAAATTTTAAGATTACACACTCATTTTTACTCTCTCTAGCTTGCACGTACTATGTACATAGTGTATAGAGATTTCATTGGAAATGGACGTTTTAGGCCTCCTGTATCCAAAAAAGAATTATTAGAAAAAGGTCCGTGTGTCTGTGTCCGTGAACTTGTGAACACAGTAGTTTAAAAACGAAAAGACCGTTAAATATTAAACTTGATATTTAAGTTTGGTATCTTCCAGGGATGCGACACTTTGACAAAAGACTTTGAGAAAGATCCCTCCACTCCCTCCTTTGTACATAAAAAGAAATTCGATTTTTTTTTTCTAAAAAAGGGCTCTAATGATTTGATTAAAATATTATACAATATATATATTATTAAGAATTATATCAGCTATAAGAGTCATATCTTTATTTCTAAATTATTTTTTAAAACTTTCATTCTTTTTAAGAAAGTTTTTATTCATTGGTATGAATTTTTAATGTTTATAAAAAAGTTGTTGTAGGTAGTCTTAGGTAAACATTGTGTATTAAAATGTAT
This sequence comes from Hymenopus coronatus, assembly GCA_030762935.1. NCBI lineage: Eukaryota > Metazoa > Arthropoda > Insecta > Mantodea > Hymenopodidae > Hymenopus > Hymenopus coronatus. The sequence goes on from CM060895.1 coordinate 83,749,425, forward strand.
ATCTTGAATTTTCTGGGAATAGCCTCTGAAGACTACTTTATTCTGGATACATTTTACGAAATTTTGTATAGCTGCCAAACCATAAGAGATGGACAAAAACGTACTGCACAAAAAACGTAGAGCACAGTAAAACACACAATGTATGTTGTATGATTTTTTTCGTGGAGTTGATCGTTTTTAAGATATTCCTTGTTATTTGTTTCAGCTTTAAAAACTTGTACTTTTCTCATACAGGAATCTGCCAACTCCTGTCCATACAAACAAGGGAACCTCAGCAACCAGCTTTTGACTATCACTTTAACCTATGGTACTCCCTAATTTCGCATCTGCTTACAATGAAACAAATAATAAGACTTTCTACTAATTTTTTCTCGATTAGCATGAAATATATAGAAGAGTAAGCTTATTATCAATAATTTGTTACAGAGATAATAGAGAGATTCATGTGAATGGAACACATCAGATTTTTACTTTCTCTAGCCCGCATGTACGTAGGTATAGAGAAGATATTGCAGTCCACATAGCATTTTCTACACCGAAATTTCAACGAAAATAGACGTTTTAGGGTCCCCTGTATCCAAAAAAGGCATTCTTAGCTTCAAAACGAAAATACCGTTAAATACTAAGCTTGGTATTTACGTTTAGTATACTCAAAGAATGCGACACGAAAATTTTTAAGAAAATCCGCCTATTACATGGAAAAAATTGAAAATTTTTATTTTCTCAAAAATGGCTCCAATGGTTTTGATTAGAATATTGTGCATTAAAGATATTTAACTGAAAAATAAAACGTATATCTTGAATTTTCTGGGAATAGCCTCTAAGACTACTGCATTCTAGGTGAATTATACAAATGTTGTATAACAGGCAAACCGCAAGAGAGAGACAAAAGCTTACTTAACAGAAAATGTAGAGCTCGTTAAAACACACAATTTATGTTACATACATTTTTTCGTGGAGTGGATCGTTTTTCAGATATTCCTTGTTACTGGTTTCAGCTTCCAAAAACATGTTTTTTTCATACGGGGATTTATCAACTCCTGTTCATACAAACAAAGGAACTTCAGTCGCGTAGCAACCAACTTTTTACTATCACTTTAACCTGTGATACTCGTTTATTACGCTTCTACTTACAAGAAAGCAAGTAATAAGACTATTCATGCTATTTTTTCTCGATTAGCATGAAATAAATAGAAACATAAGCTTTTTAACAATAATTTGTTGCAGAGATTTACAGATAGTCATGTGAATGTAACACATCAGATGTTTTTCATTCATTGAATTTGATTCTTCTTACTTTGCTAGGATTAAAGTAATGACAATTCCTATTTGAGAAAAGTTTAAGTATTTTAAAATATATCTCGCAAATACTTAACGGCATAAAAATTGTAATAACTTAATTATGTGTTTTAAATATACCTACATTTTATGCAGTAAATTTTTGTATGTCTCTTACTGTTTACCAGTGATGCGAAAGTCCTCCAGAATGAATATTTCTTCAGAGGCTATTTGCCGAAAATTCAAAATATACATGATATTTGTCATGTGAACATTGTTTATATACGGTGTTGTAATCAAGTTCGTCAGAGGCATTTTTGAGACAGTCAAATTTGTCAAAAATGCCCCATATATAGTTAAGTTTGTGGTAAGGGAATTTTCTTGGAAGATACTGAAGTAAATGAAAAATTTGATACTTATCGGATCTTTCGTTTTTAGCTATGCTATCTGCAGACCTATGTAGGCCATTTTTCTAAAAAAAAAAAAAAAAAAATCTTACGCAGGGGTATACAAAAAATGTACGTATGTGACCTAAATTATGCGTTTTTAGCTAGATCTTCAATTTTTATGTAGTAAGTTTTTGTCTACCTCTCACGGTAGACAAAATATTTTTCCAGCTATGCAAAGTTGCCCAGAATTAAGATATCTAGAGACTATTATACGAAAATTCATAATATAAAATTTATTTGTCATTTAAATATTTTAATACACTGTATTGTGATCAAGCTCGTTAGAACTTTTTTTGGGCATATCAACATTTTCAAAATGTGTACATGTATAGTTTAGTTTATGGTAGGGGGTTTATCTTGGAAGATACTAAACCTAAATGTAAATTTTTATATTAAACGGACCTTTCGTTTTATCTATGCTATCCACAAACACACACAACGTACTTTTTTTCTTTTTTATTTTACTTTCTCTACATGTACTATGTACATAGTGCATAGAGAAGATATTGCATTCCACCTAAAATTCGATACCGAGATTTCACCTAAAATACATGTTTTGGGTTCCCCTAAATAAAATAAACGTTTTTGGAAAAACGCTCCGTGTGTGTGTGTGTGTGTGTGTGTGTGTGTGTGTGTGTGTGTGTGTGTCTCTGAGTGTCTGTGTGTCTCTGGACAGCATAGCTCAAAAAAGAGAAGACCGTTAAATACCAAACCTGGTATTTAAGTTTGTTATCGTGCAAGGATGCGCCATGAAGATTTTCAAGAAAATCTGCCCATCCCCAACTACCCTTTACATGTAACTTTTTCAAAAGTTTTGATTTTCTCAAAAATGGCTCTGACGATTTTGATTAACATATCATATACCAAGGATATTTAATAATAATAATAATAATAATAATAATAATAATAATAATTATAATTATAATTATAATTATAATAATAATAACTCCATGGCACGAAAATTCACAAGGAATCCTGGCCTACCGCCCGGCCACTGTGTAATGGAGAGTGAGACGTGGTCAGTTTCTCGAATCCCTCCTGGCCGGTTAATGCGGTCATCATGACCTGGAGCCGCTACTTCTCCAAGTAGCTCCTCATGCCCCCCAGCGACCTCTCGAGGCTGAGTGCACCCCGGGGAAAAATCCCCACGCCGGTACTGGGAATCGAACCCAGGTCTTCCGCTTGGCAAACTAAGGATATTTTACTGACAAATAAAATGTATATCTTGAAATTTCTGGGAATAGCCTCTGAAGACTACGTTATTCTGGATGAATTTTACGTAAATTTGCATAATTGCTAAACCTTATGAGATAAACAAAATGTAGAGCACGTTAAAGCACACGATTTATGTTATATACATGTTTTTCATGGAGTTAATCGTTTTTTAGATATTCCTTGTTTTTTGTTTCAGCTATGAAAAACTTACACTTTTCTCAAACAGGAATTTGCCAACTCCTGTCATTATAAACAAAGGAACTTCAGTCACATAGCAACCAGGTTTTGACTATCACTTTAACCGATGGTACTCTCTTATTTCGCTTCTACTTGCAAGGAATCAAATATAAGACTTCTGCTATTTTTCTCGATTAACATGAAGTAAATAGAAGCATAAGTTTTTAACAATAATTTGTTGCAGAGATGTAGAGAAAGTAATGTGAATGGAACACATCAGCTTTTTTTAAGAGGTCCTCAGTAGATACATTTCCGGTGAAATCTTGAGTAACGAAGTTTTGGGTGGAACATAATATATCCTGTACCTACTATGTACACACACACACAATACTTAATAGAGAAAGTAAAAATAATATTTGTTTGAGTAAAATGGTATTTTCCTGCCTAGCAAAGCATTTTTTGAAACTCCTTCGTATAAGTTCTGTATTTACATAAAAGTAATAGGTTGGTCTGTCCTTTTGCAGCGAAAGAAAAGGTAAAGGGATAATAAAGGGTAACGAGAAGCAAATTAAAGGCTTATCTACAGTTTAATTTTATGTGTCATAGACAGCTCCATGTAACTGTGCCCGCTCTTATTTTGTTTGTAGAACATTTCTTTTGATATTTAATTATGTTACGCAATCTCCTGATGATTCCCCCTTTGTCGAAGTTCCCTAATTAGACACTGAAAAAGTTCTAAGAAATGTTAATTGAAGCTAATTAACTTAATGTTATGCAATTGGTGAGTTACATGAAACGTTATTGATTCAATAAATGATATCGGTGCCCTTCATCTATTGGTTTGATATTAAGAGTAGGATGCAGTCGGACGGGATGCGGAACTAAATTTAGATAATTATTGTACCTACACCCCAAGAGGGGGCGCCCCGGGAGAGAGGGATGATGTAAGTAGATACACCGGGTGAACGGAACCAGGAGCGACGGCACAATCGGACAGGCAATGGGTCCCCCCCACATATGGTTCAATAACCCCACTGGGGGTACTCCCCATCCCAGCACTTAGCCAAAATCGGGGTAGGGAGACAGTCACTTTGAACAGCTTTTCCCTTGCCACGCTGCACAAAGCACCATCACCAACATTTATAACCCTGAAAGAAGCCAATGGGCAGAAGGATGAATGAAAATACAATGGCAACCACTTGAAACGACGGGAAATACAAGGATGAAAGAAACTTACTCAGCATTGCTTGGCCGGGGAAACCTCCGAAAACACCCATAGGTCAGGTAGTTCGACAATGAGGATTGAACCCGCAACCTCCCTAATGTGGGTCACAAACGAAACATTCTACTCGTTTGCTTGGATAAATTGATTTTAATTTATAGGTTGCAAATTGCATTTTAAGTTACATAGAGCTTACCAACGCACGCTGCATTACATATTATATTTTATATGCATCTCTCTGAGGACACTAGATGGCTGTAAGGCACTTTCTGACTGCTGATTGAGTGCCAACTTTTACTATAAGCTTCTCAAAAAGTATTAATTGGAATAAATTGAAACTTTGGCAGTGAATACATAAACTTTTCCAAACATAATCCAATGTAAAATAAAAATTAATGTTGCACACATATGCAGTATTCAGTTATTTCTGCAAGTGTTACTACGCGGTGGTGAGTTAAATATATGTATAGCTTGACAAGGTAATTAAAAATATTACCATTTTTTGGTTCACGCAGCTCCAGCCTTCAACTGCTTCCCCTCTTACCGCTTTAGCTGGTCGTTTTCAGAGATGATAAGAAAGATAGTAATGGAGGGAAAAGTTGACACGCGTGAGCATGGCTGAATGTAAGATGATAAAAAGTACTTGTTTTCCCAAATAAGTGGCAACATTGTAAATATTCTCCTAGCCTGTTCTCTAAATGACTTTTCGGAGAAGAACTTAGGTGTTGAAGATCTCGACATTACTATTGATATTTTTCAGTTTATATACTCTTACAATAAACAGTATATATATACTATGACTTTTATGATACTCATTCAAAATGCATTCTTTCACACCACTGAAAAAACCTCGCTATGCGCATGCGCGTCTGATGTCAAATGGACATGTGAGAGAAGGGAGAATAACGTAATCGGTAATAGGTGCACCCACAACACACTGCGCAGCATTTTCACTATCCTTGATATTGAGAGTTCACTGTAAATACTCGTTTTGGAGTTCCTTAAATCCAAAATTAGTTTTTACAAAGTGTTTGTATGTGCGTGTGTGTATGTGTATGTATCCTAGAGTCTTTGAACAGCAAAACTGAAAAACGTAAAACTCGTTAAACATAAAACCTGGCATTAAGTTCATCTTTTAAGGATGCGACACAGAGATTTTCAAGAAAAATCCCAACTTCAAATTATTGTTTACATGTAAAATTTTTAAAAAAATGTTTATTTTACCAAAATTGGCTCTAACGATTTTTTTAAAAAATCATATTTTAAACATGTTCATCACAAATTAAATCTATATCTGAATTCTCTGGGAATAGTTCTGAAGTCCTATTTATTCTGGAAGAATGTTACATAACTAGTAAACTATAAAAGATATACAAAACCTTAATACACACAAATGTAGATCTCGTCAAAACAATGTAATCTCTTATTTCCCTTCTACTTATAAGCAACTAAGTAATAAGAAAATTCGTGTCGCATCCATGGAAGATAGCAATCTTAAATACCTAGTTTAGAACTTATCGGTCTTTTCGTTTTTGAGCTAAATTCCAGGCACCAGAGTTTCTCCAGGCACGGTGGAGCTTCCAGCTGGAACCATTTTGTTAGCTTCTGAACACCAACCTGCCGATAGGATGTAATGCGATGTTCCAAAGTATCAATTAATTTCTGAGCAGAGGGAAAATTGGTTAGATTATGCTCGCACATGTCGCCAGAGTTTCTCGGCTATCGGTATGGAATCGTTTAATGCCTCATAAGCCGTCTTCTACCAATCAGTTGGAAAATGCCTGCAGAATATATTATGCCAGATAATTTTCCATCTCGAGTTGAATGTAGCTCTAGCTCACATATCCTGCATACAACTAAATATATAATCAAACTGTTTCTTAAACTTTTACATCGAATAACATGAAACTGATAGAAGATATTCTCTTTTAAGAATGTTTTATAGAAGAAAGATATTGTGACACTGTCATCCGTGTCCTGCCGCTCTCAGGTTCGCTTTGGTATGTGGGTCAGCGCAGATGGAGATCTTGGAAATGCGACGCGACGGTAACCAGAGGATTTGGAACGCAAGACGTCTCGATTCTTCCAGAACCATCGGGTTTCACAAGCCTCCAGAAAGTTCTGTGGCGTCATTTTCTAGCTATAAAAAAGAGAAGAATTGCAAGCCGGTGTGTGTAGTCGTGAACTTTAGTGAATTGTGTATTGACTAATAGTGAGTCGTGAGTAACTTGCATGCAGTGAGTACGCGTCGAAGCATCGAGTGAAATGTTTGCAGCAGTAAATTAAAGACTATATTTGCAAACAAATTTTGTTTAAATAAAGACATTTTGTTAGAATAGATTGCAGATTCCTCCAGCTTAGGTGTGTGACAAAAGAGCAGAGTTACTTGTGTCTCACAAAAGTCTACTGCAATATGAAATACAGCTGAGAATTGATGACAAGTTATCATTACGGCCGAATCAACTGTGGGAAATGAACTGGCTATACTGTGCTATGAACTTCGCGCAGTGGCGTATTGGCTATCACGCTCTCCCTCCAGTCAACTCCGATGTTTGCTATAGAGTACGTGTGTACGTGTGCATACTCTTGAGTCAACGAGTCGAGTTGCAACAGCCTAGTATTGAATAGACAAAATCATGATAATATAACATTCACCTTTTTTATTTGTTATAAAGTATTTCACATTTAAAATGTAGGTTACTTTTTTTTAATAAATGTGTTTTCCTACACGATAGTAGTTTTACCAAATTTAAATTCGTCACTTTCATAAAGACACAGTCTCTTTATAGGTAGAGTTTTATTATTATTAATTAGGTAATTCTGATATTTAATTGTCTGCTCCATACAGTTGTGTACATTTATAGAAAAAGCCTGATATTCTACCTTTACATGTCTTTTTCTACCTATGACGCATAAACGCTTCTAATAAAAGCTTATTCTTTTATCTACTTCTGTCAAGATAAACATTAAAAGAAATGGTTTTACTACATATTATTTCCTAGTGCAAGAGGAATACGCTAATATGATAATGTAAAACGATAGTCAAAACTTTTAAAAGCCGAACGCTATGTGATGGTTTTGAAATTCCGTTCTATTTGCTTGGCCAGGTGAAAGAAAAACGAACGAAGACTTCCCATTTAAGAGCAGTTTAACTTATGCAAAATTGAAACTAATAACGTATATTACATAAGAATCTATTAGACTAGTTTGTGTAATTTAAGAAGACTACTTTTTGGTAGTAAATTTTGTCTATCTCCTACGGTTTACCATAATGAAGAGGAGTTTGGAAGCTATTCCCATAGAATTCAAGAGACACATTCTATTTATCATGTAAATACCTTTATGCTGTTTAAGTTAAACCCGTTAGCCATTTTAGAACAAATCGAGCATTTCGAAAAAAATGTTTCATTTAAAGGTTAGCTTTAAGTTTGGTATTTGACCGACTTTTCGCTTCATTGCTACACTGTTCACAACACGCTTACATGCACACACGGACCTTTTTCTAAAATGATTTTTTGATATCAGGTGTCCTCAATACAGGTATTTACTGTGATATCTCAGTGTGATGGAATATAATTGCCTTCTCTACCTACTAACTACTTTACACTTAGTAGAGAAAATAAAAATTAGCCTCAAACATTTGTATGCGTTGTTATTCAGTAGTAATCCTGTAAGGGATGTTTACGTTAGGCCTGTTGGTCTATTTTCTTGACAGTCATCTACTAAAGTAGGATTTACTACTATCTGTAGCAGTAACAGCTTGGGTTTGGTTTGTCATAGAAATAAGTTGTAGTGTCTCCCGTAGAACTCGGAGGAAGAGTAACGCTTCAAGTATTACCAGGAAATAAATAATATGCAAATATAAAATTTAGAATTATTCCTTACCTGAAACAAACAAATGTGTGTATTTGAAGAAATTTTTACAAATAAAACATTTTTTTTTCAATATGAGTAATTGACCCTGAGCCTCTTAATGTCTGTATCGTTTTTAAACGCATCCCGCTCTTCCTTTGATTCGTAAAACCAGTCTTCATATCCCCTTCACATGCACCACAACAGAAGTGGTGCGAATGCCTGTGAGCGTTTAGGTAATAGATAATGGACTGGAATCCATTCAAAGCCTAACTAGCGATTTCGTATCTTAGTAATTGCAGTCAAATATACATATGATAAAAGACGGGGATAGCCCAAATAAAATAAGTTGTGTGGTGGTTCGCTTGGAACCTGCCGAGGTAAATTTTACTGCAGTTGCATGAATTTTGCTTTATATTCGAAAGGGGAAAAATACTACAACTTATATTGCAAAAATTTAACATTTATACAACATATAAGAGCGATAAACGCTTATATTTTACTGTTGAAGGTTAGTATAATTAGAAGATAAAAACCAAAGCTATTAAAAATGTCGAAACCATAGCAAAAGATATACTTCCGGTGAAATCTTGACATTGAATATTAGTAGAATCCACTACTTCTACCTATTATGTACGTGGAGAGGAAGAAACAAATACTAAATTTTGGAAAGTATAAGTTTAAGATATGCTTAGTTTGAATGAAATTAAAACGTTAGCTTAGCGTATTTCAAAAAAGTCCCTTTATGCGGCCACATGGCCGCGCCGTGACCGACTGGTTAGACCATTCGCCTCTCAACTAGACGGCCCGGGTTAATCCCAAGTGACCGCATGTGAGATTTGTGGTGGAGAAAGCGGCGCAGGGGTGGGTTTTCTCCGGGTTCTCAGCTTTTCCCCACCATCACATTCCGCCGGTGCTCCATCTTCATTCCATGTATCATCAGTGTCATCGCCTGTGGTGCCACAAGTAGTACAAGCGGGTATTAAACACTACCAAAAAATTATAAGGCCACGACTCAAATGTGTTTTTGTAACTATAATCTATTTATCTACTAGTCCGCTGAATAATGCAATAGATGAACCTGTCATGTATAGGAAAGTTATACCTTAGCATCTCAAAGGATTTTACTAGAGAAACACTATATTGGACTGGATTATCTCGTGTAATTTAATCTAGAACGTTAAGTTTGGGAAAGTTTTAGACATCAAGGCCTTTCACCGTACGGATTTGCTCCAGCGGCGACGCGTAATCAGAGGATGGAGATTGCAGTTTTAAATACAAAATCCACTAAACTTGCTAAGTAGGTGCATTATGTGGTGTGCGTGCAGGTGTGCGAGCACCGTAGGATTTCTACGTGATTTTCTGTTCTGTGGATGAATTAAAAATGTCCCTGATATTATCACAAGGCCTTTATCCATTTATTTTAAAATGTTTGATTTTTTAGTATATTCAAATACAAAAAATCTGATCCATTCACATGACTTTCTCTACATCTCTGCAACAAATTATTGTTAACATCTTATTCTATTTAATGCTAATCGAAAATAAAACAGCAGAAATAGTCTCATTACTTGCTTCCTTCTAAGTAGAAGCGAAATAAGGGAGTACCATTGGTTAAAGTGACAGTCAAAAGCTGGTTTCAATGTGACTGAAGTTCCTTTGTTAGCATGAATAGGAGTTGACAAATTCATATAAGAAAAGTATAAGTTCTTCAAAGAGGGAGTACCATAGGTTAAAGTGATAGTCGAAAGCTGGTTTCAGTGTGACTGAAGTTCCTCTGTTGGTATGGATAGGAGTAGACAAATTCATATAAGAAAAGTATAAGTTTTATCAAAGCTGAAACCAAAAAAAGGAATATCTTAAAAACGATCAACTCCATGAAAAAAAAAATTCATATGACATAAATTGTGTGTTTTAAAGTGCTCTACATTTTTTGTCGGGCAAGTTTTTTTCCATCTCTTATGGTGTATCAGTTATGCAAAATTCCGTAAAATTCGTCCACAATAAAATTGTCTTTAGAGACTATTCCCAAAAAATTCAAGATAAACATTTTATTTGTCAGGTAAATATCTTTCATATATGATATTTTAATCAAAATCGTTAGTCATTTTTGAGAAAATCAAAATTTTCGAAAAAAGTTCCATGTAAAGGGTAGTTTAGGGTCGGGGGACTTTTCTCAAAATCTTCGTGTCACATCCCTGGAAGATACTAAACTTAAATACAAAGTTACCGACTTTTCGTTTTTGAGTTATCGTGTTCATAGACACACGGGGACACACACACACACACACACGGAATAGGGCTATTTTTTGGATGTCTTGGAGGATAATAACCGAACTGTAGACACGGTTTTTAAATGTTTATCTAAAGTGACTTTTGCACTAAGAATTTCGTTGTAGTTTTATTTATCATGAATGATGATAATGGAGCGGTATATAAGGATTTTTCATTTTTATCATAAGTGACTTTCGTTAAGAGGCGTTAGTTTTAGTTATATTTTTACTTCTATCGTTCCTTGTTTGACAAAGCTTTTAGACTCGTCTATCTCTAGTGATTGCCATTGGTAGTTTCATTTGTATCGGATTTTATGTCTGATTTGACCTCTACATTGGCTTTTATCTTTGGCTTTTACCATGATTTGTTTTATAAGGACATCATCATCAACAACGAACTGGACTACCGCCTGCTCGTGTATCGTGTAGCCAAATAGTACTCGCAGAGAATATATAGTGTGTGAGGGAAAAATTTTACGATTGTTTACGGTTGTTTTGTTGAATCAATAATCAAGATATAGTTTTTAAAACGAATGAATCATTTATAGTAACCCTGTACTTCCTAATTCAAGCTGTTACATCTGCTTTGGTGACGCAACACTTCGGTTTATGTAATATTGGAAGACATTCACCACTCGCATCTTATTCTTTATGTAACATTATGACTATACGGCAACAAAGTAATACAATACAACTACTTTTGCGGAAACTGAAATGTTCTTCGCCGTGACAGAGTAAAAAGCTCTAACATCAGCCAGAGAGTTCACACAACTCCTGAGGAAAAAGAAATTTCCCCTGACACTCATCCTTTCACTACTTGGAGAGAACCAACTCACGGGAGGTCAAGGAATACAGCTTGATCACCAGGGCCAATTTCCACACCTATGCCAGAAAAAAACTCTGATGTGTTCCATTCACATGACCTTTTCTATACCTCTGTAACAAATTATTGTTAATAAGCTTATTCTTTTACTTATTTCATGCTAATCGAGAAAAAATAGCATAAATAGTCTTATTTCTTGCTTACTTATAAGTAGAAGCGAAATAAGGGCGTACCATAGGTTGAAGTGATAGTCAAAAGCTGGTTTATATTTGACTGAAGTTTATTTGATTGTATGGACAGGAGTGGAGAAATTCTTGTATAAGAAAAATATGTTTTTCAAAGCTGAAACCAAAAACAAAGAATATCTCAAAAACGATCAGCTCCAAGAAAAAGAGTTATATAACATAAATTATGTGTTTCAACGTGCTCTATATTTTTTGTGTTTTAAGTTTCCATCCATCTCTTATGGTTTAGCAGTTATGAAAAATTCCGTAAAATTCATCCAGAATAAAGTAGTCTTCAGAAGCTATTCCCAGAAAATTCAAGATATACATTTTATTTGTCAAATAAATATCTTTAATATATGATATTTTAATCAAAATAGTTAGAGCCATTTTAAAGAAAATCAAAATTTTCGGAAAAAGTTCCATGTAAAGGATAGTTTGGGGTGGGGGGATTTGTTTGAAAATCTTCGTGTCACATCCTTAGACAGTACCAAACTTAAATACCAAGTTTAGTGTTTAACGGTATTTTCGTTTTTGAGCTATGCTGCCCACAGACACACACGGAAATTTTTCTAAAAATGCTTTTTTTTTGGATACAGGAGGTCTCAAAACATGTATTTCCGGTGAAATGTCGGTATCGAATTTGTGGGTGCATTACAATACCTTCTCTAAACACTGTGTACATAGTACGTATACAGAAAGTAATAATCTCTACGAAACATCAAATTCTACTCCATTTAGTATAGCATCTTTGTATTGAATTTAATATTTTCCCTAAATAATAGGGACAGGATAAAAAGAAAGGAGTTGAACAAAGAAAGAAGAGAACAACCCAAATAAACAAACACACTGATTCTACTGACAGATATTTTGATAAATGGTCCTTAATGTGTAGCCATTAGTTATTTCTTCCTTTTGTCTAACAGTTCTCCTGGAAACCAATCACATAATATTGTCTGATGTGTTTTTCATGGTCTTAACTACACGGCGAATTGAACAACGCCTGTCAGTAAGGACTATTCGTTTTGTTTCTACTTTTTCACACTTCAATAAGTGACAAGCTGACACAGATACTGTAGGGTTACTGTCATTACAGAAAGCATTCAAACTTAGTTCCGGTAAAGCGAGGTCCGTCCACTCAAGGTTACGTCTTCCTACCCGCGGTCCCATAGAAAATAAACACATATGCGTTGTGTCTGCCGCGCTTACTTGAAGATACTAACTATCCTGAGAACATATTACTCTTAATAAGTAAAATTATAAGTTCGCAAATGAAGCAAATGTTGATGTACTGTTGTTCATTATGCTGTTCCTAATCAACAATAAAGTACCTCTAACATAGAATAACGTAGAATAACTTTTTATAACTCCACCTTTAGAATAATAATATTTTGTGAAATTTGACCAAAAATTGTGAAAAACTTAAAAATTATTTTATTTCATATAAGTATTATGAATTATAAACTTTAAGGAAATATATCGTTTTTCCGACTTGGCCTTTTTAACCACAAAGTAACTGAAGCTTCAAATATGCAGGCGAATGCTTAGTAATAGGTAATCGCAAATTTAAACCTTATTTTCTTACAAACCTTTAAAACGTTTCCCCACTGAAAATTCTCCACAGAATGCAGCTTTTTAAACATTTGTTTCAAAATTATTATACTGCCTCTCAAAAACACATTAAAGAAAATACTCATTGCGTTTTCCACAATAAAGCCCAATTTTTTATAAATAAGTTATTACATTTTAAACAAAGAGTTTTGGAGATTGTGAAAACTAAAATATTTTTACAACAATTAATTAGTGTTAATATTCAAAAGCATATTATAATAAATCCATTTGTATTCTCAGATACATAGCAATTTTATAAATGTATCACCTCCCTAATTTTAATCAGTAGAATGAATTTAGAGAGTAAAAGATATTATTTAAATAATCACAGAAACTTGAATATTGATACATGGAAAAAATATCAACAATTTTTTTTCAGAATAGTTGGTATCTATAAATTATTTCAATGAGATATTTCACATACTTTGATATTTGAAAATTTCGCAGCTGCATCACTTTAAAACTAATACAGCCAAAACTAGCGAGATTCTTAAAGATGTTCTTAACATTCCTGCTCATGCACCAAAGATAAAATATAATGTTCCGATGTCTTTATGGTTGGTTAAGAATAATCAACATCTACGACAAATAAATGAATGTGTAAAGCTGTTTTTCGTACTTTACTAGATACGCAGCATACGTAAATTGTGCAGAAATCCACAGGTTCATTAACTTAGACGTGCTTTTTCTTTAACTGCAGTAACTTGGAGCTGTCTCACTGAGTTTTGAAAGTGAGTTACCGCGGATATAGCTGCTTATTTCAACTTCCCTATTTCATGCATATATTCATGCTTTGCTAAATCGACATTTGTTAAACTAGTAAACATTCACAACTCTGTTACAAACAGGATTACGAATTCAAAGCAAAACACGAGGTAGACCCTAACAATTTCTCTCTCGCGACCTTAACAAGATCTGAATGGATCCGTGTAAGTTGCTCCTTAACGTAACCCAATAAACACCTGCAGCTCATTTGTGGGGTAAATGTACAACTGCAGGTTTATCAAATTAGTCGGAGTTTCAAATGGAAGCCTAGAAGGTTAATACCTCGTTATGTTTGTTACTTTCCCTACTAACTTGGCTACAAAGGAAGCATAGCATTCCAAACAAAATGTCTACATCTCTCCATTTAACCACAAATACATTCCCCTAAAAGGAAAAAAATGTTTCAAAACCTCTAACGTGTTCCATTCATCGACTTTCTATACATTTTTGTAAAAAATATTCTCACAAAAAAGTATTCTTGGTTCTTTTTGCATGACTGAGTAAAACAAAACAAAAACGAATGAGTACTTGCTGTTTGAAAAAAGTGTATTATTTTAAAATTGAAACCAATTAGTAACAATATCTCTCAAATAATTATTGTGTTTTGTCTAGATCTAGGTTTTAATTTAGTAAGTCATCCAAAAGTCGTCCAGATGAAGAGTGGTATTCCCAGGAAATTCAATATATACATTTTATTTATCATGTAAGTATTTTTAATACATAGTATTTTCATCAAAACCGTTACAGCTATTTTTGAAAAAATCTAAATGTTGAAGCATATTCCATGTAAAAGGGTTTTCCTGCAAACTTTCGTTTTGAGCTATGCTATTCACAGACACTCGAACGCAAACATGGATGTTTTCTAAAATTCTGTTCCATTCACATAACTTTCTCTACCTGTTTTGCAAACAGGTAATTCGCAAAAGATTATTCTTTTGTCTACATTATGCTAATTGAGATAAACATTAACAAAAATGCTCGATTATTGTAATTAGAAGGGAATTAAGGGAGTGCACCAGGCTAAAGCAGTAGACATATGTTTTAAAATCTGATCACTATTGACACATTAAAATTCGGTTATCTTTGCAAGGCCAGGAGTAAAACAATATCCAAGCGGTTGACGACTTTTAGTTTGACAAATGCATACATTTAAATTGAAACCAATTACAAGGAATAACTCGGAAATTTTAGCTATACAACAAAATTGTATAGGACCTAAGTTGTGCATCTTTACAGATCCACCTTTTACTATAAGTTATTTCTGTCTCTTGCGGTATACCAGTTACTCGAAGTAATCTAGATTGTAGAGGATGGCATTTTAAACAAAATCCTTAAAGCCATTTTTTAGAAAATCAAAACTTTCGAAACATTTTGTGGTTTGATTTGGGGGAATTTTCTTGAAAATCTTCGTGTCACATCCTAACTTTTCGTTTGAATTACCACGTTCACTGACACGGACACCAGGACACACATACACACGGATCTTTTTCTAAAAATGCTTTATTAATCGTTTCGAATATTTGTGGAAAAACTATTTTCTATATCCACTAATAACATTGTATGTACATGGTAAAGAAATTAATAAGCTGATGTTACTCATTCTTACGGAGGTTTATGTTTCGTTCTACTTTTTGTTTATTCGAGATCGGCATTTGCAGAAAAGGCTACAGTGTATATTTCATTAAAGATATACAGGGATAGACAGTCAAATATTTTAGAACTGGCTGATATATTCTGTCCTTAAATTTATGTTTAAAGATCTACATTTTTCGTCGCTTACACACTATTATACCAAGTGGCTCAACTGCCCCGTGTCTGACGTGTGCAGATATCCCTTCGTGAGTTAAAAGTGTTGCAGAACTAAAGGAGCTATTCAAGCTTAAACTAGTAAGTGGGAAATTAGCGTTGGTTTTAATCTTAAAATAGTCCTGGTGAGTTCTGCAACTGTTTTAACTCATGGACACCAGCACACGCATAAACGGGGCAATTGGGCAACCTAGTTTAAAATTCCATCTAAATAAATTGTGTTTGTCAGGCTATTTTGAGATCCCCTGTATCCAACAAGAGCACATTTATAAAAAGGTCCGTTAAAATATGTGCTTGTCTATGGGTAGCATGGCTACAAACAAAAATACCGTTAAAACTAAATTTGGTATTTAATTTTAGCATCTTCCAAGGATGTGACACGAAGATTTTCAACAAAATCCTCTACTGCAAACTACACGTTATATGAAAAATGCTTTGCAAATTTTGTTTTTCTGAAAAATTTCTAATATGATTTAGCTTAAAATACCAGTATTAAGCATATTTAGATGAGAAATAGAATGTATATCTTGAATGTTCTGGGAATAGGCTCTTAAAACCTCTTCATTCCGAATGAATTTTGCATAACTGATAAACCATAAGAGATAGACAAAAATTTATTACACAAAATGTAGATCTCATCAAAACACACAATTTATGCCATATACATTTTTTTATAGAGTTAACCATTTTCGAGATATTCCAGATTGTTGGTTTCAATTTCAAGCCACTTAACTCATCTCAAACAGAAAGACTTTTTTCTTCTCGTTTATCATTTGTTTGCTCTTGGCAAGCAAAGAGAATGTTATTTCAATTCTTTTACATAGCGACCGGCTTTAAAGAACTTGATTGTCGCTTTAACCTGTGCATTCCCTTATTTCCCTTCTAGTTGCAAGGAAGCAAGTAATAAGACCGTTTCTGCTTACATTTATCTTGATTAACATGTTGTAGGTAAAAGATTTATCTTTTGAATAAAGAATTTGCTTGCGGAACAGTTAGAATTATGTGAAGGGAATACTACAGATTTTTAATGTCTTGGAGTGTACAGGGTACTTTAGAGGGAAAACCACGAAAAGACCTGAGACAGATTAGTTGTCCCATGGGATTTGAACCTGAATGTGGAAATATGCTACACCATCCTGCTCGGTTCCCAAAAGTTGTATTTTGGTGAAATATCGATATTCAATTTTTGAATGGAATCCAATATTTCTAAATGTAATTCCGAATTTAAGAGAACCCAGAATCTGTGTTAATGATTCTTGAGAGTAGAGCGTAGATGCATCTCTGGCGAGGTTGTCTCGGATTCAGTAAATCTACCACCAGACGTGTGGTCTGTCACGACATGATTAACGGGAATTCCCACAGTCCACAGCGTGCAATTTGAAGCCAGTGAGGTGAGGGGACTATCAGGATAATTTAGCTAATGGATCATTATCGCTAACACTAATAACACTGTCATCGTAACACTTTACACAAATTTATTGCGAACGACTGTTGCAGAGAACGAGATGCAAATGTGTGCATCTCTACAGCTCTGGTTTCTAGAAGCATGTCTGGTGCAATTGAAACCAAGTTCGAAATTTTCGTCATGTTTATATTCCCTAGATGCGCACGTAGCTTGATTCTGGGTTACTTTTATTTTCCGTCTCTCACGTATCTAGTAGATAGAGGTAGTATTACATTATACCCAAAAAAGCAATGTTCCAATACTTTATTTTGGATCTTTTTTACTTTCTCTAGCACTTATGTGAAATGTACATAGTGGATAGAGAAGGTCCAGTATTCCCCCAAAAACTTGATACCAAGATTTCATCGGAAATACATATTTTGTGACCCCCTGAAACTAAAATATAAGCATTTTTATAAATATGTGCATGTGTGTATGTATGCCTGTGGGCAGTATAGTTCAAAAACGAAAAGTCACTGAAATACCACACATGGTATTTAAGTTCAGCATCTTCCAAGGATGCGACACTAAAGTTTTCAGGAAAATCTCCCCACCCTAAGCACGCTTAACTTGGAACATTTTTCAAGTGTTTTTCTTCTCCCAAAAATGGCTGTAACGATTTGATTAAAGTGAAATATATTTAAGATATTTTCATGACACACGAAATGTATATCTTGAATTTTCTGGGAATAGCCTCTGAAGACCTCTTCATTCTGGATGACTGCTGTATAACGTTTGTATAACTAGTGAATAATAATGGATTACAACAAATGTTTATTAATGGGCTGTTGCTGAAATATAATTTGAAGATGGATATAATTGCAATTTTATAGTGATGATTTGGTGCTAAGTTTATATTTATTATTCGACATAAACTAGTGATGAGGAATGTAGTTCAACAATAAGAGATAAAGAAAAACTTACTACAGAAACAATGTAGATATAGTTAAAACACACAATTTGTGTCATATTCAGTATTTGTATAGTTAACCATTTGCAAGATATTCTGAATTACTGGTTTCAGTTTTAAGCTACTTAAACTTTTCTCAAACAGGAGGTCATCTCTCTTTTCGTCTCTATTTTTATTACCCTTAGTAGCAAACAGAAGCGAATTTCAATTGTTTGATATAGCCACTTCCTGTATCTCCCCTCAACTTACAAAAAAAAGTAATAAGACCAATTCAAGCAATGCTTATCTTGATTAGTATGTAGTAGATAAAAAATATTTTTTTCTAAGAAAAGTTATTTGTGGAACAGCTAGAGAAAGCCATGGGAATAGGACACATCAGGTACTTTTTTCTTTAGTATATCTTATTTTACTTAATGATTTACAATGTTTTCTCAGTTACAAGCTTATCATAACCTAAAGTGGCTCAGCATCACAAGGCACAAAGCAAAAGGTCAATGAGGCAGTACTTACTTCTGCATGTGTGTACGTTTCGTACAGATAAAGGTCGTGTGGTCACCTATTTAAGTTCAAATTGGGGCAAACAGATTTTCAAATCAGGATACGTTTGCACCTGATGAATTCTTAAATGTTTCGCTACCTACTCTTCAGAAGTCTCTGCCCCCAAAAAGAAAATCTGATGTGTTCCATTAACATGACTTTCTCCATTTATTTTGTAACGTAATATTCTTCTATCTACTTCATGATAATCAAGATAAGCATTAGCAGAAATTGTATTATTGCTTAGTTTCTTATACGTACAGAGAAGGCAAAAATGGTAATACAATAGTCTAAAGCGATAGTCAAATCTTTTAAAAGCTGGTTACTATGATTAAATTTCCGTTCTACGAAGGCCTTTTTTCAGCCTCCGATAGGTTAAAAATAAAACACAAGTTCATAGAAATCAATTGTTTTATTACTAAAAGTTTTGTACACTTATGGGTACTTCTCAACATAATCACCGAAAGGTTTGAGACATTTATCGTACCTGTGCACAAGCTTTGCGATACCCGCTTCAAAAAATGTTGCCGCTAATGATTTCAAATGAGCATTGACATTGTTTTGAAGATCTTCGTTGGTTTGAAAGTGCTGCCCTCCTAGCCACGTCTTCAATTCAGGGAAAAGGTGAAAGTCGCGGTGTCAGGTCAGGACTGTACGGCGGATGTTCGAGGAGCCGATGGGTTGTGCCAGCAGTGTGCAGACGAGCGTTGTCATGGATCAACACAATTCCTGAAGTCAGCATTCCTCTTCGTTTGTTTTGAATGGCTCTCCGCAAACGTTGTATAGCACGAAATGTCAATGCTCATTTGAAATCATTGGTGGCAACATTTTTGAAGCGAGTATTGCAAAGCTTGTGCACAGGTATGATAAATGTCTCAAATTTTTCGGTGATTATGTTGAAAAGTAACCATAAGTGTACAAAACTTTTAGTAATAAAATAATTGTTTTCTATGAACTTGTCTTTCATTTATAGCCTATCGGAGGTTGAAAAAAAAACGGCCCTCGTATTTGCATGACCAGAATAAAAATACAAGAAAAAGTTATGACAGTCCCATTTAAGAACAGTTTTGTACTTTAAAATTGAAAACAATAACAGGGAACATCTCGGAAATAGTTAGCTCTTAAAAATAACAAAAAATAGTATATTGCATAAATTGTGTGTTTTAACGACATCTACAGTTTCTATGTAGTAAGCTTTGTCCGTGTGTGTGTGTATGTGTGTGTGAACAAGCATCTTGCAAGGATGTGACACGAAAATTTTCAAGAAAATACCTTTCCCCCCCCCCTCAAATTACCCTTTACATACAACATTTTTTCAAAATATGGCTCTAACGATTTTAATTAACTTTCCAAATGATAAATACATTTGCATGGCAATTAAAATGTGTATCTTAAAGTTTCTGGGAATATCCTCTGAAGATCTCTTCATTCTGACTGACTTTTGTATAACTATAAACCGTTAGAAATACACAAAAACTTACTACAAAAAATTTGGATCTTGTTAAAACACACAATTTATGCCATATATATTTTTGCTGGAGCTAACCATTTGCGAGTTATTCCTTATTATTGATTTCAATTTTAAAACGGTTAAATTTTTCTTAAACGGGAATCTCAATTCTTTTTCTTCAAAGAGAACAACTTTCAATCGCATAACAATCATCTTTTAAAAGATTTCACTATCGCAATAGCCTCTTATTCCCCTTCTACTTACAAAGAACTAAGTAATAAGACCATTAATTCTGTTAATGGTTATCATGAATAGTACGAAGTAGATAGAAGAATGAGCTTTTGTTAAAATAGTTTGTCAAGATTAGGTAGAGAAAGTTATGTTAATAGAACACATCGGATTTTTTAAATTTTTTTTTCGTTTAACCCCTTCACTTGCCATTTATCTCCATCCACATTTCTTTACGATATTTTACTCATCTGCTAGCAATATTTATTATGATTGTGGACATCTGTGATCGTTTTAACGCAATGTTTTATAACAATTTCTTATTCTTTGTCTGACACATTCATGCTAAATTAATATGTCACTGTTACTACTATTTTATTTTATTATAAACGATAACCTTAATATTCAACATCAAAGCTCAACATTATATACTGGCAAAATGGTGTTTGACAATTGTAAACATTAAACTGCCCTATCAAAAGCTTCTCCATTATTTTGTGTTTAATCATTTATTATTTTTGATATGATTGTTTCAGGACTACGAGGTTGACCTGTATCTGAGACAGAAATGGCAAGACGAGAGACTGAAGCACGCTGAAATAACAGAAGCTCTCGACCTGAACGATCCTAATCTGGTGAAGGCCATCTGGAAGCCTGAGGTGTACTTCCCCAATGCGAAACATGCCGAGTTTCAGTATGTGACGGTGCCAAATGTCCTGGTCAGGATTAATCCTGATGGAGAGATCCTCTATATGCTCAGGTTAGTCGTGCTTTTAGATTAAGAAGTTACTACAAAGTTGGCAAAATTCTCCCTTGCAAAATCGATTCATGTTGCAGCATGCCAAAACACGTTTTTCTATGGTGACGGCATACCCTCTATAATGAAATACCAATACTCGGAATATTCAAAAGCTTAGAATCGTGCAGATATAATGCTCAACAATTTATGCTGATGAAATATTAAACCACCTCTGCTACGCTTAGCTTTAACCGTACTTAATGTTGTCTTATCCCCACTTTCCCTTCACTTCTGATCCGGAAATCTAACTGTATTCATAGGTTAAAGTGTGAATGTCAGACTTTTGACATCAAACCAGTACAAGAGGATAATGTGGTCCATTGTTGCGAAATACAAATTAAATGAAGTACTCCCTACTTATCCCCTTTCGCCGCTCATTTAGACCTTTTATTTTTCCGCGGGTGTATTGAATCTGAATGAAATCCAATAAGATATTAGCTCACCCACGGCTAGTGTGGAGTATAGAAGATCAGGGTTTCAACGTTACATTAAGGACAAATGCTACAGAACACCAAAAATATCGGCATGTTTTTGTGTACTCGACTGCACTGAGTGCCTCACAATACATCTAAATAATTAGATATTTTCATAAATGTTTCCGATAACTTGCACAGAATGTTAGGAATTAATATAATCCCTTCTGTAAGATTTAAATGTTTGTGACGAAATGCATTGTGCAACTACGTTTTTAGAGCATACATTAGTATAATTTTACCTATCTACAAGCTTCTTGATTTGTTAAACATTACAGAATCTTTATAACTGTAATTATTTTCATAGTTTCCAAACCTTAAGGAAACCCTAGTGAAACAAAAGTTCACACAATATATCAAACTTTAAGGCCGGATACCCATTTTATAGGCAATGTGAACGTTTCAAAAATGAAGGTATCACAATAATTATTATTAACCGACCGAAATCATAGCAACCTTCCATTAATCCACTTTTAAATCGTTATGTATTTGCAAATAATTCTTAAATGTTCTCTTGTCAAGTACTTAACATACAGATATTTTCGTACATTATTTTAGCCACATTAGCATTAGCAGTATTAGTAGAAGTAGTAAGTATTCCACCTTTGCTATAAAATTTTGTTCTCCATAGCTTTCTATCCTCTGCTTCCTCCTTCAGCATACAATATTTCCGCTTTTCCCTTAAATTCTCTAGTAGCTGTATAATTATTTTTTTCCTCAAAGTCCATGCCGAGCTATGCTTCAAACATAACACTTTACCAATCTTGTACTATTTTACCAGGCTTTACTGATTAAAAATTAACAAAGAAATTGAAATCAAAGGCCTCGTAGCTTGGGGCAACCCCTTATTTATACACATATAAAATAAATTCATAACATATGTAAATGTTATTTGTATACACAATATATCTTTATTGGTTTCCAATCGTCAAAACAGCAAAAATAATTGATGTGTTCTATTGATATGACTTTTCCTACCTTCTGCAAACAAACTATAATTTCAAAGTATTTTCACTTATATACTTCATGCTAATTGTGATAAACATTAGTAGAAATTGTCTTGTTACTTGTATGAAGGACAATAGGGGCATATACTACGCTAACACGATAGTCAAATATTTTAAAAGCTTTCGCTATGAGAAGTAATTGAAATTCAGTTCTCCTTGCGTGGCTATTAAAAAATTTGATACCGATATTTCATCGGTAATGCACGTTTTGAATTCCCTCCCTACCAAAAAAAAAAAACGTATATAGAAAATAGGTCCACAGACACGAACACCCATAAAAATTCAATATGTTATATTCACGGTATTATAAATACGTTAGAGTCGTATTATTATGGAAACCGAAGATTTTGAAACACCTTCCATGCAAAGGGAAGTTTCGAGTCGGAAGATTTTGCTCGATGTCCTCATATCGCATCTTTGGGAGGTACTAAACGTCAAGTTTAGTTTTAACCGACTTGTCGTTCTTTATTTGTGGTATCTCTCTTGCACACACATACACGGAACTTTTTCTCAAAGTGCTTTTGTTTCCTTTAATTCAGGGACTCTCAAATTGTGTATTAGCAGTGAAATTTTGGTATTGAATTTTTGGACAGAATGCAATACTTTCTCTGTTTGCTATGAGAAAGTAATAAAAATAGTTGGTAGAGGTATAGAAAGTCACATGAATGCAACTCTTCAGCTTTTTAATTAGTGTTTTTTCCAAACAAAAAAGAAACGCTCACATTCGCTCTCTTTATTAGGAGAAAATGATACTCGGTACTTCTTGTTGAAAAGGAAACCATGATAACATTATCAAAGAGACAGCGTATGAACTGTTTTTCTTTTTATTTAACTTCTATGGCCGCATCAGAGGCTTTAATAAGAGGAATATACCCGTTAGAGGGGCTCATTTTGCGTAAAATCTGAAACTATGACGTCACACTTATGAAGAGCTACCATCATAGACAATTTACTATGCAGCCTATTCCTACTCATCTCGTTTGAGTCAGAGTACTCACGCTTACTCAACCACTAACCTCGGAGCGTGATAGTCAATACTCACTGGCCGAAGGTCATAGCATGAAGCTTGCTCTTCATTTCAATAGTTATTAGCTTACTGTCAATTCCTAGCTGTATTGCATATTGCAGGTCAACCCTGAAGTCGAGAATAACTTGCTGCCCTTTTGGTGAACATCAAAGTTGAATGCTTATTTCTTTTATTACAATCGTGATAAAATATATTAAATTAAATTAATTACTATTAAATATTAAGGAACAAAGCATTTTTAGAAGGCCTCGCTCCGTTTCACTAGTGCGTTTGTATAATGTACGTAATAGGTAGAGAAGATAGCATATTCCACCCGAACATTCTATACCGAGATTTCACTGGAAATACATGTTGTGAGGCGTTTTGAATCCAGAAAATGCATTTTCAGAAACAGGCCGATCCTGTGTGTACGTTAATAGCTCAGAAACTAAAAGTCCGTTAACTACCAAACCTGGTATTTAAGTTAAGAATCTTCCAGGAAAACGACAAGAAGATTTTCAAGACTATTCCTTAAAAGTATCGTTTACATGGAAAAATTATCGCAAATGTTCTAACTATTTTTATTAAAATACCGTCAATAATGACAAATAAAATGTATATATTGAATTTTTTGGGAATAGCTTCTGAAGACTTCGTTCTGGATGACTTTCGTATAATTGGTAAACCATAAAGAGATGAACAAAAGCTTACTACGTAAAAAAAAAGGATAGATACAATTTATGTCGTAGACATATTTTTGAAAATTAACCGATTCCAAGATATTCCTCGTTATTGGTTTCAATTTTAAAATACCTAAACTTTTCTCATCTTTCACTTCATACCTCTTTTGTTTTACTCCTATCCATGCAAAGAGAACCGTATTTCAATTATTCCACATAGTGACTATCACGTTAGCTAAGGTA
Source organism: Hymenopus coronatus (assembly GCA_030762935.1). Lineage (NCBI taxonomy): Eukaryota > Metazoa > Arthropoda > Insecta > Mantodea > Hymenopodidae > Hymenopus > Hymenopus coronatus. Next base: position 83,773,897 of record CM060895.1, read on the forward strand.
TTTCAATGTTTATCTCAATTACCATGATATAGATAAATTAATAATCTTTTGTAAGAGTAATTTGTTTGCAGAACAGGTAGAGAAAGTCGTGTGAATAGAACATTTTAATATTGGATTTGAATACCGTTTACTTTTCTGCCACCTATCTTTGAAATAGGTACCTTTGAATTAATCCACCCAAAAGTTTGATGTCAGGATTTCATCGCAAATGCATGTTTTGAGGACATCTGAGCCCAAAGAAGCATTTTATAAAGCAGTCCATGTTCTGTGTCTGTGAACAGCACAACTCAACAACCAAAAGTTAGTTTAATACCGAACTTGATTATTTAAGTAGAAATGAAATGGAGTTTTGTTAATGGACTCTGTTTAATTGCAGCAGTCCTCAGCGTTCCAGCCTAAAGTTGGGCGTGTAGTATCATTTGATTTTTCTCAGAGGACTCTTTACAAAGCTCGATTTTTTTTTTGTTTTCGTTTTGTTTTTGTTTTGTTTTGCTTTTTGTTTTGTTTTGTTATTGTTTGAGTGCCGTAAATCTACGACTCGGTACCAACGGCTTTGCTTCCTTTCCGAAGGAAGCCATGCTAAGGATTTTTTGCCCGAAAAAACCCATCACACTACGCCGGGTTTGAACCTTTGGTACAAGAGGCTAGAATGATGATCACTTCCCCACAGAGTACGACATTTAAGTTCAGCATCTTTCAAGGAGGATACAACACGATTTCAATGGAAGACTTTTTGACATTTTTTAATTTCTCAAAAATGGCACCATCGATTATGATTATGTTTATTATACTTGCATGACAAACGAAATACCTTCTTGAATTTTTTGGCAGTATGTTCCAAAGTCTCTTTCATTCTGAATGATATTTACTTTCTCTACACTTACTATGTACCTAGTGTATCGCCCAATTTAGAATGGGACGCTGAGAACCACAGCAGTTAAAGAGGGTCCATAAATAACACGCCATTTACATTTACATTTTCCTAGTTTTGAGAGAAGGTGTTGCATTCCACCCAAATTTCGATACCACGATTGCATCGAAAATACATGTTTTGGGTCCCCTGAATCCAAAGAAAGCATTTTTGGAAAAAGGTCCTGTGTGTGTGAGTCTGTGAGCAGCATAGCTTAAAAACAAAAAGTCCATTAAATACCAAACTTGGTATTTAAATTCCGTATGTTCCAAGGATGTGACACGAAGATTTTTAAGAAAATTCTCCCACCCCCAACTACCCTTTAAATGGAAAAGTTTAATTTTCTCAAAAATGGCTCTTCCAATTTGATTAAAATATATTTATTAAATATATTTACATTAAATAAAATGTATATCTTGAATTTTCTGAAAAAAGCCTCTGAAGACAATTTCATTCTGGATAAATTTTGCGGAATTTTGCATAACGGTTAAACCGAAAGAGACAGACAAAAACTCACTTTACAAAAAATGTAGAGCTCGTTAAAATACACATGCTACATACATTTTTTTCGTTAAGTTAACCATTTTTGAGATATTCCTTGGCTTTCGTTTCAGTTTTAAAACTTACGCTTTTCTCATACATGGATTTGTCAACTCCTGAACATACAAACAAAGGAACTTTAATCAAATAGCAACCATCTTTTAAAAGTTTTGACTATCGCTTTAACCTATAGTACTCCATTTTTTCCCTTCTACTTACAAGGAAGCAAGTAGTGATACCATTTTTACTAATTTTTTTCTCGATTAGCATGAAGTAAATAGAATAATAAGCTTTTTAACAATAATTTATTGCAGAGATGTGGAGAAAATCATGTGAATGTAACACATCAGATTTTTTTCTTTTTATTTTAACGTGGCGTTAATGATTAGACCTTATTCGTATTTTTTTAATTGTTTTTCGTGGTTGTCATGTTAAAGAAGACGGAATTTCAAAGCCGTCACATAGAAATTAGCTCTTAAAATATGTTATTATCATTTAAGCCTACTTTTTTCTAATATTCCCATTGCACCTACAAGAAAGTATGTATTAAAACCAATTCTACAAATATTTACATTATATTTATATTTAAAGTAGATAGAAGAGTAAGCTTTTGAAGAACAGTTTGTTGCAGAATGTAACACAGATAACCTTTTATGGCACAGGGGACTGATGTTGTCCCGTCATTGCAGAACGCTCTTGCTTGAATGGTTGTCTATATCTGTTTTAGTCGGTGCTTTCAGGCCACCAAGACTTATAACGTAATATAATAAAACCGTAAGACTTTTGCTTCGCACCTTTACCAACCATTTTCACAAAGCAAACAATTTACCTTTTTCTCTCCAGCCACCATAGATTGCTGCTGTTTTGTTTCCTTATCTCGCATCCTTTTTCCATAAATTGTTGCCCTTTCATAGAACGTGTCCTATTTGACTTTCTCGTTCCATAATGCGTTTTATCTTCCCCATTAAACCTCCGCCTTTTGTATGCGTAAGCCCCTTTTATCACTTAAGTTAATGTTATTGCTTTTCCTGTTGTTCCCACGCAGCAAGTGGGGTGTCTGTTAAAATCTCGATGAAACATATAGTTTGCATTCTATTGTTCCTTTCGTTAATGAGCATCCCAAAGCTTTATCTTTCTTTACATTCGATTACAAGTAAAGTTTATCACCATTCGTTACCCATTAATGCAGACATGCTCCCTGCAAACACAGAATTATGTGCTTGCACAAAGAAAGGTTATTTCACGCATAAAATGCTGTTAAATCTAACAGCACGAGATGAGAAAATCGGGGCTGGAGGTTTGAACATACAAACTTATAGGTACTTCATGTTTGAAATGAGTGCGCGCCTCTGATACAGTAACATTTTCATATATTACGTCATACTTTGAGTTTCAGTCATGGTGTCTGCTTTAAGAGACGTTAGAAGTGAAAGTTCGACTACAATTCTGTGTTCCATTCACATGACTTCCTCTAGCTGTTCCACACACAAACCTCTCTTACAGAAGAGTATTCTTTTATCTACGTCATGCGAATAAAGATAAACCTTGCCAGAATTGGTCTTATTACTTGCTATCTTGTAAGCAGAATGGAAATAAGGGAATACACTATGCTAAAGCGATAGTCAAATCTTATAAAAGCCAGCCGCTAAGTGAAACAATTGAAATTCAGTTCTTTATTTCCTAAGAGTAAACAAAGTTTGAGAAAAGTTAAAGTTTCCAATAACTCGGAATATCTCGAAACGGTTAACTCTACAAAAAATGCATATGTTATAAACTGTGTGTTTTAATGAAATCTACATTTTTTGTGAAGTAGGTTTTTAACCAGTTATACAAAAGTTATACAAACTCGTCGTGAATGAAGAGGTCTTGAGAGGCTATTCCCAGAAAATTCAAGATATCATTTCGTTTGTCATAAAAATATCTTAAAATGGCAGTTTAATAAAAATCGTTAGAGCAGCTTTGAGAAAATCAAAATTTTCGTAAAATGTACCATATAAAAAGTTTGGTATTGAACCAACTTTTCGTTTTTAAGCTATGCTGCCAACAGTCGCACGCACTCATAGATATGCACACGGACATGTTTCTAAAGTGCTTTTTTTAGGATACAGGGAGTCTCAAAACATGTATTTCCGCTGAAGTCTTGACATGAGCTTTTGGTTGGAATACAGTACCTTCTCTACTGTGTACATTGTACATACGGGATAGAGAAAGTACAAATTGTAAATTGATTTTTTATTACAATAGCTGTTGGAGCCTTTGAGGTCTAAAGAGAACCAAACGTTAGCTGTCTTCACCTTGCATTGAGCTCTACAGCCATTTAGCATACTATTTCATTAAACAGTGTTTTTCTCAAAACTACGTTTTCTCACTTTCCAAATGTTCCACGCCTCTCAGTTTTTGTTTAAGTAAACTAAATTTCACTGAGTGTGCATACGAGAGTCGGCTGATAAGTCTCGGCCCTCTCAATAAAAACAGCATATAAAAGGACATTATTTGCTTTATTTCTCAACACAATCTCCAGAAAGGCGATTGTCATATCCATCTAAACCATACAATTTATCAAGGTCCTCAAAATAGCTGTTTACCACACCAATGACCTCCTCGTTGCTGTGAAATCTTCATCTTCCAAGAAAAGTTTGGGAACAGATGGTAGTCACTGGGTGCTAGATCTGATAAATAGAGTGGATGTTCAAGCAATTCCAACATTAATTCACACATTTTTCCCATTGCAATGACTGAACGATGGACCGGAGCATTGTTGTGATGAAACAAGTAATTTTCTTTCACCTTATCACCCAAACGTTGCAGTAAGCTTGTGTAGATAGTAGTCACCAGTGTTACTTTTACCCTTTTCCAAATAATAAAAAAAAAATCCTCTGTGCATCCCAAAAAACACACACCATAATCTTGTTAGCAGACAAAATTGACTGCCTTTTTGGAGTTGGTTCACCTGGCGCAATCCACTGTTTTTACTGTGATTTACTTTATGGATGTAGTGATGTATCCAAGTTTCATCCATGGTAATAAACCGTCTCAAAAATTCACTCGATTTGTACGGCAGAGTTCCACATTCTTAACAGAAACAGTTTTTCTTTGCAACTTTAGATCAAGTGTCAACAAACGCGGCACCCATCTTGCACAGACTTTGTGAAAGCCCAAAAAATTACTTAAAATATTACCTACACGTTCTTTTGATGTGATTACAGCCTCTGTTACCTCAAATAACTTTAATCTGCGGTCTTTGAGTACTAAATGATGAATTTTTTCAATAATCTCTGGAGTTGTCACTTCTTCAGGGCGTCCAGAGCGAGGCTCATCACTAGTGCTCGTACGTCCCATTTTAAACTCTGCAACCCACCCTTTAATCATTGATCACTGCTCATTTTTTTTCTAAATCCTCCATTTTCAAGAAAACTCCAAAGTTATCTTGTTTAAAATGTTATCATTCGAAAACTAAACAGGCTATTGACCTGTAACTAATGATACAAGCTAGCCAAGAGTTAAATTATACGATGCTACCGTCTAACTGGCCTAGTAGCGCCATATCTATGTGAAGCCCGGGACTTATCAGCCAACCCTAGTGTGTAGTAATATTGCAAAGTAAAACTTATTCTGACATCAATAGTAATGTTTCAAACAATATATCTTTATGAAAAAAATATTATATTTCAGTTCTCAAAGCTATTGAAATAAACATATTTGTAAGTGACTCCATTATCCAATTCAGAAAATGTTAAACTATTTGCTCAAATTTTGAAGCGTTTGTAACATTTTGAGTGTGCAATATATTTACGTATAACATTTATAAAATAATATATATTTTGCAAAGTATGTATCCAATTTGAGTGAGATTTTGTATTCATATTAACATAAAAGCAATGTAATAACAGTAAAACTTTTACAGAAATTTAGAAATTTTAATTCAATAGGTTCAGATCATAACAACAATATTACCACTTTAAATAAAAAAAAAAATCGTGTGCTACAATTACATAGTCTCTCTACTAATGCTGCAACAAACTATGTTTACCAAAGCTTATTCTTTTATCAACTTCACACGTATTGTACAAGGGGAATAAGGAAACGCACTAAAGCAAAACGTTAGTCAAATCTTTCAAACGCCAATCCCTATATGATATATTTTACATGACATTCTCTTTGCTTGCCCAGGTGTAAGAATAACGAATAACAACTTCCATTGGAGAAAAGGTATGTGCTGCAAAATGATTATAAAATACAAAGAATATCTCAGAAATGGCCAACTCCACAACAAAATGTCGTAGTGGCCGGCTTACCCTCCCCGTATTTAGGATGCCTAGGAGTCAGAAGACTGTCGGGGAGCCAGACATGAGCGTGAGGAAGTGATGATATGAAATGCAAGAGAAATTGATGATAGGAAAGGTGAGGATGGAGCAATTGGTGGAATGAGTGGCTGGGGAAATCGGAGAGCTCCACTTCCTCCACCACAAATCCCACAAGCGGGCCCTAGGGATCGAACAACAACTAGGAGTGAGGCGAGTGGTCTAACCATTCGGCCACCTCAACAACATGTCATATAAATAAATTGTGTGCATGAATGAGACCTACATGCAGCAAGTTTTATCCATCTCTTACATGTTACAATTATGCAAAAGTCATTATTGATGAAGAGGGCTTCAAAGGCTATTCCTAGAAAATGCAAGATATACGTTTTAATTGTGATAACATATCTACTGCATTTTAATCAAAATCATGAGAACCATTTTAAATAAAACCTTTTTGAAAAAGCTTCCATGCAAAGGTTACTTTCATGAAAGGGAATTTTTTTTTATCATTTTTGTATCTCGTCTTAAAAGAAAACTTAAATACCGTGCGTACACACACGAATTGTTTTCTTATTCACGGGACCTTAAAACATATATTTCCAGTGAAATCTTGACATAGAATTTTTGAGTAGATTACAATATCTTCTCTACCTGCTGTATAGGTGTTATTACTACATAGAAATAATACCATATACTATAACCATATATTAAAAGTATATACATGGCAAATAAGCAGGTATATATCTTGAATTTATTGGGAATGTTCAAAACTGGTAAGTGATAAGAGCTAAGCAAAAGATTACCATACAAAATATTTAGATCTCATTAAAACGCATAATTTACATCATGTAGAGTTTTTTGTAAAGCTAACCATTTCTGCGATACTTATCGTTATTTTGTTGGTTTCTCTCACTGGGAAGTCATAATTCACTTTTATTTTTATTCTGGTCATTCAAAGAGAAGGGAATTTGAATTGTATCACATATAAACTGACTTTTAAAAGATTTGACTCAGATTAGTCTGGTGTATTATCGTATTTTCCTCCTACTTTTCTACTAATGTTTATCTCAATTAGGATGAAGTAAAGAAAAGAATAAACTTTTTGAAAAAGTAATTTCTTGCACAATAGGTAAAGAAAGTTGTAAATGGAACACATCATAGCTTTTCAGAGTTGAAAGCCTAAAGACTATATGAAAGAAACTACATTCTTATAATAATAACTTATTGTTTTTATTAAAATTGTTTTCTTTTAAAATAGTAAACTAATAAACAATTTATAATGTTTTTAAATGTATATAAGCTGGTATTACCTTTGGTCTTTCCTTATACAATCCTCCGTCTCTCTATTATTTGCAATGGAAATATTTTGGTGTTGTTCATTAATATTCCTATGTCAAATTCGGATTTGCTACTAAACATGCTTAAAAGGGCAGTAGTCGCTATCATTTCAAATGTTGAATTGTATTTCTTTATTGGCAGATTTATTTATATCGTCACTTGGACATAGAATGTATATAACTGTGCAATCATCTCTCAATTTCAGGCTGAAACTGACGTTTTCTTGCATGATGGACCTCTCGAAGTTTCCTCTAGATAGCCAAGTCTGCACAATGGAAGTTGCTAGCTGTAAGTATTAAATAATTACTAAAATGTTGGATTTGGAGTATTTTTGAGCCTGCAAGAAAGAAAGTGTATTCTTAAAGCGTTACTGTATTTGTTTGATATAGAGTTTATAAAAACAGAAAAGTATATACGAGGGATTTTCAATTATTTTTTGTATTTTTTTTTTTTTTTTATGTTTTCAGCATGATCTCCTTTTAGTTCGATACATTTTCCCAGAGTTTCTCTAACTGTTTTAAGCCTTCCAAAAACTAAGATTTCGGAAAGTCCTCAAAATAGCAACCTGTTTGGGAGATGACCTCTTTGTTTTTCAAGTTTTTCAAGTTTGGAAATAAAAAAAAATGTCACTGGAGGTCAAATCTGGTGATTATTTGGAATAATGTGGTAATTTGAACCTTAATTCTACAATATTCCCAATCGAAACAGCAGAGGTGTGCACCCTTGCATTTTCCTGACGGAAAGGAATATTTTTCTGTGCCAGATGAAGGCGTTTTTTCTTGATTTCTACGTTCATCCGGTACAATAATCTCCATTTATCGTTATTCCTTTCTTCAAGTAATCAATGTAGATGATTCCGCATGCATCCAAAAAAAAAAAAACCGAAGCCATCACCTTGTCTGAAGAATTCACCACTTTGCCTTTTTGGGAGCCGGCTCGCCTTTAAAAACCCACTGCTTCGACTTTACTTTTGTCTCTGAAGTGTAGTAATGTATCCATGTTTTATCCACAGCTATGTATCGCAGAAACTCGTCTGGATTGCGACAGAAAAGTGCCAAGCCATCTTCCGAATCGATCACACGATTGCGTTTATTATCCATTGAGAGCAAACGCGGTACCCATCTTGACCAGACCTTTGTCAGACCTAAATATTGGTGCAAAATTTAGAACACTATACCTTGTGCTACGCCTGTAGTTTCTACTATTCCGTAACTTTAATTCATTGATAACTCAAAACCATATTCTGGATTTTGTCAGTCATTGCGGAGGACGTCACTTCTACTGGATGTCCGGAACAATGTTCATAATTTGTAGATGTAGGGCCACGTTTAAATTCATGTATCTAATTGTAAATTGTTGTAAACGCAGGAGCAGATGTGTCATGAGCTTCATTCAACTCAGCTTTTATCTCTTTTGATGTTAAGCCTTTTAAATAGAAATTTTAATCACCACACAATACTCGTTTTTCCCATCTTTCTAAACGGGTATAAAATTGTTCATTCAATTGCATATGACAACAAAACCACGTTATGCATATAGCTGAAAGTTTAACTGCCATCTAGTAAGAGATAATGGTTACTAAATACAAACTTTTGCGATGCTACAAATGTAATTTCTTGGATTTTCTAAGGACTTATTGGAAGCACCTGGTAAAATAAGAAGCTATAAGAATTAAATTTAACAATATTAAATTCAAGAGGGTCTTCTTGTCTCTTAATAACATTTAAGTTTTTACCCACTTCCTATTTCAGGAATTACCTGTCCTAGTCCCTATTACAAAGCCATTTATGGTATAGTGTAGCTCAATTTATCCTTCAGTTGGTTGATAGTTCATTATCTTCTTGAGGGTTCTATTATAAGACTTCTATCAAGTCAAGTCTAGATTAACATCAACTATCTTAATTGGTAATATAGTAAAATCTGTTTGTTTAGTTAATTTCTCATTTTTTCGGCTCTAGAACATCTCACTGAACTGAATACACCTCTTTATTTGTTACTATCTTTTATTGGGAACCTTAATATAAGAATATGAAATCTATCATTGTGTGTAATTATACTTCTGTTTCTTTTCTATTTTCCCCCCCTAAATCTTCTAACCTTTTCTGGAATGTCTGGAATTTATTAAATTTCATGTTAATGACTTTTTCAGATTTAGAACTAACATATACTGGAAGTGAGAAAGCTGTTATAAAACTTTTGCATCTTTGAAGAGTTTCAATCTGATAGTACTCTTGGTTGGTCTGGATTGCTCAGTTAATTAGGTGCTGGTCTTCATGGGTTCAAACTTGCCTCAGACCAATGATTTTTAAGTGTGCTTAAAAGTGACAGCCCTTATCAGTAGACTTATTGTGAGACAAAATTCCAGCACACCAATGACACTGGTGTGATTCTAACAGTTCATTGCATCATTAACAAACAAACTAGCTTTTTGATAGGATTCTTCCATTTAAAAGCCATAATTTTGGGTTTTTTGGGTTTTTTTTCAGATATCTTTGTAGTTTCTCTTGTTAATTGAATAATGTATTTGTACTTAAAATCCAAATTCAAGTTTACATTGCTTAACAAAGTTTTTGATCACTGATTTCCTGAACCCTCCCAACTTACAAACTAGAAAGCAAGTTGATAATTGGTATACAACAAAAGACAAGTAGGGTGTTTGTGAAATTTTATACATAAAATATTGTGCATGAGTTACAAAAGATGCTTTGTAAATACCCATGATTGCAACTAAACTCACCCACATATAGCTAGAACCAGCTGCACATTTATGCTGTTGCTTATATTGCTGAAAAAAAAATACATTCTCACATTTGCAGAAACACAGACTTAGAAGTTAAATAGCATTTCTAGATTACTTTACGGTTATAAATAAATAAAGCTTTTATCTCTAAGTAGGGACCAATTCAAACATTTTAATGAAGACTTTATGGTTTGCTGGCAGAAATACATCTAAAGTTGCAATTTTTACTTTGTACTACTAGCTGTGTGCTCACCAAAATCAGAGAAATAAAACACTTGAGCTGTTTCAACAAACATTGACAAAGTTTACTTCAGTCACAGAATACATGAACAATAACCTTTTTGTTATTTTATAAATTACTTGTATCTAATGAGAAATCCAGAAAATATTATTGCTAGGTTAGTAGTACTATTATAACACTTATACATGAAAATTATTATAATTATTACTGTTAATTATACTTTTATATATGATGAGTCACCTGTTTATGGAGTTTTTGTTCAACTAATTGTAAGCCTATGTGGATATAAACCATCTTTTCTTATCAGTGAATTGCAATTACTAATAAGCATAATGATTTTTTCTTTCAGTCTCTAAAACCATAGAAGAGTTAAGTCTGGAGTGGAAGACGATGAACCCAGTCATCATGGGAAAAGGACTTCGTATGCCACAGTTTGAGATTGTGAAAATTGATGCCTCGGATTGTCAGGAGTCTTTTCAGATTGGTAAATCACTATTTAAGAAATGCAATATATAAATGTTTATTACTGTAATTCAATTTCCCATACATACAAATGAAAGGATTTCCCAGGACTCTGTCTCCCTCCGTGGCATAATGGTTACCATGCTAACTTCATTTACCCAAGGCTGTGTGTTCAAACCTGGCGGTGGACAATGGATTTTTTCGGGTGTAAAAATCCTGAGCATGACTTCCTTTAGAAGGGAAGTAAAGCCGTTGATCCCATGTCATAGCCTGATAGAGAGGCCTCTGACCAAAATTATGCAGTCTTTCACACCCAATTTAGAATGGGATGCTGAGAACCACTGCAGTTAAAGAGTGTCCATAAATAATATGCCATTTACATTTGCCCAGGACTAACAGAAAGCAGATCCTGTCAGTGTATAATGTCCAATATATTAGTGACAAATAGGAAAGCACTTCTAAAATGACACACTGAAAGTACAGTTTTTTTTAAAATGTATCATAATGCACTTCAAAATAGGTCAGTATATAGCAACTCACTTTTATACATCTGAGTATGAGGTGTCTGGAAAATTGTTCCAATATTTATAAAGGAGGTAGTATGCACCAACAGAAGAAAAACATCACCTAAAAAGTTTGGTTATAAACTTAACATCTGTTGAGCTATGGTCTACAACACTACCATCAATTAATCATACTTTTTATTTATTCTGCACAGTATTGCTTGATAAGGCTACCATCCATTGTAATGCAGCCTTGCATCCTGCATCTCATGGAACTACCCATTCTTTGGAACACATCTAGTTGTTGCTGAATTGTATTATTGACATTCTCAGAGTGTATGTACATCAAAACAGGGGACTGCATACACCATGGTTTTTAAATTTCCCCAAAATAAGAATTCTAACATGTTAAGATTAGGAAAACAAGACGGCCAAGATATTGGCCCTCCCCATCCAATCCATTGCAAAGGTTCATATTAGCTATCACCTAGTCTTATGATGAAAATGGGCCTATGTCCTGCCTAGTAACAAACCTCAATGTACAATGTACTTCATTCATTCCATGCCAAAGTACTCAACACAAGATATGCTCCTTGTACAAATTAAGACCATTACTCAGAAAATATTAAGAATAATGCTTGTTTTACTTATTTTGTTGAATACTACCTTCTCTGTAAATATTGGAACCATTTTTTGGACACCTGGTATAATCCAGGTTCCTCCTTTGACCTAAAATGATATTTGTAAAGAAACTTTTTTCCACAATTATTTATCTCAATGTGAATACATAGAAAAACAATCTTTCCTAGGAATCACTTGTAGAAGCTATATAAAAATAAATGATAGTGAGTAGAAAAAGACATATGTCAGATCTTTGCTTTGTGTTTTATAAAACTTAGTTGTTTTTTTTAAGTTCATTGAATATTTAGTTAAAAGCTGTATATGTGTGCAATGATGAGCATGCATTTTGAGAAGGATCTTCTGTGGTCACATAAACTGTAGCTAATGTCCTGATTTGTTACTATTTCAGGAAATTACAGCTGTCTGGTGGCAGAATTTCATCTTAGTCGTTCTGTTGGTTTCCATTTGGTACAGAGCTATTTGCCAACTATCTTGATTGTGGTTATTTCATGGGTATCCTTCTGGATGGATGTGGATTCAGTTCCTGGACGCACCACTCTTGGAGTTACTACACTTCTCGCAGTATCTTCTCAAAGTTCAGGTAGGGGCTTAATCCCATAGTATGTAATGAGAGAAGCAAATAATGCAGTACAAATAGAATGAAGAAATTGGGTTTAAAAATAGAAAAATTTGTGCAAAGAAAAGGATGTTTTATTTCATCAATAAGTTAAAATTATAGGGGTGGTTGACAAGGCTTGTAAAACAGCAAGAAAAATGATTTGTTTCATAAACAACTCATCTTATCTTTGAATGCTATACACTTGGTTCAGCAATCCTTAACAAACTGAGACCCATAGTAGATAATATCAATGCACCCCAAAGATTTAGAGAAAGTCATGTGACTGAAACACATCAGATTTGTCTTATATAGCTTCTTAATATATGTTCACCAGGACATTCTCTTTTATACCTCCATTTGTTTTATATAGCTGTACCACTGAGCTGTCGTATTTTCAAGTCTTTTTGTTGGTATTGAATTATTTACTCTTGCTTGCCACCATACTTCCTAATTTTTTAAACTTGTCAGGCCTCATGAGTTTTTCAGTTTTATGGAGTCATTTCAGTATTTGCACTACATATAACTAATAAAATATTGAAATATTGAAGAAATGTAGAGAATCAACCAGTAATATAGTGGGAGTAATATCAGGGACAGCTCCTGGGTTAGTGCTGTGGCACCAGCATTAAATGAAAAGAAAGTACTTACATATCATGATTATTAATTAAACATTGTTCCTATTCTCTAATTTCAAGAGCATGTTAAGCACTGCACAGTAGTTTTCTGAAGCTTGCGTCAGTTCCAGATGGACACTGTCTGAGCTCTTAAGCCACTGTGTATAAGGCTAGAGCATTCATTTTTAGTGCCTGCCTATGGGTGGAATTGGTGCCAAAGTTGACCTGATGCACAATCTCCATTCCTTCTACCAGAGCGCAATAAAACATAGTACCTTTCAGGCATAGAACACAGATTGCAGGTGGCAATGAAGGAATGAATTGTCCATGCATAAATTCTCTTGTTAATGCAGTTACCATCTTGTTGCAAGTTAATGCCAACACATTCTGAAATGTATTTTGATGTTTAGTTAAATTCAGTGCAGAAATATATACCATATGCTTATAAACAAATTTACATATTTTGAATATAATAATTCCATTAGGTTTTAAAATTATGGAGCATTATTTCAATATTTGTTTTTAATTTTAAATATTAGTGATTTTTAAAAATACAAGCACAAACACAGGCATTTGTGTGTATATGTTTGTGATTTTCTGAGTAGTTGTTCCTTTTAAGTTCTTTTGCACATCTAGAAATTGTCAACAGTAGATCAGTAAACTGCTTCTAGCATTAGTCTTTCCATTTTTATTTCTGTTTCACAGAATCATACACAAGTGCCCCTTATCACATTCTCCAGGAATTATTAGACATAAGCGTGTTAGCTTGTTCTGTCTGATCTTTTGTCTACAACTTGAATATAAAATGTCTGTTTTCCATTTTCGACTCTATTAATTTTATTAATACAATACATTTTAAAATATACCAATTATTCACAAAATTACACAGTAGTTTGATGCTACTGCAAGAATAAACAGGTATTAGAAGAGTTTTATTATAACAATATTTTCTTTGCACCACCAATGAGACAATCATATAACAGGAAGGAGCGACATCTGAACAACACACTCAGTTCATTGATACAAACTATGTCCTCTGTTATTTATAGAATGAAACATTTGGATACTCTAGAACTTATACCAAGTTATTCCATAATTATGCAGTGAAATACCTATAGTATCTCAGTCTATTGACTTAATTGGTAAATAATATAACACACTTTGAAATCAAAAGGAGCATAGCATTAATACACAACCAATGATGAGTTAATTTTCACAGGGATGTCTTGATATATTAATTATTGAAATCTTCAGAAAGTTTCAGTTGTGATGAAACAATATGCAATTTATACTTTTATTGCTGAATGGAAAAACATTTTGCTGAAATTTTAGAGATACTGATTTAATCTGTAAAGCAGTATTGGGATAGTATTTGTCAAAAATGGTTTTAGTAATTTCCTTTGTTATCCTTCATAACCATAACATATTTAGGATAAGAGATCATTTCCATCTGTGACTTGTTCAGCAATGGGAAACCAGACAAGTATACATAGTCTTCTAATGTTTGTGGATAAATATAGACCTTTAATTCAGGGAAATTTATTAAAATTGGTAGAACATTTCACAGACAACTAGTTTTTACCAATGACTAAATCCACATAAAGTTGTAAGAATAGAAGCAGTGGAACAAATTTAATTATCAGTTAGGCACTTGAGAAATACCACGGTTATTGTTAACATACAAATAAACCTTTCCAGTGATTTATTTGCTTATGTATTGTTCAAAAATAATTTTGAAACTTGCCCAGTGATTATAAGTTTTGAGGTGAAAGGCCCAATCATTATTATGTTTAAGTATTAAAGGCATTGTTGGTAAAAAATAATATACTGAATATTTGTAAAATGTCACAAATAAATAACCCTAAAAGTTTTGAAGCTGATAAATTTAATATAAGTAATATAAATCTATTTATCTTACATTTTAAACATACCTAAGTAATATGTGTACTTTTAATAACAACAGTATTGAAATTTGTTTGTGTTTCTAGGTATTCAGAGTGGTCTACCCCAAGTGAGTTACGTGAAGGCCATTGATGTATGGATGGGTACTTGCACTGGTAAGCTATAAAACAAAATGTCTCATCTATTCATCGTGCAGCGAAACTTATAATTAGAGACCAGATTATATGCATTTGCATGTTGCATATGCATATTCAGGACTATATTTACAAAATTTTAGAAATCTAAAAGGGCAGACTCAAGCTTTTTCTCGTTTTGATGTTTTATAGTGACCACCGCTTAATAGTGCAGAGTCAATAGCCTACCATCAGTGTTCATGCTTGATCTCCTCACCGGTCATAGTGTGTGGTTTGGTAACAAAGAAAGCACGTTGCTTGTTGCAGTCTATTGTTTCAGTTTAGTTTTCTATTTATTTGTACAAAGTTAAACGCATTGTGTGTAACATGCAGTGCACCATGCCACCCAAAAAAAGAAATGCCATTTCATGAATAGATGACCAACCAGGGGCATTTACTTATGATGGAAGTAAGTGATACTGTTGAGTTTGTGAGAAAAACGTTTCTTGCACAAAAAAGTTTTAAATAGACCAGCATGTCAAGACAAGTCCTCATATTGCAGGAATGCAAAAGAAAAGCCCATGACAACAACTTTTAACAGCAGCAGTGATTTAACCTCCAGAAGAAACAAAAAAATTGCTTTAACACTGATCTATATGAAGCATTCATTGCAAGTAATATTAACAAGCCCTATCCTCAAAGGTTTTCTGCGCAAATATTGCTTAAATCAACATTGTGTAAGAATTACATGCTGACAGTTTAACTACATGTTCTGGAAGAAATGCACATTGAACTCAAGGATAACATCATTTGGATCTTAGCTGATGAAACTACAGACAATTGTAGCCATTACATTGTTTACTCAATTGCTGGAACATTAAAACTAGGGCCTTCTTTTTCCTATTTGGTGGCCTGCAAAGAATTACAAAATGTAAATTATTCTACAAACACCAGATTTGTGAATGAGGATATTAAAAATATACTTCCAGAATCTTCTGCAAATGAATGGATGTTTGTGTTTCTCTCAGATGCTGCTCCTTACATGGTCAAAACAGGAAAAGTCCTTCAAATATTTTACATAAATATGATTCATGTGATGTGCTTCAGTCATGGAGTACATTGTCTCGCTGTAGAAGTACAATCCACTTTTGGGAATGTAAACAAACCGATTTCATCAACAAAGAAAGTGTTTCTTAAGCCATCTGCTCTCATCAAGGCCTATCTAAACTAGTGATAACTTGTTGGGGTACCTGGATCGAAGCTTTGCTGTTTTACAATGAACATTTTGAGACCATCAAAGATGTAGTAAACGACTTCAATAATGCAGAGGCTTTGGCAGTTTGTCAGCACAAGGAAGTATTTAATGATTCCAGTATTCGGAAAAACATTGCTGCGATTAGTATTCATTTTTCCCATATACCTGTGAGTATTAAAAAGCTCGAAACTCAAGGTTTGACATTTACTGAATCTGTTCAGGTAAAAAAAAATATAGTCTAGTGAACTCCTCCTTGCCGGAGATATTCCCGAGGAACATTTGCAAACATTTTGAACAATACCCAGGCTTTGAACCTTTGTGCCAAATTGATATTTTTATTAATGGTACAGGCGAACTTTTACCAGAAACAATAATATAGCATCCAAATTCAAATACTATCTAATGACCTCAGTAGATATAAGTACGGGCCTTTTTTGCTTATAAAATGTTTTGAGCAAACAACACAATCTTACTACTGAACATTTGGAAGAGTTCCTGATCTTTTTGTTTACCATAATAGCTAAATGTAAAAGAATTTGTAAATGATATCTTTCTCTGATGACTGGTTTTATGTTGTTTTTGAATATGTATAATTAATCATTACTTTTTTTATTATTGATGTTGCATATTTTGAGCATTTTTCATGCATATTTTGAGCTTTTTATGTTGCATATAATCCAGTCTCTACTTATAATTAATAATAAATTGAACACATACAAGCTTCTCTTATATTGCGACATTTCATTTCATTTATTTTAATACAAACATGTTTATGAAACCAGAATATACATCTTATGCTGATTTTTTTTTCTAGCAGGTGCGTGCGCAAATACAAAACATTAGCCGAATAACTGCTATAAATAGTTTTCTACGAAGTCCGTGACAATGTCTCAGTCATCTTAAATACCAGGCCATAATATCTCGCGAACCAATCAGATGTTAGCTTCATCCCAGCTCTTATAAATACCAGTCTCCGCAAGCTCAAACCATCAGTTCACCCTGAAGACGAGGAAGATGCACTTCTTCGAAACGTTGGTGTCAAGCCAAGTTTTTACCTGGCTAGAAGCCCGAGAAGATTTTGAATTAACACGTCACGAGGAAAGCTTCAGTTCTTATTTTAACATACTTGTTTTTTTTATGATATTGTTTTCTATTTATTTTTGTAACACTGTAGCACACTGGTAAATGTTTGCACAATTGCAAACTGCTTTTATTCTCCTACTTCTGCCATTAGCATGTTGAAAATATCCAAGTATAAAAATTATACTCAATTCCTCTAAACATCACTTAAGGTTAAAAATATGTCCCCTAAATAGAGAAAAACATAAAACATTTGTTATGCTTAAGATGATGGTGTTGCTCTGCTTTGGTAAAACCAAAACCATCTTTCACTTCCATCCTATTCATTTAAACCAGATGAGTATATACTCATTGAGAGTGAGTGATTGAATTTATTTTAGTGATGGACTATATCCAGGGCCATATTTACAGGGCAAACTGGGCAACTGCCCAGGGCGGCACATTTTAGGGTGCAACAAAATTACTGGAAAGCAGCACTAAAAATAAAGCATAAACATGAAATGTCAAGTTCATTTAAATTTGCCGCTCACAGAGGAATATTAATTGACACATGCTGGCTATGCTGATTAGTTTGCACGCTACGCGCACATAGCGGAGACAAAGCAAAACGCATTTCAATAGTGAGAATCGATTAACACATGAAGAAATTGTAACAGCAAGAAGTGTGTGTTGTTATTCATTAATATTAATTTTCTAATTTTAATGGACTATGACGAACTCATAAACTTGTTTACAAATGACAGGGCAAGGAGGAAGTCTCTTGTTATTTAAACAGTATATGTTTTGACTTCTAATAGGGTGATGCCTCTTTAGTGCAAGTTCTTTCTATTAAGATGTTTCTACTTAAATGTTAATAAACTCACTTATGGTGTTTGCCACTCATACTTAAGTATCCAAACTAGTGAAACTATTCTCTATGTTGTGAAAATTTAAGTAATATATGTATTGCAAGTTGGGGGGGCACCAAATTTTTTTTTTTTTTTGCCCAGGGGCGTCAGAGGTTCCAAAATTTGGGCTTGACTGTATCTCAAAAAATATTGTATTAGTTGAGAAGAAAAAGAAACAGACAGAGTGAAACTAATATGCTTTACTTTTGATACTTCTGAATAACAATTTAAACTCTTAAACAACAGGGGCAAAGTTTACAGTAAAACTGAGTAATCAAATTTCTTATACATAATGATTAAACGGTACGTTTATATAATCAATTTAATGATAAGTTTTCTCAAAAACTGCCTCTGTACTGTGCGGGTAGCATGTCTGCTTCACATTCAAGAGGTCCAAAGTTCAAATTCACTCTGGGTAAGGTTTTTATCAGGATTTCCCTTTATCCTGAGAAAATTAATGTTGAGATACTTTAAGCTCCATGAACAGTGAGAACATTTAAAAATCAACTCTCTGATTTCATTCATCACCCAATAAGACCAAACTGGTTAAAGGACATTCAACTACAGAAACTACATAAATGATGTTTTCTCAAAATTTAAATTAATGTTTGCATATAAAGGATTATCATGGATTATTTACATGAAGTTAGAAAATCAAGAAAATGTTCTATTATTGATTGGCTTTTGCTCATTGATAACATATATTTCAAAAAGTGATAACCCTTTGCTGAAGAGATCTTAGATGCTCTCACTTGAACTAAGTGATTTTTATTAAATCTCAGAGAAATTATTTACTGAGTGATAAATCTAAACTCATTAATAAATAAGTAAGGTGTTTATTGAAGTATAATTTAACAAGTTCCAACATACTTGCTGTTATCAAATATAAAACATTACTGGAAGTGCACATTTTCATTATAAGCTATACTATGTTCAGATGGTTTGATGTTCTTGTTACAGCATTTGTTTTCTGTGCTCTCCTGGAATTCACTTTTGTGAACTACATGTGGAGAAAGCAGCCAATAGAAGTGGTCAAGAAACAAAAGACCAAACCAGAGGCTGTGAATGGGAAAGCTGCAGCCACTGCAAGTTCTACAGTGGAAGAACAACCTGCTGTTACAGCTACTGATACATCAGCAGTAGTCTCTGTTGCAATGGTAAGGAAGAATTCATCTGTCTTCTGTATTCTCTAATACCAATTACTGACATAGATTGCCAAGTTCATTAAGATGTAGCCATGAGAAAGGGTGCTCTACAGTTCCAATCCCACCAATCCCTGACTGATTTTTTCCCCCCAGGTTTTCCTCGGTGTTCATAACTGACAATTGCCAACGGAAACCCAGGCCTGGAATGTTTCCTTTCCAAATTTCCTATCCCAATTATTATTTTGTTAGTGTGGTGCATTTACAGTAAGTTTAGTTTCGTACTCGGCTTACCCTCCCCATATTTGTAGGCCTGACACCCTTTAGGACTTACAAGCCAATGCCTAGGGGTCAGAAGCCTGTCGGGGAGGCAATGGCACAAAACCACAGAATGGAGAACCTGTTACACGGGTTGGTCCGTAGCCAGGCATGAACATGAAGAAGTGGATGATATGAAATGTAAGCAAAATTGTATGATTGTAAAGGTGATAATGGAGCAATTGGAGCAATGACCCGGAGAAAACCCACCCAGATCCCGCTTCGCCCACCACAAATCCCATGTATTTGCAGTCCTAAGAACACTATATTATAGAGAAGTTCAATTAATAATGTCAATACATTCTAACTTGCAGTTGATAATCGAACAACTTCACCAATAAAAATATTAACACAAATTCTATTTAAATCTGAAGATGTAATCCATTCATGAACAATTCCTAGTATTGGAGTAAAAGCTGATGCTACTCCAGGATTATTAAATCAAAAGGTTGCTTGATTTAATCGTCCTGTGGGCGCTTTGGATCGAATTCGGGCTGCCTAGATTGGAGGTGACTGGTCTAACCACTCAACCACGGTACCACCTATTTACAGTAAGTACAGGCATTAAACATTACCAAACTGCTATTTATCAAATGCTACAGATTTGTATGCAATGAAACATGATCCAAACCTCTGAATAACCTTAATTTAATTTTGAAGGCGAGTTCTAGGGAGTCATTAACAGCACATGTTAATTTGTAGACTGACATTGATTTTTTTGTGGATATCATATATGACATCTGAGGACTATATCAATCTTTTGATCATCAATACATAGCAGATAGAGATAAAGAAAAATAGCAAGCAGTGCAGAGTGTATCAAATATGATACCATTGACCACTTACTTTCACTTGTTCATTGAGTGAGAATAAAATCCAAAACTGAATTAACGTATGTGATACCTATGAGTGCTACAGTTAAGGGTTTTGTAAATATTTTTTAATTTGTATTAATTAATGTAATTTCTCATTTCTCTTTATTCAACCTATAGATCAATTTACATGATTTGAGCTATGTCAGAGAAAACATGGTTACAATTTGTAACAACTATTTACAATAATGTTTATAACTACTATTATAATAGTGTTTACACTACTTGTTTCTCTCATTAGATTTCCTTCTACAGTTACTCTTAAGTTTGCAATATTTCTATTTTGTTGTGTCTGAATTACCATATAGTTTGTTTTTTTGAATTTATAAACAGTTGATAGAATTTAAATACTGCAAAACCTAATTTATTTTATAATTATATTAGTAATTGTTGTGTTGTCAGCATAAGTAATTATTTTACCATCTGCAATATTAGTAATATCATTTAATATACGAAGAAAAGTAATGGGCCCAGGGCCAAACCTTGTGGAACGCACGACCCATGTTTATAGACTCTTGTTCATCAGAATGAATTGGGCATTTGAATGTTGAAAGAATTATCAATTGAGTGGTTTTGGAGATTACCTTGTATTATTAGACAAGTTTTCTCTTTTTACTTTCTCTAGGATGTATGTATATAAATGTACATAGTAGCTAGAGAAAGTGTTGTATTTTACCCAAAAATTTGATACCAAGATTTCATCAAAAATACATGTTTTAGGTTCCCTGAATCCAAAAATAAAAAAAACATTTTTAGAAACAAGTTTATATGTGTGGGTGGTGGGGTGAATGTGTGTGTGGTTGTGCATGTACTTATGCATGCATGTGTGAAATGTTGTTAAAATTGAATTTCAGTATCTTACAAGGATATGACACAAATATTTCCAGGAAAATCTACCCAACCCCCAACTACTCCTTACATGAAATGTTTTTTTAAGCTTTTGATTTTCTCAAAAATGGCTTTAATGATTTTTCTTAAAATACCATATGTTAAAGACATATTCATGACGAAGGAAATGTTTATCTTAAATTTTCTGGGAATAGCTTATGAAGACCTCTTCATTGTGGATGACATTTGTCTAACTGGTAAACATAAGAGATAGACAAAGAGCTACTACATAAAAAATGTAGATCCTGTTAAAATGGACAATTTGTCTCATACCCCTTTTTTATAGAGTTAATCATTTCCGAGATATTATTTGTTATTAGTTTCAGTTTTAAAGTACTTAAATTGTTCTCAAATGGAAAGTGATCTTTTGTTTCATATATATTTTCTTTTGCTGGCCTTGCAAAGAGAATTGAATTAAATTGTTTCACATAGCAATCAGCTTTTTAAAAGGTTTAACTATCACTTAAGCCTAGAGTAAGTCTAGTTACAAGGAAGCAGGTAATAATATCAATTCTGCTAATGTTTATTTCAATTAATATAATGTAAATAACAAAATAATCTTTTGTAAGAATAGTTTGTATGTGAAACAGTTGGAGAAAGTCATGCAAATGGAATAAATCAAATGTTAATAATATTAGTAAAGAAGTATAAAACCATTGGATTGGATTTTATATTCTGTATTGATATTTTTATACTCTTTATCCAGTTATTATTATTATCATCATCATCATCATCATCACCACCACCACCACCACCACCACCACTGCCGCCGCCGCTGCTGCCGCCATCATCATTATTACTATTATTATTACTATTATTATTATTGTTGTTGTATATGTTTTATTATTATTATTATTATTTATTATTATTTACTAATTTTAATCACAGCACTGTTACAAACTTCTTTGCATATTTGCAAGATTTTAAAAAAATGCAATGGTTGTTTGTATTGCCTATGTGCTTTTATTGTATCTGTACCCATATTTTGTATTTTTCCTTCATTGTTTGGTATGCTTTGTCTTTAGGCAACCTCCTAATGTAGGAAGTTTTTCGAATAAATAATAAGCATAAATTTTTACACCGTGAGGTCAACTTGGTTCTGAGCCCTTGGATTTTGGTTGAACTTCATGAAGCTCTATAAAATACAGCTTCTTTATTTTTAAGACAAAAAAGAGAATAACCTAATTTTAATCATTAGTGAGTAAATTTTTGTAATATTACTTATTTATATCAATATACAGCAGCCATATACAACTAAGCAAAATGGCTAACACATCAATTTATCTCTTTCTCCAGATTTGACACTTTAAGAATAAAAACTTTTCTGGTTCTAATTGAAATATAAAAAACTGATACTCTAGTCTCCTTCAATGTTTCCAAGCATACCAATAAAAAGCACATCAACTGGCTGCTAGCAATAGGAAAAAATAGTAGAGTATCCCTGTCCTCCTCGTACACTCCAAAACACCACAATGTTGTTTCTTCTACTCTGGTTCTCTAAGTAATCCACCTTGTTTCTATTAAACTGACCTTGTCCATTGTAGCACATTTACACTTAATACCTCCTCTTTCCCACAGCACCTGCTGAAACCTCCTTCATTTCTTCCACCAGGTTTTGAATCATTTTCTTTACTTCCTCCATTCCTTCTGACTTCCCCCCTTTTTATTTTTCACACCCCTGACTGCACACTGCTGAAACATGTCCACTCTCCACCACATCTCGAGACAAACTCAAGTCCAAATTCAAGTATTTTTAGACAGCATATATGGTCACCCAACCCATGCGACTGTGTGATGCAAATATTGTATTATTGTAAACTTAATAATAAAATACTACTATTACTATTACTAATAGCAGATGCTTTCACGAGCAATTTGGAAACAAGACTCACAAAGGCATTCTCATGGATATTCGAAAAAAGGTACCATTTTATAGACAATATTTTTGCAATAGTCCCAGTAAAACACTTGGAAGATACATTAAAACCATTAAACCTGTAAGAAAAATCTATAAAATTTACAATGGAGAAAGAATATAATAGACAGCTACCCATTCTTCACCTAAAAGTCATCATACAAGAAACAACAAAATTTGGCATCTGTCAGCAAACCTACACACATATGTTATAAAACAAAATATGTAGTTATAATCCCATTCTCCACAGTTTGCAGTACTCAACAGTCATAGGAATAGATTGGTTAATGTGCCCAAGTGTAAAGAAGAATGAGTATAACCATGAACTGAACAGCATAATGGAACATGGCTACAGAAAATGGAATCTAGCCAGAAGCACTACACAAGAAAATAGAAATCTGTTGTGTTCCAATCATATGACTTTCTATACATCTCTACAACAAATTAGTGTTAAAAAGCTTATGCTTCTATTTACTTCATGCTAATCGACAAAAAATTAGCAGAAATAGTCTTATTACTTGCTTCCTTGTAAGTAGAAGCGAAATAAGAGAGTACCATAGATTAAAGTGATAGTCAAAAGCTGGTTGCTATGTGACTGAAGTTCCTTTGTTTGTATGGACAGGAGCTGACAAAGTCTTGTGTGAGAAAAGTATTTTAAAGCTAAAACCAAAAACAAGGAATATCTCAAAAATGATCAAATCCACGAAAAAAATGCATATAGCATAAATTGTTTGTTTTAAAGTGCTCTACATTTTATGTCTGATAAGTTTTTCTCCATCTCTTATGGTTTAGTAGTTATGCAAAATTCCTTAAATTCATCCAGAATAAAGTAGTCTGCAGAGGCTATTCCCAGAAAATTCAAGATGTACATTTTATTTGTCAGGTAAATATCTTTAATATATGATATTTTAATCAAAATCATTAGATCCATTTTTGATAAAATCAAAATTTTCGAAAAAAGTTCCATGTAAAGGGTGGTTTGGGGTGGGGAGATATTTCTCAAAATCTTCGTGTCGCATCCCTGGAAGATACTAAACTTAAATACCAAGTTTGGTATTTTACCAACATTTCATTTTTGAGTTATTATGTTCACAGACACACGGACACACACGCAAGGACCTTTTTGTGAAAATGTTTTTTATGGATACAGGGGACCCTAAAACATATATTTCCAGTGAAATCTCTGTATTAAATTTTTGGGTGGAGTGCAATACCTTCTCTGTACACTATGTACATATTATGTGTAGAGAAAGTAAATATAATTTTAAGTTAAAAGCCTATTTTAGTTGATACTAATGTATTGGTTAATGCTTTCTTCTTATGTTGCTGGCTGAAGAAGTGTGCAGTAGCTGCTCCTGCTGAACCACCACACCCAGGTTGTGCTGTGCGAGAGATTCTAGCAAAGAACAAGCTGATGGCCCGCCGTATTGATGAGATGTCCCGCTTCTGCTTTCCTCTCGCATTTGGATTCTTTAATGTCTTCTATTGGCTCTACTACCTTACATAACTCCACTTCACCAAGTGCAAGAGGAACAAAAGACAAAATTGTCATTTGTATGGATGACAATGAACAAACACTAACTCAAGTTGCTGTACTAAATCTCTCTAATTGCGATGTTGGGTGTTGTGGGAAGGATAAAAGGTGTAAGAGTGTATAGAGTGGTATAGAAGTACAAGAGCTTCTTGGTTTTGGTAAGCATACACTTAATTTTAAAATCCTAAAATTGTAATGTTTTGCATACATTTGCTGATCTTTCCTGCATGATGCTACAGTTTGCCAACCTGTATGCAAGAGAACTGTTGCTATGTTGTAAGAAATGTAAACTTATTTTACTTATAAACATCTGAAATAAGAACAGAAATAGGCATTACACAGTATAAGCATACTTTATTGCAAAGAGTATTCTCCATTTTATCTCAAGTAAACTCTTCTGGACAAGAGTAATCCTGTCAGAGGTAAAATTTGCTCAACAAGGCTTTCTTGTGATAATGTTTTAGCAACAAAATTAATTTACCTTTTCTGGCTACTGAAATAGAGCAAGTAACTATTATTTTTGCTTGAGAGTGAGACAATTAAATCTTTTGCATTAATTCCCCCTCTCTTTCTCTTGTCCCTTTTTCAAGGAAAGTGAATTTTATCATTACATCTTTTTATAGGTATTTACTAGAAGTTAAAAATAAATAGAACGTAAATACAATTTTTATATGCACTGAAGGTGCTTCATGAAATGCTCATGGCCCTTTTAAGAGCCATTTAACAATTTGGCTTATGTATTATCTGCACAAAATTAGTAATTTAGAAATAAGAACAGCAGTTCTTGTATCTTAAGGTTATGTTTACTTATTTCAGACAGAATTTAATTACCTATCAGATGTATATCATAAAAGTGAAATATGTGAAGTATGACTGCAGAAGAAGGCCTCTAATAGACACACTTTTAGGTTGAAATATAAAAACATCACAGAAAAGCTATATTTCAGTCAAGAGTTATGTTAGGTGAATATAAAAGTTTTATACAGTGCACTGCTATGGAGAAAGAATGGAAGAAACCATCATAAGCTTAGCTATTATTACAAGATAAGACATAGTAGCTTATTGTATTTTTTTTTTTTCTTATTTATGTGTAGTATTAACAACACAAAATTTAATTAAATTAGCTTTCTCATGCATCTAAGACACAAATGCAGGCTTAGCACCACATGCTTATCTGTTTTCAAGTATAATATTTCTAGTTTCAGCTCTGCTTCTTCCTTCTAGAGCTTGTAGAGTTCTCTCCAAATTTTAGAATTAGAAGATCTTTATCTTTATTGGAAATGTTGCACTCTGCCATGTTTGTTCTCTTTATTTCTCTGTTTGCCTACATTTTATATTTTTCACATACTCTTTGAATCAAATTTTTTGTTTCTTCTCTCTCTATATTTTATCCTAGACCCACACTTGACCTCATATACTCTAAATTGCTCATTGTGGGCAAAATTTTGAAGATTTTTCAGCTTACCATAACAAAATTTCCTTTCATTACTTGAAAACTTGTTACAAATAATCTATGCTGCAAAATCTCTCATCACTTCAAGACTTGTAGACAGCTGACTGCTCTCTCTAATACAACTGCACACTGCAAAATCACAGTTGCAATTGACTTTCTGTGCCAAGTTCTCGATCTCCCTCCTTTTATACTGTTGATCATATGGCAAAAAGCTTCCTGAATTAGAAGTCATTATTGCACAAGAAAACCACATGTGGCTGCCACAGAGCCACACATAAGCATGACAATCAGAGCTGTCATGTAATATGCCTTCACTCATGCAGGTGTGATATTTGTAGTGGAATTATCAAAGAAAGCCAATTACATACATACAACAATCAGCCCTAAAAGATGGTAAGCAAGCTGTTCACACACTTGCAGCAATAATGTGTTGCCAAGGCATGGGAATGCAGTTGTAATACATTGTTCATAAGTCCCAAAGCAATGCCTTGACCTTGACCCAAGTGATTTTCATCTCATTAAAGGTTTTCTGGCAAGAAAACATTTCCACAATGATGTTCAGGTGCAGAATGAAGTGACTTGGTGGTCCTAGACATTGACGGCTGACTCCTATGAATTGGGCAGACAGTTGACGGTGCACCATTACGACAAATGCCTCAATAGTGTTGGTGACTTGTTGAAAAGTAGCCAGTGAATCTATGTAATTATTCCAATAAATATTTCTTATTTAGTGTTTGTATTATTGTGTTCTTTATCAGTCATCAGGACTTACTTTCTGGTTGCACCTCACACAAACAGGTAGTCTGTGAGACCAGGAGAATGTTTTCACATTAATACGGTGATTGCCAATTGCTTTCAAGAAGCTTTCTTCTCATCTGTAGGAGCACAATAGGACTTGTTTGGTGTGGTATATCTGGTATTTTAACAACTACACTTCCAGTTAGCTTATGACAAACAATTCTAGGCAGGGCAAACCGGGCAACTGCCCAGGGCGGCACATTTTAGGGGGCAGCAAAATTACTGGAAAGCTGCACAAAAAAATGCATACACATTACATGTCAAGTTCATTTAAATTTGCCTCTCGCAGAGGAATATTAATTAATGCATGTTGGCTATGCTGGTTAGTTTGCACGCTATGCACATGTAGCGGAGACAAAGCGAAATGCATTCCAATAGTGAAAATCAATTAACACATGCAAAAAATTGTAACATCAAGAAGTGTGTGTTGTTATTCATTAACGATACTGAAACCCACTAAGTCTCTTTCTTCCTGTCATTTTATTAGTGACAATCGACACTGAAACTGAAAAAACAAAAGAAAATATGATAAATAGTTGAAAAACTTAAAAGATTCAAACATAATCTATTACTTCTTTATGCCAGAATGCCGGCTCATTAAATATAAAATAACTCAATATAATTACAATAATAATAATTACTGTTCATTACCTCAGCTAACAATATATCCAAACTAGTGAAACCATCCTCTATGTTGTGAAAATTTAAGTAATATATGTATTGCAAGTTGGAGGGGCAGCAAATTTCTTTTTTTGCCCAGGGGCATCAGAGGTCCTAAATTCAGGTCTGTTCTAGGGTATCACAGACCAGCCATGTGTCCTCGTGTCAATATCCACTTAGTTATTCCCATATGCGAATGTATGCAATGTTGGCTTTGTTTAGTGTTACAATATGCTTCTCCTTGTTTGGGCCTTGTTTTAGTATCTTATAAGTATTGTAACTGTTCATTCTTGAGGCAGAAGAGGAGAGACATAGCCAGCTGATTGAGGAAGTAATGGCTGAAATTGAATTCTTGAGGCAGCTTTCTTTTGTACTTCTCCAAGAAGCAAAAAGCATTGTCAAAATAAGTTAACTGAAAGAATGGGAAAGGTTTTTGGTATGAAAAGTTCTGAAATTTTGAGATCATAAGAATGTTGTATGGACTGCAAAAGCAAAACCAGAAAAACCAGATCTGTTTGTAAAAGCTGCAAATTATATATTTGCCTTGAACATTCTGTTACTCTATGCCATAAAATTGAAAAAATATTCCATGTAATAAATATATTATTTTGATTGTAACCTAATTATATTCATCTTTGTTTTGCTTAATTACATTTGATCAAAGTATAAAAATAAAATTTTAAATAAATATATAAAAATGATTGGTAATGCTACTATTTTGTTTACAAATACTTCCCTCCATGAATATGACAATTTTAAAATCAATGGAAACTCTAAAGGTCTGTGAGAGCAGCTGTGTGTTGGGATTCCTGGTGCATTTACTGCTGGATTAAAAAAGAAATAGTGTTAGAAGTAATGAGTTGGACTTGTTAACATACATCGCTTAGTAGTATTTTTTACTTGAGTATGTTTTGAAAATAAACCATTTCCAAAACATGTTCAAGTAAGAAATGCTACTTAGTGACATGTTAACAAGTCCAGCTCATTACTTATAATGATAATCACATCACTATTATTAACCTTCTACTTAATAATATTAAAGAAATAGTGTTTTTCTCGTAAATTATTGATATCTAAGGATTTAACAAATCACATTCTTATAATACAAGGGCCATTTTTTTTTCAACTTCCAATAGGCCATAAATAAAAGACAAGTTCATAGAAAACAATTATTTTATTACTAAAAGTTTTGTACACTTATGGTTACTTTACAGCATAATCACCGAAAAGATTGAGATGTTTATCGTTCCTGTGCACAAGCTTTGCAATACCCACTTCAAAAAATGTTGCCGCCAATGATTTTAAATGAGCATTGTCGTTGTTTTGAAGATCTTTGTTGGTTTAAAAGTGCTGCCCTTCTAGCCACGTCTTCAGTTCAGGGAAAAGATGAAAGTTACTGGGTGCCAGATCAGCACTGTACGGTGGATGATCAAAAATGTCTCATTGAAATTGTTCAAGGAGCCCTTGGGTTGTGTCAGCAGTGTGTAGACGAGCATTGTCATGGTTCAACATAATTCCTGAAGTCAGCATTTCTCTTTGTTTTTTTTGAATGGCTCTCTGCAAATGTTGAAAAGTGTGAAGATTTTCATTTGAAATCATTGGCAGCAACATTTTTTGAAGTGGGTATTGCAAAATTAGTGCACAGGTACAATAAATGTCTCAATCTTTTCAGTGATTATGTTGAAAAGTAACCATAGGTGTACAAAACTTTTAGTAATAAAATAATTGTTTTCCAAGAACTTGTCTTTTATTTATAGCCTATCGGAGGTTGAAAAAAAAAATGGCTCTCGTATATTCTCCTCTTATATATGTTTCCACCCTATTTATATACAAAATATAAGGTTGCAAACTTAGTCCAGTATTATTCAATATGTTTATTGATGATACTTTAGATAATCTAAAAAATGGGATGAGGCACATACTGATAATCAGCAATGTGAATCCGGTTTACTTTATGCAGATGATTTGATGATGGTATCGGTTACACCAATTGGCATAATAATAGAAATTGAGGAAATAGAAAGATAATATAATCAATGGGGTCTTAAAACAACTATAGTAAAACCAAAATAGTAGCTTTTAAGAAATGTGGTAAATTCTGTAACAGTGAAAAATTGTTTATCAAAGTCAGAGTAATTGAGGTGGTAATATAATTTAATTATTTAGGGAATTATGAAGGAATTATTTGGAAAGTGCCAAATAGCAGGAACCAAAGGTAAACTAGCATTGGTAGCTGTGAGAAAAAGTTTGTACTATGCCTATCAAATGGAATGAAAGAATTTATGTTGCTTTGGTGCAATCAAGATGGACATATGAGATTGATTATGTTAGTAATGTTTGGATAAGAGGAGATCAAATAATCAGAATGCTTTGTAAATCTATTTTAGGGGTCCCCCATAGAACTAAAAATGCAGGAAGCATATTGGAGCTAGGAAAAGTGAGTGTAAGGGGATTAGTAATTGAAAGGGTATTAACATATCTATTTAGAATCATGGTGTTACCTAACAGTGATTTATTAAATATGTGTTTGAATTTTCAAAAAACTCAAAAGCAGATAATTACATAGTTTGAAAAAAATGAAAGAACTGTTAATGATAAATGGGCTAGGGGATATGAGGGCCCCAGGCTACAAATTAATAAAGGGAATTTGGTAAATAATAAGAGAAATTCTAGAGAATATGGTAAACATTATATGCACAATAATGGACAAAACTTCAGTTACTTTTTACAAGGAATGGAAATATGAATTGAAATTTGAGAAAAGAATGAAAGAGAGTACAAATTTAAGGCCAAGCATAGCCTTATGTGAATAGTGATAGCCTAATATGAAAACAGTTATTTTGAGGTAGCAGTTGCAACTGCCACAGTTACAGTGCATTAATATTGTGCATTACACACGAGCAATTGACAATAAAATATATATTTCAGGGGATTTCTTTGACCTATCAAAGCCATTTGATGTGACAAACAATAAAATATTTATTAATAAACTGGATAAAATGGGTATAAGAGGTCATGCACTAAATTGGATTAGATCCTTTCTTGAGGACAGAAAACAGCTGGTAGAAATTACCTTCATGGATGCTAATCAAAATTACAAAACTTAAAACATGGAACTCCACAAGGTTACATTCTGGGTCCTTTGTTGTTTTTGTTATATGTAAATGACTTTAAAACCAATGTTTCATCAAAAACCCTTGTTCAATAAGCAGACGGCACAAATATCACAGTAGAAAGTAAGTCAATTGAAATTTTGCAGCTGCTAATAAATAATACTACAGCTGAAACCTTAGATTGGTTGAACCAAAATCATCTACAATCTCGGCAGCCGTTCTCCGGCTGTGACACTTCTCGAGAGGGAAAACAGATATTGCCAGTTCTTTAGCAGGAATTTCAAGCAGAGGAACACATGTGCATTTAAAATATTGCACATATTATTTGCAGATCAAATCACTACTACTTTAAATATATGTGGACAATATGAGTTTGTACATTATACATTATTACAAAATAGTAGAACATGGAGACAGTTTCAAACCCGGCAGAGGACAATGGATTTTTTTGGGTGTAAAAATCCTTAGCATGGCTTCCTTCGGAAGGGAAGTAAAGCCGTTGGTCCCGTGTTGTAGATTTACGACACAAAAAAAAGCCTGATAGAGAGGCCTTTGAGCAAAATTAAGCGGTCTTTCATGCCCAATTTAGAATGGGACGCCGAGATCCACAGCAGCTAAAGAGTGTCCAGACATAACACGCCATTTACATTTCCATGGAGACAATTGGTGTGCCATATACAGAGAAAACACCAAAAGCAACTGAGGCCACGTGTTCCTTTCAAAACGGAGCTGGCAGCTGCTAGATTTGAAGCCATGCTTAACAGTGAGAATGCTGATTGGTGCTAGCAGACAGTTATAACATCCTTGACCCTGGTCACTCCCAATATTGTCAATGTAACAGTTACTGTGTGCAACAGATGTAAAAGTAGTATCCGAACAGAATGCTGTAGTATTGATACCTTGTTTGACAACAGAACCAGATACCTGGTTTTCAATATTTTAAAGGCAATGTGTGTCAATCTCATCATCATTTTGATAACACTGGCCAACAATGAAAATATTTCAAGCTCAAAAATAGTTAATTCTTATGTATTTCCAAGTACTGAATTAAGAAATCACCATAAAATGACAGATTAACTCTTGCTTTGGATATAAAGTGACATTTCATTTTTATATAATTTTTCGTTTGGGCAAGATTATATTTTGGGAGTCGGCGCATGTGTCCAATAACAAAACACAAATTCTCTTACAAGAGGCAAGCTAAAAGATGACAATCTCATGAAGTCACCACATGATTCTCTTCAGACTCAACCAGCTTGGTATTCTTCCAGCAATTTAGAACTTTTAGAATGTAACTACTATTTAAAAAAAATTAAATGCACTTTCAATGTTGTTGGCATATGTAACTAAAATGTATCTTTTTCTCTTAATCCATTAATATGAAATACTTTTACCTAAGTGTATCACAGCTAAGAAAACATTTTCATTGTCATATTCATTATTCTCGTCACAAAATTAGTAAGCATTGACTTATGAAATGCAGGAAACATTCAAAAATTGTTTTTTTGTTGGCCAGTGTAATCTGTTTCAATTTCACTCATTACTAATGTTGGTAATTTTAGCCACCCCTCCATTGCCCTTTTACCACAAAACATCAGGGCCAGAGAAGGCTGGAAAGACTGTAGGAGTCAACACTGATAAAACTGTGCAATGCATTTTCGTCTCGCTCAACAAAATACAAGTGAACCTGTAGTAATTTTTAATAACGAACCAATTTCAAAAGCAAAACAAATACAGTTTCTCTGTGTTTGAATCAGTGAAATTTAAAATAGAGTAAACATACTGAGCACCTAGCAAATAAATTTAATAGCATACGCCCCACTTTTAGATTATTAAAAACTTTGTACATATAAATACTCTTAGAAATGAATAGTTTACTTATGTACATTCACGATTAAACTATGGCATTGTTATGGGGAAACTCTCCCAAATGGAAGAGATTGTTTTTACTTCAAAATAAAATAATAGGAGTAGGTAATGGCTGGAGCAAATCAAATAGCATCCTGTAAGCCATATTTCAAAATACTGCAAATCCTGATATTTGTATGTACATTTATAAATGCATAATGCATCTAAAAAATAACTGCAGCAGCAAAAATGAACTTTTTATTTTCAATGATAATATACATAATTATAAACAAAACAAAAAACCGACATTTATGTAAAAAGAACAAATACAAAAACATATCAGAACAGTTATAACTGTATGGTAATTAAATTTTTCAACAAATTATCAGGAAATATTAAAAAACAGACAAAACCAAAAGCATTTATATTAGAAGTAATGTCATCTGTTGGATCACCAGTTCTGCACTATAGATGAATTTATGATGATTTAAATATTTTAATTTCATTTTTATTTAGTTTTAGTTTGTATTTTAGTTTTAAGATCTTTGATGCATCACCTGTGTATGAGCATTGCTAGTACTATAAACATATGTGATGAACAAATAAATAAATAACATTACATGTAATGGTACTGAGCAGGATGCAGGCAGTTCCATTTATGGCCATAGGCTTAAAAAGTGGTTGACTGCTTCATGATTTACCCTGGATGTCATGATAGCAGATCTGCAAGTGGGATGCATGCAAGGCTTATCAGAATTTGGGAGTAACGCTAATTCATATAGTTACTGTCTCCATTATGTCAGTACCTGTTACATTAAGGTAACAATTAGAATGTAACTTTAGAAATTAACATTGAGTCGAACTTAACACTTTTAAAACTTTGCTTGTTTTTACTTACATAGTAATACACATGTTTCACAGAACTTGTCTGCATTTTCAACTGCCAGACTCATTTGTATCGATGCCTCTGGAATCTTGAGGATCACCCACTGGACATCGGATGAACTTATGGAGTGGGTTGAATTCAGCGGCAATTTCAACGTTCATCAATGTTGACTCATACTTTTTCATCAAAATCTTTTCCCAAGTATCGAGTTCAGTTTGTCTTGTCACATGTTTTCGAAAATAGACTTCCAAATGTGGTTTCCTACTACTGATTTCTCTGTAAGCTTATATTTTGCATATTTTCTGCCATCCCTATTATCGATCTACTATGGCAGAATAGCCCAATTTTAATCTTATGGTTTCATCAATAGAAGTGTTCACAAGTTTGCCGCACTAGGCGCATATGGAGATGAGGGATTAGTTCATTGCCCATAGATGGCATCATAGGACAAAATCATGACTTGTGGACCTTAAACAGTTAGAATTTGGCTCAGGGGCCCTTTGTGTCAAAATATGGGGATCTTTAACACGTAAATAAAAATAAGCCATTGTAAGGATTACATCCAAAAAAATCCATTAGGATTGCTGGGATTGAACCTCCAACCTTGGGTTATACAGGTTTGCATGTTAACCACATCAACCTATCCTACTAAGCACTTCATTTTCAGAGGTAGAGTAAGAAATTGTGCCACTTTGAAAGTAGGAGTAGCTCATCCATAAGAGCTAAGCAACTGCAGCACTGCCACTCTCCCAATGGTATAGAGAATTTTTCTTTCTTTGAGTATAATATAATTTACCCTTTTACCCTGGTAGGTCATATCAACATTCTTATGGATTAAAGTTACCTAACATGCATTTTCTCAGGATAAGGGAAAATCCCGGACTCATCCTAACTAGATTAGAACTCAAGACCTCTGTATGTGAGGCAAACCACTATACCCACACTAAAGAGGTTTGTTTGCTTTTGTTGATTTGTTTTTTGTTAACAACACTATCAATTGCCAGAATCATATCAGCACAATGGATGTGCCAGAATTTTGTCCCATAGGAGATCTTTAGCATGCCAGTAAATCAACTTACATGGGGCTGTCACTTTTAAGCACACTTATAAACCATCTGTCTGAGCTGCTTTTAGATCAGAAGACCAGCACTTAACCAACTGAGCCATACATATTGACAACACAGAGGTGGATAAATAATAATTTAAAGTAAGAGTTGAAGAGCTGAAGCTGGACTCATAATCTTCGAAACATTGGAATCAGTCCAGGTGCTTACCTGACTAGAAGCCTGAAAACACTTAGAGTAAATAATAATTTGTTTCATAACAGTAAATGTGCAGTAAATTTTCACAGTTGCATAGGCCTACTTGAGTCTTCTTAGCTAGTGGTTTCTCTTAGTTATGTTTTTTGCAAAGCAAAATGTTAATATGGCAAAATTTACTGCAGCACAACATACTGAATATAGGAGGCATTTTGTCACATGCTAAAAGATTTATTATTTCTACAACACACATAATTTAATGTGAGACAATCCAGTATGACTAACAAAAAACTGGAAGACATTTGATAGTGTTTTGTTTATTAATGGTGTACCCAAGAGTATTTTTAATTTAATTTTTTTTTTGCAGTTTAACATCCTTTAACCTGGTTGGTCATATCGGATGATGAATGAAATTGGTGAAATGATGCTCAAATGATCGAGGTCCATGGAGCTTAAAGTTGCTTGCTTCTCAGGATAAGGGAAAATCCCCAAAAAAAACCTTATCTGGGTAACTCACCCTAAGCGAATTCGAACTCGTGACCTTTTGAATATGAGGCAGACACGCTACCACAACACTACCCAGGCGGGCTACCCAAGAGTCTGGTATCTTCAAATCATAAGCTCAGACATTTATACCTTCAAGCTTTCGTCAGACAATTTTCAAATCCCTTCAAAATCTGTCCTACCTGGGAGTTATAGGATCTACTAATCTCATATAGTAAAGTAATGTTTGACTGTCATTCAAGGAGGACATTAAACAATGGGCATCATCATGTATTTTCTGTCAGCATTCCAAAGTTTGGCAACTTAAGAACAGTGCTAAGTGAGAGTACTTTTAAGTCACATAAACTTAGATATTGTTGAACCACAACCTCCTTCTCAAGGTTATGCTTATTTAGTATTACACTTTGTGACAATAGGCATATAGTATGGGTAAGGTCAAAGTCCGTATGAAAAAAATAGTGGGTTATGCCTTTTATTTCTCTTGTAACAATTGAATAATTATGAGCTATTCCTTTCATTGTATTTTTTTTATTTTTAACAACAAATTTTCAACATTTTTGAATTTTATGTTTTTCTTGTTTTTTGACCAAAAGTCTCTGACTCCTTTACACAAGCAGAATTTCTTTACAAAATTTAACATGAATAGAATTTCAAGAAAATGTCTGTTTCTTTCCTTTCATTTCTTTGTATTACACAGCAAGTGTCCTTTTGTCTTTGCCACACTGAAAATAAATTATGGTAAATTCCCTGAGCACAATGGTAAATAATTTTGAAAATAATTGGCTCACCAAAAGGATAAATTGATAAAATTTCAAAAAGGCATAAACAGTGCTCAGTTAAACAGGATACTTTCCTATGAAACGTAAACCTTACCAGGGAAGTCTGTGTTGGAGACTAACTCATTTTCTCCCAATTAGACTGCTGCAACCTCCTGGGAGACTGTTTCCAATTGCCTATATTGCTTTTGATGGTTACCATCAGAGAGAGCAATCAGAGCCCTCTAAGAAGAGTTCCATGAAACTTTAGTAGGAATTTTTGTGTTTAGCTGGGTGAAATGATACATTACTGACTGTGATAGAACATTTTTCATGATGGCCAGAAGCAGTGCCAGTAAGATTAGATTAGATTGGAAAGCATTCTGTAGGCTCGTGTAGGCCAGGAAGCCACTGAACATAGAACTTGTCAAGGCATATACTGTATACATATGTTTATATACTATGAAAAAAAAAAAAAATTTATAAAGCTCTAGTGCTAAAAGCATGGGTTACAAAAACAACAGAATAGACTATAATCACACCATTTGCTTTTGAGGCCTGTACGCCACTGCACTATACTTAATGTGCTCTATAAAAGTATATGTACTCTTTTTTTTTTTTGCGTGCACATTAAAACAGAGTATCAAAAATTAGTGTTATAATGCATAAATAAATATAATTTAATTATATGTAACACTGATGTAATGTCAGATGATAGTTTTATAATTATCAACATAATAGTTACTACTAGTAATTATATAAAACTAAAAGACATTCTGCAGAAACCATTGCAGCCACAATTTTGCCACAGATATGTATAAAGAAAACCACTGCAATCAGTCTATGATGGCCCTTATCATGTCCTGTGTCATATGGAAACTCCAAGCTGATAAATAAACTATCATGGTAGATCGATTGAAGCCAGCTTTCATCCTCATTAGCCTTTGGATCCAAAAATGTCCCCAGACAACTACACTCAAAGTCACTGCTCCTCCATTCAAATCTACAAACTGTGGAAGGCGAGTGACTTTGTCTCATATTTGGATGCTGTCACTGGGGAGGGAGTGACAACCCTGATTAATAAAAAGTAACTAGAAGACATGTGATAGCATTTTATCTATTAACGTCGTATCCAAGAGGCTTATTTTTATATATAATTTTTTTTTTTTTCAGTCAATTCTAGAGAAGTTCAATAAACAAACGTAAAAGGCTGTTATTGTGTTTTAGTATCTTAATATTAAACCCAATCACAATAGTAATGTTAATCTAATTTTTGCCTATTAGAGGGCTTCTATTCTGCTGCACTGCATTTATAAAATATCATGTTTTGAATTAATTTATTCTAAAGTATCGACTTACTTTGATAATGGTTTTTAAGGCAAAGAAATTGAATGAACATATGAAGAGAAACCCCTGTATTACCTCTTAGCTCTATCATAATTAATGCTAATTGATATCACATGCAAAATAAAAATCCTTTTTGGTACCATCTTTGAAGCCAAATGGAAACAAAATTTACTTTTGAGTGAAAAAGATTAGATGAGGATATTTACCCATGGACACAACTATTGGTTTAGAATGAATTTAATAAGTGTTTAAAGAATAATTCTGATTTCATGAAGAAAAAATACCGTTGAGCTAGTGAATTAATCACAACTGATATTGATTATGTACTGCTTTGAATCAATATAACAATATTATAGACAAGCTGAAATAGATGCAGCACAAAAGTTTAAAGGTTTACACTCTATTGAAAACCTATATTGTATATTTTTAGCCATGAATGCTTCAGTATCTGAATGCATTATCATTCACATAACCTTTTAAGCTTTAAATTGTACTCAGTAAAACATGAAGATAAATTTGAAGTAATTAGATCATGTTGACAGTTAAACTACCATTCAAAGAGCTCTTATGCTTCCATATATGCTGGCATTTTATATTTAATATGATGTACATAACACTGTGAGTTAACAGATGTAAATGTCAAAAAAATGTTGAATTATTGAATATGTGTCCAATTACATATTGTTTCTTCTATTTGAGAATGATGCTGAAGCATTCCATAAAATCTATGTATTATGAGAGAATTTGATAGTGTTTTCCAAAGTAAATACATTTATATTAATATGCAGGTAAGAAATCTTTCTAACAAAGGCAAATATCAACAGTACTACTGTCCTCATAAAATGTTGTATTTGCCAGTTTCATAGAGCACCTTTGTTGAATATAATGGTTATAATTTGAAATTGCAAAGCAGGACAAAACTAGGTAGCCAGAAATGTTTAATATATTAATCTGTTGTAGCAAGTTCTAGCTACCAGGTATTGTGAGTAAGAATTCATGAAACATATTATGACTTGAATAGGAGTAAAAACATAGATTACACACAGACTTCACTCTTGAAATAAAATAACTTAAAATAAGAAGGGTGTCAAGCCAAGTTTTTACCTGGCTAGAAGCCCAAGAAGATTTTGAATAAAATAACTTATTTCAGACATGTTTTGGTGACTTTTGCCACCATTTTCAATGGAGATTCACTGATGAGCTAGTAGCGGCCTGTGGAGGTCTCTCTTCCGAATAGATGAATTTTGAGATGAGTCCATTTTTTTGTGGTATGTCAAAATTTATGACCTTGTTTTTGTTTTCTAAAAATAATAGATTTTTCCCAAACTGTAAATCCAATTGGATTCTGTACTAAATTTAACTTGGGCTCAAGGTGAAAATTATGATGTGCTACAGCTGAATT
This sequence comes from Hymenopus coronatus, assembly GCA_030762935.1. NCBI lineage: Eukaryota > Metazoa > Arthropoda > Insecta > Mantodea > Hymenopodidae > Hymenopus > Hymenopus coronatus. Next base: position 83,812,720 of record CM060895.1, read on the forward strand.
TCAGAAAATTTCCTATTTAAATTGTGTAAATCACAGCATCCTATTACAAAATTTTCTTTTCATTTTATTTTTATTTAAAAAAAGATATTGAATTAAGTTTTCTTCTTCCTTTTTTTTTTATATTGCAGCTATTCCCTTTATGAGGATGTATCATAGCAAATCTGTTATAACTTGCTTTATATCTTCATAACTTTGGGAAACACTGTTAAATGAAATAATCTTTATGAATCTCTTATGTGTGAAAATGGAATTAACTTTATGTTAAATCCACTGGTCAACATCCAGCAAATACTAAGATTTCCTTTCTGAAATGTAAAGCAGTGTGGCTCATATTTCTTCAAAAAGTTATTGTAGTAGCATTTAAATGTTGTGTTTATCTACTGTGTTATGAAAAATGTGTTTATTAACAGTAAAAAATATGAAATGTGAAGTGATGTTTGAAATGAGTACATACCTAAATACTCTTATGTGATTCATTGAACCAAAAATGTGCAAAGGCCTATTAGTCAAAGAATATAATGGGAAGAAACTCAAGCATTTAGAAAAACTGAAATGTTTTACTATTATTCACTGTTTGATGTGTTTACTAATGGAAAAAAATCAACAGCCCATTGTAATAAATTCAGTGATTTATATCATTTATGCTTAATAAGAGTCACAGTTGTTAAAATAACTGGTATATGGATACAAAAGCTTTTCAGTAGTCATAGTTTCTCTCCTTTTCATACTGTTTTCCTTTTTAAATGCCAGATTGTTTTAATTTTACAATAATTCTGAGGTGTCTTTTTCTCTTTCTTTCTTCTCTTGGTTGTAACCTAACTATGTAAGTTTTCTTAGTAAACTCTGTATCTTTTGTATTAAAACTACATTGTTTGTGATTAACACAGTTGTAAATATTTGTACTGTAATTATCATATCACCTAAAACAATATGGATATTTTTAACAAATGTTTGTATGCTAATGTTGTCATCTTAGCTTTCACTAACACTCATTGGAAAGATCATTATTAGAGAATGTTCTAGATGATCTTTCAGTTGGTTCAAATGTGCAAAATCTGTTTTATCCTTCAGATGCAAAGTTAACTTCTCCAGGATGTAGTTTAAAGTAAATGTATCTGTTACTCGATATATATTTTGTCACTTTAGAAAATACTCTGTTCTTAGTGAGGTAGAAAGCTGTTTGTGTAAATGTTCTTTGGTAGTTGCTTTATCCATTAACTAGATGCACACAATTGTAATATAACATAACAGCTTTAGTTAAAACTAACCATGGCAGACAACATAACCGTCTTTATTTTAGCTAGGGCTTATTATTTGAAACACATAACAAATAAAACCATGGTCCAAAGTTTACTAATCTGTAGAAATTAGAGTTGAATTTACTAAAGTTTATTATGATGAGATGTGATTTCAACTAAGACGCATCATGGACTAACAGTGATATAAATACAATATATATATTTTATAAAAGTAAACTGTGTTTTTGTTATATGTATGTGTCTGAGATAAATGGAACTATTTTAACAAACTGTGAGATGTATGAAACATATTATATATGTGCTGTTTCCTTCAGAAAAAACTACTCTTAAAAAAATTCATAGAGCACTGACATTTTGTTATATTAAGTACCTACATTCAACTTAAATAATCCTGCATTGTTTCTGAGTATGACATCAATATATGAAAATCATAAACACAGCCTTACACTTTGAATAAAATATTATTTGTTTTTCTTGTCATTTATTTGTAAATATTTAATAAGCTTTTAAGCTCAAAATGTTTAAAAAGTAAAATAAATAAAACACTTTAATGTAGATTCAACAATCAAGAACTCATAATTTTTTCAAGGGATGCTGTGCAAGTAAGTACTGTAATTTTATCTGGTTCCATAATGTGGTAAATGAAAATATGATTATTGTTATTGGCAGAAAACAAAACATTAAAGTATTCTTGAAATATCTTGTTTTTAATACTACTACCATATCATATAAAGAAACTAGAGTAGAACATTTAAAATGCAACAAAAGTTTTTCCTGGACTACAATACTGAAGTGCATATCAGCAAGTTTTTTTAAAGCTGTATTTTGCCACTAAAAGAATTTAGGAGAGGGAAAAGGTTCTTTATGTAAGTTTTCAGGAGTAAATTAAGATTTCTGTTTACAAACATAACAAAGAACATAATATAAACTAAACAGTTTAAACACAGAGAAACGCAGATTTTACAAATTCATCATCTGAAACAAAAACTGCTGTGTATGCTGTTCAATCTTTTATACCCTAAGGTTAAATTCCACCATATAGTTTCATTTTGAATTCAGAAATAATTTATTGTGAATGTTTGTTATGGTTTGTAAATAAAATCATGTACATTACCTTAAGAAATGCAGAATTTCTTTATCCTTATGGAAATTTCATTGCAGCCACACATGATCAAAATCTTTCCTCTTATTCACACAAACTGGAATTATTTTGTTACTCTGGCTTCACTTAATTAACCAGAACTAACAGGGATATGTTTTGGAGACAGCTTCTTCCTAAGACTAATAGATAATACCTTTAGGCTGGCATAACTTTTTCACATAGGACCTCAAAGTTTAATAAGCTGTGTTTATTTTTCTGAATGAATAATTTATTTCCAAATGAAGAGTTATACTGGTTTTCTAAAGGTCGTGAACCACTTTGGATTCTCTTTCAATAAAAAATGCCCTGCAACTCTGATTTCTCAGTTTGTTTATAATTCATATTTCATATGAGTAGAAAACCAGTAGAACTCCATTTGAGAAAAATTATTCAAAACTAATCAAAAACTTCAAAGTCTCGTATATAAAAAATCTCTTTGGATGTACCATCCATCAGTCAAGGAGGAAGCATGGCAGTGATCCAGGCTGAAGATGGATTACAATGGTCTCAAGAACTTGTCCTAGTAGATTCTGGTATATTAAATAAAGCTAGAAAGATACAATAATTTCAGTTTGTGAATATAAATGTCAAATAACTTCAATGTGTTTCAAAAATAATTTTTCCACTGGTCAAAAAATCCTACTTCACACGAGTTGTATAAATAATTACTATTAATCCATGATAAATTTGTCACACAACTGGTGACATGACATCTCAGAGATGTATGGTGTGTGTACTCTTTAAATTTGCAGCATATATTTACTTTCTCTAGCCTGTATGTACATATGATGAACATATTAGCTGGAAAAAATATTGCATTCCAGCCAAAAATTTAATGTCAAGATTTCACTGCAAATATATATTTTGTGGTTTCCTGAGTCCAACAAAAAGCATTTTTAGAAAAAAGGTCTGCATGTATGTATGTGTGTTGTGCATGCAAGCGTGTGTGTGTGTACGTGAAAGCGTGTGTTTGTATGCAAGGTTACTCAATAATGGAGGTGAGATATTAAAATAAAAAAGAATATTATCTGTCTTATAATGCTGCATAATGGTATGGGTGAATCTTTTACTTTCTCTACACATACTATGTACATAGTCCTTAAAGAAGGTATTGTAATGCACTTAAAAATTTGATGCCGAGATTTCACTGGAAATACATGTTTTGGGACTCCCTGAATCCGAAAAAAGCATTTTTAGAAAAATATCTGTGTGTGTATGTCTGTCTGTCTGTCTGTCCATGTGTATGTGTGTGTGTAAGTGTGTATGTCTGAGGGCAGCATAGCTCAAAGACGAAAAGTCCATTAAAAACCAAACTTGGTATTTAGATTTGGTTATCTTCAAAGGATGCAATGTGAATATTTTGAAGAAAATCCCCCCACCCCCAATTACCTTTACATGGAACTTTTTTCGAAAATGTTGATTTTCTCAAAAATGGCTCAACGATTTTGATTAAAATATTGTATATTAAAGATATTTACCTGACAAATAAAATGTATATCTTGAATTTTCTGAGAGCAGCTTCTGAAGACTACTTTATTCTGAATGAATTTTATGGAATTTTGCATAACTGCTAAACCGTAAGAGATGGACAAAAACTTAAAACACAAATAATGTAGAGCAGGTTAAAACACACAATTTATGTTATATACATTTTTTTCGTGGACTTGATTGTTTTCGAGATATTCCTTTTTATTGGTTTTAGCCTTGAAAAACATTTTTCTGATATAGGAATTTGTCAACTCCTGTTTTCTTTGATCTCGATGGTATTAGAGTATTCGAGGCCTAGGGGATTATTTCATTTTCTTTCCTGTCCATTCCTTTCTTTTCTTAGCTGATGTAACCACCATTTATGGTGCCTAATTTTAAACGGTTACAAAAAGTTGAATAAAAACATTTCAGATAAAGTGATGTCCCATTGGAAAAGGAAACATTCCAGAATTAAAACAGTCCCCTATTCGGATTTCCGGGTGGGGACATTTTTTCAAGGTAAACAACAAAATATGAATGAACAAATTAAAAATTTTACAACAGAATTCAGGAGGTCTATCGCAAGCGTAGAAACATGAACTAAGTAAAATTATATATGACCATAATATTGATACATTTACAATTCAAGAAGCAAATTTCACATTCGAACAATTAAAATATTATCAATTTCAAAATTTTAGTACATACTTACTTCCTATGGGACGACAAATAAGCAGTGGCATTCTACTTGGAGTTTGAAAAAATCTTACTTCATCTTTTAAAATCATTAAAGAGATGAACAACACAGATAAAATAGAAATAATTAAACTAGACATATGGAAAAATAAATCTCACTTCAAAATTTATTCTGTTTATAATCCCCAAACAATATCCCAAATCTTGAAAATATCGTTATAAATTCAAATTCAATCATAATTGGAGATTTCAATGCCCATTCAAGACTATGGGGATATTTTTATGTAATGTTTAATGCTTGCTTTTACTGCATATGGCACTGCAAGCGATGACACTGATGATGCATGGAATGAAGATGGAGCACCAATGGAATGTGATGGCTAGGGAAAGCGGAGAACCCGAAGAAAATCTGCCCCTGCACCACTTTGTCTACCTCAAATCTCACTTGCAATCGAACCAGGACCATCTAGGTGAGAGGCAAATGGTCTAGTCAGTCAGCCATGGCGTGCCCACATGGTATGTAAGAGTTGATCATACTTGTATGGTTGGAGGTTTCACACCAAAGTACTAAAATATTTTTTAACTATTTTAACACCTCACCTCCCTTATTGGTTATCCTTGGAGGGGTTAAAGACTAAAAATGATATGTATACTATAACCTTACTTTGCAAGGATCAGCTGAAAACACTAACTACTAAAATAATATGCAGGAGACACATAAGAGACAATGGAAAAGGTGGCATGGAGTATTTCCTGTCCTCCTTTTTGCTGAGAATACAAACTGCCTTTCAGTTTTATTTCAGTGCCTATATTTCAGTGCTTCTCTAACAATGGTCAAGGAATGCAGTGAAAGGTAAGGAAAGACAGAGGTCAGGCATTCAAAATCATAATACAAAACTTACTAATCAAACTGACCAGGTTCAGAAAATATCCCATGCCACTTCTCTGGGGTCTGGGTTGCTCTGGTTAGGTGGTAGCCTTCTGATTCCAATATCATGGGTTCAAACCTGGCTCAGACTGATGGTTTTTAACTATACTTAAGAGTGACAGCCACATTTCAGTACATTTACTAGATGTGAAAAACTTGCAGGACAAAATCTCAGCACACCAGTAGCGCTGATATGATCTTAGCAATTGACAACATCATTAACCAGCAAAATTGTCATAAAATGAAGCAGTAGGACATTACAAAAATCTTGTTTCTGAAGTCTTCAGGAAGAATGGCTTTTATTAAATGCAAAAATGATTGAGGTTATGTTAAAGGGACATGAATATTTTGAAAAACAATAAAAACTTACATTTTTAAAAGCTAATCCTTGTTTGCTTTTCTAAAAGCTTAAAGTATTACCATTGCTCTACACAAAATTGTTTGTAAAAAACTAATCCTTGTTTTTTTTTTTTTTTTTTAAATTTTAAACTAATCCTTGCTTGCTTTTCTAAAAGTTTACAGTATTACCATTGCTCATACACAAGAATATCAAAGTATTTTCACTACTTTCAACAAATATTTTTCTAATCTTTCAGAAGCAAATAATCAATTTGAAAGTAAGAAAAATAAGGAAATTCAATATTTTTCAAAATGTTCTATTAGATGCCAGATAGAAGGTAAAAATGTAGTGATTTCTGATAATCTTAATATAAGTACAAGTTTCTATCTGCATTTTTCTCTCTTAAATCATTCTTATGATATTTCAGAATTCTCAGAGCGCTCTTTTGCATTTAATACCCATAGTTCCCACTTAAATAATGGAACATTTATATGTCATGTCTCTGCAGCAGATGCAAGGTTCTGCTCAGTAAGAGGACCAACATTTAACATGAGGGTAATGGCACATAATGTGTCTAATTATTATATTCCACATGATTTGGTGGGGTGGAGAGGGACACAGTTAACAGTGGTAGATATCAATCACATTCTGCAACCCTTTTTTGCTGAAATAACTGGAAGTGAATTGGTTTTACATTTTTTCAGCAGGATTTGAGGATGTCTCATACAGTTACTGTTTTAAGTATAGAAAATTAAGAAGAGTTTGATATCACAATTCTCTCAATAACAACACAATGTCCCTCAAGATCAACCATCTGCGAATGCATATTAACTCTGGGGATCATAAAAAGATAAAATATATAAAATGAAACTACATGCTTTAGACAAATAATAATGAAAATTTAAGAGAACAGTCCATGTTTCAAAAGAGAACTATGATAGGTAATGGGTAATTTCATAAGATGGTGCCAAATGTTTGTTGAAAATGAGGACAAACAATTTCAATATCTGTTTTAAGAGGTGGCATATTTCTCTTTGTTTACAAAAATTGAAGATAAAGTGCATGGGATCATTTTTACTTTCTCTACACATAGTGTATAGAAAAGGTATCACATTCCACCCAAAAATTTGATACCGAGATTTCAATGGAAATACATGTTTGGGTGTGTGCACGTGTGCGCCTCTGAAAACTACTTTATTCTAGATGAATTTTACAGAATTTGCATAACTGCTAAACCGTAAGAGAGAGACAAAAACTTACCACACCAAAAATGTAGAGCATATTAAAACACGCAATTTATGTTATATACATTTTTTTCGTCGAGTTGATCGTTTTTTAGATATTCCTTGTTTTTTATTTCAGCTTTGAAAAAGTTATACATTTCTCATATAAGAATTTGTCAACTCCTGTCCATACAAACAAAGGAACTTCAGTCACATAGTGACCAGCTTTTGACTACCACTTAAAGCTATGGTACCCCCTTATTTCACTTCTACTTACAAGGAAGCATGTAATAAGATTATTTCTGCAAATTTTTTCTCGATTAGCATGAAGTAAATAGAAGCCTAAGCTTTTTAACAATAATTTGTTACAGAGATGTACAGAAAGCCATGTGAATGGAACATCAGATTTTTTTATTTTAAAACTTCCTTTATTGAAAAGTTGTCTCATGGACAAAGCTTAAAAAATATAAAAATTATCAACAAAAATACATATAAATGGTTGGAAAGATACACAATAAGGTTATGTCCTTAGCGTGGTGGTAGTGTGGCTGCTTACCAAGCAGGAGACCCAGGTTCAATTCCTGGTACTGGTGTTGGGATTTTCTCCTACTGGGAGACCTGGCCTGGGATGCATTCAGCCTTAGGAGGTCCTTAGAGGGCAAATTGAGGAGGTACTTGTGGAAAAAGAGGCAGCTCCAGGTTGTGTAGACCACATTAACCAGACAGGAGGAACTCAGGATGCTGTACCCCATACATGATGCCTGTAATAGGCAGAGATAGGGGATGCAGCAGTCAGGTGGTAAGCCTTGGGCCAACTTTGGACTGTTATACCATGGAACAATAAAGAATGTTAACAATTTGAGTTATATTGTTATAGGTGGAAGAACATGGGATAGTCGATAAATAAAAACATCGTTGATAATGAAGAATATAAAGATGATTTTTAAGAAAGCTATTGAGCCTTTCAAAGATGATGTACCAATTGATTTAATCTATATATGTATATATTTTGTACAACATTGGCTGAAAATTAAAAGAATGTGGACATCTGAGCTGTATTTCATTCAGAATGGCTCATTTGTATGCCAGCAGTCAAAGTCTTGTGTATTGATGCAGAAACAATATTTAAAATTACTGGAATTTTAGCTTTAACAAAACTGTCAATTCTTTGAGGGAGTGCATTCCTCTGATAAAGCATATGTAGTCTGCCAAAAGTTACTGGTGGGAGAGCTGGCATAACACTGGTCATTGAATACCAGGATACAAAGATTGCACCAGTATCTGTAGTTTTCATTTTTTTAATTTTCTTGTTTTTCTAAAACAGTATACAATTAGAGCAGCACTAATATGCTTAGTTTAAATTTCTGAAGCCAAAACAATAAATCCCCCAATATAAATTACTTTCAAAGGACAGTGAATGATATCTACGTAGAGTTCAATATTAAATGCAGTAATTTGTCAAGGAACCTGTGCAGATTAATATAATAGAACAAGTTTGTTGAAAACATTTAGGTAATGTGTACTTTGAAACGTACTAACTGAACTATGATTTTAACGGTGGAATAAAAAAAAAACTGAGCTATTGCCGGGATTTGAACAGCGGTACTTTTATTTTATTCACATTCAGGTATTACCTGTTTAAACTACTTGAGCTGCTGTGGTCCTGAGACTGTGCTTCTGAAAATATTGTCTAGTGCCTACATGTAACTACTGTGAGACCATGAATTGCTAAAAATTGTGTTCAAATTGTAAAAGTATACATAAAATGTGTAAGAAAATAGTTCAATGAGGTGCAAAACGAAGAGCACATAAACTAACATCCTAAGATAATCTAGGCTGCAAACTTCAGAACCCATGTGCCCCTTGGTACCATTGCACAAGCTTAAGAATCTTGCTTGCCAGATGAATAATTGTTGACACAAGCTTTATCTTATAGCTAAACAGTAGTGTAATTGATTAACGCACAGAATTAGTATAAGTTCAAAGATGCTCGATTCAGGTTCAATCTTACCAAAACATTGATAATTTTAGCCCACCTGGGTAGTGTGGTGGTAGCATGTCTGCCTCATATTCAACAGACCGTGAGTTTGAATCTCGCTTAGGGTGAGTTACCTGGATAAGGTTTTTTGGGGGCTTTTCCTTCTCCTGAGAAGATTAATGTCGGGTAACTTTAAGATCCATGGACCCCGAGATCATTTGAGCATCATTTAACCAATTTCATTCATCGTTCAATATGACCAACCAGGTTGAAGGATGTTAAGTTTTAAAAAAAAAAAAACTTTTATCTTCTTGCGGTGAGTTTACAACAATCCTGGAATTTTTGACAGGGTTCAAGGGATGGTGCAAATCATCACATTGAAGAAGTTGCTCTGGTGACCTATTGCATTTTGTGCCTCAGATATTGTATTATTCCTCAAAGTCTCTTTCTATTTTTTCTTTTATGCAGAGATGCAATGGTAGAATTTGATTTCCTGACTAGTACATAGTTCTTAATTCGTTTTATATAGATACCTACTTATTTTAATACTAAAATTGTTCATTTTCATTTCATTTGAAGCTCATTTAACACAAAAATAATATTGTTTTAATTGTAAACTGTGCATATAATTTTATTGTAATGTACTTAACATGTCAATGTGATACCTTGATTTTATAAACCTCTTCAAGGGGTATGGAGAAGTGTACCTCTTCAGGTGTTAATGCAATTGTTATTGACATATTCTCCATTGCACCTACATGCTAATCGTACATTACACTTATTTTATTTGTCAGTACAAACAAATGATATTGAGTAATGGAGCAAAATATGTATGGCTTATTCTCAAACGCAAAAAAGGAGACAACATTAAAATAAATATATCTATGGAGGCTTGAACCCTCAACTGCCTAGACATCTTATCCCAAAGTCCACGTGCTAACCTTAGCGCTAAATAATGCCACTATATCTATGCTCTCCAAAATCCACGGTTCACATCACAGTCCCTGCGATTTGATCAGTGGCATGCTAAACCTTAATACATTTTATGCTGTAGCAAAGAATTTAGAACCCATAGCCCATAAGTTCCCTATCTCAAACTATTTATTTTAGACCCTTCTACAATCCTGTCAATTATATTTAAAACATATATGGTATTTAACCTTTCACTTTTAACATAGTTTTAGGCGAGAAACACCTCCTTGACACTATGGTGAAAAATTGCTAAAAATCCAAAATTTGGTCATAAATATGTATATTTCAAGTTAAAAATATAATAATATACACTAACAACTAAAAAAGTGAGTATAGTAATATGTTTCAAAATTTGCAAAATGGTCTCACATCGTGTGCTTCTACCTGCTCCATCATCCAGGCATGCCGATTATTTAACCTGGGCCCTCCCCATCCTAAAGCACAGGTGAGATAGAGAACCCGGTGGGCCTCCCCACACCCCACCAACATCATATTTCTGGCTGTGAAATAGAGATTATTTGGTGGCAGAGTGCAGCTTGACTTGGACTGAAATACTTGCAGTTCTCCTTTGCTTTATATATTACTCAGAATAAGTGTAAACAGTCCATGAGAGTTGACATATAATTGATTTAAAAATTCTCTAAGACTTACAATCTCTCAAACCTATGGTTGTGTTATCTCGAACATAGCAATGAAAGGGTTAAGTCTAGTATCTTGCAGTTGTTAGCAAGAATTTGGTAATTATTCCAAGGGCACCAATTAATAGCCCAATCACTGTAATGTGCTCAAGGGCATATTTTTCTTTCTAATATGGAACTGTTAGCTCATAGATATTCTTTTCCTTGTCATCAACTTCCTCGGTTTGGATAGGACTTGTTTCGAATCATATTGTTGGCTAACATGTAACCAATATGTGAGCCAGGTTTAAAGGCAATTATGTCAATACGCTGTCCCTTGTGTGGTGATTCCAGAGACCTCTTTGTGAGTCACATACCCAAATTAGTTAAAATAAGTCAGATTGTGGGGTGACAAATATTCACGAGTGCTTGACTATAGGGACAAAAGCCAAAATCATGTGAAAGCATTTTGAACTTGCTGTGGCTGCGCTAACAGCGCTTATCATTTTAACTTTGACCCATTGCAGTGAAGCTACATTACATGTCATCTTCAAGGCTTCCTTCCATCAGTGCTGGATAGTCCTTTGTGGTTTACAATCCAGTTGTTAGCCAGAGTATATTCCTTCTTTAGAATGAAACCCTTGCCTTTATAACTTGCACCACTGTTTGTATTCCTTATCACATAGTTCGTTCCTGATCTTACAGGATTGATTTAGTGATCTTTGCGATTGATGTATGCTTCATGAATCCTATTCATCTGAGGGCTGTACTCTGTTTCAAGATGACTACCTTCAAGACCAAGATGATACAGGATTAATTTTATTTATTTTAAATACCTGTAAAATATAATATACTAGCTGCCCACCCCGGTTTCGCATGGGTGCTGTACCTAATGAAAAAACTCGGAGAAAATCTTCCGTTTACAGTACGACCTTGCAATGAAATAAAATTATAATTTGACAATACTTTATTGTAATGCCTTGTAATGTACAATTTTCCTTCCGGAGAGAAACAAATAGTACCTACGACTCCCATGCAAAAAACACGACGATTCAAGGGATATTCTATACACTTATAACAACTGATCTTGGAATTTATTGTCATTGCTAATGCAAGTTGCCAGGAACTGAACAGGTTTAAATTCAAAAGGAAAGTGGGTTGACGTTAGTGGTATTCTTAGAATAAGTATATCCTTGCCTTTTAACTTACCTATATTATAGTAGCTTAAATAAAATTTTTCATAATTTTTTTAACAGCCAGTTTGTTCTGCTGCATAATTTCGGTTGATTAAGATTGCATAGCATAATTATCACCTTGAGCTGTAAAATGTACGGCGATTATCCTGGCTGATCCAATGAATTTAGGAATTCAGTTAGATAATTGATGACTTCATTTGGATTGGTAATGGAATCAATCAACTTAAATGAATGCATTTGTCCATGAACTTTACTCTGAATTTTTATATTCAAATCATCTACATTCTTATTAATTGCTGCCAAAATGGCTCGTTTGCTCAATCAAGCATAGTTTTTGTAATTTGCACCAATATTTGGGAACACTTTCGATATAACCCTTCCTTTGATGTTGTGAAGTGACAAAAATTTCATGGAAATGAAATGAGGCCAGTAGAATTGTCAACAGGAGTTTGCCCATTGTCAATGTCTAATAATGCCTTTGCATCTGAAAAGTGCAGTGTAGCATATATTGTTGGTATTGCAAAAAGGACGAAGTCAGTGCACCCATAATGTATTGTGGAAAGCATGACATATGCAGTTAACAGTGTGGACAACCAAGGATGTCATTGGCATAATAACAATAATGGCAGTGTGGCGGGTAGATGCTGACATAGGTAATGAATTACATTAAAGAGAACAGAGTAACATTCATGCTTCTTCCGAATCTCTTACTTTCCTTTACTCCTAATGTTTTCTACTTCTTTATTTTCTCCTATGTCAAAACTGTCATTTTTAAGGCTAACAATGACATAACTAAAGAGAAAGTAGATCTGGTTGGGCAATTGATAACCTTTTAATTGATGATGGCTTTGTATTACATATCTCCATTTAACCCAAAATATTACTTGATCAAATGTATTAAGAGCAACGCAATTGCAATGTGATGGTGACACAGGTATCTTCATGTTCTTTAGCATAATGTCAAATAACCAACATCTGCAATAGGAAGTTAACCTAAAATGGATCCCGTCATTTCTCCACCATTTTCAGTTTCCTTATGACTTGTTCATTTGGAAGAATTACAACAAAAATAAACTTATTTCTTTATTTAAGCGATATGACCAAGGGAATGATAGTTAATAAGTAAGAAATATATTTGTTTTTCACAGGTATTTTGCGTCATTGTCTCCATAACCTGGTGCAATTCCTTAGCATTGAATGGGAAAGAAAAATAGAGCAGTAGGTACTATGGCCATCTGGTGGCAAATAAATAAGTACGCATTTTAGGTACTCATCGCCAGGAAAGCTTTGCTTCTTTATTTTTAACTACAGGAATAAGGAAAGGACAGTTAGTACATAAAAATGTATTTGAATTTCTCTGCTACATTGCGTCATTGTCTCCAGAAATTGGTGCATTGCCTTTAACATTGAATGGGAAGGGAAATATGTAGCTGTTCTACAACCATTTAGCGACAAATAACCGTGGTACCACTGCCATCTGATGGCTATTAACCGAAATGCGTTACTTTGGCACTGTTTTTATTCACGATATGAGAGTTTAAAAAATTTCCCCTACTATTTTTAAACATTTTCTTTTCCACAAACCTTGTGGTGACAATAACAAACACAACAAAAAAAAAGAATCATTCAAGTGTTGTGTCATTATCCCGATAAACTGTTGCATTACTTTAACATTAAATGGGGAGGGAAAATACTACTTGGGCCATCTAGTGGTAAATAAATAAGTACTAGGTAACTCTAGGTTCCAGTCGCCAGGAAATCTTCTTTCCTTTTTAATTTTAAACAATAGGAGTAAGGAAAGGACAGTTAATACATTAAAATGTATTTGAATTTCACTGCTGCATTGCATTATTGTGTCAATAAACTGATGCATTACCTTAACTTTGAATGGGGAGGGAAAATGTAGCAGTACTATAACCATTTTGCAACAAATAACAGTGGCATCACTGCCGTCTGGCGACTATTAACAGAAATGCTTTCCCTTGGCACTATTTTTATTCATATTATGAGATTTTAAAAAGTTTTCCATACTATTTTTAAACATTTTCTTTTTCACAAACCTTGTCGTGACAATAACGAACACGACATACAAAGAATTGCTCAATTTGGTGCAGTCGTTCGGAAGTGATATGCATACATACATTTCGGTGATTTATTTTTATATATATATATATATATATATATATATACATATAATTTTCAGTTTATTAAAGTATGTATCATTTTGTTTTTAATGAAGCCATAAAGTCACTATTTCTTAAGGTACATTTACAAGTTTGAAATAGTGTTACAAATTTACAAATTTTTGAGTTTGGTGTCATAATACCACATACTTTCTAGTTTTCAAAAATATATATTTTATATGAAATTTCCTACCATAAGTTAGGATTTCATGGCACCCTGCTATACTATTGTTGAAATTCTTTTCACTATTTCTGCCTACTAAAATTGTTAATATGTTTACCGCTTTAATTCACAAAGTAGCTCTCCTAAAATTAAGTTACACACCTCATTCATATATAATTTTGAAGCTTATTAGGCAAGGAATGATATGAACCAACATTTATGGCTTTAATAAAAATGTTATAGTCATTTTAAATCAAAATCCAACTGGTAATAATACTTATTTTGAATTTAAAGATTCACAACTTTTAAAACACTTGTTTACTTGAAATATTTGATGTTCACATCAATGATGTTCAAAGAAACAAATTGGTATATATCTATATTTTTATACATACATGTACAGTGTTTTAAAACATATGTAACATTTTCAAATTATTTAAGTTCTCAAAAACAAAAATTTAATTTTTGATACTGCAACACCTTTTAGTTTACCATGCCAATTAACACCAAAAGGTTTTAAAAAGATTGGACTAAAAATATAGATTTTTTCATCCCAACATGTATATGTACCTTAAGGACATACATTATCAAAAGTTTGAAATTCCAAACTAACAATTAATACTAGCTAGTTTTTTGAAATTTATACCACATATGTAATATATGCAAATTTCATCCATTTTGCTCTAATGGTTTGGTTATGGTTTGTTTTTGTCACATCACTTGCGATAAAAAAATTAAAGTTATGATTTAATATTTTAACTCAAGGTTCACAATGCATCTACTTTTTTAAATTTCTCTCTGTGTTTCCTTTGGTTTATGCTCCAAAAATTTTTAAATTTATGAATGTGTATTTTTTTTGTCTTAAAATATAATTTTTATGTTTGAAAATTGAAAACATATGCTTAAATACTTCTGACAGCAAAACCTAGGGTGATTCTTATTCACTGAACCTCTATGAACATGTACAGAAAACTTTATTTGTGTAACAGGAAAACTGCTTTGCAAGGAGCATTTTATAGGTAGAGAAAAGCTGAAAATATTAATAGTGAGAAAACAAGGGAAAATTTGAATGTATGGCTCACATTAAAATCTACCTGATTGGCAAGTTGAACCCTCAGCTTTCTTTTTCCTCTGCTCTGCTGCTGCCTTTTCTGTCCTTTCTTCTTGCATTGTTGCTTTTCTTCTGCAAAAGTTCATTTTATACTTTGCAAGATCTAGTTTAACTGAAGTTTTTCTTGCTAAGTATAGTTTCACCTCTAATGCTTTACTGTAGCTCTTTTGGGTTAAGGCATTTAAAAATGGAACCTGGTTGCCAATTATACCTTTTTTATATTCAGGAATGTTTAAATTATTTTATGGAATTCAAATAAAGAAGTTGCTTTTTTCAGTCATACATACCCTTAAGGTGAATAAATTCTATTTCTATTTTTAGACTTGAGGCAATATTTATATCTAACCACAAAATCTGCCGACATTTTTTAAGTTTCTTGGCATTTTTTGTAATATTTGATGTTCAAATGTTTTTATTGTTGAATTCCAAAGCTGAAATCTCTGGATGCATATGTTTATTATTCCTTGTGCTTTTGTCGCATAAATGTTTTGATTTTCTCTATGTGATTTTATTTTCCAACAATAAGTATCATAGTTATGTGTTGATTTTCTTCATTGTGAAGCCAGTTAATAAAAAAGAAAGTTTTTTTTCCACAAGTATGGAAAAGGCCACTTGCAGATTACGCGTACATTAATGTATTTGCATAGAATTATATGCGTACAAATATTTGCTGCATTTAACAAAGCACATAAATTGCATTGAGCGATTACAGTTTCACTTTAGAATTGTACGAAATGATTACAAAATAAACTACAATTCTACAAAGAAAATCCTAGCGATTTATTATTTAAGAAGTTGCCAGGTAGTCTGGGTCTGTGAAGCCCAAAAGCCTGTTAGAATGCCCTGAAAAGAGTTGATTACTACTCCAAACCAAGCATAAGCACGAGTCGACTTTTAGTTCAAGTTTAGCACACAGCGAAGAGATACTTATGCTTCAGACTTCCTAGGGTTAATTTTACGCTTTGGAATAGACAACTCTAACAAAGCAAAGTTTGACTGGTTAGGAAAATTTGAGAAAAGGAATTTTTGTGCTTACCTGGTGGTGCTATTTTGTCTGAGCAAAATAAAATTATTAGACTTACTCATTAGATAGGATTTTTATTAAAAGTAATTTAGGTGATACATTGTACATCCTGCATTGAGTACCAGCAGTAAATATTGGTATGTGGAAATATAATAAACTCTATGCTACACTTTAGTTTACAGAGTACAAGATGTTTCGAAAGACAGGAATACAAAGTGGGTTTCTTTGTTGGCATTCTGTTTATTTACTCTACCGCTATCTGTCTCACTGACTTTTCTATTTCATTCCAATTACTTTGTCTATATTCAACTTTCATTCACATTTCTATTTATTACACTGCTTTCTAAGCAAAGTGACTACTTACTATGACAGAAGTTGTAGAAAAAGATTCACCTGTTAAAACATCTTTTCATTTGTAGCATACTGTTAAAAATAAATAAAAAAATGCATAAGCACACTAAATTTTTTTTTATAATAAGCAAGTTTGCATTTACACTCTGTATTTTTTTTATAATGTTAAAAAAGTTGTTAACAAGAGCAGTGTTTCAATACATGTCCTGGTGCTGCTTGTAGTTTAACAGTTCTGTTTTAATGCAGAGAACTTGAGTCTCTTCCCCGATGATTCAAGTTCAGACATTAAAACCTCATTAAAGTTTAGAATTATTAACATTTAGAAAGTTTTCAGAAAGTGTAGTATAAACTACAAAGTATGTAAAATAATATTAGTTTTGATATTTATGTATATTTATGTATATATTTATAATCTTAGAACAAACAGTTACCACTTCTAAGGCATTTCTATACGAATTATAAATTACAAAGTTCTCAAAGCTAGATAATATAGAGATACTATTATAAGAAGTTTTGTTATATAAGTAAATAAGTTTTCACAGTGTAGCTTTTCTTTTTACATTTGAGCAGCATTGGGAAATAGTATTTTTAATTGTATAAAGTGTTTACGTTTTTCAATAATCAATCCAACTAGGTATTTAATTCTTTTTTCTACATAAGTCTAAACTTACAAGTAGTAAAATAAATGAAAAACAAATCTTCATCAAGATTCTATACATTCTTTTCTGCTTTGTCGTTACACATAACGTCATACCTCAAACTTCAGCAAATGCTGATCAGAAAACCTTCCCCAAATTTTCTGACAGCAGATGCTAATGTTTTCTACTTATATGTATATATTATTTATAAAGAGTAGGAATACTATAAAATTTGTGCATAATTAGGTTTGGCAAAGTGAAGTGCTACCCTAATTTTATATTCATGTCTATTAAGGTTAGATACTGGTCGGAAAATGCTGACCACTTTTATTTTTTAACTGGAGTAGTACGTAATAGGGCTAGAAGGACTTCTCTGTTCTAATAGTTTCTTTTTGCTCAGTTCATAGAGAAGCTCAGTAAAACTGGTGCACAACTTATATGCAACACTCTATATACTGTGATTACAATGATTAATGACAAATGACATTATAAAGTTAAGTAACGTTGCACTTCAAATAATGTCAGGTAGGTATGAGAGCAGGCACGGATGTAGAGATTGTGAAAGTTTACTTGAAATATGTGCATTATAATAAATATACTCATCTATTTATATTAAAAACAAATATAAGATTTAAAAATGACACCATTACAACACTCAATTCACAACATAAGTTATCATTTCGTTAAAATTTTTTCAGAAGCACCTTATATGTTGCAATTTCTCCAAAAAAGAATGATCCACACCTATTTAGTTTTGCTTTAGTAAAGAAATAAGCACTGCAATCTCTTATTTTATGCTGAAAATTTGTATGCTATTTATTTTCATTGTTTAAATGTAAGCAAATCCTATGAAATAGTTGATGCATTAAGTATAATATTTATTTTAATACTATAATATTTGATTGTGTAGGTAATGTTTGATTTGCTTTCAGCATAGAGCAGCTAATGGCTAGCTTAAAACAATTCAAATAATATCATGGCAAATATTGGACTGTAGGAAATTTACATCAGTGAATTTCCAGTAATTTGTCATATTATCTGTGGTTTGCTAATGATGGTCATTTAATTCTTTTCTGATACTTCTTCACTTTAGTGTAGTGCATAGTTGTTACTTATAAGCATCAGAAATAGAATTTAACTGGGGTTTAAAACAAAATATGTTTTAGATTCAAATTAGGTGTTCTTTAACCTCATTATATCACCCGTGGGTCAAATTAGCTGTGTGACATTTATGTTTTTACAGCTACATTACAGTTCTATGAACTTAAAATATTTGGCTGGTCCCTAGTAAGAATTCACTATAATGGTTTCAACCACCCGTTCATACTGTGGACATAAATCCAGATATTTCTTTTGTCTAGGGGGCTTAGAACTGATCAAAGATAAGATACCTACTTGTACTGCAAACCAGGAGAAATATTATAGCTTTGTAGATCTACATAGGCTCTTACTTTGGGACATGATTTGCAATTCTATGGAGCTTTTCTGAAGATATTGGTTTTCTCTATGTTCAAATATGTGGTTATGATAGGAGTCTAAGAGTAACTTTATATAATATTCTAAATTTTCTTTGAAGAAATGCCTCAAAGTGTGAACAAGGTTGGTACCCAAATAGAGAATTTGACATTTATCATAGTCTTGATTTCATCGTTGTCCTCTTTTTTCTTTCTATTTTTTTTATGCTTTGGGTTCCTGTATCTCGACGGTGACACTTTCGGTGTGGTTAGGTACTGCACCATCTGCTGTATTGTTGGAAGTAACAGCCTTAGTGGGGGATTTCTGTGATTTTGTAGATGTATGGGAGGCACTGCTGGTACGGCTTCCCCGGCGTGAACCTGCAGAAATATTAGCAAATGTTAAATATGCTTAAAATCTAAAGAGGGTAAAAAAGGAGAAGAGAGCGTAAATCAAATACCTGATTGTATGTAAAAGTCATTCCTATATTTGATTATTGGAAGTGAACATGTATATTTTTGTATATAATTGGCAGCCCAGTGTAAAAATAAATTTCTTAAGCTGCTATATATGTAGGAATTTTCAGCTATATATCCATTTTAGGGAAGAGTGTCTTATTTAGCATTGCACAGATGGTTTCTTAAACCATGAATGACAATTTAAGTAATTTAAATTGCCTTAATAAATCTTATTTGGGAAACAGAGTGAATTTATACAAGACTTATATGCACAAACTGGAATTAATGTATTATTCCAGTTTTATTTAATGTACCAGAGCCTGGAGAGACTAGATTCAATTCAATTTTATTCTATTTTATTCATCCATAAATAGCATTTACATATTATCAGGTTTAAAAATAATAAAAATACAACTATAAATTAATATATACAATTATGAATTACTATGTACAATTATTACACATTATAGCTCATCCATTTATAATATGTTTTAACTTCTAACAAGTTCTTCTCTTTCTCAGAGACACAAAATTAAATTTCAAAATAATCCTTTAAATCTGATTTTCATTTACAAAAGTAATGTACTTATTCAGAACTTTTGTTTGAATCTGTGTAAAACTTGCTTTGTTATTGTAATTTACAATCTTTTGTTTAATAAGTGTAAATTAATGTTCTTTTATAATGAAAAAAAAAAACTCCTCCAACTTCTACAGGAATTTTTGTATTAGAAAATTCTTTAACTTCTGCTTAAAATGTTTCCATTTTGATATTTTCATAGAACATAGTAGGTAATTTACTGTACAATATTTTGCCCATTATTAATGTATTTTTGTAATTTATTATTTTATTTATATTTGAAGTGGTGCTATGCTTCTTCTTGTGACTGATGGATGGGAAATTTTTGGCTAAATAACAATGATACAACAACCTTTCTTTAATTACAGTAAAATTTACATAATATATAAAATTCAAATATGCTAGACAACTGCCACATTCAGTGCTACTGCAAGGTAAATACAAATGGTGACTCATTTGGAAAACTGGTCTTGAGAAGAAAGCCACTCAGTTATTCTATTTCCTTGGGTGAAAAATGTAACCATGGCTGATATTCATAAACACTGGTAGAGGTTTATGGAGAGACTGTAATATCTCTCCAGTATGTCATAGAATGGTGTCAAAAGTTTGCAGTGGTAGAGAAGACGTCACCAACAAGGATCGCAGTGACCAACCCAGCATAGCATCCACAGATTTGAACACAGCTTGCATGGAGGAGCTGATTCAGGAGAAAAGGAGGATCATGTTCTATGTCTAACATATGGCAATAGAACTGGGATTGTCTTTTGAAAGCATTCATCACATTGTTCACAATATTCTGCAGTACTGAACCCCGAGGGGTTCCACGAAATCTGTCCAATAAACAAGGAAAACTGCATAGGAACAAGTCTGCAACATTTTCATTGGTTCTCCAAGGAAGGTAACAGTTTTCTTCACTGCATTATCACTGGTGAGAAAACATGGTTCCTCCACTAGAGGAGTAAGAGGTCATCAATGGAATGGAAACACCCCCTCTTATCCAAAGACAAAGAAGTTTAAGCTGGCAGCACTGTGATAGCACAGTGTTTTGGGACAGCACGGGTGTCATTCTTGTGGAGATTTTGCAAAGAGGGCTCACGGTGACTGCTGACTGATACTGTGAGACCATGACATGATAGTATGAAGCAAACAGGAGGCGGAAACCAAGGGTGTCATCTTCTTTCAGGACAACCTCATACAGCCCAGAAGACCACCACCTTTTGAAGCAGTTTTGCTGGAATATCATCGACCACCCTCCCTACAGCTCAGATCTCACTCCAGACTTTCACCTTTATCCTCACTTGAAGGAACACCTAGGAGGCCAAAAATTTACTTAAGATGAATAGGTGCAACACTTCACGACAACATGGATGAACACACAAGGACAGGATTTTTACCAGGAGGGAATATTCAAACTCATCTCACAAGTGCCTCAGCTGATATGGGGACTATGTCGAAAAATAACCTAATGTATGTACTATCAGATGGCTGTATTGGTTTTACAAAATAAAATATATTCATTTCACTCCAGATTTTGTAACCTTAGTTTTTCTTCATCCATCGTAATAATATGTTATATATCAACTTATGAACAACTGTTTTGGTTTCAAAGATTCCACCAAATATGAAAAAGTTGCATGATGTTTTTTCCATCCAAAGTAGTAACAAACAAAAAGAAACTAGTACTGCCCCAAGTGGAATCATCTTGAAACTCAAGCATTGTTCCAGTATGGCCAATATATGTCCCAAAACACAGGAGAGCACAGACAATTGACTTGAGGAAGTAAAAATATAATATTAATGATATAAATAATATAAATATAATTCAAAATATTCTCGGGCTTCTAGCCAGGTAAAAACTTGGCTTGACACCAACGTTTCGAAGAAGTGCATCTTCCTCGTCTTCAGGGTGGCTTCAGTTCTTATTTTAATATAAATATAATTAACATTATATAGATGAAGCAACTGGTTGTCCAGTTGACTGAGACAAATTTCTCTTGTTATATAGGATAAGATTGTTTCTCCTCATGTAGCTAATTAGTTAGCTTACATTGGTAATAAACTTGATTACAGTATTCAGATGAAATACAACATTTTACCTGGTGAAAGAGTGAACTGACTAAAATACTCTTTTGCTCCACTTACATTTTTGCAGTACATGTTTTGTGAGGGTATGCCTTATGAAACAAGTCCTACATATTAAGTATCTAAGTACAAGGACAGTTAAAAAGTCCCCATGTTTCAAAGTAGATGTTGAAGTTGCTGTTACCATAGTGCACTGTCCTTTAGTAGACGACCCCAAAACAAATGCAAGTAAACCAGAATTAAGTAAACATATATAACTGCATTGAGTTAATGACATCATGTTATAGAGCAAATCCTTATTGTAACCAAAAAGTTCTCAGAACCTGCTGAAGATTTCACAAAGTGGTAGTGAAAAGCAGAAGAGTCTGGCATGGATATGCTCTAAATGTACTTCTAAGAGCTACCATGATTAAACAATGCCTCTTGCATGCTAAATGAGAGATGTCATTATGTGTATGACTGTAACTCTACAACTGATATTTGCCCTGTACAATTATTGTTTGGTTTTTCTTTTTCTCTATCTTTTTTCATATGAGTAATCATTACATCAACATAGTTACTTGTAAACCTATTTATAAGACATTATCATAAACATTTCTGAAATTCAGGTAAAATGCAAAATTCATGTTCATAATGGGCAATATTGTAATGAGGCCTTTCTTGAATAATGCAAAACTAAATTGAAAATACCTTTCAATCATAAAGATACAATACTTGGTCATGCACTCCATTCCACTGCAATGAAATTGATAGTTTATATGCATGCAATTCCGTCATATGTCAAATCTGCCAATCTTAGATGTTTTTAACATCTGGTTGGTAATGCTCTGATAGACATTAGTTTTATCTTGGCTGCTAGATCAAGCCTGCTGAGTAGGGCTTGGCAAATGATACTGCAGCTCAATCAGGCTCGAGTCTGATATATGTCATGTCTCAATATGTCTTGAGACTACTCGAGCACTGAAATCATGAAGTAAAAACATATACTGCAATATGCTCGGAACTTCAGATGTCTCAAAAGGCATGCCAAATAAATCACTCATTTTTTCCCTTCACAATTCATATAGCAATAAACACTAACCTTACATATAGTATAGAGTATCGGTTAGCAGTATATGACGTATTATGTTGTTTCTTAAATTATTCTTAAGGTCATAACTTAAATCATATCCCAGGTATTTATTTTGAGCGACCTGATGCGTAAGGTAATTTGTAATGATTATGCACATTCTCTGTAAATAATATGTAAATTATTGAAAAAGCCATTAGGTATATTATTTGGTGAATAAACTCTTTTTATTCTACACTTTCATTTTCTACTATATTTTTTTATGTAATGGTATGTTTCTGTAAATCATTGTTATTACCATCAACTATTCTTACAAAAGTATAAAATGATTGCTATAATATCACATTTATGCAAATCACTATGCTTAATTTAGAATATGCACACTTGGGCCAAGAGAAGAGCAAATATTTCAGTGTATGAAATAAATATGTGCACCATGATCTTTGTTTTTAATTTATTTAATAAGCTAAGAGGAAACACATCTCAAAAACATGACTACTTCATTGTTAAAAGTATTGAGAATAAAGTTTACAGGGCTTAACTATGTTTATAAGCTTGCAAATTCAAATGACGTAAACAATTGGTTTTGCTGATAGTGTAAAACTAGTGTATAGTTACAATTTTAAATTTATTACAGTTAGCAATATCCTAATTTGGATTAACTATATTTGGCTATGCTTCTGGTTTTATACAGAATAAAATGGTGATTTACATGAAAATGCATGCATGTTTATGAATTTTTACACATAAAAAATTAACATTGACCTTGGTCATGTTGGAACTGAAGCTCCCAACGCGGCAACCATTTGAGCAACTCCAATTGAG
The DNA here is from genome assembly GCA_030762935.1 of Hymenopus coronatus. Classification (NCBI taxonomy): domain Eukaryota; kingdom Metazoa; phylum Arthropoda; class Insecta; order Mantodea; family Hymenopodidae; genus Hymenopus; species Hymenopus coronatus. The sequence goes on from CM060895.1 coordinate 83,836,473, forward strand.
AATAAATTTGATTTGGTAATTGCTGGAAACTGATTAATTCAAGCAAATAAAGTAACTGATTATTGGCAATATATTATATCTAACATGCAATTTGTACTTAGCTGATAATTTACTTTTTCAATATCTATCCACAAAGGCACCAAAAAATATTTTGAGTCTAAACTTATGGAGATAATTCCCTAACAAGGTTTATAGAATTTATAAGATATTTTATTCGAATAAAACTAATTCCACTGATAATGTCCATATTGTTGTCATTGTATTTCTTAAAAATGTCTTTACCCTCTCCAGACTGGAAAAGCAACGTTCATGTTCTGCAGTTGTTATGGGCTTTATTATAATTTTCAAAAGTTTTGTGGCACCACTGAACAATGATGAAAGGTTAATTTCATTTATGAACTGAAAAGTTTCAATATTAAGGTCATTTTGTCTGTAAACTAGATCCAATTCTGTAAGCGATTTTGCTGCTGTGGAAAAGATAGGAATGCACTACTTGTATATAAACTTTTTCAGGGAAACTTCCACACAACTCCTTAAATAACTCATTACACAGTAAAGATGCAGCTTCTAGATGCTCATTATAAACACACATTTTTGTAACAATAATTGTGATGATGTCACAGATCTCCTTGGCATTTCCTACCCTTGCACATTTTCTTTTCTTTTGCATTGTGGAAAATCTTCACCTAACTGTGTACTTCATCAGTGTCCAGTCCTTCCTTTTCCATTTGTTGTTTAAACATAAAAATGTCACTCTTTAATGTATACTATCTTTGTTCTTCATTTAAAATAGAAATAGCATTTTATTTATTGGCGCTCTTTAACTGCTGTGGTTCTCAGTGTCCCATTCTATGTTGGGCGTGAAAGACCACTTAATTTTGCTCAGAGGCTTCTCTATCAAACTTGAGGTTCTTTTATATGCTGTAAATCTATGACACAGGGCCAATGGCTTTACTTTCCTTCTGAAGTAAGCTATGCTAAGGATTTTTATGCCCAAAAAAATCCATCAGCCTCTGCCAGGTATATGAAGTTAGCATGGCAACCATTACACCATGGAGGGCAACGTTCTTCATTTGAAGTTGCTGGTACAAAATGTTTACATGAGGTATGATTTTATTGAAAACTCTTAACCAAAAAAATAAAATTTACAGCTCTTCTGTAGCTCTCTGACTTTATTTGTTATGGTTGTATTAGTGCAGCTCTCTTCCATAATTTCAAAGCAAACTTTCAGGTCTCCTATGTTTTCGTACACAACATTAGCAATACAAATATTTTAATTTCATGTTGTTAATGCAACTCTGGCAGTCTTGCCTACACTACTTTCTCTAAAATGTTCAATCGCAAAGAAGAATTGGAAGAAATGCTGGAATTCCCCAGAGATTTGAAAAGAACACATACTGGGAATTAGCATTTGTTGTTTTTTGTGTGATTAAATTCAATTGTTGTGCATAGCAGTGGACAAAGTATGTATATGGTTATTATTTCCCTTATTTTGATCTGTGCTCCACTCATAACATTAGCCCTATCAAAGGTTTGTGCAATGAGTTTTTCTTTGGCATTTCCAGAAGTGGATCAATTTCATTTCTTATTCACTGTGCCACAGATTCTGCATCTCTTCTCTCAGGATTACAAATATCCAAAGTCTCTAATATACAGATTCCTCATATATGTAACAGAAACCAACACCATTTGGCACAGTTTTGAAACATCAGTTGTCTGATCATACTGAACTGAATGGCAATAGATTCAAAAGTTTGTATTTGTTCTATTTTCTCCTTACAGGTACCCAACATGCAGTCTAACAGTTCATTCTGAACTGCTTTGAAGGTTCCTTTGAATTGGCTTTGTAGTGCCATTTCAAATACAATCCAAAACTTAACATATGAAATCCACATTTTTATAATATGTCTATTTTTACTTGCTTGAATCTTTGTTTTTTAATTAATATGAAATCTTCATGCAAAATAAATGGCATATTATTTATGCACACTCTTTAACGGCTGTGGTTCTCAGCATCCCATTCTATACTGGGCATGAAAGACAGCTTAATTTGGCTCAGAGGCCTCTTTATTAGGCTTGAGGATCTTTTACGTGCCAGCGGCTTTACTTCCCTTCAGAAGGAAGTCACCTGAAAAATCCATCGCCAGGTTTGAACCTGCGACCTTGGGTATAGAAAGTTAGCATGTAACCATTACAGCATGAAGGGCTTTTGAAAATTTTTAGTTAAATGTTTTGTATCATTCACTATTTTATTGTTCACAAACAATTGGCTTGTTTAGGAGCAAACAAAATACACAGGTAGCAGAAAAAGGACTTGCAAACTTTGCAACCACTGATCCAGTAATGTCTATCCTTTACATTCTTTGAATTAAGCTAAGTCTTAAAAATGCGATTTTAATTTTATTTAGTTTACACACTTTTTATTCAGGTGTCAGTCTATCCAAAGATTTTAATTCTTTTTTTTTTTTAAGAGTTAGACTTGAAAACAGTACTTCCATAAGTGTGTACAGAGTTGTCCATATTTCTTTGGTTCAATGCAATTATAAAGCCACCTGTGAAACTCTGTTTAAGAAACATTCACTTCACAAAGAACATTAAAATAAGAATCTTGCATGTGTTAACACTACAAATTTACTCAGGTAAAATGCATTAGTGCGGAGAGGAACGTGCTTAATATGCATATACACAAGGTGAAAAATTCCTCCACTCCCTTCCTGCCTTAACTATTACATACCAGTTGTCAAGTGGAACAGTCACAGCGGTGGGACTGCAGTTATAAAAGTATCACTTTTATTACCACATGAAGTTTTCTCATGGTTCAAAAATAAACTGGTCTTAATAGTCACAAGGCCAAGGTAATTTAGTGCCTTAAGATTTCCTCTATCATTGTAAATCTATTTACATGTTTACATTTTATACACAAGTTTTACATAGCTTTTCCATATTTAAATTCTGTATTATAAAATGCATTTTGAGCTAAATATTTTTAGGTTCTTAAACAAGCTTCTACATGTTTGTTTATTATTCATCTTGCCTATTTTTTATGGCTTTTTTCTGTAATTTAGAATATTTTTCCATTTATCTTTGTGTAATATTCCCCCATAACATAATGCCATAGTTGATGTGCGAGTATATAAGTGTAGTAAGTGTATAATAAGCCTATATCATAGTTTTGCTATCATTATTTTACTGATCTGTTTTAGTTGGAGAACAGGTGCAAAATTATTACCATGCATTGGTTTAAGAGGATATACAAGTTATGGAGTGTAAAGTAAATGAGATCAACATGCTTTGCTGTTACGGGTTGTTAAAAAATTGACATTAAGTGATATGCTTTATAGGTATTTACAGTGGATTAACTTTTTATATTTTACTATAGGTTTATTAATTTTTCAAGCAAAAAATATATGGCCCTGTTACATACCTAGCTTACCTGGTGACTGTGGCGATGTTGGCCTCAAAGATGCCATGCTGGGTTGACGGCTTGGACCTCTTACACTTGCTCGGCTTCCACGGCGTTCAGGCCCATGGAGCAGCTTGCTGTCCCTCAGTAGCGAGACATTCATCAGGCGAGGATTTGGAGTGTTGAAGATTGTTCGATTCTCACGCCATCGTGCCCTGAAAAAATTAACAGAACATTAACTCAGTCAACTTCTATGCTTACCCAAAAAAGAGCAAATGTGCCTATAGATCACTATTACAAATACATTTCACCATATTCAGGGTAAATATTTTTCATGTTTACCACTACCTGCTGCACAACTTGTACATGCTATTAATTTTTTTTACACCTAGTAATGTTTACAAGTACAGAAATACATTCTATCCTTGTCAAAACATGAAACTGATTCAATATTTAGTTGCTTTGTAACATATGGTTTTAATACAATTTAGATTCTAATATTATTCAAGAAATTATTTAACCTGTGCTGCTATTGCTAATATACTTTTAAATTTAATTTAAGTTGTGTATAGGATACATAAGATACCTCCAATAAAGTTGAAGAACTGATAAAGTTGACTGTATCTAACCTCCTATGTCTCAATTTTTACTTTCTCCACTTTGTACAATAAGTAGGAAAAGTATTGCATAGCATTCAAAGTTCGAGGTCAATATTTCATGGAAGTATATATTTTGGGTCTCCTTGAACCTAAAAAAGCACTTTTAGAAGAAAGTGTGTATGTGTGTATGTGTCTACGAACAGCATAACTAAAAAAAAAAAAAAAAAGGTGTTAAATATCAAAAGTGGTATTTAACGTAGCATAAAGATTTTCAAGAAAATCTTTTCACACCAAACTACCTTTTATATGAGAATTTTTTAAAAACTTTAATTTTATCTTTTCTCTACTAATTTTTATTAAAATATTCATATGTTAATATATTTATCCACCTTTGCATAGCTGGATAACTATAAGAGATACTTTTACTTAACCATTTTTAAAAACTTTAATTTTCTCTGCTTTCTAACAAATCTTATTAAATATCACATGTTAATATGTTTATCCACCTTTGCATAACTGAATAAATATAAGATAAACTTTTACTTAAACATTTCTCAGAAGGGAAGTCATTTGTTTTTCTTTCTTTTGTTTTTTATGCCCAAAGCAATATTTTTCTTTTTCTTTTTTTGAGTTAACCACTTCTGGGATATTCCTTGCTATTGATTTAAATTTTCCAATACTTCCAGGCTGTGGCATTGCATTTTTTTGGCTGATACTAACAATAAAAAAAATGTAATGTAATGTAAATATGGGAGCAATACAAATACAATAACTTATTGTTTCAAAGTGAGTTACCCTCCCTGTATTTAGAATTGACAAGTGGGTGCCTAGAGACCAGAAGCCTGTCGGGGAGCTAACGGCACAAAATCACAGAATGGAGAACTTGGAACGAGTGGTCGGCCTGTAGCCAGGCATGAGTGTGAGGAAGTGGATGATATGAAATGCAAGTGAAATGGGTGATAGGAAAGGTGATGATGGAGCAATTATTGGAATGGATGATGGGGTAAACCAGAGCCCCCAGAGAAAACCCGCCCAGATCTGCTTCATTCACTACAAATACCAAATCTGAATGCTTGAGATTGAACCCAAGCCTAGGTGGGAGGTGAGCAGTCTAACCACTTGGCCATAGTGCCCCCAAAATAACTTATACTTTTTCTAAAATGGGACATCATTAGTTTATTTTTTAATCCTGGTCATATTTCATACTTGTATGTGCAATGTTAATAGTGGAATAAAATAGGCAGAAGTGTTAGTAAAATTTTTAAGAGGTGATCGCCACCTGATGGCTTTGAAACTCTAATCTCTTTATTACCAGGAGAAAAAAGAAACAGAATACTGTTGTGTGATCTACATGTTTTGTGTAGTAAGAATTTGTCTAAAGCTTACAATTTACTAGTTATGCAAAGGTTGTACAGAATGAATAGGACTTCAGAGGCTATTCCCAGAAAATTCAAAATGTAAAATTTGTCTTCAAAATATCTTAAGCATATAGTATTTTAATCAAAATATGGGACACTTTTGAGCAGATCAAATTCTTTGAATTAAATTAAAATGTTTTCCCAATCTATCTTTTATGTACCAAAACAAATTTAGATTTAATACTCAAAGATGCACTCACCTGGGCTGTCTATTAATGTGTTATGATTTTACCGATTTTAAATCAGTGATAAACTTCAATTTGGAACTCATAAATGTTCCATTCACTTCAATACAATTACAAATATCCCCTTGGATGTGAGTCACTCCCCACATAAATAAAATACTGTCAGGAAACAACACTAACAATAATCCTGAATATTTACTTAAACAATGTGCTCACAAATTAATCTAATTAATATGTAATTCTTCATATCTATATGCATGATTTTTTAAATCTTATTGATGATTAGGCAGGTGCAGTGTGTTATGTTTGTAAATACGAAGATAAATATTTTGTACCATGTTCATCCTCATTTTACTTGGAAACACAATTACTAATGTGGCACTACAATACATTACACTTTTTTTGATAATCCCAGATCTTTTGGCAGCCTATATAGCATTTGTTGATAATTTCTAACCAGGTACTGTTTTGTCCCAATACAAACCAAATTGGTATGGTAAAGATATAAGATGGATGCATAGCCATTGTGATATTGCAGGTAATGAAACAGCAAAATGTTCTAAATTTTTCCCATGTAAAGGGTAGTTTGGGGTGGGGGAATTTTTCTTAAAATCTTCGTGTTACATCCTTGGAAAATACTAAACTTAAATACCAAGTTTGGTATTTTACCTACTTTTCGTTTTTGAGTTATTGTGTTCACAGACACACAGACACACAGACACACTAACACATGGATACACACATACACACATGGACTTTTTATAAACATTCTTTTTTTGGATACAGGGGACCCTAAAACATATATTTCCGGTGAAATCTCGGTATCAAATTTTTGAGTGGAATGCAATAACTTCTCTGTACACAATGTACATAGTGTAGAAAAAGTAAAAAGAATCATCTCACATGTGGAGAAAAAGATCTAGAAATAATCTCTAGTTTTAAGTGCCTGGGAGTCTGCGGTCCACAGGATCCACTTCACCAAACACATCCAAGACACAACTACAGTGGAAATAAACTTGTTGCATCATATGACATTCCTAAGATGCAAAAATTGTCCCTATCAACAGCGATGGCATTGTTCTGAATCAATGTAGCCCCAGTAGCCATCTATGGAATTCAGATAATATAGAATCACCTGACAGCAAAAAACACCAAGAGAATATCAAAGCCATACACCTCAAGGGAGTCCTATCACTCTCCAAGTACACAAGAAACAGTCATGCTTACCTAATATGAAGAATTGTACTTCATCAAGGGCATCAGGCTCTATTTCAACCTGCCAGGCACTCAGGCTTATGAAGATGTCATCAAAGTAAGACAAAACAAAGCCAATGCCATACTGAGGGAGATAATAAAAACAAATGTGATGAAAAACAATATGTAGAAAGGTCCTGTTACAACATCCATGCACACACTTTGCAGCACATGACTTTCAAGGAAAGATTTGTCAAAATGCAAGCTACCATGACCCCAAGGAGGACTGTAGCTGCAAGCTTTGCGACGAGCCATGCTCCAAATACCACCTAATGGAATGTATGTGGGCTGTTTTTTTTTTTTTTCAACCTCCGATAGGCTATAAATAATAGACAAGTTCATAGAGAACAATTATCTTATTACTAAAAGTTTTGTACACTTATGGTTACCTTTCAACATAATCATCAAAAAGATTGAGACATTTATTGTACCTGTGCACAAACTTTGTAATACCCACTTCAAAAAATGTTGCCGCCAATGATTTCAAATGAGCATTGACATTTGTTAGAAAATCTTCGTACTTTATGATGTTTGCGGAGAGCCATTCAAAACAAACGAAGAGGAATGCTGACTTCAGGAATTGTGTTGATCCATGACAACGCTCGTCCACACACTGCTGGCACAACCCATTGGCTCCTTGAACAATTTCAATGGGGCATTTTTGATCATCCACCATACAGTCCTGACCTGGCACCCAGCACCCAGTGACTTTCACCTTTTCTCTGAACTGAAGAGGCAGCTAGGAGGACAGCACTTTCAAGGCAATGAAGATCTTCAAAACAATGTCAATACTCATTTGAAATCATTGGCGGCAACATTTTTTGAAGCGGGTATTGCAAAGCTTGTGCACAGGTACAATAATGTCGCAGTCTTTTCGGAGATTATGTTGAAAAGTAGCCATAAGTGTACAAAATGTTTAGTAATAAAATAATTGTTTTCTTTGAACTTGTCTTTTATTTATAGCCATCGGAGGTTGAAAAAAATATGCCCTTGTAAAAGTAGAACCCAACCCCTCATCACAACAGCAAAAGACTGGTGAAAGAAAAACAAAATGGTGATCAATATGTACACATTGTGTTTAATAAATCCTTTATTTATTTAATAAAATTTTCAGACATATTCATACATTTGCATATGAATTTTCATTTAACAGATTCACCTACAGTGAAGTCCCCTTTGTAATATGGAAGATAATATGCTATATTCTATCTCAGACTAGAATGATCCTAAGGTAAACAAGGAGGAATGGACTGAACTTGCTGCATGTTTGATGCTGTGGTGTGCACATAAGTTTTCAACAGTAGCTGTAGCAGCGCTCATTTTTTGACAAAAAATTGAGTAAGATATTACCAGCAACTTACTAAATCTATGTGTTGCATAATTAATATTATTATGTAGTAGCATAATGGTTATGCTTCAGTAACTTAAGTATCCTGAAATAAAGCACAATCATTTACCTCTTGCCATTTCTTAAGACTTGCCTTGGTTGTGTTTCATTTTTACAGATTAACAGAACTGCTTCATGATGATATACTGATTGCTTTTAAATTCTTTACAAACGTTCTGGGCTTCTGAGGTATACAAGGTAAGGTGTCTTAAATATCAAAAGTAACTCTGTATGATAAACAATAGTTCCTGATTCAGCATTCACCTCGAAACCAACTTTGTTTCCAGAATGGTCATATGTTATCGGAATACAACTGTTTTCTTTGGTAATACAAATCTAGATTGCATATTATTAAATAATAACCACAATAGATTTATAATGTATTGATAATGTATATCATCTGTTTGATCCAAATCATTATACTTGTAAACATTTCTTTTAGAATTCACGGCTTAGAACACATGTGTGGTGCATATACAATTGCTACATGGATACATTTCCATCCTCAAAACCAGTTTGTGGTGTGCAGTAATTAGAAAACTGTTCAATGCTGTACTTCTTAGAGAATGTTCACTTGTGTGATAGCAATGAAAAGAAAATATCCATGAAATTTGCTTCACCAATCAGTGACCAAAGAGTGTTCCGTGTCACTTTTTCTTCCCTCCTATATGTTGAACATTAGGAATATTCTTGTATGAGACAAATTATAGAATAATCTTGATTAACTGTACAATTAAACAGCTTATAGACAATTTTCTTCATTCCATTTCTCCACATCAAGAAACTGCCCTTTATTTTATTTTGAAGTATACAAAATGTGGAAAGAAGCTGAAGAAATTTATAAAGAACATTTAAAACTGTGTGTAGTGCAGTGTATAAATTAATTATAGGAACTCATGTTAATTAATGTTGTGTACACATATTGAAGAAAATCTGATATGTTCCATTCACATGCCTTTCTCTATAGTTCTGCAACAAAATATTGTTAAAAAGCGTATGCTTCTATTTACTTCATGCTAATCGAGAAAAAATTAGCAGAAATAGTCTTATTATTTGCTTCCTTATAAGTAAAAGGGCATTAAAGGAGTACCATAGGTTAAAGTGATAGTCAAAAGCTGGTTGCTATGTGACTGAAGATCCTTTGTTTATATGGACAGGAGTTAACAGATTCTGTGTGAGAAAAGCATATGTTTTTTAAAGGTGAAATCAAAAACAAAGAATAACTCAAAAACGATCAACTCCACGAGAAAAATGTATGTGACATAAATTTTATGGTTTAACATGCTCTACAGTTTCTGTTTGGTAAGTTTTTTTCTATCTCTTACGGTTTAGCAGTTCCGTAAAATTCAGCCAGAATAAAGTAGTCTTCAGAGGCTATTCCCAGAAAAATGAAGATATACATTTTATTTGTAGGTAAATATCTTTAATATACAATATTTTAATCAAAATTTATTAAAAAAAATTCCATGTAAAAGGCAGTTTGTGGTAGGGGGGATGTTTCTAAAAATCTTTGTGTCACATCCCTGGAAGATACTTAACTTAAATACCAAGTTTGGTGTTTTACCAACTTTTCATTTTTGAGTTATCATGTTCACGGACACATGGACACACAGACCTTTTTCTGAAAATGTTTTTTTTTGGATACAGGAGATCCTAAAACATATATTTCCGGTGAAATCTTGAAATCAAATTTTTGGTGGTGTGCAATACCTTCTCTATACACTATGTACATAGTGTGTATAGAGAAAGTAAAAAATGAATGAAGAATCCAGAATGGAAAGGATATTAGAAGCTATTCTTAGAACATTCAAGATAAAAACATTTTGTCATAAAAATGTCTTAAGTATAATGTTTTAATAGATATCATTAGAGTCATTTTTTAGAAAATCAAAATTTCAAAACATTTTCCAACTAAAGGGTAGTTTGGGGTAAGAGGATTTTTTTGAAAATCTTGGGAGATGCTGAACTTAAATATAAGTTTAGTATGTAATGGACTTTTCATTTTTGAATTATGCTGTTCACCGACACACATGGTCACAGAGCTTTTTCTAAAAATCCTTTGAAATATATATCCGTATTTCTGTAATTTCATAGGAAACTAATTCTTATTACGAATTTTAGAATGCTGCCATTTTTTTAAGCTTAAGTCACCATCAATATGAAGAGAAGTTTCAAGTTTGTTGTTTGTTCCATTGCAGTCTTTTATCCTCAGTGTTACTGAACTATTACTGTGGTATACATACCTAAAGAAACCATTTTATACAGATTTTTAATTGATTAGTATGAACATGTATAAACAAAAAATCTTTTATTTGAATACCATGAAATGAGAATGGGTAGTTATGGCTTGGTTAAAATATTTTTTCTGTGTTATTTGATGTATGTAGATTTCTATTTAACTGGCTTTCAATACTACTATTTTAAAAATATTTATTTGCTACTTGCTGTTTCTTTTGATTGCATTTGTGTTCCAAATTGTTTGTAAGGTGTAATGTTCATTACAATAATATATGTTCATTTTCTCTATATTCTTTTTTGTTCAATTCAGTAATTAATTTCTTTATAAGTTTATTTTTCATTGACATTTTCTTGAATCTTTCTTCCAGTCTTTAACTCTGGAAGATACTCTTAGAGTTTAGGATTTGAACCCTTTGTCCAAAAGAAGACTTACCATATGCAAGTTCAGTGCCTGCTATGAAGTCCACACATTCTCTGAAGGAGCTTGGGGTTCACTGCAAGAGGTTATTCTGCGTCTTCTCAATCTTTTCTCTCGTTCCCTGTAACCAATCAGATTTGGTCGTATTTTCTCTTCTTTTTTCATGCTGCTGATTCCTCAACAAAAATTAATGAGAAGCTCTTCATGTGTATTGCCCAAAACTGTGTTTATAAAGCTTGCTTCTCTTTTTTTGCAAACTATCCTTGTGCAAATGCAGATGAGAGCAAATCTCCATGTGAACACTCTGACTTCTAAGGTGTATACAGTGTCTCTCAGTGTTTGATATGCAAAATATGGTGCTGTGTAAATGCATGTTTATATGGCTGTGTAAATGTATTTTAAAAAATATGTTGATTAATCCATAATAAATAATGTGAAAAAATGTGATACCTCCTTTTTACCAGGAATGTGAAAATTCTTTGTGTTAGATTTTCTCAATGCAAGATGAATCAGTCTCTTCATTATAATTTTAGTTCATTTTGATAAATTCCACCTATATTATTTTTTTTTTCTCAGACTTGTAACTTCATTAGCTTGTCTGATAATCATTCTCTATGTTTCTTCTAATTATTCTTATTTCTTCTATTTTATTATTCACATATTTTAAGGATTATATGCACTTACTTTATATTTTAACCATCTTCTTGTATGCATAAATGGTCTGAAGGAGTCATTTTGCCTGCTTGATGGCTCTATTTATGTTTTCTTTCTTCTCCTATTTGTTTCTTCTTTTTTTTTTTTTTAATTCTTTCTTCCCATAGTCTAATGTTAGTCTAATCCACACTATACTTTTAAAACAAAGTTTAATCGCCAACACAATTGTTTTTACTACTACATAATTATTAATCTCTAAGTACTGGACACCCCTTACACTTACTTCCTATTTTATGAGCTTTTATCTAATGTTCCTTATGGTCAAGGTCTATGTTTTTTTTAAATAACAAAAAACAATAAAAAATAAGGTTAGGTGAGTGACCATTTCTTTGATGATTGGTCTTCATGTTAAGCAGCTTTGAGCTTGGTCAGAACTTGGACAGATGATCCTCCACCTCTGACATAAGCTATGTGGGACATATCTTAACCTACCATGGTTCAGATTCTACATTGAGCTGTAGGTCCTCAAGGTCCATTTGGATACATTCCCTAATTTATTTATTAAAAAGAAAATACATAGGTTTTTTTCTTAACCTCGAAGCTCCAGTAATGTCCTTAAATATTTCACTGTGAATGTGTATTAATCAGTATCCTCTGATAATCTTCTCTACAGTTTTAAACCTATTTGGGGTAAATTCTAATATAATAAATTCATGATTCAAAGACTAAAAATGTAATTCCATTCACATGACTTTCCCTATATTTCTGTAACAAATTATAGCTTAAAAGCTTATTCTTCTATTTAGTTCATGCTAATCGAGATAAACATTAGCAGAAATAATCTTATTACTTGCTTCCTTGTAAATAGAAGGGAAATAAGGGAATACGCTAGGCTAAAACATAGTAAAATTTTTTAAAAGCTAGTTGCTATGGGATTGAAATCCATTTCTATGCATGACCAGATGTTGTCAAGCTCCTGTATGAGAAAGATTTTAAGTATTTTAAAAGGGAAACCAATAACAAGGAATATCTTGGAAATAGACATTCCTTGAAAAAAAAATGTATATGATATAAATTAACAAGATCTACATTTAATGTGTAGTTAGTTTTGTCTATCACTTACGGTTTACCAGTTATGCAAAATTCATTCAGAATAAAGAGGTCTTTAGAGGCTATTCCCAAAAAATTGAAGATATACAGTTTATTTGTCATTTAAATATCTTTAATGTGCAGTACTTTAATCAAATTCTTTAGAGCTATTTTTGAGAAATCAACATTTCCATGTAAAGGGTAGCTGGTGGGGGTTTTTCTTGGAAATCTTTGTGTTGCATGCTTGGAAGATATTGAACTTAAATACCAAGTTTAGTATTTAATGGACTTTTTGTTTTCGAACTATGCTGCCCACAGACACACATACACATAGATATTTTTCTAAAAATGTTTTTTTTAGATTCTGGAGATCTCAAAAGAAGTAATTCTGGTGAAATTTCGGTATCAAATTTTTAGATGTAATACAACACCTTCTCTATACACTATGTACATAGTAGATGTAGAGATAGCTGCGTTTTGTAGTGACCTTTCCCTCCTAGTATTTTTAGGACCTACAAGCGAATGCCTAGGGGTCAGAAGCCTGTTGGGGAGCCAACAGCATGAACCACAGAATGGATAACTGGGAACGAGTGGTCGGCCATTAGTCAGGCGTTAGTGTGAGGAAGCTGATGATATGAAATGCAAGCAAAATGGATAATAAGAAAGATTATAATGGAGCATTTGGTGGAATGAGTGGAGAGGGAAACCGAAGAAAACTTGCCCAAGTGGCGCTTGGTACACCACAAATCCCACATGTGAGCACTTGTGATTGAACCTGGGCTGCTTAGGTAGGATTCGAGTGGTCTAATCACTCAGCCATAGTGCCACCTTGTAGAGAACGTAATAACCAAAATGTGTTTCAAGTTTCTATTAAAACTAATAATCTTTCCCAGACATACAACATTGCTAAAATAAAATATTAGGTTAACTATAAAAATATGAAGCTAAAATATTGTTTAACCATGCCATGCATCTTGCTCATAAAATGTGAAGAACTTACTTGCTGAAGAGTCGAAGTACAACACACAGGATGATGAACATTAGAGCCATGCCAACTAGTACACCTATCATTGCTGGATCAATATGTTGTGTTGATACAGGCTCCTCTTTCTGAGCTGCTCATCCAACATGAAAACAATACAATGGTTTAGTTTTACAGCAATAATTTCCTACATGGGTTCCATGTCATGCATAAAAGAACACACTCAGTTGAAAGGGGTGCTGTCATGGAGGCCATACTTGGACATCTGGAAAGTTAAACCCAGTGATGAACACTAATTATTCTTGTTTAAATGAAACACTCCATAACTTTAAATGTACAACACATGTCTCCTTTTTTTGAGCTGTTTCTAAGCTTAGTACATATCACAACTAAAGTTTATAAGCATAAATAGTCCATCACAAATAAGGAACTACATAATCATGACACAAGAGCTAAGTTAGATCTCCACAAAAGTACCTATAACACTAAATCAATAATGCTACATAAAGATGAGAGTGAATTGCTTATATTATTTCATGAAGTTATCCAATGTTATCCATTGGTTAAATGGGTTATTTAACAGTCGTGTATAATATGCCACATCACTTCCTTATTGCTAAAGGGATAAAAAGTATAGGTCTGGGTCAGGCTTGAACTTGCTACCTTGGGATCAGAAGGCCAGTGCCTGAACAACTGAGTCATCCAGGCCAACTTTGAAATGAGGTTTTTTGAGGAATAGGAGAGTATGGCAGCACTCTTTGAAAGTTACATGTTAAAAATTCTCTGTGGGTTGTTAATAACCTCAAAAAATGTTTGATAAATGTGCATTGTAAGATGAAATCTACTGTTATGTTTAAGATAGGATATTGCAAAATAAGTTTTAAAATATTTACTTCTTACAACTATTTTCTCTGTGGTTTGTTAATAACCTCAAAACCTGATTGATAAAATAATGTGTACTGCAAGATGAATCTACTACTATATTTAAGATAGGATATTGCAAAATATGTTTTAAAATATCTATTTCTTACAACCATTTTTAAGCATGAAAATAGAATTAGAATTAGAATTTCAATAGAATTTCATATGCCAATATAAATGAGATAAATTGGCATATCTTACCCTATTTTAAATAGTAAATAATGATGAAAATAATGAACTCTTGAGTTATTTTCCTTTTATTGTAGTCTGCCATTGAAGATCCTTTCTAAATTAATTGCTTTTCATGTATCACATTCTTTATGCAGTAAGGATTCACAGTGGAATAAAAGTAAGTTGAAGCAACCATAAAATTATTTAATGAAGCCTATGGGTTCCACAAGTGAAAAAAAAATTATAAACATTTGTTTATTTTAAACATCTGTCTTCAAAGGTATAGTTTAACAATATATTTCTGTAATAAATACCTTCTGGAAAGAGACAATGAAGACAAAAGGAAATCATTTTACTTCTATCTTCTTTTTCAGAAAATTCCAGTAGCTCATGATTTGTTAGATGCTTGTCATCTATCTCTGTTGCTTTTGCTCATTTTTTAGCAACCATGGTCAAATTTGTGTTTTATTTTTTCATGTTTTATTATGTTCTAAGCATAAATTTAAATAAAACATGAAAGTAATACTGATTTACTTTTAAAGCCAAATATTACAAACATATGAAACTGTTGATTATGGAAAGATGTGTGGCCTATTGTGTTTGGTATGCAAAATCTGTATAGATTCTCTAATAAAATTGGAAGAAAAGTACAGGTAATTAATAAATCAGTTTTAAACTGAGTTAAATTAAATATCTTTTAATATTTTAATCTAAATCACCTGAAACTCTACACATTCTATATGCTGTATAGTTACTCAGTATAAAAATTTAAAACTTTTTATGTTGAATCTCTGTAACACCTTATAGAAATGTAAATGTCTTTTAAAACAATAAATTCTGCAGAATTCTAAACTATCAAAATTGTGTTTTTACAGTATAAAAATTTAAAACTTTTTATGTTGAATCTCTGTAACACCTTATAGAAATGTAAATGTCTTTTAAAACAATAAATTCTGCAGAATTCTAAACTATCAAAATTGTGTTTTCACATTCAATAGGCCACGAGTTTGAATCTCGCTTAGGATGAGTTACCCGGATAAGAGAAGATGAATGTCGAGGAACTTTAAGCTCCATGGACCCCGAGATCATTTGAGCATCATTTCACAGATATCATTCATCCGATATGGCCAATCATTAAAGGAAATTAAACTACACAAAAAAAAAGTAAATTCAATGTCATAAAATTGCTTTTTGAGGAGGAATTAATTGTAAATATTCAGGAATTAATAAAAGCCCAACAATACAGATGACTGCCTGCCTCTGTAGTATTGGGTTGAGTCCAAATTTTCAATCTCATTTAGGGTAAGTTGCCCACATAACTTTTTGGGGGACGAAGTTCTTTTAACTTAAGCTCCATGAACCCTAAGCTCATTTGAGCATCATTTCACCAATTTCATTAATTGTTCAATAGGACCTACCAGGTTAAATTTCGTTAAACCTATAAAAAAGAAAGAAAAGAAAAGAAAAGAAAAAGCAAATATAGATGACTGTTCACAATCCCCAAATATAAAAGTTGGGAACATATCTCAGGATGTGATGCTGAAAAGCCAATTGAACAATACTGTCTGTATTAACATACATTAAGAAATGCACAGAAATATTTCAAAATGCAGAGAAGCTTCTTTATAGCAACTAAAAAGTGGAAAAAGCAGGACAAACAAGGTAAAATGAAAGGTAAAAAAGGTTGAAATATTCAGTATATAAAAGGGTACAGGTGGTCCCTTTTCTCAATCAGTAGAACACCTGCTTGCTCTCCAAGGTGTCCCGGATTTGATTCCTGGCTGGGGAGTAGGGACTTTTCTCTAGCCCAATACTCTCCAGAAAGTGTTCTGTATCATG
Organism: Hymenopus coronatus; assembly: GCA_030762935.1. Lineage (NCBI taxonomy): Eukaryota > Metazoa > Arthropoda > Insecta > Mantodea > Hymenopodidae > Hymenopus > Hymenopus coronatus. The sequence continues at coordinate 83,853,031 of CM060895.1, forward strand.
TAATTATGATCCACAGAACGAATAAAACTACTGCTGCTGCTGCTGCCGCCGCCATGTGTTTGTTTTTTAAAGGTAAATACAAACTCAATGACATCAGTATACTAGTTAACACTTTTGCAGATAGCCAATATGTTCCAAATGGAAATGCTGTCAAGAGGACCATTCAGTTAAAGTTGGGAAATAAATAGAACAATGTAAAAAAAGTAGTACAAGAGGAACAAAGAAGCAGCAATACAAGATAGAATTTGTGCAAGTGTTCAATGGAGTTAAGGCAAGGCATTCAAAAACTGGTTAAAATGTGACAAGGTCACAAATTTTTTGCGTTCTAAAATAATTCAGACCTTGCACTTCAATAATATGAACTTTGTTTTGTTCTAGTGCAATTAAAAAAGTCTAATGTAATGAAAGTGTTAATCTGAGTCTGCAAAATAAATATCTAATGTGATAATAGTGATATAACCTCTAATAAACTTAATATTTTCACAATTGCTGCATTTCCTACAGCTGTTATGCATAGAAATATTTATATGTGATATGACGTTTTAGAATGCTATTATACACCTGATCACATAGAAGCACTCCTGAATGACAAGAAGAAAAATGGAAATAATGAAAATGAAAGTTTGGTTATCTAATTATAAACTACCCTAGCACCTGCCAACAACAACAACAACAACAACAACAGCAGCAGCAGCAGCAGCAACAACAACAACAATAATAATAATAATAATGGTAATAATACAAGGTCCTGCATTCTATTTTTCCAGTTACCTAGACTGTCTGCAATGATTTGATTCAGTTTTGTTTGAGATGAGATTTGCTTATAATTTATACATGACAAACTGCACGATCTAGATCAAACATCACCAACTGGTTTGCTCTTTGAGTATAAGAGAGTAACTTTGCTTGTGGCTTGCACTGAATCACCTTTGCGCTCCGTGATCTTTAACTGTGCAGAAATTCATTCAGTGCAGAGACGGTATGCAACATTTTGTGTTTATAACACATATCCACCATTCATAGGTTAATACACCTATTGTAGCTGCATTACTGAAATTAATGAGCAGTGGTGCCTAGAAGCATTCCTTTATAATCTACAATGCCACCATTGCTTTTATTTTATCCTGATTGCTCTAAATTTTATTCCACATTTCAGTCAATGAACTATTTGCTACATAACTATTTTTCATTTATTTTAAATTGATCATTAACAACCAATAAGGGCATTTACTCACCAACACATTCAACGAGCCCATCCTTCTTGGTAATGGCAATCATTTCAAATCGACAGACGCAATGTCCATCACGGCATTCCGTCTGAAAACTGGCTGACTCACATTGTTCGTTGAAGAAACAGGATTCGTTTACCGTTGCAGCTGTAAAAATAACAAATCAGGTAAAATACAAAACCATGCATTACATTAGCAGTAATGTATAAGTAAAGCATACAATAAATGTGTAGTCAATACATATAACATTTCTTTGTGTGTGTTTTTTTTTAATTTGTAAATTGAATTAATGTTGACATATATAAGGAAATTTCATGAATTCATAATCTTAAGGGTAGTTAACTAAATTTCAGTATTCGATTCGGAAGTAAGAATAATCCAAGTTTCTTTACTGTTCTAAACAAAACAGCTATGTTAAAATGACCACGTAACACAATCACTCAAAGTCAGCAAGTAAGACATATTTTTTCTCCTCTGTGATTGCCACTCTTAGCACAGTATATCCTGGGAGATAGATTGGATAAACAAGGACTGAAAACTATGGCTTAAATCGCGAATATGAAAATCTGATGTGTTCCATTCACATAACTTTCTCTATATCTCTGCAATAAATTATTTTTAAGAAGCTTATGCTTCTATTTACTTCCTGCTAATCGAGAAAAAATTAGCAGAAATAGTCTTATTTCTTGCTTCCTTGTAAGTAGGGGATACTCTAAAGCAATAGTAATATTTTTAAAAGCTGGTCGCTATATGGTTGAATGAAACGAATGGTCCCTTCTCGTTTGAGAAGTATATGAGTATTTACAAATTGAAACCAATGACTAGGAATATTCGAAAATGGTAAACTGCACAAAAGAAATGTACATGGCATGTCTATTTTAACTAGATAAACACATTTTGTTTTTGTCGATCTCTTACAGCTAATAAAAAATCTGATGTGTTCCATTCACATGACTTTCTCTATATCTCTGTAACAAATTATTGTTAGTAAGCTTGTCTTTTATTTATTTCATGCTAATCGAGAAAAATTAGCAGAAATAATCTTATTTCTTGCTTTATTGTAAGTAGAAGCGAAATAAGGGAATACCATAGGTTAAAGTGATAGTCAAAAGCTGGTTGCTATGTGACTGATGCTCCTTTGTTTGTATGGACAGGAGTTGACAAATTCCTGTATGAGAAAAGTATGTTTTTCAAAACTGACACCAAGAGAAAGGAATATCTCAAAAACGATCAACTCCACGAAAAAGTGTATATAACATAAATTGTGTGTTTTAACGTGCTCTAAAATTTTTGTGTGTTAAGTTTTTGTCCATCTCTTACGGTTTAGTAGTTATGCAAAATTCATCCAGAATAAAGTAGTCTTCAGAGGCTATTCCAAGAAAATTCAAAATATACATTTTATTTGTCAGGTAAATATCTTTAATATATGATATTTTAATCAAAATCATTAGATCCATTTTTGAGAAAATCAAAATTTTCGAAAAAAGTTACATGTAAAGGATAGTTTGGGGTGGGGGGATTTTTCTCAAAATCTTCGTTATCGTGTTCACAGACATACTGACACACGGACACACACACGGACCTTTTTCTGAAAATACTTTTTTTGGATACAGGGGACCCTAAAACATATATTTCCGGTGAAATCTCGATATCGAATTTTTTGGTGGAGTGCAATACCTTCTCTATACACTATGTACATAGTAAGTATAGAGAAAGTAAAAATCATACAGAATGAAGAGGTCTTTATAAGCTATTCCCAGGTAATTCAAGATATATATTTCAGTTGTTATTAAAATATCTTAAGCATAAACATTGTTAGAGCCATTTTTGAGAAATCAAAATTCAACAAAAAATGGTCCATTCGAAGGGTAATGGTCCATGTAAATTTTCCTAAAATGTTGCGCATACTCGAAAGATTGTGAACTTAATACCGAGTTTGGTATTTAAAGTACATTTTGTTTTTGAGTTATGCTGACCTCAAAAACATGTATTTCCGGTAAAATCTCGGTATCGATTTTTTTTGACGAAATGCAATATCTTGTCTACCTACTATATACTTTGTATACACGTGCTAGAGAAAGTTCTAATGTCTCCCCTTCACATGGTTGTCTCTAGCTGCTCCACAAACAAATTTTCGTTTCCACTGCTAACTTTTTTATCATGCTAATCGAGATAAACATTAGCAGAAATGGCATTATTACTTGCTTCCTTGTAACTAGAAGAGAAATAGTGGAATGCACTAGGCTAAAGTGATAGCAAAAGTTTTTAAAAGCTGTCGCTATTGAAACAATTGAAGTTCGGTGCGCTTTGCATTGCCAGTGAAACAAAGGAGAGACTAAAGAAAAGTGATTCCATTGAAAAAAGTTATGTAGGCATTTAAAATTGAAACCAATAACAAGGAGTATCTCGGAAACAGCCAACTCTACAACAAACATGTACATGACAGGTGGGTTTTCACAAGACCTATATTTTTTTGTGAAGTACGTTTTTATATAGGGTTTACCAACTATACAACTTTGAGCAAACTTATCCAGAATATATACATTTTTCTTGTAGAGTTGATCGTTTTCGAGATATTCTTTATCATGGTTTCAATTTAAACTACTTAAATTTTCTCAAACGGGACCATGCAAAAGAACCGAACGTCAATTGTTTCACATAGCTACCAACATTTAGAAGATTTAACTATCGCTTTAGTCTATTCCGTATCCTTATTTTTGCTACTTATAAGGAAGCAAGTTATAAGACCAATTCTGCTAATGTTTATTTCATTTAGCATGATTAGGTAGAAGCATAATCTTTTGTAACAATAGTGTGTTTATGGAAGAGCTAAAGCAAGTTGTGTGAAAAGAACACATCAGATTTTTACTTTTCTACAAAGAACATAGCTAGAGAAGGAATTGCATTTCACTCAAAAATTCGATACCGGGATTTCACTGAAAATGCACGTCCCATTCACTTGACTTTCTCTGCCTGTTTCACAGACAAAAATTTGTCTCTGAATTGCCACAGGGTTCTGCAATACCGACATTGGCGGTTCTATCTGGCTGCAGTTTCTAAACTTTCCCATTGGGGCGTTTATGTCCTTTTTCGGGGTCGGAACCTAATGACAGAAGATCGAGTCAGTAGTGTTGACTTTGGGCATCACGTGTGTTCGCAGTACTGGTTCTGAGTCATGCTCTGGGTAAGTTTTGGCCTTGGCCAAATGAAGTACCTAGTTAACTTTTTTTCTCCCCCTTTTTACTTTCTCTACACGTGCTATGTACATAGTGTATAGAGAAGGTATTGCACTCAACCAAAAAAATCGATACCGATATTTCACCGGAAATATATGCTTTAGGGTCCCATGTATCCAAAAACAGCATTTTCAGAAAAAGGTGACACGCGTGTCCGTGTGTCTGTGAACACGATAACTCAAAAACGAAAAGTCGGCAAAATGCCAAACCTGGTATTTAAGTTTAATATCTTTCAAGGATGCGACACGAAGATTTTGAGAAAAAGCCCCCACCCCAAACTCCCTTTACATGGAACTTTTTTCAAAAATTTTGATTTTCTCAAAAATGGCTCTAACAATTTTGATTGACATTTCGTATATTAAATATATTTACCTGACAAATAAAATGTATATCTTGAATTTTCTGGGAATAGCCTCTGAAGACTAATTTATTCTGGATGAATTTTACGGAATTTTGCATAACTTCTAAACCGTAAGTGATTGACAAACACTTGCCACACAAAACATGTAGAGCGCGTTAAAACGCACAATTTATGTTATATGCATTTTTTTCGTGGAGTTGATCGTTTTTGAGTTATTCCTTGTTTTTGATTTCGCCTTTAAAAAACATACTTTTCTCATACATGAATTTGTCAACTCCTATCCATACAAACAAAGAAACTTCAATCACTTAGCAACCAGCTTTTGGTTTTCACTTTAACCTATAGTACTCCCTTATTTCGCTTCTACTTACAAGGAATCACGTAATTAGACTATTCCTGCTAATTGTTTCTAGATTACAATGAAGTAAATAGAAGCATAAGCTTTTTAATAATATTTTTCACAGAGATGTAGAGAAAGTCATGTGAATGGAACACATCAGCTTTTTTTTCCCTTGCAGCTGTTAGCTAGCCGTGAAAAAAATTATATCCGTGGAGCGTATTAACAGGGCCAGGCATTCAATTTAGGTTCATATTGGGTATGCAGTTAAGATCATGTTGATTTAAAGGGAAGGGTGTTAATATTGGGGTTTTATTCCTTTTTATTCTGTTATTCAGTCGGTTGAATTGTTAAAATATTAATTTTACACCAACCCTTTTTAACCTTCTGGTTTAAAGCTGTAATTTTGTTTCCCGGCTTGTGTGATTTGTTGTTAATTGGCATTGTCTAATGAGCCCAGTTGCTACGAAATGCTGGTGCTTTATTATTATATTGCCATTGGAAATGCAAATGACATGTGTAATCCTTGATAGGAAAATGTTTTGTGAGCACAAATATATATATATATATTTCACAGAATATGTACACTACATAAATAAGTAATTTGAGATAGGTGACTTATGGCCTATTTATCAACCATTCGAGAGCATAACACGAAAAACGAAGGGACATATTACAGCGTACCTCTCTAGCGTAGTGGTTATGATACTTGGCTTTCAAGTGAAAGATAGTTTCCGAGTTCGGGTCTCGTTCACGTATCGCGGCACTTTGGAATGTAAAAAAATAATAAAAAAACATTTACTCTATAGCAGGAATCGAACTCATGACCTTTGGGATAGCAGTTTCCCTGGTTACGTATTAAGTCACCAGAGCAATAGTAAAAACGCCTCCAGAGTAGGCTACATAACCCAAGAACGTAGTTAATGAATGCTCAGCGTCCTACTGTCAAGTGATTAGTTCGAGATTTTGCAGATTTTTGCGACATTAAATCTTGAGAATGCTAGAAACTAGCTGCTAAAAATCGATATTTCTATACCCGGGCAGCAGTTTTAAAGACATTCTAAGCCATTTTTTCAACCTGCTTTGCTTTAACACCGACTTATCGGCACCTGATACCCACACGTTTAACGCTATGTAACTGCGTTATGTTTATTCGGGGACCATGCATCGCAGACCTCAAAGTACTTGTATCAGTCACGTGCAAAATCTCGCAAATTATTTCGGTGTAGTTCATTATATATATCCTTAAACTGCTTTCGGTGCAATGTGTTCAAATAATTTATATAAATGTATATGATATAAAACTGAACAAACTGACCTCTCGTGTTTTGTTGGGAGACATGCCTGTTTTACATATCTAGGTTGTGTTGAGATCCTTCCTTGATAGGTTCTGGACCTTTGCTTCACTGGCACTCTCTTGCACTTTTTAAGCATTTTTTTTCTGTTATTCGCAAGCTAAAACTTTCGAGTTTAGCCAGTGCATTAAAAAAGGTTCAATCTAATCGAGACAAGCATTACCATAATTTGCCTTTTTGCCTACCTCCTTGTAAGTATAAGGGAAATAAAGCAATACATTAGGCTAAGGCGAGAGTGAAATCCTTTAAAAGCTATCCTTTGTGACACAATTGAAATTGTGTTCTCTTTGATGACCATTACGTTTTCTACTTGTTCCACAAACATTTCTCACAAAAGATTCTATTTATCTACACCATATTGATCAGGCTAAACGTTAGCTGAATTTCTCTTACTTCTTGCTTCCTTGTAAGGAGAAGAGAAAGAAGAGAATACATGTTATGGCCAGGAAAACAACAAAAGGTCTCTGAAACGAAAGATAATTTCCCTTTTGATAAATGTTTAAGTAGTTTAAAATTGAAACCAATGATAAAGAATATTATGGAAATGGTAAACAAATCTTATGACTTTCTTTACGTGTTCCACAAAGAAACTTATTGCAAAAGATTGCTCTTCTTTCTACTCTGTTTATCGAGAAAAGCATTAACAGAATGGTATTATTACTTAGTTATAAGGGAATCAAAGGAACACACTATGCTAAAGTCAAATGTTGGCATAAATGTCGTTATGCGATGTCATTGAAATTCGCTCTTTGCATGACCAGGAATAAAACAAAAGAAACACGGAGGACTTTCTGTTTATGAAAAGATAAGCGTTTTAAAATTGAAACTCGTAACAATAAAAACGATTAGCTCTACAACACAAATGTAAAGGACAAAAATCGTGTTTTAATTAGCAGCTCATTTTTATGCAGTAACTTTTTGTCTCTCTTACGGTTACCAACTATGCAAAGTCATTCAGAATGAGAAAATTTCAAATATACAATTAATATATAATATAAGTATTTTAATATATGGTATTTTAATCAATATCGTTAGTAATTTCTGAGAATTTCAATTTTTTTATTTTTTTAAAGTAAAGCGTAGTTTGACGTGGGAGGAATTTCTTGAAAATATTCGTGTCGCATCCTTGGAAGATGCTGAACTAAAATATGCAGTTTTGTATTTAATCAACTTTTGCTGTACGTATAAGTTTATTTTTTATCCTTGACCGCGCGTGGTATATAGTACATAAATGCTTGTATTTTTTGGATTTTATTTTATTCCTAGAAAATAAATTTCCAAATATCAGATTGTATTTCTTGGAATAATATTAAATACTATCTGAATTCCCTGGTAATAATGACAAAGCTTTTGCTTTTGTTATTAGAAATATAGTAATCCCTATTCGAAATTACTGCCCTCGGCCAGTTGTGCTTTTGCACTGAAAGGTTTTGGAATCGTCTAATAACATCCTGCAGGGACTGTACACGTCAAATCATTAGGTATCATTTTTGCTCTTCACGTTCATTTATAGCTCATTAATTTGAAGAGCGTGTATTTGCGTTGGATTATCGAAACGTTTTCAACCATCCAATTTACGAGTTTAACCTAGCGGACATAAAATTAATTAAACCAACGAAACAGACAATAACATGTGCGTAAAAAGGAGATAATTGCCAAAACTACCATAATAATTAGAGTTCCTTCAGAAAAAGAGTTTCTCCATTGCAACGACAGTCCTTCCTTTACTTTCTGAACAAGAGGAAGCATTGTATTCCACCCAAAAATTCAATACCGAGGTTTCATCAGAAATTTCATGAATAATAAAGAGATCATTTAAAGAATAGATAATTTTAGGACCACGCATGTCCTTATGTATATATGTGCATGTATTTCATAACTCAAAAATCAGATGTGTTCCATTCATATGACTTTCTCTACATTACTGTAACAAATTATTGTTAAACAGCTTATTCTTGTATCTACTTTATGATAATGGAAATAAATATTAGCAGAAATTGTCTTAATAACTTGCTTCCTTGTAAGAAGTAGGTAAATAAGGGAATTCACTAGGCTAAAACCTTAGTCAAATCTTTCAAAAGTTGGTTGCCATGTGGTTGAAATCCGTTTCTATGCATGGCCAGGAGTTGAGAAAAGTTTTAAGTATTTTAAATCTGAAACAAATAATAATTAATAAGGAATATCTAAAAAGTGGCTAACTTTACAAAAAATTATATGACAAATTATGTATTTTAACTAGATCTACATTCTTTGTGTAGCATATTCTTGTCTATCTCTTACGATTTACCAATTATGCAATATCCAGCAAAATTCATCCAGACAAAAGAGGTCTTCGGAGGCTATTCCCAGCAAATTCAAAATATACATTTGATTTTTATGTAAAGATACTTAATATACAGCTTTTTAATCAAAATGGTTAGAACCGTTTTTAAGAAAATGAAAATTTTCGAACAATTTTCAATGTAAAGAGTAGATTGGAGTGAAGGGATTTTTTTCAAAATCTTCGTGTCGCATCCTTGGAAGATACTAAACTTAAATTCCAAGTTTGGTATTTTGCGGATTCTTTGTTTAGAGTTATCGTGTTCACAGACACACAGACCTTCGTCTAATTTTTTTGGATACAGGAGACCATAAAACGTATATTTCTGGTGAAGTCTCGGAATCGAATTTTGTGTGGAATTCAGTACCTTCTGTTAACACTATGTACATAGTACGTGTAGAGAAAGCAAAAATGAAAAGCCAGATACATACAAAACTTGGTATTTAAGGTGATGCATCTGTGAAATTTGGAAATTCTACAGTACGTAAAATATCTTATTGAATTTTATATCACTTACTATACACAATAATAATGATATTTTTCTCTTGTATCAATGTTCTAGCTTACATGCTTACTTATATAATAGCTTTTACTGTCTAAATTCATTGTTATAATAAAAATAAGCCAAGTGATGCATTTTTAAAAATAGGCATATAAACTATCCAGTTTTACAGAAAATAAGTTTATAAGTAGATCTGTCATACTATATTTTTTATTGCTGTGGAGAAAAATTATTACTGTTTGTCCTTTCCAAAACTTACGATTTATCAAAATTTGATAATTTATCAATGAAAATTTGAATATTACTTAGAAATAAATATTACTTAAAAGTTTGAAACTTATTACTGTTTGAAACTTGCATCATGTGGAACATTTTGAGCATGGAAAAATGTTTCCATGAAAATAAGGTCTAAAGTTGGGAGATTGTATTAATAAGCATGCGTCTACCCATTTATACCTATTTATGGTAGTTAACATGCGCCAATTGGTATACACGATATAATTTTTTAAACTTTTGAATTCATATTATTTCATCAAACAAAATATTTGTTTAATTTTTCAAATATTTGGTAGAATTCTACAATATGTAAAATATTAGATTGAAATTTATACCAATTATTTTATACAGTGGTAGTAACCTTTTTGCTAGCTTCAAAATTCTGGCTTACATGGTTATTTAAATAATATTTAATTTCTAAATGCATTTTTCTAATGAAATGAGCTACGTGATACCTTTTAAATGTTATTCACAGAAAAAAGTGATTTACAGTAAATGAGTTTGTAAATAGATCGGTCAAAACGTTTACTTTTCGTACTCCACAAAATTCATGATTTTTCAAACTTTAATAATATATTTCTCAAACTGGAACACTATTTTGAAAAAAAATATATATGACCATATTCTTTTGAGAGGTAAGATAACAGTTTTATACAAGTTGCATCCTGTGGAGCATTTTGAGTATGGAAAAATGTTGGAAAAACTTTGCGGAAAAACAAATCTTCAAGTTGGAATTTACCTTTCAACAAGCATTCGCCTGCACATTTAAAGCTTCAGTTAAATAGTCTTTAAAGTGCCTGAAGTGGGAAAAAGATACCGTTTCTTAAAGTTTTGAATTCATCTTATTTTATTATTAAAATAATATTTTTTAATTTTCCATATTTATCCCCAAATTTCGTAGATGCATCCCCATTAATTGATGTGTTACAAAGGTGCTTAAAGAATATTTAAAAAATATCCACATCTCGACTACTCTTTACATGAAACATATTTCGAAATTGTTTAATTACTCAAAAGTTTCTCTAATATATGTTTAAGTTATATTCAACCCATATAAAATGAATTTCTTGAATTTTCTGGGAGTAGCCTCTGAAGACCTCTTTATTCGGGTTGAATTTTGCATAACTAGTAAACCGTAAGAGATAGACAAAATCTTACTATACAAAATATGTAGATCTCGTTGAAACACACAATTTATGTCATATACATATTTTACGTAGAGATGGCCATTTTTTAGATATTCCTTGTTATTAGTTTCAATTTTAAAATACTTCAACTTTTCGCGTACGGGAGTTTGTTAACTCCTGGCAATGCAAAGAATTGGATTTCATCCACATGGCAACCAATTTTAAAATGTTTGACTATCGTTTTAGCCTAATTTATTCCATTATTTTCCCTCTACTTACAAGAAAGCATTTATCTCGATTAGCATGAAACAGATAGAAAAATAAGTTTTTTAACAATAATTTGTTACAGAGGTATAGAGAAAGTGAATAGAAGGCATCAGATTTTTAATGATTACATTTCCTTCTGAACATTAGCAACTAATTGTATTTTGGTAAGAAGGACGTGTCTTTGAGATCTCTGAAGAGTTCCGAAACACTTTTAAAAAAAAAGGGATACCTGCACTCACAAATGCAGGCATTTGGGCCACCTGGTTCATAGCAAAAATACATAAACAATTGTTCAAGATAGAACCTTACAAAGTTCCAGCTTCCAAGATTCAGGGGCGTCCATCATGCGGGATATAATGGACGTGTACAGTCTTTTTTAGAACATGTCCCACTCTTCTTCCAAAGCCCTAAATTTTGCGGTTGGAAACCAACCCTTGCTGTTACCAAGTCTTCCACTTACTGGACCCTTAACCGAGGTGCGATTCTCACTTACAAACAGTGTACCCAGAAAACTGATTTTAGGAAACCAACCCTCGCTGTTGCCAAGTCTTCTACTTAGTAGTCCCTTAACTGAGGCGCGATTCTCGACTTGCAAGCAAGGTCTCCAGGAAACAGATTTTACGTAACCAGCCATCGTTGTTGTCAAGTCTTCCACTTACTGGTTTCTTAAATGAGGCGCCATTCTCGACTTGCAAGCAGTGTCTCCAGGAAACAGATTTTGCTACGTTGCCTCTCACCTCTATTACAGGGTCGTCTTTTGTTTTCTAATGGTTATTGCTCAATAGTAGGAAAAGAGCTATCAAGTTTTGGAGAAAACCATAAAAACAGGAGTTGATCTGGTTCCAAGAGAACATGTTAAACATAATTGTCTAATTTACAGGGGCCTCCAAATATAGAGGCTTTACTGTATTAATTAAACTACTGCTGGTGGAGAAATTTTAAACGTAACTACCTCTCTTCGTTATAACGCTGTGTGAGAAATACGGCGCCCGGAAGGAGAACGTGTGGTATTTCATTCGGAGCGGTGTTGCTCAACGCCATACATATTCAGATACGAAAAATGAAACAAAGAAAACAGCTGATGTCGCCCTAGGCTTGTTTCATTATTGAAATCCGTGCTGAGTTAATGGAAAATCTCGGCTTTCTTATCGACTGATTCTGGCAGCGTCCGACAGATACAATCGCTCCAAATGCATTCACTGAACATCAAGTTCATCAGAGATTCAATGTACCGGAAGCTACTCCACTTCCGACACGAAGGTTTGCTTCTCTAACGCCTACGTTATCGTCTGCTGCAGATCTACGGTTAACGTGGCATTAGAATTTTCAGGAGGAGAAACTTGTCTACAACAGAGGCCCAAAATTCGTTGTTGCCATCAATAAAACTGTTGGTGACAACACATTTCTTTCTGGAAGTCAAACCAGGTTCATAAAAACACCATCGGCACCCGTATATAAAAAAATGCACAATCTTGGTCAGAAAATAGTAATCTGCGATTCTATTTTGATAAGCGTGGAAACATCCTGAGAAAATTTCATCATTTCATCTACCTATTCTGTAACAGAATATTCTGCAACTACATTCTGAAGAGTTGCTTAACGTCCTTTAACCTGGTTGGTCATATCTGCCGATGAATGAAATTAATGAAATCATGCTCAAATGACCTCGGGGTCCATGAAGCTTAGTTATTCGACATTCGTCTTCTCAGGATAAGGGAAAAACCCTTATCCGAGTTACTCACTCTAAGCGAGATTCGAACACGCGAAATGTTGAAAGTTAGGCGACAGCTACCACCACACTATCCTGGCGGGTTTCGAGATTCAGTGCCATAGCCGGGTTTTTAACCACGGATCTCCCGGTCTCAAGTCGGTTGCTCTACCACTGAGCTACCATGGCAACTTGCTGGTACGACATTAAATTTCTCACCTAGACGGCCCAGGTTCGATCCCAAGCGACCGCATGTGAGATTTGTGGTGGACAAAGCGGCGCAGGGGCGGGTTTTCTCCGGGTTCTCCGGTTTCCCGCGTCATCTCATTCCACCGGGGCTCCATCTTCATGTATCATCAGAGCAGTAAAAGCGGCTTTAAACACTACCAAAAAAAATTAAATTTCTCAACTAACTCGCATGTTTCCCGGTAAACCACAAGGTGATCTCAAATTATTTTAAGATGATAAACCCCAATGGCGACCTACAATGTCGTAGGTACTTCAAGACCCAGAATTCATAATATAGTCAACTATTATGGACAATTGTGATAATTTAATTGTTTTCTCAGAGAAACCGTGTGTAGGACAGGAGTTGGATCGGTAGAGCCAGACTGAGAAGTTAAGTGCCGTACCGACAATTGCCATAGTAGCTCAGTGGTAGAGGAATCGGCTAGAGACCGGGAGATCCATGGTTCAAATCCCAGCTCTGACATTGTATTTTTCAGTCTGACTACCTATCCAACTCTTGTCCTACAAACGGCATGTGACAAAACAATTAAATTATCATTAATAGAAATAGTTTTCTTTGGTAGTTACTTACAAGTAGAAGGAAAATACGGGTATGCACCAGACTCAAGGGATAGTCGAGTTATTTAAAAGCTGATTATATGAGATTGAAATTCGGTTCTCTATACATCTAAATAAAAAAAAATTGATATGTTCCATTCACAACACTATCTCTAGCTGTTTTATATACAAACTATTCTTACAAAATATTACTTTTTCATCGAGTTAACCATTACTAGAATTGGTCTTATTACTTGCTCCATTCTAATATAGGAATACATTAGAATAAAGCAATTCAATTTTTTTTTTTAAATTGGTCCCTACGTGAAGCAATTGAGGTTCGGTTCACTTTGTATTGTCCCGTTTGTAAAATGTTAGGTAGTTTAAAATTGAAAACCGATAGCAAACGGCAGATATATGAAACATTTATGTGTTTTAACGTGATCTACATGTTTTTCAGTAAGCTTTTGTCTAGTATTTACGGTTTAACCGTTATGCAAAATTCTGTGAAACCCATCCAGAACAAAGAGCTCTGTAGAGGCTATTCCCAGAAAATCAAAATATAAATTTTATTTGTTATGTAAATTTCTTTAATATACATAATTGTAATAAAAATTGTTAGCAATTTTTGAGAAAAACAAAATGCTACAAATGTTTCCTTGTAAAGGGTCGTTTGTGGTGGGGGGAATTTCTTGAAAATCTTCCTTTGAAGTTACTAAACGTAAATACCACGCACACACACGCACACGCACACACACACACGGAGGTTTTTCTAAAAATGCTTTTTTCGGACTCAGGGAAACTCGAAACCTATTTTCGGTGAAATCTTCACACAATATTTTTAAATGCAATACAATGCCTTCTGTAGATAGTTTGTAGATGCATTGTATGTACATACGTGCTGGAGAAAGAATTTTTTTTAGGAAAGGTATGTGAATGGTAGAATTATTGCTCTGTTATATCTCTTCCTTTTTTTTCCGTAGTCGGCTTACTGTTCCTGTATGTAGAACTGACAGGCCCCCTTAGGACTTAAAAACGGATGCCTAGGGGTCAGAAGCCGTCGGGGAGCAACGGTACACAACCACAGAATAAAGAACCTGGAAGGAGTGGTAGTCCCGTAGCCAGGCACGAGCGTGAGGAAGTAAATGTTATGAAATGCAAGCGAAATGGACGTTAGGAAAGGTGATGATTAAGCAATTGATGGAATGAGTGAGGAAAACCGGAGGACGCGGAGAAAACCCTCCCAGACGCCGTTTCACCCACCAGAAATCCCACATGCCGGTGCTGGGATCCAACCCGGGCTACCTAGGTGAGAGGCGAGCGGTCTAACCATTCTGCCATGGCGCCGCTATATCTCTTACTTAGTATTTATATTTCGGATAATATGAAAATACACATATTTTTATATGTTTGGGGTTAATTCGTAGTCGTAAATAAATAACTGCAAAAACTAAAGACGATTCTTCAAGTATTAACTTACTAAAACAAGAAAATTCTTAATTTTGTTAATACCATTTAATTTCATTGCATCACCAACAGTATGAGAATTAATTTTTACCGAAAATCTTTCATATTTATAGTACTGAATATGATCGGGCATCTTGGTAATTAATTGGTATCTTGCATAACAGAAACGTTTTTTCCCCCTCTCCTTCGTGTCGTGTTCACCTCCGTGGGTTGTAAAATGATGCCGAAAATTACATTTTCTGAGTACAGAACTTTGTCACAAACAGAACGCATGTTCCACTACATACTATAAATAAGAAAAACTCCTGGGTAGGCAAAAACTTAGGAGTCGATGGCCTGCGAGTTGGGTTTGAGATGTTATTACTTTCTCTAAAATGTACATAGTGTATAGGGAAGGTATTGCACTCCATCCTGTACCCAAAAAGCTTTAGAATAGGGTCCGTGTGTCTGTGAATACGATAACTCAAAAACGAAAAGTCGGTAAAATACCTAACTTGGTATTTGAGTTTAGAATCTTCCAAGGATGCGGCATTAAGGTTTTCGCGAAAATTACCCACCTCAAACTACCCTTTACATGAAAAAATTTTCTAAAATTTTGATTAAAATGCAGAATATAAAAGATACTTATATGAAAAATAAAATACATATTTTGAATTTTCTGGGAATGGACGATGAAGCGCTCTTCAGTCTGGATGAATTTTGCTGTAATTTGCATAAGTACTAAACCACAAGAGACTGACAAAAACTTACATACAAAAAATGTAGATCTCGTTAAATCTCTCAATTTATGTAATATATATTATCGTGGAGTTGACCATTTTTGAGATATTTCTTGTTAATATGTCAACCCTTGGCAATGCAAGATACGGATTCCATCCACAGGGCAACCAGCTTTTAAATGATTTGACTATCACTTCAGCATTTGGAGCGGCCTTATTTCCATCCTTCTTACAAAAAATATAGAAAAATAAGCTTTTTAATAGTAATTAATTACCGAGGTGTAGAGAAAGTCATGTGAATGGAACACATTTTTATAATATTTCTATCGTTCTCGATAACAATGTGCATGGTTTTATTTGTGTTTTATTAATTATGCATATTTAATATAATTTAATTTAAATGTATCTACTGGTAATCGATAGAGAAAATACATTGTTAGCTATGACTTTCGTGACCCTTGCTCGTAGAACATTCGCAGTTAGGGGTAAAAGGTTGAAACTCGGATTTTTTTAAATTTTACCTATCTTGTTTAAGCGACCTACACAAACAGTAGAGGAAAATGCAAAAAAGGCATATTTAAGGGATGCTCAGGGAACATTTTGGAAGTAGGGACCTTTTCTTTGATTTCTGGTCACGTGACTGAAAGGGCAATGAACCAAGTGAGCTGACGCTATGAAGAAAGTTTTATATTTCAATAGTCCTGAGTTTAACTGATCAATAAGAACATTGGAAATAACATTTCGAGCGTGCAAGCTCTCAGGTATAAAAGACAGTCCCAAATCAGTGAGTCTTCTCGAAACTACAGAAGCTTCATCTCTTTAACAGATTTTTGCATATTTTCGCGCGCTAAGAACAAGGTCCTAACATTCCAAGGTAATTCTTGTGAAATTTCTTAGGTGCAGAATAACCGATTGTGATGAATGGAGATTTCTACGACTAGTGAAGTCACGTCATAATAACGTTCTAAAATGAAAATGGCGTTTTATTTATGGACGCTGTGGTTCTCGGCGTCCTATTTTGTACTGGGTGTGAAAGACCGCTTAATTTTGCTCAGAGGCCTCTCTATCAGGCTTGAGGATCTTTTACGTGTTGTAAATCTACGACACAAGACCAACGGCTTTACTTCCCTTCTGAAGGAAGCCATACTAAGGATTTTTACGCCAGAAAAAAATCCATCGTCATCCGTCGGGTTTGAACCCGCGATCTTGGATAATAACGTTCTCAATGTACAAATGTGGGCATGTGCTGATGTGCGTCTCGCTTGTGTTATCACTAGGGACCGATAGAGGGACACATGCGCACACCAGTTGCATACCTACCGAGTAGAGACCGACCTGCATTGGCGACTGCATGCGCCGCATGTAAACGATCTTGGGGAACATGGCTCCACGCAGCAGTATACTATGCAGCAGTATACAGATAGGTAATGCCTTTGATGATAGTGCAGACTCTTCAATCAAGGTTGTAAAATTTCTTGCTTCAAATGGACTGCATGAATTACATAAGAACTTTGCAGATATATTTATGATAATAACACATATTTGAAAACATCGAACATTGAAATGTCTCGATCCCTGAAATCTGTCGATGAACTTGTACAAGCAATTAGAGACCCGTCACACCTGTTAGACCGTGTGAAAAAGAAAGTAAAGACAGTGTTTGGAAAAAAATGTCGGATTTTCAATAATGCGTGAAATATGAAATGTGTTAGAGGTTTTGCTACGGAAATAATTACTGATGAAGTATCTTATCCAATAGGCGATTATGTGTCCTGTTTCCGTTTTTCTCCAATCACATCTTGTGTAGTGGAGCGAAGATTTTTAAGGGCCTGTTTACGTGCCAATCGGTGACGATTCACATTTGAGACGTTACGAATATATGTTGTGCATTGTAGTTTATGTATCTTGAGAGAAAATGAAACAGAGAATGATGTTGATGACTTTTTGCACAACAGCAATTGAATGCATGTACATATTAAAGTTGTTAGTTCCCGTAAATCAGTGATATTTATGTTTACTACTCAGCCAACCTTAATCGCCTTCCATTGCAAGTGAAAACATCACAGTCTAACATGCAACCACTGCCCATTTTCCATCTATAGTGCCACTACGTACACACTGCATTGTCAACACATCACAATTATATACCATGCTGCGCTAACTTCAGCTCTGTCCCGCTATCGGTCCCCAAAATACCATTCCTAGTTATCACTTTCAAATTGAGAGTTTGTGAAAAATTAAATGTATAAACGCCTGTGTTCCGTCTTTTAAATTTTCTAACCACAGTGAATTTCTAAAAGGGAAATAAACTACTACTTCAAGATTTCTCATGCATCGTCAATAGTATTATCTTAATGTACCACGCATCCTAGATCTCCGACCTGTATCACTTCTCATTTAGGTATCCTGAGCTAGCCATTACATAAAACTTATATTTCTGAATCCCGGTGTAGGTAAATGGCAACTATGTTATTATAACATTAGAGGATTTGGTCCATTTAATTCACTTATATGTCAGAATTATGGCTGAAATACCGAAAATTGCTTTCTGTTCCCGACATTATAAATTGACACAGCAATCGCTATACAAGGAAAGAGACCATCCCTGATGTCACGTGTTTGCCCACTGCATGCACAGGGAAAGCCTGATTACTGCGACACAAACTCAAGAGAGTTGGTGACTCCTACTTTACACTATGTAATTCTTTGCTAATTTGTCTCAAAATGTTTATATGTCCTCCTATATGTAATTTAAAGGAAATAAGGATATACTTTTTGAAAGTTTTGCAAAATAAATAAGTTCAGAGTGTAAAAACTATAAGCTTTTTCTATTATGGGGTTAGTTTAAGAATTGTGATATGTACATTTATTTTTAAACATAGTATATAGAGGTGTATACACATTTTTAATTAGAATAATAGGCAGTATGTTTTTAATTTAAATAAATGCTAGAATTTTGAAACATTGCAAAGTATCACTTATTGTATCTATAAATTTCAAAAAGATATCTTGCATCCAAATTTCACAACTGAAATTAAGAGGCTTTTCTAGGTAATTTATCTTTATTTATCGAGAATTGTAATTTCTGCTGCATAGGAAGTGGGGGCTACTAGAATTGAAAATGTATCTAACAGGGGAGGTACCGATAATGCCTTTAAGCTTTGGAACCGAATGGGGGAGGGGGCGGAAGCTGTGCCCATGGCATGCAGCCACACTGCAGCAAAGTCCTGCGGCGAAGTCATTGCCAACTCTCTGGGGAGAAAACTTTCTCAGTGCAACCAACACTGTCGATGGAGAAACTTCCACTGTTGTTAGATCATTTATAAATAGTTAACTGGAGCCTAATGGTAACCCTGAAAGCTTTCACGTGTTAAATGTTGTTAAACATTAACATGCCATAATCGTGCATACAGCAACACTTAGCCACTTCGATCGAAGCTTGTAGTCAGATGGCTGTATGAGGATTTTAAATGGAAAATTTTGATATGTTATGTTCACATGACTTTCTCTACCTGTTTGGCAAACAAAGATACATATAAAAGATTATTTTTTCATCCACATAGCTCTAATCAAGATAAATGTCAGCAGATTTTGTTTTATTACTTGATTCCTCATGAGTAGAAGGGAAATAAGGTAATGCTGCAGGCTAAATCCATAGTCAGATATTTTAAAACATGGTTACTACGTGAAAAGATTGAAATTCGGCTCTCTTTGCATGACCGAAAGTAAAACAAAATAGATGTGAAACGAAAGATGACTTCCCGTTTGAGAAAAGTTAAAGTAGTTTAAAACTGAAACCAATAACGTGGAATATCTGGAAACGATTAACTCTGCAGAAAAAAGTATATATGACATAACAAGATCTGTATTTTTATGTGTGGTAAGTTTTTGTCTATTTCTTACAGTTTATTAGTTATACAAAAGTCATCCAGAATGAAGAAGACTTCGTGGGCTATTCCCAGAAAATTTAAGATATACATTTCTTTGGTCGTGAAAATATCTTAAACATATACTATTTTGATCAAAATCGTTTCAACGATTTTTGAGAGAGTCAAACTTTTTAAAAAAATGTCCGTGTAAAGGGTAGTGTGAGGTGGGGAGATTTTCCTGAAAAACTTTCTGCAAGTAACTGTCAAGTTTGGTATTTAACCGACTTTTAAATTTTATACACACACATACACACATGTGAGTTACCCGGATAAGTTTTTTTTTTTTTTTTTCGGGGGTTTCCTTTATCCTGAGAAGACGAATGTTGAGTAACTTTAAGCTCCATGGACCCGAGCTCATTTGAGCATCATTTCACCAATTCACCCATCGTCCGATATGACCTTAAGCCACAAAAAAAAAAACCAAAAAAAAAACACACACACACACGGACCTTCTTCTAAAACTGTTTTTTTTAAAACATGTCTCAAAACATATATTTACGATGAAATCTCGGTATAAAAATTGCACTTATGTACTAGAGAAAGTTAAAGGACCTACATTTGTAAAATCCAAATATTTTATGTGTATACTTACTTTTTCTCGCATGTTTATTATTGACTAGCAAAACTTACTGATCGACTTCACACTGTCGTACCAAGCGATGTGGTGCAGCGGTAACTTGAGAAATTCCCATTTGGGAGACACGTGTTCTTTCCCGGGTGACTACCCATTTTTCTTGATTTGCTCGGCTTCGGTAGTTGAATACTCGTATGGTTTCTATCTACCAATATTTCCTTTCCATACCGTTTTCTTTTCATCTTTCAGGCATAGGCCGCGCCGTGGCCGAGTAGTTAGACCACTCACTTCTCATCGAGGCGGCCCGGGTTCGATCACAAGTGACCACATGGGATTTGTGATACACAAAGCATCGCAGGACGGGTTTTCTCCGGATTCTCCGGTTTCCCCCGCCATCACATTCCATCTTTGCTCCATCTTCATTATATGTATGATCAATATTATTGCCTGCAGTGTCGTTGTAATAAACGTGGGCGTTAAACATTAAAAAAAAACATCTTTTCCGCTGTGCTCTTTGGTTAGTGATCATGGTGGTACTGTCAGATGCAAGCTCAATGGAAAGAATACTCCCCAGGGACTAGAGGGCTGCCAGATTAACATAGCTTGATTGCCCTCTCTGGCGGCTCCAGAGGTGAGACGGATTATCGGGCATGGGAATATTAGGGACTTCTGCGCGTCCATGTAGTCTATTTGCTTGAGGCCTGTAGCCTCTTATTGTTACCTCGTTTCTTACCTTCTTCTTAGGGAGTGTTAGTCACAATAATTCAGCTTAAGTGGTAGTGCGCAAGAGTGCTCTCCATGATCTACTCATTACACTAAATTGTTATGTACTTACTTGAATCTGCTTAGTTCACGATTCATCTTAGGAATTGTGTAAAAAATGTTTAATACACGATTGAACATTTTACTTTCTCTATCACGTGTGTGAAATGTATATAGTAGACATAGAAAGTATTGTATGCCACCCAAAAATTGGATTCCGTGATTTCATGAGAAATACATGCTTTGAGTACCCCTTAATCCCCCCTAAAAATCATTTTAAAAATAAAAGTCCATGTGTCTGTATGTAGACACATACATACCTTTATTGATGTAAAATTGTACAAGTTATTGCACAGACACCTACTGCATGGGTCGCTGTCTGTGCATGCATATTTCAGACACAAATGACAAAAAGAAACAAAAAGAAGGTAAAGAAAAAAGAGAAAAATATAGAGATAAATTGCTTCCGACGAACTGAAGAAATTTGATCTGGCTTTGCACATTTTAGCCAAAAATTTTTCCATGTATTACCAGTTCTCTGGTCAGCCAGCAGATCCCAACATGCCAATCTCCTTCTAATGTAACTTAAACATTTTTCTTTTAGTTTAATTGTTTGCTCGTTCTCCCCCTGTGCGCATTCCTTCAAACTATGTAGCCAGTCCATATCTAAACTACAGAATGGGCAGATTTTCCAATTTCTCAGCCTAAACATGTCATTCCTAACCTATCTTTTCTATCTAAGTGAAGTACATATGTATCCTTATCCCAATTTAATTTTATTTCGTTGCTAGAGCTAGAGAGGGTTTAATTTTACAATTCGATTCAATTTTGATTGGTTGATGTCTTTCTATCTTCTTTTAACGCCTTTCCATATATTTTGACAGTTGTTTCCCGCTTTTCAGACACACAATACATTTTTAAAGCCATTGTTTTCCTTTTTTTATGTTTATCAACATACCCAAATGTTAATAATATTCTTCCAACCTAATACCTATCTGTATGCCTTCTACGTCATTGTCAGCCGCATATAAAAGTGGAACTGTAGGACATTCATTACCTCTACTATAAATGAGCTGATATGTTGTCTATGAGTAAATTGAACAACAGGGACGATAAAATACATTCTTGACGAACTCCTCTCTAGTCCAATTTACATTCGGTTATTGCATTTTGGTCTACTTTAATACTGGAATTTCACTATCGTAAATCTGCATTAGAACTCTCATCGTTTTACAGTCCTTTGTGGTGAAGTTTCGCCCAAAGAGAATCCCGCTGCAGGTTGTCAGCAGCCATTTTAAAATCAACAAGAGCACAAATAGATTTACCCCTCTCTTTATTCAAATTTAAATAAATTACTGTTTTTAATTTCGAAAATATTGTCTGCAGTAGAAAACCATTCGCTGAATCCTGTCTGAAACTTAAAAAAATCTTATGTGTACCATTCATATGCCTTTCTTATATCCCTGCAACAAATTATTCTTAAAAAAGCTTATACTTCTATTTACTTTATGCTAATCAGAAAAAAATTAGCAGAAATAGTCTTATTACTTGCTTCCTGTAAGTAGAAATGAAATAAGGGACTACCATAGGTTAAAGTAATAGTCAAAAACTGGTTGCTATGTCAATAAAGTTCCTTTGTTTATATGGATCGGAGTTGACAAATTCCTGCATGAGAAAAATATACATTTTTCATAGCAGAAACCAAAAATAAGGCATGTCTCAAAAACGACAAACTCCACGAAAAAAGCGTATATGACATAAATTGTCTTTTAACGTGCTCTACATTTTTTGTGTAGTAAGTTTTTGTCCATCTCTTACGGTTTAGCAGTTATTCAAGATTCTATAAAATTCATCCAGAATAAAATACTCTTCAGAGGCTATTCCTAGAAAATTCAAGGTATGCATTTTATTTGTCAGGTAAATATGTTTAATATACGAAATTTTAATAAAAATCGTTAGAGCCATTTTTGAGAAAATCAAAATTTTCGAAAAAAGTTCCATGTAAAAGGTAGTTGGGGGTGGGGACATTTTCTCAAAATCTTCGTTTAGCATCCCTAGAAGATACTAAACTTAAATACTAAGTTTGGTATTTTACCGACTTTTCGTTTTGAGTTCACAGACACACGGACCTTTTTGTGAAAATGTTTTTTTTTTGGTTACTGGGGACCTTAAAACATATATTTCCGGTGAAATCTCGGTTTCGAATTTTTGGGTGGAGTGCAATACCTTCTCATAGTGTGTATAGAGAAAGTAATATCAAACAAATCCAGCGCCTTAACCAATCATAGTTTTGTAATAAACCTTAACTAATATACATAGCAGTGCTATTCCTTTGTAGTTTTCTGGTTGCCGATTGTACTTGAATATTGACTCAATAATTGCAGTTGCCGAAGCTTCCCAATACTTCTCTGAGTTAAATAACTTTTTAAAAGCCACCCGCAGGAGTTCTACAATTTCAGGAGCTTCTAAGAAACATTTAATAAGCTCTCCCTGAATTTCTTCTGTTCCTCGTGCTTTACGATTCTTTCAACTGTTTATTGCTTCAACAATTTCCCCGGCAGTTATTTCCCAATCTAAATTCGGTACTCTAGGATTTAAACATGGTTCAGCGAAAGACAGTCAAGATCCTTTCCACTCTTACCCGCCTACTTCGGCGTAAATAGCATTAAAATATGCTAGGCATATTCCCGGTTTGATATGAACGTTTTCCTGCCTTCGTATTTTAATGTTCTTAACAACTTTCCACATGTTAACGGATCTCTCCGTTCTGTCGCTATTCTTAAATCCGCCGCCATTTTGTTTTGCCATTCAACCTTCACACTTAATGATATATCTTTATATTGCTTTCTAATTTACCTATACGAAATAACCTTTTCATCAGTACTCTCTTTTCTAAAATCCTTAAGTGCAATTTCAACTATTATTCCCCGATTCTTTATATTTGCCAATGTACCAACCTGATGCATTCGAAAGTTCTTGATATTATGCATACTCATGTTTCTACCAGCTCTTTACGTTCGATCACGTAAAACGTCAAGAAATTCCTCGTATCGCTCTTGGTTCCATCGATACCTTAGCATAGGTAGTAAAACTATGTTATCATTAGCGCGCCTGGATAGTGTGGTGGTAGCGTGTCTGCCTCGCATTCAACAGGTCGTGTGTTCGAATCTCGCTTAGGGTGACTTAGGATAAGATTTTTTTCAGGGGTTTCCCTTATCCTGAGAAGACGAATGTCGAGTAAGCTCTATGGATCCCGATATCACCAATTTCATTCATCATCCGATATGACCAACTAGGTTTAAGAACGTTAAGCTATAAAAAAAAAAAATATTTCCCCTATATTTCTGTGTGTACATGTCTCTGTGTGTGTGTCTATGGACAGCATAACTCAAAAATGAAAAGGTGGTTAACTACCAAACTTGGTATTTAAATTCAGCGTCTTTAAAAAATGCGAGACAAAGATTTTTTGGAAAATCCCCCTCCCCCAATTACCGTTTACATGGAACATGTTTCAACAATTTTGATTTTATATTGATTTTTATGGCGCTAACTATATTGATTAAGAAGCACATGCTTAAGACGTTTTTATTACAAACAAAATTAATATATTGAATTTGCTGGGAATAGTGTCTGAAGACCTCTTCATTCTGGATGCATTTTGTAAAACTGGTAAACCGTAAGAATTAGATATAATTCTCGTAAAAACTTAATTTATGTCATATACATACGAGATATTTCTTGTTATTTGTTACAATTTTAACGCGAGGCTATTCTTAGACTCATATCTACTGCCTTGGAAAGAGAACTGAATTTCAATGACAATCGCATAGCGACAGCTTTTAAAAGATTTGTCCAGTGAATTGTCTTATTTCCTTTCTACTTAATAGGAACTAAGTAACAAGACAATCCTGATAAACATTATATGGATAAAAATATAATCTTCTGCAAGGTAGCTTGTTTGCAGCATAGATAGAGGAAGTTACTTAAATAGAACACATCAGGGTTTTACAGGATATAGCGCATGCCTTCTACTGATTTACGTTATAAAATAATTTTGTTTATTAAGAATGAGTTAATTTCTTAGTAATCACATTTGGGAGATCCCGGGTTGGATCCCTGGCAACCGCCCACTCTGATTTTTCGTGATTTCCACAAGTCGGTAGTCGAATCCTGGGATGTTTCTTCTTCCCTCGCTTTTGTGTCACTCTTTTCATGAAACCTCATCGAGAATGATTGTGGTATTAAATTAGTAATTATGTAACAAGGAAGTACAGGAAAATTGACAAATAATTGCAATAAATAATCACACATTAAAATCGGGACATAATGTAAAAACAAAGTACACATTCCAAGAATACTACTATGTGGGTATCATTAACAAGGAAAGTGTTAGGAAGTCAGAATCACGAGGTTAATTAGATATATCTGTGAACAAGGTAGCGCCAGTTTAGTTCATATGACTAGTACGCTCAGAAATTCGAAGCACGCATGTTAGGACACGTGGACCAATTTCTGGGAGTTATACAGGAGAAGAATACTTATAATTAGTCCGTCAAATAGTAAAATTTTGTGTCATATGCTAATATCTAAGTGTAATAGTTAGCAAAGTACAGCTTGGAAACGTTGGGTGCAGTCAAGAAGTAGGCGGGACTTAGTTCGTCTTACAGTAGGTTTTTGGTACAACGCAGAACGCATTACCCAATTAGCGATTATTGTGAGGATATTCCCGTATAGTAGTTTAGCTAATCACGTTTGCTTGAGGTTGATACTTTACAACGGAAATAAATTTTGCCTCCAAAGTAAAGTTCTTAATACTTTGGAATTTAACAGATTTAATATGACACAGTTATAATTCCTCGGTTTAGGTTCAGTAACAGGATTATTCATCTCAAAACTATCGGCAACCTGTTCCAAACAGATCAATTAATTATTAACATCTATTAAACATGCTCAGTAAATGTAATTGGTGATGTCCACTCGCGCATCCACGCACATCTGAGAGAAGGATCTCAACTATTGGAGCAGTTAGCTGGTAGTAGAGGAGAAGACCTCGTCTTATGATTCCTTCATTGCAATTTGTTTCAAGGTTGTAAGGCGAGTTTCGGCTGGGCGGTGAATGAACGCTTTGTAGAGGTTTATTCTCCGGCGTCGGTTGAGACCATCCAGTCGGGACCAGCCTCCGAAGTGAGCTCCAACAGAGGGCATTAGGGAATGAAGTCGAACGTCATCGGATGCGCTCGAACAGGAAACATTACAGACTCCTTCAGGAGCTAGTCTCTTCGAGTATCTCTGCCAACTCTCCCTTCCAGGGGTCATGTTAGAAACACAATGGGCCACATTGTCAATACGCAGTGCTATACCCCAGATGCGGGGGCGCCTTTTTAAATATATACCTACGCTTTATAATTTAAAACTTAATTTATCTTTTTAATATTTTCGGAGAATACGGGTCACTTATATCAGAAAATACAATTCAGAGAAATTAAAAGAAAAAAACCTGATGTGTTCCATTCACATAACTTTCTCTAGCTGTTCCAAATACAAACTACTCTTACAAGAGATTACTCTTTTAAAAGAGTAATTATCTAATCGAAAGAATTGGTCTTATTACTTGCTTCATTGTAAGTAGAAAGGAAAATAAGGGAATATATTATGCTAAAGTGATAGTCAAATCTTTTAAATGCTGTTCGCTATGTGAAACAATTGAAGTTTGGTTCGCTTTGCGTAGTTCCGTTTTAGAAAAGATAGGCAGTTTAAAACTGAAACCAATAACAAGAAATATCACATAAATGGTCAACTGTACAAAAAGCGTAAATGACATACATTACATGTTTTAACGAGATCTACATATTTTGTGTATTACATTTTTGTCCATCTCTTACGCTCTAACCTTTATGCAACATTCTCAAAACTCGTGCAGAATAAGGAGGTCTTCAGAGGCTATTCCGAAAAAATTCAAAATATAAATTTTATTTATATTTATTTTGTACAAATAACATCAATATTCGGTATTCTAATCAAAATCGTTAGCCATATTTGGGAAAAACAAAAATTTCAAAAATGTTTTCATTTAAGGGATAGTTTGTGGTGGGTATTTTTTGAAGACCTTCACTTCGCATCCTTGGTGGATACTAAACATAAATACCAAGTCTAGTATTTAACGGTCTTAAAAAGATTTTTGGACTCTTGGGACACCAAAACATATATTTTACGATGAAGTTCAACATCATTTTTTGGATGGAAAACAATACCTTCTCTAGTTACTATGTACATTCTATGTACACACGTGCTAGAAAAACTAAAAAACTGTTCAAAGCAAAATGTAGAAAACAAATTAGCATATATATATTAGCATGAATAGGTATATGAAAAAGAAATAGGGCCGCGCCGTGGCCGAGTGGTTAGACCACTCGACTCTCACCTAGACGGTCGGGGTTCGATCCCAAGCGACCGCATGTGAGATTTGTGGTGGACAAAACGGCGCTGGGGCGGGTTTTCTCCGGGTACTCCGGTTTCCCCCGCCATCGCATTCCACCGGTGCTCCATCATCATTCATGTATCATCAGTGTCACCGCCTGCGGTGCCATTAGTAGTTAAAGCGGGCGTTAAACACTACCAAAAAAAAAAAAAAAAAAAAGAAAAAGAAATACAGAAACCATAATATTTGAGTATACTAGAATACCAAACTTAACGGTGGTGCCAGTTTCCAAAGCAAACCTTCCTAATACGCCGCTTAGTAAGACACCACAAGTATGATCTAAGTAGCTTTGAATAAATTGTTGAAAGTTGGTCCCCAGACTCAAAGGGAGTTCTTTAAAGCAATAATATTGACAATAAGACAGGATCGGTGTTTTAAGAACAGTTTGAAACCGGGACCTGGATTAAGAAGACCACATTTTGAAAAGGCATGGAAAATCAGGTGCCAGTCAATGATGCCTCAAAGAATCTGATGTGTTCCATTCACATGACTCTCTTTTAAATCTCTGCAACAAATTATTGTTAAAAAGCTTATGCTTCTATTTACTTCATGCTAATCGAGAAAACATTAACAGAAAGAGTCTTATTACTTGCTTCCTTGTAAGCAGAAGCGAAATAAGGGAGTACCGTAGGTTAAAGTGATAGTAAAAAACTGGTTGCTATATGGCTGATGTTCCTTTATTTGTATGGGCGGGAGTTGACAAATTCACGTATGAGAAAAGTAAGCTTTTCAAAGCTGAAAACAAAAACAGGGGATATCTCAAAACCAAGTAACTCCACGAAAAAAATGTATATAGCATAAATTGTGTGTTTTAATATGCTCAACATTTTTTGTGTGGTAAGTTTTTGACCATCTCTTACGGTTTAGCAGTTATGGAAAATTCCGTAAAATTGATCCAGAACAAAATAGTCTTCAGAGACTACTCCCAGAAAAATCAAGATATATATTTTATTTGTGAGGTAAATATCTTTAATATACGACATTTTAATCAAAGTTGTTAGAGCCATTTTTGAGTAAATAAAATGTTCGAAAAAAGTTCCATGTAGAGAGTAGTTGGGGATGGGGGGATTTTCTTGAAAATCTTCGTTGGAAGATACCAAACTTAAATACCAAGTTTGGTATTTAACGGTCTTTTCGTTTTTGAGATATGCTGTCCACAGTCACACAGACACACACACACGGACCTTTTTCCAAAAATGCTTTTTTTTTTTTTTGAATTCAAGGGGACACAAAGCATGTGTTTACAGTGGAATGCAATACCTTCTATATACACTATGTAAATAGTACCTGTAGAGAAAGTAAAAATAAAATGAGGTATTGCAAGAAAATATAAACTAAAAATTTCATTATCTCAAGGAAAACATTTTTATGTAAATGAATCCTCGTCAGCTGGTCTGTAACCCAAGTTTAAATATCTGCCGTCTCTTGTTTCTGACGTAATTGCTTTTCTTATGCATTAGAAGACAATGAAGACAAAAGAAAAATAATTAATGGAATCTGGTGGAACAGACGCAGGAGGAAGGGTTTTTACTTTCTCTGCTACATATAGTTAGTACCTCCATGTCAAAGTTTTACCGTAAAATGTTATTAGCCGCCCCCTGAGTAAAAACAAGAGCGCGTTTATACAAAGGTACGTCAAATATGGTATTTAATAGAATTTTATTTTTTGAGTTATGCTATTACAGGCACTCGGACACTCAAAGACGTTCACATAATTTTCACTACCTATTCTGCAAAAAATCATGTAATCAAGATAAATATTAGCTAAAGCGACAACTAGAGTTTTTAAATGTGATGATAGTGAAATTCCAGTCCCTTTGCATGGCCAGAGTAAAAAGAAAAGAAAAACTAATCATGACGTTCCGTTTAGAAAAAGTATGATTATTTTAATTAGTTTGTACAGGGAATATCTTGGAAATGCTTAACTCTACCAAAATAAAAAATCTCTCACGAAAATTGTGTTTTTTTTTTTCGAGATCTACATTTTTTGTGTAATAAGATTCTATCTACTTCTTACGGTTTTCCGGTTATTTAAAAGTCCTCCAGAATCAAGTGGCTTTAAAGCCTATTTCCCACCAATTCTAGACATGCATACATTTTATTTGCCAAGTAAATATCTTTAATATTTTAATCAAATTCATTGTCTTTTTGAGAAAATCGAAAATTTCAACAAACGTTCCATGTAAAAGGTATTTGGGGTGGGAGATCTTCCTGAAAATCTTCATGGCATCTTTAGAAGAAACTTAAGTTAAATACCAATTTAAATTTTGTACTTAACTGACTTTTCATTTTTGATTACCTTTTTAAACGACAACAGACACAGTCAAACACACACTCAGTGGAATTTTTTATACTTCTCTAGCTCTATTTTCTTACAAAAGTTTAGTCTTTTTTACTTTCTCTTTACGTAATATTTACATAGTGTATAGAGAAGGTATTATAATGAACCCAAAAATTCGATCTCGAGTTTTCACTGAAAATGCATGTTTTGGGAACCCATGATTAAAAAAAAACAGTTTTAGAAAAATGTCTTTGTGTGTGTCTGTGTGTGTGTCTGTATCTGTGGGCAGCATAGATATTTCTTATTATTGGTTTTAGCTTTGAAAAAGTTACACTTTTCTCTTGTGCATACCAACAAAGGAACTTCAGTCACTAGCAACCAGCTTTTGACTATCACTTTAAAATATTGTACTCCCTTATTTCGCTTCTACTTACAAGAAAGCAGTAATAACACTATTTCTGCTAATTTTTTCTCGAATAGCCTAAAGTAAATAGAAGCATAAGTTTTTTAATAATATTTTCTTGCAGAGATGTAGAAAAAGTCATGCGAATGAAACACATCAGATTTTTATAATTCATGCTAATTAAAAATAAACATTACCAGAGATTATTACCTAATTATTTGTAAGAAGAAGGGGAATAAGGGAATACACTACTACACTAAAGCGATAGTAAAGTATTTTAAAATCTATCGCTATGTGAAACAATTAACGTTTGGTTCTCTTTGCTTGTTAGAAGTAAAACAAAGTATTTGAAACGAATGGCATACCATTTGAGAAACGATTAAGTAGTTTGAAACTAATAACCAGAAATATCTTGGAAACGGTTAACTGTGTGTTATAAATTGTGTGTCTTATCGAGAACTATATTTTTGTGTAGAAAATTTTTGTCTATCTCTTACTGTTTACCGTGATACAAAAGGCACACACAAGCACCTTTTCTAAAAAAAATATATTCAGGGGATCTCAAATTTTTCCGGTGAAATCTCGACATCGAATTTTTGGGTGGAATACAATACCTTCTATTCCTAGTTATTTGCATAGTACTTGTAGAGAAATTAATATGTTTTTATTCACCTTGTCTCGGTGTTATATTTACTTTCATGTTTACATTTATCGCCTGTTTACAGAAATATAATAATGTAAAGTTAGAAAATTGAAGGCACCTCGGATGCAAGCAAACTCTAATAGCGGTACATAGCTGATGGATATTTCGATTACAGATCGCTTCTATTTTCCAGTTAATAAAAAGCGAGCAATGTAAAGTCTTGACCGAACAGGCATGGGGTAAACACTGTATTGCTTCGCGTGTACACATTGCATAGAGATTCGATACCTAACTATGGAGTTAATTGAAAGGGCAGCAAATTAGTAGTGATGTGTGCTATTTTAAATTAGATTTTGTAAACAAGTATTCAATACAGTCAAACAAGAAAGCACTCCTACAAGCGCTATTATATAACGCTTATAGAGTAGATGAAAATTGGTCAAAATGTTTAAAAAAATACAGTTGTTTTACTTTCTCTAGCACGTGCGTACAATGTACAAGTAGCTAAGGAAGGTGTTGTATTCAACACAAAAATTAGAGTTCAAGACTTCACAGTAAATATGTTTTGAGGCCCCCTGAATTCAAATAAATTATTTTTACAAAAAGGCACAGCTCAGTTCATAAACGAAAAAACCGATGAATACCAAAATTGGTATTTCAGTTTAGTATCTTCCAAGGAAGTGACACAAAGATTTTCAATAAAATCGTCCAAACTTTTGTGTTTTTAAAAACGGCTCTAATAATTTGGATTAAATTACTACATTAAAGATATTTAAATGACAAATAAAATGTATATCTAGACTTTTCTGGGAGTAGTCTCTGAACTGGACGGATTTTGCATAACTTCTAACCCGTAAGGGATAGACAAAAACTAACTACACAAGAAGTATAGATCTCATTAATATACAATTGATATCTAATACATTTTTGTAGAGCTAATCGTTTCGAAATATTCCTTGTTATTGATTTCAATTTTAAACTACTTAAACTTTTCTGAAACTGGAAGTGTTCTTTTGTTTCATTTTTTTTACTCTTGGTCATGCAAAGAGAATTGAACTTCAATTGTGCTCATAGTGATCTGATTTTAAAAGATTTTAATAATGCTTTAGTCCAGTGTGTACGCTTATTTCACTTCTAATTAGAAGTAAGCAAGTAATAAGTTTCTGTTAATATCAATAGAATGTTGTAAATAAAGGAATAATATTTTGTAAAAGTAGTTTGTTTACAGAACAGATGGATAAAATCATATGGATGGGATCGGATTTTTTTCTTATTAGATTCATACCAGTCGATTATTCGCAGACATATAAAAACGATTTTTTTATTTTATAGGTATATTATTAAAAATGAATCACTTGCTATCATAATCTATATTTGGTGACTATTACTGATAATTATAAACAATCTTACACGATATTCGAAATTTACCTGCTCTCCAATAGATTGAGTCTTTGTTTTAAACCATCCTCCTCAAAAACTGAATTGCACGCGTTCAAAATGTTCACACGATTCAATGTACACCTAACTTTTTTTCCAAATTTGAAGCAAAATACCCAAAATTATAAATATGGAAATATTAAGATTGATTTTTCTTTGTGTGTTAACATTGGATCTATACTAATTAGAATATCTAATGAGTAAAATAATGAAAAATATAGATTCTACGTTTAAGTTTTTTCTCAAGACCTAAAACATAATTTTAAAAATCTTTCTTAAATTTTCGTTACAATCAAAATTTATGCCTTAATTAGTACAGTTTTATTTTATAATTATATGTAAAATCTTTGTTTAGCATTGAAATAATTAAGAACTAATAACTTTTTTGCAGAGAAAATAATCTCTAAAATGGGACGCAAAATGTTGCTTGTGTATAGCCGTACATTCGAACACTTGTCAGAAGATTAACTCTGAAAAATTATGGTGAAAAGCATCGACTGTAACTCAAAATCAAATATTTATGGGCATTAAAGATTGTTCAATATGTTGTTTGTTGCATCTGAAATCATTAGTTTTATAAAATACTGCAGTTCTAAAATTCTTCACTTAAATTTATGCATGTGTCAGGTTAAAACTCCACTTTATTGCTGATATATAGCAAATGTTCAAGGAAAAATTTCTTGCATTTCTCAAACTTGAGCCGATTTGTCTGTATAGTGTTTTTGGGCACCCCATTTCTACAAATGAAGCTCTAGTTATAATACTTCAGAAAACGAATTCCCAGCACTTCGGTGTCCCCTTCAAAAATTGTAGCAATATTAACTAAACATTAGTAAACTAATTATCTTAAATTTCTCTTTACACATTTCAACAAGTAACAATTAATACTCATTGTTTTCGGCATAGATGTGCTTCTTTTAGCTCCACTGAATTCGAGTTATATTTTCACAAAGTTTATACTTTTTACAGTCCAGAGTTTATAATATGTATTTGAGAACTTGATATAATTTAAATTCGCAGGTTTCTGCAGCCGTTGTCAAATATATTGGTAGCTGATTGCGGTATTTGGCTCATGTTTACGCCGACGTTTTGCGCCGGCGGCACAGCAAGAGAAACCGGCGGTGCCCAGAGAAGAACTTCAACATAAGTTGCGCGAAACGTCGGCGTAAGCATGAACTAAAAGACAACGCGGCCAATACCGGAAGCAGCTACCGATATATTTGAAATAATTTATATTGTTTGCTGCTCTCCAAAATTAACTGCAAAACAAGTGTCATGTCGAGTATTGCTGCACCGGTGTTCGATACCCGCTTGTGTGATTTGGCGTGAGATATGCTGTATATGTAACTGTGAGCTTTCAAATGTTAAGCCACATTCACAAGCGCAGACGTATCGCAGCATAAACACAAGCGCGAAGGAGGCCATTCACAATGTATTTGTAAGCGTAACGCAAGGAGTTGCCACGGATTACTAGATCTGTAAATTGCGTGCATGTTTATTAAAAAATACTGCAAATAATCCAAGCAAAGAAAGAGCAGAAAGTGATAAAGCTGCACATTTAATGAATTGTGAACTATCTCTTTGCGCCTTACGATTTATGACAGCCAAGAAATCTAGATGCAGATTGTGGGTAGATCCATTAATCAAAGGAGGACTCGTAAGGAGACTGCCCTAACCTCTTGAGAGAAATGAGAGATGGCGCGGCACGGCCAAATAGAAGAACATGCACATACAGTAGACCCTGTAAAATCTCGCATTCCGATCGTCTATTGTTGAACAATAGGCAACGCATAGAGGAAGAAATTCAGAATTCTTTCACTGTGTACGCAACTCTTACGTCGCATTGCATTACGTAGCGTGTTGCGTGTGTCTGGTCAGGACTCGGCGCTGTATCCCCTGTTTACATGTCCACCCTAAATTTACTGTATGCTTACTGGTTTTACTGTTCCTTTACACAAACATATATACATTGCACAAACATATAACACCCATGCCCAAGGAGGGACTCGAACCCACGATCCCCTGCCTGCTTTTGTGCTTAATTCTCACTGTGAATGGGGCAATACATAACTTGCATTACATTATATTGCTATAGTTGTATCAATCAATAGCATCCTAACATTTCAACACGAGGGTTTTTGTCTTTGCGTGTTTTTGCAATGCACAATTTTTCTAAATAAATTCAAATAACCTACCCTCTGGTTTTTCTGAAGGGAGACATTCCTCTTTAAAAGTAGGTGTGTTGATATCCCAAAATTACATATCTAAGTTCCTTGATAATTGACAGCGAGATTGATTAGCATTCAATTAAAATGTTACCTCGCAAGCTAAAACTTGCGAGCAAGTGTAGCACTATGGATCAGGGAGAAGCCACGATGGTGATCAGCCGAATGCTGGTATGAAAGTGAGGAAGTGGATGGTAGAAAATGACAGTAAAACAGATGAAAGGAAAGATAATTACGGAGAAATTGTGCAATTTGTGGAACAATGCCGTGGGAAGCCGGAGTACCCTGAGAAAATCCACACAGGCACCGCTTCGTCCACCACAAATAACACACATATAGTATATTAATATCAGAATTGCCTTCTAATATCATCTCATGAATATAAAACCCAAAATATTGCTGGTAAAAGAGAAAATAAATCCTCTTAATAGATTTACAATCTATCACCTATCTCCCTCAGCCATTTCACCTCTTGCAACGATGATTATTCTCAGCTAAACATGAAGACATTGGGTTCCCTGAGAGCGAACCCGGGACGTCTAGATGAGAGGCGCACGGTTTAATCACTCGGTCACGGCGCCACCTGCCTAAATAAAATTGAGTTTTATTTATGGACGCTCTTTATCTGCTGTGGTTCACAGCGTCCCATTCTATAGTAGGCGTGAAAGGCCGCTTAATTATGCTCAGAGGCTTCTTTTAGCAGGCTTGAGGTTCTTTCACGTACCGTAAATCTACGACACGGGACCAATGGCTTTACTTCCCTTCCGAAGGAAACCATGCTAATGATTTTTACGCCAGAAAAAATCCAGCGCCCTCTGCCGAAGTTAGCATGGTAATCATTACACCACGGAGGATGACGCCCCCTTCCTAAATAACTCACTATGAAAATTTGATGCATTACTCACGAAAAACAGTTTGTGGAAATTTTGACTAGGCCGGAAGTTGTAAAATACATCCAACCGCAGCTGACGAGACAGACAGACAGATTGCGGCACGAATCAGTGTTACGCAGTAATGGTAATCTTAAACATGGCTAACATTGAATAGCTTCATGATTTAACTGCATCATTTTTACAAGTTTAACAACAAATTTTACTTTCTCTATACGTACGATGTACATAGTGTATAGAGAAGGTATTGCACTCCACCCAAAAATTCGATACCGAGATATCATCGGAAATATAAGTTTTAGGGTCCCCTTTAACTAAAAAAAGCATTTTCGGAAAAAGGTATGTGTGTGTGTCCATGGGCCTGTTAACACGATAACTCAAAAACGAAAAGTCGGTAAAATACTAAAGTTGGTATTTAAGTTTAATATCTTCCAGGGATGCGACACGAAGATTTTGAGAAATATCCCCCCACCCCCAACTACCCTTTAAATGTTACTTTTTTGAAAATTTTGATTTTTTAAAAAATGACTAACGATTTTGATCAAAATATCGCATATTAAAGCTATTTATCTGACAAATAAAATGTATATTTCGCTGGGAATAGCCTCTGAAGAGTACTTTATTCTGGATGAATTTTACGGAATTTTGAATAACTGCTAAACAGTAAGAGCTGGACAAAAACTTACTACACGAAAAATGTAGAGCACGTTAAAGCACACAATTTATGTTATATACATTTTTTTCGTGGAGTTCATCGTTTTTGAGACACTCCTTGGTTTTGGTTTCTGCTTTGAAAAACTTATAGTTTTCTCATATAAGAATTTGTCAACTCCTATCCATAAAAACAAAAGAACTTCAGTCACATAGCAATCAGCTTTTGACTATCACCTTAACCTATGGTAGTCCCTTATTTCGCTTCTACTTACAAGGAAGCAAGTAATTAGACTATTTAGATGTACAGAAAGTCATGTGAATGTAACACTTCAGTTGTGTCTGTTATTTCTGTCTGCCTGCTTATTGCCTAATACATTTATATACAGTTTACTACCTGGCAAGTTAAAGAGGAGGCTCCATTAGACGATGAACAACTTCGAAATCGTTCTGCCACTCATAGATAAAGTGGTTCATTGTATTCTAGTAGAAATTCAAAATTTATCAAACTGTTACAGAATGTGAGCGAGATTGTCCTATCCATATAAATGAACGATGTTCAGGTCTCTTTTGCTTTTATCATTTTAACATAGGATATTTGGTTTGAGTAAAATGCTTTTCCAACTTCAGTACAAAGTAGAGGAAGTGAAAACAAAGCTAAAATTGTATATGTGATAGCAACCAACAGTTTCAAAGAAAACATGTTTCTCAGCTATAGCATGTTTTAGGGTATTTTTAATTAAACACCCCATTTTTGCATTTCACTATCATTCCGTATACCTTTTCTGGAAAAAAAAATCTTGTGTGTTCTATTTATATTACTTTCTCTAGCTGTTACACAAACAACCTTCCTTTCAAAAGATTATTCTTTTATTTAAGACGTGCTAATAAAGGTGAATATTAGACAAACTGTGTGATTACTTGCCTTCTTGTGAGTAAAAGAAACTTAAGACTACTAGACTAAATCGATAGTAATATCTTTTAAAAGCTGGTCTTTTGTGAAACAACTGAAATTCGGTTCGCTTTGCTTGGCCTTGGCCTGCAATAAAACGAGAGAGAGACGAAACGAAACATCATTTCCTGTTTTAGAAAAGTTTAAGTCGTTTAAAATTGAAACTAATAATAAGAAATATCTCAGAAAGCGATCGATTCTACATAAAAATGACTATAACATAAGTTTTGTGTTTCAACCAGATCTAAATTTTTAGTACGTTTTTGTCTATCTCTTACGGTTTAACTTTTATGAAAAATTCTGCAAAAGCTATTCAGAATAAAGAGGTCTTCAGAGGTTATTCCCAGAAATTTCAAAACATACATTTTATGTGTGATATAAATATCTTTAATATAATGGTTGTGTCATTTTTGAGAAAAACAACATTATCACAAATTTTTCCATGCAAAGGGTAATTTCTTTAAAATCTTCGTGTTGCATCCTTGGAAGATACTATAGATAAATACCAGGTTTGATATTTAACGGTCCTTTCATTTTTGAGCTGTGCTGTCCACAGACACATTCCAAACAAGCCTTTTTCGGACTTAACGGATCATTCGACATCGAATTTTTGGGTGGATTATAATACTTTCTATACCCATTATGTGCACTGTAATACGGGCTAGAGAAAGTAATAATAATGCAGTATTGTGACACTTATTCTTCACTACGCTCTAATTTACTTAAAACCATAGCTTACAGAAAATTGTGTCCTGAAATTCAAGCAGAATATAGCTAAATGTTAATAGCTCCCAGAAAAATAGCGCACTCTAGTTCACACAGAAGGTAATTAAAATCTTGAAGGTTGTATAAATATGGGATGAGATTAATATTGGTCACAGTCCAGATATGCAAGATGCGATGATAGGCGAGGGGTTAAAGCTTTACACACCATTAGAGAGAGCTACGATGTCATGTACTAGCCCCTCCAGTTTAGGCAACACAACACGCATGAAGCCCCGGCCTCATACATAAACAAGGATCCTCCTGCACGTACAAGGGATGTCCAACTCGATGGTCATCTGCTAGCCTTATATTTTTGAATTGGTTACGTATTATGTACATGTGTGTAGAAAAGCTATTGCACTGCACTCAAAAATTAAACACCGAGATTTCACCGGAAATACATTTTTTGGGACCCCATGAATCCAAAAATAAAAAAAAAATTATAAAAAGTCCGCATGAGTCTATGGGCAGCTTAACTCAAAAACGAAAAGACTGATTAATACCAAACTTGAAAGTTAAGTTCAGTTTCTCCCAAGGATGGGACACGAAGATTTTCAAGAAAATCCACTCACCCAAAACTACCCCTTATGTAGAACTTTTTTCGAAAATTTGGATTCTTTCAAATTTGGCTCTAACGATTTTGATTAGAATACCTTATGTATAAGATATTTTTATGACAAACTAAATACATATCTGGAATGTTCTGGAAATAGCTTTGGAAGACCTCTTTATTCTGGATGACTTTTATAAAACGGGTAAACCGTAAGAGATACACAAAAACTGTATATATCATTAAAACACAATTTATGTTATATGTATATATTTTTACTTTCTCTACATGCACTATGTACATAGTGTATAGAGAAGGTACTGCATTCTACCCAAAAAATTCGATACCGAGATTTCACCGGAAATAGATGCTTTGGGTCCCCCTGAATCCAAAAAAAGCATTTTTACAAAAAGGTCCGTGTGTGTGTGTATGCGTGCGTATATGTGTCTGTCTGTGGACAGCATAGCTCAAAAACGAAAACACCGTTGAATACCAAACATGGTATTTAAGTTTGGTTTCGTCCAAGCATGCGACACGAAGATTTTGAAGAAAATCCCCCCATCCCAAACTACCCTTTACATGGAACTTTTTTCGAAAATTTTGGTTTTCTCTAAAATGGCGCTAACGATTTTGATTATAATATCGCATATTAAAGATATTTACCTGACAAATAAAATGTATACTTTGAATATTCTGGGAATAGCCTCGGAAGATTACTTTATTCTGGATGAATTTTGCGAAATTTTGCATAACTGCTAAACCATAAGAGATAGAAAAAATCGTACAATACAACAAATGTAGAACACGTTAGGACTCACAATTTATGTTATACACATTTTTTCGTGGAATATATCGTTTTTGAGTTATTTCTTGTTTTTGGTTTCACATTTAAAGAACTTAAACTTTTCTCATACAGGAATTTGTCAACTCCTGTCCATACAAACAAAGGAACTTCAGTCACATAGCAACCAGCTTTTGAATATCCCTTAAACCTATGGTACTCCCTTATTTCGCCTCTACTTACAAGAAAGCAAGTAATTAAACTATTTCTGCTATTTTTTTCTCGATTAGCATGAAGAAAAGAGAAGCATAAGCTTTCTAACAATAATTTGTTGCAGAGGTGTAGAGAAAGTCATGTGAATAGCACATCAGATTTTTTATAGAGTTATTCATTTTGGAGATATTCCGGATTATTGGTTTCAATTTCAGCCTCTTAAACTTTTCTCGAACGGGAAGCCATCTTTCTTCTCGTTTCTCGTTTGTTTTATCCTGACAAGCAAAGAGATTAGAATTTCAACTGTTTCATTACCGACCGGGTTTTAAAGGATGAGACTGTCGCTTTAGCCTGTGAATTTTCTTATTTCCCTTCTACTTAAATGGAAGCTAGTAATAAGGCTAATTCTGCTTATGTTTACCTTGATTAGCATGATATAGATAACAGATTAATGCTTTGAATAAAAGGCTTGCTTACTGAAAGCAAGAGGACATCTTGTGAATGGAACACATTAGAGATGGTGAGATTTTTGGTGGACAAAGCGGCCTAGGGGCGGTTTTCTCCGGGTTCTCAGTTTTCCCCCGCTATCGCATTCCACCGCATTCTCCATTCCATGCTCCATCAGTGTCATCGCCTGCGGTGCCATATGTAGTAAAAGCGGGCGTTAAACACTATTAAAAATTCTGCTATTGTTTATTAAAATAAAAAAAATGTCGTGTTATTTATGGACGCTCTTTAACTGCTGTGGTTCTCAGCGTTCCATTCTAAATTGGGCGTGAAAGACCGCTTAATTTTGCTCAGTGGCCTCTCAATCAGGCTTGAGGTTCTTTTACGTGCCGTAAGTCTACGACACGGGACCAACGGCTTTACTTCCCTTCCGAAGGAAGCCATGCTAAGGATTTCTACGCCCGAAAAAATCCATCGTCCTCCGCCGGGTTTGAACCCGCGACCTTGGGTATATGAAGTCAGCATGGTAACCATTACACCATGGAGGATCTAATGTTTATTCCGATCATCTTACAAAACATTATTTTTCTATCTAATTCATGTTTATCAAGATAAGCATTAGCAGGAATTGTTTTATTTCTTAGTCCCTTGCAAGTAGAATGTAAATAAGACAATGCACTGTACTAAATCGATATAAAATATTTTAAGCGTTCAAAACCTCCAATGTATCGCTTTCCACCCCGTATGAAGCATTGGTGCATGCCACTATACGATGTAATGAGATGTTTCCTCATCTAGTGTTGTTTTGTTTTTGACCTCGGTGACATCTTTTACTTTGGATGAATCCATCAATATCTGCTGCTAAGGATGATGTTTGGTTCCTTAATAGATGGGCCAAATGATCATCGCGTGTCTACTGCGATGCGAGTTTTAATATAAATAATTAACATAAGGGAAGCTATGTTTGTGAAATGGAAGGTGAAATGTAACATCAAAAAAGTGTTGAGTAAGAAATCACACAGAACATCATAAAACATTCCTTAGGCATCTTTCGAATTAATTTATATGGTTTAAACAAAGCGTAAAATGCATTCTAGTTTAGAAGTCGCTTTACTTTTTAATTATTCTTATAAATTGTTGTAACTTTTAGTGTTATTGCACATTTTTTAAAAATGTTGTCAACATCTATTGCCGTAAATTAATTTAAATAACTATTATAACGTATAGTAAAATAATTTTGCAATACTCTCTTATAGCATATAAGCGGTGTGCACACCCACCAGCATGTTACAAGCGGTGTGCACACCCATTAGCATGTTATAAGGCAGTGTGCACACCCACCAACATGTTATAAGCGGTGTGCACACCCACCAGCATATTATAAGGTAGTATGCACACCCACCAGCATGTTACAAGCGGTGTGCACACCCACCGGGACCTACATATTTATTCAGTATCATTTAGGAGTCAGACTAATAAATAAAAATAGCAAAAAATTACCATTGTGTGCGGTGTGTATTGGATCGGTTTGTGAGGGGTGTATTGAGTAAACAAGAAAATAAATAAAGAAAGGAAAAATACCTTACCTCCCTAAAAAAGTAAAATTTGCTTAAAAATTCGATTCCTAAAAATGTTTCAAACAATTTGGAAAATAAATATTTAGGCAATGATTTAAATAATTTGCAAACGTATTTCTTCCAAACATTTTATTTTTTACAATTTTGTAGAGCAAGTAATTCAATTTGCAGTTCATGTATACCCTCTGTAAATTTTATTAAAATGATACCGCGTTGCGAAGCTGAATTCCATTTATGTCTGCTTACATATAGTGATTTTATACACTATTGTCGAATGTGTGACAGTATGTGTGACACACCAGTATCTCCCATCCTTGACTGGAGTTGAGGGAAGAGACGTTCTGACTTCAGTTACCTTCCAATATGTCTGTTAGAGAAGAAATAACATTTTGCTGCTCCATTCTCTAAACTTTAAAGTGTATTGTATATTGGATTTGTTACAGATGCACGGAGAAATATTCACAAAGAGTGTTGATTAAGTTGCATGAATGGACAAGTGGTGTAAGGAGCAGATACCAACTGTTTGAGCTCCAGATTAGCGTGGTAGTGCAATTTGTCGACCCCTTTGTTGTCTCTGGGATACATTAAGGGTGTTTAACATAGCGTGACACCCGGCGTCCCAACGCTCTGTCATCGTTTTTGTTTATAAACTAGGTTAACACAAAAGTTTGCGGTGGATGGGCAAAGTGGAATGGGGATATTCAAGCAGAACAGTTGACCATTAGCTTACAGTCCATCACAGGCATACACAACTTATATACAACTGTGACATGAACACGTTTACCCCCCACTCACAATAAAGACATAGCGTAATTTAACGCAGCATACGAGCAAGCGTGAAGCAAGACCATTTACCTAACCCAAGAAGTTACATAAATGGCCTCTGCTTTTTCTTCTTTTGCATCGCTGACGTTCTCCTCCACTGTGCTATTCCCTCCCTCTTTTCTTTTCTTCCTCACAACTTCTTCTTTCTCCTCATTCAGCTCTTTCTGCTAATGCTTAGTAATAATATGCTCAATTAAAATTACATTTAAAATTATTTTCCTGTTGTACTGCTCCGCTTGCAACTTCTAACCCAATATTTCTTCTTCTCTGCCTCTAGTTGAAATTCCTTCCGATTTTCTTCGAATAACAGGTTTTATTTATTGACAGGCTTATCCTCGAACTACTACTTCCTCTTCTGATAGTTATTACTAACCTATTCAACTGTTTATCTTAAAATATAATAAATACAATGTCCCCTTAGAGCTTGGTGTTCTTCTTCACTTCTATTGTTATATAAAGTCTTCAG
This sequence comes from Hymenopus coronatus, assembly GCA_030762935.1. Classification (NCBI taxonomy): domain Eukaryota; kingdom Metazoa; phylum Arthropoda; class Insecta; order Mantodea; family Hymenopodidae; genus Hymenopus; species Hymenopus coronatus. Next base: position 83,895,570 of record CM060895.1, read on the forward strand.
ATTTATTCGGTCTTTGCTCGTATGTTCGTGCATGACGTCAATACTAGTCAGCGAGTTTATCATGTATTGCCTCTTGAAGAGAGGTAGCAAACCATAAGTAGAAGGGGTGGATATCAACAGTTTCGAGGTCGCCTTAGTAAAATAGAATTTGTATCGTACTTTTCCAGTATTTACATTTAGAACATTCCCTTGCGTCTCGTAAACTTGCAATCGCAATTTATGCTGATAGAGATGGTTATGTAACAGAGAGCTTAATGGCACAACTTCCCCATTACAATAAACGCTTGTCCATACTCTTTACAGCAGTAAATTAAAACTAACTTACACAGTTGGCACAAAATGTCCTGGTGAAAAAGAATTCTGCATCGACCTTTTAAGGTTAAATTCCGTTCCTCCCTTTTGAGACAAGAGTCCCGCTGAACTAACAATGATGTCATGCATTTAAATCCACTGGCTCTAAAAGTCGAAAGACCCAGCATTTTCTGCATTCAAATAATGAATGTTCAAGGGTATTAGTTATGCTATAATTATATCATATACATTACCTATTTTCTTCTTTGTTTTCTTCAAATAAGGCCCATATCCGGATAGAAAATGCATTATGTCTTTAGCAATATCTATTTAATTTTCATTGTTTGTTTTGTGCTTGGAAAGAGCTCATAAGCTCTTCTTATCATAGCCTTTCTATCCCTTTTGATAATCCTCCATTAAAACCTTACTTATTATTGCAATGTTTTCCCATTATTTTAGCTGCCTCCTCTGCTCTGTCTTTTTTTAAATAAAACATTGAACCTTTCAGGCGTGTTCAGACTGCTCTCAATACTTTGGTCACCTAGATCGAAATGTGAAGTATTTTACTTAATCACCGGAAATGTCACCCCACTGTCTCCGCTCATGTAATTATGTAAACTATCCCCATTGTCTGGAAACGTCCTGAGCAAGCGTTCATTTTGAACGTCGTCTCACCGGGCACTATTACATAAACTCTAAATTAAGTCTCGCTTATTCCAGATTGCGCTCTCTCTACTGTATCCTCCACCACCGTTCGTCTTTATGCATACAAAACAACTCTCTGCTACGTAATTTCTTTTTGCGTCCTTTACATATCTATGCTTGGCCGGTTTGGGGAAGAGCAGCTGCCAGCAAGGTTTACAGACTACAGATCTTACAAAATAAAGTTGCCAGAACTATATTGAATTGACCAAGGTTCATACGTAACGCCCAACTTCATCGCGAACTAGGACTCGGTACTGTGCCTGAAAATGTTCCTTCTTCCACAGAATACACTACGTGTCCGGTGCAATACATTTCCTCTATGAAGACGTTCTGTGGGGGTCTATAGGACCATAAGTCGTTTCCCACAAGATATTCTGCTGTCCTACGACATGATTCCGACATTGAAGATTTTTAATTCTCCGAACAATCCGATAGTCATGAACTCAGTTAATGTGTGACACAGTGGCCGGAAGCTGATCTCAAATAACATTCCTTTCAGTCTGACTCTGCCTATTCAACTCCCGTCCTACACACGGCTTGTGTGAAAAAACGATTAAACCATTATCCATTGACCATAACAGTTGGCTATACTATGAATCCTGGGACATAAAGTACTTACAACATTGTAAGTCGCCATTGAGGTACGTCATCTCAAAATACTTGGATATCACCTGGTGGTTTACCGGGAAATATGCGAGTGAGAAATTCAGTGCTATGCCGGTATGTTGCCATGGTAATTCAGAGGTAGAGCAACCGGCTAGAGACCGGGAGATCCGTGGTTAAAATCCCGGCTATGTCATTGAATTTTTCAGTCTGACTCTACCTATCCAACATTCCTTTCTGTTCTATGTTTTTACATTCTCTACCAAATGCCATGCATGTACATATACTTATTAGGTAGAGAAAGTACTGTATTCCACTCTAAAATATATGCCGATATTTCAACGGAAATACATGTTTTGAAGACCTCTGAATCCATAAAATCGAAAACTTGGTATTTAAGATTAGTATTTATGTACCAAGGATGCGACACGAAGATTTTCAGGAAAATTCCACCAGTTAAAAATAAACGTTCTATGGAATATTTTTAGAAATGTTCAATATTGTCAAAAATTGCTGTAACGATTTTGATTAACATTCTGCATATTATCTATAATACGAGGAATAAAATCTATAGCTTAAATTTATTAGGCCGCACCGTGAGCAAATAGACCACTCGCCTCACCAATGCGGCCCGGGTTCAATCCCAGGCGACCGCACATGAGATTTGTGGTGGACAAAACAGCGCAGGGGGGTTTCCTCCGGATTCTCCAATTTCCTCCGCCATCGCATTCATTTGGTGCTCCATCTTCATTACATGTATCATTTTTGCCGTCTGCGGTGCCTTAGTAGTAAAAGCCGGCGAATAAACACTACTATTCTGATTAAATTTTACGTACTGTAAACTGTAAACATAAAATTTTCTACACAAACATATAGATCCCGTAAAATCACATTTTATGCCATATACATTTTTGTGGAGTTAATCAATCCGAGATATTAATTTTTATTGGTTTCAGTTTTAAAATATTTACACTTTTCTCAAACGGAAAATTTTCATTCTTTCTTATTTTGTTTTGCTTCTGGCCGTGCAAAGAGATCTTTAAAAAGATTTCACTATCCCTTTAGCGCAGTGTATTCCCTTATTCCCTTCCTACTTTGAGGAACTAAGTAATAAGGTCATTTCTGCTAATGTTCTTCTAAATTAGCTTTAAGTGATAGAAAAATAAGCTTTTGTAATTGGCAGAGAGTCTTGTGAATGTAACCTATCATATTTTGCACCAATGCACTGCACTCCAAAATTTTGTGAACAAACTTCCCTTGCTCAAATATTCTGTAAAGCCGATTGCTTTGTTCGCCACATATTAAAGTTTTATCGCTCTGCAACCACGATTCGATATCACGACCACATAGGCTAAATGCGGTGTGGTTTTTCCCAATTAATGAATAATGGCTGTGACAATGTTATTAGGGACACGGTATTATCCGATCCCACCGCAGCGATGGGCATTTGCAAACATTTAAAACCTTATGAAAATATAATGATGGCAGCTAAGTGAAACGCAAAATCGGATGATATTTTCGGAATAGTGTAGTCCAACATGGCGGTACGAATGATAAATTCCTAACTAAATGAGTCTGATACCGAGCAGATGGCGACGCGGTAAATGCGAGGCTCGCATTCGGGAAGTACTGGTTTCGATTCCCGTCGACCGCCCTCTCAGATTTTGGGTTTGTTCGTGGTTTTTCCTGGCCGGTAGGTGAATACTGGGTACTTTATCAAACTCCTGGACTTCTTTTCCATAATATCCCTTTTATTTAATTTTATTCTCAATTTTCAGGTGTGCTTCTAGTTTTCATGACGTATGGCGGTGCCGGGCAGATGGGATGAAATGGAGTTTGCGCAGTTATAAATAATACCAGTAATATTTGGCAAACTAATGGTTTTAAATGTTATTAAAATAAAATTTTGGGCAACTTTGATTACTATAGCTTTTGTTTCTTTTTTTAATCTACACACCCCTCACAACCCGATCCAACACGATGGTGTTTTTATATAGCTTAATGTTCTTTAACCTGATTGGCCATATCGAGTGAGAATGCAATCGTTAAATGGATGCTCAAACGATTTCAGGGTCACTCTAAGCGAGATTTGAACTCTCGACCTCTTGAATGCATCTTGGCAGACACACTACCTCCACACTACCGAGGCATGAGACGATGGTTTGTTCAAAGTAAAGAATATTCCCAATGGATATGGGGACTATTTGGTCTATGTGTCGTTCATTGACCTCTTAGGTAGTGCCAGCAGTGGTCTTCGAACCTGGAAGTGCTAGGAATAGATGTGACCAGCTATGTAGCTATGACTGCGCACGCGCACTTGCTACTAATCCAGTGTAGACTTCCCCTCCACTTCGATGGTTTCACCACAAAAAGAGATCTAGTTATGTGATTGAAGAACTCTTTTGAAATATGATACTGGTTTGTTTAACCTATTTCGTGTTTCATTAGTTTTGCAAAGCTTTCCTTTTGAGTATTCATGCACAGTCCTTAAACAATTATCCTGGCTAGTACCTAGTTATTTCATAAATACAGTTGCTGCTACGAATGTGAGGCAATCTGCATGCAAGATAGCAAGCTAAAGAAGACTCTTCTATAGTTCACACATATCTGTAGTGCATTGTGCCTGCCACTTTGCACTCACGGAGAAGTGACAATACTCTCCCAGCCCCTCTCACATGAGGATTCCTCCTCGCCGAAAGTCTTCCTGGTTGGTCAGATCTCTACTTCCGCGCGTCTTCGTGGCCCTATTCCTGATGCTCTGACTCCTTCATTTGTTCTCTTCCTCCTAGGGGCGGTAGCTGCAATAGATCTATGAAGGTCAAAGTGCATGAGGTATCCTTCTCTGTTGGATAACTTATACCCGTACCTAAATGAGATTGATAAAGACATCCTCCAAAATGTACCCCAGTTTGATTTATTGGGAGGATATGCCTTTGTTTATCACTTTCTCTACACGTACTATGTACATAGTGCATATAGAAGGTACTGCATTTCATCCAATTAATAGTTACAGAGATTTCACCGGAAATACATGTTTTGAGGACGCCTGAGTCCAAAGTTGTTTTAGAAAGAACCGTGTATGTGTGTGGACAAAAACACAAAAACTAAAATATCGTTAAATACCAAACTTGGCATTTAAGTTTAGTATTTTCCATGGATGTAACACGAAGATTTTCAAGAAAATTTCACCCGTCGAAACCATCCTTTACAGGGAAAAAATGTTGAAGGTTTTATTTTTCTCAAAACTGACTAACGATTTTGATTAAAATACTATGTGATATAGACATTTACATCACAAATCAAAGTATATCTTGAATTCTCTGGGAATAGCTTTTAAAGACTGGAATAATTTTGCCGGATTTTGCATAACTAGTAAACCGTAAGAAACAGACGCGAACTTACTGTACAAAAAAGAGATCTTATGTCATATGTATTTTTGTTATAGAGTTGACCGTTTCCAAGATATTGCTTGTAAGTATTAATTTCTCAAACGGGATAACCTTTTCTTTTCATCTCGGTTTTATTTACTAATGACCTTGCAAAGCGAAGTGAACTTCTATTGGTCGAACAGCTTTTAAAAGATATCACTATCACTTTAGTAATATTTTCTTTTTGCTTACAAGGAATCAAGTAGTCCGAGCATTTCTGCTAATACTTATCTCGATTACCATGGTGTAGATAAAAGAACAGTTGTGTTACAGAACAGGTAGAGAACACATCCGATTTTGTTTTACTCAGCAGTCCCCTCACAAACCGATCCAGAAATGTTGCTTAGAATTCTTGATTGTAAACCTTTTGCACAGTAGGATACTGCAAAATAAACACAGAAATGCCAAATTGATGGTGTTATGGTGTCTTCAAAATGCTTAATATCACGTGTCATACATTGTTTATAATGTTTCCAAAGATAGTTGAACACGCTCGTGCAGAGCAGGGTTATTTGCTTTCGAGCTATTAAATAATAATAATAATAATAATAATAATAATAATAATAATAATAATAACAATAACAATCATAATAATAACAATAATAATAATAACAATAATAATAACAGTCATAATAATAACAATAACAATCATAATAATAACAGTCATAATAATAACAATAACAATCATAATAATAACAATAATAATAATAATAACAATCATAATAATAACAATAACAATCATAATAGCAACAATAACAAATATAATAATAACACCAATAATAATCTTTAAAGGAATATGTATTATAATTGACCCAGAATAAAGTAGTCTTCAGAGGCCATTCCTAGAAAATTCAAAATATGCATTTTATTTGTCAGGTAAATATCTTTAATATACTATATTTTAATCAAAATCGTTAGAGCCATTTTTTAGAAAAGCAAAATTTTCGAAAAAAGTTCCATGTAAAGAGTAGTTTGGGGTGGGGGGATTTTTCTCAAAATCTTCGTGTCGCATCCCTGGAAGATACTAAACTTAAATACTAAGTTTGGTATTTTACTGACTTTTCGTTTTTGAGTTATCCGGTTCACGGACACACGGACACACTGACGCACGGACCTTTTTCTGAAAATATTTTTTTTGGATACAGGGGATCCTAAAACGGATATTTCTGGTGAAATCTCGGTATCGAATTTTTTGATGGAGTGCAAAATGAGTCACTTATTTGCCTGTTTGTTATGGCAAGCTTTATCGACAATTATGCCGACAGGTAAATAGATTTTTATTGTGAATTTTTAAATGTTTATCCTGTCACAATTTTATTATTAACATCACCTAGTATAATCGCTGATTTTTAAAATGTGAGATATATATTTTTTTTGTAGCTGGTTGATCATATCGGTTGATGAATGAAATTAGTGAAATGTTGCTCAAATGATCTCGGGGTCCATGGAGCTAACAACATTCGTCTTCTTAGAATAAGGGCAAACCTCGAAAAATACCTTATTCGGGTGACTCACCCTAAGCGAGATTCGAACTCACGACCTTTGAATGTGAACCATCACAGTACCTAGGTGTGCTAAGAGATATATTTGAAAATATATTACTGCATGCCGTGGAATAAAGGCTCTCGCACAACGCGTGTATAACACATAATCGTAAGCATCTCTGCAAGTATTTTGTTAAGCAGATAAAATAATAACCAAAATTAATACAATGAAACTATGCAAAGATTAAACATATATGAATAGGAAAAGAAATTGAATGAACAGGAATAAAAAATCTCCTCCCCGGCGGGGAATCGAACCCCGGTCTCCCGCGTGACAGGCGGGGATACTAACCACTATACTACCGAGGACTACTTTTTAAGCTGTTTTGGATACCAAGGATGTCTATACGGTTATTGCCAGTAAAATCTTTGTATCGAATTTTTGGGTAAAACACAATATCCTCTCTATAAACTATGTACCTACATAGTACGTTTAAAGAAAATAAAAATGGTGTTTTATGCTGTGAAGAAGGAAATTTGCGAAACGAAGCCGTAAGCTAAGTTTATTTTTATTTCTAAATAAATGACCAAAGTATCGGAATAGTTTTCTTTTGCATCTCACCAAGACAATATGATATTCATTGAGGAATAATTATCACAATTAAGTATTTAAGCAAAGTGTCGATATGTTTTTTTAATAATCATAACTTTATTATACATTTAATTATTTAGTACTTTATAGTTATGCTCATTACCTGCGAATAACCCAGCATGAAACATGGCAAGGACCGTATCCAATGACAGGCCTAATATAACTATTACATTTTCAAGCCTGAATGATGCAATATAATATTGTAAGTATCAATTTAATTTAAAGGAGGAATTGTTGAGTATAAAATTAAGATAGTCCGATAAAATTGTCCATTTTCATTCTAATCACTCACAAAGCATATTCGGTACAGCTCTTCAGGAGTTGCATCGGCAGACAACAAGAATATATTGTTTTAGAATTCTTTGTGTTCGTTCATCTGGAATACTGTCTGAGACAAATCCTGGATCTTTTTCTGAAAAATAGGAACTTTTTGATTATAGGCAGGGGCTATTGGTAGCAGCACGTCCTCACGATCATTGTACAGATTAAAAGGTACACCGTGTAGTCGTTTATGAATATAAACGCTTTAAGAAACCGTTTATTATTCTTGTGGATGAGCTCACTGTAATGGCTGATCTGAAAATCATTTCGAAGCTGTCTGTTTCTTGAATACAAAAGGTCATCATTCCTTGAAGATAAGTATCTGCTCTGTTTGCAGAAATTTCACTTCAAACGCGGGTCCATTCTTCTTTGGATTACTAACGATATTATCTTGCTGCTGAGGAGAATTTATTCTATGGTGTTGGCGCAATGTTATCTTATTATAGGGTAGTCTCTATCGCAAGGCAAGAAATTATGACCAAAACAGGGAAGAATGATGCAGCTCTTCAATGACCGGACAGGGTAAGCCTTAAAATCAACCTGATAATGATATAGTTCCTATTCTACCCTGCACAGAAATCGCTGAAGACATCAAGAGATTTCATTTTATATGGAAGGCAGTGGTTAGAAAATGATATTCAAAACTACAGATTTCATTGGGCGCTTTCTTCCAAGTGCCTTCATGGTACGTATAAAACAAATTTGCTAACGGTGAGGCTGTGAACATGCTTAAATAGAATAACTAGGATAACTCCTAGACCTTTTGGCAGGATGACTCAAAAAGACTCATTAGGGAAACCAATCCTGAGGAGTACATTTCACTCTTGTTCTGCACAATAAACAATTTTACATTAATATTAACACTATTTTTACATTAACAGTTTTCTAGATCTTCTTCATCATGCATGCTTTACATTAAATTTAAGAGTTATTTTCACACTTCGTTATATCTTGATCACTTTGGCCACGGATGCCCCACTTTCTGTTTAAAGAGCTATCTGATCCTCTAGTTGCCCACGTATCTTCTTCCTGTTCTGAGTTCCCTCATGGTAATGTTGCACCAATTTCTGCAATCGATATTAGTGGAAAGTTGTCGAAATGCTGACATAGCTGTGTCCTCTTAAAGCAATATTGGCATAAGCATGAGCATTGAACTATAAACGAACCAAATACTAAGCCACAAAAATCTTTACGTCGAATTGCTGACGATATAGACCGTACCCCGGACCGACGTTCACAGAAAACAGACTAGTATTTATTTAAAGGTGTTGACTTCAAGAATCACAATGTACAGGTGAGAATGGAATTTGGGTAACCCCTTGGGGTTTCTTCTCTTTTCATCCCTATGAATTCATCTACTGATACTAAAACTCCTGTGTCTCCTCGCACCCTTGTTGCATTTATTTATAACAACTAATGTTTCCTGCACCTTCAACCCTGGGGACACTACTTCGCTCTCGTAGACGCGAGCACCAGCTCTCCTCTGAATTTACGACCTCCTAGAGATGCGCAGCGTAAGGGTAACTCCTACCTCACACTGGTTACCCTACAATATTATTCTTTTTATCTGCCTCTAATAATGATATACATTTCTTCCTAAATGTAGAATAAACAGAAGTAATTTTCCACTCTAGAAGTCTGCCTGTTTCAGCCAAAGCTCATCTACTTTATTTGTAGTCTGTTCCGTATTTTATATATAAATTTCATAACATCTTTTATTTTGAGGAATAGCCTCTTCTGAACTTGTCATTGACATAATACTACTTTCTCTGTAAATATTATTTCGATACAAATAGTTTTCACTAAATCCTGAACTTAACTAAGATATCAAATGAATACAAGAATATCAACAAAATGATGATACAGTTATATTAATATATTTAAACTCCCTCCATTGATGAAAATGCATAAATCATTACCAACAAAAAAGCAATAAATTTACATTAAGATATTTAAATTGCTTCCATTCCAACTAGTAATACACGCTCTTGATTTAAGTGCAAACTAAAGGAATCGTTTTTGTTTTGCATAAGTTATTATTTTTTTCGTTATAAATTTTATAATAAATTAATTTTATTTTCACCAAAAATTTACAATAATTTTAACAGACTTAAAATAAAGGAATGTTTTCCTTTTTATATCATTAGCTATCAGTATGTTATGGTACAATTTCGAATCACCAGAACGCTGATTGTTTTTTATTTCTTTTATTTTACTTTTTATGAGGGACAGTTCACCAATTCAACTCTCGTTTATGGTACGGTGATTTTCAGAAAAAAAAACCTTTATATGCAAGAGTTTTCCAGTCTTTTTAACTGCTCAAATATACCGTATATAAAGATATTTACGACGACTAAAATATATATATATTGAATTTCTTGGGAATAGCCTCTAAAGTTCTTTCATTCTGAAAGACTTTTGCATAACTGTTTAACCGTAATAAATAGACAAGTACCTAGTACACGAAAATGTAGATTTCGTTAAAACATAGATTGTCACATACTTTTTGTGCAGGTAACCATTTCAGAGTAATGTTTTATTGGTCTCAATTTGAAAATACTTATACTCAATTTATTATTCGATTTATATCTCTTTGGTTTTCGTCCTGATCATGCATAAAGAATAACATTTTATAATATAGCGACAGTTTGTAAAATTTTTGTCTATCGTTTTAGTCTGGTGTATACTCCTATTTTGAATCTGCTTAAGCATAGTTTGTTGCGGAATAGGTAGACAAAATCATATAAATGGAAAATATCAGATTTTTTGTATTGCTTGCTAATTTACTGTCGGGTATTTAGCCACCTTAGGTTCGGATCTTATGAAATCAAGCGAAGACACCCTGTATTTGGACTTATAAAAGGGATGTATTTATGTAACCTCCTGACATTACTTCCGGATAAACAGACGGTGGTTAATGAAGCATAACACTTTTGCGACTAAATCCATTAAGGATGTCTCCGGAGAGAAGAAGGTTACTGACAGGTGGAAGCAATAGCTGTCACTACCATGTTTCATTTCACTGACAACGATTTGTCAAGTGCCTGGATTTTGGAATATGCTAAATTTAGCGTTATTGTTCATTATCATAAAATATCAGTTTAATGAGAATAACATCGTTAACAAATTATTGATTAGGTATATACTCTGCTACATCATTAATCCTAAACCTACGATATACAATTATTAAAATTAACGGTTCACTGGAGTGAACATCGAAATAATCAGCTAGTGAAGCTTCTACAGCAAGGATTAATAACAGGTTTCCCTTTGAGTAACGCAAAGAGAGCTAATTTGTTCGATGCTCCTGTACTGCGTGACCAACTGCGCGGAAAACAATGACAAATAATTCCTTCAGTGCTGTGAAATTCGTTTAGTTGCGTTTGAAATACGTAATCCACTTTCATAGGTTAATAATTTATTTTAGGTTCATGATTGACAGAACAGTTATTCTATTATGTCTTTTGTATTATTATTTATACTTTGAACATATATAATAAGATATATGAATAGCATTTTAGAAAAATAGCATTTTAAAAAGACCCGAAAAGAATTGGTTAAATGTAGAGAAGCAAATAAAAACAATATTGCTCGCGGATGATCAGATATTGTTAGCAGATTGTCTTTTGTTTTTTAAATACAGTTCCGGAGTCTGGTCGGGACTCCGGCACTGTATACCCTACTTTTGATTTACATAATTTTTTCCTGAATTGCTGTTTTCACACCCATATACACAAACATATAACACCCATGCCCAAGGCGGGACTCGAACACACGATCCCCTGCTACGAAGCACCAAAGCGAGCGTGGCTATGGGAACCGGCAGTAGATTCAAAAGATACTTTATAAAAATCTGCGAAAGGACATAAAATATCTTCCCAGAAAACTTAAATTGGTGTATGGGAAAAATAAAATACGAGTAAAAATAGTAATAGATAACTAAATAAATGAACAGATATCCACTTTTAATTATTTGGGTTGTCAGATAAGTACGGAATTAATGAATAAAAATTTGGAAACGAACACGGTAAAATATCATAAACTCATTGGACGTATTAAGAAATATTTTGGAAGAAATATGCGAACGGAAATAAAGACCGTATGATTTTGAAATATGGGAGTGGAACCTGAACGTTTAGAAATCAAGACAAATGACTGTTAGAAGCAGTACATATGTACTTTATGCAGTGTTTGGTGGGGAAGATATAGAATTAGAAACCAGGATATAAGAGCAACAGTTGGGAGTCAAAAAAAAAAAAAATTAAATGGAATTTTATTAATGGACACTCTTTAATACTATGGTTCTCAGCGTCCCATTCTAAATTGGGAGTGAAATACCGCTGAATTTTACTCAGAGGCCTCTCTATCAGGCTTGAGGTTCTTTCTTTTAGTGCCGTAAATCTATGACACGGGACCAACGGCTTTACTTCCCTTCCGAAGGAAGCCATGCTTAGCCCGAAAAAATCCATTGTCCTCCACCGGGTTTGAACCAGCGACCTTGGTTTATCAAGCTGCATGGTAATCATTACATCACGAAGGGCGACAGTTGGGAGTCCAAAGTATAGTTGACGAAATATGTAACTACCAGAAGAAATTGAAAGAACTTGGTGCGAGATGGCCACCTTGTGGATTACCTAGGCTAGCATGTATTATAAACTTAAGGAAACTAGAGATATATAAGATTACCCAGAAGACGATGGAGTGACCAACACAACTGATATGGAATTAGCCTTGGAACAGATCATTGGCCTAAACCTTGGGCCTATATATACAGGGTGTTAATGAACTATACCGAAATCTTTTCTCAGAATATGTAGGTTACTTAAATAAGTAATTTAAGATAGGAGACTTATGGAGTGATTATTGCAATTTCGAAGTAACTGCTATAAGTTGCTGAAGTGCCATTACACCACTGATTAATTTATCAAACATTCGAGAGCATAACCCGAAAAACGAAGGGACATATTACAGCGTACCTCTCTAGCGTAGTGGTTATGATACTGGCTGTCAAGTGAAAGATAGTTTCCGAGTTCGGGACTCGTTCACGTATCGTGGCACTTCGTCTGGAATGAAAAAAATAATAAAAAACATTTACTCTATGACAGGAATCGAACTCATGAGCTTTGGGATAGCAGCTTTCCGTGTTACGCATTAAGCAATTGAAAAAAAAAAAAACGCCACCAGAGTAGGCTACATAACTCAGTAACGTAGTTAATGAATGCTCAGTGTCGCACTATCAAGTAATAAGTTCGAGATTTTACAGATTTTTGTGACATTAAATTTTGAGAACGCTAGTAACAAGCTGCTAAAAATCAATACTTCTATACTTCTATTGAGCAGTTTTAAAGACATTCTAAGCCATATTTTCAACCTGCTTTGCTTTAATACCGACTTATCAGTACCTGATACCCACACGTTTAATAGCTATGTAGCTGCGTTATGTTTATCTGGGGACCATGCATCGGCGATCTCAAATTACTTATACCAGTCACTTGCACAATCTTGCAAATTATTTCGTGTAGTTCATTAACAGCCTGTGTATTCATAAGTTTAGTGGCAATTGGTGTCGTAACATAAATAATTGCAAAATATGCCAATTATTATAGTATTAACATAATAAAGCAACAAACCCCTTAATTTGGTTTATACCATTGTAATCGCACTGTAACGCCAACAGTACGAGAATTAATTTGTAATGAAAAAATTTCACATTTATACCAGTAAATATGAACAGACATCATGGTAATTAATTGGGATCAAACACAGCTCAAAAAAAAATCTGTGTTCCATTCATATGACTTTCTCTATATCTCTGCAACAAATTATTGTTAAAAATCTTATGCTTCTATTTACTTCATACTAACTGAGAAAAAAAATGTCAGAAATAGTCTTATTACTTGCTTCCTTTTAAGTAGTAGCGAAATAAGGGAGTACCATAGGTTAAAGTGATAGTCAAAAGCTGGTTGCTATGTGACGGAAGTTCCTTTGTTTGCATGGACAGATGTTGACAAATTCCTGTATGAGAAAATATAAGTTTTTGAAGGGTGAAATCAAAAACAATGAATAACTAAAAAACCGATTAACCCGCGAAAAAAATTGCATAACGTAAATTGTGTGTTTTAACGTGCTCTACATTTTCTGTGTAGTAGGCTTTTGTCTGTGTCTTACCATTTAGCAGTTAAGCAAAATTCGGCAAAATTCATCCAGAATAAAGAGGTACTTAGATGCTATTCCCAGAGGGTAGTTTGGGGTGAGGGGATTTTCTCTAAATCTTCGTGTCGCATCCTGGGAAGACACTAAACTTAAATACGAAGTTTGGTATTTTACCGAATTTTCGATTTTGAGTTATCGTGTTCACAGACACACGGACACACTGACACACTGACACACAGACACACGGACACCAGGTCACACACACACGGACCTTTTTCTGAAAATGCTTTATTTGGATACAGGGGACCCTAAAACATGTATTTTCGGTGAAATCTCGGTATCGAATTTTGGGTGGAGTGCAATACCTTCTCTATACACTATGTACATAGTGCGAATAGAGAAAGTAAAAATGCTTTTTTTTGGATTCAGGGGGTCTCAAAGCATATATTTCCGGTGAAATCTCGGTATCGAATTTTTGGGTACAATGCAATGCCTTTTCTATACACTATGTACATAGTACATATAGAGAAAGTAAAAAAAAAAGCGCTGATCTCTTCGGTAACTTGTGCTCACTGTATGGGTTGCGTAATGACGCTGCAAATTGAACTTTCTGAGTAAAGAACTTTGACGAAAACTAAACACTTATTCAGCCACTTTGTATAAATAATAAAGATACCTCCTAGGCAGACATAAACGTCGACGGCTTGCGTGTTGGTTTGCTTTTTGTTCCCGGTATTATAAACTGCACATGACGCACTAAACTTGGAAGACAGACTTGCTTTCACGTGTTTACCCAATCCATGCTCAGAGCAAGTCTATGTACTGACACAAAATCATGCGAGTTGATGACGGCTGTTTTACATGTTAATTTTCGGTACACAGATTTGAATGGTTGTCAGTATATTTATTACACATTTTGGAACTTTTCCAATTTACAATAAAATAAAAATACTTTAGAAAAAGTACATTGTGTTCCATTCACAAGACTTTTTCTCCGCACTGTCAATTATTTATTTCTCTACACAGAGAAGACATTGCATTCTGCATTTTGGTACCAAGATTTCATCTGAAACAGGGTTAGAGGACCCCTGAATCAAACAAAAAAAAAAAAAAAAAAAAAGAGTAAACATTTTAAGAAAGGGTCTGTGTGTCTGCGAACATCAAAAGTCGATTAAACACCAAACTTAATACTTATGCTTAGCATCTATCAAGGATTAACAAAAAAATTATCAAAAAAATCTTACCGTAAGCTACTCTTTATATGAGCCCTTTTTCTTTTTTTTTAAATTTTTAATTCTGTTAAATTGACTAACGATTTTTATTAAAATACAGTGTGTTCAAGATATTTCCACGTCAAATGCATGTATGTCTTGGATTAAGCCGAGTGGCTAGACCACTGCCCTCTCACCAAGTCGGCCCGGGTGCGCTCCCAGACGACCGCATGTGGGATTTGCGGTGGATAAAGCGGCGCGAGAGCGAGTTTTCTCCAGGTTCTCCGGTTTCCTCTGCCACCATAGCATTCAACCGGGGCTCCATCTTAATGTCATGTTTGTCAGTGTCATTGCCTCCGGTGTCTATGTAGTAACAGCGGGCGTTAAGCACTAAAAAATAAAATAAAATAAAGTGGCGTACTTGACCACGCGGGAGCATGGATTGAATTAAGTCCTATTCATTCTGAATTACTTTATTGTGCAAGAAATAGAAACATTGTTTTGCACAAAAACAGCAGATCTCGTTTAAGCACACAGTTTGTCTCAAATAATAGAGAAATACTGGAAAAGCTAAAGATAAACAAAAATAAATAACTTTTAGTGCCTATGTTAAAAAATCTGATGTAATCCATTCACATGACTTTCTCTACATTTCTGCAACAAATTATTATTAGAAAGCTTATGCTTTTATTTACTTCATGCTAATTGAGAAAAAAATAGCAGAAATAGTTTTATTACTTGCTTCTTTGAAATTAAAAGTGAAATAAGGGAGTACCATAGGTTAAAGTGATAGTAAAAAGCTGGTTGCTATGTGACTGAAGTTCCTTTATTTGTGTGGACAGGAGTTGATAAATTCCTGTATGAGAAAAATATGTTTTAAAGCTGAATCCAAAAATAAGGAATATCTAAAAAACGATCAACTCCACGAAAAAATGTACACAACATATATTGTGTGTTTTAAGGTGCTCTACATTTTTTGGTACTAAGTTTTTATCTATCTCCTATGGTTTAGCAGTTATGCAAAATTCCGTAAATTTTATCCATAATAAAGTAAGCTTCAGAGGCTATTCCCAGAATATTCAAGATATACATTTTATTTGTCAGGTAAATATCTTTAATATACGATATTTTAATCAAAATCATTAGAGCCATTTTTAAGAAAGTAAAAATTTTCAAAAACAATTCCATGTAAAGGGTAGTTTGGGGTGGGGGGATTTTTCTCAAAATCTTCGTGTCGCATCCCTGGAAGGTACTAAACTTAAATGCCAAGTTTGGTATTTTACCTGATTTTCGTTTTTGAGTTATCGTGTTCACAGTCACACGGACACACACACACACGGACCATTTTTCTGAAAATATTTTTTTTTGGATACAGGGGACCCTAAAACATATATTTCCGGTGAAATCTCGGAATCGAATTTTTGGGTGGAGTGCAATACCTTCTCTATACACTATGTATATAGTACGTATAGAGAAAGTAAAAAGGGGTTCAAGCTTAGCAAGGATGTGGAGTGGTGTTTTGAAGGAAGAAGCGAAATAACAGTTATAAGAAAATTTGATTATTTAGGAATAAGGCTAAACAACCATTGTAAATGTGCTGGGCAGGGGTAAACTAACTTTAGACAGTGAAAAATCTACGTCAAGAAAATACCAAATATGAGCGTGAACCGCTAGAGAGTATACATGGCTGGAGTTGAGTAAAAAATAATCCCTCGAGTAGAAATGTGGATAACAGAGAAAGGATAGCAGCCCATAGGCTAGATGATAGAATGCTGTTTGAAAATAAATCTGAGGTTAGCGAGCATAGTTCCCAACAGGGTGGCTCTAGTTGAAAGGAAAATATTGGCAGTCAAGTGTATTATAAAATACCAACATAGGATCCAATCGTTGAAGGAAGGAAACGGCCAAAATAATGTTTAAGAGCACAAAAAAATCAGAATGGGACTCCTGCTGCATATTCCACTTGCCGCAAAATTTGAGAAAATTTGTTGGCATTTTCTGAATTACAACTTTGAACCACACACAAAAACCTTAAAAGAGAGGAATTTCAGCAACTTTGATTCTAATGTATTATACTTTTTTAAAATGTTTAGAAGTTTTAATACTTAAGATTTATCATATTTCATAAAAGTATATATTTTTAAAAACTACTATTAATATTCAATAATTTCGTCTTTTGTAATATCACAATGCATACCTCTGCATATTCTGGGAGATTTTAATTGTATTTGAGCAAAAACGGAGATTTGTGAAACATTTTGGAAATGTGAAAATGTAGTTTTGACAAAAAAATTGCTTTTTTGAAATGGTGCGATACGAAATACGTGTATTGTACGATCTTTAAATGGCTTTAAAGCCTGAACCAAGGAGAAGACAGCTAAATTTTATTCTCATAGACGTCTAAAGTTTCCAACGCCTATTTGCAATAAAAAAGCCAATTTTAAAATTTTTGACCAATAATATTCAACATTTCGCTCCCAATGTCCCTTAAACCTAGATCATGTAAGATTTTAAAGGTCTAAACACCTAGCTTATGATTTCAATCAATTCATATTTATTTCTTCTGCTTTTATTGGAATCATTGTTGGTCTTAACCAAATTTCCCTTCGCAAAACGTAAAACTCTTTCATTATTGTATTATTAAAACGCTGTAGATCCTATAATCCCAACTTTAATTTGCCATTTTCTTTCTTGAATCTAATGACTGCACCAAAGTGAACACGAACTCTTCGACTACGAAACTACATTATAATAACTGCATCTGAGTCAAACAAAAATGTTAATTTTCACTTTCTCTAGCACATATGTGCAATATGCATAGAATAGAAAGTTTTGTATTCCACCCAAAATCTCGATACCAGATTTCTCTAAAAATAAAAGTTTTGAGGACTCCTGAATCCTAAAAAGTTATTTTTAGAAGAAATTCATGGTGTGTCTGTGTGTACGTGTGTGTATGTGTTTGTGTGCATCTGTGGGCAGTATAGCTCAGAAACGAAAAATAACAAACTTGGTATTTAATTCCCCACCTTCAACTATCCTTTACATGGAACCTTAAAAAAAATTATTTTCTTACAAACGGCTGTTAACGATTTTGTTTAAAGTACCATATGTTTAAAATATTTATATGACAAATGAGAAAAAAAGTGGTCGCCCTCCTTGGTGCAATGGTTGCCATGCTAACTTCATATACCCAATGTCGCGGGTTCAAACCCGGCGGAGGACGATGAATTTTTTTAGGTGTAAAATTCCTTAGCATGCCTTCCTTCGGAAGGGAAGTAAAGCCGTTGGTCCCGTGTCGAAGATTTACGCACATAAAAGAACCTCAAGCTTGATAGACAGGCCTCTGAGAAAAATTAAGCGGTTTTTCACGCCCAATTTAGAATGGGACGCTGAGAACCTCAGTAGTTAAAGAGTGAACATAAATAACATGCCATTTACATTTATTTTTATTTGACAAGTGATATGTGTATTTTGAATTTTCTGGGATTAGAATTTGAAGAGCTTTTCATTCTGGAAGAAAATAACTCTTAAGCCGTAAGAGGTAGACAGAAACTAACTACAGAAATGTAGATCTCATAAAACACACAATTTATATCATATGCATTTTTTTGTAGAATTATCTGCTTCCAAGGTATTCCTTCCTTGTTATTGGTTTTAATGTTAAACTACTTAATCTTCGCAAGCGGAGAGTGAACTTTTGTTTCATCTCTTTTGCTTTACTCCTGGAAATTTCAGTTGTTTCACTTAGCGATAGCTTTAAAAAGATTTGACTATTGCTTTAGTCTAGTGTATTCCCTTGTCTGTCTCCCACTTTTAAGGAACTGAATAACAAAACCATTTTACTAATGTTTATCTCGGTCTGCGTCACGTAGATGAAAGAATAATCTTTTGTAAGGAAAGCTTTTTGGAACAGCTAGAGAAAGTCATGTAAATGGGGCACATCAGGTAAGGTTTTGACCGAAAACCTAAACGTCAATAATAAAGAAACGAAAAACTTGTAGTATAATACGCTCGTAATCATGTATTGCCACCAGAATGACTGACAATGCTAAAAATACTCATCGCATGTATCGTTCAAATGAATTGCTCGATAGAATTCCGAAATTAGTCAATCAGCCGTGCACAATACTACATAACGATAATGGGTCATACAATAAATTGGAGGAGCCATCAATGTTGCCATTTTGACAATTGCATCGTGGAGAGATGTGTTATGCCACAACTCCATCACTTCGGTGGTGCTGTTTCCAACACAATGTATGTAATTCGAAATTCTCGGGAGGTTGCGTACAAAACGATTAAATCGTGTTAATAGAAACAAATCTCTCCCGAGAATACAGTCAAAGTAATTATATTTTATAACTCAGACGTTACATCTGTTAACAATTTCATAGAACATAAACAAAGTATGTCATTTGTTTTCATTTAATTTCTTTTGAAAGCATTGTGAAAGCTTTACTTTGCCTGTAGTTTTGTTTTATTTTTGTTTTTTTAATGTGGAAAACTGTAGCAATATTTGTAAACAAACAGAATCTTTATGGAAATATTTTCGAAAGCGACCCTGACGTAAGCAGCGTTGCACATTTGTAAATAGGCACGCGCAGTGACACTAGAAAAGTAGTTCTAAAGCACTAAAAACACGTTTTGTAAACAAGTAACCAAGAATACGGTCAACGTTATTATATTTAAAACATACGTTACATCTGTGAACATGTTTTACAACATAAACATAGTGTGTCATTTGTTTTCACTTTATTTATTTTGAAAACATTGTGAACTCTTTACTTTGCCTGTTTTTTCGCAGCTAGAAAACTGAAGCAATATTTGTAAAAAAAAAAATAGAATCTTTATGGAAACCTGACGTAAGCAGTGTTGCACAATTGTAAATAGGACCGCGCAGTAGTATTAGAAAAGTAGTTCTAAAGCACTGAAAACACATTTTGTAAACAGGTAACCAAGCCAGAGAGATATCTCTTAGTTTTTACTTTCACCGGAAATAAACTTCTTAAGATCTCCTGCATTAAAAAAAAAAAAAAACACTTTTAGAGAAAGTTCCGTGAGCCAGTATGTCCTAATATCTATGAACACCATAACTCAAAAACGAAAAGTTGATTAGATACCAAACTTGGTTGAAGTATACTATCTTCCAAGTGTGCGACACGAAGATTTTGAGAAAAATTCCCCACCCCTAACTACTCTTTACATGGAAAAAGTTTCGATGATTTTGATTTTCTGAAAAATGGCTCTAACGATTTTGATTAAAATACAAATAAAGTGTACAAATTGATTTTCTGGGAATAGCATTTGACTCATCCAGAGTCAATCTGGATGAATTTGGCTGAATTTTGCTTAACTGTAAACTATAGAACCACCTCTCGGCGGAGGTGAATTCGCTTTGGAAATGTATTATTTGGCAACAGATGGCACTGGTGTCGTCAGCAGGACTTGGGGAGTTCAATCAGGCTCAGGGTGTGGAATCCTACTCTTTGAGATGAACTGATTGGACTATGTTAGGGACCCACCAAGACAGTTCTTTCCCGGCGGTTGGGTTTGGCCGCCCGTCGGATACCTTTATATCATTCCATCCTCCAGAGTCTGACGTACGCTAGGCTCATGGTGGTTGCAGTGTAGAAACTCTCCCCCCTCAGGAATGCACCAACTAACCATTTCAGAGTTGCAAGCACATAGTAATTTGGAATTAAATACTTTTTCCCACACAAATGGTGTGTAGGACAAGAATTGGTAACAGAGTCGGACTAAAAAATTCAATGCCATACTTGTCGTTTGAACCACGGATCTCCCTGTTTACGTATGGTTGTTATTTCCAACTGAGTTACCATGACAACATGCCAACATGGTATTAAATTCCCCAACTGACCCGCACTGGCATTGAATTTTTCAGTCTGATCTACTTTTTCCATTTTAATAATGTTAAGTTTTGTATTAGCCTACGTTTATATTATTTTTACTTTTTCTACACAAAGTATGACTTGAATTTTCCATGTGCATGCTGAGTTAACTGGAAAGAGAGTTCTTGATGTTTAACTTTAAGTCTATCTTGTTAGAAAAAAATTCTGTTTTTGTGAGCTGGCCATGGTTATTTTATATAAATGTTGTAGGGCATCGGGTATAAGAAGTCTGTATCTAATGTGCGGCTGCTTTTACAAACAATCTGCAATCCTCGTTACCGTCATTCCCTGTGTGACCTGGAATCCATTACACACATATATGTTTGTTATATTCTAAGATGGTCGTCCTAATATCAACGGCAAGTGGGTGAAGTTGTATGTATTCGCAAAGAATTGGATTGTTATTGTCTCCAAGTTGTGTGTTATGCAAGAAGGAAGAAGAAGTGCACATGGAACATATATCAATCTGCGAACAACTTAAACTGCTTTGTTGCTAAACCCTGAGCATTAGCATCATACATACTCTTCTTAAGACACCTGAAAAGAATCATCAATTTAGGGGAGCGTGTAATAATCGCAGATTTCAATTTTCAACACCCATGGTGGCAGTCACATTGAGCAAAGATGGCCGGAAATCTCCTAAGAGAATTTATTATTGAAAATGACAATGTGCAGATACACAGCACCCTTGCTTTATTTGCAATGACTGAAAGTGCAGTTTGAGAATCCTAAATGAATTCTGTACGCTACATTCAACTACATTCTTAAGTGCAAGTAATTCTGCATGAAAGACGATGACCACTGGCCAGAGTTTGAACGTAGGGTTATTGTATGCTATATGATCTCAGGGCTCATTTGAGCATCATTTTATCCATTTTATCCATTTTATTCATTTATCACCCGATATGATTTTACAGGTAAAAGGACGTTAAACTTAAAAACATAAACTACTTTCTACATTTTCTCATTCTCTTTCCACTCACAGAAGAATCCGCCCCAAGAATTTTATTTAAAGAAGCTTACGTTTGTGATAGCCACCGATGCAGCCACGTGATATCTATTTATCTCCCCTCCATAGTCTCTAAAGCTGCATTGTTGTCGAAAGACTGATCGAAGTATGTTTTGACGATTTCAGAGGTACGCTATTTAACAGCCACAGGCAAGACAACTTACCTTTGCCGCATTTGTCGATGTGGTTGGTGACAGGCATCTCCGGAACGCACTGGCATGTTGATTTCTTCTCCTTGTCGCAGATGGAACCCTCAAAGCTGCACTCCAACGTGTCCTCGCATCGATCTCCGAACTTCTTGTCCCCTCGCTTCACAGTCACTGAAAATAAAAGATAAACCATGTAAAACACAAAGGATTTGATGATAAAGTTTACAATTTAGAGAAAGTGTCACCACTGGTTGCTCTTTCAGTAACTAAAGGCAGTTAATTTGCTCTATGCTCCTGAAAATCGCCTAATGTGCACTGCGTGAGCAACTGTGCGGAAAGCAAGAAAAGATAAACACAGTACTTTGCATTTGAAATGCGTAATATACATTTCATAGGTTAATATATCAAGTGTAGGTTTATGGGTTAGTAAGACAATACTTTATTATGTTTTTTAAGGTGTATGAACTCATACCTCGGATATGAACATCACATCTTTTCATACGTTTGATAGTATTGGTAGTAGTAACAAATAACTACAAAAATAATCGCAATTATTATCGTTATTACTTAATAAAAGAAACTCAAACTTCATCAATATCGAATAATTGTTTTCTCACACAAGCTGTGTGTAGGACAGGAGTTGGATAGGTAGAGTCAATGCCATAGCCGGGATTTGAACCAGGGATCTCCCGATCTCTAGCAGGTCGCTCTGCCACTGAGCTACTATGGCAACATGCCGGATATCATTGAATTTCTCAACTGACTCGTATGTTTTCCGGTAAACCATTAGGTGATCTCAAATTCATTTTGAGATGACAACAGTAACGGCGGCTTACAATGCTGCAAGTACTTTAGACAGAGGATTCATAGTATGGCCAACTATTATGGTCAATTTGTATGGAATAATTGTTTTTCCACACAAGCCGTGTGTAGGACAGAAGTTGGATAGGTAGAGTCACACGGAAAAGTTAAATGCCAGTCCTATGCAGTCAATCCTAGGAGTCAATGGCTTACGTGTTGAATTAATTTTTATTCCCGATTTTATAAACTGACACGCGAAACACCGTATAAAGAAAAGATAATCCCTGGTGTCGCGTGTTTACCCACTGCATGCATGGAACAAGCTGCTTGGTTCGGCACAGAATCAAGCGAATTGATGACTTATGCTTTTGAGTATTAATCAAAGAACACATTAGCTTATTAAAAAGACTACGCAACAAAGTGAATTCTCAACAGTGGATCTCGCTCTTCACTCCTGTTATAGGATTACACTTAGCTCACGGACGGGGTCGCCAGTCATTGGGGCAGAGCACTGCATGTACGTCTTACATGGTACCAGGGTGGCAGGAGTGATGGGGGAAATCGAAGGGCGACCAGATCAAAGATGTGAGACGCAAGCATATTCAGGGTCCCTAACATTCCAGAACATTCCAAACCGCAGGGAAGGGACTATCTTGTTCTGCTTCTAACATAGTCCAATAGTTCCTCATCTCGACGCAGGAATGTTAGGAACCTGTCCCCCAGGCTGTGAAGACGAATCCAACGCCATTCTACCACCGAGAGCTGTACTTCAAAAGTGCATTCATCACTATGGAAAGGGCCCATCACCACAATCCTCAGCGATACTTACAATCCTGATAAAGAGACCGGTTGGATTAAATGAAGAGACAGGAAGTTGTGTGGGATGATGAAATCTCCCTGGCATTCGCCTAGTGACCCGGAAAACTCCTCGAAATAAACCCGGGTCAGAGACTTCTGCCACGGGAATCAAACGCATGAACTTTCCGAGGGTCAATTCCAGTCGAAACGTCTAAGCCTCGGCAAATGAAGGGGTGTGTTGGTAGATACAAAGTCAACGTGACGGTGAGGCAAGTTTGGCTAATGAGTCCGCGTTTGGGCATAGCTGGTGTGGTTGAACAGAGCGGGATGGCTGAGACGGTTCAGTGTGCGGCTTGAATTTGAAAAGCCGCGGGTTGAATCCTCTTCGACCGGCCACTATGACTTGGGTTTAATTGTGCATTTTCCTTCTCGCCAAGCGAATTTAGAAATGATGACTTTACTACTGTTGCTAGTTTCTGCTGTCCATCATTCCTCATCATTTCATATCACCATTAGGGTTTTGGGGCTTGACTGGGTATTTTTTTGGTGTATGGTGCGCAATGGGAAAGCACTATGTAACTCCCTCTATATCCGCTATTCGCCCTGATTATCAGAAGGAACGCTGGCGTTGGAACTTTCGTGAACTTTAGGTATCACAGAGTATCCGCACCTCTGCTACTTGGTCCGCGCAACAATTTTACGAATCCTTCATCTCATACCTTCCTCCAGGAAGTTACAGCAATGCTCATGCACTTCTCTGCCCCTTGTGGAGGAAAAAAGAGGGGGGAAAATGCAATTAAAGTTTGCTAAGGCCAGTCGAAGGATGTTTTTTTTGAAATTGTCTCTTGTTTGACAAGTCCTCTCAATTATCCGTAAGCTTTCAATCCAGAACAAAACTTCATTTCATGTGTAAAGTATTTCTGCCTGCTCCATCTTAGCATTCCAACAGTTATTTACATCTTGTTTTACGACGCCCTACAACTCTTATTTCAGAGGATTGTATCTTCTTATTAAAACTTGTATTCTTTCTTGACATTCTGTTTGTATTTTGTTTCCACATCCGTTTAGTTATATATCTTGTAATTTATATGTACCTAATTCCTCTCGAATTCTTTCATTTTTTATTAAATCTCGTCTGGTGCATTATTTGGCTCTTCTTGAAAGCTTTATTTCTGCTGCCTTGTCTCTTTCTTTTAATAAATATAATTCACTTCCATACATGAGTACAGGGACTCCCATTGTTTTTAAAATGTCAATATTGTTTCTTTCGTTGTTTTATTGTTTAGAGTTCCTAGTAACATATTTATCTTGTTTAAGTCCTTGTCTTGACTAAAACAGTTGAAACTCGAGAGGTGCTCCAGGACTTTGATTTCAATGCTTATTTGTTTGCATTGCCGCATATTTTCCTCTCTGTGCCATAGTTTTTGTTTTCTTGTGAAAGTGTTTAAATTGTAATTCCTTCCTAGTATGTATAGGTAGACATTTAATATACGGAATGATGGATGTTCTCTAGATTGTTAAAAAATTCGGATGACAATACTCATACCTTCTTCCTAAATTTGTAGAAACTGAAACAATTGCAACATATCCAAAAACCTAATGTGTCTCATTCACGTGAATTTCTAAGCTTTTTCTGAAAACTAACCATTTTTACAAAAGACTTTTACATCACTAATCGAGATGAAACATTAGCAGAAATGGTCTTATTACTTTAAAGTAAAAGGAAAATAAGGCTGAAGCGATAGTTATATCTCTGAAAAGTTGGTCGCTACGTAAGACAATTGAAATTCGGTTCTCTTTGAATGTCCAGGAGAAAAACAAAAGAGAGATGAAAAGTTTAAATAGTCTAAAGGTGAAACCAATAATAAGTAATATCGGAAACTGCTTACTACAACAAAAAACTAAATGATATAAATTGGGTGTTTTAACGAGGTCTGCATTATTTTAGTACGATTTTGTCTACCTTTTAGGGTATACCAGTTATGCAAAAGACATGCACAGTGAATAGGTCTTTAGAGACTATTCCCAGAAAATTCAAGATATACATTTTGCCACGTAAATATTTTTAAATTACGGTATTTAATCAAACTTGTTAGAACGATTTTGGGAAGATAAAAGTTTTCAAAAATGTTTATGCAAAGGGTTGTTTGGTATGGGAGATTTTCTTGAAGATTCGTTTCGTATCCTTGAAAGATGCTGAACTTAAATTTCAAGTTTTCCACCCATACGTTAAATTTTCGAATATTACTTTCAAACTCTAAGCCGACATGTAGGCTTTTCCTCGCCAAATATTGCAACTGTGAGTGTTTATTCTTCTTACACTAAAATCTTATGTGTTCCATTCACTGACTTTCTCTGCATCTCTGCAAGAAATTAGTGTTAAAAAGCTTAACATTCTGTTTACTTCATGCTAATTGAGAAAAATTAGCAGAAACAGTCTTATTACTTCCTTCCTTGTAAGTAGAAGCAAATAAGGGAGTGCCATAGATTAAAGTGATAGTCAAAAGCAGGTTGCTATGAGATTGAAGTTCCTTTTTTTATATGGACAGGAGTTGACAAATTCTTGTATGATAAAAGATGAGTTTTTTAAAGCAAAACCAATAACCAGAAGTATCTTAAAAACAATCAACTCCACGAAAAAAAATATGTATGACATAACTGGTGTGTGTTATCGCAATCTACATTTTTTGTGTAGTAAGTTTTTGTCTACCTCTTACGATTTACCAGTTATAGCAAAATTCAATAAAAATCATCCAGAATAAAGAGGTCTTTAGAGGCTAACCCCAGAAAATTGAAGATATACATTTTATTTTACATGTAAAAATATTAAATATAAGAGATTTTAATCAAAATCGTTAGAGCCATTTTTTAAAAAATCAACATTTTTGAAAAATTGTCCATGTAAAAGGTAATTTGTGGTAGGATTTTTTTTTTTAAAATCTTCGTGTCGCATCCTTGGAAGATACTGACTTAAATACTAAGTTTTGTATTTAACGGAATTTTCTTTTTTAAGCTATGCTGCCCACAGACACACACATAGACAGACAGACAGACAGACAGACACACACACGGACATTTTTCTAAAATTATTTTATTGGATTCAGGGGCATCAAAACATAATTCTGGTGAAAACTCGGTATCGAATTTTTGGGTACATTACAATACCTTCTCTATACACTATGTACTTAGTACGTGTAGAGAAAGTAAAAATGCGCCTATCTGTGAATAGTCATTTGTTTAAGGAGCCGTCATCTTCAATTCGTTGGCGCATTATGGATGCAAAAGTAAAATGAGCTTCATAATCCTCATCACGCAAGGGTTGCAGACGTTGAAGTGATGTGGGTACTGGAACAATG
Source organism: Hymenopus coronatus (assembly GCA_030762935.1). Lineage (NCBI taxonomy): Eukaryota > Metazoa > Arthropoda > Insecta > Mantodea > Hymenopodidae > Hymenopus > Hymenopus coronatus. The sequence continues at coordinate 83,922,440 of CM060895.1, forward strand.
CGCTGACAGGGTGTAACAGCTGACAAATAATAATAACATCTTGACTTTTCTGGGAATAGACTCTGAAGACTACTTTATTCAGGATGAATTTTACGCAATTTTGCATAAATGCTCAACCGTAATAGATAGACAAAAACTCACCATACAAAAAATGTAGAGCACATTAAAACACACAATTTATGTTACATACATTTTTTTCGTGGAGTTGACCGCTTTTGAGATATTGCTTGTTATTGGTTTCAGCTTTAAAAAGCATACTTTTCTCATGCGGGAATTTGTCAACTGATGTCCATACAAACAAAGGAACTTTGGTCACATAGCAAACAGCTATGGCACTCCCTTATTTCGCTTCTTCTTACAAGGACGCAAGTAATAACACTTTCTGCTAATTTTTTTTTTCGATTAGCATGAAGTAAATAGAAGCATTCACTTTTTAACAATAATTTGTTGCAGAGATGTAGAGAAAGTCATGTGACTGGATCACATCAGATTTTTTATTATTTCTCTACACGTACATAGTGTATAGAGAAGGTAGTGTAAAGTACCCAAAATTCGATACCAAGGTTTCACCGGAAATACATATTTTGGGACCCTCTGAATCCTTTTTCTACAAATGCTTACTTCGGACTCAGGAGACCCCAAAACATATATTTCCGGTGAAATCTCGACATGGAATTTTTTGGTGGAATACAATAGCTTCTCTATCCACTATGTACATTATACATGTGGGCTAAAGAAAGTAAAAATCTGATGTGCTCCATTCACATGACTTTCTCTACATCTCTGCAACAAATTATTCTTAAAAAGCTTATGCTTTTATTTACTTCATTATGATTGAGAAAAAATTAACAGAAATAGCCTTATTACTTGCTTTTTTGTATGCAGAAGCGGAATAAGGGAGTACCATAAGTTAAACTGATAGTCAAAGGCTGATTGCTATGTGGCAGAAGTTCCTTTGTTTGTATGGACAGGAGTTAGCAAATTCCTGCAAGAGAAAATTATGTTTTTCTAAGCTGAAACAAAAAATAGCAATATCTTAAAAACTATTAATTCCACAAAAAATAGGTATATATAACTTAAATTGTGTGTTTTAATGTGCTCTACATTTTTTGTTTGATAAGTTTTTGTCCGTCTCTTATGGTTTAGCAGTTACGCAAAGTTCAATAAAAATCATCCAGAATAAAGGGTCTTTAGAAGATATTCTAAAAAAATTCAAGGTATACATATTATTTGTCCGGTAAATATCTTTGAAATACAATATTTTAATCAAAATCGTTAGAGCCATTTTTGAGAAAGTCAAAATTTTCGAAAAAAGTTCCATGTAAAGGGTAGTTTGTGGTGGGGGATTTTGATGGGAATCTTGTGACGCATCCTTGGAAGATACTAAACCTAAATACCAAGTTTAGTATTTAATGGACTTTCCGTTTTTGAACTATGCTGCCCACAGACAGACAGACAGACAGACAAACCGACAGACAGACAGACAGACAGACAGACAGACAGACAGACAGACAGACAGACCGACAGACAGACACACGTACATTTTTCTAAAAATGCTTTTTACTTTCTCTACACGTACTATGTACGTATTGTATAGAGAAGGTATTGTATTGCACCCAAAAATTCGATATCGAGATTTCACCGGAAATACATGTTTTTGGTCCCCCTGAATCCAAAAAAAGCATTTTTGGAAAAAGGTCCGTGTGTGTGTCTGTGTGTCTGTGGACAGCATAGCTGAGAAACGAAAAGGCCTTTAAATACCAAACTTGATGTTTAAGTTTGGTATCTTCCAAGGATGCGACACGAAGATTTTCAAGAAAATCCCCCTCCCCCAAATACCCTTTATCTGAAAATTCTTTGAAAATGTTGATTTTCTCAAAAATGGCTCTAACGATTTTGATTAAAATATGGTATATTAAAGATATTTACCTGACAAATAATATGTATATCTTGAATTTTCTGTGAATAGCCTCTCAAGACTACTTTATTCTGGAAGAATTTTGCATAACTGTTAAACCGTAATAGATGGACAAAAACTTAACAAACAAAAAATATAGAGCACATTAAAACACACAATTTATGTTATATAATTTTTTTTTTCGAGGAGTTGATTGTTTTTGAGATATACCCTGCTTTTGGTTTCAGCTTTGAAAAACTTGTACTTTTCTCATACAGGTATTTGTCAACTCGTGACAATACAAACACAGGAACTTCAGTCATCTAGTAACCAGCTTTTGACTTCACTTTAACCTATGGAAATATTTTACTTCTACTTACAAGGAAGCAAATAATAAGACTATTTATACTATTTTTTTTCTCGATTAGCTTGAAGTAAATAGAAGAATAAAATTATTAACAATAATTTGTTACACAGAAGCAGAAAAAGTCATGTGAATGGAATGTTACCTTTTGGATTGAGGGGGTCCTAAAACATGTATTTCCGGTAAAATGTCGGTATCAAATTTTGGGTGCATTATAATACCTATACACTATGTACATAGTAGGTGTAAAGAAAGTAATAAACTTACTCTGTACTGTTATTTCTACACACTTTGTTTGCATTAATTAAGCCGTAATTTTTTTGTCAACTCGTTTTGAAACTCTTGATGGTGTTAAATTTACCAAAACAACGCATTCCCTGCTTATATCAACAGTTTTCACGGCATGTAAGAGCCGTATTATTTGCGCTCTTCCAGGCATAAAGTTTGCATTACAAAACCGATACGAGTGGGAATAAATGCCGAGTACGTGCCAAATACAGCTAAATTGGGATCTGACGACAAGACAATCTCGATGCTACCATAAAAAGTATGATGTGTACAATTCACATGACTTTCTCTATATCTCTACAACAACTTACTGTTAAAAAACTATTGCTTCTATTTGCTTCAAGCTAATCGAGAAAAAATTAGCAGAAATAGTCTTATTATTTCCTTCTTTGTAAGTAAGCGAAATAAGGGAGTACCATAGGTTAGAGTCATAATCAAAAGCTGGTTGCTATGTGACTGAAGTTCCTTTGTTTATATGGACAGGAGCTGACAAATTTCTGTATGAGAAAAGTATAAATTTTAAAGCTGAAATAAATAACAAGGAAAAAAGTGTATATAATATAATTTGTGTGTTTTAACGTGCTCTACTCTTTTGTGGAGCAAGTCTTTGTCTAACTCTTACGGTTTACCTATTGCGCAAAATTCAGCAAAAGTCCATTAGAATAAAGAGGTCTTTAGTGACTATACCCAGTAAATTCAAGATATACATTTTATTTGCCATGTAAATACCGTAATTCAATAAAAACTGTTAGAGCCATTTTTTTAGAAAATCAAAAATATCGAAATTTTTTCCATGTAAAGGATGGTATGTGGTAAGACGATTTTTCTCAAAATCTTCGTGTCGCATCCCTGGAATATGGTAAACTTAAATACCAAGGTTGGTATTTTACCGACTTTTTGTTTTTGAGTTATGTTCACACTCACACACCACACACACGGAACTTTTTTTCAAAATACTTTTTTGGTTACAGGGAACATTAAAACATATATTTCCAGTGAAACCTCGGTATTGAATTTTTGGGTGCAATACAATACCTTCTGTATTCACTATGTACAGAGCACGTGAAGAGAAAGTAAAAATAAAAGACTTGTAGCGTACTCACGTCGCTTCAAGACCGAATTAGGAGTAAACGAAGTCCGCGTCATCTTTTAGACTTCTTAATGGATTTCGATTGAGAGAGAGAGAGATATTAATGCTCATTAATTACCCAACATAAACTTCTCTTATCTTCTTCTTCTTCTTCATCTTCAGCCTCTCCAAAGATTGGGAATTTAATCCCAAGATTAAATTGATCTTTTTATCTAACTCTCGGCCGACCTTATTCTTGTCTTCTCTTTGGGTTATTACTAAAAGCCTGCTTCGGTAGTATGACAGAATATTCGATTAATTTTTTCTTGCCAGTTCTTTTGATGTTTAGCTATCACTTTTACTCTGACAATCAGTTCCACTATTAAAGCGCCAATGGAATGGCCAAGATTAGGCAATTTCAACCAAGCGCGATCTGGAGCGATGTTGTCGAAAAATCTTATTGCAACTGATGTTCATTTCTTTGAAGTCTTCAAGAAGCCAACCTTCACTTTTAATAACTGTCAGTTCTACAATTGTACTTTCAATCAGTTCAGTTAATTCAGTTTATTTAACATTTTATCCGGTTCATAATGCATTTAGATCAAAAAAGGAGTGAAAATAATTCCAATTGTTGCTATCGGTATTCGTACATTGGGTGTAGATACGGACGGTCATATCATAATACAAGAGGCAGTGAAGAGAAAAAGAAGGAAAAAAATTGGTAATAAATGGTAATAATAGTATGGTCGAATGCGTCATCTAAAATTTGAGAACTAATATAAGTATAACAATTATAAGCTGATAAAATCTTTCTTCCTATATATTATAAATTAAGTCTATTTCGCTCAATTGTCTTATCAAATACAACTCGTGTTTGCATCTCTGGTCGCTTTGCTCCGGTCGTGAATTATCGACTAAATGAAAAAATTCGTGGTATTACATGATTATTTTTATCTTTAGTTCCTTTCTCATATCTCTACTTCTCATTCTACCTCTTATACACAGACACACACATTCAGAGGCTCCTCATGAACCTCTTTATCAATTTTCCCCCTTCTTAATACAAATTTCACAGCTATAAAGTAATATTCAGTTTTGATAATATTATGGAGTCTTGAATTTTACCTGCTTGTTTATTGGTTTTCCCAATAATTTATTAATACTTACATTTATTGAATGATTTAATTACATTGTTAGCTAGATTTTGATTGAAATTATGCTTGGATATACCGTAAATGTTTAAAATTAATAATCTGCTCTACCTCAAATTTTATCACAATTTTTGTTATTATATTGTGTTTGCCTTCCTTGATATTATTGGATTTTACGAATTGAGATTTTCATATTGAAGGTTTCTAGACCTTTAATTGTGTAACATTTTGTTGCAGATCTTTTTCAGATTCTGTCAACAATACTGATCATCAGCAGATCTCAATATTTATCAATTTATTAAAACATTTCTGATTTAATAATTTTTTTTTGTTGTGTTTAACGCCCGCTTTAACTACTTATGGCACCGCATGCGGTAACACTGATTATACATGAATGAAGATGGAGCACCGGTGGAATGCGTTGGCGGGGGAAACCTCTCCGGAGAAAACGCGCCCCAGCACCGCTTTGTCCACCACAAATCTCACATGCGGTCGCTTGGGATCGAACCCGGACCGTCTAGGTGAGAGGCGAGTGGTCTAACCACTCAGCCACGGCGCGGCCATTTAATAATTACTGTTTCTGTCAAATAATATTGAGAACAATCCATATCCTTTTAAACAGGTTGATTAACTTCAAAAGGGGGACCGTTTGACGACGAGTATTCAACCCAAAATTCGGCCAATGGCCTAGAAGGGATGGTGGGAGAAGCTGCAACCCGGTCTCGACGTTCTGGTAAATATGTTACCGCGGTGTTCTTGCCACTTCCATTCAGCGGTATGGTGATAATGAAAATATACACACACACAGTGGGAGAAAGGACCCTTTCTTTAATATAATTTATGTATTATCATAAACGGATTCAATTGTATTGATCAAAGTATGTGCATATTATATAGGTTTAATATTTTCTATAATTTCTGCCTATATACCCGCATATCATCTTTAAGAACAGGAGTGATAAATTTAATTCTGTCATTTGCTTCTATCCATTTAACAAGTATTGTAAATAACAAATATATATATATAATATTATATATTGAAGTATTTTAATCTACTCAACAATTCGATATCAATCATAATACACTTTGGAATGCTAAGTAGTCTTATTTTGTTTTCCATGAACTGCTGCGAAAGAACCATGACTAGTGTTGTAGTGCTGATTTAAAACAATGCATTGTTGCTTTGCACCTGCATATCAATTTGTTCTGGTCGCTTTACGTATGTTATTTAGTTGTCACCGACACTACACTAATATGATCTAGTTTGTTTTCACCGTCACTATTTTCACTAATACTTCACTAATGTGATTTTGTTCGACTTTCACTGCGACTTCATTATTGTGAGTTAGTCCATGTTTTACTCTTACTTCACTAATACTATGATTTAGTTTAGTCTTCAGTTACTTCATAATGTGATTTAGAAACCTTTCACTGTTACTTCATCAATATGAAGTAGTTCACTGTCACTTCATTTTTCCTCGCATGTAGCGGCGTAGTGAATCAACTCCCAAAATGGCCTCTTCTACGTCTGCTTTATTCGCTGAGGCGTCGAACATAAGACTTCTCTAATCGCTCGCAGTGCGTCACAACTATCGTATAACACACAGAATAACCACCAGTCATATCGCATCAAGAACAACTCACTATCTCACTCATTCACGCTCTCACTTATACACAAGTGCGAAATGTTTTCAGGAGGCGAAGGGAAGTAACTGAATTTAAAATTCTGGTTATATTGTGATAGCACTTCAGGTGTTTATGGTGGGTGAAATTGTTCCTCCGTCTACAATTATAAGAACTGAGATATTTTAATGTGAAATATTTATAACACTGGAAGTATACACGATTCTATACACCTAGGGTGATTGTTATGAAAACAAAGAAACTTTTGAAGTGTTCCACTCACATGACTCTGTCTATCTAGTCTGTAACAAACTATTGTTATGACAAACTCCCGTTTGAGAAAACTGTTTTAAAATTGAAACCAAACACAAGGAATGTCTAGGAAATAATCCACTCTCCAAAAATATATATGACATAAATTATGTATTTCAACGGGATCTCAATTTTTGTGTCGTAAATTTTTCTTTTACGGTTTACCAATTACGCAAAATTCATTCAGAATAAAGAGGTCTAGTGGCTAGTCCCAGAAAATGCCAAATATACATTTTATTTATCATGTAATTATCTTTAATATACGGTATTCTCATCAAAATCATTAAAGCCATTTATAACAAAAATGAAACTTTCAAAAAATGTTCCATGTGAATTGTATTTTGTGATGGGGGGATTTTCTTGATAATCTTCTGTCGCATCCTTCATAGATGCTAAATATGAACACCAAATTTGGTGTTTCTCTTTTCGTTTTTGAGCTATGCTGTCCATAGACGCAAACCTTCTAATTTTTTTTTTTATACAGAGGTCCTCAAATCTCGGAGAAATCTCAGTATAGAATTTTTGTTTGAAATACAATACCTTTTTATACACTTGTATATAGTACGTATAGAGAAAGTAAAAGTAATATGGAGAAACTACTCATCGGTAGTGGTTTTGTTTTTGTTTTCGTTTTTTGTAGTTTTAACATCCTTTAACCTGGTTGGTCATATCGAACGATGAATGAAGTTGGTGAAATGATGCTCAAATGATCTCTGGGTCATTGAGCTTAAAGTTACACGACGTTCGTCTTCTCAGGACAAGGGAAAACCCCGAAAAGAGCCTTATCCGGGTAACTCACCATAAGCGAGATTCGAACTCACGACCTTTTGATTGTGAGGCAGACACGCTACCACCAGACTACGCAGGTGGTCATCGGTAGGTTTTATTTATCTACTTATTTATTTAAATACTTTTTTTTTTTTTTTTTTTTAAATTTTTGCACTTTAGATTGTACATAGCTTCTTTAATTACTTTACTGTTACTATCTATACTGACCTTAAACGATATATTCCCTTGAAGTGCAACTAAACACGTAGACAATGGGTATCCTAGACGAGTTTTACTGTAAATGCATGAGGTCTATGCGACGCATATGTCTTATGTAACGTGCTGTAATTGGATGTTACTAAGCCCTAGATGTTTCTGATGAATAAATAATTTATGCTTCCACGTCCGTGATGTGGTATTAGCGTGTATGCCTCACATTCAAGATTTTCATATCTCCTGGTTAGAGTAGAGTTTTGGGGAAAAATAAAATGAATATGTTTCATTCTCATGACTTTTCCTACCGATTCTGCAAACAAACTATTCTTAGATATATATTTTTTTAATAAACACAGTTCCAGAGTCTTGACGGATCTATGGTACTCCCTTATTTCGCTTCTACTTACAAGAAAGCATGTAATAAGACTATTTCTGGTAATTTTTGTTTTTCGATTAGCTTGAGGTAAATAGAAGCATTAGCTTTTTAACAATAATTTGTTGCAGAGATGTACAGAAAGTCATGTGAATGTATTACATCAGATTTTTATATACATGAACACACGCACATTTACTCTCACATTCATACTTCCAGACTCTGTGGGAGATAGGGAATAATTCTGGTTAAATAAAACTTCCTCGCTCCACCCGAAAATCGAACCCAAGACCTCCGGGTGAGAAGTCAGCTCGCTGACCACTCGCCCTCGGAGGCAGCCTGTATGAATTTTATTTTCGTCTGCACATCGATATTTTAGCTTTTGTCTTCTCAGGTTGCTATGACAGCTGCGTTATTTTCATGCTAACATCAACATAGAATAACCTTATTTGGTTTATAATTACAATGCAATGCAATGTATTAAATATCTTTTTTAGTTATACAATATACAACCTTAACTTAAATATCCTGGCGGTGCTGTGAACGGGTGGTTAGACCACTCGCCTCCTACCTAGGCGATCTAGATTCTATCCTGTTTCCCCCACCATTTATTCCACCAATTGCTACAGCATCACCTTTTCTACCATCCATTTTGCTTGCATTTCATTTCATCCACTTCCTCACGCTCATGCTTGGCTACGGGTCCACCACTCGTAGCCAAGTTTGTGGTTTCGTGCCGTTGGCTCCCCGAAGGCTTCTGATCCCTAGGCATCCCTAGTGGGGGTCAATTCTAAATACGGGAAAGGTAAGTCGACTACAAAACGAAACTTAAATATCAATTCTTAATGTCTAAATCGTATAGAGTTTATATTATTTCATGGAGTTGTAACTCGCGTCGTATCAACGTCCGGTTTCATTTCACAGTTTCAACTGTTTCTTTACATTTCTTGCAAATGCATTCTAATGACCTCTTTAGGTTATACATATATGATTTGTCAAGTTTTCTGATACATAAGTATTATGTGTTACTTGTTTTGATACATTTCATAATAATATGATGCTTTCTCATGATAACAGTTGTAAATAGCGTGTGACAATCTTTCTTGTATTGAGTTGTTTCACATAGCATTGATGCCACGAAACATTTTCTTTGGCGTGCTCTTTTTCATTTGCTTTTAAGGTTACAACGCTTACATTGATTCCTCACACAATAAATGTGTAATAAATAAGAATTATTAGTTATGGTTAAGTAAATTCTATGCCAATATTTTAATATATTTATCTTCTGTCGTTTTGCAGCTCTGCTGACTAAGGTTCCATTTCCGCAGATTTCTTATACCGTGATATTAATGTCAGGTTGGATATCGAACATCAAATTAATCTACACGGTAAATGTGATATTTTTTTTAATATCAGAGTCTCTAATGGTATGGCGACAAGGTTGGCACGTGGGTTATTATATTGATGACAGGGAAAATGTCATGTCTTGACATTCGGGGGTGCACGTGTATGTGTGGGAGAGGTGAGGTTCACACTAGAGATTGGTTCCTTCTATTATATACTTTAATAAAAAGCATTTAAGTAATATTTTCTTATCTGTATACACAGAAAAAGCTTTGGTACCTGCGCTTCACATGCAGATCCATCGTTACATTATTTCAAAATAATGCACCTCAACCAGGGATAAGGCTTTTTATACGTCAGACCCCGTAAGGAGAGGATGAGATGAGAGCATTGCAAAGGGCAGCCGGAATCAGACTACGGCAGGGAGCCATCGTGGAGAGTTACTAACAGTTCTCAAGCAGTTAATCTGGACGCGGTAAACGCTAGAAATCCGCGCCTCAGGACTGAATAAACGCCCCTGAGAATCCGACGACCCCCAGCATCATCCTGCCGCCGAGAACTGAGTTTCCAAAGCGCAATCTTCTCCAAGAGAGGGCGTTATAGCAGTAGTTCTCGCCGATACTTATATCTCTGAAAGACCAGACAGGAAATTCAGGGGAATGAAGAATCCTCCCCAGCATTCGCCGAGAGGTCAACCGTGGGGAACAGATTCCACGACTTCCTGAATGCCAGTCTCAAAAGAAACCCTTGAGCCACCTGATTTCGTTATTTGAAAATAAGTTCGAGCAGTTTATTACATGCTTGGTCCCATTTAAAGACTACGATTTCTTCGGACTGTGATATGGAATTTGTGTGTCGCCATTAAGGTGATGCGATTGTACAATTTGGAAATACTACAGATATGCTATTGAAATAGTGATATTTTTGACATTAGATATATAAGATTTCTAGTTTGCATGTTTATTTAAATAATAATTTTTACGATCTAAAGTATAGTTCTAACTTTTTAAAACAAAATTGGCAATGGAGCATTTTGAGTAAATAAAAGTATTGGTAAAATGTTTACGAGAAAATAAGGATTAAAGTTTTGAGTGTTTTATTAATAAGCATGTGCCTATCCTTTTATAACACAGTTAATTGGTACCTAAAGTGAACCAAGTGGGAAAAACAATACACTTGCTTAAAGGTTAGAGTAAATATATTTTATTGTGATTTTTTTTTTTTATTTTTTCAAACTTTTTTATGAAATTTCACAGACGCATCACCTTAATGCATACTTGTGTGTGTTTATTTTGACTCAGGCTAGCTGAGTTGTGTTTTAAGTCGAGCAATTATCACTAAGCAGGGCGTGATCGATTAAGGAATTTTTATGGTTTCAATTAGATATTGTAATGAAATGGTATCGTTTATACAACACATGAATATCTTTAAAGAGCCTAGCTAAACTAATTCAACACTATTATCTTCACACCCTACTCCACGCGCTATTTGTGCTTTTATAAAGTTAACTTACACGCACAATTTAAGTTTTCGCTTCTCTCATTTTAAGTAAAGTATTAGAGATCGTGAGGCGGGGCAAGAGTAAAACATTTAAGTTGCGCAGGGTAACTCTTCACTTGAAGTACTTGATGGTGGGAGAAATGCGCCAACATATATGCGCAGAGGTAATAACGTTTCTGGCCACGAAGGAGGGAAGTATGCTTCCGCTAGCTTTGGTGCGGCATTGTTGCAAATAAACTAGCAGACTATTGATAACTTGGAAGAAGACATTGATGCCGACGATATTAATAACGATACTGGTTAAGAGGACGAAGATGATGGTGCAATAAGCCGGATCGAAGAACTGTAGAAACATGTGCTGAGAACAGTAATATTGGTTATGTTCATGGTTGCCAATTGTGTGATAAGCAGGATCACAACAAAAAATAAACAAACATCTCACTCTCTACATATTGTTAATGACAAAAACGTAGATGGCGTGTTATTTATGGACGCTTTTTTACTGCTGTATTTCTCAGCGTCCCATTCTAAATCGGGCGTGAAAGACCACTTAATTTTGCTCAGAGACCTCTCTTTCAGGCTTGAAGTTCTTTTACGTGCTGTACATCTACGACACGGGACCAACGGCTTTACTTCCCTTCCGAAGGAAGTCTTGCTAAGGATTTTTACGCCCGAAAAAATCCATCGTCCTCCGCCGGGTTGTAACCCGCGACCTTGGGTATATGAAGTCAGCGTGGTAACCATTACACCACGGAGGATGACTTCTTAATGACATATATGGGTATAAACAATCTGATGTGATCCATTCACGTCTCTGGATCTCTGGAACAAATTATTGTTAAAAAGCTAATGCTTCTATTTACTTCATGCTTATCGAGAAAATATTAGCAGAAATAGTCTTATTACTTGCTTCCTTGTAAGTAGGAGCGAAATAAGGGAGTATCATAGGTTAAAGAGATAGTCAAAAGATGGTTGCTATGTGACTGAAGTTCCTTTGTATGGACACGAGTTGACAAATTCCTGTATGAGAAAAGTATGTTTTTTAAAGCATGTATTTCCGGTGAAGTCTCGGTATCGAATTTTTGAATGCAATACAATATACTATATACATCGTACATACGTATAGAGAAAGCAGCATTTACTAACCTAAATCAATCCAATTTAACAAGTATACAACAGCATTCTTATGCCCCTCCTATATACGAAAATCGCTATATAATGTCGCTATATAATGATTACTACTTCCTTGGAAAGCTTGAAGTTCATATCAAAACTTTGTTGCAGAAGCGTAGCGTGACATTGGACTATTTCGTGTTACTAAACTTGTAATTTAGTGACAAGTGCGTTGAAGAATATAGTCCCTTATTTCTAAAAACCCTCATTATTTTACATACATACTATTTTAATAGTACTTGTTCCATAAAACTCGGTCATGTTAAATGCTACTTTCAGCGAAAGGGCATGTTTTTCTTGACTGCCATGTTGACGCACTTTGTGACATTAGAATCACGATACTACACAAACAAATCCGAGCCAAACTTCTTGAAGTTTGTTCCTCAACTTTATAATGTTTCAGAGTTAGTGAAGATATGATGGTCATGAGAAGTTCATAAGTAAATTGCAGGTTACGTTTGTGTTTGCAAAAGAAGATAAATTGCATAGTAAAATTGATTCAGTCCAGCAAGCCTGTTGGTGCGTAATGAAACAATGTTTTACTTTTCTTAGCTACTATACATAGAGGCACAGAAGGTATTGTACTCCACCCAAAAATTCGATACCTAGAATTCGCTGTCATCGAATTTTACGTAGGAGGACTCTCTCCTATTTATAGAACATGGTAGAGTAAGTGTTTAGTTGCGGCAAAATTCTGCACTCGGAGCCGTTATCCCTTCCACAGTTCAAACCGTACTATTGGTAACTACTTTCGTTCACATTACAGCATAAGCAAGATCACCTATTACCTGCCAGAGATACGTAACTTGGGAGTTTGTTGCGATCTAGAAGGAAATAGAATTATTTTTCTCCGCTGTCCTAGCAAGCCCTCGAGGGAATGAAGCCAGTCAGTCAGCTGGGAATATCGCCGTGAAGCGTTCTTATCTTCAATAAGCACAACGAAGCTTGCTACGGGTGTTAAAATCAGATATATTCGTAATGACTGATAAAAAAGAATTCAAAATAAATAAGGTGAATCAGTCAGTGTTTTTTGCAGTTTGCTATAGAATTGTGCCAAGGTCTTTTAGGAAACTTGTTTATGTAAAAATTCTCTCTAGTTTTCTTTTCTTCATTAGTTTTGCCAAGGATTACTACAGTACCTTGAACTCAGAAAATGTAACATGTGGCGTCATTACGCCACCCTTGGAAGTGAGTACGACAGTTACTAAGGAAAAGAAAATTAAGTTATATACCAATTAATTACCAAGATACCCGATCATATTCACTACTGCAACTGTGAGCATTTTTCGTTACAAATAATTCTTATACTTTTGGTGTTAAATTGGACTAATTGTTGTGTGTTTTATGTTTTACTACTTACTATAATAGTTGTTTTACTTTCTCTAGCCCGTTTGCACAATATACATAGTGGATAGAGAAGGCATTGTATTCCAACAAACAATCAATGTCGAGATTACATTCTCGAAAGTACATACTACAAATATCACAGAACGTATTAAAACATGTTTATGTCCGAAGTATAGTGCAAGCGACATAATGAAGCAATTATTGTTTTACCAATCATGGAGTTACAATATATGTAATTATCTATGAAATGTAGACTACATATTTTAAACGGAAAATCCTGCATACTTTCATAGATAGCACTGTTCTTGTTTTTCCCGCAGTTGGTCACGAGATTCACAGGAGCATTGAATGAATTTGTTCTCTTTTTTTATTCAAAGTTGGTGACGCCTCCTCTAAAGTTTCTTTTGTATAATTTTGTAACTACTGTTTCAATATCAAGAAAGAAAGGAATAATGTCAAAAGCCGTGTGAATCAGAGCAAGCATATCTGAAATGGATCCGACATACTGGAAGGTGTCTGTAACATAATGATGCTTGAAGTTTTTTTCCTCCTTATTTCACTGGACGCGAAAATATCTCTAATTTCTGTTATCTCTGTAATAAGAAAATAATCATATTCCTTGTTAAAAACGATAACTACCAGTTAATGCATAAGAAGTTCGCTTTTTATTACTTTTTTTACCAGGTCCCTTTCCATTATTCATTTTAGCTGCAACGAAAAACGTTTGAAAATTGGTTTTGTTATTCAACTCCTTGCCTTCTTGAATATGATGAATAATTCATCATCTGCATTGACTTTATTAGTAATAAGTTTTCAGAGCATCTGCCAAAGACTGTTTTCGTTTGTGGAAGTACAAATAAAATTACCTGCCAAGTTTATTTAATGAGCACGGATTACGCAATTTCTTTTATGTATTGGTTAATTTACTAGCCAAAGATTGTCGCATTTAACTATTATTCAGAACCAAGATTTAACCTACGAGCGTGGGCAAAGAAAATCAGGGCTGAAATAACCAGGATATGTGAGAAGTGTGTCGGATTGGAAATTAAGGGGTGTATTAAGTAAAAAATCTGATGTATTCCATTCATTTAGCTTTCTCTAGCTGCTCCATAAACATACCTTCTTTACAAACCATTACTTTTTACTTTCTCTATACGTACTATGTACATTGTGTATAGAGAAGGTATTGTAACACACCCAAAAATTCGATACCAAGATTTCATCGGAAATAGATATTTTGGGTTCCTCTGAATCCAACAAAAAAATATATTTTTAGAAAAATGTCCTTGTGTGTGTGTGTCTGGGTAGCATAGCTCAAAAACGAAAATACCGTTAAATACCAAACTTGGTTGTTATGTTTTGTATCTTTCAAGGAAGCGACACTAAGATTTTTAAGAAACCCCCCACCCCAAACTACCCTTTACATGATACCTTTTTTCGAAAATTTTTATTTCCTAAAAAATGGTTGTAACGATTTTGATTACAATATCGTATATTAAAGATATTTACCCGACAAATATAATGTATATTCTGAATTTTCTGGGAATAGCATCTGAAGACTACTTTATTATGGATGAATTTTAAGGAATTTTGCATAACTGTCAAACTGTAAGAGATGAAGAAAATCTTGCTACACAAAAAATGTAGGACACTGTACAACACAATTTATTTTATATACATTTTGTCATGATGTTGTTCGTTTTTGAGATATTCCTTGTTTCTGGTTTCAGCTTTAAAAAACATACAGGAACTTGTCAACTTCTATCCATACAAACAAAGAAACTATATGCTCATTTGAAATCATTGGCGGCAACATGTTTTGAAGGGGGTATTGCAAAGCTAGTACACAGGTACGATAAATGTCTCAATCTTTTCGGTGATTATGTTAAAAAGTAACCATAAGTGTACAAAACTTTTAGTAATAAAATACTTGTTTTCTATGAACTTGTCTTTTATCTAAAGCCTATCGGCGGATGAAAAAGAAAAGAAAAAAAAAACGGGCCTCGTAATACGAAGATTTCTCTTGCTAGATCCTCATTGGCCGGTTTTAACTTGAAATATCCCCGTTGAGTACGGCAACTCTTTTAATGCACGAAGGAATATCTACAAACGACAAATAGGGGAAAGTTAACCACCGGTATATTTCTAACCAGCTGTCTTACTCAAAATTTTATGGTTGCATTTCTAAGAAGGAGGATAAAATAAGAACAAATATAATTTTGTAAGACCTCAGTCGCGTACACTTTTCATTCCTACGAATAACACGACATTCTAAATTTGAAAGACAGAACTAGACTGAAAAATTCAATATCACAGCCGGGATTTAAACCACAGATCTTCGGTTTACCAAGCCGTTGCTGTAATCAACTGGCCAGCCGTGACAAGATTAAATTTTCCAAGCGACACATTTATACTTTCTTTGCTACGTACAGTATGTAGAGGAAGTTTGTATTCCACCCAAAAGTTCGATAATCACATTTTGCCGTAAATATGCGTTTTGAAAAGCTATCTACTGAATCATTTCTGAAAATTCGCACTACTTTAAAGGGACACATAATTACTGTTTTTAGCAATTTTAGTAAAAAAAATATATTTTTGGATTTTGGCACTATACTTTAAAGGGATATCTTGGAATTGCTATTTTTTTCCCCTTAGACAGCCATAAGCATTAACACCACGGTCTTTTTCTGACTTTCTAAGCTCTTTCCTCCCCCATGTTCTTGTTGATCATTCCCACCTATTTCTCACGGATCTTGCCCAAGAATTTACCTATAGCTTTTATATTTTTTCTCCTGTTGAGGACAAAACCCTCCTGTTTACTATTTCCTAATTCAATGTTTCACATTTTCTTTGACAAATTTTATCTCTTCAAATCTTTGACTACAATAAGATGTTCAATGGAAATCAGTGTAATTTTCTCCTCATCTTGGACATTTTCTTACATCTTAATCATGTCTTATACCTTTCAAGTTTTTAGCCCCTGTTCTCGACCATACAAATCCTTCTCTCCTTAGTTTACTACATATCTATATGTACATTTCTCTATTCCAGACTGTTTTTATTTCTTTATGTATCCTCAGAGATATTTTCTTTTTCTTTCTCTCATACTACTAAAAATATATTGTTTATTAATATCCTGGCTTTTATTCTGCTACATTCCAAAAGCCTCGAATGTTATATTCTGAATTTAAGCATAAACTTTCCATGACAATTTTGTCCATAAATATTGCATAATTTAGAGTACATATTTGCAGTATTTGATTCTTCTTGGGTGAACATAACATACGTTAGACGCCATTTTAAAAAGTTAGGCTGGCTATATCACCCTTCATCAAACTTTAAAGCTATTTTTCTCAGATTTAATTTTTTTATTATTTTCTCATATTCCAAATTTATTAGAAATATTTTACCTAAACACTGCAGAACTTTCGTAATAAATTGTTTTGTTGGATTTCTATATTGGTCATAGATTAGTTTTAAAACATTAATTAGTGTACTCCTGCGCTGTATTTTGTGGGTTTTTTTCAATTTGCGATAAAAAAATTATTTTTTAAAAAAAAAAACTAAGCGCGAAGATGTCAACTAAGAGTTTCTTACAATTGTATCAAGGAATGTAATTTTAAAAATCTGATGTGTTCCATTCACATGACTTTCTCTATACCTCTGTAAAATTATTGTTATTAAGCTTATTCTTCTATCATGGCAATCGAGATAAACGTTAGCAGAAACTGTCTTATCACTTAGTTCCTTATAGGTACAAGAGAAATAAAGGTATACGTTAGGCTAAACCGACAGTGAAATGTGGTTGCTATGGGATAGAAATTCATTTCTTTGCGTGGCCAGGGGTTGACAAGTTCCTGAATGAGAAAAGTATAAGTATTTTAAAACTGAAACCAATAACAGGAATATCTCGAAAACGGCCAACTCCACGAGGAAAATGTATATACAATAAATTGTGAGTTTTAACGAGACCTAAATTTCTTGGCTATCTCCTAGGGTTTATTAGTTATGCAATTCCGCAAAATTCATCCAGAATAAAATTGTCTTCACAGGCTATTCCCACAAAATTGAAGATATAATTTTGTCATGCAAATATCTTCAATATACGAAATTTTAATCCAAATCATTACGGCCTTTTTTTGAAAAAATAAAAATATTCTAAAATGGTTCCATATAAAAGTAGATGGAGGTTGGGAATTTTCTTGAAAATCTTCGTTGGATCATCCTTGGCAGGTACTGAACTTACATACCAAGTTTTGTATTTCACGGACTCTTTGGTTTTGAGCTATGCTACCCTCCCCAAACACACACACCACACACACACAAACTGACTGACACATACACACGGACTTTTTTCTAAAAAGGCTATTTTGGATTCAGGGGACTCAAAACAGTATTTCCCATGAAATCTCGGTATCGAAGTTTTGGGTGCAATAAAATCTTCTCTATACATTATGCACATAAAACGCGTAGAGAAAATAAAAGTGTTTCAATTAACTCAATATCTGTAGGAAACACATATAACTAATTAAATCGAAAAATTAATTAGTACCCATGTTCAGAATCAAATTACATTTTAATGAAACTTGGCATGAACATCTCTTTTGTTGCAGTAATTCTTTTACAAAAAATTATGGCTCTAACTTTAATAATGTTAGTTTGTTTTTTCACAAAAGATGTGTGCAGGACAAGAAATGGATTGGTAGAATCAGACTGAAAACTTTAATGCCATAGCCGGGATCTGAACCATGGATGCGAGTCAGTTGAGAACTTTAATGCTGTGCCGCAATATTGATATGGTAGGTTAGCGGTTAGAGCAACCAGCTAGAGACTGGCAGATCCGTGGTTCAATTCCCGGCTATTGCATTGGATTTTTCTATCTGGCTCTGCCTATCCAATTAAATTAATACTATTTGACCTAATAGTTGGTTAAGCTGACGACATTTTTGATTACCAGTGCGGTATATCATCTGGAATAATTTTGAGATCACCTTGTCATTTACCGGGAAAGTGCAAGTCAGTTGAGGAATTTAATTCCGTGCCGGCATGTTGCCATGGTAGTACAGTGGTAGAACATCCGTTAGAGACCGGGAGACCATGGTTCAAATCCCGGCTATGACATTGAATTTTTCTGTCTGACTTTACTTATCTAAGTCTAGCTTTAGTACTTTAGAAAACTAATTTTATCGCTTCAGTATCCCCTTAATTGTGCATAGTTAGCAAAAGAGTAAAATGCTAAAATATTTATCGTGATAGAATATACAAGGTAATTCACCTGTTCCTTATTATATTTGGAGATAGGCAACACTTCATACTCTGAAAGTAATAAGGGCAAAATTACCATGCTTGACGGCCATTTGTCGACCATGCAAATCTAGTCTGTTCTTCTTCGGAAAATAGACCTAAGGCAACAGTTACGTCTATTCCAAAAACATACGCTTGATAACTTCTGTTACAGTACATGTTATATCAATAGAATCGCTGTCATATGTTCTGTAACGTAAATTATAATGAATGAAGGCTAAATGAACGGCTTAAGCTACGAAAAGGAGTCCACAAAAGTTATAAAGAGATCAGGAGCGGAGAGGGAGACATGTGTGACACTATATATACAAGCTACAAGGCAGCAAGCGGGCGCAATGATTGTAGCTCAACTGGTTACTTTCATGTTCCCTCACCACTTCCAGCTTGTGAGCATTTCGAGTCCCACAATGCACTTTTTTTCTTCTTTATGTATTATCTATCGAAGTGCAAAGTTAATTCAGTGTTTGTCACTCTAATAATTGTAGGTGTAAGCAAAAAGGTATACGCATGAAGAGCAAATGGCAATTCATTTTGCATGTTTTTCAGTCTTCGATCCTTAATTTTCTTTCCAATTATTTTGAAACACAAGTTTCACTAATACTGTAAATAGTAAATTTTGAAAACGTATAAAAATAATAAAAAAATCTAAAAAGTAGAACACCTAACATGTTATCTATTGTTCTTCGTAGTTAGAGAATGCTCTCTACAAAGTTTTGGCAGCTGGAACCCATAGTGGGTTGTATTTCCTGTAACTGGCTGATTAAGCTAGAATAAACATAAATAAAGAGAATATCAATAAAAGAAGCAAATAAGCAAGCTAAAAGTGTTCCAATATGCCATCTAGCTTTGTGCTAAATCAGAAAGAAAGAAAGAAAGAAAGCGGGGAAAAAGGTCGTCAACGTTTTGGTAAGATTCGAACCTGAATCGAGCAACTTGGAACACATGCACCGCACGTTAATCATATATGCTATGTTCTGCTAAAACTTGTAGTGCCAAATTCTGTAATATTAGTAAGCAGAAGATGGGTCACGGGAACAATGTTTTTAGGTTAGACTGTAATCTGCGGGTTGAATAAAACCAGGGAATAAGACATAGGTGAACTACCTTGTATAATTTAATTATATTTAATTATATAACTTTTACATTTCATAACTACATTTGACAGAATGGAACCCTAACCTTCCCCCAAGGCCTTTTTAGAAAAGGATCCATGTGATGTGTGTATGTCTGTCAGCATGCTGTCTGTAAACAGCATAACTCTAAAACGAAAAAGTCGGTGACACGAAGATTATCCAAAAAATCTTATAAGTTCCATTCACATGACTTTCTCTACACCTCTGCAAAAATTATTGTTAAAAAGCTTATGCTCCTATTTAATTCATTCTAATCAAAAGTAAGCAGAAATATTCTTATTTCTTGCTTCCTTGTAACTAGAAACGAAATAAGGGAGTACCATAGTTTAAAGTAACAGTCAAAAGCTGGTTGCTATGTGACTAAAGTACCTTTGTTTGTATGGACAGGAGTTGATAAATTCCTGTATGAGAGAAGTATAAGTTTTTCAAAGCTGAAACTAAAAACAAGCAATATCTCAAAAGCGATTACCTACACGAAAAAAATGTAGATAACATAAATTGTGTGTTTTAACGTACTCTACATCTTTTGTGCGTTAAGCCTTTGTCCATCTCTTACGTTTTAGCAGTTACGAGAAATTCCGTAAAATTCATCCTCTTCAGAGGCTATTCCCAAAAATTCAAGACATCCATTTCATTTGTCACGTAAGTATATTTAATATACGATATTTTAATCAAAATCGTTGAGACATTTTTGAGAAAATAAAAATTTTCAAAGTGTTTAATGTAAAGGGTGGTTGATGCTGGGGGGATTTTCTTGAAAATTAAAGTCGGCATTTTCCACGGATGCGACACGAAGTTTTACAAGAAAATCTCTCCAAACTACCGTTTACGTGGAAACATTTTAGAAAACCTTGATGTTCTCAAAAATTTGCTTTAGCCATTTAACTTACACTGTCGTATAGTAAACAATTTACATGACAAATAAAATGTATATCTCCAAATTTGTGGCAATAGTCTCTGAAGACAATTTCATTCTGGGGGGCTTTTGCATAATCAGTAAACCGTAAGAGATAGACATGGTAGCTCAGAGGTAGAGCAACCGGCTAGAGACCGGAGATCCGGGGCCAAATCCCGGCTATGACATTGAATTTTGCAGTCTGACTCTACCTATTTAGATAGAGAAAACCTTACCGTGCATAAATTGCATATCTTGCTAAAATATACAATTTATGACAATTACCTTTTTGAGGACTTTCCTAGATATTCCTTGTTACTGGTTTCAATTTTAAAATTGTTAAACTTTTCTCAAACGGCAACTCCATTATTCGTTTCACATCTCTCTTATTTTAGTCCTAACCTTGGGTAGATAACCGAATTTGAATTTCATCGCATAGCGACAGCTTTTAAAAGAATTCGTAATCTGTTTAAGGTAGTGTATTCCCTTATTCCTCTTCTGCTTGTAAGGTAACAAGTAATCAGAGCATTTCTGCTAATGTTTATCTCGATGAGAACTAGATATAAGGAGAACCTTTTATAATAGTAGTTGTTTGTAGAACAGTTAGAGAATGTTATGTGAATGGAATAATAAGATTGTTGGTGTTTTTTCCCCCCAAAATAGCAACCTTTTTATTTAACTTGTAATTTTCTTTGGATCTTTACATCTTCTTACAGCAGCGTTAGGTGGTTAGGAAACATTGTCCAATTTATTCTTCTTCCCTTTACATTTGGGAAACAATATTCACTGAAATCTTCAAACAGAAATGTTATAAAGATTTGAAATATTACGCTCTTTTGCTTATTTTGCATTTTTATTCGGGTAAGCTTTAATTTTTTAATTACTCGCAGACAGCAGGAAGGTTTTGATCATCTTTCGCCTAAAGGATAACCGCAAGATTTTTGAAAGCGGAAACCGTGACATCTGAAAGGACCCATTCAGCAAGGAGCACTAAGAATATCCTCACTGGGAGGACTGGTAATGAGCGTCAGACTCCAATGTGAAAGGACACTACACTCTAGTTCCGCGAAACAAGAATTCTCGTGTTTTTAAAATTGCTTCCTGAATCGCCAAAGACGATGCACATTAGAATATCTTTTTGCGGTCTTACCATAGTTAATTAACAAACTAGGAAGGATTTAAATCATGTAAACGAATAAGGATGTCTTAAAAATGATGAAAAACACCTTTGGGGTTAAAACTTCATGATGTTTAACTACATTTTACTTTCTCTAGCACGTATGTACAATGTACATAATGTACAGAGAAGGTATTGTATTCCACCCAAAATTTCCAAGTAAAGATTTCACCGGAAATACATGTTTAGAGACCCCTTGTATAAAAATCCTTATGTATTCCATTCACATGATTTTTTCTACATCACTGCAGTAATTTATTGTTAAAAGTGTATTTTTCCTTTACTTCATGCTGATCGAGAAAATATTAGCACTAATAGTCTTATTACTTGCTTCCTTGAAAGTAGAAGCGAAATAAGGGAGTATCATAGGTTAAAATGATAGTCAAAAGCTGATTGCTTTGTGACCGAAGTTCCTTTGTATGGACAGAGTTGACAAATTCATGTATGAAAAAGTATACGCTTTTTTTAAAGCTGAAACAAGGAATATCTCAAAAATGATCAACTCCAGGAAAAAAAAATATATTACATAAATTGCGTGTTTTAACGTGCTCATTTCTGTGTAGTAAGTTTCTATCTATCTCTTACGGTTTACCAGATACGCAAAATTTATCCAGAATAAAGAGGCCTTTAGAAGTTATTCCCAGATAATTCAAGATATACATTTTATTTGCCATATAACTATTTTTAATCAAAATCGTTTAACTATTTTTGAGACAATAAATTTTTTTGAAAATTTTCCGTGTAAAGTGTAGTTTGGGGGGGGCGATTTTTCTCAAAATCCTCATGTTCCATCCCTGGAAGATACTAAAATCAATTACCAAGTTTAGTATCATACCGACTTTTCGTTTTTGAGTTATCGTGTTCAGACACATGGATAGAGGGGCACGCACACATGCACACGGACCTTTTTCCAAAAATGTATTTTTTTTATATAGGGGAGTGTATTTCCGGTGAAATATCGGTATCGAATTTTTTGATAAAATGCATTACCTTTCTATACACTATGTACATAGTACGTGATGAGAGAGTAATTAAGATGCCTTAAAAACGACGAGAAAGACTTTTCGAATTAAACCTCATTATATTTAAGCTTTTACATTCTCTAGCACGCATGTATAATGAACATAATGTGTAGAGAAGGTATTATATTGCACCCAAAATTTTGAAGTAGAGATTTCAACAGAAATACATGCTTTGAGACCCCTTGAATGAAAAAAAAAATATAGAAACATGTTCGTGTGTGTGTGTGTGTGTGTGTGTCTGTGGGCAGCATAGCTCAAAAACGAAAAGTCGGTTAGATACCAAATTTGGTATTTAAGTTTAGTATCCTCCAAGAATGCGATACTATAATTTTCAAGAAAATGTCCCGACCCACAACTGCTATTTAGTTGGAACATTTTTAAAAAATGTTCATTTTTTCAAAAATGTGAATATGTAGAAGCAAAATGGATAGGAAAACAAAAACTAACACCCCAAAGTGGATAATATTAAGGTACTATATATTACAATATTTTACACACCTAATATAGGATATATATATTATATAGATGTTTTAAAATGTTGATATGAAATATTTGGATGAAATACAATGTTTTCTGTGACTATTGTTGGTCAGAGTTCGTAAAAGAAGAAGAGAAAAGTACCTTCATGTGTATTTTACGAAGGGGTACTCCACACTACGGCAGTAGGCTTATTTTACACTTGGCCCCTAGAGGAAAGGAGAGATGAGGGTGGCCGACATCCGGACAAGTAGAGACAGTGACTGCATGTGATTCTTAAGTAGAACAAAGCGGTTGGTTTTCTCTGGGTTCTCCGGTTTCCCCCACCAATAAATTCCACCGGTGCTACATCTTCATTCCAAATATTACCAGTGTCATCGTCTACGGTGCCACAAGCAGTAAAAGCGGGCGTTAAACACTACCAAAAATAAAAAAAAAGGGAGAGAGCTACTGTGGAGGCCCCTAACAGTTCACAAACAGTTCTTTATCTCGAAGAAGGGAGCACCAGGAGCCCGTGGCTCAGTCCCGGATAGACCACCTGAGTCCGCAGACAACCACTAACGCCATCCCGCCACCGAGAGCGCAGTCACCTCCACTTCCGGATGCCTCAACCGCGGTCCTCGTTGACACAACTCTGAAAGAGACTGGTTGGGATGAAATAAAAGGACAGGAAGTTGGGCGAGTGAGGAGTCTTCCCCAGCATTCACCTAGTGACCCCGGAAAACCCCCGAAAACCCATGTGTCAGAGAGGTTGACTGCAGGGAACCGATCCCCCGACCTCTCGAATGCCAGTTTCTATACGATTGTATTTTATCCTTTCTTTTTCTGCTCGTCCAATAAAGAGCTCTCGTACGCGTTTCATCTGAACACGCTTCGTGTAACACAAAAACTCTTGGTGTAGAATTCTGTGAGAAAAGAATGGAACAAGACTGCAAGGAAAACCAAGTGTGGCTTTTTCATGATAAAACCAAGTCCAGCATTTCATTGCTCCGAATTCCGCATTCATCAGGCTGCCGGAAGGGAAAATGAAAAAGGAGCTCGCTGTGGCAGAGTTAAGAAGAACAATATACTTGTCACATGAAAAGGAATTTAAAAACATGTCTGCCCTGGGCAACTCAAAGTTACCATTCTCTTTCCCAAACTGTTTCTCATATTCCAACTGGCGTCTCTGACGCGTTTGCGAAGTGTTAAATACGCTTTTATCTTTTACTGATACCGTAGTACCCTACGATACTAAAACAAGAGACTGATGTGTTCTATTCACATGACTTCCTTTAAACCTCTGTAACAAATTATTGTTAAAAAGCTTATTCTATCTACATCCTGTTAATCGAGATACACATAAATAGAGATTGTCCTTACTACTTGATTTCTTGTAAGTAGAAGAGCAAAAATCTAATGTGTTACATTCACATGATGTCCTCTAGCTGTTCGGTAAATAAACCTTTTATTCAAACATTAGTTTGTTATGTACATTATATTAATCAAGCTTCCTTGTAAATAGAAGGGAAATAAGAAAATGTACGGGCTAAAGCGCCAGTCGCGTCATTTAAAAGTCGGTCGCTATGTGAAACAATTGAAATTTCTCGTTTAAAACAAGTTTAAACGGCCGCCTAAAATTGAAACCAATAATCCGGAATAATTCGAAAACGATTAACTCTACAAAGAAAATGTATATAACATAAATTGTGTGCTTTAATAATATCTACATTTTTGTGTAATTAGTTTTTGTATATCCCTTACAGTTTGTTAGTTATATAAAAGTAATCCAGAATGAGGTGGTCTTCAGAGGCTATTGCCAGCAAATTCAAGATATACATTTTATTTGCCATATAAATATCTTCAATTTACAATATTTTAATCAAAATCGCTGAAGCCATTTTTGAGAAAAACAACATTTTCTAAATTTTTCCCATGTAAAGAGTATTTTGGGGTGGGGGGATTTTTCTCAAAATCTTTGTGTCGTATCCCTAGAAGATACTAAACTTAAATACCAAGTTTGGTATTTTACCAAACACAAGCCACTCAACTTTTTGTTTTTGATTTTTCGTGTTCACAGACACACGGACACACACGGACCTTTTTCTGAAAATGCTTTTTTTTAGATTCAGGGGACCCTATAACACATATCTCGAGTGAAATCTCGGTATCAAATTTTTGGGTGGAGTGTAATATCTTTTCTATACACTATGTATATAGTACGTGTTGAGAAAGTATAAATAAATAAATAAATAAAGGAATATACTAGCCTAAACGATTGTAAAATATTTCAAACGTTGGTTGGTATGGGATTAAAATCTGTTTCTTTGCATGACCAGGAGTTGACAAGCTCTCGTAAGAGAAAACTTTAAGTATTTTAAAACTGAAACCAATAACAAAGAATACATGGAAAATGGTCAACTCCAAGAAAAAATGTATGTAACATAAATTGTGTGTTTTAAGGAGATTTACGTTTTTTGTGTGGTAAGTTTTTGCCTTTCTCTTACGGTTTACCATGCAAAATTCAGCAAAATTCATTCGCAATAAAGAGGTCTTCACAGCGCTTTCTCAGAAAATTTGAGATATATAGTTCATTTTTCATATAAATATCTTTAATATATCGTATTTTAATCAAAATCGTTAGAGCCGTTTTTGAACAAATTAAACATTTTGACATTTTTTTCCATGTTAAGTAGTTGGGGACTGGGGGATTTTCTTGAAAATCTTCGTGTCGCATCCTTGGAAGATGCCATGTTTGGTATTTAATGAACTTTTCGTTTTTGAGCTATGCTGCTCACAGACACACACACACGTGGACCTTTTTCAATAATGCTTTTTTTTTTTTTTTTTTTTTGGATACATGGTACCCTAAAATACGTATTTTCGGCGAAATGTCGGTATTGAATTTTTTGGTGGAGTGCAATGTCTTCTCTACCTATGTACTGCGTAGAGAATGTAAACATATAAATTTCTATCCTGCATAGGAGCCATAAAACGTATTTGCTGCAATCAAAATATCCTATTTTACGTAGTATTCACTTCTCTCATCAGTGATCCCATTTACATATATATTGAATAAATTTGAAACCAAAAAGCGCCTCTTAACGGCCACTTTTGTTCGATATATTGAATATAAAACTTTTCTCACTACCTATTTTCAGCCCAGAGTTCATAAAATATAAGATACACATCTCTTAAGACTTCAGTTCTATTAGTATGGAGATTAATCTCGTTATTCTCTTGTTTTCAGTTTTCCAGTCGTATGCTTAATTACAGGTATATTAGCAAGGAAGGACCGACTAAAATTCAAACACATAATTTTAGCTTATGAATGTAGAATATCTTCTAGCCTCTTTCTTCTCTTAGTTAATCGCTTTTCTCTCGCTTTTCGTTGTTCTTTGTTTGCCGGCAGTGCAGTAATTTCTGAAAACACATGAAGCATAAAACACGATAAAGCAGAAAAGAGAAGGCACACTAATTCACCACGTGCCACTGAAAGTATTAGCCATTAAAAGCCTCACAAGACTCGCTGTTTTTGAGGTTATGGACGGCCCTTTCATGACTTGTCAGATGATGCGATGTTTTCACGTGAAATTTGATAGCCCGTTCTTCTGCTTCCTTTTCTTATTCAGTTGTCTGTAGTATTGATTTTATTGTCTGTTTGCTTGTTCGTAACCTGTACATTTTTAGTGGCCACCGAAGTGGTAAAAAGTGATTTACTAAAATATTAAATTTAGAACTGTAACTTTTACTTTCTGTATCACGTACCTACGGTGTACATGGCAGAAAAGATATTTTATGGTAGCATAGGGGTTTAGTTAGTGGGAGTTAACAAATAAACACTGCAATAGTCGTTAATGACATTTGATAGCAGTTGTCTAGGTAGTTATGTTAACTGAAACAGGACGCCATTTGGAGAGTTCAATCATTGGTCTGGTTTAGTCTTCCAATACAGCGGGTGGGGTCGCGGCGATGGAAGGAAGCTAGCCACAGACAGTATGCGCGTGGGAAGCTAGTTAGCAGTCTTTGGGGACTCTATGCACGGTGAAGGACACCAGGTGCCACGTGGTCAACAACCATCTTGGTATAGGTAATAAATTGTGTAATTTGTAATGTTGTAAGTTTTCTTGTACCAGTTCCGCCTTCTAGCATTAACTATTCCTGACCACAGGTAACGATATTTCTCATTTGCCGCCCGCTATTACACTTATGTTACGTTTGTAGAGAATTCTGTTCCAGTTTGTGGTTGTTGTATAGGCTCTAATTCCACTGATATATATCGGAAATGCATGTCTTGAGGACCCCAAAAAATATTTTGAGAAAAAGGTTCACGTGTGTGGCTGTTTATCTGTTTTTGACAGCATTAAATACCAAATGTGATATTAAAGTTCAATATCTTCCAAGGATACAACACGTTGTTTTTCAGGAAAATCCCCACTCCAACTACCATTTCGATAAAAGGGTTTTTAAAAACTTTGATTTTATGAAATGGCTGTTGCAAATTTGATTAAAATAATGTTCAAGATACTTTTGTGACAAGCGAAATATATATCTTAGTTGTTTGGAAGTAGCTTCTGAAGACCTCTTCATTCATGATTCCTTAAATCACACAATTTATGTTATAAATAGTTTTTTAGAATGAGCCGGTTCCAAGATATTTAAACTAGTTAAACTTTACTCCAACGGGAAGTCGTCTTTCGTTTCATATCTCTTTTGTTTTATATCTGGCCACATAAACAATAGAATTCAATTGTTTTACATAGCGAACGGATCTTCCTTTAGCTAGTGTATACTCCTATTTCCCTTATACTTACAAAAAGCAAATAATTAAGATAAGCATGAAGATAAGCATGATCAATTCCTGATCATGTTTATCTTAGTATGTTGATAAAAGTATATTAATCTTTTGAAAGAATGGTTTGTTTTTTTGCAGAACACATAAAGAAAGTCATGGGAATGGAAGAAATCAGATTTTTATATAGGAGTTAATGACAACAAAGGTAGTATTCTTTCCATGTTTCATCCAAATATATCGTTCCGTTCTGATCATATTAATTTATTCGATTTAATTATCAAAATGTATATTTCCCTATAGATAGTGAACTACCTGCACAGTTTTTTAAATGTACATTCCTATGTAACACATTTAAAGTTTAAATTTTCCTATAGTGATAGACCTTTTTGAAACAGTATTTTATATCAGAAAGTGAAGGAAACTGAAAAATCATCGCATGATTATGTTAATTAATTTTTAAAACTAATTCTGTAATCAATATAAAATACCAACTAGGCATTGTAGTATTCAATTTTGCACTGCTGTGGGTCTCTATCTATATTTTTGTGAGAGAAGGTATATGTTGAATATGGGAAGATGATAATGGCAAATTTAATCTGAGAAAAAATTACTTTAAAGTTTGACAAAGATTTAATCAACGCAACCCGCGCAACCCCGTCCATGTTTGTGCCCATCGTAATCCGATCTGTTCGCCCTTCGAGTACCTCTCCTCATTCCTCCCTTCCAGAAATTGTACGTTGCTAAGAGCCTTAGGGTTTACGTGCGGCTACCTGCCCGAATAACTGGGGAATGCGTCCATGAATAATCCTCACCCTAACCCTACTTATACCGAGCTCGATGGCGGCAATGTAACACGTGCGACTTGCACTCGGGAGGTCAGGAGTTTGATCCCCGCCACTACCCACTTTGAAACATGTGTTTTTCGTGGTGTCCCATGTCAGCTGGTAGCTGTTTGGCTGGTGCAGCTCCTACCACAAATTTCTTATCCATCATTTCCTTTTCTAAAGACATCCTTTTTGTGGGGTTCCGGTTTTATTTTGTTAAATGTAGCTATGAAATTTAACAGTAAAAGTAATATAACTGAGTTAATAATCCTCTTTGCTATTTCATGTCCTTATAACGTGGCCTCCCCATTTCCATTTGAAACACATTGCCATGATAATTCCGTCTCCCATATCCGTTCTGCTGTTATTCTCGTTGCGTATTCTGTCCCTGAGCTTTATCCGTAGACATTTCTATTCCATTTTCCGTTAATATACCTGGATCACTGTCTTCATTTTTACTTTCTCTACACGTACTATGTACATAGTGTATAGAGAAGGTATTGCACTCCACCCAAAAATTCGATACCGTGATTTTACCGAAAATATATGTTTTAGGCTCCCCTGTATCCAAAAATAGCATTTTCAGAAAATGTCCGTGTGTGACCGTGTGTCTGTGAACATGATAACTCAAAAACGAAAAGTAAGTAAAATATCAAACTTGGTATTTAAGTTTAGTAATTTCCAGGGATACGACACGAAGATTTTTAGAAAAGTTCCCCCACCCTAATCTACCCTT
Organism: Hymenopus coronatus; assembly: GCA_030762935.1. Taxonomy (NCBI): domain Eukaryota; kingdom Metazoa; phylum Arthropoda; class Insecta; order Mantodea; family Hymenopodidae; genus Hymenopus; species Hymenopus coronatus. The sequence goes on from CM060895.1 coordinate 83,952,207, forward strand.
TACATGGAACATTTTTTGAAAATTTTCATTTTCTCAAAAATGGCGCTAACGATTTTGATTAAAATATCGTATATTACAGATATTTACCTGACAGATAAAATGTTTATCTTCAATTTTCTGAGAATAGCCTCTGAGGTTTACTTTATTCTGGATTAAATTTATGGAATTTTGCGTAAATGCTAAACCGTAAGAGATAGATAAAAACTCACTACACAAAAAATGTAGAGCACGTTTAAACACACAATTTGTTATATATATATTTTTTTCGTGGAGTTGACCGTTTTTGAGATATTCTTTCTTTTTCGTTTCAGCTTTGAAAGCTTATACTTTTCTTATATAGGAATTTGTGAACTCCTGGCCATACAAACAAAGGAACTTCAGTGACATAGCAACCAGCTTTTGACTATTACTTTAACCTATGGTACTCCCTTATTTTGCTTCTACTTACAAGGAAGCAAGTAATAAGACTATTTCTGTTAATTTTTTCTGGATTAGCACGAAGTAAATAGAAGCATAAACTTTCTAACAATAATTTATTGCAGAGATGTAGAGAAAGTCATGTGAATGGAACAGATCAGATATTTTCTTTTAGCGGCCGTATTTGACTAGCATACAGTGAAACTGGTATTATATATCTGTCTAGAATCTCCGCACTAAGGTCCAACTTCCGTGTGTAATTGGTTAGGATATATTTCTTTTTCCAAAATTGTTTCCGTGTCTATTCAATTCTTCTCTCAACTCGCCTAGGTAGATGTATGGTAAACTTTAATTTCCCAGGATTTATATTAACTCGTTAAGGATAAAGAATGTGGTGAAGGACTGTAGTAAAACAGAGGACATTTTTACGGAGCTGTACATCTATCTCTTTGCCACGTTTAACATAGAAACAGTTTCTCGTCTCGTGAGTTAAATTGCCTTGGCTGCAGTTTGACTGTGTGCAAATGGAACTTTTTTGCTGCTGGAACATGTCAAGGCTTTTGTAATGTACCATCCAGTGATGCAAATGTGGAAAGCGTAGAGGTACATTAATTTCTACCTAGCTTATGTTCATCTTTGTGTGTAGTTACTGTAAATTAGTATGAAAAAATTAAGCGTTGCGAGCGTTTGTAGAAATAATATTCTTACACTGAATACGTGATACACATTCACATCTTTACGGTTCATGATCCTGTTTGTCTCCTAACATGCACTCGGTTGCATGCCTTTCTGACACGCCCTTGCTGTAATTACTCTCTGGTTAAACTTTAAATTCGCGTGAAAAAGAACAGTTTATAAACTCATCAAAATTGCATACATATTTTCTGTTATCAGAGACCTCAAAGCTGAGGCTTTCATGAAGTTAGTGCTTAAGGCTTTTTTACTTTCTCTCGCACGTAGATATGTACAATATACACAGTAGGTAGAAAAGGTGTTGTATTCCACCCAAAAAATCTGATGTATTCCATTCACATGACTTTCTCTACATCTCTGCAACAAATTAATGTTAAAAAGCTTATGCTTTTATTTACTTCTTGCTAATTGAGAAAAAATTAGCAGAAATAGTCTTATTACTTGCTTTCTTGTAAGTAGAAGGGAAATAAGGGAGTACCAAAGGTTAAAGTAGTCAAAAGCTGGTTGCTATGTGACTGAAGTTCCTTTGTTTGTATGAACAGGAGGTGACAAATTCCAGGAAAGTATAAGTTTTTTTAAGCTGAAATAACAAGGAATATCTCAAAAACAATCAACTCGACGAAAAAAATGTATATGGAATAAGTTGTGTGCTTTATCGTGATCTACATTTTTTGCGTGGTAAGTTTTTGTCCAACTCTTACTGTTTAGCAGTTATGCAAAATTGTCTAAAATTCACTCAGAGGTTATTCCCAGATATATATTTATTTGTCAGGTAAATATCTTTAATATACGATATTTTAATCAAAATCATTAGAGCCATTATTTAGAAAATCAAAATTTTCGAAAAAAGTTCAATGTAAAGGGTAATTTGGTGTGGGGGATTTTCTTGAAAATCTTCGTGTCGCATCCTTGGAAAATACCAAAGCTAAATACCAAGTTTGGTTTTGCTGCTCCCCCCCCCATACGGACGTTTTTCTAAAAATGTTTTTTTTGGATTAAGGGGATTTCAAAACATGCATTTACGGTGAAATCTCGGTATCAAATTTTTGGGTGCATTACAATATCTTCTCTTTACACTATGTACAGGGAAAGTAATTAGATATCGAGATTTAAACACAAATATTTTGAGGATCCTGGAATCCAAATAAAGCATTTTTATAAAAAGGTGTGTGTGTGTGTGTGTCTGTCTGTCTGTCTGTGTGTGAGAAAACAAAAATTCAGTTAAATACGAAACTTACTATTTATGTTCAGTATCTTCCAAGGATGCGACACGAACTATCTCTATATTCTGGACGACTTTTGTATAACTGGTAAACGTAAGAGTTAAAAGCCTACTACACCAAACATTTGAATCTAGTTAGCACACAACATTTATGTGATTCACATTTTTATTTATTTATTTTTGGTTTTCTAAAACGAGAACTCGTCTTTTGTCTCATATCTTTTTTATTACTCTGGTCATACAAAGAGAACTGAATTTCATTTGTTTCACATAGCTATAGCTTTTAAGAATTTGACTATCGCTTTAACCTGGTGTTTTCCCCATATTTCTCTTCTATTAATAAAGAAACAAGTAATAAGACAATTTCTGCTAATGTTTCTCTCGATACCTTCTCTATACACTATGTACATTGTACGTGTAGAGAAAGTTAAAATGGAGACAGTTCATCACTGAAAACTTCATGAGCTCCTTGACCGCGTTAACCTTTCTCTTCAGTTCTCAGATTAGTTTCACATTTTTTCACTGATTTTGTTCAAATAACTTTTCATTTGGAGAGGCAGAGTCCGGCTGAAAAATGCAATACCAAAGCCGGGATTTGAACCACGGATCTCCCGATCTCCGCTCGCTCCAACCATTGAGCTACCATGATAACATGCCGTCAAGACATTAAGTTCAACTGACTGATTTAAAATGGGGTGAGATGATTACCCTACAAAAATAATAAATTGTGAACCGAAAGTAAATTTTCCTTTGCGAATAGAATAAATGGCCTCTAACCGAAATACCGCAGAGTTACTGAAGATATTGCTTACAAGCATGGCTTTGAAAAGAGACGAAGGAAGAATCATTAATGGTCAGGATAATTAATATATGTTGTTTTATCACTATGAAGCTTCTTATTATAAAGGCTTTTTTAATATTGTGTCTAGATGTACTGTGTACATTGTGTATAGAGAAGGTATTGTAATGCAACAAAAAATCGATGTCGGGATTTTACCGGAAATACCTGTTTTGCCCCCTAGTCCAAAAAACGCATTTTTACAAAATGGTGCGCGCGCGTGTGTGTGGGGACAGCATAGCTCAAAAACGAAACAACCGTTAAATACCAAATTTGGTATTTAAGTTTGGTATCTTCCAAGGATGCAACACCTATTGGAAGCTTTTCTTGAAAATTTTGGTTTTCTCAAAAATGGCTCTAACAATTTTGATTAAAATCCTTTGTGTATAAGATGTTTTTATAACAAACGAAACGTATATATCGAAATTTCTGGGAATAGCCTCTGAAGACCTATTCGTTATGGATGACATTTATATAACTAATAATAATAATAATAATAATAATAATAATAATAAAAATAATAATAACAACAACAACTTGATGGCATGATAGCTGACAAGGAACCTTGGACTACCGCCTGGCCGCTGCGTCCCCATCAGAAGTCATGGATGGGGTGCAGTATTGGAGGGTGAGGCGTGGTGGGTATTTTAAAACTGAATCCAATAACAAGGGATACCTCGAAAACGGAAAGAAAAAAAAATGTACCTATATGACATAAATTGTATGTTTTTAACGAAATCTACATCTATCATCTCCAATTCATATAATTGGCATTAACCTGTAAAGTAATAAAAATATGAACGAAATTGAAGTTGTAGATCTTTATTCCTAAATCCCCAAAATACTATAACACGCACATTCTTTGCATATTAGTAAAATAAATTATTTTTGAACTATCAAAAAAATCTATGCGTTCCATTCATATGACCTTCTCTATCTAATCTGCAAACAAACAATTCTTACTAAAGATTATTTTATCTATATCATGTTAATCGAGATAAACATTAGCAAATATTCTCTTATTACTTGCTTCCTTGTAAGTAGAAGGGAAATAAGGGAATTCTCTAGGCTAAAGCGATAGTCAAATATTTTAAAAGTTAGTCACAAGAAATTTCACACCAAATACATTAAGCGTTAGAGAGCCATTTCTACAGTGGCAGTTGATAAACGAGGTGTATCAAATTTTAAAATATGATTACACAATTTGCAAGTAAATAAGGAGAAATTTGCAATTTATATTTCTGTCTCATCTTGTTTACTTGTAAAATTTCTAATTAAGGTTACCATGGTTTATACATATGCATATTATGATGGTGAAAACGGTGTCCCCTTTGGGGCTATTAACTGCATTGTTTGCTATACTTCAAAGTGATGGAATGAAACACGTATTAAATAAAGTATAAACCACGTTTTACTTTCTCTGCACACACAATCTACACAGTGTATAGAGAAACTATTGTATTCCTCTAAAAGTTTGATACCAAAATTTCATTGGACATATGAATTGAAGTACCGTGTGTCCAAATATAGTTTCAGTAAAAGGTGTGTGTGTGTGTGTGGAGAACATAGCTCAAAATCAAAAATAAATTCTGATGTGTTACACTCACATGACTTTCTCTAGCTGCTCTACAAGCACATGTCTTACTAAAGATTCTTCTTCTTTCTACACCATGTTAATCGAGATAAACTTTAGCAAAATGTTCTTGTTACTTACTGCCTTATAAGTAGAAGGGAACTAAAGGAATGTACTATGCTAAATTGTTAGTCAAATGCTTTAAAGCGTCGTTATGCGAGTGTCACTGCAAATCGCTTCTTTTGTTGGCCAGGAGTAGAACAAAAGAAAAATGGACACTTCCTGTCTGAGAAAAGTATAAGTACTTTACAGTTGAAACCAATAACAAGGAATATCTCCGAAACGGTTACTCCACAACAAAAACGTAAAGGACATAAATTATGTGTTTTGACGAGATTACATTTTTTATGCAGTACATCTTTTTTTCTATCTCTTACGGTTTAACAGCTAAGCAAAATTCGGCAAAATTCATCCAGAATAAAGAGGTCTTCGGAAATTATTTCCGGAAAATTGAAGATATACATTTTTATGGAATATAAATATATTTAATATAAGGGAATTTAATCAAAATCGTTAGCCATTTTTTTGAAAAAAATCAACATTTTCGAACATTTTCCCTGTAAAGGGGAGTTTTTGTGGGGGAATGTTCTTGAGATTCTTCGTGTCGCATCGTTGGAAGATACCGAACCTAGATACCAAGTTTGGTATTTAATATCTTTTCGGTTTTGATCTATGCAGTCCACACACAAACACACACACACATACACACACACGGACCTTTTTGTAAAAGTGCTTTTTTCGGACTCAGGAGACCCCTAAACATATTATTCCAGTGAAATCTCGACATCGAATTTTTGGGTGGAATACAATACCTTCTCTATCTACTATGTACATTTTACATACGGGCTAGAGAAAGTAAAAGTTTTTAAACACCAAACTTGATATTTAAGTTTAGTATGTTCCAAGGATACGACACGAAGAAAATCTCACCCTTTACAACGAAAAACTTTGAAAATGTGTTTTTCTCAACAACTTCCTAATCGAGATAAGAATTCGCTAATATTTTTCTTGATTAGGAAATAGGGGGAAATCTAGTTCCTTGCTTCCTTCTAAGCAGAAGGGAAATAAGACAATACACCATGCAAAAGCTTTGGTCTAATGTTTTATAAGCTGTTAGCTAGATGGTTGAAATCGTGTTGCATCCATGGAAGATACTAACTTAAATACCAAATTTGGTACATAACGGTGTTTTCGTTTTTGAGCTATGCTGTCCACAGACATACACGCGGACGTTTTTCAAAAAATTATTTTTCCGGTGGAATTTTTGGGGGCAATACGATACCTTATCTATACACTATGTACATAGTACGCGAAGAGAAAGTAAAATGTATATGACATAAATTGTGTGCTTTAAGGGGGCAAAGTACTCTGAAATGGTAAAAAATAACATTTTATGTTTTAGAAAAGAACCTTAATTAGAGGTGTATTAATTTCACTTTGTGCCAATTCATGAATAGGAGCATGAATAGGTCTAGAAATTAATTTACTCTCTAATAAAACCTCTATTACTTCTAGTTTCAGAAAATGTGTACTTTTGGGGGTTTAAGAGAACTTTAATCAATTTAAATATAATTTGAAACTCTTGCCCCTTTTTAGAACATTTGTATCTTTAAATTCAGTTTTCTCAAAACAACATTTTTGGATACTTGTGTACCTTTTTCTCAGAAAGTATGAGAGCTGGAAAACTGAAAATTTCAGCACATACATACATAGTTGAATTTTCTGAATCACAGTCGTGATGTTATCGTATACATTGATCATATTTAGAAAGAAACAACTTTGCAAATTTTCCACATTTTTACCTTTTTGAATTCGTAAACATAATTCTTTTTTAATTTATACTGAAATTGTATCATAGTTAAATAGTTGAGGTTCAGAAGATTTCTGATTATACTAAGAATAAGCATGCTAAAGTAGGATTATGTATTGCAAGTAGTATCAGAAAAAAGCGTACATGAATTCACATGTTTTAAGACTAAGTTTTATTACTTTTCTGTTGTATGAAATACTTTTTATAGAACCCAACCACATAAGGTATTAACACAAACACTTGTAATACTTTTCATGATTTATAGAATAATTCATATAAATTTTTAGAAAAACAATTGAATATTTTAAGAGCTGTGGTAATTCAACTCACTTAAGGTGTAATTTCAGACTACCTTGTCCCCTTAAGGAGATCTATATTTTCTATGCAACAAGTCTTTATCTTATCTCTCTAACGGTTATGCAAAAATCATATAGTGAAGAGCAGAGTCTATTCCCAGAAAAGATATACATTTATTCGTGATGTAGATATCTTTAATATGCGGTATTTTAATCAAAATCGATAAGAGTACTTTTTGAAAAAAATCAAAATTGTTGACATTTTTCTCAAATAAAGGGTATTTGGGCTGTGGCGATTTTGTTTGTGTCGCGTCCCTGGAAGATACTAACTTTAAATACCAAATTTGGTATATAACGGTTTTTTCGTTTTTGAGCTATACTGTCCACAGACACACACACATGTCTTTTTTCTAAAATGTGTTTTTTTCGTCTTTTTTGAGGTGTCACAAAACTTGTATTTCCGATGAAATCTGCTAACAAAATTTTGGGTGTAATACAATACCTTCGCTATACACTATGTATACAGTACGTGTAGAGAAATTAAAATCATCACCAGTGTATCATAAATATAGAAGGAGCATTACCAATATAACTCTTACATCTATTACGAAGTTTTGATTCAGAGAGACGTCTGTTTCTGAAACCCGTGATCATTTAAACACCTTGCGAGGCTATTCCTAAGAAATTCAAGTTATATAATTTATTCGTCATGTAAACATCTATAAATGTGGTATTTTAATCAAAATTGTTAGAGCAAATTTTGAGAAAATCAAAATTGTTGAAATATTTTCCATGTAAAGGGTACCTTGGGTTGGAGGAATTTTCCTCAAATCTTCGTGTCGCATCTTTGGAAGATACAAAACTGAAATACCAAATTTTCTATTTTTTCGTTTTTAGCTATATTCTCAACAGACGCACACTGGCCTTTTAGTTTGTTTTTTTTATTCATCCCAAAACTTGTATTTCCGGTGGTCTTGTTATCAAATACTTGGGTGTGATACAATACCTTCTCTATACACTATGTATACAGTACGTGTAGAGAAAGTAAACCCATTACCAGTTGCAGCAGGAATGGTGAAAACTTTGATTGCCCAGGTCCAGATCAGTCGGAAGAGCTTTGTTTGAGATCTCTTGTACAGGAGATGGTACAGGAACTTACTTGTAGAAAAGGACAACATTTTCTTCTTTTTTTTTAAACAAAACTCGCCTTTATTTAGAATTTTTCAACATGAAAATAGTTGCAATTTGATCGATAGCCTTCTTTCTTTTAAACAAACTGTATCGTCTATAATTTAACGATTGTATTTCCGACGAAATTTATTTGTTCTCATCGAAATATTTACTTAATGTCGTATCTTTCTAATGCCTTCTTTCTCGCTTGAACTAAGATATACCGGGCAATAACTTCAATAATTCCTGGAAATTCAATTATCTTGCCGACGATTGTACCTGCTATATTCTCCAAATCAATATCAAATCGAAGCACAAATTCGAGAAATAGTATCTCTCAAACTTGATCTCTCTCCCACACTCAATCAGCAGGAGGAAAAATCAACGCAGGACCTCCTGCCACGACAAAGTCAGAAGGAGAAGTGTAAAAAAATTAAAATGTTCCTTAGTTATTGCAAAAATTTGTCCGTTACTAAAAAAGGTTATGTACACAAAATTAAACAACTCGTCGCCATAGAAAAATAGACTGACGAAAACAATAACGCAACAAAATTGTATTTTTTCCTAAAGTAACCAAGGAGTACTAACATAAACATATAAAAATGACGGGAAAAGACGTGTTATTACAAAGAAGGTTGTCAAAGATACACACAAAATATGAAATAAACATGGCTATTGGTCCACAATGCTAGATATTGCTTCACAGTGTAATACAAATGTAGGAAGAGCATTACGCATATTACTGTTACATCTGTTAACAAATTCTTCATTCAGAGAGAGGACGGTACCTGAAATGTGTGATCATTTAATCAGTTTTATAGACAGCGTGAAAAATTAGGCAGGTATGGCACTTGAAGCAGTAATGAATTTCCCATGGAAGTGCGATAGAAGTAAAGACCGTTTCCTCCCCATTCATAGGGCCTCTGCTACACAATTCATGCGATACAGCGCTGCACCTTCATACATAACACAGGAGTCGGGTATCGACTTGACCACTAGAGATGCCAGGGAACCTGTTACAAACGGCGGGAAATGTTCGCGGATCAATGCACCAGATCTAGAGGCGCCATCGGGTTTCTGTCTAACGCCCGTCACAAACACCTGTTCCTCATATCGTTCCAAGTGGCACCTACTTGTCTTCAGAATATCTTATTGATTCACAAAGAACGGTTTTTACAGACGGGTAATCATTCGACTCCACTTCCAGTTGACAACAAATGCTAGAGACTCACTTCAGGATTTCTACTTCTTTTGGAGGAGTTCAATCCTTTCTGAAAGCTTTCGTATTTGATCGGACCAATATAAAAGGCACACTGGAAATTCTTCCCCTTTTTACTTTCACTAGTACGTATGTACACACACGGTAGATTGCAGTTAGAGAAAGTATTGTATTAATAAAAACGCATATTTTAGAAAAAAGGTCTATACTCTCTCTTTTACTCTGTGTGTGTCTTTGAACACGATAACTCAAGAAAGAAAAGTCAGCAAAATACCAAACTTGGTATTTAAGTTTAGTATCATTCAAGGATGCGATACAAAGATTTTGACTACCCTTTACATGGAAAAAAATAAAATGTTGATTTTCTCAAAAATGGCTCTAACGATTTTGATTAAAATACCATATATTTAAGATATTTACATAACAAATATCATTTTACTTTCTCTTCATAGTATATGGTACGTTGGTAGAGATGGCATTGCACTCCAAAACTTCGATACCGAGAATATACCGGAAATACATTTATGGTCCCTTATATACAAAAATCATTTTTGAAAAAGGTTCGTGTATGTCTCGTACGTGTGTGTCCTTGTGTCTGTGAGCACGATAACCCAAAAACGAAAAGTTGACAAAATACAAAACTATGTATTTAGATTTAGTATCATCCAAGAATGAGACACCAAGATTTTGAAGAAAATCTCCCCAAATTTTGATTTTAGCAAAAATGGTTCTATCGATTTTGATTAAAGAAGTTTACATGACAAATAAAATGTATATCTTGAATTTTATGGGAATAGCTTCTGAAGAGGTCTTCATTCTGGATGAATTTTGCATAACTGGTAAACCGCAATAGGGAGACTAAAACTTAGTACAAAAAATATACATTTCATTAAAATGCACAATTTATGTCGTATACATTTTTTTTCGTGGAGTTGAGCATTCTTTTTAGACATTCTTTGCTATTGATTTCAGTTTTAAAATAGGTATTTGAACTTTTCTCATACGGGAATTTGCCAACTCCTGGCAATGCAAAGAAAGGGATTTCAATATCATAGCAACGAGCTTTTAAAAGATCTGACTATCGTTTTATTTTTTATAGTGTTTATCTCCCGCTTTTACTAACATGGCACCGCAGGCGATGACACTGATGATACATGGAATGAAGATGGAGCACCGGTGGGATAAGATGGCGGGAGAATCCGGAGAAAACCCGCCCCTGCACCGCTTTGTACACCACAAATCCCACATGCGGTCGCTTGGGATTGAACCCTTGGTGAGAGGCGAGTGGTCTAACCACTCAGCCATGGCGCGGCCGTGACTATCGCTTTATCGTAGTGCTTTGCCTTATTTCCTTTATATTACAAGGAAGAAAGTAATAGGACCATTTTAGCTGATGTTTATCTTGATTAGCATGAAGTTGATAGAAGAATAAGCGTTTTAACAATAATTTGTTATAGAGACGTAGAGAAAGTCGTGTGAATGGAACACATCAGAGTTTTTCTTTCTCTAGCACATATATACATATCTACAACGTATAGTCCGGTGCACGAAAATGTGACGATGCTGTTAGTTCTTTTGGTGTGTTTGTTTATTTAATGTTGTCAGAACCTTTTCACCATTTGTGTTCCACACCAGTCCTGGGTGTGCCAGCTCTTTATTGGTTTGTATTCAAGTCCATCAATGAATAAAGAGCGTGGCCAAAGTGAGGCGTGCAATCAGAGGGATAAGGACACACAAGTGGAACGATTGTAAACGCCACCTCCTGGCTGTGTTCGAGTGATTTATCTACTTACTACCAATTTGTCTACTTAACGAAAACATGCTTTATGAATGTTTTTGTATGTTCGGTATTTTGTATATATTGAAATTTAATTTAAATGAAGCTTTAATTTTGTACTAAATTGAATAGTTCTAAATATGAGTATTGTAGAGTTTAAGATAATACACGTATAATAAAACATACATTTGCTACCTTCCTTATTCCCTTCCCCCGAAAAATATTTTTCATTATTCGAAATGGATTGGATGCTTCTTTTCTCAACAACCGCTGATAATATAATCAAGTTAAGATGATACACATTTTCAGTTATATGCCTAAATACGTTTAAATCTGTCTGGGCCTCTATTGTGCCTCCGCCATCGCGAAACAGAGGGCAAGCGCATGTTACTAATCACGCCGTGCTACAGCTGACAAGGATTCCAAATGGGCGCGTGGCAAATCGGCATATCGGCGCACTTCCGTGCATTGTAGGTAGAGAAGGTATTGTGTACTACCCAAAAATTTGATACCGAGACCACCAGAAATGCATGTTTTGAGGACCCCGTATAAAATATATTTTAGAAAAAGCTCTTTTGTTATTTCTCTCTCTCTCTCTCTCTCTCTTTATATGTGTGTGTCTGTGGGCAGCATAACTTAAAACGAAGAGTCGGTTAAGTGCCACACTTGGTATTTAAGTTGTGACACAAATATTTTTATAAAATTCCCCCACCCGAAGCTGCCGTTTACATGGAACATTTTCGAAATAATCGACTTTCTAGAAAATTTCTGTAATGATTTTGATTAAAATGCCATGTGCTAAAGATGATATATGGAACATAAAATGTACACACATCCTGATTTTTTTTGGAAATAACCTCTGATTCCTCTTGATTCTGAATGACTTTTGCGTAACTGGTAAATCGTAAGGGGTAGACTGAAATAGGCCGTGCCGTGGTCGAGTCGTTAGACCCCAAGCGACCGTATGTGAAATTTGTGGTGGACAAAGCGGCGCAGGGATGGGTTTTCTCCGGGTTTTCCGGTTTCCCTTGCTATTACATTCCACCGGTGATCCATCTTCATTCCATGTATCACCAGTGTCATCGCCTGCGGTGCCACAAGTAGTAAAAGCGGGCGTTAAACACTACAAAAAATAGACATAAACTTATCACAAAAAAAATGTAGATTTCGTAAAAACAGGCAATTTGTCATATACAGTTTTGTTGTACAGCTAAACATTTCAGATATATTACCTGTTATTGGTTTGTGTAAAAATAATTACACTTAGGGAAGTCCTCATCCATTTTATCTCTGCTCTGTTTTATGCTGGGTATGGAAGGAGAACCAAATGTCGACAAGATCCTGATAGATACAGCTTTCTAGAAATTTGACTATCAATTTAGCCTAATATATTCCATTTTTCCCTTATACTTATAAGTATCTAAGTAATCAGAACTTTTGTTATGGTTTTCTTGATCAGCACTGTATAGGTAAAAGAACAGTATTTGTAAGAATAATGTGTTTGCAGAACAGGAAGAGAAAATGATATGAATGTAACACATCAGATTTGTTCCCCTTTAAATGTCTCTTAGCTTCAGAAATGAACGGTAAGCTAAATGGGTGAATAGGGATGATGATCAATTATTCAGAGTTCACTGCTTTAATTTTCTGCATTGAAATTAGGGAGTTGTGAGAAGGAAAGATTTCCTGGCGATTGTCCAAACATTCCTCCTGAAACTTGGGCAGTAGTGCAGAATAAATGCGCCCCTCTTCTATTTTATTCTGAGTCATAATAGCTTTTTGTCCCAGAACAGATAACGTGAGAACCTTAATAGCCAATTTTTGTGGTCGAAATTACTTTGGGGTTGGCAAGGGGATGATCCATCACCTTTATATTCCGTTGTTTTTCTTTGTTTCTGAATCATAGCCTTGAATCATCCACAGTTACAATACAATGCTTATGTTTATAAGTAATCACAAACCGATTTGGAATTTGTTAACGCGAAAATAAGTATAGAGTCATATTTAGTCTTCTTAACATTCTATATTTTGAGATGTACGCGCTTCTATATTACATTTAATCCATGGTCATCTTTATATTTTTCACAATTAACTTTAATATAATCATTGTATTCATCAAATTAATGGCATAGGGCTTCCGGTCTTCCACCACCTTCTTGATCTTCCTTGGAATCCCTTATTTCCAGGCTCTTTTGTGTATTCGACTCCTTTATGTTGTAACTTTATCTAAGAAGAATATAATTTGCAATTTGTTACGATTATCTTCACTTCAAATACAGAAATTTAATGAGCTCCTTTTACTGCTCTTAGCAATTTCATTTACGGTGTGTTTTTATTCAGCATGTTTTGTAATATTTAATTGGATGTTCTTTCTTGTTTTGTTTCTTAGTATTCTTCTGATTGTTTGACACATACTTGAAGACGCAAGGTTTTTATTTTTGCACGTCTTTAACATAATTATAAGAAATAGATTCAGTATTATGTTATCATTGTATTTTTGTTTAATTGGATTGTTGCCCTTAAAAGCCATAACTTGTGATTTCTGTGTTAATATTTTACAATAGCATTCTTTTCTCTTTTTTTCCCTTTTTTATTATATTTTATTAGTTTGAGTCCATAAAATAATTTCTTGCGATTTCCGTTTCTTTGAAAGCAGATTGATTTCATTCAGTTATCATTTGCTCTACGCACATGTTAAATGATGTTGACAACGTACAAACCTGCCTCACTCGCTGATTTTTGGAAGCAAGTTTTCTCCTATTTTACTCCAGTATCTATACAGATTAGTGTACTATCACAAAGACTTTTGATAGTACATACTAGATGACTTGCTAAAATATCCCACAGCTTTAATGTAAATAAATACTATTTGATAACTACAAAAAGAATAGAAGCCAGAAACACCACACCTTTGGGATCTATTAGAAATGATTTTCTCCTTTCAGCGGTATTCGTTGAACCTCCAAAATTAAATACCTCAGAAATAGAATTTATATGTTTGGGAATGAACACTGAGATGGAGATTTCATTCTGGGGTGTCAAAACATGTATTTCCGATGAAGGTAAAGCCTAGAGCACGGTGGGAGTCACCTCAAGCGCTGCCACCTGTGAAGATGTATTGCGCGCTAACACTCCTCCAGGAGAAAGGGATGAAGTGAGGGAACCACAGGGACCACAGGCCGGGTGGAAAGGAAGACAAATGAGATAAAGATACTGACGAACGGAAAGTTGGTTTGAAAGTACTGCCCTCCTAACCACGTCTTCAGTTCAGGGAAAAGGTGAAAGTCGCTGGGTGCCAGGTCAGGACTGTACAGCGGATGATTGAAAATGTCCCATTGAAATTGTTCAAATAACCGTTGAGTTGTGTGGACGAGCGTTGTCATGGATCAACACAATTCCTGAAGTCAACATTCCTCTTCGATTGTTTTGAATGACTTTCCGCAAACGTCGTAAAGTACGAAGATCTTCACAACAACGTCAATGCTCATTTGAAATCATTGGTGGCAACATTTCTTGAAGCGGGAATTGCAAAGCTTGTGCACAGGTACGATAAATGTCTCAATCTTTTCGGTGATTATATTGAAAAGTAACAATAAGTGTACAAAACTTTTAGTGGTAAAATAATTGTTTTCTATGAGCTTGTATTTTATTTATAGCCTATCGGAGGTTGAAAAAAAAACGGCCTTAGTAAAAAAAAACTGAGCACCAATGCCAGAGGGAAGGCTTGAAAAATTGAATTTTGAGACGCCAGGAAGCTACACAACATCCGCACGCGTCAAGCCACCCAAGTAGTCCTTGATAACGACCTTTGAAATCTTCCGCCGCCACCAACCACTGATGATCTGCAGAGAAGGAAGCTGGTTTGTCTGGCTACAGTTAGCTATCACGATCGAAAGCAGTCTTGTCACATACGTGCGGTGATTATGTGTCGGCAAGGCACAGGCGCGTGCATTCGAGTGTTGTCGCGGTATTTAAAACACAATTATTTGTTTATAGGGCTAAGAAAATATTCGACAGGACATGTTTATTCCATTATGGTCCTACAAATAAAATGGAGCTATTAATTAATCTTAAACAATCGATGGTGAAGGGAATGATCTCTAACTTTAGCTAGAGCTAAAGTAAAGCGAAAACTTTATAAAATACCAAAACCTGTATTTAAGATTAGTATTTTCTAAGGATGTGGCACAAAGATTTTGAGGAAAATCCCTCAACCAAACTATCATTTACATGGAAAAAAATTGAAAATTTTGATTTTCTCAAAAATGCCCTTGATTAAAATACCGTATATTAGATATTTACATGAAAAATTCTCACCTGTTCCATTCACATGCCTTTCTTTACTATTCTGCAAACAAACTATTCTTATAAAAGAGATGCCTTTTAGCTACATTATGCCAATCGAGATAAGCGTTAACAGAAATGATCTTATTACCTGATTCCTTGTAAACATAAAGGAAATATGGCTAAAGCATATCTGGTCAGTCTATGAACAATTCAGGTTTGGTTCACTTTGCAAGGTCAGGAGTAAACAAAAGTGAGTTGTGAGGAAAGGTAGCCCCATTTGTGAAAATTTACTAGTTTACATTTAAAACCAATAACAAGGCACATCTTTGAAAAGGTCAATTCTACAACAAAAATGTATAACATAAATTGCGTGTGTTAACAAAATCTACATTTTTGTGTAGTAAGTATTTATCTATTTCTAGCGCGTTACTAGTTACACAACTTTTAGTAATATTCATCCAGTACGAACAGGTCTTCAGAAGCTATTCTCAGAAAATTCAAAACATATTTTATTTGTCATGTAAATATTTATTATATACGTATTTTAATCAAAATCGTTAGAGCTATTTTTGAGAAAAACAAAACTTTCATAATTGTTCTATGTGTAGGGTAGATTGGGCTGATGGATTTTCTTGAAAATCTATGTTTCGCATCCTTGGAAGATTATAATCTGAAACACCAAGTTTTGTATTTAACCGTCTTTTAGTTTTTGAGCTATGCTGTCCACAGAAACACAAGACACACACGGTCCTTTTTATAAAAAAATACTTTTTGGACTTAGGGCTCTCAAAACATATATTTCCGGTGAAACTTTCGTATCGAATTTTGGGTAGAATACAAAACCTAATCTGTACACTATATAGTACATGTAGATAATAATAAAATGTATATCTTGATATCTTGGAGGGAGAAAGCGAGAGAGAGAGAGAGAAAGAAAGAAAGAAAGAAAGAAAGAAAGAAAGAAAGAGAGAGAGACAAAAGCTTCACTGCACAAAACAATGTAGATCTCGTTAAAACACACAATTTATGTCATATATATTTTTCCCTTGAGTGACCATTTCCGAGATATTCCTTGTTATTGGTTTCAGTTTTAAAATACTTAAACTTTTGTTCATACGAAAATTTCTAAACTCCTTGTCATGCAAAGAAACGAATTTAGGTCACATAGCAGCAGCTTTTTAAAACATTTGACGACCGCTTTTGTCTAGTGTATTCCTTTTCCGTTCTTCTGATAAGGAAGTAATTAATAAGGTCATTTCTGCTAATGTCAATCTTGATTAGCACGAAGTAGAGAGAGGGATCACCTTTTTTAAATATACTCTGTTGCAGAATTCTAGAGAAAGTCATGTAAATGGAAAACGTCAGAGTTTTGTTTAAAAACTGTCTGCTTCTGTTAATAAAATGTGTGAATAGAATAGCCTTTTATTTATCGATGCTTTTTAACTGCTGTGGTTCTCAGCGTCCCATTCTATACTGGATGTGAAAGACCACTTAATTTTGCTCAGAGGCCTCTCTATCTAAAACTACGACACGGGGCCCACCGCTTTACTTCCCTTCCGAAGGATGCCATGTTAAGGGTTTTTACGTCCGAAAAAAATCCATCGTCCTCCGCGGGTTTGAACCCGCGACCTTGGGTATATGAAGTCAGCATGGTAACCACTACACCACGGAGGCTGACTAAAACATGTGAAGGTATCCACAATACTTCTCTAAATACAAATACAAATAGGGACATTAACTAAGAGCAGATTTTCATGTGACTATTTATAAAAATGTTCTGAAATGCACTCTCCAAATCCCAACTTGGGTTTCTCTGTTGACAAAGTATAGAATTTGTAAATGGAAGAATACCCTCGAGAAGGAGAGTAAACTTGTGTGTGTAACCGGAGCTGGAGAGGAAAATAAAAAGTTGTTGCAGCGGAGGAAAAAGCAAATACGCCACAATAAAGCCACGTGACTTGTATCCACAAAAGGATCAAGTAGCGTTTCCTCCCCACTCCCAACATAGGTCGTGACCCGCAGGGAGCTTGTCTGTGGCCTTATCCATGGACTTGCGTTGAATGGCTCAAACATGGTTCGTTTTCCATTTCAATATACGCTTAGCAGCAACCACAGTCAAAGACGATGAATGTAATGAATTACATGCGACACAAATTTCATCAACTGGAGGCTCTTTGATGTGCTTCTACCAAAAGTTATAAAGCTACTCAGTCCCCTGTATATGTGAATTAGGTGCACTACGGTCTACAGGCACAGCAGTTTATGGTACCCCTGGTGTATAACCTTGTGGTATATGCTCCTTCAACCTTTGGCTGCTTGTGGCTATTGATATACAAGCTCTATTTACACAGGACAGTGCGGTAACCATTAGAAATGCATTATCAGTCCACAGACTGAACTTGCTGTACATAGTACATGGTTCCGGAAATACTTTTTTGGACCCCCTGAATCTAATGTGCTTCATTCACATGACTTTCTCTTACATCTTTGTAACAAATTATTGCTAATAAATTTATTTTTCCATCTACATGCTAATCAACATAAACATTAGCAGAAATGCTCTTATTACATAGTTCCTTATAGGTAGAAGCGAAATAAGAGAGTACACTACGCTAAACCGACAGTCAAATGTTTTAAAATGTGATTGCTATGAGATTGAAATCAGTTTCTTTGCGTGGCCAGGAGTTGACCAGTTTCCGTATGAGAAATGTATTTTAAAACTGAAACCAATAACAAAAAACGGTCAACGGTATATGATATAAATTGTGTGTTTTAACGAGATCTACATTTATTAAGTAACTTTTTGTCTATGTCTTACAGTTTACCAGTTATGCAAAATTCTGCAAAATTCATTCAAAATGAAGATGTCTTCAGAGGCTATTCCCAAAAAATTCAAGATATACGTCCTATTTGTCCTGTAAATATCTTTAATATAAGACATTTTAATCAAAAAAGTTGAAAAAACAGACACACAAAACTGACAGACAGGAGACAGACATACATGCGAACATTTTTCTAAAAATGCTTTTTTTTTTTTTTTTTGGTTTCGGGGGTCTCAAAACATATATTTCTGGTGAAATCTCAGTATAGAATTTTGGGTACAATACAATACCTTCTATATGCACTATGTACAAGTGCGTGTAGAGAAAGTAAAAATAATTTCAGAATCATGTCTTTGGGTAGCATATCCCAAAAATGCTGATCTTAAATACCAAACTTGGTATTTAAGATCAGCATCTTCTACAGATGCGAAACAATTTTTTTTCAAGGAAAAAAGGAAGTATTTATTGAAAATTTTGATTTTCTCAAAAGTGGCTCTAAAGATTTTAATTAAAATGTCATATATTTAAGATATTTTTATGACGAAGAAATATATATCTTCATTCTGGATGATTTTTATATAACTGGCAAACCGTAACAGATATACAAAATCTTACTACACAAAAATCCAGATCTTATTAAAACACGCAATTTATTTAATATACATTTTTGTGGAGTTAACTCTTTTCGAGATATTCCTAGTTGTTGATTCAAATTTAGCGTACTTAAACTTTTCTTCAACACTTTCGTTCTCTGGTTTGTTTTCTTCTAACAAGCAAAGAGAACCGAATTTCAATTTCTTGATACAGTGATAGCTTTTAAAATATTTAAATATCGCTTTAGCCTGGTGCATTCCCTTATTTCCCTACTGTTAGCCTTGGTTCCTAAGGTCGCGGGTTCAAACCTAGCAGACGGCGACGGATTATTTCAGGCGTAAAAGTTCCTTAGCCTGGCTTTTTTTTTTTAAGGGAAAGTTAAGCCGTTGGTTCCGTGACGTACATTTATAAAAGAAGCTCAAGCACAATAGAGGGACCTTTGAACAAAATTAGGTGCTCTTTCACGCCTCTTATAGAATGGGATGCTAAGAAATGCAGCATTTAAAGCTCAATTTAATTTTAATTTTTATTTATCCTCTGCTACAAAGAAGCAAGAAATAAGATTTCTGTTAATGTTTATCTCAATTAGCATGATGTAGATAAAAGAATAATCTTTTCTAAGAATTGCTTGTTTCCACAACAGTTAGAGAAATGCATAAAAATAGAATCATTAGGATTTTTATTCAGGGGTCCTCAAAACATGTATTTCCCGTGGAATTTCGCCATAAAACTTTGTACATAAAGGTCCTCTACTTTAAATTAGATGACAGTAAAGTAAGTAATGGGTACAGGAAACAAACAAGAGAGTTGCCAGCCGAACCGAGAAACAACTAAATACCTGTGGGATAGTGAGAGGTTGTCCGAAATGCGAGACATAGGCGTTACCTTGGTGGGAGAGGAAAATAATGTGAGAATGAGAAAAAGATAGGGAAAGTTACTGAAGGAAACAGGTAAGTACCGAGAAAGCAAATATTAGGTAAGATAGGAAGTATAGAAAAATAGGGAGAAAAATCTGATGTGTTTCATTCACATAGCTTTCTCTACATCTCTGTAACAAATTTTTGTTAAAAGGTTTATGCTTCTATTTACTTCTTGCTAAGTGAGAAAACATTAGCAGAACTAGTCTTATTACTCGCTTCTCTGTAAGTAGAAGCGAAATAAGGGAGTAACATAGGTTAAAGTGATAGCAAAAGATGGTTGCTATGTGACTAAAGTTATTTGTTTGTATAGACAGGAGTTGACAAATTCCTGTATGAGAAAAGTATACGTTTTTTAAGTCTGAAAAAAAATCAAGGAATATCTAAAAAACGACCAACTTCACGAAAAAAAAATATATAACATAAATTGTGTGTTTTAATGTGCTCTACATGTTTTGTGTGGAAAGTTTTTGTCTATCTCTTACGGTTTACCAGTTACACAAAATTCCGTAAAATTCATCCAGAATAAAGTAGTCTCCAGAGGCTATTCCCAGAAAATTCAAGATATACATATTATGTGTCAGGTATCTTTAACATATGATATTTTAATCAAAATCGTTATAGCCATTTTTTAGAAAATCAAAATTTCCGAAAATGTTTCCATGTGAAGGGTAGCTGGGGGTGGGGGGATTTTCTTGAAAATCTTTGTGTCGCATCCTTGGAAGATACTGACCTTAATTACCATGTTTGGTATTTAACGGTCGTTTCGTTTTTGAGCTATGCTGCTCACAGACACACAGACACACACATACACACAGACAGACACACACGGACATTTTTCTAAAAATTCTTTTCTTGGATTCAGGTGGTCTCAAAATATGTATTTCCGGTGAAATGTCGGTATTGAATTTTTGGGTACAATGCAATATCTTCTCTATACACTATGTACATAGTACGTATAGAGAAAGTAAAAATGTATATGACATAAACTGTGTATATTAACCAGATCTACGAGGGTCATTTTTTCAACCTCCGATAGGCTATAAATAAAAGAAAAGTTCATAGAAAACACTTATTTTATTACTAAAAGTTTTGTGCACTTATGGTTACTTTTCAACATAATGACCGAAAAGATTGAGACAATTATTGTACCTGTGCACAAGCTTTGCAGTATCCGCTTAAAAAAATGTTGCTGCCAATGATTTCAAATGAGCATTGAATGCTCATTTGAGGAATGCTGACTTTAGGAATTGTGTTGATCCAAGACAACGCTTGTCCACACCACTGCTGACACAACCCATCAGCTCATTGAACAATTTCAATGGGACATTTTCGATCATCCGCCGTACAGTCCTGACCTGGCACCCAGCAACTTTCACCTTTTCCCTGAATTGAAGACGTGGCTAAGAGAGCAGCACTTTGAAACCAACGAAGATCTCTGAAGACATCTTTATTCTGGATGAATTTTTTGGAATTTTGCATAACTGATGAACAGTAATAAATAGACAAAAAGTTACTTAATAGAAAATGTAATGCTTGTTAAAACACACAATTTATGTTATATGTATTTTTTTTTGGTGGAGTTGATCATTTATATACATTCCTTCATATTGGTTTCAGCTTTAAAATACTTTTACTTTTCTTATACGGGAATTTGCCTATCACTTTAGCGTAATGTTTTCCCTTATTTTCCTTCAAATTACATGAAAGCAAGTAATAAGACCATTTCTGCTCACTTTTTGTTGATTAGCTTTAAGTAATTAGAATAATAAGCTTTTTAATAATAGTTTGTTTCAGAGATGTAGAGAAAGTTATGTGAATAGAACATATCAGATTGTTCGTATATTATTTTCAGTATCAAACCATGTTATGTACTACATCATGTAAACAATGTGTTATATTAAAGCCTGCTTTTAATGTGGCTCAATAGGGTCTGGTCCGCTTTTATGCCTCTTTAAAAGTATAACAAGAATAATAAAGACACTTCAGTTTTTATTACACTCCGGGAGTTTTCTGAGACGGAAATGTCTCCATCCTAGCTGCATCACCAGCTTGTCTGTCAAGACCAGCTGTGGCGACAGAGTTCACAATCAACATCACCCCAAACTTTGTCATTACACAGCTCGCCACACTGCGGTCTTAACGACCTAATCCACACTGCATGTCGTGCTCCGGGCAATTCTCACCATGAGCCCGGAAACTTTGTCTACCTGGTCCGGCTCAAAGCGAAATTGCATGTACTCTTTGTCTGCTCTACGGTAGGATTAACATGCATCCAAAGTTCTACATCTGGAAAGAACTTGGGTCTGTGATTATAATGGCTAATTCTACCGTAATGGATAGAAGATTATATACGCTGTTTCTTAGAGTTTGCAGCTTTCTGCAAACCCGACTGCGGAGGTTCAAGCACACTTACATATGGTAAAGGTGGACGACCATTCAATCGATCCGGGAGGTGATGTGGCCAGCTTCACAAATCCCCATGCTGAGTGATGGCTATCATGGTCAGTATGGCTGCATATCGCTGCTGAGTGAGCACCCCTGTGCCCTGGACTGAGACTTCGCATCCCGATGGGTGGGATCTAACTAGGGCCCATTCCGTGATCGAGAACCACAACACTACGCTCTTGTGCCACGGAGCAGGGTGAGATGTTTATGTACATACATACTTGAATTTCTCTTCTTTGATTTAAAACGTGTTTATTATTATAGTTATTTAACTACATTAAAATTATCAGTAAGAACGGACAGGGACATCTCTCGTATTGTGACATCATGACGGATTATTGTGGTTATATTCCCGGGAGGCATGGATGAGATTGAGCCGTAGGAGAACCTAAGCTCACACAGATGCGCAGAAGTCCCTAACGTTTTCAGTTCTAACGTCCGTGCAGCACTAGAGAGCAATCCCAGGAGGGGCGACACTGCGACCCTGGCAGGCAAGACAACTTACTCTGGCGTCCATTCATAGCGCAAGCATTTGCGCCATCTGCCCGGTACCGCCGACACAGCCGAACTTGATACATGAAAGGGAAATGGAATGAAAGGAAAGAGGGAAAAGAGAATCGGGAAGAATAAACCATTCACTGGCCTTAGCGACCGGGGGAAAACTACGAAGAACTCCAAGATCAGTGTGGGTGGTCGCCGGGAATCAAACCCAGGATCTCAAGAATGTGAGCCTTAGAGCCTTCTCACTAGATATTTTACTGGTGTAATTTCTTTTTAGTATTATGCCAATGACATCACATCAGTTTCCTCATATTAATTATTACAATAGTCTGCATGCAGTGCCTTACCCTACTGACTTGAAACCACATCCGCGATAATCATATGTAATTTCCAAAGCGGTTATTAACTTGGTAGCCTAGGAGTAGGAGTAGCATTTTTTTGCTTGTGTTATGTTATACCTCGGATATGTTGAGGTTACAGCATCCCGAATATACCTCATAAAATGTCCTTATCTCTCTAGCCCAATCATATAACCACACAATTCCTCACTAATCATGGCCCCTTTCAATCCTGCTTCCATCTAATGAATATAAAAACTTCACCATTCTGAAAGCTGTTCTGTAAAACTTCCACAGAGGGTCCTATACTTGATGGCAGAGTGAAGCATATGCTCAAGAGATCGACCAGTTATATTACGTCCAGTTCCCCTGCCAATTGTTTTATGATTCATTTCAACATAAATACAGTCGCCGAATTTCTCAAGATCATCTTCCACATACTTGAATATATAAATATGGTTCAACAAGTGTAAACTTCTCGAAATACAGAATGGTCCAAAAAATATATATATTGTTTAACAGGCTAACTGGCAAACTAATGGGCGGAAACATCTCGTTTTTGGTAGTGTAATAGTTTGTAGTTCTGGCAATCGCCACACAAGCGGTGTCTGATGACAGTCGCCGGATACGTAAGCATTCTTTTGTTGTTAGTTATTGAGTAAACATGGCTGGCGCAAGGCTTACATTTGAGAACGGAAACCAGTTTTGAAGTGGTACATTAGGTACGAAAACATTAGTGAGGTTCAACGCCAGTGGCACTATCATAATCGTGTCAGGGAGTGTCTCAACGAAAATCTACTTGCACGATGGATAGGCCGAAGAGTATTCATCACGTTCCCCAGACTTAACACCACTGGAATTTTACCTATGGGGAACACTAAAGGACGTCGTTTATGGACAAAAGCCACGCACATTGGACATTCAACGAGAATGTATCATACATTCGTGTTCTGATATCCCACTGAACACGTTGCAGTCGGTAGTTCGTGCTACAGTTCGTGTATGGATGTTAATTGTGACCATTTCAAACACCTACAGTGATATCTGTAAGCTGGACTTTAAGCTACACTTTCACAAAAAATGAGAAATTTCCGCCAATTAGTTTGCAAGTTATGGACCGTTAAACAGTGTATACATTTTTATGGAGCACTCTGTATACCTCTAGTTGGAACATGGGTTGTAAAACTCTGATGTGTTCCATTCACATAACTTTCTCTAGCTGTTCCATACATAAACCATTCGTACAGAAGATTATTCTTTTACTTACATCATGCTAATCGAGATAAGCAGCAGAATTTATCTTATTACACGCTTCCCTGTAAGTAGAAGGGAAATAAGGGAAGACATTATACTAAAGCAACACTCAAGTGGTTTAAAAACTGATCGCTGTGAGAAACAATTTAGGTGGTTGCATGGTCCCGTTTGAGAAAATTTAAGGTAGTTTAAAACTGAAAACAATAAAAAGAATATCTCCAAAACGGTCAACTGTACAAGAAAAACGTATATGACATATTTTATGTGTTTTAAGAAGCACCACATTTGTTGTACAGCAAGTTTTTATCTATCTCTTATGGTTTAACTTTGTTTTTGTTAGAGTTTATGGCACAGCAGGCTAATACGTGAAATGAAGATAGAGCACCAATGGGATGCGATGGCGCTTTGCCCCCCACAAATCCCACATGCGATCACCTGTGATCGAACATGGGCCGCCATGGTAAGAGGCGAGTGGCCTAAGCACTAGGCCGCGGCGTACACGGCGTTTAACATTTTCGCAAAATTCTACAAAACGCATCCATAATAAAGAGGTCTTCGAAGGCTATTCCCAGAAAATTACAAATACATATTTTATTTGTAATAATAAAGGTAAAGAAGCAAATATAATATTTTATTCTGTACCATTTTTAAATGTATGAAGTCATTTGAATATGCGTATATGCAGCATTTCTACTGGTAAACGTATACCACTAAATTTTATTTTTTCCATTTCTCAAAAAAAAAAAAAAAAAAAATAACTTGAAGAGCAATTTTTATCAAGTTGTTATGAAAATTAAAACATAAGCTCCTTAGCTACTTTTTATTTCCTCTACACTTAACAGTGCACATACGTAGTATATAGAGAAGGTATTGTATTCCACTAAGAATTCGATATCGAGATTTCACTTGTTTTGAGTCTCCTGCATCCAGGAAAAAGGCATTTTTAGAAAAAGATCAGTATGTGTATCTGTGTGTGCGTGTGTTTGTCTGTGTGTGTCAGTCAGTTGCCAGCGTAGGTCGAAAACAAAAATACCGTTAAATACAACATTTGGTATCTTCCAAGGATGGGACACGAGAATTTTCCAGAAAATTCCCTCACTCCCATCAGGCTAATCAAGATAAGAATTACTAGAATGGTCTTATTACTTGCTTTTTTACTTTCTCTATACGCACTATGTACATAGTGTATAGAGAAGGTATTGTACTCCACCCAAAAATTCGATACCAAGATTTTACTGGAAATATATGTTTTAGGGTCCCCTGTATAAAAAAAAAAAAAAAGCATTTTCAGAAAAAAAGGTTCGTGTGTGTCCGTGTGTATGTGAACACGATATCTCAAAAACGAAAAGTCGGTAAAATACCAAACTTGGTATTTAGGATCAATATCTTCCATAGATGCGAAACGAAGATTTTGAGAATAATCCCTCACCCCAAACTACCCTTTACATGTAACTTTTTTGAAAATGTTGATTTTCTCAAAAATGGCTCTAAAGATTTTGATTACAATATCGTATATTAAATATATTTACCTGACAAATAAAATGTATATCTTGAATTTTCTGGGAATAGCCTCTGAAGACTACTTTATTCTGGATGAATTTTCGGAATTTTGCATAACTGCTAAGCTATAAAAGATGGACAAAAGCTTATAACACAAAAAATGTAGAGTACGTTAAAACACACAGTTTATGCTGTATACGATTTTTTCGTGGAACTGGTCATTTATGAGATATTTCTTGTTTTTGTTTTCAGCTGTGAAAAACTATATTTTTCTCATACAGGAATTTGTCAACCTCAGTCACATAGCAACCAGCTTTTGACTATCACTTTAATCTATGGTGCTCCCTATTTTGTTTCTAATTACAAGGAAGCAAGTAATAAGACTAATTCTGCTAATGTTTTCTCGGTTATCATGAAGTAAATAAAAGCATAAACTTTTTAACAACAATTTGTTGCGGAAATGTAGAAAACGTCGTGTGAATGTAATACATCAGATTTTTGTAACTAGAATGGAAATAAGGGAATGCGCAAGCTAAATCGATAGTAAAAGTTTTTTCAACCGGTCGCAATGTAAATCAATTGAAATTCGGTTTGGTTTGGTTGCCAGGAGTAAATTAAAGACAGACAAAAGAAAGGTGTATTCACATTTGAGAAACCAATTACAAGGAATACTTCGAGACTTTTAACTCTTAAAAAGAAGATATATTACATAAATTATGTGTTTTTAGATCTACCGGTTTTGGTAATAAGTTTTTGTCAATCTCTTACGATTTAGCAGTTTTGCAAAAGACATTCATTATGAAGTCTTTTTAAGGTTATTCCTACAAAATTTAATATGTACCTTTTATTTGCCATGTGAATATCTTTAATATACGGTAATCCTTAGGGCCATTTTTGATAACATTAAATTTTTCTCAATTTTTCCTTCTAGATGCTAGTTTGGGGTGGGGGTATTTTCTTCACAATTTTTCTTCTTAGAAGGTATTAAACTTAAATAACAAATTTGTAATTTTACCGACTTTACGCTTTTGAGTTACGTGTTCTCAAACTCACGAAAACACACGGACGTTTTTCTAAAAATGCACTTTTTGGATTCAGGGCACCATAAAATGTGTATTTCCCGTGAAATCTCAGTTTGAATTTTTGGATTTAAAGCAATACCTTCTCTACTTGTGTACTATGTAAAGAAAGTAGAAGTTACGACTTTATATATATATATATATTAAGTTATAAAACATGGAGTTTACTTTGCAGACTCTTTCAGCACAGAGTACTAACAAAAGGGTTCCTTCTCTTTGCCATTATTCCCTGGCCTGCTATGTTCTCTCTGTTATTCATGTTTCTGTGTTGTTTTTCTTTCGCCATACAGTACCTCCATCATAGAAACGAGCCTGTGTAACCTGCTACCTTCCATTCGGTGGTAGTTACTGTTTTGTTTTTATGCCTTACACAACGGATTTGCTCCCCCCCCCATTTTCTCTGTTACCGTTATACTCTTTGCCAGTACCCGGAACAACACTCCGTATTTCTAATATTAGTAATTACACTTTTGTAGTCCATTTTAATGACCAGGTATCCGTGTGCCAGCATTGTGTGCGTTTCTTTTCAAGTTATTTCTATCCTATACACTGTCGAAATTCTGTTTTTATACTTCTATAAATACCTTTCATTTATGTTTGTGCGTTTAGTTTTTGTTTTCTTGCTTGCTTGCTTACTGCAGTTTCAGTGCTGGCGTTTCCCAGAAGTGTATTTACCCCCTTGTTTCCATAAGTTGTGCTATATGTTTAGTGTCTTAGAGGGGTGCGACACGAATATTATGATGAAAATCCCCCAACCCAAACTACACTTTACATCGAAAAAAAGCTTTGATAATTTTGATTTTCTCAAAAATGGTTGTAATAAGTTTGGTTAAATTACCGTATATTAAAGTATGTACATGACAAATAAATATATCTTCAATTTTCTATGAATAGCCTCTGAAGACACCTGAATGAATTTTGCATAACTGATAAATCGTAAGAGACAGAAAAAAACTTACTGCACAAAAATGTAGAACTCGGTACAACACAAAGGCTGTGCCAGCATCCGCGGTTAGACAGCAAAATCAAATGAGCATTATTGGTTCTTAAGTAATTAATATTGTTTTTGATATAATAATTGGAATATTTTAAGGTGAAATTTATATTATTTTGAGGTATTATATAAACATTAATTGCAAGATTCAATTTATGTTATATGCTTTTTTCCCTGGATTTGACTGTTAGAAGATAATCCTTTTTTTTATTTCAGTTTTAAAATACTTAAACTTTTCGTATATGGGAACTTGTCAACATCTGACCACGCAAAGAATGATTTCTATACGCTTGCAACCGCATTTTAAAATGCTTGACTGTTGGTTTAGCCTAATGTACACCCTTATTTCCCTTCTTCCTATAAGGGGCTTAGTAATAAAACCGTTATTGCTAATGTTTATCTCAATTAGTCTGCAGTAGATAGAAGAATAAGCTTATTAACAATAACTTGTTACAGAGATGTAGAGAAAGTCATGTGAATGGAGCACATCAGATATTTGTTGTTTGCTTACTGTAGTTTTTCTGCCGGCTTTTCCCAGAAGTGTATTTACCCCCTTGTTTCCATAAGGTTGCTATGTACCAGCTGAGAAAATATCTCATTTTGTTCTTTTTCAACTTGCCTTTGTTGGAAGCAATGTAGCTATTTGGCTGGAAAAGATACACTGGTTAAGAAAAGCTGCCTTCTCCTTTTACTTTCTTTACTTAGTAATATACAAAGGTAGAGAAGATATTGCATTCCACCCAAAAATTTGATATCGAAATACAAATTTTAGGGTCTCCTGTATCAAAAAAAGAAAACACCTTTAGATAAAGGACTTAAGTGTTTGAATAGATAACACAAAAACAAAAGTTTGTAAAATATCAAACCTGGTATTTATGTTTAGTGTCTTCTAAGGTTGCAATATAAATATTTTGATGAAAATCCCCCAACCTAAACTACACTTTACATGGAAAAAATCTTCCAGGGTTTTGATTTTTTCAAAAATTTTTGTAATTATTTTGGGTAAAATACCGTATACTAAAGCAATTTACATGACAAATAAAATGTATATATTGTTTTTCTTTGGAATAGTCTTTGAAGACCTCTTAATTTTGGATAACTTCTGTAAAATTGTTGTATAACTGGTAAAAGCTTAAGAGATAGACAATAGCTTTCTGCACAAAATGTAGATCTTATTTAAACATACAATTTAGGTCATATACTCATTTTGCATTGTCATTACTTTCACAATGAAGAGATCAATTTTCGAAATTTTAGTTCTTCCGATGTATGGGATTTGCGACACAACCCTTATTTTTCAAGTGACTCAAAGATAAATTTCGTATACAATTAAATCAGGATACATTAAGGACTATGATTCTTTACTAATAACCCTAACCTAAATGATTCCAGAATTAAAATTTCTGATGTCTTCTGTTCACATAAATTTCACAAACGGTTCCAAATACAAATTACTTATAAAATATTCTTACAAAATATTTTTATTTTATATACACCATGCTAATCGAGATATACATTAGCAGAATTGGTCTTTTTACTTGCTTTCTTTTAATTGAGTGGGATATAAGAGTATACATTAACTTAAAGCGATAATCAAATCTTTTAAAAGCTCATAGCTATGTGAAGCAATTGAGGTTTGGTTCGCTTTGTAAGCCCCTTTTGAGAAAAGTTAGGTAGTTTAAAACAAAAACCAATAACAAGGAATATCTCGAAAACGATCAACTTTACAATAAAAACATATATAGCATGAATTATGTGTTTTAACGAGATCTACATTTTTGTGTAGTAGGTATTTTTTATCTATTACGGTTTTCCCTTATGCAAAATTCAGCCAGTATAAAGAGGTCTTCAGAGGTTATTCCCAGAAAATTCAAAATATTTATTTTATATTTGATATAAATATCTTTAACATACTTTTTTCCATGTAAATGGTAGTTTGGGGTGCGGAATTTTCCTTAGAATTTTCATTTCGTTTCCTTGGAAGATACTAAACTAAAATTCCAAGTTTGGTTTTGTACCGACATTTTGTTTTTCAGTTATGTTCACAGACACACAAACCTTTTATTAAAAATGTTTTTATACAGAGGAGCATAAACATGTATTTCCGATGAAATAGCGGTATCTAATTCTTGGGTGGAATACAATACCTTCTATAGCTATTATGTACATTGGATGTACATACGGGCCAAAGAAAATAAAAATGGTTTAAGTCATTCCTAAACCTCTCGGCATTTTTTGTTAATTACAAAAAGGTATAGGTCGTATTATTCTGCATGTACTTACTGCATACAAGTTATCATGTCATGTAAGAAATTTCGTATTTAAAATGGGGTTTTCTGTGCCCCAATATCCATTTTCTCAAAGGGGAAAACATTTTGTTTAATTTTGGTTAAAAAGAAACCTGAGAAGTATAGTTCCAATCTAAGTTCAGGGCATTACTTACTAGTAGTAAGGAAAACTGGAAACTTGAAACAGGGAGGAAGGTCATGGTGGGTTAGAGGCCCAGAACATTTACGCATTGGTAAATTATGCTCAAATTGTGTAGGATTCCTAGACCTTAGAGTTAACATTCGTCTTCTCCGCATAAGAGAAACCCCCGGAAGAAATCCAAGTAATTTAACCTAACCGAGATTGGAACTCGGGACCTTTTAAACGTGAGGCAGACCGCTACTGCCACGCCACGATGTAGGCAATCTATCAGTGTATAACAGACAGTTATGTCGTAATGATTATTTTTATATAGGCTGAGCATAAAAGACTTCTTCCTAATTTTGAAAGGTCAAACCCGAATGAAAAATTAATTAAAAGAGCCTGGGTTTCAACCACGGACTTTCGCTTGCTCTAATCACTCATCTACTATGGCAACATGACGACACAACATTAAATCCCCAACTGACTCGCGTTTTTTTCCGGTTAACCACAATTTAATGTCGTGACGGCATGTTGCTATGCTAGCTCAACAATTAGAGCAACCGGATGGAGACCGGGAGATCTGTGGTTGAAATCCTGGCCACAGTCTGAGTGCCTTTCGAATTCCTGTCCTACATCCGGCTATATAGTAAAACAAAATTATAAATGCTTCCTCATTTGCTTCGTGCCAAAGATAAGCTAATATATATATCTTTTTCTTTCTCTACCGAGCGGTATAGCTCAGGCGGTAACATCTACGTCTGCATTCATGATGTCCCGGATTCAAATCCAGCGGACCGAGTCATTTGACTGGAGATTTTTCATGCTGTCAAGGTAAAGGTAAATACCGGATTGTACAACCCAAAATTGCAGCGGTAAAAATCAGATGTGTTCCATTCAAATGAGTTTCTCTGTAACAAAGATAATTATACTTAGTTTAAATAAAGATGTTAATTTATACGAAGAATATAAATGAATCTTACTTGCCAATAAAATTGTATTGACTATTATCTTAAAAAGAATTAGAATACATATCTTAGTATTATTCTTAAAATATGCTTTTTCTTCTATCTACTTCATGCTAATCGAGATAAAATTAGCAGAAATGGTCTTATTACTTTTTCCTTGTAGAAGGGAAATCTGGGAGTATCATAGGCTAAAGCGCTAGCCAAACCTTTTATGCTATAGGATTGAAAGTCTTTTGTTTGTATGGTCAGGAATAGATAAATTCCCGTATGAGAAGAGTATAAGTATTTTAAAGCTGAAATTAATGAGAAGGACTATCGTTCAGAAACATTCAACTCAAAAAATAACAAGATATACATTTTCGTGTAGTACGTTTTATCTATCTCTTAAGGTTTACCACTAATGCAAATTTCAGAAAAAATTCATCCAGAACAAAGAGGCCTTCAGAGGATATTCCCAGCAAATTGAAGATATGCCTATATTTTATTTATCATGTAAATATCTTTAAAGATTTTTCCTGTCGCACCTTTGGGAGATACTAAACTTAAGTATGGTATTTAACGGACATTTTAGTTTCTGAGCTATGCGTTCCGCAGACACAAATATAATAAGCTTTTTCTAAAAATGTTTTTTTTTTGTTTTTTTGTTTTTTTTTTGTTTTTTTTTTTTGTTTTTTTTGGATTGAGTGTCTCAATATATGTATTGCCGGTGAAATCTGGTACCGAGTTTCTGGGTTAAACATAATACCTTCACTATACATTATACATGCTGTTTCAAAACGACACCAAACGAACATAGCAGTCGCTTAACTTACACTTTGACTTGTCCGAAACTTGATGTCCCAATTTTCAAACTCTTCTATTTAAAGTTTTATGTGTGTTTAAAAATCGCACACATTTGGAATTAGGCAGCGCAGGATCAACGGTCGTCTTACGTCACGTAAACAGCCTCAAAACGTGTTATACGAAACGCATAACAGAATCCAAATGCTACGTTTTCCATTACTAAGGTGACCAGTGCCCCGCCGGCGAGTCTATCAAACCACCCCTACACACCGCGACAAGGGACCTTCGCTACCAACCGGCATCTCTCTTGGAATGGACCAGGCATGTGCCATTTGGTTATGTACGATTGCTTAATCCATGGCAATTTTATGGCAGTTTTTGTATGTGCCGAATTTAGATCTGAAAATTACGTTCACGTATCCCGTACGATATGACCAACAAGGTCCACATCTTCGTTTGGTTTCCTTTTGAAACACAATTTATACATAGACGTGTAGAGAAAATAAATATGAAAATAGATGGGGATAGAGAATGCTATGACATCTATCCATAGCTAATGAAAGTAGATAAACTGGACGGCCACCCAGTGTCATCCATCTTCCCAGCACGTGTAGAATCAGAGATAGAGTTACCTAGGACTATAGTCTCTGTGGACACGTGACGAAGCAAGATGATATGAGATGTAGCATTTAACTGATGACCACAGAGTCCTCTACTTAAATACTTAAAGCGACGTTAAATAGAGAGAGAGAGAGGGAGAGAGAGAGAGAGAGAGAGAGAGAGAAAGAGAGACAGAGAGAGATAGAGCACAAAATATTTAGGATATCATCTTTACAAATACGAGTAGTGTATTAGATTTCTTATTTTTTTATATTTCTTTCTCTCTTTGTTTTTTTTTTTTTTCCTCTATGTACTACATATGTACATAGTAAGTAGATTAGATGCTGCTCTCCACAAAAAAACCGATACCGAGGTTTCACCTGAAAAATACGTTTTGACGAGCCCTGAATAAAAAAAAAATATTTTTAGAAAAGGTAAGAAAGTCCGTGTGTGTGGATTGTTGCTTGTGTAGTTGGACAGAATAGCTCAAGAAAACGAAACATCCGTTAAATAATTGTACCAAACTTGATATCTAAGTTCAGCATCTTCCAAGCACCTCAAACCACGACTCGCATGGAAAACTTTTCGAGTAATTTTTATATTCTCAAAGATGGCTCTAACAATTCTGATTAAAATACCATATATTTAAGAGGTTTTCATGTCAAATGAAATATCTTGAATCTTCGAGAAATTTCTGCAAAGCCCTATTCATTCTGGATGACTTTTGCATAACTGATAAACCGTAAGAGACGGGCAAAATCTTACTACTGCCGCTACTAATATCACCATCACTACTATCACTACATTTATTTAAAATGTAGATCTAAAAGGCATAATTTATGTCTAATGCACGTTAATGGTTGTGTGGAGTTAACCATATTCGAGATATTCCTTGTTATTGGTTTAAATTACCAAATACTTACGCTCTTTTCAAATGTGAAGACGTCATTCGTTTTTCTTTTGTATTTACTCTAAAAACTAACAGAATTTTAAGGTCATCGTATAGCGAACAGCTCTTAAAAGATGTGGCAAACGTTTTAGTTTAGTGCATTACCTAGTTACGTTATACCCACAAGTTAGAAAAGCAATAATACAATTTCTACTAATGTTTACCTGGATTAGAATGAGGCAAAAACAAAATATTTGTAAGAATATTTTGTTGCAGAATAACAAAGTTGTGAATGAAACAGATATTTCAGAATATTTATGTTTTCATGCACCTATTTTGGTATGTCAAGCGTTCAAACAAAGACTTATTGAAATATGATTTTAACTGGGTGTATTGATATATAATTTACATAGTACACAAAGCTACTGCTGTTAGAGACGACAGTAGTGAAGAATATTTCACTGATGTAAACGTTAAGCCTGTCCATTAACGCATCGTATCCTATATCCCACCCACGATAAAATGCTAAAGGACATATTTTCGGATATTTTACAGGTTTTATTTTTTGCTCCCGTATGGGGGAAAAAAAAAAGGATTTAACCCAATAACCTGAACTATATAGAAGCTCCATCAGGGAAGTTATTGAACTACATACCAGAGCAAAGTCATAAAATAGAAATATGAAGCGAAGCAGGAAGTGATGAAACACACAAAAGGATGAGATGGAGGAGGGGGAGAACCAAATTACGAGCAGCCAGAGGGATAGGTTGAATCTTTCAGTGTACACAGTTGTTCGAAAGCTAGGTAACATATTTAATGCAAGCTTTTCCTGTAGGTTAATACTGAAATACTGGTATTGCCTGAGAAGATAAAAATCTCTTAATACTTTTTTGTGTACAGTATTTCTTCCTTCCGAAAGCGTATAAAACACATGAATGAAGCAACCCACAGATTACCTTCTCTTATGTACTCTTATATCAGGTGGCCCACCTGCCCCGTAATTTAACGTATGCAGATAACCCTTCAAGCATCATTCGTTTTACCTCTCCTGCTTACCAGAGTTCCTAGAGATGCGGTAAAACGAAGCTCGTTCAAGCCAGTTCATCACTGGCCGATTATAACTACTTGAAATACTCTCTTTGAATCTTGCAACTCTTTTAACATTCGAAGGGATGTCTGGATAGCAGATTCTACTTGAGTCTTAGACTGAGCTTTCCTATTGGTTACATATGGCTGCGATAGGTTTCTAGCTTTCGTCAATGTTAGTTTACGTTAGATTATTTTTACTTTCTCTACACGTATTATGTACATATTGTATAGAGACGGTATTGCATTCCACCCAAAAATTCGATACCGAGATTTCACCGGAAATACTCGATACCTGGTCTCCTGTATACAAAAAGATCTGATATGTACCATTCAACTCTACATCTCTACAGCATATAATTGCCAAAAAGTTTATGCTGCTATTTACTTCATGTTCATCGAGAAAAAAATAGCAGAAATAGTCTTATTCCTTCCTTCCTTCCTTCCTTCTAAGTAGAAGCGAAATAAGGGAGTACCGTAGGTTAAAGTGATAGTCAAAAGCTGGTTGCTATGTGACTGAAGTTCTTTTGCTTGTATGGACGGGAGTTGTCAAATTCCTGTATGAGCAAAGTACAAGGTTTTTTAAAGCTAAAACCAAAAACGAGGCATATCAGCTCCACGAAAAAGTGTATATAACATAATTTGTGTGCTATATCTACATTTTTTGTGTAGTAAGTTTTTGTCCATTTCTTACAGTTTAGCAGTTATGCCAAATTCCGGAAAATTCATCCAGAACAAAGTAGAATGTCTTTAGAGGCTATTCCCAGAAAATTCAAGATAATCATTTTAATTGTCAGGTAAATATATCTAATATACGATATTTTAATCAAAATCATTAGAGCCATTTTTGAGAAAGCCAAAATGTTCGAAAAAAGTTCCATGTAAAGGGTAGTTTGGAGTGGAGGGATTTTTCTGAAAATCTTCGTGCGCATCCGTGGAAAATATTAAACTTAAATACCAAGTTTGTTATTTTTCCAACTTTTCATTTTTAGTTATCGTGTTCACGGGCACATGGACACACACGAACCTTTTTCTGATTTTTTTGGATACAGTGGACCATAAAACTTATATTTCCATTGAAATCTCGGTGTCCAATTTTTGAGTGGGGTGCAATACCTTCTCTATACTTTATGTACATAGTATGTGTAGAGAAAATAAAAAGCATTTTTAGAAATAGGTCCGTGTGTCTGTGAACACGATAACTCAAAAACGAAAAGACGGTTAAATACCAAACTTGGTGTTTAGGTTTAGTTCTTTCCAGGGATGCGACACGAAGATTTTGAGTAAAATACCCTCCACTCCAAACTACCCTTTACATGGAAAACATTACGAAATGTTTAATTCTCTCAAAAATGGTTCTAACGATTTTGATTAAAATACGTATGTAAAAGATATTTACATCTCCAATAAGATGTATATTTTAAATTTTCTTGGAATAGGCTCTGAAAACCTGATTATTCTGGATGAATTTTGTGGAAATTGTGCATAACTGGTAAACTATAAAAGATAGACAAAACCTTACTTAATAGTAAATATAGAGCTTGTTAAAACACACACTTTATGTTACATAATGCGTCAGCGGTACACACGGCACTATTCTGGCGGCAGGCGCGCCAACCTCACCTAGTCCAATGCCGCCGCAGGACGATCTGGCCTATCTACCGACGTACGCTTTGTTGCTTTGGTGAGTTAATCCATTTAAAACTACGAGCAGAAGCGATTGTGTAGATCGAAAATAGAGTAATACATAAGATGTAGTTCCCTGATTACACTTACGATATTAATAAAATATCAATTGTTGTATATTCTGTGATTTATGGTCCCAAAAGTTTTTCTGAGCTCTTATATCTGTATGTTAAGAGTTAAAACTAGCTTCCTTCCAGTAACTCGAAGATATTTGCAACGGCTTTCATCTGATATCTGCGCATATATAAACCAACAGTAAAGCATAGGTGTTTCCTAGCATGTAATCTGAAATATGTCAAACATATCATTATTTATTATTATTATGTAAGCCATGTTGAATGTGACACGGAACACGTGCCTTTCGGTCTCTACGGACTGCCATTTAGGTCACGTCAACTGGGCGTTGTCCTTTTCTAGCTCCTTTTCTTCTTTAGAACTTCCAAACCTCTATAAATTTAATATGATAAATAAAGTAGAATAACCTCAAACATTAGCTCAGGTTTTAATAGAGGTTTTGAAATCCACCAAATTTCGATACCAATATTTCAATGAAAATACGCCTTTTGAGGGCGCTTAATTGAAAGAACCATTTTAAGAAACAGGTGCGCGCGAGTGTGTGTCTGTGTTAACTTTATCGACATAGTTGTCACAATTGTTCAAACTTTTGTCATAGCGAGGAATCAACTTGTGTATGCCCTCTTCAAAGAAAGCTGCCAGTGAAGACAGCCACTGCTGATCACCGTGTTTTATAGAAAAACATCAAAAAGCATTCTTACTGTGAACCGTTTGTTCTCACGAATTGCCTCATTCTCTTGTCCAACCAAACCATCATTGACATCAGAAGGCCGGCCACTCCATGCTTCATCATGAACATTGGATCGTCCACCGCTGAATTGCCTTCCCACTTTCTCACGTAGTTAAGTCCTCCATAATCCATCATTAAAATATTAATTATCATAGGTATAGCAGCAAAATTGTATCTGCAAAAACGATTCAGGTATTTGAGTTCAATATCTTCAGAAGCGATGGGAAAGTTTTTAAGAAAATTCTCCCACCCAGAACAAAATTATATGTGAAAAATTTTGTGAATTTTTTAAATTAAAAAAAAATGTGATGTGTTCCATTCACACAACTTGCACTAAATGTAAATAATTTTATGTTTAATCTTTAAAATATTTATTGTCTCTAATTTTAAAATGATTAGCTTTCTAAAAACTAAATTATGTTTCATATACAAACTATTAGTATAAAAGATTCCTTTTATCTACGTACATCATGCTAATCGAGATAAACATTAGCAGAATTGGTCTTATTATGTGCTTCCTTGTAAGTAGAAGAGAAATAAAGGAATAAGTTATTAGCATATATTGACAACACTACACAAGATTACCAGCTTCACTTCCCTTCCGAAGGAAGTCATGCTAATGAACTTTGCGTCCGAAAAAAACATCACTCTCTGCCAGGTTTGAACCTGCAATCTTAGGTTTTAGAGGTTAGCATGGTAACCACTACAACTCGGAAGGTGACTGCTTTAAACATTAAGGATGTCAAAAACAAATTTAAATAGAGAAAGTAGATATTTAATGCATGGTAACTTAGTTCGCCCTGGATCAAACACCTCGTCATCTAAAAGAGGAAAATTAAGTAGTGGCAGCAAGAAAAAATCTACAAAGCGTTTCTAATGAAATTCCAAGTGAAATTTCCTCCTATCTATATCAGAGCTTCAAACGATAAATTTATCCTAGATGAATATTTTATGGTTTTAAAGATGCAAAGCTTTAGCTTTTATGGCGTGGGTTTTCTGATTATTCTGGAGATAAAAATGAATCCAGTGTCTCGAATATAAAATGTGAGTTCAGTGTATGTTTGGACCCAAAGAATGAGAACTACGTGTGTAATTACTGCAGATGAACTAACTGATTATTAATATACGACAGTAGTATATGATTCTGCAACCACTCGACTCTTACCAAAACGGCCAGGGTTTTATGCGATTTGTGGTGGTCAAAGCAGTCCAGGAGCGGAATTACTCGGAGTTCTCCGGTTCACCCCGTCATTAGTGCTCCATCTTAGTATCTTATTAGTAGATATCATATTCATGACTACCATAAATTCAACCTTGTAACAATATAACTAAATAAAACCAGTATGGTATGCTATGCATACAGGTTGTCCACAAAATAAGTAACTATTTCGTGATTGAGGTAAATATCAATATCTTTTTTGTTACAATAGATCACCACTGAGACTTATGTTGACTATTCCTGAATATATTGCTGCTGTCACATATCTACAGCTGCGACGACGGTTTCAACAGAAAGTTAGAAACATTGGACCAACGAATAAAACCATTTGGAAACTATTAAATAAATTTCAAGGTCGATCTTCCACAAACGCAACTGACATTGATGCAATATAGGAGTCAATTGAACGGAGTCCTAAATCTGTAGATGTCTTTCACGTAAATTGCAAATTCCGAAATCATTAGTTTAAACTGCTGAAATTCACCTTGACCTCCATCATTTGCAAGTGTTACACCAACCCCATGACCGAATTTACAACAGCCATTTTAGCCATTTTCAGAAAAATACAATCTTCAAAATTTCTCCATATAAAAAGTAGTTTGTGAAGGGGAAAATTTTTGCAACTTTTCGTGTTGCATCTTTAGAAGATACTAAACATAAATGCCAAGTTTGGTATTTAACGGTTCTTTAGTTTTTGAGCACACGGACCTGTTTCTAAAAATGCTTGTTTGGGACTAATGAGACCTCAAAACATATATTTCCGGGGAAATTATATGTTGTGTTTCACGTCAATTGCCAAATCCGAAATCATTAGTGCTCAAAGTGCAGAAATTCACCTTGAAGAAGCATACATGTCATTTGCAAGAGTTACACCAACGCCATGATGGACTTTGCAAGAGCCATTGAG
This sequence comes from Hymenopus coronatus, assembly GCA_030762935.1. Lineage (NCBI taxonomy): Eukaryota > Metazoa > Arthropoda > Insecta > Mantodea > Hymenopodidae > Hymenopus > Hymenopus coronatus. Next base: position 83,991,368 of record CM060895.1, read on the forward strand.
CCATTTTTCCCATATTTTTAGAAAAACAAAATTTTCTCAAATTTCTCCATATAAAAGGTAGTTTGTGAAGCGATGATTTCTTTTTAAATTTCCTTATCGCATGCTTAGAAGATATTAAAAATAAATACCAAGTTTTGTATTTAACAGATTTTTAGCTGTTTTTCTAAAAATGCCTTTTTTGGACTCAGGAGACGTCAAAACATATATTTTCAGTGAAATCTCGACATGGGATTTTTGGGTGGAATACAGTACCTTCTCTAGCTATTATGTACATTGTATGTACATACGGACTAGAGAAAGTAAAAGGTTGTTTTTTTGCCAACGCTATTCCTGAGATATCCAATACTATCCTTGCGAATTGTTTAATACTCTATCATTATTTTAAAATCATATCGATATTCATAATTATGGTTCTCACGATTGCATGGAAATACTATGGAATGTTAAACATTTGACTATCGCTATTTCCTTTGTAATTATTATGAAACGTTTAATGAAGTTATTTCTGATATATCTCAATTTAAAATGGTTATTGCGTGGAGCGTTTGTATATTATTGGCAATTTTGTTTTTTTGTGTCTCCAGTAATCGTTAGTAAACAAATAATTTTAGTGAAATTCCTGTTATGTATTAAAAACTTTTGCTACATAAAAGCTAAAATCTAAAATAGCTGAGTCCACAGAAACAATAAAATAAATTGGCTTTGAGCCTGTGCCCTGTGTTGGCAGTTCCGGCTGACGTTTAAATTGCTGTAATTCATTTGGAATATTTAAAACGCGAGGCAGACTGTAAAAACCGGAAACAATGGCGCTAGACAAAGTAAGTGGGCCGACATGTAATTGGACTGGGAGGAGACGACGCCCCACGCAGTTGGACTTCCCATCAAACAAACTGCCACTGTCGGTTTATTAATGAACTGCTATCTAAATTAGTGCTGCCGCCTAGGTGAGTCTTTAATCCGTGTCAAGAGATAAAACTGTGAGATTTTAGCATCCGAAAAGGTAATTTCCTATGCTGATATACTGCTGCAGAGGCCATTTGCCTTCCAGAAAAGCTGCTATCTGTTCAACTACTCGTATATTGTGTCATTTATTTTAACCGATTTGCTGTTATCAGCCAGCATAGAGAGAATCAGGGGGATAATTGTAACTTTTACATTCTCTGTCAATGTATTGGTCGCTATGATACGGACTCTACTGACGGCTAGCCCTTATAGTTCTTCTGATATCACTAGGAGTAGGTCAGATGCAGTATTTGAACTTCCGTTGTTGTTTAGATTGGGTTGGTCTCAACTGCTATGAGAGATGGGATACGTTTAGGTGGGTTGTATGCATAAACGTCTAACTGCGGTGTGAATGAGTCATTCCGATGACACCCTTTCATAATGTCAAGAGGGAAGGCAACGGATTCAGGTAACTAACGTCTCACATTAGGGTTTTATCGGAGTTTTCCCTTATCCTGAGAAGACGAATGTCGTGTAACTTTAAGCTCTATGGACCCCGAGATCATTTGAATATTGTTTCACCAATTTCATTCATCGTCCGATTAGTAATAATAATAATAATAATAATAATAATAATAATAATAATAATAATAATAATAATAATAATAATAATAATAATGTTACCGAGATGTAAAGAAAGGCATGCGAATGGAACACATCAAATTTTTAAACCGCATATTTGCGGTGAAATCCCGACATCGAATTTTTGGATGGAATACTATACCTTCTTAACCTACTGTGTACATAGTGCGTTGTAGAGAAAGTAAAAACCACTTCGAAATGTTCAACGCAGCGAAGAAGATGTTGCAATTCAAATTTGCATAACCTTAATATGGCGAAGGGGCAAAAACTGTAATGTAACGACAGTAGTTTGAAAGAGAGGCTGTTCCTTCTCGAATATCCTAATTATCGTCCTCCTTTTCACATCCTTTGTCCTGTATTCCACTTTCTCCTGTGTTTTCTTTTCTCCCTGGTAGTTTTTGTTACAAGCATGATGAACCGCTTTGTGAGGTTCAGATTTTTTGTTTTCTTTGTGTGTTTTCTGGTATTATGTATTTAAAGATGTAAATTGAGCAACTTCGTTGTATATGTATATTAAATCCATCTGAGAGGCCAATTTAGTTTGGATTCATCCCGTATATTTGATGTTGGTACAGAATCACTTGCCTATTTTTTTGTAGTGTTTAACGCCCGCTTTTATTACTTGTGGCACCGCAGGCGATGGTGATACAGGGAATGAAAATGAAGCACCGGTGGAATGCCATGGTGAGGGGAACCGGAGAACCCGGAGAAAACCCGCCCCTGCACCTGTTGGTCCACCACAAGCGGTCGCTTTTTTTTTTCTTTTTTTTTTAATACAGTTCCGGAATCTGGTCGGGATTCCGGCGCTGTATACTCCACTTTTATTTACCTAGTTATTTTACTTTGTTTGCTATATGATTACTGAATTTCTGTTTTCTTCTTTTTACACACACATATACGCACAAACATATAACACCCATGCCCAAGGCGGGACTCGATCCCACGATCTTCTGCGCTACGAAGCACCAAAGCGAGCGTGGCCATGGGGACCGGCATCGCTTGAGATCGAACCCGGACCGTCTAGGTGAGAGGCGAGTGGTCTAAACACTCGGTCAGGCGCGGCCCTTCACTTACCTAAGGTGAAATACACAGAAGTTCAAGAGCTATTTTTTACTTTCTCTAGTACGTATATAAATTTTAACATCTCAGATAAAGAAAGTATTGTAATCCATCCAAACCTAAATACATATTGTGAGAACCTCTAAATCCAAAATCAGCATTTTTAGAAAAAGTCTCGTCTTGTGTGTCTTTGAACAGCATAACTTAAAAACGAAAAGTCGGTTAAAGACGAACTTTTATATTAGGTTCAGCATGTTCAAGGATGCAAAAAGATTTTCAAGATGTTCCCCACACCAACCACTCTATATATGGACAATTTAGGATAATTTTTATTTTCCCAAGAATGGTTCTAACGATTTTGATTAAATACTGTATATTAAAAATGTTTACGAAAAAAAAATGTACATCTACATTTTGTGGGAATAGGCTCTGAAGACCATTTCATTCTGGATAACTTTGGCATAACTGATAAACCGTAAAAGATAGAGGAAAAACGTACTACACAGAAAATGTGAAGGAAACAAAAAAACACAATTTAGTCTTATACATATTTTCTATAGTTACCCATTTTAGAAATATTCATTGTTAATTGACTTTTAATTTTTTAATACCTAAGCTTTCCTCAAACAAGAATTAATATTCCTTTTTCTTTCCTTTTGTCCTGCCCATGTAAAGAGAATAGAATTTTAATTAGATAGCAAATAACTTTAAAATATTTGACAATCGCTGTAGCTTGTGTATTACCATATTTACTTTCTATCTTTAAGGAGCTAAATATTAAGACGCTTTCTAATAATGTTTATCTCGATTTTCATGAAGCAGAAAGAAAAATATATTACCGTTTAATTACTTTCTGTATCACATACAATGCACGTAGAAGTAAAGAAGGTGTGATATGCATTACAATAAGTCTGATGTATTCCATTCACATGACTTTCTCTACATCTCTGCAACAAATTATTGTTAAAAAGCTTATGCTTCTATTTACTTTATGCTAATCGAGAAAAAATTAGCAGAAATAGTTACTTGCTTCCTTGTAAGTAGAAGCGAAAGAAGAGAATATCATAAGTTAAAGTGATGTCAAAAGCTGGTTGCTATGTGAATGAAGTTCCTTTGTTTTATGTACAGGAGTTGACAAATTCCTATATGAGAAAAGTTAAGTTTTTCAAAGCTGTAACTAAAAACAAGGAATATCTCAAAAACGATCAGCTCCACGAAAAAAAAAAGCATAGAACATAAATTGTGTGTTTTAATGTGCTCTAAATGTGTGTACTAAGTTTTTGTCCATTTCTTACGATTTAGCAGTTATGCAAAATTCCGTAAAATTCATTCAGAATAAAGTACCTAGTCTTTAGAGGCTATACCCAGAAAATTCAAAATAGGATATTTTAATCAAAATTGTTAGAGCCATTTTTTAGAAAATCAAAATCAAAATTTTCGAAAAACTTTCCATGTAAATGGTAGTTTGGAGTGGGTGGTTTTTCTCAAAATCTTCGTGTCGCATCACTGGAAAATACTAAACTTAAATACCAAGTTTGGTATTTTAGCGACTTATCGTTTTTGAGTTATCGTGTTCACAGACACAAGGACCTTTTTCTGAAAATATCTTTTTTTGGGTACAGGGAACCCTAAAACATATATTTCCGGTGAAATCTCGGTATCGAATTTTTTGGTGGAATGCAATACCTGCTCTATACTATGTACATAGTGCGCGTAGAGAAAGTACAAATGATATTGAAATCTCACCACACATATACATATGACTATTATGCTTATGTATCATAATATACTCCACGGCAAGAAGTGCAGAATTGCATTTTCAGTTTTCAAACATTACAATTCTCAGTAGAACAGCTCCGTGGCACTACGCCGGAAGTCGGGCCAAGGCTTACCGCCCGACCGCTGCATCCCTCATCTCTGTCCATTACAGGCGTCACTGGAGAGTGGGACGCGGTTTGCGCTTCGAGTCCTAACCGGCCGGTTATATACATACGCAACTGGAGCAGTTATCGTCTCCTGAAGCTGCTTCTCAAATGTCCCCCAACAGGGACCTCACAAGGCTGAGTGCACCTCGGAAAACGTCTCCCAGCAGGAGAAGATCCCCACGCTGGTACCGGGAATCAAACCCGGGCCTCTCACTTGTACGCAGCCGCGCTATCATCGCGTTAAGGCAACGCAAAACTAAGGCCTTTCCTGTTCAAAGAAGGCGTTATTGAGATACATAAAATATCAATTTTTATTGTTTACTGTATTAAAGGTTTGTAAAATATATAATAGGTTAATTATGTTTGTTATGAAAATAATAGAGATAATATTGATGGTGTAAATAATAAGGTATATTAGTTATAGATTTGATACATGCATTTATGTGCAAAATAAAATGTATATCCTGAATTTCTACATCTTATCACAAAAAATGTAATATCTTTAATAGATAGTTTTTTGTGCAGCTAACCATTTCATGACATGATATTTTTTCTGATACTGTTTTAAATTTAAAATTACTTAAACATTTCTTAAAGAGCCACATTAACCCCTTCTTCTCTCGTTTATTTTACTCCAGGCCATGGAAAGAGAATCAAAATTCAATGACAGTCGCCTATCGACAGTTTTTAAAAGATTTGATTAACACTTTAGCCTAGTGCATTGCCTTATTTCCGTTCTACTTAAAACGATTTAAGTAATAAGACAATTTCTAGTAATGTTTTTCTTGGTTAGCATGACGTAGATAATAAAATAATATTTTGTAAGAGAGTTTGTTTGCAGTACAGATAGAGATATGTAAATGAAACAAAGCATATCATGTGCAGCGCATATTGGTGGTGATTTACATTTTCTGTCTTTATATGCCAAACAATGAATTATAATAAATTTCGGTTTGGTTTGGGGACAGTAATTACTCAATTATTTAAGATATATGCATATATGTAATGTCTAAATAGCACTTCAGGGTCCTTTGGAGAGAAATCTTGACTGCAATTAGTCAAAACCTCTTAAATTGCTTATTTATTGGAAATAACGGTTGAAAGTTTTGGCTATCTGTAGAAAATCAACATTTAGGCTTTACAGCCATACACCTGTTTCTTAGCATACTATTAAAAAAACGTATTTCTCAAATCTACATTTTCACACTTTCAAAATGTTAGTTTTGTTTTAAATATAATAAAGATTTCCCCCAAATGTGTAGAAGTATCATTTATAATATCAGAAAGGGCAAAATTATCTTCACAACAGTAATATTTTAAAACAAATATACTATTTGTATGAATAAATATTAAAATATACTTTATATATTATATCTGTTATAATTTTTTTAAAAAATAATCAAAGTTATTGAAATATTTCTCTCTAAAGAAGAGTAGCTGAAATGAATCAACAAATGTTCTCAAATTTCGAGACATTCATTTTGATGTGTAATCTTCCAAAGCAATTATCCAATTAATATACTAGCATTTAGAGCACAGTAAAACAGAAAAATTAATATAGAGGTGTATATATTTTAAATTTCACTTCCAATATACCTTAAGAAGTTGATGGACAGTAGCGAATGCAAAAATATTCTTTTCCGTGAGTGTTTTAAAAATATATATAAAATGTTTGAAACCTTTTACTATTACAAATATGTTTTCTTTGAAGTACTCAACTGGATTTGGTTTTTCTATTAAATTCTAAGACCATAATTATTCTAGATTACACTTTCATGCACTCAGCGGTTGTCGCATAACTTAGTTTTAAATCCCGGCTTTCTGAGCAGTAAAATCAGCTCCTAGTGCTCTTAGAAGGGTACAGAGCCGTAATCTCGACAGCGAACCTTCTCAGGTACAAATATAATCTTAGCAATATTTCAAGTCTCTAGAGAATAAGGGGAATGGGGCAGGACGGCGCCGTCGCTTGCACGGCGCCAAGAGTGGAATACTGCGACGCCACCAATCGATGTACAGAATACTCTAGATTTAATGTCGAGGGATAGCTTCCCGATATTGGCTGGCATTACTCTGCCTGCAATTACATCGACGTGTTGAGTTGTCAGCAGTAAATTAAGCGGGAGAGCATACTTGTCGGGGGCGAGCTATTTGCGATTACGGAGTCCTCGGGGATGATAATGAAAAATCTGATGTCTACAAGTCACATAATTCCACAAACTACTCTTATAAAACTCTGCTTTTTCTAACTTAAATTTATAACGTTAAATAGCTGTCATTGTAAATTTCCTATAACTTTTGCTTCGAAAAAAATGCTTTGGTAAGAACGTACCACATTAATAAAATCTGTGCTCCATTCATATAACTTCCTCTATCTCTGTAACAATTTTGTTAATAAGTGTACAATTCTATTTTCTTCATGCTAATCGGGAAAAAATAGCAGAAATAGTCTTATTACTTGCTTCCGTGTAAGCAAAAGCGAAATAATAGGTTCAAGTGATAGTCAAAAGTTGGTTGCTATGTGACTGAAGTTCCTTTGTTCGTATGGACAGGAGTTAACAAATTCCAGTATGAGAAAAGCATTAGTTTTTTAAAGCTGAATGTCTTCCTCTGTGGTGTAATGGTTACCATGCTAACTTAATATTCCCAAGGTAGCGGGCTCAAATCCGGTGGAGGACGATAGATGTTTCGGGAGTAAATATCTGTAGCATTGCTTCCTTCGGAAGGAAAGTACAGCCATATTTAGATTTACGGCACGTAAAAGAATCTCAGGCCTGACAGAGAGGCCTCTGAGCAAAATTAAGCGGTCTTTCACACCCAATTTAGAATGGTACGCTGAGAACCACAGTAGTTAAAGAGCGTCCATAAATAACACGCCATTTCCATTTTTTTTAAAGTTGAAACCAAAAACAAGGAAAATCTCAAAAACGATCAACTCCACGAAAAGAATGTGTAGTATAAATTGTGTTTATTAATGTGCTCTACATTCTTTGTGTGGTAAGTTTTTGTCCTCTTATGGCTTAGTAGTTATGCCACATTCCATAAAATGCATCCAGAATAAAGTAGTCTTCAGAGGCTATTCCCAGAAAATTTAAGATGTACATTTTATTTGTCAGGTAAATATCTTTAATATACGGTATTTTAATCAAAATTGTTATGGCCAATTTTGAGAAAATCAAAATTTACGGAAAATAGTTCCATGTAAAGGATAGTTTGAAGTGGGGGAATTTTTCTCAAAATCTTCGTGTCGTATCCCTGGAAGATACTTAAATGAAATACCAAGTTTGGTATTTCACCGACTTTTCTTTTCTTATTTATCAAGTTCACAGATATACGGACACACACGGACCTTTTTATGAAAATGCTTTTTTTTTATACAGGGGAACCTAAAACACATATTTCCGAAAGTGGCAAAATCACGATCTAGAAGTCCTCGAACCAATAAAACACCGTAACCGGTATGGTACGATGGTACCTGAAACGATTCTATAACATAGTTGCTACACAGTTTTAACTATAGTTAGTTAGTAGTTAAAGTAGGCCAAGTGAAAAAAGAAGTTTTGTTAAAGTTTAGAATAATATTATTTTGTTATAAATTCTGTTTTAATTTTTCACCATTTTATATCAAATTTCAGAGAGATTTCATCTACTTAAAGATGTTTTATATTTATTTAGAATTTATCACTTTGTTGACTGATATATTTAATTTTTACTTTCTCTAGAACGTGTGCACAATGCACATAGTAGAAAGAGAAGTCATTTTATTTCACCCAAAGTTTGGATGTCGAGGTTTCGCCAGAAATAAATGTTTTGAGGAATCCAAAAATAAAAAAGAAAGAACACATGTTTAGAAAATGTTGGCGTGTGCATGTGTGGGCAGCATAGCTCAAAACTGAAAAATCAGTTATAGCATCACAAGAAAATCCTCTCGCCCCAGACATTCATTTACACGAAACATTTTTCGAAAATTTTGATTTTCTCAAAAATAGGTCTAACAATTTTAATTAAAGATACTTTCATGACAAACGAAGCGTATATCTTGAGTTTTCTAAGGATAGCCTCTTAAGATATCTTCATTCTAGATGCCTTTAGTTCTAACTGGTATACCATAAGGGTTAGACAAAAAAAAATACTACGTAAAAAAATGTAGATCTCGTTAAAACACACGACTTGTGTGATATGATTTTTTTCGTATTTTTTTTTTTTTATTAGTTGCGATTTTAAAACACCTAAAAATTTCTCTAGCGGGAAGTTCATGTTCGCTTCATCTCTTGTTTTACTCCCACGAATGCAAAAGGGAACTGAATTTCAATTGTTTCACATAGTGATAGCTTTTAAGATTTAACTATTGTTTCAGCCTATTTCCCTTCTACTTACAAGGAAGTAATAAAAGTATTTCTGCCAATGCTTATGTCTATTAGCATGGTGCAGGTAAGATAATAATCTTTTGTAAGAGAGCTTTGTTTGTGGATAGCTAGAGAAATTCATGTGGATGGAAATACATCAACTTTTATTTTCACTTCGGATACATTGGAGAGTATTAATTAATTTGTGCTTAAGGCTATTTATCAGAATAATTTTCCTTGATTAACGGTACTAGCAAATATTTTCTGTCTGTCAGTCATATTCCAGAAATGAAGTCCATAAGGAGTATCACAACTGCATATCGAGCCATTTGTCTCCGCGAAAACGAGTGAGTCGGTTCTATTCCGGACAAACCCCACTCTGACCTGAGAGAGTTTTTCGTGGTTGTCCCTGTTCTAATCTGAAAAGTTAGACCCAAGCTGGTAAAGTTCAATCCTACTTTGGAAATCTTCCACTTCCGTCCCTGTTTGTAAGTTCTTTTGTTCTTGCACGCGGCGCAGCACAGTATATAAAATAGGTACTGGCCTAATGGAAAAGCCCACGGACTTAATCCCTGGTTCGCACGCTTACGATGTCCCTGTTTGGTAGAGGAATGTTGCGGTGTCCTCTAGTCTACCAAGATTCCTTTTCCCCAATTTCCCTTTCTTTCTATTTCCTTTTCAGACGCGGTTCTAGGTTTCTTGTGTTATCGAACAAATGGCCCTGATGCTTGCTCCAAAGAAAGAGTATTCCCCATGGACCTAAAGGGCTGCCTGTTCCAACGGCCTCTCATCGCCCTCCTATATCTCATTAGGATTTACTTGTCTCATTCCGCAGGATAGAGAAAGAGATATGTTGCAAACGAAGTTGCTCCTTTTTGATATCATAAGGTCCGCAAAACATGTTTGTATCTCGCTCCTAACTTGTGTGGTGGAAGTGACCTTCTTCTTTTATAGTCTTTTATAGTCTTCGAGACAAGTAAACCAAAGGAATTATTCGCAGCTTCAATAGCAGGACCGCTCTTTCTCGCGTTTCCACGCTTAGTTACCTTTCTGTCGTGCCTTCACTTCATCATTTTCTGGGGATTGGTAGCCACAATAGAACTCATGTAGGTCGCAGATTGCGAGATCTACCCCTCTGTTGTATAAAATTTACACAGTAATAATTAATCCCCCCCAACACACAAGACAGGAGTTGGATCGGTAGAGTGAGACTGAAAATTTCAAGACCAAATCCGGAATTGGACGGATCTCCGGGACTCTAGCTGGTAGCTCAGTGGTAGAGAACCGGCTAGATACTGGGAGATCCGTGTCAAATTCCGCCTAAGGTATTGAATTTTTCAGTCTGACTCTACATATCCAGTTATAATAATTTAACTTTCTCTAAAACCCCCTTAGAATATTTCTTCTATCAATATCTTATTATTATTATTATTCGTTAGTAGGGTTATCTCCTTTTTGCTTTCTGTACACGTATGAGCACCTATATAGTGTAATAGAAAAGGTATTGCATTGCACTAAAATTTTGATACCGAGATATCACAAAAAAAATAAACAAAAAAAAGTATTTTAAAAAAATGTCCGTGGATGTGTGTGTCTGTGAGTGTGTGTGTGTGTGTGTGTGTGTGTGTGTGTGTCTGGGAGCAGCACACTCAAAAACGAAATGTCTGTTAAACACAAACTTGGTATTTAAGTTCGGCATCTTCCAAGATTTTCAAGAGAATGTCCACACCCCAAACTACTCTTTACATGGAAGATTTTTCGAAAATTTTGATTTTCTCAAAAATGGCTCTGATGGACCATGATTAAAATACCATATATTTAAGATACTTTTATGACAAAAAAATGTATATCTTGAATTTTCTGAGAATAGCTTCTGAAGACCTCTTCGTTCTGGATGACTTTTACATAATCTTTATATAATTGATAAACCCTAAGAAATAGACAAACACTTGCTATTCATAAAATGTAAATCTCGTTAAAACACACAATTTGTGTTGTATACATTTTTTTAAAGTTAACCGTTTTCGGGATATTATGTTATTCGTTTCAGTTTTAAACAATTTAAAACTTTTCTCAAACGGGAGGAACATATCTCTTTTCGTTCCTCTTTTGTTTACTCTTAGCAAGCAAAGACAACTATTTCAATTATTTCACATAGCGACTGGCATTTAAAAGATTTGACTATCGCTTTAGCTTAGTGCATTCCCTTATTTCCCTTCAAATTACAAAGAAGCAAGTAAAAAGAGAAATTCTGGTAATGTTTATCTCCGTTAACATGATGTAGATAAAAGAATAATCTTTTGTAAGAAAGGTTGTTTGTGAAACAGCTAGAGAAAGTCATGTGAATGGAACACATCATATTTTTATTACTTTCTTTGCCATGTATATGGCAATTAGAGAAGTTAGTTCATTCCAAAATACATTTCGACGCTTAGATTTCACTAGAAATATGTTTCGTGGTTTCTTAAATCCAAAAGAATATTTTTAAATAAAGCTCGTGTGTGCGTGCGTGTGAGTATGGGGGTGTCTGTGACATAATTAATAACAAACGTTTGTTAAATATCAAAACTGATTTTTAAGTTCAGCATCTTCCTGGAATGCGACAAGAAGGGGTTTAAGAAAATCTCCCGTCCCAACTATCCTTTTATTTTTCTCAAAAGGGAAGACGTTAATTGTATTTCTCTTTCAAGTCAAACATGGAGAACGCATTTTCAAAGCTATCACAGCTCTTAAAATATTATCGAGTTAGAATAGTACATTTATTTACTTTCATTATTTCTACAAGAAATATATAACAAGAGCATTTTTGCAATTGTTAATCTCGATTAACGTGAATATAGCTACACGAATAAGCTTCTTAGGAATAGTATGTTGAAGAATGGGGGGAAAAATTAACGTGAATTTGACGTATTAATATTTTTTCATAACTGCTCTGAAATATTGGTGCCATATTATGTATGGTTTGTAGGTATACTTTTATATGCCAGGCCACTATCCTTCACAAGCCAAGCTAGTTGCCCGCCTCCATGTTTATATGATGTTAGTAGTAAAATATAATTTTGTTGTTTTTGGTTAATTGTTGTTTAGGGTCGCAACACTATATCAAAACTCCCCTACATAAAAAAAAAACCTTTATATGAAATAATTTTTAAAATGTTCGATTTTCTCAAAAATGACTCCAACGATTTGATTAAACTGCCGCATATAAACACTTGTCATACACTGTTTTTGTTTTTGTTTTTTTTTTCTGTACAGCTAACCATTTCCGAGATATTCCTGTTATTGATTTCAATTTTAAGATACTTAAATTTTTCTTATTTGGTAAATTGTCAATTTTGGCCGTGTAAAGGGAAGAAATTTCGATTACATAGCAACAGTTTTTAAAACATTCGACTATCGCTTTAGCTTAGCGTACTCCCTTATTTCCATGGCGGGAAAAATATTTGCCGCGATTTGTTACCACTGCGAATGTAGGGATAGAAGCATGTTGGACGCTACTGGCAGGCACGGAAAACATGGACGGGCTAGGTAAATTTATACTTAAGGCAAGACAGCTGAGATCTGAGGAGGCTGCCAATAGAGAAGGGGGGGGGGAATAAGATCAACTAAACAAAAGTGACTACAATGTTCTACATACATGTATATTATATCATACTTAGGTCACTGTTGTGCTAGGGTTGTATATATTATGTGTATATATGTCTTTTAAGTGTAATTATCTATTATAAGAGGGTGCATTTATGAAGGTGTACTCTGTGCTGTAAATTTAAATTGATATATTTGAATATCTTTGTATCTTTATTTTCGGATTCACTCTTAATTTTTATTGTTGTTTAATATTGCTTTTGACTATGTATTTCCTTTGTCTTTTTATTTTCGTGTTTACTCTTTTAATTCTTTGTTGTGGTTGTTGTTTTAATGTTGCTTGTAATGTGTATTACAAAAGCACGTACGGTCTGTGGACCCGTGCGACTGTTGAATTTCTATGTATGATATTGCTATGTTAATAAATACACTTATTCATTCATTCATTCCTTTCTGACAACAAGGAGCTAAGTAATAACACTATTTCTGCTATGCTTTAACTCGATTAGCATGAAGCAGTAGAGGAATAACTTTTTAATTTATTAATTAATTATTTATTAATTTATTACAGGGATGTAGCGAAAGTCACGTGAATGGAACACGGAATTTTAATATTTGCTTTCTGTGCTGGATAAAATAATTTAAGCATAATTATGACAAAAGTTGTGTGTTTTTTTGCTCTCATTTCATATTTTTATATTTGATTTCAGTAACCATATAACATATCAAAATGCAAAGTATACTTTATATGGAATTTTTTTGAAAAGTTTGTATTTTATCAAAACTGTCACCAGGATTTTGATTAAAATACCCTATATTACATATATATGTAATGTATATATACATGGCAAATAAACTGTATATCCTGAATATCTTTGGAATAGCCCCTGAAATGCTCTTCTATTGAATGAGTTTTGCTCAGATGGTAAACCGTAAGAGAAAGCTTACTACAATAAAAATGTAGATCTTGTTAAAATATCTATTTTATGCCATATAATTTTTCTTAGAGCTAACCATTTCCAAGATATTCCCTGTTATCGATTTAAACTTGAAACTAATTTTTTTCAAATGGGAAGGCCTCATCCGTTTCACATATCTTTCCTGACCATTGAAAGAGAACCGGATATCAATGATAACCGCATACCGACCATTTAAAAAATTTAACTGACGGTTTGGCCTAATGTATTACATTTCTTCGCTTTTACTTACATTGTAGCAAGCAATACGGCCATTTCTGCTAAACGTTTATCTCGTTTATCATGATGTGATGAAACAATAATCATTTACAAGAATAGTTTGCAGAAAATCGAGAAGAAGTCATGTGAATGAACAGATCAGAGTTTTGAAACATACTTTAATACTTTTTGAGACTAAATTCCCGTCTCTCTTGGAGGCTAGGATTACGCTGACATAGAAAATACGAGGGCAATTTTGAAACTGACATCCATGGTCACGTAGCGCGGGTAGCAGCTCCATTTTTATCACCGTGTAGTATATCCAGTGCCGTCCAGCTCCGCTGGTGAGAACATCGTACTGCTACGGTTCGCTACCATAACCTTACAAAATGGTTGTCACTAGAAAATCCCACCAAATGCGAGGTGCGTGGTGTTGTAACATTTGTTTTACTTCTATCGGCGTTTCCATTTGTCAGCGGTTGCCTCTTGTTGCCTGGTTCCTGCCTCGTCTAGCCGACCGAGGACGTCGTTGATATTTCACTGTCGCATGGCTCGTGCAACTCGTCCTCCATGTTGTTAGATGTTTACCACATTTCTTCTCTCCTTTACGACAGGTATGGGCGACCGGCGGTTTACTTGAGGTGGGTATCGAGATATAACACATCTACCCCTCTATCGGAGCAGTGGCGTAATACTTACCATAGTTTTGAATAGATGCCGGTCCCCGTGACCGCTAAAGTGCCCCACTTTGGTGCTTCGTGGCGCAGGGGATCGTGGGTTCGAGTACCGCCTTGGGCATGTGTGTTGTCTGCTTGCAAATGTGTATATGTCTCTGTATGTATAAATAAAAATAAATCGGTATATAGGTCAACAAAAGAAATGTAGGAAACTGGAAAAAGAGGGAGGAGAAGATAGAAATATCTACCTTTTTATGCTAGATAGTTATATAAATGTAAAGAAAATGAAGCTTTATTCATTATTATTCATTCAATAAAAATTTGGAAGGCGGCATCGTGGACGAGTGGCTAGACCGCTCGCCTCTCACCTAGGCGTCCCAAGCGCCAGCATGTAGGATTTGTGGTGCACGAAGCGGCGTCTGGGTGGGTTTTCGCCGGGTCCTCTGGTTTCCCCCGTCACTCATTCCACCAATTGCTCTTATCACCCCTTTTCCTTTCATCCATATCGCTTGCATTTCATATCATCCACTTCCCCACGTCGAAGCTTAGCTACGGGCCAACCACTCGTTCCAGGTTCTCTATTCTGTGGTTTCGTGCCTTTGGCTCCCTGACAGGCTTCTCACTCCTAGGCATCCGCTTGTAAGTCCTAGGAGGGTGTCAGTTCGAAAATACGAGGAGGGTAAGCCGACTATGAAATAATAAAGATTTCGAACTCAACATATCTTCTAGTGCATATTACATTTAAATAATAAATATTATTAGTTTTTAACTTTCAGGAAAAATTAGTTTTTATAGTAAATAAATATAATCTCGCTTCAATTGATGTGAGGAAACAAGAGAAACTTTTTGTATAATGTTGTAGAAAATATAAATTAAAGGATTAATTTATTAAGGCAGTTTTCCTCGACAGTATTAAACGGTCACTAGCTATATTGAAAAGTAATTTTTATGGAAATTAAATTAGCTTATTCTTATAAAAAATTGTTTGTTTCAGATGTAGATAGTTTCTATATGTGTTTCTAGACTGCAACGTTTTTTAGGTTCTGTTTTATACAGCTGCAACTTAACAGTTATTTGTACTGCTTACAATTTCAAAAATGTATCTATATCCCTTTCTTTTTGCCTGTTAAGTATGCTTTGTTAAGGTAACCTCGTTTTGCCAAAAAGACCTGAATGTGGTAATACATTCTGTATATGTCCATGTATTGTATTATATAATGTGGGAGGTTACTTATTGCAAATATATTTATTGTTTGGGGGTTAACAGATAAGCACAGTTTATAGATCGTTAATAACAGTTTTTCATGAAAATATCTTAATCGTGCGGTATTTTAATTGAAATCATTAGAGCCATTTTTGAGAAAATCAAAGTATTCGAAAAATGTTCCAATTGAAGGCATTTCTTGAAAATCTTCGTGTCGCATACTTGAAAGATACTAGTTTAAATAAAAACGATTGATATTTAATGAACTTTTAGTTTTAGAAACATGATACATGGACACACATAAATAATTTATCTAAAATAGTTTTTTTTTTATCCATGGGATCCTAAAACGCAGAGAGTGTGTGTGTGTATATGTGTGTGTGATGTCGGAGGGGATTCCATACTGCAGCCATTGGCTTATTGTATATAGGAGTATATGTTAAGATGAGAATAGCGGGGGACGGGACCCGAACCACATTGGAGAGTCCCTAACAGTTTCCAAGCAGTTCTTCACCACGACGCGGAGAGTGCTAGAGGCCCAACCCTCAGGTCTGACCAAACTACCTGAGTTTAAAAACGACTTTCAACGCCATCCCGCCATCAAGAGCTGTATTTTCAGAGTGCAGTCACCTCCACGGAGGGGCATCACCTACACAGTGCTCGCCGACACTTAAACCCTGAAAGAGATCGGTTGGACAACATGGAGATGAAATGAAGGGACAAGAAGTTCGAGAGAATGAAAAAGCCTCACCAGCATTCAACTAGTGACCCGGAACTCCCCCCCCCCCAAACCCATGGGTCAGAAAGGTCAGCCGTGAGGAACCGATCTCATGACCTCTTCAATGCCGGTCTCAGTTGAAATGTCTGATCTATGTGGCTCGCTGAAAGTAATACTAACAATAGTAAATAATAAGAATATCCTTTTGACTGTTGGGTTTCCTCTCCTTAGCCAACCTGGACACTCCTCCAGAACATCTATTTGATGTCCAGCTTAGTGTGGACATCCAGTCAACATGATGTTGCTGAACACGAGGAGGATTGTTACTTTCTCTAAAATCAAAAGTTTATACTAGCTTCATTAGAGTATGCTACATTGTTGAATTAAATATGACAGTTTTCTTTTTTGTATGTTATCGTAGTGTATATTTAATTTTGTTATATCTCTTATCGTATGCAAAAAAAAATTTGACCGTAATATACTTTTGTAAAATAGGGTTAAAGGAGTGGAGATTCAATATATAAAGCAACAACAATAATAATCATAAAAATCATAATCATAATAATTATAATTATCATAATAATAGCAATAATATCCATATCCATGATGTGTACTAAAAGCATATAGATTCCCCCACATCCCTTATAGATCCTAATTTTCAGTTTTATTTGAAAGGTTTTGAGAATCCTGAGAATATGAACATTTGCCTAGCGTTTGACCCAGGAAATATTCGGTTTAATACAGCGCATTCAGAAGGCCACAACGTGCGTCATATTTTCCAGCTGAGCCTGTAATAAAGAATGAGAAGAGACAGTTTCTTGGCAACTGGCTTTTCCCGGAAAGAGCAGCATAGAGTGCCTAATATTAAACAGGCCTAACTTTTGTCCCTGCAGCACAAAGAGACCTTTGTTAAATCGCCTACGCTTTGTGTTTCTGCTCCAGACTTACGCAGTTGCTGGTTTTCTGCCTTATTTCATCCCATATCTCAACTAAGAGCATAACGCAAGTAGCTTCTTTCATTTAAACTACTTGATTTAGTTTCATTTTCACCTGTGAACTTTATACAGTCAAATAGGCATTGCTGAACATTAAAAATCTGATGTGTTCCATTCACATGACTTTCTCTACATCTTTACAAGAAATTATTGTTAAAAAGCTTATGATTCTATTTTTTTCATGCTAATCGAGATAAAATTAGCAGAAATAGTCTTATTACTTGCCTCCATGCAAGTAGAAGGAAAATAAAGGAGTACGATAGCTAAAATGATAGTCAGAAGTAGGTTGCTACGTGACTGAATTTCCTTTGTTTGGATGGACAGGAGCTGACAAATCCTGTTTGAGAAAAGTATAAGTTTTTTTAAAGCGGAAACCAATAACAAGAAATATCTCAAAAACTACAGGAAAAAATTTATATGACATAAATTGTGTGTTTTATCGTGATCTATTTTTTTGCTCAGTAAGTTTTTGTCTATCTCTTACGGTTTACCAGTTATGCAAAATTCAATAAAAATCGTTCAGAATAAAGAGCTCTTTAGAGACTATTTCCAGAAAATTCAAGATATACGTTTTATTTGGCGTATAAATATTTTAAATATAAGAGATTTTAATCAAAATCGTTAGAAGCATTTTTGACAAAATTAAACTTTTTGAATCTTTTTCCATGGAAACGTTAGTTAGGGAAGGGGAAAATTTCTTGAATCTTCGCGTCGCACCCTTGGAAGGTACCACGTTTGGTACTTAAGGGTCTTTTCGTTTTTCAATTACGCTGTCCACAGACACATGCACATACACACACGGACCTTTTTCCAAATTTTTTTTTATTAAGGGGACCCAAAACGTGTATTTCCGGTGAAATCTCGGTATCAAAATTTTGGGTGGATTGCAATACCTTCTCTATACACAATGTACATAGTACAGGTAAAGAAAGTAAAAAACATGTAACACCAAAATTTCGTTATTATTTCTGACTCCCTCAGGTTTTCATACATGCAATTAGTGACCACGGACAACACACTTATACAAGACATTCAGATCCTGAGCCATTCATTGAAACAAAAGTGAAAAGAAATTTTATTTATTAATGGATTGTTATTGAAATATAATTTGAAGTTGGATTTAATTGTAATTTTATAAAGATTGTTAAAAGATAAATCATTTATTGCATTCAATAGAATTAATATGATGGAGAAAAATGAAAATAATAATATAAATTTTTCATTAAATTCATAGGAAAATTTAATAATACAAATTCTGGGCAGTAAAAATTCGCTTCAACGCACATCAATATATTTAATTGAATCTAAACCAACTATTAAAGTCTTTTGTCTAACCCCATCTTGTGGATACCTTCACATTGAGACATAACTGGTAATGATCTTGCAGAAAAGAAAATCATACAGAACTTCGCAATTAAAACATCAATTCTCCTCACAAAGATTTAATAAATTTTAACTGTCATAGCTTCGTTTGTTGTAAGGTTGCCTAAAGGACGAAGATTAACAAATACAAACATTAACAAGAATGCATATAAATGGTTGAATATAACAAGAAATAGAACAATACACAAGATACAGTATAAAACTCTCCGAATTTGGACAAATTGCTATTACATTGAAAGAAAGATTGCGTCTGCTACAAACGCGCTCAATCTAACTTTCGCTATTTTTACTTATTATTTAATGTTGAAGTAGCACTTACTGAAGATGATCCGAATTCCCTGGTCTGCATTTTTTAGTCCTGTTTTACCTACAGAAGCATAACTTGTAATTCCAAAGGTATCCTCTTTTTTACTTTCTCTACACATACTATGTACATAGTGTATAGCGAAGTTATTGCATTCCATCCAAAATTCAATACCGAGATTTCACCGGAAATACACGTTTTAGGGTCCCATGTATCCAAAATAAATGTTTAGAAAAAGGTCCGTGTGTGTATCCGTGTGTCTGTGAACATGAGAACTCAAAAACGAAAAGTTGGTAAAATGCCAAACTTGGTATTTAAGTTTAAAATTTTCCAGGGATGTGATAAGAAGATTTTGAGACTTATCCCCGATCAAAAACTACCACTTAACATGGAAAAATCTTTGAAAATGTTTATTTTCTCAAGAATGGCTCAAACGATTTTAATTAAAATATCGTGTATTAAAGACATTTACATGGAAAATACAAAGTATATCTTAGATTTTCTGGGAATAACTTCGGAAGAGCTCCTTATTCTGGATGAATTTTGTTGAATTTTGCATAACTGGTAAACCATAAGAGACAGACAAAAACTTACTACAACAAAACACACAATTTATGTCATACATTTTTTCGTGGAGTTAACTACTTTTGAGATGTTCCTTGTTATTGTTTTCAATTTAAAAAAAAATCTTAAAACTTTTCGCATACGGGAATTTGTCAGCTTTTTTCCACATGGCAGCCAGCTTTTAAATGATTTGGCTTTCGCTTTTGCATAATTTCCTTTCTGCTTACAAGGAAGCAATTAATAAACTATTTCTGTTAATGATTATCTCGATTAGCATGAAGTAGACTGAAGAATAAGCTTTTCAATAATAATACTTTGTTACTGAGATGTACAGAAAGTCATGTGAATGGAACACATCATGTTTTCACATTTTGCATGCACCTCTTTAGGTTAATGGGTTTTTCCCATGTGAATACTTAGCCTTTTTTCTACATCTCTTATTTATGACCACTAATCGCTTCACAAATGTAGCATAACAAAGAAAACCACAATTGTATGGAGCGTAAAATATGCAAGTGACTAAGGCAATAATTATAAATAACTGACTCAGTGAAGCGAAGCTACTGAAAGCCTGAAGCTCTTTAATCAGTAGCAAGAGCGATTTGTTTAAGGCAGATAAAGTGTTGGGAATCCCCTCTCATTTCTCAAAGTGAAGAGATATTACGCAGTAATTAATCTTGTATTGTTTTCTTATGATACTGTTATATTGATGATAAACAAATTCTTTAAGTATAAATTAGAAAATACCTTGAGAAAACAGTATGATTAAATGGATTTCCGTGGATTTTTTTTTAAAAAGGAGACTGCAGTTTTTTAAATAGTCGAAAGTATATATAACGAAAATATGGAGAGCTGAACCCAAAGAAAAGACATGGTAACACTGTGTAGAATAGTGTATTTACTCTAGTCTGGAGTGCGGGACATTTGTTGTGGAAGTTCTGGCTACGTCAGCAAACATTCGCCCATTTAACTTTAACTTATGTTAACAAGTTTATTGTTATTTGAGGTTATTATGGTCACTGTATAACAAATAGTAACACAATATGTTAAATTACAGTTAATGTGTGGGCAATACTTCGAAGGCGCTACTTTTCGTCTAGCATTCTTTGATATATTTCAAAAAATAAAGAATAAAACAATAAAACAATTCATACGCTGCTAAAAAACATTTATATATTCTCGACCTTACACAGACCAAAAATGTCCGCAAATATGTGCACAGTGTTACTTCATATAGTGAATATGCCCTGACAAAACCACTTCGTCACGTATTGTGCTTGCAAATAAACGTGAACACTGTCAACATGATGCGTAGTGGCATGAACTGATGCTGGAGTCGGCCGACAATTTGCACCATGTAACGAGCGTCAGTATGTCCTGCACCATGGTAACGTGAGCATCGCTCCTCGTGGCGCACAGAGATGACAAAAATATACTAAACAATGCCACCAGTAAATTACAAGGAATGTGAATCGATTTATGATTGAGAAGGCTGCAGAGGGAACCCCTATTATGCTCAAGTCGTGACAGAAACATTGAGGCAGCCACCGTCTTGTCGTTTAGTTCAGTCCGTAGAATTAGATCTGAACTAGATCGTATTCAGTTAGACGAATACGGATCTTTCTCAACACCTCGCAAAGAAATACTCAGCTTATTCTTACAAAGGATTATTAATTTGTCTACTAATCGAGATAAATATTAACAGAAATGGTCTTTGACTTCTTTCCTTGTAAGTAGAAGGGAAATAAGGGAGTATATAAGACTATAGCGATTGTCAAATCTTTTAAAAATTATCGCTATATTCTGTGTAGTAAGTTTTGTTGTCTATCTTACGGTTTACCAATTGCACAAAAGTCATCCAAAATGAAGAGGTCTCCAGAGGCTATTCCCAGAAAATTCGAGATATATTTCGTTGGCTATGAAGTATCTTAAGCATATGATATTTTAATCAAAATCGTTAGTGCAATATTTTAGAAAATCAATAATTTTCGAAAAATGTTCCATGCAAAGTTTATTTGGGGGTGGGGGATTTTTAAATTTTCGTGTCGCATCCTCGGAAGATACTAAACTTAAATACGAAATTTTGTACTTAAAGGACTTTTCTTTTTTGAGCCTTCTTAATCCATCCACGCGCGTGGACATTTTTCTAAAATGCGCTTTTGTTTTGTTTTTGGATTTAGGTAGTCTAAAAACATGTCGGTACCTAATTTTTGGATGGAATACAATATCTTCACTATCCAGTATGTACATTGTACATAGGTGCTAGAGAAAGTTATTATATAGCATTTTATAAAGACTTTGACAGCATAAATGAACACATTTTTTGGATATATTTGGTACACACAAACCAAGGTCTACTAATAAATACCATGCAAGTGTTTGTGTGACGTGTCATCCTGCCTATCTGCTATCTTCCTGCATTTACACACTGCATGGCTACCGCTAGAAGACTCCGCCTATTTCCCCCACTCTTTGTACTGCTTAACTAGAGTGTTCACGTCTGTTTGCAAGTATAATAACTTGTTGTGGCCGCACCATAGTCGAGTAGTTAGACCGTCGCCTCTCACCAAGACATCCCCAGGCCACATGTGGGATTTATGGTGGACAAAGCGTCGCAGTGGTCGGTTTTCTCGGAGTTCTCCGGTTTTCCCCGTCATCGCATTCCATTTTCCTGGAGTTGCTGAATTTGGTACCATATATAGTAAACACACTGATTATTTATGTACGTGTACCTTTCCCTCTAATTGTATATTTTTATACCCAGCCAACCTAATCTATTTATCTCTTTTATAATTTACCTCATCAGTTTTATTATTAAGATCCTCTCTTTCTCTGGCGATTTTCTTCCCCCATTTCTCTCTTACTTTCTCTGTATAATTCTCTAGTTGTTTCAGAAACTCTTTCTTATTGTTTAAAAAACGTTTTGAGTATACTATCTCTATCAATTTTATTCGATATTTTTTCTCTCCAAATTTTTGTTTCTTCACAATCAATTATTTTAATTTTATTTGTATGATCAATGCTAATGGACTCATAAATATGGTTTTAATTTTTTCATCATATTATGAGGATATACTTTTAAGTGCTTTTATTCCGTTTAAGCTCAATTGTTCCAGTAACTTTATAGATTCGTTTACCTCTGGTTTTTCCCACGGGTTTTTATTTATAATGGATTTTATATATATTTTTAGCTATTATTTTATTTACGATTACTTTCATATTGATTTATCAATTGACCTTTGCCACAATATGTTTTATAAGGGCGCTAATGGAGTAGGAGTTGTGCGCCATTGATCACCATTCATCATCATAGTCATCGTAGATCTCATCTTGTACCATAACCACTTTGCTTCGCGCTGAGCAGATGACATTAGACTGCCATCCAGTCTAGCTGCCCTCACTGTTTGTTTATAGATGGCGGTGGAATATTAGGGTTCCATGTCTCATTCCTGTGCCTTACCACTTTGCCTCACGCCAGGCAGATGTTATTAGAGTGCCGTCCAGTTTAGCTACTTTCACTATATTGAACAGATGGAGTGGCTATTATCATATATTTTCATGTTTACTATTGTTTTAGTCTTCAGATGGAACTTTTTTTTTAAATTGTTTCATTCGTATAGCCCCCTTTAACTTCAATGGGGGCTTTGACTTATGGAACAACTCGTATTAGGTAATAACGTTGTGTTTATCAATTTTATATTACTAAACACACATTCACTCTCACATTCATATCTTCAGACTCTGTGGGAGTTAGGGAATAATTATGATTAAAGAAAACTTCCCCGTCCCAGGGGAATCGAAACCGGGACCTCAGAGTGAAGGTGAAACTTTGGTAGTAGTATTAAATATCAAATCTGGTGTTTTCCTCTTCGATAAAGGTAAACCACAAAGGGGGGAAAACACAAAAAAAAAAAAAAAAAAAAGCCAAGACTTATTGGCCCACAGGATGTAAACCTGGGAGGTCCCGAATATGGCCACAGTAGGTTAATATAATTCTTAATAATATATAATATCAAAGGGTAGTTTAAAATAAAATATTAATGAAATTAAATATATCTCATTTTTATTTAACAAACAATCCAAATAAAAAACATAATTTCATCTTCCAAAATTCGCTACTTACCGCATGAACCAACCCATTCAGTTATTCCAATTTTGATTTCTTGCGTTTATTTAAAGCTTTAAGTACGAGGTATTCATATGGGATTTTTGGTCTTATGAACAAGTCAGGAAAGATATATCAGTGGAAAATTGAGTCGTATGCATAAACCATAGTAAATCGTTTTTCCTGCGGTTTTGAAAGGAAATATTACGATCAACATGCATAAACAGCG
This sequence comes from Hymenopus coronatus, assembly GCA_030762935.1. NCBI lineage: Eukaryota > Metazoa > Arthropoda > Insecta > Mantodea > Hymenopodidae > Hymenopus > Hymenopus coronatus. Next base: position 84,015,218 of record CM060895.1, read on the forward strand.
CTGTAAAACATTTTCCTCTTAGCAAAATAAGGATTTAGTGGGTTTTACTGCCACCCCCAGAATATGCTGTGATTGTTATGCATAAAACGTAAGAAAAGAGTTTGCTTCGTAGATAATGCTAAGGGGAATCTTAACCTTTATTTCCATAGCCTTCGCTTGTTTAGTAAATGTTCATCATAAAATAAAATGGCTGCTTGAGTTCAAGTTCGGACTAGAAAGACGTTTAAACAAATAAAACAGTCTAGAGATTCTTTCTGACTTCAAGCAATTATAGCGATTCGATAAACAGCATTTCGAATGGTTGAGTGATTATTTTACTGGTAACACAGGCGAAAGACGGGCAGGAGCGCCAACTTCTGAACAAAAATATAAGCGATACCTAAAAAAATCTGATGTGTTCCAATCACATGACTTTGTCTACATCTCCGAAAAAAATAATATTAAAAAGCGTATGCTTCTATTTGCTTCAAGCTAATCGAGAAACAATTAGCAGAAATAGTCTTATTACCTGCTTCCTAGTAAGTAGAAGAGAAATAAGGCAGTACCATAGATTAAAGTGATAATAAAAAGCTGGTTGCTATGTGATTTATTTGTATGGACAGGAGTTGACAAAGTCCTGTATGAGAAAAGTATGTTCTTTAAAGCTGAAACCAAAAACAAGGAATATCTAGAAAATTATCAATTCCATGAAAACATTAAATTGTGTGTCTTAACGTGCTCTACATTTTTCGGGCAGTAAGTTTTTAGCTATCTCTTACGGTTTAGGAGCTATGCAAAATTCCGTAAATTTCATCTGGAATAAAGTAAACTTCCGAGGCTATTCCCAGAAAATTCAAGATATACATTTTATTTGTCAGGCAAATATCTTTAATATTTTAATCAAAATCGTTAGAGCCATTTTTAAGAAAATAAAAATTTTCGAAAAAGGTTCCTTGTAAAGGGTAGTTTGGGGTGGCGGAATTTTTCTCAAAATCTTCGTGTCGTATCCCTGGAATATATTAAACTTAAATACCAGGTTTGGTCCTTTATCCACTTTTCGTTTTTAAGTTATCGTGTTCACACACACACGGACACACACACACACACGGACCTTTTTTTGAAAATGCGTGTTTAGGATACAGGAGACCCTAAAACATATATTTACGGTGAAATCTCGGTATCGAATTTTTGGGTGGAGTGCAATACCTTCTCTACACTCTATGTACATAGTACGTATAGAGAAAGTAAAAATTAGGTATTTGGAGACATGCTGGGCTGAATGACATAATTAAAAGTCTTCTGGCCTTCCCACCGTTTTATGAAGCATCGGGAAATCGCTAATATGGGATGCAGCATGCGTCGATACTTAAGTCCGTCCCATCGTTCAACGCATTGCAAGCTCCGCTGCCGAATCCGCTTTACCCAGTAAACGCCGTAAATATGAGCATTTGCTTCATAATTACATATTTGTTGCTTTTGCTGTCGAAACATTTGGTTCCTGGAGTAACGGAGCTAAGGATCTGATATCCACCATAGCAAAAAGCTTGATGTCTCTTTCTGGGGATCATAGCTACTCTAGTTTCTTGCGTCTGCGCATTGGTTTGGTAGTTCAACTGCTAATGCTACTAGGATTTTAGCGAGCTTTCCAGAGTCTGTTTTCATGGAAGAAATCTTCTTTCATTATTTCTCATTGCTAAAACGTAACTACATGGCACTACAGTCCATGGCCTACTGCCCGGCCGCTGCTTCACCCATCTCAGTCCGAAGGCGTCATGAATGCTGGAAGGTGAGACGTGATCAGCACTCGAGTCCCTCCCGACCTGTTGATACGGTCTTTTCGACCTGGAGCTGCTACTTCCATAATTAAGTAGCTCCTCAATTGGCTCCCTAGGAACCTCACAAGACTGACTACACCGCGGACTGGATCTTCCAGCAGGGGGAAATTCCCTACGCCGGTACCGGGAATTGAAACCAGGCCTCCCGCTTGGCAAGCAACCGCGCTACTACCGCGCTAAGTAGACGACTCATTCCCATTGCTAGCATACATAAATTTCTTATATATTTCAATTTCTTGGTTCGATATTATAAACCTATTATTTCTGTAAATTGATTTGTCTAATGTGTGCAAATATGATATATGGCAGATTCTGCCTACTGAGTTGGGGAAATTGGGAAGAAATGGGAGTTCACTGGGTAGTTTTTCAAGAACAAATTGTTTTTTTAACAAAAACAATCACAGAAAAAGGAGAATTGTGGATTAAATTTGCTTCAAGTATTGTTCGTTCCTAGTCGGTTCACCCTCTCCATATTTAGGACAGCCACCTCCCCAGGACATACAAGCGAATGCTTAGGGTTAAGAAACCTGTCGGGGAACCAGCGGCACGAAACCACAGAATGGAGAACCGGAACGAGTGGTCGGCCGATAGCCAGGCCTGGGCGTGAGGAAGTGGATGATGTGAAACACAAGCGAAATGGATGAATGGAAATCTGATGTAGCGAGTGAAACGGGAGAACCTGGAGAAAACTCAACCTGACGGCTGTTCGTCCACCATTAATCCCACATGTAGACTCTTGGGATCGAACCTGGTCCACCTAATGAGAGGCGAGCACGGCCACGGCACCGCCTCTTCAAGTACTAACAAAATTAAAACATCTAAAACCAACTGTTAGCATAAGTACAACTTCCCTAATGCAGGAGGAATACTGAACTTCATGCACACCATGACTCAGCTAGTAGAGTTGATGTTTTCGGACGTAAAAGTCCTTACCATGGTTTCCTTCGGAAGGAAAATGAAGCTGGTGGTCCAGTGTTCTGGACTAGCACGTAAAGGAACCTCAAGCCTGAGAAGAGCCTCTAAGTAACATTAAGCGGTCTTTCGCGCTCAATATAGAATTGGACGCTGAGAACCATAGTTAAAGAGCGTCCATAAATAAAAGCCAATTTCAATTTTACATAGATATGCTATGTTGATTCTAGATTTACGATTGTTTGAATTTGTTGCATTCATTGACCTGTGTGTTAAGTTTTAAACAAGAATATCTAAGTCGAAAATAACCGAATAGAAATGAAATCGTCCGATAATAGGAAAATCTATTATTACCTATCGAAAGTAAAAGCTATGGTATGGAAGTATAAACTTCTTGGCATTAGGTTACTGTTTATGCATACTGTGAGCACACCCTGTGGCCGTAATCGCCGAACCTGTGGTATGGCTTGCTTTGTAAGCTGATGGTTGCATTTCATCGTTACACCTGCGTTAGTGGACACGTGTACCGGCGGCAACAATTGTTATATTTGAGTGAGTTTACGACACCTGCAGTAGTTTTGCAGGTGTGACTGTTTCTGGAAGTTCCCTGGCACGTGATCCACACTTATAAAAGAGGAACAACGCCCTGTCCGGAGTTCAGTTTCAACAGGAATGCATAACGAGCAGTTGAGTGAGTTTTGACGGAAAAGCCGTCTTTTCGTGGTATAGTGGTTACCATGGTATCCTCAAATAGCCAAGGTGAAGGACAATAGATTTTTTTTCGGGCGTAAAAATACTTATATTGGCTTCCTTCGGAAGGGAAGTAAAGACGTGGGTCCCCTGTCGCAGATCTACGGCACGCAAAAGAACCTCAAGTCTGATAAAAATATCTCTGAGCTAAATTCAGCTGCCCTTCATGCCCAATATAGAATGAGACTCTGAGAACTACAATAGTTAAAGAGCGTTCATAAATAAAAATTCCATTTTCATTTCGACGGGAAATTCGTAGTACAGTAGTCGCCGTTGCCGCGAACGTCGAACGAAAACTATTCGATAGAATTGCAAGGAAAGCATTGAAGAAAGACTTGTTTGTCAGTAGATTCTAACAAGTTTGTGGAGAAAAAAAGAAAGAGTTGTTTGTTGGAGTGAAAGAGAGTTATTGTTGGAGAGATAAAGTATATTCTATGCCTTCTATCTTTTCCTATAGGCACAGCAAAAGAAAATACTCATTTTATGCCTAGGGCTCATTGACTCATTATAGATTTTGATCCATTGCATAAAAGCATGAATTCAAAGGTCATAAATTCTCTATATCAAAATTCTTACCTAATAATCCTCTGTGACCCCTATAAGTTTATCGGCGGAATTCTGTAACACCCTGTATAAATTATTCCTCTTTGGCATCCCTAAATATTATCCGATATCATTGACTAAGCAGTCAAGTGTAAATCTAATATAAAAGAGCTCGCCTTTTTGCCTGAATTCTATAACATTCAGTATAAATTCTTTCTCTTTGGCATTCCTAAATATTTTCCAAACACTTGCTAAGCAGTCAGGTGTAAAGCTAATATCATAGTGCTCGCCTAACACTCCTCTGTTGTAACTACTGAAAGTTTGTCTCCTGAATTCTGAAACATCCTGTGTAAATTCTTTATTTGGCATCCTTAAATGTTTTTCGATATAATTGCCTAAGCAGTCAAGTGTAAAGCTAATATCATAGCGCTCGCCCACTCCCCTGTAACCACTGAAAGCTTATTGGCTGAATTCTGTAACACCCTGTATAAATTCTTCCTTTTTTGCGCCCCTAAATGTTTTTCGATATCATTGGCTAAGCAGTCAGGTGTAAAGCTATTTTATTCTCTCGCTTTAACAAAACCACTGATAGACAACTAAAATTCCTCATTTTAGTATGTTTAAATTGGTATTAAATGTTTATCTCTGCAACTCTACTGATTTAATGGACAAAACTGCCTGCAGTGCTCCCATAGTTTTTGTAGTGACACCTCGTGTCGTAAAATCGAGGCAAAAGGGAGTGAAAAAACTTCGCCCCAGCCAGCTTTCATTTGCTCTCAGTATTTAATGTGATGGAAGAGATAACTATATAGATGCAATCGTCAATTGAAGCGCTGCTGATGCGGAATAAAAAGTTGAAGTGCAGGAGTTTGGAAATGATTAACGTTGACATCACGCTCTGCAACGTTGATAATAACATTTGATACACTGTCGACTACTAACGCGTTTCTAATGTAAATGGATATTGCCGATGCACATGATGGCTCATTGTGTGCGCATATGATCCAAGTTTTCATCAGTGCCAAGTTTTTCCCCTCAGTATATGTTATGGGTATAGAAAAGTAAAGAATATGAATTACCTTTTACTATCTATAGAACATAAAATTAAATAAAGTGGAACTGGGATAATTCGAAGCCGAAGGGAGAAGAAAAAAAATTCGAAATATTAATAAATTCGAATTACAAAAGTTACGTCTAAAATTAGTATTTTAGCAATACAGGTAAAACAACATTACTTATATTGGCCTGTCCCTCGTGCAGAGAACGAAGTGCCTCCGAAGATGCGGGAATTGCCATTTCTTCAACTTCAAGTTCTCGTTCCTGCTTACACCACTTTATCTTGCAGTCGATGACTCAGGAAAATTTCCGGTTGTTTCACTCTTTTTCGACTCTTTCCGTTTTTACTTGAGGCACCGATTACAATTTTTTCCTTCTTCAGATAAGTTGACCAGGTGATCGGTGGTACATATTTGTTCTTCAAACCGTTTTCAACTTCTTGAATGACCGCGAATTTTTCCTCAAAATTTAGTCTTGACCTGGACACGCAGTTTACTAAAATATAGTGCTATTGATTTGCAACACACTGAACAGTAGGAAGCTGAATCAAAATAAAGCCGAACGTTTTTAAACTACGGAATGTGGAAGCAGAAGCTAGGAAAGCTATTCCACCCCCCTCCGCCGCCACAAACTGCATTCCAACTGCATTCCGACAAAACCAACAACCCCAGAGCAATGACCTCTTTTGCAGAAACACATGGACGAAGTTAATCATATTAAATTTCTGGTGAGATTTCTTAGCAAAAGCTTCGAATTAAGAAAATTACAATCGAAATTACACGTGATATTTTTTTTACATTGCCTTCATACAAAATTCAAGGATCAGGAAAATTCTTCGAATTAACGACGATTTCAAATCATAGATGTTCGAATTATCGAGTTCTAGTGTAGCAGATGGTGAGTTTACATTTTGTGCAATACCTGATTAATATATATAAACTGCAAGGTATATAAATTACAAAATTATAAAATGTTAATTTAGAATATATTTTTGGGTGACTCGGACTGCCTCCCGCGGTCAATTTGTTTTTCTCGATTCCCTCTGAAGCAGTAATTGTAAATGCACCGATTCCTTCCGCGCCGAAGAGATACTGCTGGAATTACATATTCCGATTCCCTTCTGCACGTCGACTTTGTCCTCAGTTTTGTGTTGATAATACCTACTCCCAAGTCGATAGTCGATAGTTGGAACGACGAACGCGTGTGGAAGTTTCCACGCAAAATTCAACAATTACTTTTACACATCACACCCCAACATATTTGTGTTCTAAGATGTTTTATCTAAAGTACAGATAGATAGCTATCCAGGCAGCCAATACTAAAAGGACCTACATACAAAGAAGGAACTATTTGGAAAGCACAATTAAAAAATTGTATAATGGACAGATCAGTCCATCGTAATTTTGCACTGCCATGTCTTACAAAGTACTTCCAAAAATTGATTAATCAAAATGTTTTATAAACACACCAAGGGCATTGACTGTTTATTTCGCTTACTTTCCCTGACAATCCAAAGTCTGTGTAAAGTGTGCGGTTAAGCCATGCTGGTAACCAGATTACACTTTACTTGAATAATAGAAAATTGGGAGGGAAAATAACTGTGCCCTTTTTAGCGAGGTAATCAGAACAGCATTTTTTGGAGGGAATCGATCGGACTCGATATTTTGAAGTCTATGAAATCCACACTTTATTCATTGGTCCCTTTCAGTGCTGGAAATGGGTCGGTATACCATGCCGGCACTTTTCTGCATCAGCGAATTTCATACCGACACTTTTTATTTGAAAAAATTCATACCCGTATGTTCTTTGCCATAAGTTATATTAAACACAAAGTGATAAGAGTAGTACACCAAATCATACTCACTTTATGCTATTCGAATCACAGTTCACACACCTTTGGTGAGACTGTATTTGCTTCAGCAGATGCATGCTACTCCATCAACAATGCAGTGATATCTAAAGAATAGAAAATTTTCTCAAGTGGATCCGTTACACGCTAAAGTTTATAATCTGATCACCAGTTTATAAAGAAACACAATAGAAGATAGTTTAAAACTCAGCTCATAAACATAATACAATAGACACATTTAATGAAAAACTAATGGTAATATACGTATACCTGATATTTCAGTAGTTAGTGATAATGCGGATAGTGCTTCTAATTCTAATGTTTGTGTTTCTGAAACAACTGATTTAAGCTCAGAAAATTGTCCTACATATCGGAGCCGAGTGCAGTGACTTCAGAAACAGAAAGAAAATTCAAAATCTTCTCGGGCTTCTAGCCAGGTAAAAACTTGGCTTGACACCAACGTTTCGAAGAAGTGCATCTTCCTCGTCTTCAGGGTGAACTGATGATCATCAGTTTCTTCGAAACGTTGGTGTCAAGCCAAGTTTTTACCTGGCTAGAAGCCCGAGAAGATTTTGAACTAACACGTCGCCAGGAAAGCTTCAGTTCTTATTTTAGAAAGAAAATGTTTGGCTTATGTTTCGTAATAAGAAGCTAGGTTGCAGGGTGTGACGTGATGTGTGTTCTACCGGTGGTATGGCCTGATTATAAAACACACTCTTAATAACATACAGTTTTTTAAATAAATAAATATAAAATGAGTTAACCGTATTATTCTTCGCGTAAAGGTAGCATTAAACATGTTGGTTTGCGCAAGTAATGATGGTAGCCAGGACTGAAGACCAGATACAAGAGATTAAGACAGAAAAAGATGGACAGCAGCTAGAACAAGTTGGAAGTTTTGAGTACTTAGGAACAGTGGTACACTAAACTGGTAAATTACATGAAGAAATAAGAAAGTGTGTAGAGTAAGCTACCAAGGTGCATTAAGCATCAAGCAAATGTGTTCTTGGGAAAGAAGAAGTAGATAAAAAGACACAAACCAGAGTATACAAGGTAGTGATAGAACCAGTGCTTGTTTACGGATGTGATTCACATGACTTTCTCTATATACCTGCAACAAATTATTCTTAAAAAACTGATACTTCTATTTACTTCATGCTAATCAGAAAAAAATAGCAGAAATAGTCTTATTACTGACTTCCTTGAAAGTAGAAGCGAAATAAGAAAGTACCATAGCTTACAGTGATAGTCAAAAGCTGGTTGCTATGTCACTGAAATTCCTTTGTTTGTATGGACAGCAGTTGACAAATGCCTGTATGAGAAAAGTATGTTTTTCAAAGCAGAAACCAAAAACAAGGAATGTTTCAAAAACCATGAACTCCGCGAAAAAATGTATATAATATAAATTGTGTGTTTTAACGTGCTCTACATTTTACGTGTGGTAAGTTTCTGTCCATCCCATATGGTTTAGCAGTTATTTAAATTTCCGTAAAATTCATCCAGAATAAAGTAGTATTCAGAGGCTCTTCCCAGAAAATTCAAGATATACATATTATTTGTCTGGTAAATATCTTTAATATACGATATTTTAATCAACATCGTTAGAGCCATTTTTAAGAAAATCAAACTTTTCGAAATTTTTTCCATGTAAAGGGTATTTTGGGATGGGGGGATTTTTCTCAAAATCTTCGTGTCGCATGCCTTATAGATAGTAAACATAAATACCAAGTTTGGTATTTTACCGACTTTTCGTTTTTGAGTTATCGTGTTCACAGACATACACACGGACCTTTTTCTGAAAAATACTTTTTTTGGATACATGGGACCCTAAAACATATATTTTCGGTGAAATCTTGGTATCGAATTTTTTTGGTGGACTGCAATTCCTTCTCTATACACTATGTACATTGTACGTGTAGAGAAAGTAAAAATGAATTGAGCATTGTAAATGCAATGCAAATGAAAAGCCTAAGAAGAATAGCAAGAAAGACACGGTGCGTTAGAGTTAGGAATCAAAGGATAAGAGAGAAACTAAAAGTACCATCTATAAGCAAAAGGATTGAAGATATATAACTTTCATGGTTTGGGCATGTAAGACGGATGGGTATAGACCAGAAGATACATCAGATTATGATAGCAAGACCACTGGGAAGAAATCCGACAGGAAGACCAAGGATAACCTGGAAAGAAAGGATCAAATAGAAGAAAGACTTGGAATCAGTTTCATAGATTGGCAGAGGATAGAACTGAGTTCAGGAAATGGATCCGAGGCATTCCCCCTAGCACCACGATAGTGGTAGACTAGGGAAGTTGAAGAAGAAGATTGCGCAAGAATAAGTTCAGGTCTAGCTTTTCTTCTTTTTCCAGAAGTGCTCAAACTATTTTCTCCTCTTGGCCGCAGCTCTTTCTTCTCCTTATGAATTCTCTTTATTGTTGTCACGGAAACACCGGTATAATATGCAACTGGTCATGAGCTTTTGGCATTGGTTATAAATACTGTTTATTCAGAGCTTCTTCATCATATATATCTATATCGCTACTTATAGTTTCACATCATACTGAATGCACTACCGTACATTTCTTAACTTCAGACATAGTGAAAGGAATAGAAAATCTTCTTTCAGCACTGGAGTACTTCTGATCTTTATTATGCTATGCTAGGTTAATACACATACTTGCAAGAATATTTACTGCATAGCAGCTCACCGGGTAGCCAGATGTCGCTTTCCCCTCTCCCCACACCTCACCCTGCAGGGCTCACGAGCCCAAAACATAACTATATACAGGAGAGTCTGCTCTCTTGTTTATATAACTAATCTTGCGCAAACAACACATAAATATGAGCATGTCAGAAGTAATTTTCAGATCCCTGCGTCTGCCTTCCAACGTCCATGGTTGCATAAAGACGGTGACATCCTTGAGTTATGTCTTTCGTCGGAGTAGTCGTTCTCATGCGGTGGGTTGCGAGATAAAAGACGCATTAGCGAGGATTTTTCCCTCAGTCACAAGTCTTGCATTTAAATAAGTCCATATGCCCACTAGAGAGGGGGACTGCATAATATGAATAATTCATTAAAACATCCCCATATTTCGAAAATGGTGTCCCTTGCTACTTGGAGAGGAGCTTCTTTTTTGAATAACTTCAAAGGGCATTAAGAATATGCATATACGTTCTTGTTTCTACTCATTTGTTAATTTAAATTTTAAGCATAACGGAGAATACATGGAACCGATGCTACTGGGTAATTTGATATAGGGCTGGGATAGATATGTAATAACAAATTTTTACTTTATCTAGCATGTGTGAGATATTACATTCCACCCAAAAATTCGATGCCGAGATTTCACCGGAAATACACGTATTGAGATCGATGAATAAACAAAAAAGGGCGTTCTTAGAAAAATGTATGTATGTGGCTCTGTCTGTGTAGGTGTCTTTGGGCAGTATGTCTCAAAAACGAAAGGACCGTTAAATACCAAACTTGGTATTTAGGTTTGATATCTTCCAAGGATGTGGCACGAAGATTTTCAACCAAATACCCTTTACATGGAACAATTTTAGACAATTTTATGTGCTCAAAAATTCCGCTAACATTTTTATTAATTTCACTTATGTTAAAAATATTTCCATGGCAATTAAAATGTATACCCTGAATTTTCTGCGAATAGCCTCTGAAGAACTTTTTATTCTGTATTAATTTTGCTGAATTTTGCATAACTCCAAACCGTAAGACAAGAGACAAAGCTTAGTATGTAGAGCTCGTTTACAGACCGTTTCTGAGAAATTCCTTTTTATTGGTCAATTTTAAAATACGTATACTCTTCTCATACGGGAATTTGTCTACTCTTGGCTATACAAAGACATTTCAATCACATAGCAACCAGCTTTTAAAAGATTGACTATTGATTTAGCCTTTGGTACTCCCTTACTTAAAATGAAGCAAGCAATAAGACAATTTCTGCTAATTTTATATTGATTAGCATGAAGTAGCTAGAAGAATTAGCTTTTTGACAACAATTTGTTAGAGATATAGAGAAAATCATGTGAAGTGACCTAATTAGAATTTTTGTTTTTGATTAAAGCATATGCATATTAAATATGTATATGAAATAATGTCTCTCGAGTAAATGTAAATTTTATAGCCCATGTTTTTGCATATTTTGTATATTTTCATAATCGCATATCTAATATTTAGAGACTTTCATTGGAATTGTACAATATTTATATACTTTCTATATTACCGGAAAATATTTAGAATATGTAAATTATTTATTAACCTTTATAAAAATAAAAACGATAAATAAAGAGCATTACAAATAAGTTTTTGGATATCGTGAGCTAACACTGAGAACCAGTCATATAGTTGTGTTTTGGGCTCGTGAGGCCTGTAGGATGAGGTGTGGGTAGAGAGGAAATCGATATCTGGTTACCCGGCGAGTAATCATTCCAGAAGGTATGTGTATTAATCTAGTGTAGCCCACTTTGCAGAAGTAGTTCAATGATCTCAACATATTTGTATTCTTTTCACCATGTCTGAAGTCAAGAAATGTAAGGTAATGCATTCAGAATGGGAGTGCAAATTATACAGTTAATGAACTACACCGAAATAATTTGCGAAATTGTGCACGTGACTGATATAAGTAATTTGAGATTGGCGATGCATGGTCCCCGGATAAATATAACGCAACTACATAGCGATAAACGTGTGGGTATCAGGTGCTGATAAGTCAGTGTTAAGCAAAGCAGGTTGACAAAATGGCTTAGAATGTCTTTAAAACTGCTGCCCGAATATAGAAATATCGATTTTTACTAGCTCGTTACTAGCGTTCTCAAGATTTAATGTCACAAAAATCTGTAAAATTTCGAACTAATCACTTGACAGTGCGACACTGAGCATTCATTAACCATGCTTTTGAGTTATGTAGTCTACTTTGGAGGTATTTTTTTTTTGTTTTTTTGTTTTTTTTTGTTTTTGTTTTCAAATACTCTGGTGGTTTAATGCGTAACGCGGGAAGCTGCTATCCCAAAGGTCATGAGTTCGATTCCTGTCATAAAGTACACGTTTATTATTATTATTATTATTATTATTATTATTATTATTCTCATTCCAGACGAAGTGCTGCGATACGTGAACGAGACTCGAACTCTGAAACTATCATTTACTTGAAAGCCAGTATCATAACCACTACGCTAGAGAGGTATGCTGTAATATGTTCCTTTGTTTTTCGTGTTATGCTCTCGAATTGTTGATAAATTAGTCAGTGGCGTACTAGCACTTCAGAAATTGATAGCCGTTACTTCGACATTTCAATAAACAGACCATAAGTCTCCTATCTCAAATTACTTATTTAAGTAATATACATATTCTGTAAAAATATTTCGGTATAGTTCATTAATGCCCAGTATATTGTGATAAAATCGAAATTGTCGAAAAATAACACAAGGACACAGTAGTGGGGGTGAGTGTTTTTCTTGAAAATGTTTGTGACGCATCTTGGAAGATACTGAGCTTAAATAGGTACAACTTTGGTATTTAACGAGCTTTGCGTTTATGAGCTATGCCGCCGACAGACACACACACACACACAAACACACCTCTTCCTCCTCTTCTTCTTCTTCTTCTTCTTCAGAATTGGACACGAAATTGGCACGGCCACTAATCTGTTAAGATAGGCTGCATGTTATTCCTCAACAGCGTTTATATTTGCGTATGTCACCCTATCTGTACTCATGTGTGTGTTGTATACGCATTCCTTCAGGGTTCACGAGCTGGGAACATAACTATATCAGTAAACATAAAAGCCGTGGCCAAAACATATCCTACTCTAAACGTTTGTCTGCAAAGATTAAAGTCGGAGAGATCCATAGTGATCCCTGACAATTGCTTTACTTCGTGGCCGTTCCGTCACACTGTTGCCACTTCGCCCAGTCCATGGCTACAGCACCACATCTCTCAGTCGCTTGGCAGTGGTGCTTCTCTTAAATCATCTTCATCGTCAACCTCATCTTCATCGCCGCTTCTAAAGTCAAAGTCACTGTCATTAGCATTGCTTATATTTACAATTACACTAGCATTACTCGGCGCTAATTGAAACTACATTGAGGAACAAGAATTACATCATTGCTTACGTAGCATGAATCTATTGGAAGAGAAGCAAGACGCTGCTCTTATCAGCTGAGACAGTGCGCTGGCTGTCAGGAATTATTATGGATCTCCGCTAGTTTAGATAAGATACGTGAGTTGAGTAGAACCTAAAAATATTCGGATTAACAACCGTGTATATACATTGCCATGTATTATCGCTGGAAGAAATAGCATCCTTTAAACATACGCCTATAACATGATGAGCTGAAAATTGCTTTTCCCAATACAAATTAATTCTTAGATGCAACAGGGTATCATTTCTATTTTCAAACTCTAAAATGATTTTCTATTTGCAGAATTAAGTTCACTTCAGCAGCACTTCTTTATATGCCGGTAAAGCGTGTTTTTTGTTTTGTTTTTTTTAAATAAGGGTCGAACTCTGACGTTTCCAATGCGAGTAAGCGGTGAAGTATGTTTCATGTAAAGGGTGGTTTGAAGTAGGGGGATTTTCCTGAAGTTGTTTGTGTCGCATAGGAAATACTAAACTTAAATAGCAAGTTTGGTATTTAACGGACCTGTTGCTTTTTAGTTATACTGTTCACACACACACACACACACACACACACACACACATGGCCGCGTTGTGGCCGAGTGGTTAAACCACTTGCTTCTCACCTAGGCGGCCCGGTTTCGATCGCAAGCGACCGCATGTGCGATTTGTGGGGCACAAAACGGCGCAGGGTCGGGTTTTCTCCGCGCTTTCCGGTTTCCCCCGCTCCATCTTCATTCCATGTATCAATAGTGTCATCGTCTGCGGTGCGATAAGTAGTAAAAACGGGTGTTAAAACTATAAAAAGCACACACACATACGCAAAGGAATATTTTTCTTAAAGTTTTTTTTTGTACTCATGTTACCTCAAAACATATACTCTGGTGAAATTGCGACATCAAAATTTTGAGTGGAATATAATACCTTCTTTTTCTACTATATACATAGTATGTTCGTACTAGAGAAGTAAAAAGAAAATCCTCCGTTTTTGTTTTTCAGTGATAGCATACCTACTATGGATTAACCGAAGAGCACGCTAAACGCCCAGTTCGTGCAGACAAGCGCACAGCGCTGCTCGTTTGTTGCCACACTTTGTCAGGTGGAGTGTTTATCGAAAGTCGGCCCCCTGTGTTTATCTTGTCGAGGTTTGTGTGTACAACTACCGTAAAACCACCACCAATTACGATCAAACTCCTGCACACACAAAGAGCGGCTGGCGCCAAAGGAAAACTTGAAGAGGCAGAGCTCCCGTCATTATTTTATGACATTCAGTTTTACCTCGCTAAAAACGAGCTAGATAGCTGCTCGATAAGTGTGAGGTTCGCATTCGGGAGCTTCCGAGTTTGGATTCTTCGCGACCGTCCTGAATTTAAAGAGAGCGTTTTTAGAGAAAGATTTGTGTGTATCTGTGGACATAATCTACGTGTATACAGAGGAAGCAACCAAAACATTGCTTTGATAGTTGAGAGTAGTGTGCATAGTGTAAAAGTGTGAGATTAAACCGGGAACTTTTGCCTGAACGCTAGCTTACTAACACAACCGCACCACACGGAGACAGACAATATCCAGATTTATTAATAATGCATCATTATAATCAAATGCTTATTGAATAACATCTGAAATAATCGTATAATGCTTCTCCCAAACACACACACACACCTACACACCTACAGTGACTTTCAAATGGGGTGAGGTTTGTCCTGAGCGCCACCAGGCCGGCAGCCAATCGGAGTGCTGCTGTGTTTAACATATTGCATTCCCACTTAATTGAAGGGTAACGCGCTAAGTGACTCCGTCACTCCAAATACTACTTGCGCTAAGAAAAAATATTCAAATTTTGCAAAAATAATTCATGAGGAAGATAGGGAGTAATGTTCGCAGCAGAGCCGTAAAAACCACATATTTTTAACTCAAATAGTTTTCATAACACACATGAATAAACCTTAGATTTGCCAGGCAGATTTGCATGCTCATTGTACTGGTGAGAGCGAAATATGAAAAGAGTGGGGGTCGTGACCTGGCAACGCAGAGCACGATAACGCATCTCATTTGCTCCAGCGTAGAATTCTTCCCATTTGAAAAACATTATAACACACACACACACACACACACACATATATTATATAATCAACACATTTTTTTTTTATTTTATTTTAACGTTCTTTTACCTGGTTGGTCATATCGGACGATGAATGAAATTGGTGAAATGATGCTCAAATGATCTCGGGGTCCATGGAGCTTAAAGTTACTTGACATTCGTCTTCTAAGGATAAGGGAAACCCCGAAAAAAACCTTATCCGGGTATCTCACCCTAAGCGAAATTCAAGCTCACGACCTTTTGAATGTGAGGCAGACACGCTACCACCACACTACCCAGGGGGGCAATCAACACATATTATAATCAAATTGTTTTTGCGTAACATCTAGATAAATTGTGACGCTTCTCACAAACACATTAGTTACATTACCGACGATTGTGAGCAAACTCGAAGCAATTTTCTTACAGCTTAAAATGAGCAACAAGAGACTTCTCACACGCCAAATTGGAGATTCTAGTTCAGTTTTAGACTAAGGCTCCTTCCTGAGCCTTTCCTGTTGGTTACGGAGACAATATGGCTACGTGACAGGTGAACGACAGGTTTCGAGATTTCGTCGAGGTTAGGCTGCATTAGGTTAGGTGTATGTAAATGAACTGGATCGAAATAATGGTTAAAAATCAACTTTCTGAAAATCAGTTCTTCTTTCCCATGCGAAATGCACAGTCTTCCGTTCGTTCTGTGTTCTTGCGCATGGGCAACCATGTTGATCAATCGACCAATGGCAGACTCAAATATAAAACTGAACTAGAATCTGCAATGTCGCTGCTCACACACCCCTGAAGGTCAGGCCATATGCGTGTTTCACTGCTCCACTGTTTAACTCTTCGTAGAATTCTACGAAGAGTTAACAGTAAATAATAGCGTAACATAATCATTCTAGGTAAACAAACGCATTTGAGAAATTCTGTGATTAGCAGCGGAATTACTATTAGTAGTGCTTTTATCTTAAAGTTTATTCCTTTGATGTATAGTATCGTTGTTTTTGATTTTTATCAAGACGACCCTGCTCCTTGATTTATTATTGTTTTCATATGCATTGCTTCTTCTATCTGAATGGTCACCGCACGCCACTGGTGGACAGCATAGCTCAAAAACAAAAAGACAGTTAAACACCAGATTTGATATTTAATACCTTTCTTAGTATCTTCCAAAGATGCAACACGAAGATTTTAAAGAAAACTCCTCTACTCCAAACTACCGTTTACGTGAAAAAGGTTCTGAAAATGTAGCTTTTCTCAAAAACGGCTCTAACGATTTTGAGAAATATATTGTATATTAAAGATATTTAAATGGCAAATAAAGTGTATATATTGAATTTCCTGTGAACAGCCACTGAAATTCTGTTCTTTTGGGTAATTTGTACATAACTGGTAAACCGTAAGCAATAAGACTAAAGCTTACCACAGAAAAAAAAAAATGTGGATTTAGTCAAAATACACAAGTTATATTCTATACAATTTTACTGTGGAACTAAGCTTTTCCGTGATATTCCCTGTTAATTGGTTTCAATTTTAAAATCCTTGAACTTTCAGAAACAATAAAATACGCCTGGCGCTGTGAATTTGCTGAAAACGTGAATACTTGACGAGGACTTGGGAGTTACTACGATTTTCATTGTTGTCATTCTGGTTTAATATTCCACGGGAGGAAAAAAGGCAAAACCGATTGAGCAATCCACCCCTTCATCCCTCAACACCACTCGACGCTCCCACAGAAACGGATGACTTGTATAAGTAGTGTGTTAATTTCGTCCACCACCTGCGCATATTACCTACATTTTAGAACTACAAGTAGGTAGCGCAGAGAAAAGATTAATCTAATTTTGTGTCCCTAGTGAGAGAGGTCGTGTATTGTCCAACTAGAGAGTTAGGGGATCACCAGTTAGCAATTTAGAACTTCATTTGTCCCAAATTACATTTCATACCTATTTTCGGTAACGTGGCCTGTCAAATAGGTGGAAGACATGGCCGGTGTCAGGGAAAAGATCCCGTCTTATGATATTTCCGGGCGTATTTTTAATATCTTTGGGTGTTTCTTTCCCAATCAGGAAGTAATCTGTGTTTCTTGTTTTACTCCTGGTCATGCAAAGGAAAACCAATTTCAATGACAATCGCATAGCAACAGCTTTTAAAAGTTTTGGCGTTCGCTTTATCCTAATGAATTTTCTCTTAGTTCCTTTCTACAGAAGGAGTCAAAACCTCCGAACCGGCTGCGTGGTGTTTTTCCACTGGTCGTGTTATCACTTGATTCCGCGCTGCTGTTGTAAACAAGGTCACGCTTTTATGCTCGGCTCTGGAAGTGCAGTATTCACTTGATAGTGATATTGTGAGTTCAGTTATTATGAGTGATTTACTTTTTTAGTCGCCAAGTGTATTATGACTCAGCATATTTTTTATACTGCACAGACTGTATTCATTTATGATTCTATGTGTTAACTAAATCAGGTTGCCAAGTGAGAGTACGATTTGCAGAAATGTTTCCGGAGGTAAAAGTTCCAATCCATGAACAGCTCATACGGTTAATCCTTCGATGAGAACTAAGTGTGTTTCAGGACAGAACGATTAATAGAGATTTGTGGCCCCCTCGGTCCCCAACCTAACCCCTGAGATTGCTATTTCTGGGGTAACTTAAAATATAAAGTGTACAAGATAAGCTTACACACTCTGGAAGAATTAAGACTAAAATATCCGCCAGGAAATTGTCAAATTTCTCAAGGTGAACTACGGTAAGTGATGGATTGTTTCCTAAAGAGATGCCAAAAATATATAGATCATCCTTTCATAATGTTGGTAAGTAAAGCTTTTAAAAATAGTTTTAAAATGTTATATGGTTTCATCCGCCTTTCTATGATAGTGACAAACGGCAACGAGTGCCGAAGACACGGACGTACAAAACATTGCGCAGCCGATTCGTATTTTTTTGACTCATTCGTTACTTGTAAGGAACTAATGTTGATCTCAATTAGCATGTAGTAAATAGAAGAATAATCTTTATTAAGAAGTTTGTTTGCAGAATGGAACACAGCGTTTTTTCTCTCTGTTCGCTGAGGCATGAAATCGGAAGTACGATAGCAAACATGCCACAGTGCATAACAGAGCAGCTAGTGTAGCATACCGACGGATTAACCAGAGAAATCACAAACATGGAGGGGATGCGAATTATTCAGTGCAGGTTCCGGTGGATTACTGAGGGTACGGCTGTTGAGATTACATTCAGTTGGGTAGGTTACCGCGTTATCATACCTAAAAAATGAGGGCTGCATCCTGACATTCAATAAATTTCTACCTATCGCACAAACGTATAGAGCACGACTATCGCTTGATACCTATGCCGCAATAAAAGGATGATGGCATTTTTAAAGCAGATATCTCAAATCTATGACTGAAAAGGGGCATAAAACATTTCAATGGAGAAAGTTAATGCGAGAGGAATAGAACATTTTAAAACTGTTACATATTTGCTTTAAACGTTAAGTTATTAGTAAATGTTCCTTTTCAAATGACACTGATCATGGAATGAAGATGGAGCACCGGTGGAATGGGATGGCGGAGTTGTCCTCCATAAAAAACCTTCCCTACGTCGGTGTCCACCGCAAACTCCAGATGCGGTCATCTGTGATCGAACACGGGCTGTCTGGGTAGGAGGCGAGTGGTCTTACAATACATATCAATAACTATGTCGATCTCAAAATGGAAATCAGTTTTGCTCTTTTTCTCCTCCTTCCAATTCAGTTAACACATTGCGGATTATTCAACGTCAAAGTTCAAAAGAACTGTGACTAGAGAGTTCTAGTGGCCAATCACGGTCTCCTAAAGCAACCTATACAGTGATGAGTCTAATAAGCGGAATATAGATCGAGAACGAGACCAGAGGTTAAAACTTCTCCAAGCTTTTCTCCCGTTCCTAGAATCGAGAAAGCTTCCCAAAACTTTCTGAAAATCCCGGTTCTTATTGTTACCGATCTGGGCTGTTGAGAATCAGCATTTAATACCCTCATAAAATGACATGTGTGTATTAAAGAGATCTACATTTTTGTGTAGTAGGCGTTTATTTAACTATGGTTTGTTATAAAGCTGATCAAATTCGTTCAGAAAGAAAATATAAATATAAATTATTTATGGAACATTGAAGATTTAGATTTTGTTTGCCATACAAATCTACTCCACACGTGGTATTTTAACAAACATCGTTGGAGACAATTTTAAGCAAATAAAACTGAACAGTTTACTTTCTCTAGCAAGTATGTACATAAATGTACATAGTAGCTAGAGAAGGCATTATATTCCACCCCAAAATTCGATGTCGAGATTTCGCCGGAAATATATATGTTTAGGGATCCCCTGAGTGCAAAAAAAAAAAAAAACATTTTTTTTTTTTAAAAAGGTCCAATGTATGCTGTGCGTATACAGCATAATTCAACGAAAATTTCGTTAAATACCAAAGGTGCGACACGAAGATTTTCAGGAAAATTTTCCCTTCCTCGCTTCCAACTATCCTTTAATGGAAAAATTTTCGAAAATTTATATTTTCTCAAAAATGACTCTAAAGATAACTACATGAAAAAATAAATATATTGAATTTTCTGGAAATAGTCTATGAAGCCCTCTTTATTCAGGATGAGCTTTGCAAAATTTTGAATAATATTTAACCTTAAGTAACAGAGAAAAGCTTACTAGACAAAAAGTTTAGATCTCGCTAAAACACACAATTTATGTCATATACGTTTTTCTTGTGGATTTTACCGCTTTAGAGATATTTATTGTCATTGGTTTCAATTTTAAACTACCCAGCTTTTCTCAAATGGGACCATGCAAAGCGAAGTGAACGTCAATTGTTCCACTTAACGACAGATTTTTAAAATTTTGACTATGGCTTAAGCCTAATTTATTCCCTTATTTCCTTTCTAATTACAAGGAAGCAAGTAATAAGACAATTTCTGCTAATAAGACAATTTTAATATAGATTAGCATGACGTAGCTACAAGAATAATCTTTTATAAGAATATTTTGTATAGGAATAGCTAGGGGAAGTTATGTGAATGGACACATCAGATTTTACAATAATACGTGGTTGGAATAGTATAATTTCCTTGACAATCTTATAGCCTCTTGAAACATCAAAATGAATAACACAGGTGACCTCATGTGGGAAATATGGCAGACAAAGCGGTGCAGGGCCGCGTATCCTCCAGCTTCTCCGATTTCCCCTGCCATCCCATTCCACCAGTGCTCCATCTTCATTCCAAGTATCATCATGTCATTACCCACGGTGCCAAATGTAGTAAAAGCGGGCGTTAAACACTATATAATACACATACAATAACTTTTCTTTATTTCAGTAGATCTAATAAATATTTTACCGGGAATCGCGTTATTGCATTTTTGAATGAATACAAATACTCCCTCTATCTATAATAGGATATGATAGAAAAAGGAAAATTTAATGTTGTTTACAATTTATCAAATGTTTTTCTTTGTTGTATATATTAAATACTTTTTGTTTATATTTTTTCTCTAAATAAGTTCTTTGTGCAAACATAGCAACACTTGGATTACTGGTATTTGTGTAATAACTTGAAGTTATTTCAAATAAAAACATTTCTCCTTCTGAATTGTTTCTTCCATGCCAGTCGTGTGTATGACAGAATTGGAGAGTATAGTCAGAATGAAGCATTCATCACCATAGCCGGGATTTGAACCACAGATCTCCTGGTTTTCGGCCTGATCACTGAGCTAACATGGTAATATGTCTGCACGGCAATATTCTCCGACTCACGTTTGTTTGTTTGTTTGTTTTATTTTGCCCAGGTAAGCCAGAACGGAATGTCAAATTATTTTGCTCAATGACAACTTACAAACTCCGCAATTAATTCACATTAATTGACCCAAAAGTTGCTTAAATATAAAGTCCTAGATTTCAGTATTTAGGGAGTTTTTAAGTCGTTATTGAAGTACGAGTGACGTCTCAAAATAATTTGAAATCTCTTTGTGGCTTACTGGGAAAAAACGTGAGTCAGTTGGAGAATTTAGTGTCGAGCCGCCATATTGCCATGGTAGCTCAGTGGTCAGAGCAACTAGCCGGAAACCAGAAGATCATTGGTTAAAAATCCTGGCTATGGCTATGAACATTTCTTCTTCTGATAAAATAGGAAGATTCTCACCTAAACATATACATATACAACAAAGTTCATTTGATTCAAATATTAACTGCGTGTGATTAGTTCTGTGCCTGTTGTGAATGAATTAGACATCCTTAGGATAAAAGAAAACAACCGCTAGTATTCGCCCTTCTAATCCCTCCCTCCAAGAGGTCAATGTGCTTAGAAGCACAAAAGGTCAAATGGTCTTCGTGCGGTGCTCTGGCCAGGTTTTGGGGCTACGTAATATGTATATTTATCTCTCACTTTTACTGGATGGTACGGTAAAATCGAACGTTTTTCTTGTTCAGTACTGAGCGAGTTTTACACTTTCCTATAGATCTAGAGGGGCCTGCCGTAATCGAGTGACATCACTTGCCATGACACGAAATGATTATCAACAGGCTGAAGGACTGCGTTATCTATTGCACGCCATCTAAAAGGGTGGTGTTTCCCAGCTGCTGGTAAAATTAGATTTAACCTTCCTGATGGGATTTGAGCTTGAGGAGATGATTCTGTAGGCATTATGGCCAGCAAGCGAGAGAGGCAGGAATGCTGTGTAACCGGCAAGGTCGATCAGGGCAAGGCAGCATTTGGGTATGTTTGGCGGGGCAAATTCCTGGATATTTTCGATAAATTAACATAGTGAATACCCATTTTAAAACTGTAGGAGAATATGTTCCGACATTTTTGTATGTATTTAAAACGATTTAAGTGGAAGTGAAGTGTTAACTTCAAGTGTGATTCATGTTTAGCTAATCAGAGATAAAATATTACTGGAATAGGTATATGTTTTTTTCGTAGTGCGCTTACTCTCCCTTTATGTAGGACTGACAACTCCCTAGTACTTACAAGCGGGTGCCTAGAGGTCAGAAGTCTATCGGGGAGCCAACGGCACAGAACCACAGAATGGAGAGCCTGATACAAGTTGTCCATAGCCAGGCATGAGGCGTGAGGAAGTGGATGATATGGAATCCAAGCGAATGGACAATGGAGCAATTGGTGGAATGAGCGGCGGGTGAAACCGAGGAACCGAAGAAAAACTGCCCAGTCGCCGCTTCGTTCACCATAATCCCATACGCATAGGTGGGAGGCGAGCGGACTAACCACTCGGCCATTGCGCCTCCTGGAATGTATGACCGATACTTAATTACAATAGACAGTTAAACAGGGAAAACCAATGAACTGGGAACCGGCCTCGCGGTATTTTTCCTGTCCGCGTAATCAGTGTTTGCTGCCATCTGTCACTATCATAGAATGGTGCGAATGTAACCATACAATATTTTTAAAAATAATTATAAAGGCTTTACTTAACAGTTTTGTGAAAGGAAATTCTAAAACTGGCAACCGTCATTGTTCATACATTTTTTACACCTCTCTAGGAAACTATTCATTACTCACCGTAGTTCACATTGAGAAACGGCTGGTAATTTCCTGCGGATATTTTGTCATAATTCTTCCAAGGTGTGGGTCTAACATGTATGGTTTGCGTTAATTAACCCCTGGATAGAAATCGGGGAACCGAAGGCGTCAAACAATTTTTACAAATAATTCTGTCCTCAAACACTTGCATTGTTCCAAATGAGCTGTTGCGGAGTCTTGTTGGAAAAAAGGACAAAATCACTTTCCCTCCCTGTTAATTCTCTAAAAAAAAAAAAAAAAACAAGAGGACAAAACTGTATTCACATATGCACAGGCATCAACTGTTGAGTTGAAATTGGGCTATAGCTCTTTCCCGCCCATGGCACACCGTACACCAATTATTTCGTCATGGAAGGGTGCTGCATTAAAAATACTAGGTTTGCCAGAGCTGCAAAACCATTATTTTGTGTACGCATAATATCATGAAGGTGGAAGCAAGTCTCGTCCGCGAAAAATATTCATTTCGGGTCTCTTTCGCCATTATATACACTATTGAGACTCCACTAAAAAAATTGCGTCTACAGAATCATCTGGCTGAAGAGCATGTGCCACAGATATTTTATATGGTTTTCAGCAATTTAGTAACTCCGCACAGAGCCGTAAGACCTACCTACCTGTTGTGAAAGACACTTGGAAGCGATTTTTGGAGGAAAGTCTCCAAACGATGATTGATTTCGTCTAATGTTTCTTCGATAAGAAACCTACGCTGTATTTTAGGTTCCTTTGCCTGAATACTCCGTTTGATCTGTAATTATGGATTATTGTACGGCCTGGAAATTTTGCATCAGAACATATACTACTGATAAATAAATACAAATTGTGCAGAAGAAAACATGTAACGTAACTCCATGGCACGACAGTCACAAGGGGCCTTGGCCTACCGTCCGGCCGCTGCAACCTCCATCTCGGCCCGAAGGGTGAGGCGTGATCAGCACCTCGAGTCCCTCCCAGCCGATTAATGCGATTCGCTCTATCTGGAGCTACTACTTCTCAATCAAGCAGCTCTTCAATTGGCCCTCCAGATACCTGTCAAGGCTGAGTGCACCCCGGACCAGGTCTCCCAGCTTGGGAAAATTCTCCACGCCGGAACCGGGAATCGAACCCAGGTCTTCCATTTGGCAAGCAGCCGTACTATTTGCGTGCTAAGGAGACGAACAGAAAACATATACTGAGCCGTAATATACCTTGTAACTAAGTACAGGATAAAATAATAACCTGTAATAACTGAACTATGACATATGACTATCAACTCATTACTGCACTTGCAGAGCGTCATAGGCGTCACCTTGTTTGCATCAACAGTGCGGAATCATGTCCACTCATTCAGTAGAAAAACACCGCGCAGTCAGCGTCCAGTTCACGGAATCACGTCCTCACATCCAGTAGAAAAACACCGCGCAGTCAGCGCCCAGTTCACAGAATCATGTCCACACACCAGTAGAAAAAGACCGCGCAGCCAGCGTCCAGTTCATGGAATCATGTCCACACATCCAGTAGAAAAACACCGCGCAGTCAGCGTCCAGTTCACGGAATCATGTCCACACATCCAGTAGAAAAACCCCGCGCAGTCAGCGTCCAGTTCACGGAATCATGTCCACACATCCAGTAGAAAAACCCCGCGCAGTCAGCGTCCAGTTCACGGAATCATGTCCACACATCCAGTAGAAAAACACCGCGCAGTCAGCGTCCAGTTCACGGAATCATGTCCACACATCCAGTAGAAAAGCACCGCGCAGTCAGCGTCCAGTTCACGGAATCATGTCCACACATCCAGTAGAAAAACACCGCGCAGCTAGCGTCCAGTTCACGGAATCATGTCCACACATCCAGTAGAAAAACACCGCGCAGCCAGCGTCCAGTTCACGGAATCATGTCCACACATCCAGTAGAAAAACACCGCGCAACCAGCGTCCAGTTCATTGTCTGTCTCTTTATATGTTAATTTACTTTATAATGAAAGGACAAATTTTATGAATTTATTATCACAATATACTGCTAATCCCATATATATATATCTATATATATATATATATATATAGATAGATAAATATGTTACCCCGACACATAGGTAACTAACTATACTGGGGCATATATTCAAACTAAATTTATTTCCAAAAACAAATATTATAAGATTTATCAATTGTTACATTTTTCAGATATATACTAAATTACAAACTATAATTTTAAATTGAAATCAGTAGATAAACTCTAGATTATAAAAAAGAGCTGGGGTGTAAATGAATCAAAGTAAAATAAAAATAAAGAAAATCATTCTGAAAAAAAATTACTAGAAAGCCAACAAATTTGCAACTGGTATCCAGTTGTTTCGTATTCTACACTATAAACTACATTACCGATATCCAGCACTAACTTAGATATATATATTGTTTATTCTATCTATTAATAATATGGTTTATTTATATGTATTTAAGTATATATGTTCAAATTATTTTATTTATATAAATTAACATTTAATTGTATTTTATATTAGAGTAACAAATTACATTTCTATAATTATTCTTATATTTGTTTAATAGGCGGCCTGATTCGATTACAAGCGTCTGCTGTGGACGAAGCGGTGTCTGGGCGGGTTTTCTCCGGGTCCTCCGGTTGCATGATCACCTTTCCTATCATCTATTTCGCTTCCATTTCATATCTAATTCCTCATGCTCATGGCTGGTTACGGGCCGACCACTCGTTCCAAGTTCTCCATTCAGTGGTTTCGTGCCGTTGGCTTCCCGACAGGCCTCTGACCCCTAGGCATCCACTTGTATAGTTTTCTCTAAAACATGATGCCCCTCAAACGGGACCGTTCCCCCTACCTCTGGACAGTAACCACAAGCAAAGAAAATACTACCCTGTACTAGGGGCGAGAGGCAAGTTAGTAAAATCTGTTTCTGGAGACACTGCTTGCAAGTAGAGAATTGTGCCTCAGTTAAGCGATCAGTAAGTGGAAGACTTGGCAACAGTGAGGGTTGGTTTCCAGCCGCCCACACCCTAATCCCAAACTTTAAAGTCAGACTTTGGAGAAGAATTGGGCAGGGTCATAAAGTTCTGAAAGATAGTGTAAGTCCTAGGGTGGTGTTAGAGGAGGGTAAGCCACCTACGAAAGAAAGCCGAAAAATTATCTTTAATAAATCAATATTTATTTACAACTAAGTAAACTATTAATTAATATTTCTTTTATTCATTGTTTAAACACATTTAAACATTCCATATTTGATATTTCAATATTAAATACTTAATTTTACTCATTTAATATTTAAAACAATACTTCAATTCCTAACATTTTCTACCGGTTTATAAATTAATTTCCAACTAAATACTTATTTACTAATATACCCTTATAGATACTGTATATAAAATACTTCCACTGGATATTTTGTACTGAGTAAAGGGGTTCGTAAGACTCAGTGCTGTAAATTCAGAATGAAGTATAGCAGGAGCGTCTTATTGTGTAATACCAGTACACAGCACGTACGCGTTTGTCAATTAATATTTTGACTAGCTAATGAAGATGCTCCATAAACTCAGATTTCAATTATGTTCGTGTACAACTCCTGTTAGTATTCTGCATCTGCAAATCCTAACCTCAAAACGCTTAGTTTCGTATCACCTTTCTGCTCTACAGTTTTCCCCACACGGTGTACATCAAATATATAACTTCTGCGCTAAATTGCGAAGCAATTAGAAACTCGAAGTGAAATAACAAACTGCTGTTTATAAATTCACAACCGTAACGGCGCGAAACACGAGCGCTTAAATGCAAATTCAGCAATACAGTACAGGAAGAGCAAGAATAGATTTTGCATTCTGCTGTGCTTTGCTTTCCCGCTCTGTTATTATTCTTGCTTCTGAATTTACACACTGTTTGCTTTTACAGTGCCTTTCAATTTGCTCAGGTGAACAACCAAAATTTCATCGTTGCTTAGCAAATGTGCTTACTATCTCAACTTTGGAGAAATATGGATGCCTTTTGACCTTCAGAAAATTGAAGCAGAGTAGCAAAGTAAATCACCTTTTTACGGAAATGGATCTAAAAGTGCTGTGATTTCTTTAAAAGCGCTTTTTCTACTTGATTCATAGTTCCACCCATACATACGATGTCAAGATTTTACTGGAAATACGCGTTTTAGCCGCCATGAATCGGAAAAAATTATTTTTACTTTCTCAAGCAGGTATGTATAAAGTATATAGAGAAGGGATAGAAGGTTTTGTATTCCACCCGAAAATTCGATACCGAGATTTTAACTGAAATATATACTTTAGGACACCTTAAGTAAATAAGAAAAATAATGTTTAGTAAAAGCTTCATGTGCGGCGGGGGGGGGGGGGGAAGAGGGCAATATAAAACACGTGAGATCCGTTAAATGCTAAATTTGGTATTTAAGTTTAGAATCTCTCCAAAGCATTTCAAGAAAATTCCCACACTCCAAACTGCCCCTTACATGGAACATTTTTTTCAAAACTAGATTTTCTCAAAAATGGCTGTAACGATTTTAATTTAAAATAGCGTACATTAAAGATATTTACTTCACAAATAAATCGTATAACTTGAATTTTATTGGAATATACTCTGACGTCCTCTTCATTCTCTGTGACTTTTGCTGAACTGGTAAACCGTAAGAGATGGAAAAAAAACCTACCACACAAAAAATGCAAAGATCGTGTCAATACAGACAACGTATGTATTAAAGTACATTTCTACTTTCTCTATACGCACTATGCACATAGTGTAAAGAGAAGGTATTGCACTCCACCCAAAAATTCGATACCGAGATTTCACCGTAAATATATGTTTTAGGGTTCCCTGTATCCAAAAATAAAGCATTTTCAGAAAAAGGTCTTTGTGTGTGTGTCCGTGTGTCTGTGAACACGATAACTCAAAATGAAAAGTTGGTAAAATACCAAACTTGATAATTAAGTTTAGTATTTTCCAGGTTTGCGACACGGAAGATTTTGAGAAAAATTCCCCCACCCCAACTATCCTTTAGATGGAACTTTTTTCGAAAATTTTTATTTTCTCAAAAATAGCTCTAATGATTTTGATTAAAATGTCAAATATTAAGGATATTTACCTGGAAAATAAAATGTATATCTTGAATTTTCTGGCAATAGCCTCTGAAGAGTAGTTTATTCTGGATGAATTTTACGGAATTTTGAATAACTGCTAAACCATAAGACATGGAGAAAAACTTACTACACAAAAATGTAGAGCACGCTAAAATACACAATTTATGTTATATACATTTTTTTCGTGGAGTAGGTGGTTTTTGAGACATTCGTTGTTTTTGGTTTCTGCTATGAAAAACTTACACTTTTCTCATACAGAAATTTGTCAACTGCTGTCCACACAAACAAAGAAACTTCAGTGATACAGCAATCAGCTTTTGACTTTCACTTTCACCTATGGTACTCCCTTATTTCGCTTCTACTTACAAGGAAGCAAGTAATAAGGCTATTTCTGCTATTTTTTTTTTTTTTTCTGATTAGAATGAAGTAAATAGAAGCATAAGCTTTTCAAAAATAATTTGTTCCAGAGATGTATAAAAAGTCATGAGAATGCAGGTCATGAGGTATTTGTGTAGCTAACCATTTCGGTATATTTAGTTTTATCGGTTTCAGCTTTAAAATACTTCTCTCAAACAGGAAGTTGTTCGTGGTCCTTTTGTTTTACTGCTGGCCATGCAAAAATGCGAATTTCAATGACAGTCTCATAGTGGCATTTTTTATATTTGATTTTCGCTTTAGCTTAGTGTATTTCCTTATTTCTCTTCTGCTTGGAGGTAAGTAAGCAATAAGACCATTCTGCTAATAATTATCTCGATCAGAAAGATATTTGTAAGAAGTTTGTTTGCAGAACAGGTAGAGAAAATCATGTGAATTGAACACATAAGTTGTTTTTTTTTATTTACGATGTAAGCTCGATATGAACTATAATACTACCCTTTCTTATCTAGCTAACGTAGTAGAAGCAGTAATAATGCTGAGTGAGTAAGCTATGAGCAATAGATGCTAATGAACAGCTTTTTACGACCCAAAACCAGGAATCAATATATGCATGCGGCTAGTGACAAAGTTGTGGGTATAAACCAGAGGGATTTGCATTATAAACTTGACCTAAAATATAACAATACAAAGTGTACAGGTTAAACACGTGGATACACGCAATCAATGGAGTTAATCTAATGAGCTTGACTACCTGGAATATATGAACAACAAAATAAAACCAGAACTAGGGTAGTGGTTTATGCCTGGTATAGCAGCTGAAATGCAGCAAACATTTTCTTTATCAGTGACGTGGTTATCTGGTATACCATAAACAATACTTCCTAGAAATATGAAGATAAAAAATCTGATGTGGTTAATTATGTGAGTTCTTCTAGCTGTTTCACAAACAAAGTATCTTTACATAACATTATTCTTTTATCTATCTCATGCTAATCGAGATAATCATTAGCAGAAATGGTATAACTACTTGCTTCCTTGTAAGTAAAAGGGAAATTATGGACTACACTAACCTAAAGCGATAATCAAATGTTTTAAAAACTATCACTATGTGAAAAAATTGAAATTCGGATCTCTTTTGCGTCCTGGAAGTAAAACAAAAGAGATGACACTAAAATTTTGCTTTTTTTCAAATAATCAGGGGTTCCATAGAGCGCAAAATCTACTTGATATTGTTCGGATTGGGTTGGTGTCGGCACGATAATAGTTCCGGAAACCCATGCGAAATTCGGTATAGTTTAGGGTGATTCTTAGACGGGAATATGAGGCGACTTAATAAACCTGGAGAGCTTAAAAGACAGGATCTAGAAACTGTCACCCCCACAGAGATTTCAGTAGTTATCCCAAATGGGTGGTCGATATATAATATAGGTACCGACCTTACTATACCACTAATAAATGAAATGGGCATAAAAAGTAATCTGGATGTAACATCAGATTTTTCTTTTATCGGGCATTTACAATGTGTTTGGTATTCAATTACTCTATAATAGCTTAAACCAAACCAAACTCCGTCCAAGGCGCAACAGCCCGAAATCGTGTCAAGGCCTATTGCTCGATCGCTGCATCCTCCACCTCTGCCCATTACAGCCATCATGGGTGCTGTACTAGAGGGTGGGACTTGGTTGGCACTCCGAGTCCCTCCCGGCCTGTTGATGCGGTCCATGCAAACTGGAATCGCTAAATTTTTCTCAAGTAGCTCCTCAGTTGGTACCCTAGGGACCTCAAGAAACCGGCATTCCAGACCAGGCCGCCCAGAGGAAGAAAATCCCCACTCTGGTACAGGGAATCGAGCCTGGGTCTGCTTAGTAAACAGCTACACTACCACCACGCTAAGGAGACGACCGTTATAACTGTAAAATGCTCCTAGATATGTTTACAGAATATTGCTTTTAAGAAAACTCTGATGTGTTCCATTCACATGACTTTCTCTACATCTCTGCAACAAATTATTGTTAAAAAGCTTGTGCTTCTATTTACTTCATGCTAATCAAGAAAACATTAGCAGAAATAGTCTTATTACTTGCTTCCTTGTAAGTAGAAGCGAAATAAAGAAGTGTAATAGATTAAAATGATAGTCAAAAGCTGATTGATATGTGACTCAAGCTCCTTTGTTTGTATGGACAGAAGTTCTCATATTCCCGTATAAGAAAAGTATAAGTTTTTCAAAGCTGAAACCGAAAACAAGGAATATCTAAAAAACGATCAACTCCACCAAAAAATGTATATCACATAAATTATGTCTTTTAACTTGCTCTTCATTTTTTGTGGGTTCAGTTTTTGTCAATCTCTTACGGTTTAGCAATTATGCAAAATAAAGTAGTCTTCAGAGGTTATTCCTAGAAAATTCAAGATATAACTTTTATTTATCAAGTAAATATCTTTAATATACGATATTTTAATCAAAATCGTTAGTCATTTTTAGGAAAACAAAATTTTCAAAATATTTTCCATGTAAGGGTAGTTGGAAGTGGGGGGGGGGGGTTGAAAAAAATAGGATCGCGTCCTTGGAAGATAGGAAATATGTGTCAACTATGCTGTCCACATACACACTCGGACCTTTTTCTCAGACAGAATTTTTTGAACCTCAAAAAAAATATATATATATATATATATATATATATATATATTTCCGGTACATCGAATTTTTGGGTGGAATACAATACTTTCTCTAGCTACTATTTACGTTGTATGTAGATACGTGCTAGAGAAAATAAAATAGAACACAGTCCACATTAGCAGAATTATCTTTAAGCATAGTATGTTTTCCAACATAGCTTTGATTTGAAATTCGCCCCAGTGAGCAAAATATTAGAATATTAGAAAGTATACTAAATTAATATCTTGTCTAAAATGTTGCATACGAGAGAGAGAGAGAGAGAGAGTGAGAGTGAGGGGGGGGGGGGCTGAGGAGGGAGGAAGAGAGAACTGGACATAAAGGTTAAGAATTTCACCAAGTTAGCTGCCAAATCCTACTAATGTATTTAAATTTGGAAACTCAAAAATGTGTAGCTCACCGAACCACCATGCTGACTCGAATTCTACAAAAACGCTTCACTCTACGGTCTCTGGGCAAACTGTCTTCTTTGTATTAATTGGAGAAGAATAACACAACAGCTATTTTGAAACAGTTTCACAACACAACAACTATTGAAACAGTTTCGAAGAATACTTCTGGAAATTGAGTACATTGTGTTCTTTCTTGTATCGCTTCCCCGTAACAGACCTATACAACAATAACAGCAACGCCTGAGCAGTTGTTTCACTTATTGTAACTATTATTACGCTGCATTTGTTGTGTCCGCGACATTGTAGATTCTAGTTCAGTACTATTGGTCGATTGACCAACATGACTTGCCCATGCGCATGCAGACAGAACGAATGGAAAGGAACCGACTTTCAGAAGGTCCATTTTTACCCTTTTGATCTAGTTCATTTACGTACACCTAACCTAGCCTAACCTCGACGAAATCTCCAAACCTGCCATATTGTCTCCGTAACCAATAGGAAAGTCCCAGGAAGGAAGCTTAGGCTAAAACTAAACCAGAATCTGCAATCTCGGTTCAACAGCGTAAATATTTTGTCATTGCTTTCAAAGTTTACCGCAAGGCGCGCCTTTGTACCTTGAAGCGCGCGGCCTGATATTATCCGCGAAAACAAATCTAGCTCGTTCCCTCTCGTTTACGCGCAACAATGCTTTGCTTCCGTAATTTGATAAGTTCCTCTTCAGTGCATCTAGTGAGTGGTTATATTTGGCGCATTGTGATTTTATCGATGGGCTGTATTTATCTCAATAGTGTTTGGTGGTACCCAGCATGTCTGCAGCAGTTTTGCAGCTGATCAATGTGGCGAAATAGTTACAGGAAACTGTTATTTGGAAACTGTTTCGCGGTTGCAGCAAAAAGAACTATTTGTCTCACCATTACTTCTTTGCTCCACTCACTAGCTCTCCGAGAGCATTTATTGGAAGCAGCAGTGCTACTAAAGAAGTTGTATCGCCGCCATATTTGGGACGGTATGGAGATTGTCGATCTTCCAAAAGCAATAAACCGCAGTATCCGTTGCAGTACGTATTTAATGAAAATGGGAATTGTATATTAGTGTATTAATGGTTTTTTCACACAAGCCGTGTGTAGGACAGGAATTGGGTAGGTAGATCAATGCCATAGTCGGAATTTGAACCACAGGTCTACCGGTCTCTTGCCGGATGCTCTACCACTGAACTACCATGGTAATATGCTGACAGGCATTACCTTTCTCAAATGATTCGCATGTTTCCCGATAAACCACAAGGTGATCTCAAATTATTTTGAGATGACATACCCCAATGTTGCAAGTGTTTTAAGTTCCAGGATTCATAGCATAACCAACTGAGACTCAGTTAAGAAATTTATTTCCTTGCTGGCTGCTGTCATGATTGCCGGCTATGGCATTAATTTTTTCAGTCTAAACTCTTACCTATCCAACTCCTGTCACGGCTTGTGTGAAAAAAACAATTAATTCAATAGCAATTGACCATAATAGTTGGTTTACTACGAATCCTGGGACTTAAAGTACTTGCAACATCATAAGTCGCCATTGGGGGTGTCATCTCAAAATAATTTGATATCATCTTGTGGTTTACCGCGAATCATACGAATCAGTTGAGAAATTTAATACCGTGCGGCATGTTGACATAATAGCTCAGTGGCTAGAGACCCGGAGATCCGTGGTTCAAATCCCGGCTATGGTATTGAATTTTTCAATCTGACTCTACGTGTCCTACTTAATATGTACATTGTGGGCTACCATTGGGGAATGTCATCTCAAAATAATTTGATATCACTTTGTGGTTTATCGCGAATCATACGAATCAGTTGAGAAATTTAATGTCGTGCCGGCATGTTGCCATTGTAGCTTGGTGGTAGGGTAACTGGCTAGATACCAGTTCAAATCCCGGCTATGGTATTTTAAATCTGATTCTTCCTATCCCACTTACTATGTACCTTGTAAGTTGCCATCGGGGTATGTCATCTCAAAATAATATGCTATCAACATGTGGTTTACCGGGAAACATGCGAGTCAGTTGAGAAATTTAATGGCATGCCGGCATGTTACCATGGTAGCTCATCGGCTAGAGACCGGGAGATCTGAGGTTCAAAACCCAGCTATGGTAT
The DNA here is from genome assembly GCA_030762935.1 of Hymenopus coronatus. Lineage (NCBI taxonomy): Eukaryota > Metazoa > Arthropoda > Insecta > Mantodea > Hymenopodidae > Hymenopus > Hymenopus coronatus. The sequence continues at coordinate 84,048,598 of CM060895.1, forward strand.
TGAATTTTTCAGTCTGACTCTATCCAATATAATATTAGTTGAGCCGCCACTGACTATGTATAAAGAGCACACAGCAGGACACACATTTCATTCAAGCTATTATATCGAGATAACGTGGTATTCCAATAGAGTGGTTGTGTCTAAAGGGCATTAATGTCACCAGCATAGTGTGCGTGCAATACGATTTTACTGCATTCAGATCGATGACCGTGTCACATGTAGCGCCTACAAGTGCTTTATTATTTATTTCGGTTTTTATGGGTGGCATCACTGGAAATGTAGTTGTGGACAAACAGAGGAATGGTGACCTAACCAGCTTGTACGAGATTGTTTTTAGATTTATTAATCCTTACCAAATACTGCATTATATACAGTGTGTGCAGAAATGATTATAGATATTTCATTCCTATAATATTTTCTCTGAGGTGTATAATATACTTTTGAATCTAAGGGACACTGGGAATGAAATTTTGACTACAGTTGAAAAACAAATCTGATGTATTACACATCAGCTGCCGTACAAAAGATTATTATTCTTTCTACACAATGCTATTCGAGATAAAAATTAGCAGAATGTTCTTATTACTTAGTTCCTTATAAGTAGAAGGGAACTAAGGCAATGCATTACGCTCAAATGATAATCAAATATTTCAAAAGCTATCGTTATGCGATTGTCATTGCAAATCACTTCTTTGCTTGGCTAGAACAAAAGAAAAACGGACGCTTGCGGTCTAAAAAAAGTATAAGTACTTCACAATTAAAACCAATAACAAGGTTACCTCCACAACGAAAACGTAAAGGACATAAATTTTTTCTTTTGAAGAGATCTACATGTTTTGTGTAATAAGCTTTTGTCTATCCCTTACAGTTTAATAGTTAAGCAAAATTCGGCAAAATTCGGCAAAATTCGTCCGGAATAAACAGTACTTCAGAGGCTTTTCACGGAACATTCAAGACATGCATTTCATTTGAGATGTAAAGAGCTTTAGTATACGAGATTATAATCAAAATCGTTAGAGCCATTTTTGAGAAAAATCAACGTTTTCAAAAATGTCTCCATGCAAAGGGAGTTTGTGGTGGGAGGTTTTTCTTTAAAATCTTCGTGTCGCATCCTTGGAAAATACTAAACCTAAATATCAAGTTTGGTATTTACGGTATTTTTTGTTTTTGAACTACGCTGCCCACAGACATATACACAGACAGACACACACGGACCTTTATCTAAAAAAAATGTCGAACTCAGAGGACCCGAAAACATATTTTCGGTGAAATCTCGACATCGAATTTTTGGGTGAAATACAATACCTTCTGTATCCATTATATACATTGTACATGAGGGCTAGAGACAGTAAAAAAAAAGTAAAGCAAATAGCTGTAGGGATCTTTGGACAGGTATGCATAGAGCATCCACATTCATAACTGGCGCTTTAAAGCTGGGCATATGAAAATCTTAATAAGAGCTAGTAAGCGAGTTGTGTATATATATATCTGTTGTTACCAAATAAGTAGTTCACCAGTCGACTGCATGCATGCCAGCGTCAAATATCTGTCACCGATCATGCACCGCTTCACACTGCTATGTATAAGCTACAAATACTACTGTACAAATGACCTAACATAAAAACAATGTCAATCATCTGCCTCCAATTCTTTCACACCTGAGGGTCCTTCGTCTTCACTCACTGTACGAGAACATTGAAGACAGAAGAGCGCATAATGCACATAAGTTTCCTCCATTACAGAATGTCATTGTCATCAACACTGCCATCGCTACTTTCTGTATCATTATCCTGGATGAGCATTCTTTCTATTCGATTTTCTACAATTCCGACCTTTTGGAAATTCGATTAACGAAAATATTGAATAAAGGAAAGCGTAAATGTGCATACGTTTATGAATCAGTTTCTCCCATTGTAAAACGTCGCTAGTGTTTGTCTCTGTTTACAAAAGATCACACGTGACTGCCCCCGTGGTCGAGTGGTCAGCGAGCTGACTTCTCATCCGGGGAATTTTTCTTTAGCCAGAATTATTCCCTATCCCCCACAGAGTCTGGAAGTTTGTATGCGAGTATGAATATGTGCGTGTTTGAGTAAAAGAAAATGATTTAAAACTAACGTAAAAGACAACGACTTGTTTTAAGTGGAAAGCCCCCGATATGACCTTAGATGTTAAAATAAAAAAAAACAACATCACGTGCTATCTGCCGCACACTTCACCATAAGGATTGCACACCCATTCTTGTTCTTTTTTTTATTAAAATTTTTTATGTCCCTTAACCTGACTGGTCATATCGCATAATGAATAAAATTGGTGAAATGATCCCGGGGGCCATGGAACTCAGAGTTACTCGACATTAATCTACTTAAAATGAGGGAAAACCCGGAAAATAAATAAAACTTTTCCGAGTAATTCACCCTAGGCGAGATGATGATGATCATTATTATTATCATCATTATCAGTATTATTATTATTATTATTATTATTATTATTATTATTATATCTCCATATATTAAACCATATTTTACTAAAGTATGTTAGGGTTATATTTTTATAGATACGATTAAATAATGTAATAACATAATAGACAATAGCATACAATAACATAATATACAGTACGATTGCATACAGAAAAGAGAACTATCACATTTAATTAAAAAATATAACATATTGTAAAGACAGCCTTGTATAAATTTTTAAGTTTAGAAACAATAGCATTATTTAAACTTCTCAAACTCTTTCAAACAGCACTTAGATTTTAAAATATGTTATAGTGGAGACTTATAATCCTTACCCTAAAGTAGTATTCTATTTTGTGGCACAAAGATGAAGGAAACAGTGAACAACACGAGTGATGTTATGAAAATAAACAGTGTAATTGTGTCTACAGATTTTCGAAAATCAGACTTATTTTCTTCCTTCATCTCTGCCTCTTGTTTCGTGAAGTCGAGGACATTTATAATTAACTCTCTGTTCTATCTAATATCTTGCCATTTAACTATGAAAACGTAGAGCCATGGTTATTGATGTCACGAAAATAAAATAAACACTATTTACTAGCCTCTCTGAAAATACAAATAGATACGTAACACTTTAGAGGCAGACCGTAAATGTTTTATTCGCAGTGACTATGAGTAAGTACTCGCAAAGGTATCATAGCGCAAACTTCGAGTAAGCTAGGCTCTGGAGCTGGATTGGCGGTCAGGGTCATAATTCCAGAAGTTTTGCGCCCGCTTTAGCTGTCCACCATTGATTCGGGCTCTACAGCATATCTTCCTTCTTCTACCCCTCAAGCTTCAAAGATTAAACTAGTCATTTTATCTCCTGTGTGGTCTCTTATATCTCTTCGTTCTCTTGGTCTAAATGTTATTGCTTGTCGTGCATATCTTGAGGTAGGATGTTAAGATATTCTCTTCATTTACTTCGGTATTATTCTACATTAGGGATTCCCCTAATTTGGTTCTTATATTCTCATTCCACACAAAGATTTGAAAAACATCATTTATGCTGCTTCAAGTGCTTTGTTTAGCCTTTTGAGTATATACTTTTTTACATGGACAAGTAACCAGCCTGGCACACATCCGCCTTACTGGAAGGTCAGGGTTTGCTATTAGGATATTCATCAGACATTAATAGCGTATACCTCGGAAATGGCTTAAGATACGAAAAGGTTATTCGATATAATTGGCGGCACCATGGGTGAGTGGTTAGACCGCTAGCCTAGGTGGCCCAGGTTCGATCTCCAGCGCCCCCATGTGGGATTCAAGGTGGACGAAGCGGCGTCAGGGTGGGTTTTCTCCGGGTCCTCAGGTTTCCCACGCCACTCACTCCACCAATTGCTCCATTATCACCTTTCCAATCCTCAATTTCGCTTACTTTTCATCATCCTCTTCCTCATGTTCATGCCTGGCTACGGGCCGACCCCTTGTAACAGGTTTTTCATTCTGTGGTATAGTGCCGCAGGCTCCCCAACAAGCTTCTGACCCTTAGGCATCGGCTTATAAGCTATAGGGGAGGGTTCAGTCCTACAAATACGGGGAGGGTAAGCCGATTACGATACAAAAAGATTTACAATTTTTGTGTACTACTTTTTGTCTATTACTTAACGTTTACCAGCTATACAAGAATATCCTTGAAATGGAGAGGAACTTAACTGGCTATTCCCAGAAAATTAAAATAAACATTTTATTCTTCCTGTAAGTACCCGTTCTATATGGTATTTTGATCAAAATCGTTACAGCTATTTTTAAAAAATTAAGCATTTCATATAAAATATACTTTCGTGTGGAGAATTTTCTTGTGAAACTGCGTGCTCCATGTTTGGAAGATGCTGACTGAACATAAATAAATAAATACAATAAAAACCATGTTAAAATTAATCACAGTTTTTGTATTTGAGGTATTAGGTTTGTCACGGATAGGGCCCCCCAGGGAGGGAGAGATGAGTGAAGAGTCTCGAAGAGCGACCAGATCCGGATGACGACGAGCGCAAGCATGAGTGCAATCCCTATCGGTTGCAGTAGGGACGATTTCGACGCCACCCTAGGTCCTACTCACGAAACCCAAGCCTCCCGGCGAACCCTCATAGGGGAATGACGACGCCAGGGTAACCTTCAACAATGTGCAATTCACCATTGAGCCGCAAACCGTCACCTGGAAAAATGATGGAGACAGGAAATAATGGCGGATGTTATGGGGGATGTAATGAACCCACCCAGATTCGCCTGAAACCCGAGAAAACCAGCGAAAAAAGACCATGGGTTAGGTAGGCTGGCCACGGGGATTGAACCTGCAACCTCCCAAATCCGGGCCACAGAGGAAGCCGCCTGAGCCAGCCCCTTCATTCTTTGAGGTATGCTGTTACAGACACACATTTTAAGATCAGGAAATCTGGAACAAATATTTCAGATGAACTTTCGGTGTCCAATTTACGCTAGAATACAACGAAAGTTACAAATCTGATATGTTAAACTCACACGACTTTCTCTAGCTGTTCTACAAACTACTTCTTACAAAACATTCTTCTTATTTCTACACCATGCACTTGGTTTCTTACAAGTAGAAGGAAACTGAAGGAATGCTAAAGCTAGTGAAATGTTACAATGCGTTTGTCATTGAAACGCTTCCTTACTTGACCAGAGGCAAAACAAAAGAAGCATGGGCGACATCCTGTGTGAGAAAAGTAATAACAAGCAATATCTCGGAAACGGACAAAAATTGTGTGCTTTAACGAGATCTACATCTTTTGTGTAATAAGGTTTTGTCTATCTCTCACGCTTTACTAGTTATGCAACAGTCTTTCAAAATGAGGACTTCAGAGGCTATTCCCAGGAAACTCTAGACATATATTTTATTAGTCATTTATATATCTTTATATATGGTATTTTAATTAAAGTCGTTAGAGCCAGTTTTGAGAAAATAAAACATTTTAAAATTTTTCTCCATGTAAAGGGTAGTTTGGAATGGGAAGATATTCTTGAAAATATTCGTGTCGCATCCTTGAGAGATACTGAACTGAAATACCAAGTTTGGTATTTAACGGGGTTATGCTGTCCACAGACACACACACGCATTGACATTTTTTCTAGAAATGCATATTTTTGGATTTAGAAGGTTTCAAAAGATATATTTCCACTGAAATCCTGGTATCCAATTTCTGGGTGGAATACAATACCTCATCTACTATGTACGTTGTACTTAAGCGTTTGAAAGAAAAACGATTTACGGATTTGCTTATACATTTGTCTAGATCGTGCAAAATGCTCGCATGAGTTATCTGGTTTGTTTTAAAACTGGAAATACATAGCATTTCCTCTACCACAAGTTGCGCGTTCTGGTGCTAAATAACTGCGCAGTATTTTAATTATGCGGCATAACGATGACAAAATACCTGCTGGCTAATTACGGTACCTCAGGGGAGTTAAAATGTTAACCCACTTTGTTTCTAGCATGAAAGAAGCTATTAAAGTGGAGGAAAAAGAAAAACAAAATCTGGCATATCTGCAGGAAACACGCTTCGCAGGTTAACATTTTCAGGCTTTGTATGTGACTACACGTTATTTTGTTTCCATGGCAACGCCTCAGAACAACAACGGCTCGTGATTTTGGCGTCGGGTCGCCGTGTGACATACATTCCGTTTGCCACTGCCAGCCCGCGAGCTAGGCAAAATCATGTATGTTATTCTGGGCACCAGACAACGGAATGCTCATCAGTGGGTTTTTCTATCTTTTGTGTAGGCAATCCAGAGAGATCCTCCCCAGTTTAATCACTGACATTTACTATTCAAAACATTACACTCGAAGCATTTTCTGAACTGTTGTCTCATTTTGTTAGACATACATACATGTATACACATACGAGGGCATTTTTTTCAACTTCCAATAGGCTATAAATAAAAGACAAGTTCATAGAAAACAATTATTTTATTACTAAAAGTTTTATACACTTATGATTACTTTTCAACATAATCATCGAAAAGATTGAGACATTTGTCGTATCTGTGCACAAGCTTTGCAATACCCGCTTAAAAAAATGATGCCAATGATTTCAAATGAGCATTGACGTTGTTTTGAAGATCTTCGTTGGTTTGAAAGTGCTGCCCTCCTAGCCACGTCTTCAGTTCAGGGAAAAGGTGAAAGTCGCTGGGTGCCAGGTCAGCATTATACGTTGGATGATCGAAAATGTCCCATTGAAATTGTTCAAGGAACCGATGGGTTGTGCCAGCAGTGTGTGGACAAGTGTTGTCATGGATCAACACAATTTCTAAAGTCAGCATTCGTTTGTTTTGAATATCTCTCCGCAAACGTCGTCAAATACGAAGATCTTTAACACAACGTCAGTGGAGGCCAGGGCGGCCATCCAGTGACAATGTTAGGGACTTCCGTGCGTCCCTGTGTCATTTTCTGTGTACCGACCTGTTGTTTCTCCACCTCTCATCCCTTTCCCGGGGGTGGTAGGCCGCAATAGATCAATACTTGGTTACAGTTACCGAGGTGTCCCTCGCCGCTATAAACCTCATAGAGATAAATTTATATTTTAATTTCACAGACAAATCTGCACTTCTGCACTACCGTCAACAACCATAACGAGGTTTACAGTAAATAACCAATACTTTTCTAGATTTTACAGAGGAAGATGTTGCTTTTGTCCACTAACATGCAACAAAACCCATCTGAATCGTTTATTGCAGCTTGGGGTTGGAGCTCAAAACATTATTTTCACGAGTTTAAAATATATGAAAATTAGTTCTAAATAATTTTATGTATTTTTAGGTTCTGTAAGTTTATCAATTATGTATTTCAATCTTGTACATACAGATTTATTTTCATGTGTTTAGTGAAGGTCAGAATTGGTTTTTACCTAAAATACGAGGTCTATTTATTACGTCCCGGAGGGACAAAAAAGAGGTACTTGTGGTCTTTGGACTTCTCTTTGGCAGAAGTGAAGCTCGCGTTGATGTTGCTTAAGTAAGCAGGAGTAAACAGTAGTGAAAAATAAATTATACTGTATTTTTACATTGCGGCCACGTTCTTATCAGTACGGACACTGCATACATATCGATTATTCCTCTTCTATTGAATTACTAAGTGCTCTTCCATATAAAACGATAGAGTCAAGATTAATGTCCACAGAACGCCGACTTTCCAGAGCAAATGGAATTAAATGATGTCGGCACAAATTATCCCGCCGCCTTAATTACTTTAAATAGAGAAATAGGTTCAGTATAAGGGTTCTATTTATTCTATAGGATGACAGAAAGTGATTAAGTGTTTAAGAAGCTCTGTGAAAGACATGTATAAATATATGTTACATCAGGCGTCACAAACACACTTGATTTTATACGTAGCCAGCAGTAGGTAACCATGTGATAGCAGATATTTGTTACTTCTCTTCCTGGTAGATACTCGTGTGTAAGTTTATAATATCGGGGACATAAAGCAATCCAACACGCAAGCCATTGACTCCTAGGCGTATATCTATTTCTAAGAAGCGGTGGAATAAGAGTTTAGTTTACCGTAAAGTTCTTCACTCAGAAAATCCAACTTGCAGCGTCATTACACAACCCATGGAAGTAAGTACGGCATTTACCAAGGGGAAGAACGAATGCTTCAAATTGTGTTCGTGACAATTGATTACCAATTTGTTCATATTCTTCGATATAAATGTGAAAGTAAGAGACAATTTCTGCTGTCAGGTGTTTACCTACAGCATGCACGGTCTTCCTTCTGTTGCCCATCCCTCCAGGCAAGGACCTAAGGCTGGATTTTGGGGGTGAGTTCTGAATGTTGCGGCAAACCATCTTTTCAAACTCATATGTATATATCTCAAACTTCGTACTTGCAAGGTTGGCGAATAGCTTCTTGCGACGAAGAGACGAAGTCAACAGTAAACCTACCTAAAAAATCTGATGTGTTCCATTCCTATTACTTTCTCTACATCTCTGCAATAAATTATTGTTAAAAGCTAATTTTTCTATCTACTTCATGCTAATCGAGATTAGCTTAGCAGAAATGGTCTTATTTACTTGCTTTCTTGTAAGTAGAAGGGAAATAAGAGAATACACAAGGCTAAAGCGATAGTCAAATCTTTTAAAAGCTGGTTGCCATGTGGTTAAATCCGTTCTTTGCATTGCCAGGAGTTGATAAATTCCCATACGTGAAATTTTGGAGTATTTTAAACTGAAACAAATGATAAGAAATATTTACAAAATTGTCAATTCCACGCAAAAATATATATGACGTAAATTGAGGGTTTTAACGAGATCTATATTTATTCCGTCATAAGTTTTTGTCTCTCTCTCTTACGGTTTATCTGTTATGCAATATTCAGCAAAATTCATCAAGAGTAAAGAGGTCTTCAGAGGCTATTCCCAGAAAATACAAAATGTACATTTTATTTGTCATGTAAATATCTTTAATATACGGTACTTTAACCAAAGTCATTTGAACCAATTTTGAGAAAATCCAAAATTTTCAACAATTTTTCAAAGGGTAGTTTGGGGTGGGGGGATTTTTCTCAAAATCTTTATGACGTATTATTGGAAGATACTAAACTTAAAATATCAGGTTTAGTATTTTATAATCTATTGGTTTTTGAGTTATAGTGTTCACACACGGATACACATGGTCCTTTTTCTAAAAATGATTTTTTGGATTCTGGGGATCTTAAAACATGTATTTCCGGTGAAATCTCGGTATAAAATTTTTGGGTATAATGCAATACCTTCTCCATATATTATGTACATAGTAAGCGTAGAGAAAATATTCAGAACAATTACGTATTTTACGCATACAAATAATTTGTTGTATTAAGGGAAGAGTCACTCTCCTGGTGTAGTGGTTACAATGCTAGCCACTAAAAGGTAAGATTGCAGTTTCAAACCTGGTGGAGGGTGATGAATTTTTTTGGACACACAAATCCTTATCATGGCTTCTTTCGGAAAGGAGGTAAAGCCAGTGGTCTCGGGTGTGTTTATTTGCACGTTAAAGAACCCCATATCTTGAAGGAAGAAGCTTCGTGGACAAAATTCCGCCATTTCGCGTCCGCCAAACATGACTCCGTCCTACAGTGCCATCTGTGGGCAACGAGCTGATCCGTGCATAACGGCGAACCCGCGAACTAGAAATTCAAATTCGATTTAGGAAGCATCGATGCTTTAGGCTCCACTAACAGAAGAAATACGTAACTACTAAGGGAGATGTAGGCTGAAAATATAAATTTCACATTTAAAAAAAAAAAAAATTGGGAATTATTTCCACAATATTTTGTGCTAAATTATTTGTTCGAATGGGCTTTGGAACGTAAAAAAGCTGCTGACTGCTTTCTAGCATATGTGCATTTGCTTTTTATTTATTTGTTTTTTGTTGCAAACTTGTGTGTACAAAATGCAGGAATGGTGTCATATTTTATTAGAAGGTTATGGACATGCATATCAATGTTGCTTCAAGTGACAAGAGTGATTCGTTTGAGTGTTTTAGAGGTAAAATTAGATAGCTTAGGCAGGTTTTAGCAAGTGGCGTGTTTGCAAATTTTGTGGCTCAATTTATGAAAGATTTTTCCAACCTTAGGAAACGTTTTCCCAAAAACAATTAGAGAGAAAATAATGAAATTTCTTGCACTTCTTTATTATTTCATAATAAAAGATTCCATGCAGCCATTTTGTGCCTCTAGATATGTAAATTTATAATTTCCCTCTGAAGAGAAAAGTGCTAATTAACATTTAAAAATTAAGAATATTAATCAACTATTATTTTCTTAAAAATAAACAATGAATATTTTAAAAATATACTCTTAAGATTTCTTGAGCAAATCTTAAACACCAAAAAGGTAAATATGTACTAAGATATATTCCGAGTAGGATAGTTATTTTATCGTTCTGAAGTATTTAAATTTGTAGCATTAAAACCGGCGACACCGTGGTCGAGTGGTTAGATCACTCGCCTCCCACATATGCGGCCCGGGTTCGACCCCAAACGCCCATATTTGGGATTTGTGGTGGACAAAGAGGCGATTTTTTCCGGGTCTTACGGTTTCCCCCGCCACTCATTCCGCCAGTTGCTCCATCATCACCTTTCATATAATTCATTTCGCTTGCATTTCATATCATTCACTTCCTCACGCTCATGCTGGCCACGGGTAACCACTCGTTCCAGGTTCTCCATTCCGTGTTTAGGTGTCACTAGCTCCCTGGCAGACTTCTGAAACCTTGGCATTCGCTTGTAAGTCCAAGGGGGGTGTCAGTCCTAAATATGGGGAGGGTAAGTCGACTGCGAAAAAAAAAACATCAAAAGCATTCCAACAAATTTAAAGTTTGTTTAAACGAAAAAAAAAAAAGATGTATTTTCAGAAAATTGTTAGTCTATCTATGTTAGTTTTTGTGATCTTGTTCCTTATGCTAATTTAGGTAAACATTCTGAAAAATGTATGCAACTTATAGGTTTTATTGTAAACCAGTTTAGAAAATTTTATATTTTTAACTAAAAGGGTTTTTGATTTATGGAAATTTTAACATTTGCTGTCAGTTAGAAAACATCTGTCATCAAATCGTGATTGACGAGATCAGTGACCTCTTATGGAATTCTTATCATGCGATGTTTTTCTAAATGCCACTCAAGTTAATAGGTCATGTTGCATAAACCTGGTCTGCTTTACGTAAAGGAAACAAAAGTTGATGGAGAGACAAGCCCTGGGAAATGAGGCAAAGAATAATGAACCGGGACTGTGGCAAGTTTTACGACTTAATGTAAAGCAAGGATTTGTGGCTGCGGTGCTCACCCATTTAAAAAGTTCCGACTGCCCGAGTTGGTGTGACTCACAGAGTTCTTATTGCCCCTGCGGGAGGCAGTGCGTGTCTCACGACTATAGGAAATAGGCATGACGCAATCTCACGCAATTTGCGAATGAAATATCGCTTTTCAGCCACCTCCTTTTGTTTATGCTGCGTCTCATTGTTCCCTACCTTTCATGCACTGACTTCCTGTAAACTGAACAACTCCAAAGCGTGTCTCATGCTAACAGTAACCCAGCCAGGTGGCTCAGGTGTTTCGGCCGGGACTTGCATTTGGGAGGTCCGGGTTCGCTCTCCGTTGACCACGCACTCGCCCTGAGTTTTTCCGTGGTTTTCCTGGTGCCGCTTAGGTTAATGCTGGAGTGCTGTATATCTACCACGGTTCCTTTCCCTTTCATTCCTTCATTTCATTGCCCTTCATCTTTCAGATGTGACTCGAGGCTTTGGAGGGAGATGGCACGGTTGCTTGCTCCGAGTAAAACTCTGGTTGGGGCTAGGTGCCTCCTTTCGGCCTCCCGGCTCCTGTATAGCCTCCGTGGCGCGCAAGGCCTGCTGTCCAGCGAAAACTGTTAGAGATTCTCTGCGCTTAGCTCATTCATTTCCTGTGTGCTGACCTGTGGTTTCCTCTCCCCTCATCTTGTAGTAGGCCGCAATAGACCAGTCCTTGGTCGAAGTTGCCAAGGTGCCCCCGCCGTCAACATGCACATACCTCATGCTAAGAGTATATGTTAAATGGGACACATATTGCCACATATACAATACGTACGCCTTGAACTTTGGTACTCAGCTGCGTTCGGTCTACGTATTCAGTATCATCTTGGGAATTATGCACTGCTATTTAAATACATTTTAAGATATTTATTACCTTCTTTAATACGCATGTACAATGTATAAAGTAGCTAGAGAAGGTGTTATACTCAACCAAAATTTAATACCGAGAATTCACCGGAAATAAATGTTTTGACACATCCTGAATAAAAATATCAGTTTTGGAAAGTGTGTGTGTGTGTGTGTGTGTGAATTCAGTTGAATACCAAATGTGACAATAAGTTGAGTATATTTCATGGATGCAACATGAACTGGCCCCTCACTCCAACTACCCCGTAAATGGAACATTTTTTAAAAAATGACTAGCGATTTTGATGAAAATGTCATATTTTTAAGATATTTTCATGGCAAATGAAACTGTGAATAGGTATTTGAATTTTCTGGGAATAGCCTCTGAAGAGCTTTTCATTCTGAATGACTTAACTCATAAGAGATAGATAAGAACTTGACTACAAAAATGTAGGCTTCATTAAAAAGCACTTATACCATATACTTTTTTTTGTAGAGTTAATCGTTTCTGAGATATTCCTTCTTGTTGTTTCAGTTTTAAACTACTTAAACTTTTCTCAAGCGGGAAGTCAACTTTCGTTTCAATTATTTTGTTTTACACCCGGGAATTAAAAAATACGAATTTCAATAATTTCATCAAGTTATAGGTTTTAAAAGATTTGACTATCGTTTTAACTTAGTGTATTCCCCTATTTCCTTCTACTTTCAAGGAAGCAAGCAATACGACTATTTCTGCTAGTGTTTATTTACATTAACATAATGTAAAAAAAGAATAATTTGGTGTAAAAATGGTTTGTTTGTAGAGCAGCTAGAGAAAGTTATGTGAATGGAAAATTTAAAATATTTTAACCTGCACTTTATCACTCATTTTATACTTTTAGTATTAAAAATGATTTAAGAGCATAAATATATCAAATATGGATATATAAAATGATAAACACATTAATTTTGTAAGGCATCAGCAGTGTTTACTCTTAACAAAATTATTAAAGTAGGTGGAATGTTTTAAACCAGCGAAGAATGAACTTTACACCGCAATGTTTTGAGCTATTTATTTTATTACGTTAACCTACCGTGTTTTTGTTTCCCTCATACTTTTCGCTTTCTATTTTAATGGTGTCCTTGCAGGCCCTTTCATTTATTTATTTTTTATCCAATATACCACTGTTGCTGAACATCCAGTAAGCTTAGCTAGTTCATTTATTTCCTTGCTAAGCTCATTTTACTTAAATAATCAAGCGCAGTCATTATTATTTTTGGTTTTTTCCTAGTTTACTGGCATTTCGTCTCTTACTTGGAGATAGCAAGTTCCTAAAAAAGTTCCATTTCAAGGGTTGTTTGGGTTGGAGGTATATTGTTAAAAATATTCGTGTCATATCCTTGAAAGTTGCTGAAATTAAATGCCAAGTTTGATGTTTAATAGACTTTTCGTTTGTGAGTTATTATGCTCACATACATAAACATACACACGTACCATTTTTCAAAAACATTTTTGTGGATTCAAGTTCTCAAAATATTTATTTTTGTGAATCTCGGTATCGAGAATTTGGGTGGGATGCAATATCTCCATCTACTCTGTATATTGTTCCTGGTAGAGAAAATAATAAATGCGTATGCATAGTTTTCTTTAGAACAAATAAAAAGGGGTGTATAGTGTGGACTTAAAGTCATGTGAAAGTTATACACCAGATTGTTTTAAGACTTTCGTAGTTTGTGTTGCTGATGCATTTACAAGCATGGAAATATGACCTCGTCCAGCCATAAAATGAATGCACGTAATTTGAATGCAAAATGGATCCCTAACCCCTTCCTCTCCCAGCTATGGCACTCGATCAGCTGAGGAATGCCATTAAACGCCTCAAGATGAAGCTCCGAAATGCTGTTAATTTTCTGAAGACGCCTTATCTCCAACCGCACAAGTCCGCGAGGAAGAAATGCCTTGGACGTGAGCGGATGTGAAATGAGAAAAGCGGAGTTATTCCTGATGAGCATCTGACTTCCGGCAAAACACCCGCTTTCTAAATGCCTGCAAATGGCATCATAGATGACTGCGTTCGTGAAAATATTCACATGAATGGGTTATATAGCCCATAAAACATTTTTTCTGTCAGCAAAATATTATTCCAAAATCTACGTATATACATAACTATGTTTTAAAACAAGCACAGAAAAATTATATGTTCCATTCACTTTACTTTCTCTATCAATTCAGCAACAAGCTGTTACTACAAAAATATATTTTCCTATGTTCCTCATGCTAATCAGGTGGATAAATATTGCCTGAAATGGTTTTATGATTTATTTCCTTATAAGTAGAAGGAGGCGGCGCCATGGCTGAGTGGTTAGAGCGCTCGCCTTCCGCCTAGGCAGCCCGGGTTCGATCCAAAGCGCCCGCTTGTGGGGTTTGTGGTGGATGAAGCGACGTCTGGGTGGGTTTTCTCCGAGTCCTCCAATTTCCCTCGGCACACTCATTTCACCAATTGCTCCACCATCACCTTTCGCTTGCATTTCATATAATCCACTTCCTCATGCCTGGCTATGGGTCCACCAGCCATTCCAGATTCTCTGTTCTATGGTTTCGTGCCGTTGACTCCCCGACAGGCATCACCCTAGGGTCTGACAGTCTTAATTATAGGGAGGGTAAGCCGAATACGAAAAAATAAGTAGAAGGTATGATTTATGAGCGTGTTAACGGTGGGGGACATCTCGGCAACTGCGACCAAGCACTGATCTATTAAGGGCTAGGGCAAGGGAAGAGAGGAGGGAGACCACAGGCCAGTACACAAGAAACGACGGAGCTAAGTGCAGAGACGCTCGGAAGTCCCTAATAGATTCACTAGATCGTAGCTCTGGCGCGCCACGGAGGATACACAGGCGCCCAGAGGCCGTCGGAAAAATGCCGAAAGGAGAAAGTTTTACTCGAAGCAAACAACCGTGCCATCTGCTTGCAAAGCCTCAAGCCACACTGCCGCCGACCTGAAAGATGAAGAAGGGAAATGAAATGAAGGAATGAAAGGGAAAGGAACCGTGGTAGATATACTCCAGCATTAGCCTAAGTGGTTCCAGGAAAACCAGAGTTCGGGGTCAACGGAAAGCGAACCCGGACCCGAATGCCTGAGTCATCTGGCTCGATAAATACAAGGTAACTAAGGGAATCGCTCAATTACTTTATCACTTTTTGTCATTTTTAAAATAAATTCATAAACATCCTATAGAATAAACCGGAACCATTATACCGAACCTTTTCCTCTCTTTAAATAACCAAGGGTAATTAAGGCGGCGGGGTAATTTGTGCCGACATCATTTAAATCCATTTGCTCTGGAAAGTCGGCGTTCGGTGGACATTAATCTTGACTCTATCGTTTCATTTCGAAGGGCACTTAGGAATTCAATAGAAGAGGAATAATCGATATGAATGCAGTGCTCGTACTGATAAGACCGTGGCCGCAATTTAAAGATATAGTATAATTTATTTTTCACTGCTATCTGCTCTTCTTTACTTAGGAAACATCAACACGAGATTCACTTCTGGCAAAGGGAAGCCCAAAAAATAGACCTCCTATTTTAGGAAAAAAACCCAATCTGTTCTTCACCAAACCCATGAAAATAAATGTGTATATACACGATTTATATAATTGATAAACTACAGACCTAAAATACCTAAAATAGTTTAGAACATATTTTCAATTGTTTGAAATATTTTGAATAAAAAACTATTTTAAATTCATAACAATAAATAAGTGTTATTAACTTGCTAAGAATTATTGAAATTTTACATTTCTCAAAGTATGTTTTGAGCTCCAACCCCAAGCTGCAATTCAGATGAGATTTGTTGCATGTTAGTGGATACTAGGTGCAATCTTCCTTTCCAAAAATCTAGAAAATGTATTGGTTATTTATTGCAAACCTCGTTATTGGTCATCGACGTTAGTGCATATGTGTCTTTTTTTTTTTTTGATAGTGTTTTAACGCCCACTTTTATTACCATGGTACCGCAGGCGATGACACTGGTGATACATGGAATGAATATGAAGTACCGGTGGAATGCGATGGCGGGGGAAACCAGAGAACCCGGAGAAAACCCGCCCCTGCGCCGCTTTGTCCACCACAAATGTCACATGCGGTCGCTTGGGATCGAACCCGCGCCGTCTAGGGTAGAGGCGAATGGTCTAACCACTCGGCCACGGTGCGGCCCAGATTTGTCTTTGAAGTTAAAACATATCGCTATCTGTATTCTTATAAAATTATAGAAAATAGAGAGATAGAAAAAGTGTACATGTGTTTATCATCTATGATACTATTGCGTGGCGTTAAAACTCTATACGACAAACTACAAACAACTGGAACAGAATTCTCTACGAACGTAACATAAGCGTAATGGCGATCAGCAGGCCTGGCGAATGAAAGATACCGAGACTTCACTGTGGTCAGAAACAGTTAATGCTAAGAGGGAGAATTGATATACATGAAACTTACACTATACATTAAAGCAAACATAATTGATTACTATACCAAGGCATCATATATTGATCGTCGATGACTATGTTTAGCACCTGGCGTACAGCCTGACCTTCACCGTGCGGAGACTCCAAAGCCTGCTAACTAGTTCCCCACGCGCACACTGACTGTGCTAGCTAAACCAGGAGTGATTGCACATTCCAAATGGGTCTTGTTTCAATTAACTACCTAAACCGTCACTAACGAACTTTTCAATGTTTATTTGTAAACCCCCAAGCAATAAATAGATTTACACTAACCATATGCTACAATAGGTTCGTACAACAACCTGTATATTGCCAATGAGACGCTCACCTTACTGAATGCAGGCCTTGTCCACGTGACCTCTTCACAACTACAGTTGAGTCGAGAGCAAGAGTGAAATCGTACTGACAAAGCCTTCACAAGCCCGATTTATCAATAAATTTAAACTTACTAACTAAATTTTATTTTGAATTATATAAACTGAGTATACTTTTTACTGCGTAAAAAGTATTTTACTGCGTAAAATTAAAATTGAAGTTCTAACTAATCAGTAAAGGGTTTTTATAAGCTCAAAAATTAGTTGTTAACCCCCAAAAATCTGAGGCCTTTTACTTTTTCTACACTTACTATGTACTTAATGTATAGAGAAGTAATTGCATCCACCCAAAAATTCGATACCAAGATTTCACTGGAAATACAGTGTATCAAAAAAAAAAAAAATTCTGGAAAAAGTCCGTGTGTGTGTCCGTGTGCCTATGAACACGATAACTCAAAAACGAAAAGTTGGCAAAATACCAAACTTGGTACTTAAGTTTATTATCTACCAGGGATGCTAAACAACGATTTTGAGAAAAATTCCCCCACCCAAACTACCATTTATTCGAAAACTTTGATATTCTCAAAAGTGGCTCTAACGACTTTGATTAAAATATCGTATATTAAAGATATTTACCTGACAAATAAATGTATATCTTGAATTTTCTGGGAATATCCTATAAATATCTCTTTATTCTGAATGAATTTTGCTGAATTTTTCGTAACTGGTAAAACATAAGGGATAGATAGAAACTTACTACACAAAAAATGTAGATCACATTAAAACACACCATTCATGTCATATGCGTTTTTTCGTGCAATTTACCATTTCTGGGATATTATTTGTTATAGATTTAAAATAATTTTCTCATACGGAAAGTTGTAAACTCCTGCACAGAAACGGATTTCAACCACGTGGCAATCAGCTTTTAAGAATTTTGACAGTCGTTTCAGCCTAGTGTATTCCCTTATTTTCCTCTACTTACTTACAAGGAAGCAAATAATTAAGAGAATTGCTATTAATGTTTATCTCGATTGTCATAAAGTAGATAGAAGAATATGCTTTTTAACAATAATTTGTTACAGCGATGTAGAGAAAGTCATGTGAATGGAGAACATAAGGTTTTTCTTTATTGCATATAAATGATTTTATGAATTTTTATTGTATATTAGAATATTTTAATAATGTGTAATTCTGTTTAGTTTACCAAAACCTGCAACACCTGTTTATTGCTGATGGGAGTGAGCTCTTTCAGATTTTGCATAGAAAAACAAAAATAAGTTACAAGACTTCAAAGCTGCAGAAATACACATTTTCTACAGCTGTAAATTAATACCATCTGTTTGAATTACTGTAACAATAATTTATCAATTTATATTTTATTTATGCTTTGTGATTTTAAGCGATGAAGAATTTATTTGTTGTGGCAAGGTAATTTTAAAACTTATGTTCATCAAGCGAAATAAAAAAAGTGTGATACTTGCGTTCAAACCTGGTGATTGCCCACTCTATTCCTTTGGTGTTTCTGGTTTCCCCGAGGCGGTAGGTGAATGCTGGAGTGTTAAATCATCTACCATGACTTTCCTGTTCACCATGTCCTAAAAATATCCCTTTCCTTATCGTCTGTTTCAGGGATAAAGGGCCTGCCAACGGTGTTCAGCTGAATGTGGATTTGCGCTCGTAGAAGCTTCTGGCGACGTTGCGGATACCGCGAAACTTGTTTCTGCCTGTGGTAGTCTTCGGTCTTCTTTTTTTTTTTTTTTTTTTTTTTTTTTACAGTTTGTTGCAGAGGTGTAGAGAAGATCATGAGACTGTAACACATCAGTTTTTTTTTCCTACAGGATTAACAGTTTGTTATTCTTTTCGTTTATTTCATTATGTTTTATGTTGCATCCTTGAAAGATACTGAACCTAAATATCAAGTTTGGTATTTAACGGTTAATCTATGCTGAAGTATAGAGAGAGGCCCTAGCACACTACCCTCATATGTTTCGTATTATTCAAAAATGCTCACATCCTTGATTTGTTAAACACAATAAAGTTTTTTTTTTTTTTTTTTTTTTTTTTTTATATTTATTTATTCAATTCAATTACAAAAGTTATAAGTTATATTATAATACATTATATCAGTTCACAATTTTTATATATATATAGTTATGAACAATGTTGTCTGTGCGTTTAAATTAAACATGTGCAGGAAGATGGTAACAAAATAAGGTGTTGTAAGTGCTATAGAATGAGCAAGGCAAAAGCTGTTGCCGACTGCCGTGAAAGACGCTTATGTTTTTGCAGATCTTCTCTTGCTGCTCTAAGATGACAGCGTAAACCGTCGACGCTGGGATGCGTTTCAGACAGCATATAATGCTGAAAGCCAAGTGCGAGCCACACCTGTGCGAAGCGGTCGGTAGTACTTCGAGTCTCTAGTTGTAGTAATGTGCGAGCATAATCGTTTGGATTTTGCGAAGGAGCAAGACGGTGCAATTGCGAAACAACCCAGTGCCAAATCTGTCGTGCTGTTGTGCAGGTAACAAAACGATGGCGTAGAGTATCCCGCACACCGCAAATGTTGCATGTGGGGGTCCTCACCATGTTGTATCGGAATTTTTTATCCTCTGTAGCCACAACATCATTGATGACCAAATATGCGCATGTAGTCCACTCCGTAGATAAGTTGCGCAAATGGATGTTCCGCCATATCTGACACCAGGGTCTGTTGGGCATCCTATCCTCCACATGAATTGGTGCAAGCAGCCGCTGTAGGAAAAGCTTGTATAGCTCAGTTGATAGTCCTCTAGGTTGCTGAGGTAGGACATCGACATCAATGCCATCCAAAACATGGAGTGCTCTCTTAAAACCCGCAGGAGCAGCCCGAACTGGAGTTCCAAGAGAATTCTTGAAGGGTTCCCAAAATGCTATTTCTTGTTCCTCTCCATATCCCCTAGTGGCAAGTATAATAGATTTAACAAGAAGCGCTTTACTCTTAGGTCCCACTGCAATTAAACCTAAGCCGCCTTCGTTACGTTTTCGCCACAATTGGGTTTTAGCTATTCGAAAGGGCTGTGCTCTCCATAAATAGTATCCAATAAGTCGCTCAATTCGGGAGACGTGTTTTTCAGGCATTGGTAGTATCTGCGCCATATACCATAATTTTGCCAAAACAAACTGATTGATGTGCCACACTTTCTGTAGAAGATTCAAGTTTCGGCCAAGATGTGCAGTGGTATTCAGCCTAATCAAATTTATTTTGTGATCCCAGTTGCGAGCAATCATCGATGTAAACGGCTTGGAGAAGAAGATGCCGAGAATCTTGACACTATATTGTATCGGAATATCGAGCAATGTGTGATCAGTCGGCCACGATCCAAGAGGGAGCAGTTGCGACTTCGCGGTGTTCATTTTGGCATTAGAAGCTTTCTCATAAAGTGTGATGGCGTTATGTACCAAGGGTAAGGCCTCGCGCCTACGCATGAGCAGCGTGACGTCATCAGCATAAGCTCTGGCACAAAATAATCGAGCTGGAGTGACAGTCCCAGTCAACTTAGCTTGAAGATAGCGAAGAAAGGGTTCTAAAGAAAGGGAGAAGAGAATCATTGATAGTGGACAACCCTGGCGTACAGAGTTAGTAAGCTTTATAGGCTTACTGAAGTATCCATTGACTTGCACCTTCGAAGACATCCCACTGTAGACGGTTCTGATTGCAGATATCAGCAACGGTGGAAGTTTGAATTTCTGAAGCACTTTAAACAAATAAGCATGGCCAACTCTATCAAAGGCTTTATCAAAATCCAGACTGACCAACGCAGCAGCCTCCGACGGATTCCGTTCATAATGGAGAATTGTATCTCGGAGGACCAGAAGGTTGTCAATTATGGTCCTGCCCGGGATGCCACATGTTTGTCCGGAGGTTATAATTTTAGGTAGAATAACCCTTAATCTGGATGCAAGTACTTTCATCACAATTTTGTAGTCGGTGTTTAAAAGTGTTATGGGTCTATAGTCCCAGACACTCATTGGAGACCTTTTCTTTGGGATTAAGATGACGATGCCATCTGCGAATCCAGGGCAACAGTTCGATCCAATAAGGATCGCATTTACCAACTCTACAACTTCTGCTTTGATTATACTCCAAAAGGTCTTGTAGAAGGAATATGTCAGGCCATCTTCTCCTGGGCAGGAATGGAGGCTAGCGGAATTAATGGTTTGCAGAATCTCGGTGGCAGAATATCGCTGCTCCAAGGAACGCTGTTCCTCGACAGTTATACCGGTGTCAACATATTGGAAGAGCTTCTCCATGGCGTCATTGCGTAGGTCAGTGGTGTCAAACATGGTGCTATAAGATGTATGGATAGTCTGTAGGATTTGAGGCACAGAGGTGACCTTGGCGCCTACCGGTGTCAGAAGAGCATGGATGTAACGACCACTACCAGCACACTTCTCCTTAATGGTATGAAACAATGAAGCTTTCTCCTGTGCCACGACGGAGTCATGAGTTCGCGAACGGGTCATAGTTCCCGCCAGAAAATGTTGCTGTATGTCCACGAGCTTCCGCTTCACAGCTCGAAGGCGATGGGTTACGTCTTGACCACTCTGTTGTCTAGAGAGAAGACCCATTAATGCTTCTTGGTAAAAGTCGAAGGTGTGCCGTCGTTCAATTGCCCTCTCACGACCTTTGATCTTGAAGAAGGTCGTAATACCAGGCTTAAATATACGTCGCCATTTCTCCACCACTGACAGCGGGGAGCGTCGAGCTTTACCCTGAAGACTTTGCCACAACTTGGCAAAGTCAGCAGCAATAATGTTGTCATGTAATAAAGCTTCGTTTAATTTCCAATAACCTCTGCCATATAGCGGAATGCGACACTCAGCGATTAATTGCAGTTTGACAGCATGGTGGTCAGTAAAGGCAACAGGTAAAACTCGCACTGTGTGAATCAGAGAGTTGAACTGAGCGCTTAAATAGAAACGATCTATTCTTGAGGCACAGTTCGCTCGACAGTAAGTAAATTCTACAGACGTAGCGTTCATATGTTCCCAAACATCACAAAGACGTAGCCCGGTTACCAGCTGATCCAATGCCAAAGACTTGTTATAACCAGGACGCTGATCCTTAGCATGTAGCACGCAATTGAAGTCGCCACTTACTAAAAGCAGGGCATAATTCCATCTCAAATAATAGGGCAGAATGTTTGTTATAAATTCTTCTCGCTCATGGCGCCTATCACTCCCTGAAGGCAAGTACAGGTTAAGCAGCAGCATGTTGTCCATTCTAGCACTTATGACACGACCACTAGGATGCATCTCTATCTCGGCAAACGTCAAACCTGCTCTGTACAAAATAGCAGTACCACGCATATTTTCTCCAACATTCACCACACAACTGTACTGTGGACCCATAAAGCCAAAGTCGGTTATGTTAACTTCTTGGAGGAAAACTATATCTAAATCATGAGTCCGCACAAAATCACGTAAAAGAGCCTGTTTGGCAGTGCAGCGTAGGGAGTTGATGTTAACAGTGGCAAAGGTACGTAAGACAACCATTAAGACAAGACCAGAAGTAAACCAGAGCAGGTCACCGTCCAAGATGTATCTAGTCATTTTCAACGGCATGAATATGTGTTCGAGATACCCGTGGAAACTTTTTCGGTAGGCTTCCAGACCGAGAAGGCAAGTGTTTCCTGAGTCGAGGGTCTCTCACGGTCTCCCACGCGATGTTAGTCTCCGTTTCTTCGGTGCCCTCCTCCTCACTAACAGACAGCGGGCGTTCTCTCCTAACCGGCACAGGTTCGTCGGAATCCATCTCACTCCATTTCTGATGTTCAATTATTACAGTGCTTGGTGTATCGCAGGGGCCAACCATGTACTGGTCACCACTATTAGGCACCACAACGACAGAAGATAGTGTAGGGGATGAGACACCCATTTCTGCTACTTCTGAGGGAGTATTGACAGCTACCGGTGCGGACACAGAAGTCTCCTGCACCGCCACATCGTCACGCATACAGCTGGTATTCGGGTAGACTTCCCCTGTAGGTTTGACGTTAAAAACAGGCTCTATTTCACTAGCTTCAGTAGCGGGCCCATTTGACGCACCTACTGTTTGTTTACATTCCTCTTCGGCCCGAGCGCTAACTTGACCTCTCACTACATCGCTGAGTAACACAGCCCTGCGCGAGACAGAGACAGGCAGTACAGACTTTTTGTATGGACAGTGTGAGCGAAAATGAGAAGCTTCCCCACACACATAGCAAGTTTGCGGTTGTCCTAGATAAGTCACACCAACAGGAAACCCACGCACTACTACTGTATATGGAATTTCCTTTTTTAATTCCATTCGTACAGAACGAACTCCAGACTTGACGGGGTACTTATAACCTGCGTTCCATTGTTCTTCTTGAACCTCTAGTAATTTCCCATATTGTGAAAGTTTCTGTTCCAGAAACGTGTGAGTGATCTCAGGCACTAAATTGAAAACCCGGACATTTACAATGCGGCAGTCAGCGGGCCCAATATTTACCGTTAGTATTTCACCATTTTCATAACTAAACTTTGCCGCCCCTTGAAATTGCAGTAAATATCTTTCATAATGTGTTACAGATATAAATTTTATAAAAACTGATTTTTCTCTAGAATGAAACTGTAGTGTATCTACCTGATCAGGTGGTATTTTCATGTAGTCGTGAATCCAGTCATGCACTTCCATCGCGCTGGGTCGACGTTCAGCTCCTCGAAATGAGATTTGCAGCGTATTTTGCCGGCGTATTGCCTCCATCAGTAGGAATTCTTTCCTTGTAGACTCACACAGAACAATCTATTTGACGCTCCTTAACGTCGCTCGATTACGGGCAACACAGCGGACAAACAACCTGTCGGTCCGCTAGCTGCAGCCAGACTGTCTTCGGAGTCCACCGAAGGTGTGTCTGTCCCCATGGCCGTGCTCGCCAAGGCGTCTCGCTTTTTTTTTTTTTTTTGAAACTCCATTTAATTTTACACACAAAGCCATGCCTATTTTTATTATTATTATTTCTTTTTTTTTTTAAAGGGAAAATTACTTCTTACTTCTTTTTTTTTTTACAATTGAAAATTACTGTCTTCCGAATTTTAACGTTTACCGGCTTTTTTTTTTTTTTTTTTACTTCTCGTTTTTGAGTTATCGTTTTTTTTTATTATTGTATTTATTTTTTTTTTATTTAGTGTGTAATGGGATTGTACCCCCTTTGGGAATTAGGAACTTATTTATTGTAGGAGCAGCAGGAGCTCTACATCACAACAGGCCAGCATAAGGAGGAATAATGCATGATATTGCATCCAAGATCATTCCGGATCGATACAGAATCAATCAGGTGCTCCTAGCTTGTATGTCCAGGGTTTAAAAGCATTGACGATCCTGGTGGCGCGCTCGCTAAAGTGACTCGCTTTGGCGCTTCGTGGTGCACAGGATCGTGGGTTCGAGTCCCGGCATGGGTGTTTCTGTTTTTGTAAATGTGTCTATGTTTGTGTATGTATAGGTAAAAGGAAAACGTTAAGAATAATAAAGTCGACTAAGGAAATATAGGAAACTGGAAAAAATGGAGAAAAAAGGAATACAGCGCCGGGGTCCTGACAAGCCTCCGGAACTGTATTTTTTTGATAAAAAAAGAAAGAAAAAAAGCGTTGATTCTGTTGTCTCGAATCATCCGCCACCTCTCTACATGCAAAAATCTGCGTAAAGCTGGAACCACACAGTCAGCTGGCGTGTGCAAGGTACTAAGCCAAGCATAGGTACCCATTACTGTCCAAATAAGAGCTCTCCACAATGCAGGACGCGTCTAGGGAAAATCCAGGTGCAAAATATCCGTTGCTGAAGGCTGCCAGGTGTCACCCGCTTTGGTGCTTCGCAGCGCAGGGGATCGTGGGTTCGAGTCCCGCCTTGGGTATGGGTGTTATATGTTTGTGTATGTGTGTGTACAAGAGGAAAAACAGAAATGCAGTAATCATACAGTAATCAAAGTAAACAAATTAGGTAAATAAAAAGTAGGGTTTACAGCGCCGGAGTCCCGGCCAGACTCCGGAACTGTATTTAAAAATTAATAATAAAGAAAAAAAAGTGCGGGCTTGGTGTACGCCGGCCAATGTTTGCGTTCTGTCTGAAAACGTAAATATCTTGCACATACTTGCGCTTGTCGCAACCGGATCTGGACACCTTCCGGGTGTCGCCCCATTCTTCCATCCCAGGAGTTCTGTAGAAGCACAAAGGGCCAGGAGTCTCAGTACTTTTACTTGAACACCCGATACAAAGTTATGCGTAAATATACACCATTGCTACAAAAACAAACAATACTCATATATGCGAGTATTTCCAGAGTGATCTCGTGTTACAAAATCTAGTTTGACAATTCTTTATCCACTGAAATGCATCGTTGTGCTCTGCCGCTATAGGTTCGAATGCCTTCTAATTTTAATTTTACTTCAATAACAAAGCTGCAAATAATTACAGATTCTGTACACTATAGTACAAAATATACATTACACTTACAATAACACATTCTCAACGAAGCTTCAGTTTGTTTAAATCTGCCCTAGTGCAAAAATACTGTTGCTGTTACGACAAAACACACGGAAATTTCACTTCCAGCAATGTAGGTACATACAAGATCAGGTTATCACAGTTAAAAATCACAAGAAAAAATAAAGCTAAAGAAACTCAAAATATGCTGACAATGGTTCGAAATTTGTATTCACTACTTATACCGGTAATTGACATTTTATTCAGCAACAGCTATGGCAGGTTTTAACAACGATAAAGGTCTTGAAAAGAAATGTTAGAATGTTTAAACATATAAAGTTTCTGAATTCTAAAGCATTTTAATAAGATTTTGTTGTCTTTTTCTGAATGCTATTAAACTCATTACCAGAATGCCAAATAACTAACTATATCAAGAAAGAACTTTATGTAGAAGGTAACAATCGATACTTATAAATAAAAATCTGATGTGTACCATTCACATGACTTTCTCCATATCCCTGCAACAAATTATTCTTAAAAAGCTTATACTTTTATTTACTTTATGCCAATCAGAAAAAAATAGCAGAAATAGTCTAATTACTCGCTTCCTTGTAAGTAGAAGCGAAATAAGGGACAACTGTAGGTTAAAGTGATAGTCAAAAGCTGGTTGATATGTCAATGAAGTTCCTTTGTCTATATGGATAGGAGTTGACAAGTTCCTGTATGAGAAAAGTATACGTTTTTCATAGCAGAAACCAAATATAAGGAATGTCACAAAAACGACGAACTCCACGAAAAAAATGTATATAACATAAATTGTGTGTTCTAATGTGCTCTACATTTTTTGTGTAGTAGGTTTTTGTCCATCTCTTACGGTTTAGCAGTCATTCAAAATTTAGTAAAATTCATCCTGAATAAACTACTCTTCAGAGGCTATTCCCAGAAAATTCAAGATATACATTTTATTTGCCAGGTAAATATATTTAATATCCGAAATTTTAATCAAAATCGTTAGAGCCATTTTTGAGAAAATCAAAATTTTCGAAAAAAGTTCTATGTGAAGGGTAGTTGGGGGTGGGGGGATTTTTCTCAAAATCTTCGTGTCGCATCCCTGGAAGATACTGAACTTAAATACCAAGTTTGGTATTTTATCGACTTTTCGTTTTTGAGTTATCGTGTTCACAGACCCACGGACACGCGGACACACACACACACACACACACACACACACACACACACACACACACACACACACACACACACGGACCTTTTTGTGAAAATGCTTTTTTTGAATATTGGGGACCCTAAAACATATATTTCCGGTAAAATCTCGGTATCGAATTTTTTGGTGGAGTGCAATACTTTCTCTATCACTATGTACATAGTGCGT
The DNA here is from genome assembly GCA_030762935.1 of Hymenopus coronatus. Lineage (NCBI taxonomy): Eukaryota > Metazoa > Arthropoda > Insecta > Mantodea > Hymenopodidae > Hymenopus > Hymenopus coronatus. Next base: position 84,075,390 of record CM060895.1, read on the forward strand.
ATGGAGAAAGTAAAAACTCAGAAGTTAGCTTTTCACATGAATACAAATATGTCTATTGGCACGAAGTTAACCGAGGGCATCTTAGCCGTTGAACTTGTCGACTTAGTGGCATTAACGGCCAGCTCTTTAAAACGATGCCTCGCGCAACAAACTTAATATGACTGCCTCGCCGTTGGTGATCCAGAAGATTCTTTTAGGCAGTTCAACAGCTTCCTCTTCGAGAACCTTAGGCTTTATATGCGGAACCTATCTAAGGAACTTTTCTTGACCGGTTTGTAAGCAAAGAAGTTACGATGAAGCCGAAGTGGAGAGTGTAATTCAGGTCTGAATTGCGACTTAGTGGATCAGTGGTGATTCGACGGTGTTCTGCACTAAGGCTCAATATGTCTCAGATATAACATGTGTTACTTTGAGTGTCTAAATGATAAATCGTATTTCGTAGCAACTGGTGCTCTCTTTTGTTACAGTATGCACGTTTCAAAATATTTAATTTTCTGGTCTACGAATATGAAATTTTGACATTCTATAACATCACCTCTATTTCACTGATATTGATACCAGAAAAAATTAACTTGAGTTTGGTTTATAGATGCGGTTTAATTTATAGAGTCCCATTCTACATATATTGGATGTGAAAGACCGCTTAATGTTGCTCAGAGGCCTTTGTATCAAGCTAGAGGGTTTCACGTGCCGTAAATATTTACTTCCCTTCCGAAGGGAGCCATGCTAAAGATTTTTACGCTCGAAATAATTCATCACCCCCCGCCGGCTTTGAATCCCCGGATTTAAATTCGAAATCCATAGTCTAGCATGCTACCCTTAGACCATGGAGGGCGACATTTTATATAAATGTTAATATAATCATATATGTATATTCGAAAATGTATTAATTCAATTTGTATCATTTTGTTAACTTTTTTATTTTAAGGTATTTCGAAGAATTTCACTTACATGATGTTATGTCCAAAATGTTTAAAGTAAAGTTGGTAGCACTTTACAATTCTCTATTAGATTTTGTAAAGACAATACAAGCGTTGTACAATTACTGTGAAATATCTTCTGTGTTAATTAAAGTTTATTTTAGAAAGCCCCACTGTCGTTTACGAAAGTTGACTCACATAAAACCTCCGCTAAATGCATTGACACGCTATCTAGATAACGCAGACTTCTGTCTTGGTATCTTTGGGTCCCATTTGCTTTGGGTTCTCACCCATAGCTTGCATGACGTCACGCGACATCGTGAGAGGGCTCAGGGACCGGAAATAAAACGGGACTTGCACCAGTGCGAGTTACCAGGGACGGGGGACGATTGGAAAATCGAAATTATGGCCCCCGGATATTCCATGCTGGCTCATTTCAACAGTTAATTATACTGCAATATTCCAAGAAGTTATATAAATGCTTACGCTTTAATTGCGTGGTAGAAGTGGGTGTTTCAGATTAGTGGCTAGCGGGGCAATAAATCTGCTGCGTCCAGCGAAAATTACGAGCAGTTTTTATAATCATAAGGTGCAGGTTTCCACGGAAAACATAAAGAATTACAGCATTTATAAACTAAGAAGGAAAAATAAAGTTTACACAGGCCAGTAGGATAACACATAACTTACATTTCGTGACAGTTTCAATCAGAACTTAATTTCCGTATGGCATAACCTAATCTTATGCTTATTTACGCAACTAGCGAAGTGATGCATTTCCTTTAAATTGAAATGTTTACGCGTAGCCGTAAAAAACTTAAAATGTCCGTACGAATAAGGAAATGACACTTTCCTGGCAGTCGTATTTTGTTACAAGCTATAAAGAAATTATATGTTTTGATAAAAACTTAATGCCATGCTGTTTTCTGGGAATTTGATTACGCTGAACTAAATTTGTATCACAAATGCTTAGTGATAGGTTGACTTAAATTCGTTTATGTTGTATTTAAAGTTAATTTTATCGCTTTTTTATCGCTTTTAGAGAAGGTATTGCATTCTACTCAAAAATGTGATACCAAGATTTTACGGAAATATATGTTTTGAAACTCCCTGAAAAAAAATTTTAGAAAAATATCAGTACGTCAGTCTGTTTGTGGTCAATATAGCTCGAAAAATAAGATTCATAAGAAAATCGCCCACGCAAAACTACCCTTTACATAGAAACATTTGAAAAAACTAGATTTTCTCAAAAATAATTAAAGATTTCTATTAAAATGCCGTATATTAAAATATTTATATGACAAATAAAATATATATGTATATTTATGAATATCTTGAGTTCCTGGGAACAACCTTTGAAATGCTTTTCATTCTGAATTACTTGTGTTTAACTGGTAAAATAAAGGAGATAGATAAAACTTACTACAAAAACATGTAGATGTCGTCAAAACAAACAATTTATAACCTTTTCATTTTTGTTGCAGAACTAAAAGTTTCCGAGTTATTTCATGTTATTGGTTTCAATTTTAAAATGCTTATTTTCACAAACAGGAAGCTACCATGGCAACATTTCAGTCTGACTCTACCTATCCAACTCCTTTGCTACGCACGGCTTGTGTGAAAAAGCAATTAAGTTAACAATATAATTGACTTAATAGTTGGCTAAACTATAAGGCCCGGGACTTAAAGTACTTACACATTGTAAGTCGCCATTAGGGTATTTCATTTCAAAATAATTTGAGATAGTCTTGTGCAAGTCAGTTGAGAAATGTTAGCCTTGTCGGCATGTCTTTATGGTACTTCAGTGGTTAGAGTAACTGGCTAAAGTCTGGGAGATCCGTGGTTCAAATCCCTGCTATTGAATTTTTCAATCTGACTGTACTTATTCAACTACTCAAAAAATTGCCTTTCATTCAATTAAGCTAAACTAAACACCGAGGCAAAGCATTTTGAAGTCGGCCAAGGCTTCCAGCTTGGACGCTGCGTCCCTCACCTCTGTCCATTACAGGCGTCATGAGAGGGATGTAGTTCTGAGGATGGGACGTGTTTGGCGCCCCGAGTCCCTCCCTGCCGATTAATTGGTCCTCGCAACTTGAACCGCTACTTTTCCATTAAGTAGTACCTCAATTTTTGAAAGGAAAATACTTAGACGAATCTTTGGACCTGTAAAGGATAAAGACCAATGGAGAATAAGATATAACTATGAGATAGAAGAACTAATTTATCGGAAAAATATTGTGAAATTTATAAAGGCAGAAAGAATAAGATGGCTAGGACACATAGAGAGAATGACAGAAGATAGAATGCCAAAAAGAATATTGAAAGGAAGATTGTACGCTAGAAGAAAAAAACGAAGACCAAAAGCAAGATGGTTAGATGATGTAATGGAAGATTTAAGAAAGATTGGAATCAGAGGGTGGAAAAGTAAAGCAGAAGATAGAGATATGTGGAGTAGGATTGTGCAGGAGGCCAAAGCTCACCAAGGGCTGTAGAGCCAGAAGAGAAGAAGAAGTACCTCAATTGATCCCTCAGGGACCTCAAGAGGTGAGTGCTCACTTGATTAGATCTCCCAACAAGCTGCTGTGCCACCGGACAAGCTCGATACAATAAAATTAGATTTCATAAAAAACGAAAGGATAACTTATTTTAATTTACTTTTATACAGAAAGATACTTATAATTGTAGATCTCATACTCTAACCGACGTTTGTCCTTTTGTACAACAATTAGTGCTTTTGTAGCTCTTTGTGCATTTAGGGAAGTAATTTCCAGCGTCTGGAAGGAAGTGTTTTGTCTTTTTTAAAAACTTCCAACACATTAGCTTGACCTGCAAATGCTGAAGAGAATTAATACCCAACCCCATTAACCCCAGAAGCAGGCCCTTAAAATCCTCTTGGCTAGCTCTTGTTCTAACCAGTCAGATCGTACCTCCCCCCAAATACGGATCAATAGCAACTTCCAAACAAGGACCGCTTTCTTTGTTTGCAGACAATGGCTTAAAGCCACTTTGAAGCTCTTCAAGACCCCCTGTCGACGGTACTGTTTCTCAGAGAAGGAAATGAATGGACGATGACGCAATAAGTAGGGAGACCGATTGTGAAGGGAATTTAAAGAAAAATTCTTGTCCAAGATCCAATTATGTAACCCTCGTCAATGAGCCATACACACTTCCAGTTCCTGGAAGACCTAACAACATAATTAGGGAATCTTTTCCAGCAGGGAGTGACGTTTAATGATTTTGTTTGGGGAAAGGACTATAAAGCTCACAAAGATGGCAGCAGTTGTAGAATGCAAGCTAGTAATGCTTACAACAGGTGCAGAGTAATTAAAGTGGAATATGGCTGCCTCACACCAGGTGGCCCAACTGCTCCGTATTTGATCTCTCTAGATATCCCTTCATGTATTAATAGAGTTGCAGAACATAACGGGGCTATTTCAACTTAAAACCGATCAGTGGAGAACTCTTTTAACGCACGAAAGGATATACACACAGGTAATAACAGCAAGTTAGCTGAACATGTACTCCTCCCCTCAAGCTTGGGAGTGGTCAATCAGAATTCTCCAACATAAAGAAACTTAATCAAACTAAACACCAGCGGAGCAGAGGAAAAGAATGCTGCCCCTGAAAAATGCAACCGTTAGAGGAGCCTGTCTAGCATTATCTCCTTAAAATCATCACTCGACACAAAAGTCACCAAACTTAAACCATCCTTCATTCCTGTGGTTAAGCCCTTACCAGGGTAGGTGCACAGCAACTACACCTAGCCTCACCACTAGTCTACCAGATCTCGGACGGGCAGTTGGGCGACATGTATATCAACATTTCTGGATATGCAAGTCACATTTAACTGCTTCAAATATGCTGACCTAATAAAGTGATGAACAAAATTGCCTTAAGCTCTGCTAAATTTGGCTTTGAACAACTAAATGGAGGTTGGTATATAATTCATGATTATTCTTATTTATTTTTTGTCATTGATATTTTTGCTTCCTCTACACGTACTATCTACATAGTATATAGAGAAGATACTGTAATCCACTCATGTATTAGATACCCATATTTTACAGGAAATGCATGTTTTGAGAACCCCTTAACAAAATGCATTTTTAGAAAATGGTCAGTGTGTGAGCAGCATAACTAGAAAACGAAAATTCGGTTAAATATCAAACTTGATACGTTCCAAGATTGCGGTAGGTGGATTTTCAAAAAAATCTCTGCACTCAAACTACCTTTTATATCGTCATTTTTATATGTTTTTAATATTCAAAAATGACTCTAGCCATGGTTTTGCAATATTTTTGTGTCAAATAAAATGAATATTTAATTGTAGCCTTGAAGCTCTCTTCAGTCTGAAGTCATTTGCATAACAAATAAACCGCAAGACAGATAAAATCTTTCTGTTCGAACTAATATTTAGGGATATCTCAAAAAATGCATATATTTCCGAAGGAACCACACATTAAACATGTTTATTGAATACTGTTATGTATCTTATATGGACATTTTGAATAAATTATGCTTCAGTGGCAAGATATCGAAATGCTGACAAAGCTTTGTCCTCTTAAAGCAATGCTGGCATAAGCATGAGTTTTATTGTAAAACTCCAATAACTAGCTCAGAAAAGCCATGCTCATCTGAGCTACTGACATTGTACGGCGTACTCCGGTCCGACGTCCATCGAGGGGATCTAGCTTTATTTAAAAAGGCGTTAATTTTAAGACCCACGATAAACCAGGTGGATAAAATGGAGCTTCGTTTAACCCCTTGGGCTTTCTCAACCCTAACCATTCATTATCTTTTGATAGTAAAAGTCCTGTGTCTCCTCACACCCTTGCGTATTTGTTTATAGCTCCTGATAATCCTAAAGCAATCTGCTTCCTTCTCGCATGCGCAGCCAACGTTTGCCTCTGAATTACTCCTCCTAGGATACGCAGTATAGAGGTGTCTCTACCCCACACTGGGTGTACTACAGTACAATATGTCTTCTACCTACTGTGCACAATAGATAAAATAATAACATTGTATGCGTTGGAGAATTTAATGTACCGACATTTTGCCATGCTATTGAAAGCCTGAAATGCGTGTTGAAATTCTGCTTTCGTATTGCATTTTTCAGTTGATTGTGCCTTTCCAAATTTAGTCCACACACGGCATGTGCGGAAAATTAAATTTTTAATCTCTGTCTTTATGAAGTGTTTCTTCCAAATTAGCAGTGTGTAGGACAGGGGTTGGAAAGGTAGAGAGAAAAAACTTAAATGCCACGCATTTACTCTTGCCTTTCCATCCCTCTTGGTTATATGTTTCCTAATGACATTAAATGGAGCTAAGGGGAAATCCCAAAGCTGGGCACGTGTTCGTCATGGTACATGGCAAACAAACCTGACCTGAACTGTTTCCCCTGCTCTCTGCTCTCACCAAAGAGGTAATTTCTCCACATTTTCCTGTCTCAAGCATGCTTATGTGGCTCGTAATTTGCAAATCCTCAAGTTTGTAGCAGTAAGGGCATAGTTTAAAACGTATGTTTGAAGTTTGATTGAAGAGGGATTATTTGAGGAAGCACCAGAGAAACTTTAATCTAAAGGATTATTTTTATTTACTTTATCCCCTACATACTTTCTCTACCAGCAATAGAACATATTGCATTTCATCCAAAAAAGTAAATACCGAGACCACTGGAAATACATAATTTAAATATCCCTAAAAGAGAAGTTTATAAAAAATGTGTATGTATGTGTGTCAGTGAACGGCTTAACCTAAAAGAGAAAAGTCCTTTAAATATCAATGTTACATTTAAATTCAGCATCAAACATGTACAAATGATGCAAAACAAAGATTTTCGATCTCTAACTACCCTTCACAAAGAGCTTTTTTCGAAAATGTTGATTATCTCAAAATTGCTCCAAGATTTTTTATTAAAATTCCTCATGTTTAAGATATATTTAATTGACAAATGAAACCTGTATCTTGAATTTGCTGGTAATAATCTCTGAAGTCCTCTTCATTTTTGGTGACTTTTGCATAAGTGGTAAACCGTAAGAGATAGAAAAAAATGGAGATCTTCTTAAAGCACACAATGTATGTCATAACATATATACTTTTGTTTTTAATTGGTGTTAACAACTCCTGAGATTTTTCTTTTTATTGATTTTAATTTTCAAATATCTATACTTTTTATGAAATGAGAATGCGTCAAAATTTGTTATAATTACTTGTAGGTATTTCTTTAGCAAAGGGAACCAAATTTTCGTGTCAGCTCTTAAAAGATTTCACTCTCGGTTTGGTCTAGTAGATTATAGCAGATATTTTCGTTAATGTTTAACAAGATTAGCATGAAGTATATATAGAAGAATTAACTCTTATAAGAATATGTAAAAAAAATTGATGTGTTCTGTTCACATGGCTTTCTCTACATTTCTGTAACAAATTGTGTTAAAAAGTATAGTCTTCTATCTAGGTCATGCTGATCGGGATAAAACTAGCAGAAATGGTCTTATACTCACTTGTAAGTAGAATGAAAATAAAGGAATACACTGGACTAAAGTGACAGTAAAATCTTTTAAAAGCCGGTTGTTATGTGGTTGAAATTCATTTCTTTGTATGGTCAAGAGTTGTATTTTAAAGCTAGAACAAACAACAAGGAATGTCTTAGAAATAGTCGGCTCTACAACAAAAACGTATGGATGTGTCATAGATTAGTATTTTGTGTTTTAAGGAGATGTACATTTTTGTGCGGTGAACTTGTGTCTATCTCTTACGGTTTACCAGTTATGCAAAATTCATCCAGAATGAAGAAGTCTTCAGAGGCTATTCCGAGAAAACTAAACATATAGGTATATTATAATTGTCATGCAAATAATTTAAAATGCCATATTTTAATCATATCTTTAGAGCCAATTTTGAGAAAATCATACATTTCAAAAAATTTTCCTTGTAAATGGTAGTTTGGGGTGAGGGTATTTTTATGAAAATATTCATGCCGCATTTTTTGGAAATACTAAACTTAAACGCCAAGTTTAGTGTTTAACGGACTTTTCATTTTAAAGCTATGCTGTCCACACACACATACACACATACACACACATACACACATACACATACACAAACACACACATACACACACTGACACGTTTAAAAAAATCTTTTTTGGATACAATACCTTCTCTATACACTATGCACATAGTATGTAAAGAAAAAGTCATGCGAATAAAACATCTCAGGTTCTTTTCAAGCTTTGAGTAGATAGATTCATATTAATGTCATGCTTTTTTTTTATTTACTACTAAGCTGAACTATTACATGACAATGTAAATTTTCAGTTATCCCAAACTTTTTATTCCATAAGCAAAGCATTTTTCATATGTTTTTTCTCTGTGTAATAGCTTTTCAACTTTTGGATTAAACTGCAGAATAAATTGAGAAAATGAGCACAAAAACTCAGGAAATAGCCATTTTGTTATTAGTAGGAATGAGTAGTAAATTTACCTTTTAAAGTTCTACATATCCGAAACTATTTAAATGAATTTTGCTATAAAGAGGAAAAGTATCATTAATGAAAGAAAGAATGTGGTTGCATTTTCATAACTTTCTGTAATCGTCGTGTATTCCTGTATAGTTTTTAACTCTGCCTCGATAGGTATCGTATATTTCAGATCGTCTTTCTCGTTCATTGAATGAATCAAATTAACGACTGTTGCTATCATGTTAGATACACTTTGCCCTGTATACAATACATGTTTTACTTCTCTTTTCTGTGTATTGATAGTTGACTTTAAAAAGGCTATAAAATGTTCATCAAGTCTCGAGATAGCATATACGTTTACTACCTTTAAAAGCCCCTCTCAAAATAAAATAAAAGTTCGATCTGTTGGAGATCCATATAACTTTGGTTATTAACAATACAGCTCAAAGCACAGTATAAAATTTATTACTATCTAAACCACATTTTAGATCACCCCCAAAAGCATCCCCAGCCAATATTTTATTTTTTATTTATTACATTTTTTCCTTGATAAGTATTATATTTCGACACATAGAAACTCATTAAGCTCAAAAATATTAGTGCAACTATACTAATTTGATGTCAGGAGGCACTTAATTCTCTTCCTTGCCATGGAGTAAACAAAAGACAGACAAAACCTCTCGTGTGAGCAAAATTTAAATAGCTTAAAATTGAAACCAATAACACGGACTCTTTTGGAAACAGTTAACTCCACAAAAGAAACATATATTACATAAAGTATGTGCTTTAACGAGATCTACACCTGTTGTGCAGTAAGTTTCAGTCTATTTCTTATAGTTTACTAGTTATACAAGAGTATCATTCAGAATGAAGAGGCTATTACCAGAAAGCTTAGCTAATACACTTTGTTTGTAATAAAAGTGTCTGAAAGATATACTATTTTAATAACAATCGTTAGAGCCATTTTTGAGAAAATCATAACCTTCCAAAAATGTTCCATGTAAAGGGTGGTTGTGGATGGGGGAGGTTTCCTGTTAATTTTCGTCTCGCATCCTTGAAAGATACTGAACTTAAATACCAAGTTTGGTATATAACCTAATTTTCGTTTTTGAGTTATGCTGTCCACAGACAAACACGGTCCTTTTTCTAAAAATGCAATTTTTGAATTCAGAGAACCCTTAAACAGTATTTCCGGTGAATTTGTGGGAGAATACAACACCTTCTCTGCTATGTGCATTTTAAATACGTCTAAAAGGTAAAAAGTGTCTTTAGATCTCATTTAGATAATGAAACAACAAAGGAAACACAATTAAACTTTTGCTAATCAGCGGCACTGCCAGTATTACTTTATGGTACAGAATCTTGGGTAGCTGCAGAAAGAGAAAAAAAGACAGTAGAAGCATTAGAAAATAAGAGAACTAAGAGTAAAAGGAGTGTGTGTTTGTGTGTGATTTCAATGGGGAGCCACCGTAGAGGGTCTCTAACGCAAATAGCACTAGGAGCCCGCGTGCCAGATATGACCGAACTTCGTGGGTCTACAGACGACTTCCAGAATCATCCCACCGCCGAGATTTGTATTTCCAGAGCACTTTCACCACTGCGGAAGGACGCGACCACTGTAGTCCTCACCGACACTTACAACCCTAAGAGAGACCGGTTAGATGAAATGGAGATGTAACAAGAGACAGGAATTCGGGGGAGTGAAGAAACCTCCCCAGCATTTGCCTAGTGACTCAGGAAAACCTCCGAAAAACCCATGGGTCAGAGGTCTTCCGTGGGAATCGATCCCATGACTTCCTGAATGCTAGTCTCAGACGAAACGCCTGAGCCACCGGGATTGGTGAGTAAAAAGAGTACTAGATTGTACCCAGAACCACAGGAAGAACTGGAAACAACAATTAGACAAAATTTATGAAAATGATTACCAAAGTAAGCATTAATTTTAAATCTCAAGAAAACGAAATATCGGCCTTCGAAAATTAAGATGGAATGAACAATTTGCATGAGCCTCAAATCGTGTGAAAATGGTGTAGATTATGATGATATACGAGAGCGATCCAAAAAGTAACGAACATTTGGGCATAACTAAATAATAACGATAGATATGAACACAAAATTTGATTTACAAATTTACAGTATTTTACTCTATTTCTCAAAGTAATCGCTATTATTAACCAATGTATTTATTGTCACATGGTACCGGAGTTTCAAAACCTTTGTTGTATTCTTCCGCCTCTAAAGATCTGAGCCAAGTTGTTGAGGTTGCGAAATCTTTTCAACCCAAAAATTCATGTATAGTGACCAAAGTGAAACACAAATTTTTCTGAATAACTCTGTCATCAACATTTGCTTTCAATTCCTTCATAACGGCTGATGAACTTCCACTCTGGTCTTTGTCGGGCACACTGGTTCTTCCTTGATTACTCGTAAATTATGCGCCATTTCCACACTGAAGGCTCGTTCATTGCATTAGCACTATACACTTGCGTTATTTGCCAATAAAATTCACTTGGCCGAACATGTGCTTCCAGAAAAACCGAATAAGTTCCTTGGCAGTAGAAAAGTATAAAATCGGCATTTAAAAACTGCTGCCACGTGACAATAAATATGTCTTGACAGGATAGAGATTATATTGACAAATGGAGAAGGTACTGTAGCTTTGTAAATAAAGATTTATGTTGATATCTTTCGTTATTATTTAGTTATACCAAATGTCTGACACTTTCTGGATGGCTCTCGTATTTGTACATCCTCATACAAAAATAGTTTTGAAAAAGAGATGATTAACGCAAAGGTGTGTCGCCATTTTCGACATACCATTCCTTTGGGCCCTGGAATGTATTTGGTTTAGCGGTACGTTGAACAAAAGCCCAATTATGTGCCATCCTGTGAACTCTAAATATCCATTCCGGACGATTTTAATCCGCATCGGATCATAACTGCAGGACATTTCAGCCGGATTTGCAATTAGTGGGAAACAGCTTAATGGTGCCTTTGCTGTTATAATCCAGCACGGAATTTTCCATACGTATTCATCTTTTGAATTGCTATAGAATTACATCACCAAGGGATGCTGATCAGCTTAGTTCTCCCTGTTTCGTTGGAGCTGAGCTTGGTATTTATTTTCTATACCCTTAACAAGTACTGGTTTCCACCCAAAGTGCGATCTCATCAGGTAAATAGGTATACTTGCTTTGAACTCCTGGTTAAAACTCGTCTGCATAGAGCATGGTTTCCATTTTTGCTTTCTCTAGCACGAATCCACTGGAAGTATTGTATTCCAACAAAGAAGTCGACATCCGGAAATTCATGTCCTAAGGTTCTCTGACACCTCTTTGAAAATTCTTACAACCAATTAATTTATATAAGTTTTTAATGTTTTTAATCTGAATTGTTCTGTTATGTATGTAAATAAATAATTTGTTATACAGTTTTCATTTCCATACAGCAACGTGAGTGTCTCCTTTCGGGAGGTCCCGGATTCGATCTCGGCTATCGTATACTGACCTATGGGTTTTCCGTGGTTTCCTTGGGGTAGTCAGTGAATGCTGGGGAAATTTCTTTTCCATCCTTTCCTCTACATTCCGTTTCTTTATCATCTTTCAGGCTGCTTCCATGTTCATGGTGTATGGTAATGGGTCTGGAGGCGCGCATGATACACAATGGAAAGATTATTCCCCGTGGACACTAGGTGGCTCTAGGTTCACTTGTTCGCCGTCTCAAAAAATATAATAATAATAATAATAATAATAATAATAATATAGATGTGGCTCCTTTTATTCCAATTCCCAATTGTATATATTTTTAAATATTTTGCATGTGTGATTATTTTAAACATTTTTTCGGTATGCTTTTAAATATATATATATATATATATAGGTATAAATATGTGTATCTATAATCCAAAAATTATTTAGTATGCTTTGTCTATAATGGATATCCCAAAGAGAGGAAGCTGAAAGTTAAATAAAAATTTCTATTATTATTATTATGCTTTTATGAAATGGATTTTGTCCTAAACATAAAAGAGGATATTTACATAAAAAAATAAATTTATATCTTGAATTTTTGGGGAATAGTTTCTAAAGAATCCGTTCATTCTGGACAAACCTTGATAAATGATGAATAAAAATGATACATCGTAAGAAAAACACAAAAATTTAATACAGAAAAACAAACTCTCCATTATTAAACAAACTCATATACATTTTTGTAGTAGTGTTGTCATTGGTTTCAATTTTAAACTACGTCAAATTTTCTCAAACAGAGTCATATTGCGTTTCATTTCTCTATTGTTTTTCTGCTGGCAATACAAAGCGAACCGGTCTTCAATTGTTCACAGCGATCAGTTTTTAGCATAGTGCATTGCCTAATTTCTTTTCTACTTATATGGAACTAAGTACATAATAAAATAATTTCTGGTAATGCATATTCAGCTTACATTGATGTAGATAAAAGACTGCTCTTTTCTAAGAAAATTTGTTTGCAGAACAGATAGAAAAAGTCAATTAAGTGGGACACATTAGATTTCAGTCATTGTTATTTTAAGCCCCATGTACATTATAAAAATTGTCTTTAAATTCAACAGTTTACATACAATTTTGAAATGTTGAAAATATTTGATAACACTAGACAAGTTTGATAACGCCAGGAAAATTTGACGATGTCATAAATATATATTTACACGTCTTTTAGCACAACTGAATCTCTTCAGCACACATAATTTATCATGTGCAAAGTAATTTACTGTTACAATCACGGTATAACAATGTGCAACAAAGTATTATTTACGTAATTACACAGCAATTTCGTGTATAACATCAGATTGCCCATAGCATCGGATAACGGATGCAGTGAAAATATCACACATTGTTAAGTTAACTGCGTATATCAAATTGCATCATGTATACTCTGGAAATTTCATGTACCATGACTTCATCTTGATGTGGTGAATTTCGCAGCCCATAAGCTACGAAATAGCTTTCGTAAAATAATTACATACGACACCATTTTCCCATTTTACTATCCCTAGCACGTATGTACAAGGTACATTGTAGATGGACACGGTATGTATTCCACCCAAAAATTCGTTACCGAGATTTTACCGGCAATACATGTTCTAGATCCCGTGAATTTCCTCCCCCCCCCTCCAAAAAAAACTTTTTTAGGAACATGTCTACGTGTTTGTCTATGGGTATTTAAATGCCAAACTGCGTATTTTAGTTCAATATGCATCAAGAATGCGACAACAAATTTTCATGAAAAACATTTAAATGGAAATTTGTCGATTTTTTTTTCTCAAAAATTGCTCTAACGATTTTGAATAAAATGCCATACGTTTAAGATATTTTAATGACAAACGAAATGTACCTATATCTGGAATTACCACGAATAGCCTCTAAAGACGTCTTTTTCTGGATGACTTTTGCATAATTATTAAATGCTGAGAGATAGAAAAAACTTACTACACAAAAAATGTAATCTCATTAAGACAGCAATTTATGTCATATACATTTTTTTTTTTTTTTTGTAGAGTTGGCCACTTGCGAGGTATTCCTTATATTGGTTTTAGTTTTCAACTACTAACTTTCGTTTTATCTCTTTTGTTTTAACCATGGGAATACAAAAGAGAAACGAATGTCAATTGATTCATATAGCAATCGCTTTCAAAAAATTGACTATCGCTTTAGCCTAATGTACTCCCTTATTTACTTCTACTTACAGGTACTTAAGGTAATAAGACAATTTCTGCTAATGTTTATCTCAGTTAGCAGAACATAAACAAAAGAATACTCGTCTGTAAGCTAAGTTTCTTTGTGGAACACCGAGAGAAAGTCGTGTGAATGGAGCGCATCATATCTTTTTTGCTTGTCTTTTTCATTCATGTTTCATATTTTGTAACGCAGGTTTAAATACTCGCGTTTCAGTCACCAAAGCCATCATGATTGTCAAATATGTGACCGTTTAGAGCCTGTCCTATTTGCTTACAAGACTTTTAAAGCCTAGAAGCAATTTGAAATGAAAACTTTTAAAGCTGTGGCAACTCTTGTAGATTCTTCTGAAACATTTAATTTGACAAAAATGTAATCATGTACAATGACCTTTAAAGGCAACTCTACCAAGATTCGTAAAACTCTCTTAGCCTAGTGAACTATGTGTTATGTAAATTTACTCAACAGCCCAAATTAGTTAGAGATATAGACTCCTTCATGTCCACGAAGTGTTAACTAATTGGATTAATTTAAGACACTGAGATCAGCTGAACGGCTATCTGCATATAACTAATCAATTTTTACTTTCTCTACACGTACATAGTGTATAGAGAAGGTACTGTATTGCACCCAAAAATTCGATACCGGGATTTCACGGGAAATACATGTTTTTGGACTCCTGAATCCAAAAAAAAAAAAAAAAAAAAAAAAAGCATATCTAGAAATGCGTGAGCGTGTGTGTGAGTGTGCGTTTGTGGTCAGCATAGCTCAAAAATGAAAAGTGCGTTAAATACCAAAGTTGGTATTTAAGTTGAGTATCGTCCAGTATTAGACACGAAGATTTTCAAGAAAATATTCCCACCTCCACTACCCTTTACATGGAAAAAGTTTCGAAAATGTTCATTTTCTCAAAAATGGCTCTGATGATTTTGATTAAAATGTCGTATGCTAAATATATTTACATGACAAATAAAATATATATCTTGAATTTTCTGGGAATGGTCTCTGAAGACATCTTTATTCTGAACGAATTTTACGGAATTTTGCAATAAACCGTAACAGATTGATTAAAATCTACTACAGAAAAATGTAGAGCTATTTAAAACTCATAATTTATGTTACATGTATTTTTTCCTGGAGTTGACCGTTTCTAAGGTAGTCCTTATTATTGATTGCAGTTTTAAAATAATATTTTTCTCATACGGGAACTTGTCCACGCCTGACCACGCAAAGAATTGGATTTCTATACCATGGCAAACACATGTTAAAGCATTTGGCTGTCGATTTAGCCTAGTATATCCCCCCTTACTTCCCTTCTACCTATAAGTAGCTAAGCAATAAAACAGTTTTTGCTATTTTTTTATTATTTTATTAAAATACAGTTCCGGAGCCTGGTTGGGACTCCGGCACTGTATTCCTTTTTCTTATTCCTCTGTTTTTTTCTTTTTTACATTTCCCTCAATTTCCTTTATTTACCGTTTTCTGTTTATTGGCACATACACACATGTATACACTTTTGCAAACACACAAACATCCATGCCAAGGTGGATCTCGAATCCACGATTCCCTGTGCCACGAAGCACCAAAGCTTGCCACTTTAGCGAGCGGAGCCATGGGGTCCGGCATTGTCAATCTGGATTAGCATGAGGTAGACAGAAGAATAAGCTTATTAACAATAATTTATAACAGAGGGGTAGAGAAAGTCATGTGAATGGAGCACATTAGATTTTTCGACTTAGTATCCAGCCTTTACCAAATAGCAGTCGAAAGTCACTGTCATTATTTCCCGCGAAATGATTAAGTTCGTGAATGCGATTCAATGGAGGAAACAGTGTTTTATTCAATTATGTAAGCGACCGAGAGTGAAATTCCGGCCTAATAAATTTGTGACTGGGAGGTGTTAGGCTGATGAAATAAGTCACGAAGCTTTTTCTAGAACCGAAACTTTCGCGTGGGTGCAACAGTCAACGTTAATTTCCGGTAAAGGTTAAAAACGGTGAATTCCCAAAGAATTGAAGGTGATTTTAGAGCGCTCAGCAGGAACAATATCAATGGAAACTCGTGAAATATATACAACTTTACTCGTAGTACAAATAGTGTTCATAAAATCCTAAAAAGACAACACATGTAAAATTCACTGCATGGAAAATGTACGTAGAACAGCGCTGACTGCATGCTAGTACCCAAAATCTACACATAATTCAATATTTTGTTACTAAAGTATCAGAATGACACCAAACTTGTGCAAATTAATCACTAATGGTGTCCTATATGCAATATGGTAGCAAATGTCAGACAACTTTGTTTTATTGTCGCCCAAGAACAGATTCCCCTCATGGCCTTGGCATGCCTTCTACCAGAAGGCCGAACTGCCCCTTATTTGATGAGGACAGATATCCCTTCGTGCGTTAAAAGAGTTACGGAACTTAACGGGGTTATTTTAAGCTAAAACCGGTAATAGAGGGGTCCCACTCGCCAGTTCCCTACTGAGCGGTTTTAACTTGAAATAGCCCCATTGGGTTCTGCAACTCTTTTGACGCACGAAGGGATATCTGCACATGTCTAATGCGCGGCAATTGGGTAACGAGGTGTAAGGAGGTGCACGAAATCGAAGGCAACTGCTCTCATTCCTCTTCCAGAACATTACAGAGTTCTGGAAGTATCACTACCATTTCCGCCACCACAGATACCACCTTCACTACCACCACCGAAACCACCACTACCTCCACCGATTCCACCACCAACACCAAAACCAGACGAGCTTTGTGGGGTGAAACCAAATTCTATGTACTCTCCAGATTGTTGTGTGATGGGAACCATTGGTCAAAGTAAATCTAGAAACAGCACGTTCAAGGTTCAATGTTGACATAGGATATTTCCAGAAAATTCATGTATACATTCCATTTCTAATGAAAGTCTTATTCACAATTTTTAAACAAAATCCTTAGAAACATTTTTGCGCAATTTAAAATTCTGTAAAAATGTTCCAAGTAAAGTTTAGTATTGAGTTGGAGATTTTCTTTAACCTCTTCATATCGCAACTTTCTAATGCTGAACTTCAATAGCTAGTTTGATATTTAACGGACTTTTCGTTTTTAAGTAATGCACACATACACAGATACATATGTGCGCGAGTACCTTCTTCAATTTTTTTTTTATTCAGGGGTCCACAAACCATCTATTTCGGTACTTAATATATATATTTTACATTCGCGGAGAAAGTAAAATCCCTCAGATCGGACTTAGCCTTTATAATATAAACAAAATATCACCCAATGTTTGGTGTACTACATACATTTGTGCCCGGGTCCTAAATACTTACGAAAGTAAGTCACAACTAATGTTTATCTAAGAGAGACTCACCAGTTGGTTTACGGATTTTAAACCTCGAATCAGTTGGAGAATTTAATATCATGGTAGCACGGTGAGAAAACCGCATAGAGATTTGGTGTATTAATTACACTAAGACTTAAAGATGGATATTCTTTATTTATAACGTTGAAGGATATTAGATTTTTACTTTCTCTATACATACTATGTACATAGTGTATAGAGAAGGTATTGCACTCCACCCAAAAATTCGATACCGAGATTTCACCGGAAATATATGTTTTAGGGTCCCCTGTATTCAAATAAAGCATTTTCAGAAAAAGGTCCGTGTGTGTCCGTGTGTCCATGTGTCTGTGAATACGATAACTCAAAAACGAAAAGTCGATAAAACACCAAACCTGGTATTTAAGTTTAGTATCTTCCATGAATACGACACGAAGATTTTGAGAAAAATCCTCCCACCCCCGACTACCCTTTACATGGAACTTTTTCGAAAATGTTGATTTTCTAAAAATTACTCTAACGATTTTGATTAGAGTATCACATATTAAAAATATTTACCTGATAAATAAAATGTATATCTTGAATTTCCTGGGAATAACCTCTGAAGACTACTTTATTTTGGATGCATTTTACGAAATGTTACATAACTGCTAAACTGTAAGAGATGGATAAAAACTTACCACACAAAAATGTAGAACACGTTAAAACACACAATTTATGTTATATACATTTTTTTTCGTGGAGTTTATCGTTTTTTATATATTTCTTGTTTTTGGTTTCAGCTTTGAGAAACATATTTTTCTCGTACAGGAATTTATCAACTCCTCCTGTCTATACAAAGAAAGGAGCTTTAGTCATATATCAACCAGCTTTTGACTATCACTTTAACCTATGGTACTCCCTTATTTAGCTTCTACTTACAAGGTAGCAAGTAATAAAACTATTTCTGCTATTTTTTTCTCGATTAGCATGAAGTAAATAGAAGCATAAGCTTTTTTGCAATAATTTGTTGCAGAGATATAGAGAAAGTCATGTGAATGGAACACATCAGATTTTTTAACTTAAAGTCTTTAATATATTAGTAAAATTAAAGTGCTAACTAATATCCCTAAGAGTAACGTGTATAATGAAAATATAATTGTTTCGGGCAAAAGTTCTTTTGTTGAATTAAAACCTCGACTATAGCATTGATTTTTTCCTCAGATATATTCTTTTCTACAATTCCACATTCTGCGGGTGGACGAAAACATAATATGCGCTGGTATTGCTCTAAATATGATGACAACATATTTATTGCCGTTGAATTATCTTTAAAATAGCAAAACACAAATCAAAAGCCTTGTCTTTATATTCATTAAATTAGCAAAATCTTCAACAGGAGTCACCGTCTCTCCATCACATTACTTGAGCACTACATATTTACCTATCTACAAGTTATTTTTTTTTTTTTGTTTACGTCTAGTTTTAAAGAGCCGTTGTAGGCAGTTAGAGGAAATCTTGATGAAAATAGGGATGGGAGCCATATGGAGGAATGGAGAAGAAAGTGAAAAAGGGTTCTGGAAGTCAGTGATAAATAGGACAGAGGACATAGATATCTTTTTCCATGTAAAGAGTCGTTTGATGTGGGAAGATTTTTCTGAAAATCTTCATGGTGCACCGCTGGAAGATACTAAACTTAAATACCAAGTTTGATATTTTACTGCCTTTTCATTTTTGAGATATCGTGTTCATAGCCACACGGACACACACATCAATATACACAGACTTATTTCTGAAAATGCATTATTTGGATACAGAGCACCCTAAAACGTGTATTTCCGGCGAAACTTCGGTATCGAATTTTTGGGTGGAATACAATATCTTCTCTATACATTATGTACTAGCTTCGTTTCGTTTTGTAATTGGCTTAACCTCCCAGTATTTGTAAGCCAGAAGCCTGTCGGGAAGTCAACGGCACGAAACCACAGAATGTAGAACCTGTTACGAGGGGTCGGCCTGTAATGATATGAAATGTAAGAAAAATTGAACATTGGAAAGGTGTTGATGGAGCAATTGGTGGAATGAGTGCCGGGGGGAAACCGGAGGGCTCGGAAAACAACCGCCCAGACGCCGCTTCATCCACCATGAATCCCACTTGCGGGCGCTTAGGATCGAACCCGAGCAACCTAGGTGGAAGATAAAGTAATAAATAAAGAATGGTCATAAGAGGAATATGTAGATGTATGTAATAAAGAAGAGAAGGAAGAATTAGAATGGATGAGAACAGCAGAATAAGTTTTGAAAGGATGTGGTGCAATGAACTAGAACTATGTATTTTATGCGGGGAGAAAGGGAGTATTTTTCAATATTTAACAGGATGTAAAGAGGTAAGAAATTGGAGGAAAGAAATGTGGGAACAAAAATGGAATAGTATGTCAGGAGAGATTGTTGTAATGAAAATGGAAAGAGAAGAATTAAAGAAATGGGGCAATATTTGGGAAGAGTAAAAGAAAAGAGGACAAGAAAAATAAAGTGAGAGAGAGAGTGATCAGGATAGAAAACCCAGAGATTGGGATGGAATAGTTATCACAAACCAAAGGGCTACACTCGCTAACAGCCAGGGTGCTATGCGGATGGAATATCTAAGCCGTAACCAAACTTAGGAAAACCAGTTTAAGTAACAGGACATGCCTGTAGCCTAAGTACAATGTTTTACAATGTAGCAGCTTATAATATCCTCGTTCACATGGTGCGGGTGCTGATCTTTCAGCACGATGTACTGCATCCAGAATCCTATCTCCTCTTCGTTTTTTTTGAGCACCGAAGTATAACAATATAATACCTAACAAGATTAATTATTATTTCCCTAAAAAAAAAAGGATTTGTATAGATGAACTTTATTCCTATTGTGACCTTTATATAAACTTCATTATAATAAGGCTTAAACGTTAACTTCCTTGGCGTGGTTTAGTGTAATCGGCTTAAAGCTTATGCAATGCCACTAAGCAACGATTTCGTTTTACAATTAAAACCTTCCCCTCTGAATTTTTTACTTCCACCCGCTGACGCTATTGTCACCGGGCGCTACGTAAGGTATTATGTAACATTTAAAGATATACCAGGTGGCTTCATTTTTGTTTTCCCTTTTTACTTTCTGTTTAAGTGCTATGTAAACATTGTATAGAGAAGGTCCGTGTGGTGTGTATGTGTGCGTTTGTGTGTGTGTGTTCGTGTGCCTGTGAACATGATAACTCAAAAACGAAAAGTCAGTAAAATACCAAACTTGGTATTTAAGTTTACTATTTTCCAGGGATGGAACACGAACATTTTGAGAAAAATTGTCCAACTCCAAACTACCCTTTACACGAAACTTTTTTCGAAAATGTTGATTTTCTCAAAAATGACTGCAACAATTGTGATTAAAATATCGTATATTAAAGATATTTACCTGTCAAATAAAATGTATATCTTGAATTTTCTGGAAATAGCCTCTGAAGACCACTTTATTCTGGACGAATTTTACGAAATTTTGCATAAATGCTAAACCGTAAGAGATGAACAAAAACTTACAACACAAACATGTATATCACGATAAAACACAATTTATATTATACCCATTTTTTTCATGAATATACGTTCTCGCATTACAGTAAATAGTAAACATGTTGGATACGTAGAGCCAGTCTGAAAAACTCAATACCATAGCCGGGATTTCAACCGCACATCTCACGTTCTCTAGCCGGTTGCTTTAACCACTGAGCTACCATGGAAAATTTCGGCACGCTGGCGCGATTTGGCCGATTGGTTTGACCACTCGCATCTCACCAAGATGGTCCTGGTTCGATCCCAAGCGACCGCATGTGGGATTTGTGTTGGACAAAGCGGCGCAGGAACGGTTTTTTTCGGGTTCTCCGGTTTTCCCCGACATTGTATTCCACCAGTGTTCCGTCTTCATTCCAAGCATCATCACTGTCATCGCCTGCGGCGGTATTTTAGTAAAAGCGGGCGTTAAAAACAATCAAAACAAATTCCGTCAAGCCAATAAATTCCTAACTGACTCAAATGTTTTCCGATAAACCACAAATTGTTCTCAAATTATTTTTAAGATGGCATACCCCAATGGCGACTTAAATATTGTAAATAGTTTAAGTCCGGGCTTCACAATTTAGTCAACTATTACGTCAATTGGTGTTAATTTAATTGTTCTTTCACACTAGCCGTATTTAGGAGAGGAGAGACTGGGATATGTGTGGTTCAAAATCCAGCTATGCATTGAATTTTTCAGTCTGAGGCCTTTTTAGTGACGTGACAAAAACATTAACAATTCTGATCATAGCTTCCAAGCCATTATTGCAAAATGGATCAAGGTTGTAATTGAACTTATCTGCATATTATTACATCTATGGTATAAGTTATAAGAAACTAGTATTATTAGTTTGGAATTTCAAAATGTCAGTCATACTTGCCATTAAGGGACTTAACAGACCAACACTAGATTTCTTCCACGAGCAGGGTTAGTTCGAAAAGATTTGGGATAAAATGTCTGATGTTCCATACCCATAGCTTTCTCTAAATCGCTGTAACAAATTATTCTTAAAAACCTTATTCTTCTATCTATATCATGCTAACCAAAGTAAACATAAGCAGAAATTGTGTTCCATTCAAATGATGTCCTCTAACTGTTCGGCAAACAAACTTTTTATTCAAAAGATTAATCTGTTATTACACCATGCTAAGCAAGTTAAACATAAGTAGAATTAGCCTTATTACTAGCTCCTTGTAAGCAGAATGGAAATAAGAGTATTCTCAGGCTAAAGCTATAGAATCGTGCTTTAAAAGGACTATGTGAAACACTTGAAATTCTAATCTATTTGATTGCCAGGGGTAAGCAAACAAGCAATGAGAAGAGTTTAAGTGACTAAAACTGAAATCAATAATCCGGAATATTTCGAAAACGGTTAACGCTACAAAAAATGCATATAACATAAATTATGTGTTTATGAGATCTACATTTTTTGTGTAGCATATTTTTGTTTATATCTTTTATGGTTTGCCAGTTATACAAAAGTCATTCAGAATGAAGAGGTCTTCAGAGGCTATTTCCAGATATAAATTTCGTTTGTCATAAAAATATATTAAATTTAAGGTATTTTTAATCAAAATCGTTATAACTATTTTTGAGAAAATAAACATTTTCAAAAAATGTTACATGTAAAGGGTAGTTGGAGTGGGAGAATTTTCTTGAAAATCTTCGTGGCATCCTTGGAAGATACCAAACTTAAAAATCAAGTTTGGTGTTGAACGATCTTTTCGTTTTTGAGCTATACGGTCTACAGACACACACGAATCTTTTTCTAAAAATCTTATGTGTTGCACTCACATGACTTTCTCTAGCTGCTCTACAAACAAACTTTTTACAAAAGATTATTCTTCTTTCTGCACAATGCTAATCGACATAAACATTAGCATAATGTCCTTATTACTTAGTTCTTTATATGTAGAAGGGAACTAAAGGAATGCGCTATGCTAAAGTGATAATCAAATGTTTTAAAAGCCGTCGTTATGCGATTGTCATTAAAAATTGCTTCTTTACTTGGCCAAGAGTAGCACAAAAGAAAAACGGACACTTCCTGTCTAAGTACTTTACAACTGAAAAACAATAACAAGGAATATATCGGAAATGGTTACCACCACAACAAAGAGTAAAGGACAAAAATTGTGTGTTTTGCGCAATAAGTTTGGCATATCTCTTATGGAATAGTAGCTAAGAAAAATTCGGCCAGAATAAAGAAGACTTCAGAGGCTATTCCCAGAAAATTCAATATATTCTATTTGTCGTGTAAATATCTTTGATATACAGATAGCCATTTTTTAAAAAATCAATATTTTCGAAAATTATTTCATGTAAAAGATAGTCTGAGGTGGGGAGATCCTCTTAAAAATCTTCGTGTCGCAGCCTTGAAAGATACCAACCTAAATACCAAGTTCGGTATTTAACAGTCTTTGAGCTATGCTGTCCAAAGACACAGACACTCGGACCCTTTTCTAAAAATGCTTTTTCCGGGCTCAGGGAATCTCAATTCGATATTTAATTTTTGGTTGGAATACAATACCTTCTCTATCTACTATGTATATTGCTAGAGAAGGTAAACAACAGTGAGCAATGGTCACAGTTCATCGGTCGCAGTGTTTTCGTGAGTGGATACAATTATTGAGCGCATAGAGGCAGGCAGTCCGCCTTCCACCGCATTGCGCCTTTCTCTTTCCGACCACGCTGCGACACCTAGAGGACTCCTATTTTCTTTACTCTGTGTCAAGTCACAGGTAGACTATAATACTTATAGACTAAATGTCATATTTCTAAAAACCGATGTTATTAGAATTGTCTCTAAACTTATAGAATCTGAAACAAACTGATGATTTCGTTAAGGCCATTCCCAAATGTGGGGAAAAAATCGTTTAATTTTTTTTAACTCTAAACTTCCTCTACTTAGTATTGATTTCCTAGAGAAACACATTTAAAACCCTTAGGTATAAAAAATACATTTTTATAAAGGTAATCATTATGATATGTTATAGTGCTTAACGCTCGCTTTTATTACAAATGGCACACTGGTGATACATGGAATGAAGATGGAGTACCGGTGGAATGCAATGGCGGGGGAAACCGGAGAAAACCTGCCCTTTCGCCGCTCTATTCACCACAAATCTCACATATGGTCGCTTGGGATCGAATCCAGGCCGTCTAGGTGAGAGGCAAATAATCTAACCACTCGGCCACGGCTAGACCTGATCATTATTCGATTGCATTGAAATTCCGTTCTCTTTGCCTGACCAGGATGAAAACATGAATATCAACTTCCCATTTGAAAAGTATAATTATTTTAAACGTTTTTTTTTTCTTTCTTTTTATATTTTTCAGCTAAGCATCTTATTTTTTTCTTCTTCCTTACTTTGCTATTGTTCTCCTACTTGTTTGGCCTTTTATTTATTCATACTCAAACATCCATGCCGGAGGTAGAACTCGACCCGCGATCCCCTGCGCCACGAAGCACCATAACTATGCACTTTAGCGAGCGCGGCCATGGGGACCGGCAACTTTAAATATATAACACTCAATGTCTCGGAAATGGCTAGTTCTACAATAAAAATGTATTTTCACAAATTGAATATTTTTTTTTGCTTTACTTCAGAGGCTATTGCCAAAAATGCAAGGTATCTATTTAATTTTTCATATAATTGGATTTAATGTACGCTATTTTAATCAGAATCATTGAAGCCATTATTGAGAAGATCAAAATATTGTTAAATTTAGCTTGTTTTTCTACATTTTGGTGTAAAGTGCACAGAGTTTTTCAATAGTTTAGGATTACAATTTAATTCCATTAAATGAATTATGGTTGACTTTTACGTACACTTCAGCAAATAGTGCTTCAATATTTTTGTTTGTATTTATTTACAAAATATTTGAATATTTTCCCATGTTAACGGCATTTTGGGGTGCGGGATTTTCTTTAAAAATTTTGTGTCGTATACTACAAAGATGCTGAGCTCATATACCAAGTTGGGTATTTAACTGAATTTTCGTTTTTGAGTGGTGTTTTTCAAAAAATAATTTTTATTATTCAAGGGTTTCACAACATATATTTCCGATGAGATCTCGGTATAGAATTTTTGGGTGAAATAAAATACCTTCTCTGTTCAATATGCAGGTTCTACACGCGTGCCACAGAAAGTAAACAGAAGAACGTCGTCAAAGCCATCTGCTTCAGTGTAAATGTGAATAACCGTGTTAGTGGAATATCTCGACTACCGTATATTTCTGCCCTTACTGTAGATCAAGAGGTCGATGTTGAAAGGGAAACAGTCGTACCTGTCCCCATACCCTCGTGTGTCCGCCAATTACATCCATGTGTCGAGCAATCGATACTGGCGCCCCTTTATGTATCTGATTGGTGGAGAGATACCTACATCAACAGATTACTGCGAATCCAATATCGTTAGTGCCCCCCTTGATGTGTAAAAACAACTCTGATTCATCTAGAATACTGAACCATACTGTTGCATCAAGCTTTCAGTAGTCTCTATTGTGTATCTCTTTAGGGAAGGACTAAAAAGCGAACAAAGGAAAGTGTCATAGAACTAGCAAGGTTCTCACTGGAGCCGTGGTTGGCGCTAGTGTCAATGCGTATTACGTTTGAAATCGAGACACATTTTCTTTACATTTGTATGCCAAAAAACTCTACCGTACTTGACATAGTGTAAATATAATTCAGAAACGCAATAGAGCCCACTCTAATTGCTTCTATTCAATAAGATACATATCCTTCAGTCAATTTATAACATCATATGGAATTGCTATAGAATACTGTAAATGAAAGCTATATTTTACAATAAACACAAAGAAAAATCTGATGTGTTCCATTCGCATGCCTTTCTCTATATCTCTGTAACAAATTATTTTTAAAAAGTTTATGCCTCTATTTTCTTCATGTTAATCAGCAAAAAAATAGCAGAAATAGTCTTATTACTTGCTTCCTTGTAAGTAGAAGCGAAATAAGGGAGTGCCATATTTTAAAGTGATAGTCAAAAGCTGGTTGCCATGCGACAGAAGTTCCTTTGTTTGTATGGACACGAGTTGAAAAATTCCTGTATGAGAAAAGTACAAGTTTTTCAAATCTGAAACCAAAAACAAGGAATATCTAAAAAACGATCAACTCCACGAAAAAAATGTATATAACATAAATTGTGTGTTTTAATGTACTCTACATTTCTTGTTTGCTGTACGTTTTTGTCTATCTCTTACGGTTTACCAGTTACACAAACTTTCGTGAAATTCATCCAGTATAAAGTAGTCTTTAGAGCCTATTCCCATAAAATTCAAGATATACACATTACTTGTCAGGTATATATCTTTAATATACGATATTTTAATCAAAATCGTTAGAGCCATTTTTTAGAAAATCAAAATTTTCGAAAATTTTTCCATGTTAAGGGTAGTTGGAGATGGGGAGATTTTCTTGAAAATCTTCGTGTCGCATCCTTGGAAGATACCACACCTATATACTAAGTTTGGTTTTTGGTTTTTAACGGACTTTTCGTTTTTGAGCTATGTTGTCCAAAGACACATGACGAAAGCAAAATGAGGGTGGACATGACGAAAGCAAAATAACGGAGCGACTTCACTTGCTATGGGAGACGCAGTGAGTTAAGACATGCTTTTTGATTCAGCTGTGGAAACGAACGGGCTATGTACGGCCGTTATAGGAACAGCGTTAATTAATACACTATAATAAGAGTCGCAAGTAATAAGGATGGTAGGCGCGTTGCTTAAAGAATAGCTTAAAAAAGGGGAGAGAACTTAGGAGGAATGCGTGTGTGTTCGAAAGCAGAAAATATCCCCCACAAAAAAAAATAAAAAAAAATAAATGATTTCAGCAGTATACGTGAACTGAAAGCAACCACTTGTGTCTTAACACATCCCTGAGAAAGATTCCATTTTGACATCCTGAGCTAGGGCGTTCACACTTCCACACCATCCTTAATCTTCTGAAACATCACGCGGGATTTGAACCCGGAACCCTTTTAAAGCTACCTATAACGCGAAACGCCGCAAGATTCACAGAGTTAATAACGGCAACTGATGGATTCTATGTACTTTGAAATCCGCTGTGTTTTAAAAATAATTAGCTTTAATGCTGGAAATAATGAGCTACTCGTTTAATGTCTCTATGGAGTGTCACCTATGAAATACTGTTTTCATTCAGCTACACTGTAAACGAATTTGCGATTACTGCGGACCACATATTGTGACGCAACAGCTTCCTGTTACGCGGTTAATCAGCGTCATTGTTTTCTTTTATCGTACATAAATTTGTGATAGCTGAAACGAGTATGAAGTTGAATGCGACAAAAGAATAAAACGGAAAACATCCCATACGAATTATATTAAAATACATTGTGTGCGTATACAGCAATTTCTTCATGTGCTTTGATAACCTTTAATTTACATCAGCTGGACGTTTATAAATGTAATACTTTGTCTAGTACGTATGTAAAATGTTAAGCAGTAGATAGAGAAGATATTGTATTCCACTCTAAAATTCAATACATACTTTGAGAAACCTTAATTAAAAAATCTGATGTGTTCCATTCTCATGACTTTCTCTACATCTCTACACCAAGTTATTGTTACGAGTATAAAGCTTATGCTTCTATTTATTTCATGCTAATCGACAAAAAATTAGCAGAAATAGCTATATTACTTGCTTCCTTGCAAGTAGAGGCGAAATAAGGGAGTACCATAGGTTAAAGTGATAATCAAAAGCTGGTTGCTATGTCACTGAAGTTCCTTTGTTTGTATGGACACGAGTTCACAAAGTCCTGTATGAGAAAGTCTTTATAGCTGAAAAAACAAGGAATATATAAAAAACAATCAATTCAATGAAAAAAAAATATAACATAAATTGTGTGTTTCAAGGTGCTCTACATTTGTTGTGTGGTAAGTTTTTGTCCATCTTTTACGGTTTAGCAGTTATGCAAAATTCCGTAAAATTGACCGAGAATATAGTGGTCTTCAGAGGCTATTCCCAGAAAATTCAAAATATACATTTTATTTGTCATGTAAATATCTTTAATATACGGTATTTTAATCAAAATCGTTGGAGCCATTTTTTAGAAAATCAAAATTTTCGAAAAAGTTCCATGTAAAGGGTATTTTGGGGTGGGGGATTTTTCTCAAAATCTTCGTGTCGCATCCCTGGAAGATACTAAACTTAAATACCAAGTTTGGTATGTTACCGACTTTTCGTTTTTTAGTTATCGTGTTCACAGACACGGACACACGGACACACATACACGGACACATGAACACACACACAGGGACCTTTTTCTGAAAATACTTTTTTTGGATACAGGGGACCCTAAAACATATATTTCCGGTGAAACCTCGGTATCGATTTTTTTGGTGGAGTGCAATACCCTCTCTATACACTATATGCATAGCACGTATAGAGAAAGTAAAAAATGACTGAGAACACAAATTATTTCTGTTTCACTATTTTACAGCTTTTAAAGAATTCTTATTGTTTGTCATTTTATGGACTTTTCTCAATGCTATGGTTCTGTTAAGACTCTTTTTCATATTGCACCTACAAGGAAATACACTTTTCTGCAACTTAAAACAAGTAACAGAAATCATTGTTTATAAATTTATAAAATTTACGGCTATCTAAATTTCCACACGTTGTTAAGTATATATGTCATAAGTACAATATAGAATATTCTATTAGTAAATCATGAGATTCCATGTTTAAAAATCCAACAAAATGGGCATTGTTGTGAACATTAAAATAAATGAAAATAATGTAGCTTTGGAAAGGTAAAATTCAACGTAATAGCTGGGATTTGAACCACGTATTCTGCTAATCACTGAGCTACTTTGAGAACTGCCGACACAACAGTCCAACTGAGTAGCATTTTTTCCCGGTAAACCACAAGGAGATTTAAACTTGTTTTGAGATGACATATCCCAATGGTGACTTACAATCGTAAGTACTTAAGTCCCGGGATTCATAGTTTATTCATCAAGTTAGGTCAATCAGTGTCCTGTTGGGATATGTCTAAAAATAATATGGTATCCCCTTGTAGTCTACAGGATAAAATGCAAGTCAATTGTAATGGCGTGTTGGTTTGTTGTCTATGCTATCTCAGTGCTTGCTTAGGGTAACGTATGGAGACCGGTAGACTGTGTGACTAATCTTTTTAACTCCTGTCCTACATAAGGCTTGTGAAGAACAAAAACAGTTAACACGAAAGTATCTTGATAGAAAACCCAGGTGGACCCGGATTTGACATGTGTAAATATATTTCTTCATGAGTTAAAATAGTTGCAGAACTCAACTTCAGATAAAAGCCGCCAGTGGAGAAGCGGCGAGCGCGATTCCCTAATCTCGTTTGCCTGTCGTAGAACTAAGTGGTAAGTGTGGTATGAGGAGATGAGGTCTTGAAAGGCTACTTGCCCTTTGCCATCTGATTACGGATGGCACTATCTAACTAAGGAGTGGATGCTTTGCGCTAAGTGAGGTTCGGGGATGAGACCTTAAAAGGTTACCGTCTATCACGGTATCTTATCAAGTAGTTTCTTTACGATATGGTTAAGTAGTTAAAACGGTGTAAAATACAACAGAATTAAAAATAAAATATTTAGCACAATTTAATTCTCATAAGATAAAACAAAAGAACAAACATTCTAAAGTCAATACGTTTGTCTAATTTGTTGAAAATTAAAACCATGAATCATCGAATATGTATATAGCACGAGTGTCTAATTTTACAAGGCAATAATGAAACAAAAGATTAATAACTTATTTTAACGAATTTAATATAAACCATATATTATTGTTTTATATTATTATTGTTGTTGGTGCTATTATTATCTCTTATTCTTCTTTTAAGGATTATGTGTTATACCTGTTCCGGCCTCTACCACCCATCCACCTCTTAAGAGTCTATTTAGATCGCTTTTCGAAACTGCCGATTGTTAATTATTTTGTATATCTTTCTGTCAATATAATGCCTCCATTTCATTCTAGCTGGAATATCTCATCTTGTTTCATTCCTTATTTTATCCATTTTAGTGCAAATCCTTACACATCTCATGAACTTCATTTCCACTACCTGTGTCGTAATCTTCATTTTCCCATACGTTCCATGTTATTTATAATTATATTCATATTGTAAGTTATGTTTTTCATATATTATTCATATAATCCGACTAGTTGGGTTTCTCGGTCAAGCAAGTATCTCTTAACACGTGAACGGTTAAAGGAACTATTTCAGAGATAAGATTTTTATAATTATGTATACGTTATACAGGTGCTCACAAAGTTACCATACATTTTCCGGGAAACGTACATTTAGATTATTTCTGTTACAGATATAGTGAAGATACATCACAATGTTGGCTATTGAAGAAAGAATCACACTTAAGGAAATCGTTTATGTGGCAACCCTATGATGAGGTCCAGAGACATACCTAGATATACTACAGTGGTTCTTGGAGCCACAGTTACGGAAGGATAGCATTCTTGCCAACAAGATGGGGCACCACATCACTATGCACACATTGTGCGGGAATATCTGAATGAGATCTTTCGTAATGGGAGGATCGGACGAGCGGCGGATTGCATGTGGCCTCCCCGTTCCCCCGATCTCATTTCCTTTGATTTTTTGCATGAGATTCATCAAGAACCGAAAGTATGCTACTAAGGTGGTAGATGGAATCAGCTGAAACAACGAATAAGAGCGTCATGCTTACTCAGAACCTCTCACACCTTAGTACGCGTGTTTTAGTCATTGGGAACTGTGTGTTGATAATGAAGGTCGGCATCTTGAACTATTAGGCTTTATAAGGTCCCACTCTATACTAATATAATACTTATTGTGTTGTAACAGACCTTGGAACACGAAAATGTATGGTGACATTTTGGGGCATTCTGTATTTTTATGCGACATAGCTAAAACGGTATTACGCGTTCACTTACACATGAAACTTAAATCTCGCGTGTCACTTTTCTTACGTAATTAATCTGTGATACCTAAATACCGGGAGAGACCACCTCATGCATTCTATCTAAAACGATTGCTCTGATTCTCAACGAACTATATTGAGAACTGCGTTTCTGTCACCCTGGTTCTATCTAAGTGTTAAAACTGTGCTCTAATTGGTTTTCTTTCCCGCTCACAGGAGCGTCTCTTTTCCTGAGTCCATAGAAACTGTCTTACTATTTCACTTAGACTGCCAGCTTCAATAACTTTCACAATCTCCCCAATCTCTAAGGCTTGCTCTGGCTGATTTTTTTTTTTTTTTAGGCTCAAGGACGTTCAATGATAAACCTTATCTCAACTCCTTGGCTATTGACCCAAAAAGAACTTCCCAAAGATTTTTATTTTATAATCCTTATACAGTTTCAGCTGCCTCGTCTCTCTTATAACTAAGCTTATGCTAACATCCTCTAATAACATAATCTTGTTTCTATGTTACATATATTTATTTACACTATCTTGTTTATTAATTATTTACATCTTCTCGTAATCATTAGTATTGTCTCAAGCACAGCCATGGAATTTTCTCTGTATTTTCTTTCTTGTTTTTCTTCCCAAAGTTCTTCAAATTTTTCCACAGATAGCTTGAAATCTATTAACCTTTTTCTCAATGTCTTTGTCTTATTTAAAATAGTATTATTATTTCCATATTAATATTAGTAGCGAATGATTAATGATACTATTTCATCTAGAACAACAAATAAGACGGAACATCACTGAAGAATTTATTTGGAGCCTTCTTTCAAGAGAGCTAAGATGAACGTGAAAGTAACGACAATGCTATTCTAATTTAAGATGTGATTTAATCTTCTTATTGGAATAAAATAGAGGTGGGGGAGTATTTATGTTACGACTCATGATAAATATGCTTGGAGAACTTAAGTTAGGAGATTCAATACTTCAAAAAGTCGATTTATCATTCTAGATCTAGATACTCATTAGAAAGCAATTTAGGAGGCATTCCATATCAGGAGCACATCATCCAGCCATTTATTCTCTCGAAAGAGAAAGAAGGAACAAAAGCTTCTGTTTACGAAACCTAATGAAGACAGAAGTTTCTTTGGAACTATATATTTGCTTAAAATGAGTAATTAGTATTCGATTACGCCATGAAGACAAGGAATTCATTAGTTTATAACATAATAATTTTAGTTTCTAAGTTTATAATAGTCTTTTCGCAAACTAGTACTCTAAATATTCTAGCTAATTCATTGCTTATTTACTTTTTCAAATAAGTATATACAATGTTTATAGTAGATAGAGAAAGTATTGCACTTCAATTCAAAATTCCATTTCAATATTTCACCAGAAATACATGTTTTGAGGTCCACTGGATGAAGAAGAATATTCGTGTTTGTGAATGTGTGTCTGTGGACATCATAGTTCAGAAACGAAAAGTCGGTTAAATACTAAACTTTAAGTTCAGTATCTTCTAAGAGTGGGACGCAAAGATTTTCAGGAAAACCCCTCCCAATCCAAACTAAACTTTACATAGAAAACTTTTCGAAATTTTCGAGTTTCTAAAAAATTGTTCAATTGACTGTGATTAAAATGTCATATATTAAAGATAATTATATGACAAATGAAATTTATGTCCTGCATTTCTTTTAAATAGCCCCTTAAATTCTCTGTATTCTAAATGGCTATTGCACAACTCATAAAGTGTAAAAGATAGACAAAATTTACTTCTTAAAAAGTAGATACCGCTAAACTGTGTCATATATAGCTAACCATTTCAGAAACATTCCCTGTTATTGATTTCCATTCAAAATACTTAAACTTTTCTCAAACGGGAAGTTCTCATCCGGTCATGTCTCTTTTGTTTTACTCCTGACCATGAAATAGTACTGAATATTAATGATAAACGCAAAGCGACAGCCTTTACAAAATTTGGCGATCGCTTTAGCCTAATGTATTCCCTTAGTTCCGTTTTACTTATAAGAAATTAAGTTTTGTCTTGATTACAACAAGCAGAGACAAGACTAAGCCTTTATAAGAATAATGTATTGCAGAATGTTTAGAGAAAGTCATGTAAACGAAACACGTCATTATAAAGTGGGTAATTGCCTGAACATATTGTGTGTTTGTGGTATATTGTGCTACAAATTTAATCACAATTCTTTGAATCTAGCAGATTTCCTAATTTAATAATTGAAATTGTATAATTATTTACTTACCGTTACAGATTTAAGGTCATTTGTAGAGCTAGGAAGTTCGTACCATTCGTCGTTCCATATATAGGTTGCGACCGACCGACTCGCCGCATCAAAACAAATTATTGTAAGAACGCACGGTGGAAATGTAAACAAACCTGTTGTCCAGAGAGTAAAAAAGTACTTATGAGATATTCGTATAAGCACACATATTTAGATCATTAATTATGTACAACACACAAATTATTGTATATAAAAGAGCGAATCTAATGGATTTCTATGTTTATATGTTGATTATAAAAACACCCAAGCAATTATAACACTGCTTTAAATATCACTGATCGAATGCTAAATAATATGCAAATATTAATATTTTCTTAAATATATGCAGTTTCTTACTATGTAAAAACGAAAGCAGGAATAAACTAAATATGCAGCCACATTACTGAAAAATATGTATACTTCTGAAGCCTTTCAAATTAAACCCTAATTCTACCAAACAAAATTTATAATGCGAAAAAAGTGGTTCCACTTTGCATGATGTGATCAGGGCATGTTTGAAATATGTTATCAGTTCCGTATCAGTATCATCAAGCAAACGGCATTTTTTGGAATCGAAGTAAAGAAGCGAATTTTATAGCATAGTGACAGCTGTAAAAATATTTGACTGGCATCGCTTTAGCATAGTGTATTTCTTTATTTACCTTTTAGTTAAAACGAAGCAGTAAGACCATTTCTACTAATATTTGTCTTCATTAGTATGAAATAAATAAAATATGCTTTTGTAAGAATTGTTTGTTACAGAATAGGTAGATAAAGTCTTGTGACTGGAACACGTCTGAATTTTTATTTCAAGTTTAATGTAATTTAGCTTGGTTGTTATATTGGAAGATGAGTGAACGAAATGGATGAAAAGATGCTCTCATTCCTTAGTATTAGTTACTTGACATTTCTGCTTTCAGGATAAGGGACATGTCAGGAAAAAACGTTATTCGGGTAACTCATCCTAACCAAATTTGAGCTCGGGACCTTTTAAATGTAAGATAGATACCTCCCGCTACACCAGAGAAGTGGACATTATTGTATATTCCTAAAGCAGGTCCATAGCAACCCACTGTTAAACAGTTAAATATGCATATTTTTACTTTTTCTGCACTACTATGTATCAACATAATGTATAGATGAAGTACTGTATTCCACTCTAAAATTCGATCGGAGATTTTGTCGGAAATATATGTTTTGAGGTCCCCTCAGCCAAAAAAAGCATTTTTAGAAAAAGGTCCATATGTGTCTGTGCGTGCGTCTGAGGAACGAAAAGTCGTTAAATGCCAACCTTGGTATTTAAGTTCAGTACGGTCAAAGGATGCGATTTGCAAGAAAATCTCCCACCCCCAGCTACCCTTTACATGCAAAATTTTTCGAAAATTTTGATTTTCTCAAAAATGGCTCCAATAATTTTGATTAAAATACCGTATATTAAATCTATTTACATCACAAATAAAATGAATATTTTTACTTTTCTGGAAATGGCTTTTGAAGACTTGTTCATTCGGATGAATTCTGTTGAATTTTGCATAACTGGTAAATGATAAACACAAATTTACTACACAAAGATGTAGAACTCTTTAAAATACACAATTTATTTCATATACATACTTTTCGTAGATTTGACCATTTTCAAGATAGTCTTGTTATTGTTTTTTATTTAGATATACTTTTCTCAAACTGAAAGTAACCGTGTTTCTTTTGTTTTACTCCGGGCCAAGCAAAGAAACGTATTTTCAAAGAGAGTCACATAGGGACAGCTGTTAAACAATTGACTATCGCTTTAGCATTCAGTATGCCCTTATTTCCCTTCTAGTGAATGAAATGGGTGAAATAATGGTCACGAGCCCGCGGTTCCTAGGATTAGTTATTCGGCATTTTGTGTTTTCAGGATAAGGAAACCCCCAAGAAAAAGCTTTATCCGTGTAATACATCCTAACCAAGATTTGAACTCGGGACTTCCTAAAATGTGAGGCAGACACGTTATCGCTGTACCGTAGAAGTGGGTATTATTGTTTATTACTAAAACAGATCCATAGCAACCCAGTATTAAGCATTTAAATATACGGATTTTTCTATTTTGTTCAGTATTCTTAGATATATACTTTTAGTTATGTTGGACGTGACCTCGCTTATATGGCATGACATATAAATATATTTTATCCTAAACTTTTGGGCCTCAGAAGAAATAAATTCTTGTGGAGAATGGTTTCTTGGAAGGAAACAAAACGGCGCAGATCTGACGGTTCGATGAAACTCATTATAAAAATAGCATTCGATGCACAATGTCAGTGCCAGGCACCAATAAAATACAGTGTTGCCAACGTAGAATACATTAAGGCTGCAATACAGAATAACAAGATATGGGTCAGCAAGGTCTTCACGCCAACGCTCTCCGCATTTATACCCATTCTTGTGTAAGTCTCAAAAGTAACAGTTGGCAATGGAATGTTGAGTTTTGTGGGAAGAGTCTGGCTTTTAGAACTGTGTCAAAAGTAATGAACGAGACTTGGCGTGGTAAATTCTGTTCTTCGCGGTCTGGTGGAGCACACAACTTAGCTACTTAATTGAATGTACCATAATAATGTACACAAAGCTTAAGAGCATTGCAGTGTTTGTAGTATTACATAAATAAATAAGCATATGCCGCAATCTGCGATAAGATAGGCCGTTTAGAAGGGACTGAGCACCGATCCAGTGGGAATATTGTATCATTGCTACCCTAATGGTTAACATGCGCTTTGCCTTTGATCATTAGAAGCCTCTCAGGTAACATATACCGTATGCATTGTTAAGTCCAATGGGCGAGATTTTCCTGTGGAATATTTGGCTATCAGCAAAGGCGTTAACTCCTCTAGCGTTCTTTTTTTAATTGCTTAATTGGCATAGCCCTTTTAACTTCAGTGGTCATATCGGGGGCTTTGACTTGTGAAACAACTCGTATTACTGTAGGTTTAGAACTTTAGGGTAATCAGTGTTTATTACTAAATACACACACACATTCACTCTAACATTCATACTTCCAGAGTCTGTGGGGAAAAGGAATAATTCTGGTTTAAGAAACTTTTGCTGCCCCAGCCGGGATTCGAACCCGGGACCTTTGTGTGAGAAATCAGCCTGCTGACTCGGAGGCAGTCTCGTCTAGTATTTGTTGCCGTTGGGTTTCTATTTTAATTTTGTTTATTACGTCACTCACGCAAGCACACACACACTCACTACCCAGGAGAGGATAGGGAATAATCTGGGCTAGAGAAAAATTCTCACACCCCCAGCCAGGAATCGAACCTGGGACCTCTAGCAAAGAAATATGAGCTTTATCGACTAAGTACGGGGATAACCAAATGTTTGAACTCGTCGGTGATTTTTACATAGCACAATGAGCATGTTCAACCAATGAAATCAAAGAAATCATGACAGATAATCCTCGTTTCTTATAGGTAAGATTGCTCGGAGCACAACTCCCTTCTCTTTTCCCCTGATGCCTAAGTATATCATTGGATAACAAATAAAAACTTTATGTGGTGCAAAAGTCACTCGATAAAAGCGATATGAACACTCCATCATGATTGATGTATTTGCTTTCATCATGTGAGGTAAGTTTAAAAGAAGGGTAGCTTGAGATAGCGGATTTTCCTGAAAATCTTCAATAAGCGCCCTCGGAAGCTGCTGAACTACATAATATATCTAGTTTGGTATCTAACCAAGCTTTCGTTTATGAGTTATCTTGTTCACAGACACAGCTCCTACTCTCACATACACACACGGATCTTTTTCTACAATTGCGTTTTAGTTTGTACATAGTGTATAGAGGAAGTACTGCAATTCACCTAAAAATTCGATGCCAATATTTCATTGAAAGATATGTTTTGAGGTCCCCTGAGCCCAAAAAATTCTAGTGTGTGCCTGTAGGCACCATAACTCGAAACCTAAAAGACTGCTAAATACAAACTTTGCATTTAAGTTTGATATCTTCCAAGAATTCGACACGTAGATTTTCAAAATAGTTCCCTTACCCAAAACTACCCTTTTACGTGGGAGTTTTTTGAAAATTTTGTTTTTATAAAAACAGTTTTGATTAAAATACCGCATGTTACAGATACTTACATCAGAAATAAAATTTATATCTTGAATTTTCTGGGAATACCTTCTGAAGAGCTGTTCATTCTGGAGTTTTATATAACTGGTAAGCCGCAAGAGATAGACAAAAACACACAATTTATGTCATATATGTCATATACAGCGTTGGCTGTTTCCGAGATATTACTTGTTATCGGTTTCAGTTTTAAACTACGTATCTGTTCAAACAAGGCCCCTTTTTTGTTTTTCTGGAAATGCAAAGCGAACTTCAATTGTTCACATATCGATCAAAAGATTTGGCTATCGCGTTAGCCTGGCATATTCTCCTTTTCCCCTTCTTCGTGTAAGGAACTAAGTAGTAAGAACAATTGTGTTAATATTTAGCTCGAATAGCATGACGCGGATAGAGGAATAGTCTTTTTTTTAAGAATAGCTTGTTTGTAGAAGATGTAGAAAAGGTCAGGTGAATACAACACATCAGATTTCTGTACAGGGTACCCTAAACGAGTATTTGCGGGAAATCTCGGTATTGAATTTTATGGTTGAATGTAATACCTTCTCTACCATGTACGAAATAGAGAAAGTAAAAATTGCACCCAAAATTCGATATGAGATTTCATCGCAAATACATGATTTTGGACCTCCTCAATCCAAAAGTAGTATTTTTAGAAAAACTTCCCTGTGAATGTCTATCTGGCTATCTGTGTGTGTGTGTGTGTGTGTGTGAAGCATAGCTCAAAAATGAAAAGTTGATATTTATGCTCAGAACCTACAAGGATGCGACACGAAGATTTTCAAGAAAATCTCTCAACTCCAAATTACCCTTTACGAAAATTTTGATTTTCTCAAAAATGGCTCTAACGATTTTGATTAAACTGTCGTATATTAAAGATATTTACATGGCAAATAAAAAGTATATCTTGAATTTTCTAGGAATATCCTCTGAAGATATCTTTATTCAGGATGAATTTTGTGGAATTTTGCACTACTGGTAAACCGTAAGTGATACACAAAAATTACTGCACAAAAAGTGTAGAGCTCGATAAAACACACAATTTAAGTTATATACCTTTTCTGAGGAGTTGACCTTTTTGAGATATTCCTTGTAATTTATCTCATTTTTAAAATACTTATTTTTCTCATTGGGAATTTGTAAACTCTTGGTATTACAAGCTATGGAACTTCAATCACATAGCACCTATCTTTTAAAATATTTGACAATCACTTTAACCTATGGTACTCCCTTATTTCCCTTCTACTTATAAGGAAGCAAACAATAAGACAATTTTAACTATTTTTTCTCCATTAGCATGAAGTAAATAGAAGAATAAGCTTTTTAACAGTAATTTTTTGCGACGTAGAGAAAGTCAGGTGATGCATAACATAAGGTTTTTCATACAGGGGACCCTATACGTGTATTTCCAATGAAATTCCGGTATTGAATTTTATGGTGGAATGCAATACCTTCTCTACTTATGTACTATGTACTGAGTAAAATTCATGCCTAAAATATTGCCAAAATAAAACGTTAAATATGTTTTCCCTCTAACATGAGAAACATTCACCATAAATTTTCCTGAAAACGTGTTGTTTTTAAGATATTCAGCAGCAAAGTTTTTGTTAAACATCCAGGTATTAAGCATTATTTACTTTGACCTAAACTGTAATAATCGGAATAACATTACGAGTTATTAGATATGA
The DNA here is from genome assembly GCA_030762935.1 of Hymenopus coronatus. NCBI lineage: Eukaryota > Metazoa > Arthropoda > Insecta > Mantodea > Hymenopodidae > Hymenopus > Hymenopus coronatus. The sequence continues at coordinate 84,114,370 of CM060895.1, forward strand.
GTAAGTAATTTGGACACAATTTAATTGGAAATTTCTGAATGTTTGGAAGCAGTGCACGAGATTACTCAATGGGAAAAAAATATTTATCTGTTGACTGCTGTATACTTGACCGCCAATTATTATATTTACGTTTTCTTATTTAATATTATTCCACCACAAATTGCTACACACTGCAGAGAATATAAAGAAAAACTGAAAGATACAACCACACTGATAGGGAAATTTTTGAAAGTATAAATACCTTCAATACACCCAATAGTGCCGACTATAAGGTTTACCAGGTAAAACGTTGAGTACAGTCAAGTTATTTAGAGGTTAGAGCATATTAACAGCGAGGGACACCTCGGCAACTGGTGTACTGATCTTTGCGGCCTACTCCACCCCCCCGGGAAGGGATGAGGAGATGGGAAACCACAGGCCAGCACACGGAAACGACGGAGCTGAGCTCAGAAAAGCGCGGAAGTCCCTAACAGTTCACTAGACGGCAGCCCTGGCGCGCCACGGAGGTTATACATCCACCGGAAGGCCGGTAGGAGGTCTCCTAGCCTCAAACAGCGCAACCAGGGGGAAGAGAGTTTCACTTGGAGCAAGCAACCGTACCATCTGCCAACAAAACCTCAAGCTTCATCCGCCCCGACCTGAAAAATGAACAAAGGAAATCAAATGTAATGAAGGGTCAGGAATCGTGGTGGATATACAGTACTTCAGCATATCGCCTAAGTGACGCCAGAAAAGCCACCGAAGAACCCAGGGCCAGAATGCGCCTTCAACGGGGATAGAACCCAGACCTCCCGAATGCTAGTCTCAGGAAACGTCTGAGCCACCTAGCTCAGTGTCAAACTACTTTCTCATGGTAGGTTTCAAAGATTAAACATTTTTATTCGTTTTTGACCCAAAAAAGCGCAAATAGTGGAATTTGAAAGCGTTAAAGTGCAATGAAATGGACGCTCTTTAACTGCTGTGGTTTTCAGTGTCCCATTCATTACTGGGCGTGAAAGACCGCTTAAATTTGCTAAGAGGCCTCTCTATCAGCCTTGAGGTTCTTTTGCTGCCGTAAATCTACGACACGGGACCCACGGCTTTACTTCCCTTCCGAAGGAAAAAAAACCATTGTCCTCAGCTGGGTTTGAACCCGCGACCTTGGGTATACGGTAACGACTACACCACGGAGGGCGTTAAAGGGGCTAAAATCATTCATTATTAATGTGGAACGTCCAGAGACTTTACAAAAGAAGCATAGCGTTATAATTGGGAGCGTAATCACGGGGTTTTGCTGTACTATAGCAATTTATTTACATAATTTATTAGTTACATACACACGTTTTCTGAGATGTGTTTATATCAAAAACTTCCTGGTTCTCTTACTCCTCTTTAGCGCTGACAGAAGCTAAGATCCAGAGGCGAAGGCAATGCATTATGAGTGTTTACCGCAGTATTTTGACCGCAGCTCTGGAGCCAGTTAGACGCTAGGCGTCCGTACGTCCCTCAGTGCGGACATGACTCCAGGGTAAAAGGAAAGAAAAATCAATATTCGTAACAAGGGTACACGGCCGCCGCATGTCTCTCTTTAATTATTATCTACGGCTCTATATGCTCGCGTAAACAGCATTAGCACCAACATTGCCTTCTGGCATAATGAAAACTTTTTACTTTCTCCAGCGTGCATGTACAATGTACATAGTAGAGGGAGAGGGTATTGTATTCAACCCAAATTTCGATGCCGGAAATACATGTTTTGGGACTCCCTGAATCCAAAAAAGGAATTTTTACTTTTTCTACTCTTACTATGTACGTAATGTATAGACTAGGTATTGTAAGGCATCCAAAATTTCAATAACAAGATTTCACCGGAAATATATATTTTGAGGCCCCCCTGAATCCAAAAAGAAAAAACCAAAACATACATCACGAAGATTTTCAAGAAAATCCCCCCACTCCAACTACCCTTTACATGGAAAAACTTTCAAAAATTTTATTTTCTTTAAAATGGCTCTAACGATTTTGATTAAAATTCCTCATATTTTAGATACCTACTTGCCAAATAAAATGTATATCTTGAATTTTCTGGGAACGGACTCATAAGACCTCTGTATTTTGGAAGATTTTTATAATTGGTAAACTGTAAGAGATACACAAAAAGTCACTAGACAAAAAATGTAGATCAGGATAAAACACACAATTTATATCATCTACATTCTTTTCGTGAAGCTGATCGTTTTTGAGATATTCTTGTTTTTTGGTTTCAGCTTTGAAAAACTTACTTTTCTCATACAGGAATTTGTCAACTCATACAAACAAAGGTACTTCAGTCACATAGCAACCAGCTTTTGACTGTCACTTTAACCTATGGTACTCCCTTATTTCGTTTCTACTCTCAAGTAAGCTAGTAATAAGACTATTTCTGCTAATTTTTCTCGATTAGTATGAAGTAAATGTAAGCATAAGCTTTCTAGCAATAATTTCTTGCAGAGATGTAGAGAAAGTCATGTGAATGGAACACATCAGATTTTTAAAAAAAAGAATCAGTATGTTAATGGAGTTTTATTTGTGAACTCTCTTTAACTACTGCGGTTCTTGGATAGGTAGAATCAGACTGAAAAAAATGCAATACCATAGCCGTTTCTTTCTTCATCTAATCGTTTCTAAGACTAAAATCCATACATTCTAAGTAATTTGTATGATATATATTTTATTATTAAATATAATCGTTTCTTAGACTAAAATCCATACATTCTAAGTAATTTGTATGATATATATTTTATTTTTAGCTATGCACAAACATCTGCAAAGTCTGAGAACTTTAAACCAATGAACAGAACATTATCCAAACCTTTAACGTATAAGACATATCGGCTTTAAAATATCTTTCATAATATTTTAAGATTCTTTCTTAATATTTTAATATTTTAAAAGCATAATTCCCAACTTTTCTTCATATTCTGTCTTATCTAATAACTAAGTGTGTGTGTGTGTATGGCCGCTCTCACGTTAGCCCTGGTATGTGAGTCACGGAGTTGGAGACCTGGAAATGCATAAAAACAGGAAGTGCGCCGTAATCGGAGGCTTTGGAACGCAACACGACTAATGAGGTTTCTGTTTCCAGAATCTTCCAGAAAGTTCTGTTACTTCGTTTTCTAGCTATAAAACGAGGAAGAATTGTTAGCCAGTGTGGGTCTGAATTGTAGTAAATCATGGTGACTGGAGTGTTAGCGTGCTGTGGTGTGCAAGCCGTCAACTGTAAACTTCAATTAAATTATTTGATATATAATTAAATATCTTCAAATACCTGAAGAGTGTGTGTTTAAACCAATTAACTGAAAAGTGTCCTTATCTCAAAGGCATAAGATTTTTGGCTTTAAAATATAACATAATGCTTTACGATTCTTTTTTCATAATTTGATACTTTGAAAGCAATATTTGCCAATTTTTCCTCATATTATCTCTCTAACTTCATCTTCCAATAATAATAATAATAATAATAATAATAATAATAATAATAATAGTGCACATTAGACCATCGTTTAATATTTTGTTCCGCTGAAATTATAGATAGCCTGATTTAACTACCTTCGCCTCACCAAAAATAAACATTGATATTTCGCATAACGGAACTTTATCGCCAAAGAGCAGGCTGCATTAGGGCTTATGACCATACAGAGTATCAGTGCATACACTTTTGAAAAACGTGCATACTCTGGTGCTACATAAATGCTCGATGTTGATAATAAACTGAAAAAACAACGAGTCTTATGCTTAAAATTTATAAATTATTTTCAATCGGTTTTGCAAGGAAACGCTACGTCAGCATGCATAAAACGCGTAATAAACGCCTACCCTCTCAGCAAAATATTGACCTCATAAATGTTACTGCCTCCCTTATACTATGATTGTATTGCATGCATTTTTATGTAGATGATACCAGGAGAAATCATGGCCTGTCTTTCCTCAGACTTATTAAGTAAATATTCATAATAAATTTGGACTAGAAAGACTTTTAAAGAAAATAAACATCCTAGAGATTTTGATCTTAAGCAAGTATATAAATTTGATAAATGGAATATGAAGTGCTTAAGTGATTATTTTATTGGCGACAGGGAGGAGCGATTCTGAGCAAAAAATGAGCACCTGGTTTTCAGAATAGTAATGGGAAGAAATAGACATCCACCCTATACTTGTGAGTGTGAACGTTACGGAGGGGGGTTCCATACTGCAGCCGTGGGTTTATTCTACGTCAGACCCCTGGAGGAAGGATGAGAAGAGTGTAATTTCATAGGGTGGCCGATATCCGGTCAGGTAGAGAGCCCTGTGGAGGGCCCCTAACAGTTCTCAAGCAGTTCTTCATCTCGACGCGAGGAATGTAAAGACCACCTGAGTCTGCAGCTGTATTTCCACGACATGGCACCTCTGGCGCAGTCCTCGTCGGCACTTACAACTACAAAAGAGGCCGGTTTGAGTAAAATGGAGATGGAATGATGGAATAGGAAGTTCGATGGGAGTGAAGAAACCTCTCAAACATTCGCCTAGTGACCCAGGAAAAACAAATGGCCGCGGAGAACCGATCCCAAAATCTCTCCTGCCCGCCTGGTGGTAGCGTGTCTGCCTCACATTCAAAAGGTCGTGAGTTTGAATCTCGCTTAGGGTGAATTTCCCGGATAAGGTTTTTTTCGGGGTGTTCCCTTTTCCTGTGAAGATGAATGTCGAGATCATTTGAGCATTATTCACCAATTTCATATGACCAACCAGGTTAAAATACAAAAAAAAGAAGAAAAAAGGCTTCCACAATGCCAGTCCCAGATGAAACGCCTGACTGGCTCTGTAGGGTAAACAGAACAATTACGTAAAAATGTGGTGTGTGGATTAAATTTGCTTCAATAAATGACAAAATCAAAAAGCTAAGATCAATTGGCAGCTTCCCTACTGCAGTAGGGTTGCTTACTGGACTGCCGAAACGTGAGAATTCTAAAACCATCAGACCACAAAATTTTTTATAGCGTTTAACGCCCGCTTTCACTGCTATGGCACCGTAGGCGATGACACTTGTGATAAATGCAACGAAGATGGAGCACAGGTGGAATACGATGGTGGGGGAAACCGGACAACCCGGAGAAAACCCGCCTCTGCGCTGTTTTGTCTACCACAATCTAACCACTCGGCCACGGCGCAGCCCAACCACGGAGATAAATGTATTATTGGCAAGGGTTTCCCGTCTATCAAAATAAAGGCCATGTTACATTGATTACTTTTAAATTTATTAATTTTAAAAAGAAATTTTGTATTAGTTTAGTTTTAAATTGTTACATTAGATCGATTTTTTTTTTTAGTTTTAATATTTGTATTATCAATAATTTGTTTAATTAAGATTATATATTCATGCAATTGATCTATTTATTTGTGATGGATGTTAATGATAACATTGAATAAATTATTTCAATTAAGAAGATGCGTTGATCGAATAAAAGCATTGCAAAGGAGTGTGTCACCAGTATGATTATGAATTTGTCGCCTTTTATAGCCTGTCATGTGTCGAAAATTACTGAATAGAAGCGAAAGAGCCCGATAATAGGCAACTCGATTATTATTGACTCTGGCATGGAAGTATAAATTTCATAGAACTAGGAAATACGAAATAAAGTAGATGCTAATCCTTCGAATATTTTCTATAGGTAAAGCAAAAGGAAATGCTATACTTTTTATGCACATGACTCATAGTTTTAATAATGCGCCTTTATAAGATTACTCTGTAGATAAAGCCGTGGTAGACTGCTTTATGACTTCAGTGCATTCAACGTTTAAAGTAAAGCAATGATAACCGTATATAAATCCACTTATATGTTCTTGTAGCATTCAGAAAAAATATTCATATTGAAATAAAGTAATCTAGACTAAGTAAGTGAAAGTCCTGCGCTAGAGCGTGGTGTTCTGGTTTCGGGTTTGATCCTGACCAGGTGGGTTCTCTAAGCGTTATAGGACCGGTGCCCATCAGAATTTTGAATAAAATGAGGAGCTACGATAGGCAGCGATCTCGATCAATGTAACAAACATTCCGGCTGAGAGATGCGGGGTGCTGGCCACATCATCTCGCCGTTTTGGTTTGATGACCTCTGCCGCGCGAAAATGGGCGTGAGGTCGGTAGTCGGCTTGGTAGCCCCAGACTCTTATGGCTCTTCTGTAGCTGCACCGGATTATTTTATCATAAACAAATGAAATTTGATACCAAAGTATCGATTGATCTGTGATTAGCTTAAATTATTGCAATAAACGGGAAAAATTAAGTAAACTGAACCCAACTGAAATTTTAGACCCCTTTAATTATAGGAGAAATTATCGGTAAATAATGTTGTATAAGTATCTGTGCTACTTAAACCAATTTTACCTGGTGATGTGTAATAGTACAGCTCTATCAGTCCACCATTTATTCTTGTTAGGCTCATATTTGTTGAAACTCACCTGCAAACAAAGAAAATAAAATAATAGGGACAAATTTGTATTTGTTTAATATTAATTGATAAAAGGGTTAGGTTAAAATATATATGTTTGGTATTCACTGCCCATTCACTAAATAATACACAAACCCATTACAATTACAAAATCAATGTTTAGCTACAAAAGTATTATCCTGAATGTCCTATTCACTGAGAATTTCCTTTTGTTTTTGTTACATTCCATAAAAATATTACAACACTTTTCGGATTCAACTGATCTTTAAAGATTTTCTCGCTGTTAACTTTTTATTTATATTTAACCATTTTCTACGAATCAATATTGTTTCTTCAAATGATCTGTGCCTGAAAATTATAACAATAAATTGATATATTTTCTGTCTTTAAATATAGGACATTAGCACATTTTCCCTTTCGTTCCACAAAGTTCATACTCCCAAACGAAACAGCACAATGCTTTTCTTTCATAAATCTTAAAGATATGACTCTTGTCGTAATTCAGATTTCCATTTATTAGGACTATTCTCCAACGTTTTGTTAAGATTTAAGAGGATGCATCACCCAAAATCCTAAAAAAAAAAAAAGAATGTGTCTAATTAAATATTGTAATACTTGTAGTCCAATCCCTATTATTATTTACTCTACACGTACTATATACATAGTGTACAGACAAGGTATTGTAATGCACCCAAAAATTCGATACCGAGATTTCACCGGAAATATATGTTTTGAGACCCTTCAATCCAAAAAAAGTATTTTTAGAAAAACGTCCGTCTGTATGTGGGCAGCATAGGTCAAATACGAAAAGACGGTTAAAAACGAGCTTGGTATTTAAGTTTGGTATCTTTCAAGGATGCGACACGAAGATTTTCAAGAAAATCCGCCCACTACACTTTACAAGGAAAACATTTTGAAAATTTTGATTTTCTTAAAAATGGCTCTAACGATGTTGTAAAAATATTGTATATTAAAGATATTTACCTGACAAATAATATGTATATCTTGAATTTTCAGGGAATAGCCTCTGAAGACTACTTTATTCTGGATGAATTTTACGGAATTTTGCATTACTGCTAAACCGTAAAAAAAAGACAAAATCTTACCATACAAAAAAATGTAGGACATGTTAAAACACTCAATTTATGTTATATACATTTTTTCGTGGAGTTGATCGTTTTTGAGATATTCCTTGTTATTGGTTTCAGCTTTGAAAAACTTATACTTTTCTCATACAGGAATTTGTCAACTTGTGTTCATACAAACAAAGGAACTTCAGTCACATAGCAACCAGTTTTTGGCTATCACTTTAACTTATGGTACTCCGTTATTTCGCTTATACTTACAAGGAAGCAAATAATAACACTATTTTTACCAATTTTTCTCAATTAGCATAAAGTAAATAGAAGCATAAGCTTTTTACAATAGTTTGTTGCAGAGATGTAAAGAAAGTCATGTGAATGGAACACATCAGATTTTTATATACATTTTTGTATGTTTCACACAGAGTAAGATAACATATTTCAATTGAATAACTCGATAGATAAAATTGGAAATTGAATTGCGGAGTTTTTACCATTTCTAAACTGCCACTGAAATAAACATAACCTTAAAATGTACAAAAGTTCTCTGATCTACACATATGCGTTGTTCTTATTCTCTTCCGTGGAAAGGCTTACCTGGTCAAAGGTACAGCCTTTCCCTCAATAAAGGACCTTTACATCACAGGATCAGAGTAACGCGGTTGTAAAGCAAGGTTATCCAGTTGACAAGAAAAGCCCTGGATTCCACAGCGTTACATTGGTAATATACTCGCTCCTCCGTTTTACACCTCATGTATATCATCTTTACGACTTGCTAACTTCCCTAAGATGAAGTTAGAACTGCATTCTGTTGTGCTAAGTTACTCCACAACTTCTACTATAGTTAGTCTTATAACTTACTGATATCGTTTAAGTAGTGAACATCATACGCATAATGTGTTCCATTTAATATCTTTCTCTACATCTTTGCAATAAATTATTGTTAAAAACCTTATACTTCCATTTACTTCATGCTAATTGAGAAAAAAAAAAAAAAAAAAACAGCAGAAATGGTGTAACTGAAAATAAGGGTGCACCATTGACTAAAGCGATACTAGAACATTATATGTGATTGAAGTTCCTTTGCTTGTCTGACCAGGACTTTACAAATTCCCGTATGAAAAGAGTATAAGCATTTTTAAGACTGAAACCAATAACAAGGAATATCTAAAAAATGGCCAACTTCACGAAAAAACGAATATTATTAATTATGTGTTCTATCAAGTTATACATCTATTGTAAATTCTTTGTTTATCTCCTAGGGTTTATAAATTATGCAAAATTCTTCAGAGGATATTCCCAGAAAATTCAAGATTAAACTACATTTTATTTGCCTTGAAAATATATTTAGTACATGTATTTTAATCAGAATCGTTATAGCTATCTTTGATAAAATCAAAATTTTAAGGTAGGGTAAAGGTAGTTGAGGGTGGGGAGATTTTCTTGGGAATCTTCGTGTCACATCCCTGGAAGATACTCAACTTATATACCAAGTTTCGTATTTTACCGCCTTTTCGTTTTAGAGAATGTTCATGGACACGAGGACATACAGACACACACAAATATACACGCAAATAGTTTGCTAAAAATGCCTTTTTTGGGAACCCTAAAATGCCTATTTCCGTTGAAATCTCTGTATCGAATTTTTGGATGGATGCAATACCTTCTCTGTACACTATGTACATAGTAGTGTAAAAAAACTAAAAAACTAATATGGTTCATTCACATGGCTTTCTCTGCATGTTCTGCAAACAAACTTCTTAAGGGAACTTAAGAAAAATGAACGAAATTTTTGTCTATAGGTCTATTATTAAGAATAAATCATCTAGTATCGTAATCTGTTTATGGTATCTATTAGTGATCATTATAAATAATTTTACACTAATTTTTAAATGTACCTGCGTATAAAACCAGATTTCTTTTAGCATTTTAAAGCTGTTTTATTATTTTCTGTTTGTTCAGCGTACTTAGCGTTCAAAATGTTCCACACGTTGCAAGTACTTTTCTATTTTTTAAGTTTTATGGAGATATTATCAAAGTCTATAAGGATTAATACAATAATAGAGTAATTTGGGTCGAAAAATTTTCTTAAACATCTTCGTGTCTTATCCCTGGAAAATGCTGAACTTAATTATTAAGTTTGGTATTTCATAAGTTGTTCATTTTTGAGTTATGTTCTTCACAGATCACACAGATACACATACATACACCAGATCTTTTTCTAACTATTTTTTTTCTGATATGGGGACTATAAAACTTGTATTTCCAGTGAAATCTCGGTTTAAATTTTGGGTGGAGTACAGCACCTTCTCTACCTTATACTGCGTGATAAGTAGAGAAAATAGAAGTTAACTAGAAAGTTTAAAAATTAGTTGCACTTTAAAAGTTAATTCCTTATAAAATTAAGAACATAATATATCTTAATAAAATAAGTTTGTTATCAACTTAAATTTATGTTTTGGAGATACTCAATTATTATTTATTTATTTATATATTAAAACGCTAAATATAGATGAAAAATGTTTCTAGTCCGCCACATTCAAAAGATCTCGGATTGAAATTTAAGGTCAGTTGCTCAGATATTTTTTATCTGGGATTTTCCTTAATTTGTTAATATATATCTGTCCCATTTTTTTCTTTATTTTTGTCTTTAATGTTGATCATTAATACCAGATTTTGTATAATTTGGTTTTAAATGTACTTAAGTTGTTTAATAAAAATCATGATTTGTGGTGTCATAGATGTAAAAAAAGTTATCTTAGGTTATTATATATTTAACGTTATGTTTTATTAGGTTTTTTAAGACAGGTGTAGGGTAACTTTAAGTTCAATGGACCCCGGGCTCACTTGAGTATCATTTTATTTAATCAGATGTGACTTACAGGGTTAAAAGACGTCAAAGAAATAGAAAGAGAGAAAATATCTCTCTGATTTTACATCTCTGACCCGTAGAATCGAGTACACAAGAACGTAACAATGCGTTTGGCTTCCTGAAGTGTTTTTTTTTTTTTTTTTTTTTTTTTTTTTTTTTTTTTTTTTTTTTTTTTTTTTTTTTTAATATTCTCAGAAAATCTATCAATCTTGTTCGACACTAGCCTTGAGTAAATCAATCAGTTATTGATGTAATTGTTTTTTCACCACTGAGCTACCATGGCAACATGCCAGAATATCATTAAATTTCTCAACTGAATCGCATGTTTCCCGGGAAATAATTTGAGATCATCTTGTGGTTTACGGGGAAACATGCGAGTCAGTTGAGAAATTCAATGCTGTACCGGCATGTTGCCATGGTAGCTCAGTGGTAGAGCAACCAGCTAGAGACTGCGATATACGTGGTTCAAATCCCGGCTATGGCATTGCATTTTTCAGTCTGACTCTACCTACCCAATCCTATTGTTTTGATTTCAAGTTCTACAACAGATTGAGCTATGAATAAACGCCAGACAAGTTGAGCGGAGAAAGGGGAGGAGTACAAATATTTTACCGCAGTGGCTGGAAGGTGTGCCTCCCAACGACGGTCCATACCAGCTCTAGTTGAGTCTGTCGCATATTGGTTTGATCTCAGAAGTCAGGCTTTCGATATTAACCTATGAACACAGGTTGGCTTCAGGCCTTAGAAGCGAAGCAGAAAAGGAGAGTAAATTGGGCATTATGTTTAGTGCTAGAACCAAGTAAAGGATGGGACTGCGGGTGGCAGAGGTGGTTTAGCATTTCCTTGCTAACATAAACCAATGCATATTATATGGCAGGCTTCTATGCATTCGATTGTAGTCAGCGGTCAAAGAAGGCATTGCATTCCACCCAAAAATTCAATGGCTGGGTTTCATGAGAAACACATATTTTTGGTCCCCATAATCCAAAATATTTATGTTTGTTTCTATGTGTCTGTGTTTGTAAACAGGATTCCTCAAAACGCATCTTTGGATAAATTTTAAACTTGTATTTAAGTTCAGTATCATCTCAGAATTAGATTAGATACGAAGATGTTAAAAAATCTCCCTAATTCAAACATCTGATTACATGGAAAAGTGTAAGTTGGAGTGAGGGATTTTTCTATATCTTCATCTGGTGTCTTTAAAACTTTGTATTTATTAGTCCTCTAGTTTTTGAGTTATGCTCACACACACACACACACTCATTATTTATAAATGTGGGCTTAATGAAGCTCAAAATGCAGTTTGCCTGCTGAAGTTTTCTTATCTAATGTTTTCTTTCTCTTCCCATTATAACATTAGTAAGGGAATAAATAATGAAAATGAAATAAATGTGGTCTAAGTACCAAAAAAAGTAATTGGATGTTGAAACTAACACATTTTCCTGTTTGAGTTTCGAAAATACTTCTTATAATAAATCGAAATAAAGTCGACCGCAGTTTCAACAGCAACATTACTGTGTAGGGAGCTGAAGAGAACTAAGTAAATAATGTCAGTCAGAGATACATGTTGCGACTAAGTAAATCCATTTATCCGAGAGCGTACACAGAGTGAATAAATTAAATGGCAAAGCTCTGCATTACCTTATGTATTTTGTACATTCATGTCAGGTGTGATGAACCATCTCATGACCACTAAGCCACCTCACATGACTAATACCTACATTAGTTCATCCAATGGTTTAAACCTCTCAGGCGTTATATCAGAGACTGAGCAGAAGCTCACCCTTTAGACCTTGGAAAGCAATATTGATAAGCTTTTCCATTAATGCCAGTACTTGATATCCTAAAATTGTCCCCTAAAACCGGACGGAAGCCTTACGTATTTTCCAATCCTAAAGAAAATTACCGAAGAATCCTGAGTAGGATGACAGAAGCTGTGCCAACTGTTCAAGTTGGTGCCAGAAGGCATTAGTAAATCCCCAATTCTACAGTGACTTTACCATCCTCTGTAACCTTATAGGAAACAACTGCTCCGTTGAAACCATCTCAAAGGTGTGGTGCTAGCAGAAAATATCAAAATACACCAAGACTTTGAAAGGAAAGGTTTTTATTTTATTTTATTTTACTCAATTCATACCTCATCAACCAATCCAATTTAATCCAAAATCCCTTTTAAAAACTCTAAAATTCCTAAATTTACATACAAATTAATGCATTAATTTTACTATCGACCTTTAATATGTAATGCGAGGGACACTATTTATATTTTGAGCATAATGATAAAAAATCTGATGTGTTCCATTCACATGATAATCTCTACATCTCAGTAACAGATTATTGTTAAAACGTTTATTCTTTTATGTACTTCATGCTAATTGAAATAAACATTAGTAGAAAAGGTCTTATTACTTACGTTCTTGTAAGTTGAAGGAGACACAGAGGAGTAAACTAGGCTAAAGCGATAGTCAAGATTTTTAATTCCGTTTCTTTACATTGCCAGAAGCTAAAATAATCCTGCATGAGACATTTTAAGTATTTTAAAACTGAAACCAATAAAAAGCAATATCACAAAAATGGTCAACTTCACATAAAATGTGTATGACATAAATCGTATGCTATCTACATTTATTGTATAGTAAGTTTTGTCTATCTCTTGCGGTATGCTAGTTGTGAAAAATGTATCCAGAATGAAGAGTTCCAGAGGCTATTCCTAGAAAATTAAAAAAAAATGTATGTTATTTGTCGTGTTAATATCCTTAGTATGCGTAATTAAATTAAATTCGTTAGAATTATTTTTGAGAAAATACAAAAAATCTAATTTTCTTTCCATGTAAATGGAAGTTTGGATTGAGGGGATGTTTCTGTATATCGTCCTGTTGCATCCTTGAGAAATATTAAACTTAAATGTCCAGTTTGGTATTTTATGGACTTTTCGTTTTAGAGTTATCGTATGCACACACACACACACACACACACACACAAATATTTCTAAAAATGTTTTTTTATACAAGGGGTCTCTGAAAGGTGTATTTCCGGTGAAATCTCGGTGTAGAATTTTTATGTGGATTGCAATATCTTCGTTACTTACGTACCATGTGCTATGCAGAGAAAGTAAAAGCAGTAATTTGTCATTGAACATTACTTTATTGTTTCTCGAATTTTCTCCTTTTTGATCAATACACTTTTTCAGGCGTTCGAACCATTTGTCATAGCATTATTTCCAATCTGCTTAAGACACCACCAAAGCATGGCATTTGAACGCACCAACGGCTTTTTCTGCCAACGAAAATTGTTGTCCATGCCTTTTATTGTTGATGTTCGGTAACATCAAGAAGCCATTGGGTGCCAAATCAGGATTTTAGGTCGGATGAGTCAACAATTCGATTTTTGAGTGTTCAAATAGTCGGTTGTTAGACGAGAGTGTCAGCACTTGTTTGTTTTCCTTATACCACCGAAGACTTCCAGAAAACAAATGGTTGTTGTGTACCCTTTAGAATTTACCGTTTTACGTTCTTCTAAAACCAGCGTTGCCACATAACCATTTCTGTAAAATACGAAAAACAGTAGACCATTTGTTCCGAATACCTTCGAGTGCGAACAACTTTTGCTAGATTTGATTCATCTTGAAACACCCATACAGTTGACTACTGATTACCATCCAACTCATACATCCGCGATGTGCCATCTATTACTGTATTATATACGTATTTTGAAGCCCCAGCTTTATGTTTTTTAGGAATTTGTGTACATCAACCGACACGTGCATCCTTTTGAAATTGTGTCAATTATGTAGAATCGAACGAGACAAAATCTTTTTCACGGCTAAATAATAATGCAATGTTTTATATATGCTGGCGAAACTAATGCAAACGGTTGCCTCAATCTCACAGGTTGTGGCATGACGACATTGCATTAGCAGTGTTTGCACAGCATCAATATTTATTTTCTGGCACAACTGTTTTTTGATGACCTTCACGAATTTCGTTAGTGAGCGAACGGTTGCCATGATTAAACTCGTTATAGCAGCGATTCACAGTGACAAAGGATGGCGTTTCGTCGTCAAATGTATTAATAAGTTGATCAATACTCTTTTGTCTTGATAATCCACTTCGGAAGTCATAATAAAGCATCGTTCGGGTATTTACACAAGTTAATTCAATCTTTTCGCTGAACGCAATTTTAAAGTCACTGTACGGAACACAACACTCAACTGACAAAAAATCTGAAGTAGATTAAGACCAACAATGTCACGCTTCCCAGTGGAAACACCAGATGATATGTGCAACAATCAGTGTTGTCAAGACTCAAAATATAATAGTGGCCCACGTATTAATGAATCATTCCCGTTGTATTAATACTTTGACAATTTCTAATCAATGTCGCTTATCCACGCTTCCAAAAATATTACAAAGTATAAAACACTCTCTATATCACTATGCATTGTCAAAGTTTATATTCTGTAAGCAGCAAATCTCAACACTTATCCTCTGTTTATACTGAAACCTGGTGACCATTTTAGACCACATTAAACGTGTGTTTTGTAGGGAAAAAGAACACACACACATATATTGTTCATTTTACTTTTATATTCACTATTCACATTTAAACTTATTTGCTCAACATAAGAGTTTTTTAGGAAATATATTCGTTTTTCTTCAATGGCTGAAACTGAAAATCCTAAGGCACCTAATACCAAATGGCCCAACTGCCCCGAATTTGGCGTGTGCAGATATGCCTTCGTGGGTTAAAAGAAAGTCAGAACTCAAGCATATTTCAAGTTAAAACCGGCCTTCGTTTTACCCCTCTCAATGAAGATAATCCGCCTACCGCTGATAAACAAGAGGGGTAAAACGGAGGTCACTCAGTCAGTTTTCCACTTTCCATACATCAAAAAGATACCAAACGCGTGGATTAGACTAGGGGCATGCAGGAGCACAAAAATTGCTGACGAGAATGGCATGAGGAGGAAGAGTCGTGGACCCACATATTGGCAAGATGTAGGGGTACGGAAGAATAGCGGGAAAAATATTGGCCACAATTTTTTACCACCGCGAATGTAGAGCTAGAAGCATGTTGGACGCTACTGGCAGGCACGGAAGACGTGGACGGGTTAGGTAAATTTATAACTAAGGCAAAACAGCTGATATCTGAGATGGCTGCTAATAGAGAAGGATAAGAACAACTAAACAAAAGTGACTACAATGTTTTACACACACTCACACACACACACACACATATATATATATATATATATATATATATATATATATTAGGTTACTGTTGTGTAATAGTTTTATATATTATGTGTATAATATTTCTTTTAAATGTTTTTATCTATTATAAGAGAGTACATTTATGAAGGTGTACTCTATGCTGTAAATAAATTGCTGTATTTGAATATCTTTGTATCTTTATTTTCGTGTTTATTCTTTTAATGTATTGTTGTTTTAATATTGTTTTTAGTGAATATTACAAAAGCACGTACGGTCTGTGGATGCGTGCGATTGTTTAAATTCTATGTATGATATTTTTATGTCAATAAATACACTTATTCATTCACTTACTGGATTTAACTGGAAATAGCCCATAAGCTCTGCAACTCTTTCAACGCATGAATGGATATCTGCACACGCCAAATACAGGGCAATTGGGCCACCTGGCATTTCCTCACTCTTGGTTTAAGTTTTTGCACTTGTTCCATAATTATGTTCATACATAGTTACAAATGGAGTATGGTACAAATATAGTAAATTGAAAATACAGTTTTCCTCAATACTCCCAGCACACATAGAACGAACAGCAGGAAACGATTGAGGGCGGTGGGTAATTAATTGTTCATATGCTCTTATCTTCTTCTTCTTCTTCTTTTTTCTCTATGGGTTACCTAAGACTATGCTGAAGTGATACCGATAAATGAATGCACAAAGAAATGACAGTTACCAGGATTCACCTTTTCAGGGTAAGCAAAATTCAGAAAATCTCCTCCCAATCGGAATTCCAATTTGCAACCTCGAATTAGTAGCAGACAGGCTGCCCGGTTTATGGTTGGAGTTACGCAAACAAGTAATTAAATACACTAAACTTTCCACATTAGTCACTCAAAAATTAGCCTGAAGTTACCCAGAATTATTACTAAATGTCATTAATACGTCTGGGCTAAGAAAAAGCAACCGAACTACTGCGAAAGTTAAAGGTTGACTTTTGATTAATTTTTTACTGAGCTGCACGTAATTTATTAGCTGCTAATTGCACTCGGTTGTGTCTCTGACTAAATTTACTTTTCCTCGACGCGATAGGCTCCTTATTTAGGCCCTGCAACAGTAGTCGAAGAGGAAGCCACTCGAAACCCACCAAAAGGAAATTCAGAATTTTGTGGAGGCGCACTTAAAGAATACATTGTTTCGATAATTATTGTGCGGGCTGTTTGTTCTAAAGGGCCAGACAAAGCTGCTGAGAATCTAGGAGGCTAGGTAAAAGCAACTGCCTCACTCCGCGCAACCCGACGTCAGGTTCCGCAACTGATCGCATTATTAATTCTGTGAAATTGTGATACTTAGATCGGAGACTCATTAAAATAGCTCTCCTTCTGTATTGCATTTCTTGTAATAATTATATTTAAAAAAAAACCGATGTGTTCTATTCATTTAAATTTTTCTAACTAGTCTGCAAACAAACTCTCATGAAAGATTATTCCCTTTCTACTTCGTGCTAAAAGATATAAGCATTAGCAGACTTATTACTTAGTTCCTTAGAAGCACACTAGGCTGAAACGACAGTCAAATGTTTTAAAGGCTGTCGCTCTGCGTTTTTCACTAGAATTCGTTTCTCTTTACATGACCAGGAGTAAAATTAAAACTCGAGGACAACTTTCTGTATGAGAAAGGTGTAAATATTTTAAAATAAAAAACAATTGACAAGGGATATCTTGGAAATGGTTAGTTTCACAGGAAAAATGTATAGGGCATCAATTGTCTGTTTTGACAAGATCTACATATTTTGTGTAGTAAATTGATGTCTATGTCTTGCGGTTTACCAGCTATGCAAAACTCATTAAGATTGAAGAGGACTTCAGAACTACTTTTATATATTTTACTTATTATGCAAGTATCTTTAACATATGGTATTTTGATCAAAACCGTTAGCGCCATCATTGATAAAATCAAAAATGTCCGAATTTGTTCATTTAAATAGTAGCTTTAGGTGGAAGATTTTTCTTGTATATCTTATGTCGCAACCTTGGAAGATACTGAAGTAAATATTAAGGTTGCTATTTAATCGACTTTAGTTTTTTACTTTATCTATACGTACAATGTACATAGTGTATAGAGAAGGTATTGTATTGTACCCAACAATTTGATACCGAGATTTCATCGGAAATACACGTTTAGGGTCCCCCTGAAACCAAAAGAAGCAAGTTCAGAAAAAAAGGTCCGTTTATGTGCGTGTGAGTATATGTGTGTGTGTGTCTGTGAACAGCATAGCTCAAAAACGAAAAGACCGTTGAATACCAAACTTGGTATTTAAGTTTCTTACATTCCAAGGATGCGACACGAAGATTTTCAACAAAATCCCTCCACCCCCAGCTACCGTTTACATAGAACTTTTTTCGAAAATTTTGCTTTTTTAAAAATGGCTCTAACACCTTTAATTAAAATATCGTACATTAAAGATATTTACCTGACAAATAAAATGTATATCTTGAATTTTCTGAGAATAGTATCTGAAGACTACTTATTCCTGATGAATTTTACGGAATTTTGCATAACTGTTAAACCGTGAGAGATGGACAAAAACTTACCATACAAAAAATGTAGAGCACGTCAAAACACACAATTTATGGAATATAGCTTTTTCGTGGAGTTGATCGTTTTTGAGATATTCCTTGTTTTTAGTTTCAGCTTTAAAAAACAAAATTTTGTCATACAGGAATTTATCAATTCCTGTCCATACAAAGGAACTTCAGTCACATAGCAAACAGCTTTTGATTATCACTTCAAGCTATGGTACTCCCTTATTTTGCTCCTACTTACAAGGAAGCAAGTAATAGGACTGTTTCTACTAATTTTTTCCCGATTAGCATGAAGTCAATGGAAGCATAAGCTTTTTAACAATAATTTGTTGCAGAGATGTAGAGAAGGTCATATGAATGGAACACATCAGATGTTTTCCAGTAAAATCCCAGTTTTGAATTTTTGGATGGAATGCAATACCTTCTCTACCTATGTACTATGTATGAAGCAGAGAAGGTAAGAACTGGTTCACTAAACTTTATTTCTCTCAACTACTAATGCTTAAGTTACAGTAGATAGGTTCTCTTTAAGATCTGTTTATACATTAATTTGTTTTATATAATAAAGCGCTCTGCTTTGTGTTCCAGGTATGCCTCTATCATCGGCTGTGTAATGGACATAAGGCTCATTATTTGACGTCAATTGCCCTCCCTGAGCTAAGCCAGCCACACAGGGTCATTGTTCTATATAATAATGAGATACGTTTACTAAACAGACGCTGTATGTATCAATATTTCCTGGCTGCCGCACAGTAAATTAATTGCACAAATGCAGAGCGGTGCAGTGCTTTGATTACGAGCTCAGCTTAACATGCGATATATCATTAAAGTTTCAGCTGCTACAATATCTGTAGTTAACCGTGTCTGTTCTGCAGCACATCATGTACCCCTCGAGCAGTTTCTCACAGAGCCCTTTATGTTGGATAAATAATAATGTCAAAGGGTATGCTGGGTTTCCTGTGCAAAACATACACTTTAATTTGTTTGTATACACATTTTCTTTAATATGTGTATATATTTTGCTATATTTACATATAAATGACAGAATCAATTGGTAACGAAACTGATTATACAACATTCTGTTTTGAATCTATTGATAAAAATTTACTACGGAAGAAATTGTCACGGTTAGATTTAAACATTTATATATTTTGCATTATTTTATATCATTATAAAACATAAACTATTTGCGCTACAGATTTCGGAAAATGGTCGATGAATATGAGGTACACAAGGTTTCAAACAGAGCTACTCATCTTAGTTTGTTAACCATTAGCTAATGACCAAAATATCGCTATATCAGAACCAAAATCATATTTAAACCCCTGTTTTCTTTTAGCTACCGCTTCATCGTTTTGACCGCATTGCTACTATACTTCATGTCTGTTTGCTTCTCCACAAGGATATCGTTAAGCGCAAGCTGATCAAGATATGCCTCGGAAAACAACACTCCGAATCAAAGGCAGGGTTACCAATTCTTTGTTTATTAGTCCGATTAATTCCTAGAACCCTATCACTCCTGTATTATAATGTAAATACACGTTATTTGTTACCTAGTGTTACTTCTCTCGCAAGTATCTTATTATATTTAGGAATTACCTTTCATCCGTTCCCTTTCCCTCTTATAAGCTATACATAACATACGTGAAAACTCAATACAAATGAGGTACCCTAACTCCCCTCCCCGAAGCTTCCCTTTAGAGTCACATGTTGATTTTAGAGGAGGTCGCCATAGTCACAAGCACATCAGTACGCCCAGTTACGGCAACGACACTCATATTGACTATGTTCAACTAAAATGCGTCAAAATTGAAAATTCAATGTAGTAAACATAATCAAAACGTGTCAATAAACGAGGATGTGACCTATCCCCAATACATTATGCTGGAATCCCTTGTGAATGGTTATAAAGAAAGAGAAAGGTGTCTTCGCCTTATGATATTGTCCTGAAGGCAGTATATCTGAATAAGGATACAACGCTCTGGAATTCCCTCCCTTCTGACAGTGTGTGAAACTACACAAGACGTCACTCGTATTAAAGAAAGGTAACTCGTTGGATCTGCAGAGTTCATTCAGTTCTGTTGTCTGCTTCCCCGGGGAGTTTTGAGACGTATGGGCAAATAGCAACTGTCTGAGCGAGGACAGAAGAGTCCTAAGTACTCCGTAGACACGTTAGGGGCGCATGCCAAATGAAGTGTTACATATAGGGAGAACCAAATACGACTGTAGAAAAAGGTACTAAGTCACAATCTTGATTAATCACATATTACTGAAACTTATTTCGCTATTTACCCTCCATGTATGGAAAATTTGCAACCCAAGCCTGGGGTCAGATGTCCGTTGAGGAGCTGGCGGCTCTATATTGGGAAGGGGGTAGCCATGACGCGGATCAGTCCTCTTCTTTGGTATGAGAATGAGGAGGAAAATGATATGAAATGACGATGGAATGGATAGAAGGAAATGTAATTATGTAGCAAGCTGTTGAATGAATGGCGTGGAAACCGGGGAAACTGGAGAAATTCCGCCCAGACGCTGCTCTGACCTCCACAAATTCCACATGTGCTTCTCAGAAATTGAACCGCCACCACCGGTCTAACCACCATTTACGGCGCCACCTTCTACATATTAATGAAATGAAGATATAAATAAATTGCTCCTTCAAGAGGAGATTTTCATATGAATTCAGTTTTATACACTGACCGATAACGCAGCATTTGTATCGGAGGACAAAATTAAGAGATAATGTATTGACAATAAAGTGATTGATTTATTGTATTAATTATCAACAATGCCAAAACGTTTGTTTTTCTTTTTGTTAATATTATGTTATGATTTATTCTGCAGTTACTGTTGTAGTATTTTAGTATAATTCTTAATGTTGTACTTTTTCTACCAAGTGTACGTACATGGTAGGTAGAGAAGGTATTGTTCTTCACTAAAAGTACTATACTGAGATTTCACCACGATCATATATTTTGAGGAACCCTGAATAAAAAAACTGATGTGTACCATTCACATGACTTTCTCCATATCCCTGCAACAAATTATTTTTAAAAAGCTTATACTTTTATTTGCTTTATACTAATCAGAAAAAATTAGCAGAAATAGTCTAATTACTCGCTTCCTTTAAAGTAGAAGCGAAATAAGGGACAACTGTAGGTTAAAGTGATAGTCAAAAGCTGGTTTCTATGTCAATGAAGTTCCTTTGTCTATATGGATAGGAGTTGACAAGTTCCTGTATGAGAAAAGTATACGCTTTTCATAGCAGAAACCAAAGATAAGGAATGTCACAAAAACGACGAACTCCACTAAAAAATTTATATAACATAAATTGTGTGTTTTAATGTGCTCTACATTTTTTGTGTAGTAAGTTTTTGTCCATCTCTTACGGTTTAGCAGTCATTCAAAATGTAGTAAAATTCATCCAGAATAAACTACTCTTCAGAGGCTTATCCCAGAAAATTCAAGATATACATTTTATTTGCCAGGTAAATATGTTTAATATACGAAATTTTAATCAAACTCTTTAAAGCCATTTTTGAGAAAATCAAAATTTTCGAAAAAAGTTCTATGTAAAGGGTAGTTGGGGGCGGGGGATTTTTCTCAAAATCTTTGTGTCGCATCTCTGGAAGATACTAAACTTAAATACTAAGTTTGGTATTTTACCGACTTTTCGTTTTTGAGTTATCGTGTTCACAGACACACGGACACACGGACACACACACACACGGACCTTTTTGTGAAAATGCTTTTTTTG
Source organism: Hymenopus coronatus (assembly GCA_030762935.1). Lineage (NCBI taxonomy): Eukaryota > Metazoa > Arthropoda > Insecta > Mantodea > Hymenopodidae > Hymenopus > Hymenopus coronatus. Next base: position 84,136,310 of record CM060895.1, read on the forward strand.
GATATTGGGGACCCTAAAACATATATTTCCGGTGAAATCTCGGTATCGAATTTTTTGGTGGAGTGCAATACTTTCTCTATACACTATGTACATAGTGCGTATGGAGAAAGTAAAAAAAGCGAGAAGATGCACGTACCCACGGGTATATATGGTATAATTCTAAAACTAAATGTTGATTAAATTCTAAACTTTGTATTTACCTTTAGGATCTTTCAAGAATGTGATACTAAGATTTTGAGGAGTCCCCCTCCCTTCATCCAAACCATATCCTTTACATGAAAGAATTTTCGAAATTTTAGATGTCTTCAAAACTTTCTACAACGGTTTAGATTAAAATAGCGAATATTAAATGTATTTACACAAGTAAAATGTATATCTTAAATTATCTGCGACTAGCCGTTGTTCATTCTGAATGAATTTAACATAACTGGTAAACAGTAAAAAATAGACAAAAACTTACTACACAAAAGCCTTAGATCTTGTCAAAACACACACAATTTAATGTCCTGTACGTACATATTTGTTATACAGGTAACCATTTCTAAGATATTAATTGTTATTGATTTAAATTTTAAAGTACTTTTACTTTTCACAAACAGAAGTTATCATGGTGTTTTTTTTTTTGTTGTTGTTGTTTTTTTTACTTCTGGCCAATAAACAAGAGAACTTAATTTCAATAAAATCGCTTACGACAGTTTTTAAAACATTTGACTATCACTTTAGCGTAGTGTATTCCCTTAGTTTCCTACTATGTATTAGGAACTAAGTAATAATAGGTTCATTCTACTAATGTAGGTATCGATTAGCGTAAAGTAAATAGAAGAATGCGCTATTGTAAGAAGTCTCTTCTATGGGTAGAGAAGTTCATGTGAATGGGACTAGCCAGATTTTTCTGTACACTAACCATAGATTTTTCCCAAATGGGAAGACATTCGGTTTATTCATTACTGACAATATAAGGAAAAGGAAATTTCATTGAATCTCATAGCGATGGATTTTAAAAGATTTGATTATGCTTTAGTCTTGTGCATTCCCTTATTATACTTCAACTTAAAAGGAACTGAGTAATAAATCCTTGTTTATTAATGTTTATCCCGATTAGTGGGAAGAAAATAATAAGATTGTAAAAACAATTAGTTGCAGAATGGGTAAAGAAAATTTTGTGAATAGAAAACGTCAAAACTTTTAACTGGACTTATAAGTGAATATTGTAATTGGGAGAACCTGTTATTTTCACAGCGTAAAAGACAAATAAATTACATGTATTACACCACCTAAGAAATCATTGTGGAGTATAACCATAGATTATATGGGGCGTTAAAGGCAAGAATATGTCAGATATAATCGACACTCAGGGTTTAACAATTATAAACCTTTCTGACTTCTCATCCTGAGGTTCCGGGTTTGATTCTGGGTTGGGGCGGGGAAGTTTTCTTTAACCTGAATTACTCCCTATGCCCCATAGAGTCTGGAAGTATAAATGTGAGAGTGAATATGAGTGTATTTAGTAATATAACATTCATTAAAGAACCTGCCTGGGTAGCGTGGTGGTAGCATGTCTGCCTCACGTTCAAAAGGTCGTGAGTTCGAATCTCGCTTAGGGTAAGTTTTTTTTCGGGGTTTTCCCTTATCCTGAGAAGACGAATGTCGAGTAAATTTAAGCTCCATGGACCCCGAGATCATTTGAGCATCATATCATCAATTTCATTCATCGTCCGATATGACCAAACCAGGTTAAAGGACGTTAAAACTACAAAAAAAAAAAAAAAAAAAAAAAAAAAAAAAAAAAGCACATTCATTAACCCATTGTTGTAAACCTACAGTAATACGAGTTGGTTCACAAGTCAAAGCCCCCGATATGATCATTGAAGTTAAAAGGGGCTGGCAATATAATGGAATAATAAAAAAAAGGATGTGTTCCATCCACATGACTTTCTCTACATCTCTGCAACAAATTAAAAAAAATGTTAAAAAGCTTATGCTTTTATTTACATCATGCTTATCGAGAAACAATTAGCAGAAATGGTATTATTACTTGTTTCCTAATAAGTAGAAGGGGAATAAAGGAATAGTCAAATGATAGTCAAAATCTCGTTGCTATGTGACTGAAGTTCCCTTGTTTGTATGGACACGAGTGGACAAATTCATGTATGAGAGAAGTATCAGTTTTTTAAAGCTGAAACCAAATACAAGGAATGTCTAAAAAAGATAAGCTTCACGAAAAAAATGTATATGACATAAATTGTGTGTTTTAACGTGATGTACATTTTTGTAAGTGTTTGTCCACCTCTTAGGTTTATCAATTATGCAAAATTCCATAAAATTAATCCAGAGTAAAATAGTCTTCAGAGGCTATTCCCAGAAAATGCAAGATATATATTTTATGTGTCAAGTAAATATCTTTAATATACGATATACTAATCAAAATCGTTAGAGCCATTTTTAGGAAAATCAACATTTTCGAATAAAACTCCATGTAAAGAGTATTGAGGGTGGGGGGGATTTTCTTGAAAATCTTTGTGTCGCATTCTTGGAAGATACTAATCTTAAGTACCAAGTTTGGTATTTAACGGTCTTTTCGTTTTTGAGCTATTCTGTCCACAGACACACACAGAGATACACAGACACACACGCACACACAAGGACCTTTCTCTGAAAATGTTTTTTTGGATACTGAGGGTCTCAAAACATATATTTCCGGTGAAATCTCGGTATCGAGTTTTTGAGTGTATTACAATACCTTATCTATACACTATGTATATAGTACGTGTAGGGAAAGTAAAAAAAAAAAAAAGCATCAATCCTCAACTGAGAGATAGTGAACTGAAATTAATCATCGTACCTCTTCTATTATATAATTACTCCAGTGGTAGAGAAAGTAAACATTTTGTTCATGAAATTCGCTTTCTAGAAATGTAGTTAGTTTGTCTAAGGAGGGTTCCCGTTTATACTCTGAAAGCGTTGGATATGCTATTACAAGAAATAGGACTGTCTTCTGTGTGAATGCAGCTTTTGTGTAGACGAAAACCCACGTTGGAAATGAAGGCAGCTAACAGGCTGGCCAAGACGGCTTCTGAGGCAAATGCATTCACCGACTTAATACTGGACGTATACAGATTTCACTTCTGGCTTGTTTACTTCCGGCTACTGCGCAACTCTAGCTTATTCATCTTCAGGGCAGGAGTCAGGCGTGCTCCATACTCAGCAGGAGTAATCTGGTTTTCCTTAACCCGTACCGTTGACTGCAGTGTATCAAAGTGAAATTTTAGCTCTTTGTTTGTGAATTTAGTTCAGTGTGACTCTAGAACACAAATAATTCAATACTAAAAGAAGCCGTATAAAAATTAATAATTGGAAAAATAATTTTTTAAAGAAAATTTTACTTGTCCGCATGGATAGTGTGGGGGTAGCGTGTCTGCTTCACATTCAAAAGGTCGTGGGTTTGAATCTCGCTTAGGGTAAGTTGCCCGGATAAGGTTTTTTTTTCTCGAGGTTTTCCCTTATTCCGAGAAGACGAATGTCGTGTAAATTTAAGCTCCATGCACCCCGAGATCATTTGAGCATCATTTCACCAATTGCATTCATCTTCCGATAAGACCAACCAGGTTAAAGGACGTCAAGCTTAAAAAAAAAAAAAATAAATAAAATAAAAAAACTCACTTGTTACAGTCATTCACTATGTATAAAAGAAACAGCTAATAATAGTTAATTTAAATATTTGATAACGAAGAGATAACAAAGGAATATAAGAATAAGTAGAGAAAACTCAATTGTTATTATAACATAATAAAACATTAGATATTAATTCATATAAATAACGCCGAGTAATGTAATGAAATATAAATACTCAATATTTTTATATGCATGTGTGTGACGTTTCAAAGGGTATTTCATACTGCAACCGTGGGCTTATGCTACGTTACTTCCCTGCAGGAAGGATGAGATGAGCGTAATTTCAGAGGGCGATCACGGATAGGAAGAGAGCCGTCGTGGAGGTTCCTTAACAGTTCACAAGCAGTTCTTCACCTCAGGGAACCCAAGGAGCCTGTAGCTCAGTTCCGGATAGACCTGAACCCGTAAACAACAACTAACGTCAACCAGCCGCCGAGAGCTGTATTTTCAGACCGCAGTCACCACCACGAAATGACGCCTCCACCGTGGTCCTCATCGACACTTACAACCCTGAAAGAGATCGGTTGGGATGTATAATGTAGGGACAGGCATCAGTCCTATACGATGAGGTAGGCCGAAAAAAGAAAAAAAAAAAACAAAAAAAACAATCCTCAAAGAATTTCATACGAGAAGATTCCCAAACTACCCTTTGTATGGAAAATGTTTTAAAATGTTTTTTTTTTTTTCAAATTTACCCTATAGATTTAAATGCCGTATATTAAAGATATTTACATCACAAATAAAATTGTATTTTGAATTTTCTGGGAAAAGCCTCTGAAGACCTCTTTATTCTGGGCGAGTTTTGCTGAATTTTGCCCAACAGAGAATATTTGCAGAGTTTTGTCATTTTTGAAAGAGATAGACAAAATCGTACTCCCCAAAAATATATAACTCGCTAAAACACATAATTTATGACATATACTTTTTTCTTGTAGAATTTACTATATTCAATATTACTTGTTATTTGTTTCAGTTTTAAATTAATTAACTTTTCTCAAACGGTACTATGCAAACCTCAATTATTTCACATAACGAGTAGATTTTAAAAGATTTGACTATCGTTTTAACCTAGTGCACTCCCTTGCTTCTCTTCTTCTTACAAGACAGCAAGTAAGACATTTCTGCTAATGTTTATCTCGATTAGCATAACGTAGAAAAAAGAATAATCTTTTCTATGAATAGTTTGCATACGGAACTGCTGGAGAAAATTATGAAAATGGGGCACATATTTAGAACAAGTGAAAGCTAGAATACCATATATAAACAACCGGAAATATTGGGAAGTTTAGAAAATAATAAATAATTAAATATATCTATACAGGCATATGAGAGGGAAGGTAAAAGTGCTGGGAAGATAGGGAAGAATAGGAGGCAATGGATTATATGAAAGGATTGAAATCAAAGGAGATGTAAGTCATTATGTGAGGGAGGATGAAGGAAGAGCGCATATCGCATTATCTTCTAAAGGAACAGAAATAGAAAGTGGAGGGAAGAAATATTGGGAAAATGGAACAAAATGAGTAACAACAAAAATGCAAATGTAAAAAGAAGAAACTAGAAATAGCAGTGCAAGTAAATTTCTGAGCAGAGTAAAAGAGAAATGATTATGAAGTAAAAGGAGACATGAAGCAGAAAAGATTATAAGTAATATAATGAGGATGTAAGTAGAGATTATGAATAAGTGTATTTATTAATATAACAGTATCATACATTTAGCTTCATCAATCGCACGGGTCCACAGACCGTACGTGCTTCTGCAACACACAACATAGTAAGCAATATTAACAAAACAGCAATAAAGAATTAAAAGAGTAAACATGAAAATAAAAGGACAAGGATATTCAAATACATCAACCTTATTCAGTTGCATTAATGCAGTATAATAATAACTCCATGGCACGACAGTTTACAAGGAACCTTGGCCCACCACCCGGCCGCTGCGTCCCCCATCTCGGTCCATGACAGACGTCATGGATGTGGTGCACAATATTGGAGGGTGAGGACATGGCCATCGCTTCGAACCCCTCCCCCTTTCAGCCGGTTAATGCGGAGCTCACGAGACTGAATGGACCTTGGTTCAGGTCTCCCAACGGGGGAAAAATCCCCACGCCGGTACTAGGTTGCTTGGTAAGCAACCGCGCTACCACCACGCTAAGGAGACGACCGTAATATTAATGCACCCTATTATAAAAGACAAGTACACTTAAGAGAAGTATATACACATAATACTAACACCACAACACATCAATGACATAGAGTAGAGATTAAAGCAGCTACCCAGATAAGCCAAAAGGCCAGGAAGCCAGGAAACCTGAGGTATCAATACTATTAGGGTCAGAAACAATTTATATAAATACAGAGATGAGTGTTCAATTAAGTTCAATCTTTCCTTAATCAAGTTTTATATCTTAATTTTAAATAACTTCACATTTGTAAAGGCTTGTTACTGTTAATTTAATATTCACATTTACGTTTATCATTAGAGCTCAGACCGGGGTCACGAAATTTCCGGAATGAGATTCGGTGCACACAGAGTACAACTAAAACGTGATGGAGTGGTCTCTAAAGCCCGTTTCGAAACATGTTGCATTATCCAGCATTGCTCACTACTTGGCCTCCTTCAGTTCCTGCTAGTAGATAAACCAGTAAATTCTGAAAGAGAGCACAGATTGCAACGTCGGAAATAGGAAAGAGTAGGCGTTCGACACTGAACAAACTTGTGGATAATTCAAACATATTTTTACTGACAATAGGAGAGCTTTTTCTTTCGATACATTAAAGATGTATCTTGTAATTCACTGCAATGAATTCTCAATGAGTTTAGTTGCTTAATGTTCACTGTCTTTTTAAAGCTCTACTATTATTATCCTGAATTTTTGTATTCAGCTTTATACTTTAACTTGTAAGAATACAGGCCGTTCTTATTTACTAATCATATTATAAAATAATTGTTTTATCTTGTAACTTTATGAATTAGAAAGATGCATATAATGCAAATACATGTAATGAGCTATTTTTGGAACACATTATATCTCAACGTGTACATATTTACGCTCTCCCCATTTCCCTCTCTTTATTCCGCTGACGCCTCTGTGTGTTCGTAAATGTGTGCGCTTCGGAATCCAAAACCGCCTCTGTTTATTATATTTCTATTAATTCGTATAAATGACTCTCACTTTATCATTTTACTCTCGTAATATTGTATTATTATTGTATATTTATTTATTTAGCGTGTTATACTGTTAGTTTTTTGATAGCGTTTAACGGCCGCTTTTATTAAAAACGGCTCCACAAACAGTGACGCTGATGATACATACAATGCAGATGGAGCAGCGGTGGGATGCGATGGCGGGGGAAACCGGAGAACCCAGAGAAAATCCGCATCTGGGCCGCTTTGTCTACCACAATCATACTTGAGGTCACCTTAGTGAGAGACGAGGTGGTCTTATCTTGTTAAGACAACCTTTTCTGGTCTCTTGTATTATATATCTTCCCAGCAAACGATTCAATGTAGGAACATTTTTAATTACTTTTTATATGAGATGAAAAGGTATTGGATATATTTATTCCGGAATTTGAATAATACTAAAATATATTTATTTTAATAATGAAACGAGGATCATCTTGCACAGCTCGGTGCTTCGTAAGGATTTGAAGCTGGATATGTGAAATTGTCACCTTAAACCTCAATATTTCGAAATTAAATAAATGTCTTATTTCAGTCATTAAGGTTGATACCATTTTCTTCTTTCCCTTTTTTTCTTTCTTTTTTCGATATTTATCATCCACGCATGGACTTGCAATTCCCCAGATATAAGTCAGCGCCTGGAATCAGATATCTGTAGAACAGAAGACGGAAAACTGAAGCAGAGAAAGTAGCCAGGATGGAGATCAGCACTATATTTGTAAGAGAGTGAGGAAGATGATATAAATTATGTTGAAAGGAATGAAAGGGAATATGGTGACGAATGAAAGGAGAACCCAGAGAAAACCCTCCTGCCGCTTTGCCCATCACAAATCTACATGCGATCCTCTGGGATAGAATCCGAACCCCTTTGGTGAGAAGGGAGCATGCTAACCATGGTGCTACCTAATTCATATGTTTTAAATAAAGAACTTATTTGCATCCAAGAATCGCAAATGAATAAGGTAAATAATTTCTTTTGCTACTTAATTTAATGTTAGTATTATGTTAGCTGATTAAACCAAAAGGCTACATTGTACAGCTTAGTATGAAGGAAATTGCACAAGCAAGTTTAGACTCCCCATAGCCATTAAACAAAAATTAAAAATTAAAAAAGAATTACATTTTAACATCCTTGAGCTAATAACAAATTCTAAATTCACGCAGTCCTACTAATTAAATTATTTATATTATAATTCTATCTTTTAAAAAGCTAATAATCCCCTTTAAAATTAGAAACATAAAATATTTTTCAATTAAACCAAAAATAATTTATATTTCTTGAAATATAAATTAGGGGTGGGGTTTTGCTTGATCAGTCTGCACAAATTAGGTTATAGTGCGACTCTTTTACCTGCCTGCTCCCCAGGATGACTAGCAAGTTAGAAACATGTACTTTACATTTCCGCATCTGTTTCATCTAGAGCAATAAAATAGAATAGATTAAGCTCTTCCGCATGGGTACGTTTTATAGAGAAGCTCAACTACAAGTCCATAATGTCATTGTTTCCATGAGGGTTATTTTTACAGCCATAAAGCTAAAATTGCCGTTTTGCCCCACATATCTAGGAGGTCACCTCCCTGTGGCCATGATAGCTGAGGTTAAACAGAGCTGAAACATATGAGTTTTGCAAATAAGAAACATTAGGGAACTACGACGATTGTTGAGGGAATTCAAGAGTTAGGTTTTCTGAAAATGCTAAACATACAGCCTTTCTATCTGTAAACAACGTTCTGGAATGTTACCTATTTTGGAATGTATAATGAAAATCCATTGTTATTTAAAAGGGTTGTTAATTTTACCATGAGTGCACAAATTTGTACCATCCCAAGAGCCCGTATGTGGGATTTGTGGTGCACGAAGCGGCGTCTGGGCGGGTCCTTCGGTTTCCCCCGCCACACATTCCACCAACTGCTCCATCATCACCTTTCCAATCACCAATTATATTTCTTAGCAGACACTTCCTCTTGTTCATGCCTGGCTATGGGCCTACCCCTAGTAACAGGTTCTCCATTCTGTGGTTTCGTGCCGTGGGCTCCGTAAAGGCTTCTGACACTTAATTATCTTGTAGATCCTAGTGGGCTGTCAATCCTACAAATACGGGGAGGGTAAGCCAATTACGAAACGAAACTGTAAAGTATGCAAATATTTTAATACAATAACTCCTCTACCTACTATAAGCATGATATAAGAAAGCAAAAGTATTTTAAGTACCTATGTGGATTATATGACTCACTGAAACTTAAAAAATGTGCAAACTTTCATTGTGGACTATTTGGAAAACGCCAAGCATTTAGCTTGAAAATTAAAATTGAAACTGAGTATTATAGACGCTAACTACTATAGTTCTTAGCTTCTCATTCTAAATTGGATGTAAAAGACCACTTAATTAGCTCAGAGGCCTTTTCATCGGGTTTTTTGCATACCGTAAATCTCTTACAAGGACTATAGGCTATCACTGTTCCAAAGAAGTCAAGTTTTTACGCCCAAAAAAGTCCTTCGCCCTCGGGTTTGGACCCACGACCTTGGAAACAGAGGCTATTGTGATATTGCTAGACAATAGAGGAATACTGAAATGTGTTTGAAGCTCTTTATTTTGATGAACTCTACGTTGTCTTGAGTTATGTTTCTGTCTACTTCTTATAGAATATTTTACAACATTCAGTGAAATGAATAGGATCTCACAGGATGTTCATAGAATACTAAGAATGTAGTATAATATGTCTCAAGATATACGTTTTCGGGCTCCGTGTAGTCAACATTAATCTCATTAAAATTAAATTAAAAAGTCCTTTCTGTAGTTCCTTAATCTGACAACTCTGAGTGGTAGCGGAGTTGAAAAATAAAGGCGCCTCTACTGTGTGTAGGTGCATTATTCACGGACACCATGTACTCAACTAGAGAGCTGGACTTCAATCCTTTTCCACAAGAGCGATGCTCACTTATCGTCCAGAAGACGTTCGTTCGGCAGGAGCTATGAGATGTTAAAAGCTTTAGAAAAAGTGGGCAGCACTTTCCAGATCATTTCCTCTTTCCTTAATGCACGGAGCGTACACTGTAAAGTACTTAGCGTAAGTGCTGGTAGCCAGATCACTAATTTACTCCCCGCGGATTAGCCTCTCAGTCTCCACGCAAAGTGACCGTCCTATATACAGGGTGTTGGGTGTAGAGACGCATATATTTTGATAATTGTGACCTTAATGAATAAGCAATCCGGTACGTTTGATTTTTTCTCTTCCTCTAACAGTTCTTCCACAAGCACATTACATAATTTACTACCTAATGTTTTCTGCAAGGTCGTAACTGCGCCGCGAAGTGAAACGTCTATCAGTGTAGACTATTCGCTTTGCTTTCACTTGTTCTCACTTCCGTACCTGCTGCTGGTTCACACAGAGGTCATTCAAAATCATTTACGCATTTAATTAAGTAATGCATATATTGGAAATGGTCGTCTCCGTAGCGCGGTGGTACCAAGCGAGAGACCTGGGTTCAATCCCCAGTACCGGCGTGGGGAGTTTTCTCCCGCTGGCCCAGGGTGCACTCAGCCTCATAAGGTCCCTGGGGGGGGGGGCCAATTGAGGAGTTACTTATGGAGAAGTAGCGGCTCCAGGTCATGAGAATCGCATTAACCGGCCGGGGGGCTCGAGGCGCTGACCACGTCTTACCCTCCAATTCTGCACCCCATCCATGACGTCTGTAATGGACCGAGATAGGGGACGCAGCGGTCGGGCGGTAGGCCAAGGTTCTCCGTGAGCCGTCATGCCATGGAGTTATGTTATATATTGGAAATGCAAGTATAGCATTAAATCCACACTTAAACGTGTTTAAACGTCCATTCGTATTTCCTTTTTCACGAAATGTAAATTTGGATAACGCATAAAGATTATTTGGGCAAAACTCCTGCCCCGTACTCTCAGAAAAAATAAACGGTCTATGTGTGTGGGAACACTAACCATTCTGAAAGCATAATATTCTTAATAACTAAAGTTATTAGTCTGGAAATGAAAAATGTTGATGTAACGTTCATTACACTTTTCTCAATCACTATTACAAATATCTGCAGTTACATCCGCAACAGCCTGCGTAGCTAATGTTAAAGGAGCGATCTAACTTTGAAAATGATGTCGTTATCCTAGATAATAGAGGGGTTTATTAAAGTGTAAAACTAAGTAAAACTAATCAGATTATAACTAAGGCTTAATACGAGTCATGACAGGTTATTGCAAACTCGCTAAAGAGATTAGGATTAGAATTCTTACTAGACAGATGGGACACTCATTCACTAGGGGGAGCACACCGCAGATAGGCCATTGCTTTTGACCCAGGAGATAGGGATGAGAGCGGTTAAATCCGGGTGACGAGGGATGCAAGCAAGGACGGGATCCCTAAAACTCATTCACCTGGCAGACCCCAAAAGAACCTGAACCACCGGAGGTACTCCGAAGGACCCCGGATGCAGAGAAGGATCTGTAGGACTCCACAACTACCCCGGAAGAAACTACTACAGAGCGTACAATCGCCGCCCAACCGCAACGCACCGAACAACGCCGCATGATTCTTCATTCCTGAAACAGGGAACAAGAAAGTGTGGGTACAGGAAATGATGGTGAGGAAGTCGTAGAAGTTGCACTACCCCAGTCTTTGCCTGCTGACCTGGGGAAATCACGAATAATTGTCGGTGGTTCGAACCGGGTTCACCTGAATGTGCAGTTCTTACCACCTAAGCCATCACGATCGGTCTGTGAGTATAGCCTGTACAATACAACACAGTTCCATCCATTCTACCTTTTTCGTAACAAGTTATTCTTATTCTTCTATCTACAGCATCCTACACGACTTAAACATTAGCGAGGTTTTACTACCTACTTAGTTTCTTATAAGTAGAAGAGGTATAAGAATACTACGCTGGTCAAACAGTGTAAAATCTATGTAATTGAAATTCAGTTCTCTTTGCATAGTTCCGGTGTAAAACTAAAGAAAAAGGAATAAAAATTTTCTGTTTGTGAAAATTTTAAGTATTTAATATTTAAAACCATAATAATAAATATCTCTTAAGGCCAAAAAAGAAAGTGTATATAATATATATTATGTATTTTAACCAGTGCTACGTTTCTTTGTTTTGAGTTTTAGTCCATCTCCTACGGTTTACCAGTTGGTTATGCAAAACTGATTCAGAATGAACTCTTCGGATGCTATTTCCAACAAATTCAAGATATACAGTATTTGAAACGTAAATATCTTTAATGCGGTAGCACTAAAATCACAAATTTTAGAATTTTCTTTGTGAAAAACAAAAGTTTCGAACATTTTTCCAAGTTAAGGGATATTTTAGGATGGGGGAATTCTCTTCAAAATTTTCGTGTCACACTTGGAAGTTATTATACTTAAATACGAAATTTGGTAATGGTATCTAACGTAACTTATTGTTTTTGAGCTATGCTGTCCACACATACACCCATACACACACACGGATTCTTTTGTAAAAATGCATTTTTTTTATTTAGGGTTTCTCAAAGAATGTATTTATCAAGATCGCGGGTTCAAACCTGGCGGAGGATGATTTCTTTGGGCGCAAAACTCTTTAACCTGGCTTCCTTTGGAAGGGAAGTAAAGCCGTTGATCCCGTGTCGTAGATTTACGGCACGTAAAAGAACCTCCAGCCTAATAAAGAGGCCTCATGCCCTATATAGAATGGGGTGCTCAGAACCACAGTAGTTAAAGAGCGTCCATAAATGGAACTCCATTTCATTTTTTTCAAAATCGTCCAGAAGCTGCCTAATCCAGGGAAACGTCATTAGTTACTGACAATAATAAATGATGTCGTCAACTGGGACCTTCTGTAGCAGATTGTGGCTATGTTGGAAGATGACAAACATGACGGTTTCAACTAGATGATGCCTTTTATCATATTGCAAACGAGCCAATGGAGATGTTGAGGGAATTTTTTTCGGAAATCAAATATGCACCAAATAACTTCTAGTTCCCCCGAACTGACCTCTCCAGGTTTCTTTCTGTGAAATTATTTAAGGGAAAGAGTGCACAGTGGCAACCCACACTCCCTCAATATCTCTTAGGACGCAGTTTCTAACCTATTGCCGGAATAACACCAGCAAATTAAAAGAAGTCCGCGAAACATGCGCCATCGTGTGGAATTGTGTTTACAAGGAAATTGTGGTTATTTTCAGTAATTGCTGTGATACATTGACATGTAAAGTGTTGTAGAGATTGGAGATTGTTGGAAAGTCGTGAAAGTAATGCGTGTAAAATGGTTTATTGATATTGTTGTTCTCAGAAATTTGAGAGATTCCTCAGATTGAGAAAGTCTTAAAAATTACGGTTATAAATTGCTTTCATGTATTCGAGTTATGTGTAATAAATATGCATATCAATTCAGTTTTATGTGCAATAACATTTGAGGAAAAAATCTGATATATTACCATGACTTTTTCTACATCTTTGTAACAGTTAAAAAGCTTATTCTTATTTTTACTTCATGCTACTTAAGATAAATATCAGGAGAAACGGTCTTGTTTCTCGCTTTCTTCTAATACGAAGGTAAATAAGGGAATACACTAGGCAAAAGCGATATCAAATATTTTAAAAACTGGTTGCTGTGTGATTGAAATCCATTTTTTTGCAGTGAAGAAGTTGACAAATTCCAGTACCAGAACATTTTAGGTATTTTAAAACTGAAAACAATAACAAGGAATATCCTGGAAACGGTAGTAAAAATGCATGCGACATAAATTATGTGTTTTAACGAGATCTACATTTTTTAGGGCAGTAAGATTTTGTCTATCTCATACGATTTACAAGCTATGCAAAATTCAGCAAAATTAATTCAGAATAGTCTTCTGAGGCTACTCCTAGAAAGTTGAGAATATACAGTTTGTTTATCTTGTAAATGTCCTAAATATACTGTATTTTAATCAAAATTATTAGAGCCAAATAAAGGATAATTTGGGGTGATGGGGTTTTCCTCAAAACCTTCGTGTCACAACCTTAAAAAATATTAAAACATGAATATCAAGTTAACGTGTTCACAGACAGACAGACTCACGCATGGACCTTTTTCTTAAATTGCTTTTACTGGATACAGGGTTCCCTAAAACGTGAATTTACAGTGCAATCTCCGTATAGAATTTTTGAGTGGAATGTAATCTCTCTCTATACGATCTGTATACAGTGTACGTGGTGAGAAAGTAAATATTAATAAACTCTGAGTGCGAGAACTTTACGAGCACTCTGTATTTGCTTGTAGCATATGAGGCAATACTAAGGGGACTAGGTAGTCTGAACATACATAAATTACATCTTGAGTGACTTGAATTACAGTGCCCTTAAAGTATTCAAATTCCTGTCCTAAATTTGTATGAGCTATTCTATAAATCATGACCATTACTTCAAGTGGTTGTTAGCATTAATAGCTCTTGTCGTTGAGTCTATAAAATATAGCATTCAGCGGAAAAGTAATAAAACTTAGTCTTAAAACGTGTGAATTCATTTACCTTTTCCTCTGATACTACTTACAATACATAATAACACTTTTGCATGCTTGTTCTTAGTATAATCAGTTATCAGTCAGTCAGTCGAAATTAAAAAAAAATCTTATGTGTACCATTCACATGACTTTCTCTACATCTCTGCACCAAATTATTCTTAAAAAGCTTATACTTCTATTTACTTCATGTTGATCAGAAAAAAAAAAAATTAGCAGAAATAGTTTTATTATTTGGTTCCTTGTAAGTAGAAGCGAAGTAAAAGAGTACCATAGGTTAAAGTAATACTCAAAAGATGGTTGCCATGTCACTGAAGTTCCTTTGCTTATATGGACAGCAGTTGACAAATTACTGTATGAGAAAGGTATACGTTTTTCAGTGCTGAAGCCAAATCAAGGAATGTCTCAAAAACGATGAACTCCACGAAATAATGTATATAACATAAATTTTGTGTTTTAACGTGCTCTACATTTTTCGTGCAGTAAGTTTTTGTCCATCTCTTATGTTTAGCAGTTATTCAAAATTCCGTAAAATTCATCCAGAATAAAGTATTCTTCAGAGGCTATTCCCAGAAAATTCAAGATATACATTTTAATTTGTCAGGTAAATATCTTAAATATACGATATTTTAATCAAAATCGTTAGAGCCATTTTTTATAAAATGAAAATTTTCGAAAAAGGGTCCATGTAAAGGGTAGTTGGGGGTGGGGGGATTTTTCTCAAAATCTTCGTGTCGCATTACTAGAAGATACTAAACTTAAATACCAAGTTTGGTATTTTATCGACTTTTCATTTTTGGGTTATCGAGTTCACAGTCACATGGACACACACACGGACCTTTTTTCCGAAAATGCTTTTTTTAGATAAAGGGGACCCTAAAATATATATTTCCGGTGAAATCTGGGTATCGAATTTTTGGGTGGTGTGCAATACCTTCTCTATACACTATGTACATAGTGCATATAGAGAAAGTAAAAATATATTTGCAAATTCAGAAAAGTAAAAATGTGGAAAATTTGCAATGTTGTTGTTTTCTTAATATGATCAATATATACTATAACATCACGAATCTGGCTCAGAAACTTAACTATGTGTTTTTAAACATGCTGAAAATTTCAACTTTCCAGCTCTCATCTTTTTGAGAAAAAGGTACATAAGTATTAAAAAATGCTGTTTTGAGAAAACTGATTTTAAATGTTCTAAAAGAGGGATAGCATAATAGCTTTAAAGAAATGCAGGCTTAGCATTTAAATTAAGTTGAAATTGATTAAGAAGCTCTTAACATCCCAAAAGTGTGTGTTTTTTCTGAAACTAGAAATATTAGAGGATTTAATAGTGTCTAAAACAAAAAACAAAACTATTTTTTACCATTTCAGAGCACCTTGTCTCCTTAAAACAGCTAATATATCAGGCTGCTGCTAAAAACAAGTTACGCGATAAAAAATTATCTCGGTGGTTAACCCGAATATTGTGATAAGATGTCACTTTTACTGGAGGCATTTGTCACCTCGTATTCATTCACTCATTCATCTGTATATTCCTCTCTTCACTTTCAGAGAAGACTTTGGATTCCGGAGAAATCTTTTGTGTTCTTCGACTACGTGAAAGTTTTACAACTTGCAGGGAGTTGAATGAAGCCGATGTTGCACACAAAGAAGCACAGATAATATTGACGTGAGGCCGAGGCCAAGAGCAAAGAAAAGAATAAAGACATGGGTTGCGAGGAACGTGCATAATTACAAAGTTAAGATAATTAAGATTGTAAAGTCGATAACGAAAACCTGGTAAAGTTGAAAACACTTAGGCAATAATCAGCACCATCTACATTGTATGCAGGAAAACTTATAATGACCTAGTTTTTATCAAGTAGGCTTTCATCCCAGTTTATTCATTAGACAGAAAAAAGGGGCATGTAGAAAAAGAGATGATATTGTTTTTTTTTTTTTGCCAATCTTGGCATGATATTTTCTTACAGTAGTATCAATTTATATTAAAAATGCGCAAAGAAAAAAAATATATATATATATATATATATATATATATTAATTAAATATACACTTATACCTGCATCAATGACTATATTTGGATTTAATTTGAAAATACTTTCTGCAGTATCTTTTTTGAGGACTCTCATTATTCTTTGCAGCTTCAGAGGTCCTTAGTTTATTTAAAAATATGGATAACAGGAGTTCTAAAGCCGGTATCCCGAGAGTAGAAATATAAATACAAAATCCTATTTTAAAAATCTGATGCATTTCATTTACATGGATTTCTCTATATCTCTTCATGCTAATTGAAATACAAATTAGCAGAAATGATTCTGTTGCTTAATTCCTTTTAAGTAGAAGGAAAATTAGACTATACATTAGGATGAAGAAATAGTCGACTCTTTAAAAACTGGTTGCATTGTGATTTAAATTCGTTGTGTTTGCAAAAACAGGAGTAGACAAATTCATACATAAGATATACTTAAATATTTTAAAATTGAAACCGGTAACAAGGTTCAAATGATAAGTTCCGGGCGTCTCAATGAAAATAGCATTTAATTTTTTTTTTTTTTTTTTTTGCTTTTTTTATATTTTATTTATTTAAGGTCACTTTATAACAACAAAGATCATCAGCAACCACTTTTTTGGCTTTATTTCTCAACATAATCTCCAGGAAGACTAATACATTTGTCATATCGGTGTTCTAATTTAATTAGATCATCTCTGTAGTGCAATTTATCAAGCTTCTCAAAATAGCTGTTTACAGCATCAATGACCTCCTCGTTGTTGTGAAATATTCGTCCTCCAAGAATTTTTTTTGAGGTTTGAGAGCAGATGGTAGCCACTGGGTGCTAGATCTGGCGAATAGGGTGGATGTTCGAGCAATTAGAATTTTAATTCACACACTTTTTTACATTGCAATTTCTGAACGATGGGCCGGAGCATTGTCGTGATGAAACAATTTTTTTTTTGCCAAATGAGGTATTTTTCTTTTCACCTCATCACTCAAACGTTGCAGTAAGCTTGCGTAATAGTCACCAGTGACACTTTTACCCTTTCCCAAGTAATCAATAAGAATAATTTCCTGTGCATCCAAGAAAATAATCGCCATAACCTTCTTAGCTGGCAAAATTGACTTTGCCTTTTTTGGAGTTGGTTCACCTGGCGCAATCCACTGTTTTGACTGTGATTTACTTTCTGGATTGTAGTGATGTATCCAAGTTTCATCTATGGTAATAAACTGCCTCAAAAATTCACTGGCATTTTTACGGTAGACCTCCTCATTCTTAACAGTTTTTCTTTGCAACTTTTGATCAGGTGTCAAAAAACGCGGCACTCATCTTGCACAGACCTTGTGAAAGCCCAAAACATTACTTAAAATACTACCTGCACGTTCTTTTGATATGTTTACAGCCTCCGCTATCTCAAACAACTTTATTCTACGGTCTTCTAGTACTAAACGATGAATTTCTGGAGTTATCACTTCTACAGGGCGTCCAGAGCGAGGCTCATCACTAGTGCTCGTGTGCCCCATTTTAAACTTTGCAACCCACGTTTTAATCATTGAATATGAAAGGGCAGAGTCTTTCAATGTGCTGTCCATTTCCTCCTTGGTTTATTTAGGCGTTAAGCCTTTCAAAAGGAAGTATTTAATCACTGCTCGTTTTTTCCAAATCCTCCGTTTTCGTGAAAACTCTAAAATTGTGTGTTTTTTTTTAAATGCTGTCATATCTATGTAACTATGGATACAAGCTAAACTTATATTATATGATGTACCGTCTAACTGGCCTCTGGCACCATATCTGAGTGAGGCCCGGGACTTATCAGCCGACCTTCGTATAGGACATAGTTTTGACGAGATCTACATGCTTTGTGTAGAAACTTTCAGTCCATCTCTAATGGTTTACCTCTTATGCAAGTCTTTCAGAATGAAGAGGCTATTTTCAGAAAATTCCAGATATACATTTTATTTTTCATAGAAGTATCTTTAGTATTCGGTATTTTAATAAAAATATATCGTATATTACTTTAGGGAAATCAACTTTTTCCATGTAAAAAGTAGTTTGAGCTTAGGAAAATTTCTTGAAAATCTGTGTACTGAATTCTCGGAAGATGTTGAATATCAAATTTGGTATTTAGCCAACTTTTTGTTTTTCAATTATAGTGTTCACGGACATACACGGGCACGTGCAGAACGTTTTCTAAAATTGGGGATTCAGGGGGCTCTAAGCTTGAGTTGAAAATATATTGTACTATAAATTGGTATTCATAACTAGTTATTACTTCTATAATTTTATTTCTTCTCTAGATTATAAATTGTTGCAGACGCGGGTTAACTTTTCCTTTTTAAATAAAACAGCTGCAAAGTAAATGGTGCTAAGCAGACAGTACCAACATTTGTACCGTAAAAGCACATGTGA
Source organism: Hymenopus coronatus (assembly GCA_030762935.1). Classification (NCBI taxonomy): domain Eukaryota; kingdom Metazoa; phylum Arthropoda; class Insecta; order Mantodea; family Hymenopodidae; genus Hymenopus; species Hymenopus coronatus. The sequence goes on from CM060895.1 coordinate 84,155,074, forward strand.
TGACTTAAAAATTCCTTTCACTTAACAATACAAGGAGAAACAAAAAGAGAGAGAGTGAGAAAACACTTTCCATTTTAGAAAGTATACTCTATAAACAAGTTATTTTACAAATTATGTTTTAAACGAGACCTACTTTTGTGTAGCAAAATTTGTCTATCTTTAAGGTTTACCATTTATGCTAAAGTCATTAAGAATGAACAAAACTTAAGAGGTTATTTCCAGAAAATTAAATACCTATATACGTTAGTTATCATGAAGGTATCTTAAACGTAAGGTATCTTTTGTATTTAACTTTTAGTTTTTGAGCTATGCACATATGTAAATATACGGAGCCTATTCCAAAAATGTTTCCTGAGGGTTTAGGGGATCTCAAATCATATAGTTCCAGTGAAATCCCAATATCAAATTTTGGGAGTATTGCAAGCTACCTTTGTATTTAACCAAATAAAGTAAAAACAGTGTAATAATAAAATCTGCAGGTTTAGATTTTGACGCCTATAAGCAAAATCTTCTGAATAACAAGAATAAAAAAAATATTCCTCCGGGCCGGATTTGAACCAGCGACCTATGGATTTCTGAATTTGTTAGCCCACTACAGTCCACCGCTCTACCAACTGAGCTACCAGAGGAGTTAGATGTAATGCTAAAATAAATGTTATCAGAGCAAGGACTTTCGTTTTCTGACATTGGCCTACATACCCGCTCGCTAGGATGGCGTAGCGTTTCACGTGCCAGAAAGCTACACTCTTTGCAGCAGTGCTTCACTAAGGTACTGAAGGTGAATTGGCGCGGTTGAAATAAAATCCCAAGCTTTATCAGTGTTTTTAATATTTACAAAACAAAATTAAACGACAAAAAGAACATATATATGAGATAATGCCACGAATACACTCTGGCGTATCATTTCAGTCCGACATATATTTTAAAACACCGAATTTACCAGTTCTATAATCTTTTCTGGCAATCCATTGACACTTCCCCTGGATATTTATGTAAATAGGAAAGGTACTACTACTTATAGTAAATAGGGAAGGTAGGTATTCTATTCCACTGAAAAATTACGTGTCTAATATTCACGCGAAATATGAAAAGGATTTTATTTTCTCTAGTACGCATTAAAAAAAATACAATTAAATATGTAATACCGCAGCCATGTATCTACTTCCCTATTCCTGGACTATACGGCAAACCGCATTACAGTTTACATACATCATTATTTTACTGATATAATTTATGTACCTACTAATAACTAAATAAATTAAACCAAAAAGAAATACAAGAGCATAGAAGAAAAGTATAAATATAAATATCCCCTAAGAAGAGAAATGTATATATATAAATGCAAATCAATTTTTATTAACTGATTATTATTATTAATTACTAGAATTCAATAACAAAATAACTGGTAGTCAGCTATTAAAATTTAACAAAGTACTAATATTTAACGAACTTAACTTAAACTAGTAACCTACACCATTGGTATCCAGCGGAATGTGCACTGGCAGCCAATACAATACTCATAAGTTCTCAATGGTAGCTATCATTATAGTGAATTATTGTTAACAAAATCTAGCCCCAGGTATTTATTCTACTAATATCCCTTAACCCTTTTGTGAAATATGTAATTCATGAATCCTTTTATATAAATTAAATCCTTTAAATTCCTAGATTATAAATCATAATTTATTTTAACTTCTCTCCCCATCATTTAAGTACTTCTACTTTAATCTATAAAATCAAATCCTTGGCATTAGCTAAACTTTCACATTACATAACACATATGCTTTAATTACTGTAACCATTATTGTATTATATACATCAATCACACTCATATTTTCTTTTTAACACTATTCACTACTTCACTAACTTTTCCTCTTTAAATTCTTCTCTTCCTGGCCAATACTATTGCGCCTTCTGATGCCCATAATCCTCCATTCCTGTTTCCGCTCATCTTCGGCTTCTCTCTGTCACTCTACTCTGCACCGGCACCTTCTTCTACAACTCTTTCTGCTCCTCCTCATCTCCCATTGTCTTCTATGCTACATTTATAATCAGCATGCATTTCTTAATCTCCCCTCTTAATATTTTCTTTCTCCGTTCAGTCCATAACTTCCTAATAAAGTGTAGTATGCGTGTGCGTGTGTGTGTGTGTGTGTGTGTGTGTGTGTGTGTGTGTGTGTACAGTATACCTCAAAAACGAAAGTGAAATACCGACTTGTCATTAGCTTATTACTTAAAGTAAAATATATTGTTATTTAAGTCCTGTATCCTATTGGAATAAAATTAAGATTTTCAATAACATCGTGCCACTTCAAACCCCCTTTTAGTGGAACATTTTTGAAACTCTTAATTTTCTCAAAAATTGCTCTTAACGATTTTGATTAGTATAACATATATCTAAGATATTTTTATGACAAATGAAGTGCATGTTTAGAATTTTCTGGGAATATCCTTCGTGTGCTCTTCGTTGTGGAGAACTTTAACTTAAGTAATCATAAGAGATAGACAAACTCTTACAAACAATCTAGATCTTACCAAAACAACAAAACACACAACGTCATTAACCATTCCTTTTCTTTTCTTTTTTTTTTTTTTTTTTAGTGTTACCGGCAGCTTTTACTACTATGGCACCGCAGGCGATGACACTGATGATGCATGGAATGAAGATGGAGCACTGGTGGAAAGCGTTGGTGGGGGAACCCGGAGAAAACTCGTCCCACATCCACTTTGTCCACCAAAAATCCCACAAGCGGTCACTTGAGGCCGAACCTGGGCCGCCTTGGTGGGAAGCAAGTGATCTAATCTCTCGGCCCTAAGAAACCATCTCCTGAATGATTTGGCTATCGCGTTAGCCTATATTTTTCTTGTGCATATAAGAAAATAAGCATTAAGACAATTTCTCCTAATGATTAAATCAATTAGCATGAACAGAAGATAGAAGAATAAGCTCTTCTAAGAAAAGTTTATTTCAGAATAGGTAGAGAAAGTTAAATGAATGTAACTCACCACAATTTTAACACATATTTCAGCCGATAGGAATCTTTCAACTAGCCAGTTCTGTCAAATTTTCTTTCTGTAACTTATTTATATTAGATGTTTTTTATTTCAATCAGTTCTCGCAGTTTTTGGTCCTATTTCTTCGCGCATCAACTAGCCAGTTCTGTCAAATTTTCTTTCTGTAACTTATTTATACTAGATGTTTTTTTTTCAATTAGTTCTCGCAGTTTTAGTTCTGTTTCTTCGCACATCATGAACATGGAGAATAATGAAGAGTTCAGTACTGAATTTATTTATTTATTTATTCACCTAGCTAGAGTTGATGCCATAAGACCTTCTCTTCACCCTAGCATACAATTCTATGCAGTAGAACTTAGTTTTAAAGTGAAAAAATAAAAATACATTTGAATGCATTATATAATAAAAACAAATATACAAAGGTTCAACAAATATATTAAAAATAAAATAAAAACTATATCCAATATGTTTTAAAGTAGAATAATAAACATTTAAATTTGAAATCTTTGTTATTAGCCTTTAAAGTAACAGTAATGATAAATGAATGTTGTTGAGGCTTTATCATTATAATGCATCAGCTGATTAGGTATAACTATAGCATTCCATAGGCGAGTTAATGGCTATGGTGAACAATGATAAATAGAACATTGTATGATGAATAGGTATTTCAGAGCTGGATGAGATTGGTGAGCGAATTTATTGATTATGACCGTTAGAAAGCACTTAAAGCAAATATTTAGATATATAAAATCCATCTCGAAAGCCATCTTGAACTTCGAATGGTTTAAATTATAAGTTAACAATATATTACCCATGAGACAGTTATAAGTATGAAAATGTATTCCTCAACAGTTCATAACTTTACAGCTTAGGTCTTTCTATTCAATCTCCTTTCTATGGTGCGAGGATTGCAACGAATAAATGTAATAAACATTTATTCCCAATTTCACATTTCCTCACGTAAAATACAATGATATTTATGTGTATCCTGAAAGTATAATTTCATAATACCGGCACCGCAACGCTAGTGCAGCTGCTCCACACATGTGCACTTGTTTCTCTGGATCATTTTCTGTGCACCAACGCCATTGTAGCGTTGTATTTACAGTTGTTAGTGATCGTCCAAGCTCATCCTGAAGAAGCTTGTTTTAATTCATGATAAAGTCCAACCTGGATCTTTAATTGGAGATGATCAAATTTATTACGTCATTGTTATTGCTCTCGATTTCATTATAACTTTATTTGTAGCTATATCTATTACACATGGAGGTTTTGCTAATTCATTGTGAAGTGCTTTCCGTAAAACTGCACGCAAAGAATTTTAAGCCAGCCGAAAATCAACTTGTAGAGATTTACGGTGAAAATGTAATGACAGATGGAATGGTGAGAAGATGGGTTAGGCAATACAATTATGGATGATTCAATGTTCATGGCGAAACACGGAGAGGGCGGTCTTCTGTTGTCAAAGATGGTCTGGTTGAACAGAGGTGAAAACTGAGGTTCGCAATAAGTATGCCTTATGATGTTTTTCCACAGATTTCAAAAACAGTTTTGCTTGAGATTGTTACAAAGGGCTTAAATTATCGCTATCTGTGCTCCCTTTGGGTTCCGAAGATGCTTACGGATGTCTATAAAACGAACCGACTGGACAGTGCTTTGACATTTCTTACCCGAAATAGTAAGAGAGATAATTCTTAAGCAGTATAGTGATGAAACTTGCGTTTATCATGTCACTCAAGAATCAAAACAACAGTCGATGGAGTGAAAGCACACAGGATCCCCCAAACAACAAAAATGCAAAACAACGTTGTCAGCACGAAACGTTGTCACTGTTTTCTGAGGCGAAGGGACGTTCTGCTTCCTTCCCAGAGATGTAACCATCATATGTGGTATGATACTATATAACGTTGGGAAATCTTCGACACGCAATTCAAAACAAAAGGCGTAGAAAACTCATTCAGAGAATTGTGTCGCTTTATTACAATGCACGTCTTTATGCAACTGGTGTCACACAAAACCTTATTCAGCAATTCAGTTCGGAGCAGTTCAATCAACCTCCGTACAGCCCCGGCTTCGCGCCTTCTGACTGCCATTTGTTCTTGAACCCGAAGAATTACTTCGAACGAAGCACTTTTCGTTGCATAGGCGATTGAATCAACAATTTTGGTTTCTATAGATAAATGGAAGAAAAGAGTTTTGTGCGGTGATTAAACACTCCTATTTAAAATACTCAACACCGAAAGAGGTAAAAGCCGAGTCGGATGAAGTTCTTGGTACATATGCGCCTGCGTTTGCAACAATATAAATTGGATAAATTAATTTAAGCACGACCCTACATCCACAAATGATTAACATCGTTCAGGACGTCCAGTAGAAGAGACTTGCTCCGAAATTATTGGTAAAATCCAGGATATGGTTTTGAGTGATTGACGAATCAAAGTTCTCGAAATAATTAAATCTGATAAAGGTATCGGTATGATGGGTTCCGCTTTTGCTCTCTAGAATAAACGAATTCGTGTGATCGATTCGGAAGCTGGTTTGGCACGTTTCCGTTGAAATCATATCGAGTTTCTACATCGATACACAACTTTGGGTGAACCATGGACACATTACCACACTCCAAAGACAAAAGTGCAGTTGAAGCAGTGGGTTTTTAAAGGCCAACGTCTCCGAAGAAAACAAAAGTGATTAAATCTGCACAAAAGGTGATGACTCGGTTTTTTGGAATGCACGCGTAAGTATCTGCATAAATGGAGAGTATATGCATCGGTTAAACAGAGAAATAAAGAAAAACATACCCTCACCTAGCAAAGCAAGAGATTCTCTTCCAGCAAGACAGTGCAAGGCTGCACACCTGCACAATTTCGATGTAAAATAGTAGAATTAATGTTCGAATTACTACAACAGCCACCGTATTCACCTGATTTGGCCCACAGTGACTTTTTTTTTTTATTTCCAAACTTGAAAAAGTGACTCAGCTGGAAAAATTCACGTCTAACGAAGAGGCCATCTCTCAAACAGAAGTCAATTTTAGGATCTTCAGAATTCTACTTTTTGGAAGGCTTAAAAACGCTAGGAAAAGTATATTGAGCTAAAAGGAGATTATGTTTACAAGTAAAAAAAAATCTAACAAACATAATTTGTTTTTATTTCTTTTTCTAAGGACTTATCCTGGATTCACCTTCAAAATCCCGAATGTGTTCGCTGATAAATAGCTGTAAATTATCACTTTTGACTTATAGCAAGTAAGCTATTCTTGATTATAAGGTCTCAGTTTTTGCTACAGCGCAATCGCCTTCATTCTTGAAGGAGGCTCTGGTATAGTTTATGACAGGCGGGGTTGTGAAGAAGATACATGAGCTGTAGTGCTGTAATCTTCCAACGTTGTAGAGATGTTAAACTTTAATAGGTTCTCCACATTGTATTTTTCTTTTGATGTTGCCTGAATCATAAACGTCATGAATGTCAGGGCAAGTAGGGCTTTGTTCCCGCCTCGCTAGACTACCAGAAGCCTGTGCGCTCTTGGGAGGAGATTTTCAACACTTGAGATTTGCATATCGGCCCTACGCTGCAGAAGAGCCTGAATTCTTCACGTCTCTTTTCCTTGTGTTTCTGCAGGGCACAAAGAAGTGGGCCCCGCGGTGATCGATATCCAGGTTAGCACCCCTCAACACCTTTCCCGTAGGTCAACATAGAGGTAACAAAAGAAAGGCGGCGAATCCGCAACCACACAAAAGAGAAAATAGTTTAGAATCAGTTCCTAGAGCGTTTAGATGCCTCCAGGATGTTCCCAAATTAATTAAACTTTCGGTGAGGCAAAGAAGTGATGGTGTTTTTTCCTTTATCTACACGTACTTTGTACTTAGTGTATGGAGGAAGTACTGCATTCCAGCAAAGAATTTCATACCGAGATCTCAATAGAAACATATGTTTTTAAGTCCCCTGAGTCCAAAAAAAAGAGGATTTTCTGAAAAAGGTCGAGTGTGTCTGCGTATCTCAAAAACTAAAATACCGTTAAATAGCAAACTTGGTATTTAAGTTTGATATCTTCCAAGTATGTGACAAGATTTACAAGAAAATTCTCTCAACCCAAACTATCCTTTTTATGGAAAAATGTTTGAATATATGTATTACTTAAAAGTGGCTCTAATGGTTGTGATTAAAATACCGTGTATTAAAGCTATTTACATAACAAATTAGATATATATGTTAAGTTTTCTGTGAATAGCTTCTGAAGACCTGTTCATTCTGGGTGAGATATACCGATCTGTAAGACTAAGTACTTCCAGTTATTTACCAATATCTTCACTTCGTTTTTTATCCATTAGTGTATATTCTGCCACAAATGGTAAATATTTAATTTCTGTAGCTGTAATTCTTTTTAGTGTTCAAAGTCCATATATCTCAGTCATACAAAAATACAGGCAGAGCCAATAATATTATAAATTAATGTTCTTTTAATTTTATTTCCGACACTGATTTCACTGCAAAGAGAAAGTATTTAGTTATTTGATAAAGAGTGGAAGTTTATTTTACTATAGTGAAATGTATACATACTAAGAAGATTATTATGTAATATTTATCTATGCGGAAATAATAACTGTCTAAGAAACGACTTGGAAATAAGTTCCAAGTGTTTTATCAATATTAGCTAGCAACTTTGATTGATCGGCACCTCCGTTTCCTTACCTGCCCTACTGTAAACAAACATGAAGAGCAAAGAATACAATACAGTACCTCTCAACTTAACATCGTTTGCAACCGGGACCGAAGCCTAATTATGGAGTCTCCTGAAAAAGTGAAAAGAAAAAAGGTCCATGTATGTGTGTGAGTCCTTGGAAAGCATAGCTCAAAAACGAAAATACTGTAAAGTACCAAATTTTGTATTAATAAAGTATCTTGCAATGATGTTACAAGAGGGTTTTTCAAGAAAATTCCCCACCCCAAACTACCCTTCACATGGTCAATTTTTTGCAAATTTTCTCAAAGACAACTAATGATTTTGATTAAAGTGCCACGTATTACACAGATATTTACATGGCAAATAAAAAGTATATCTTGAATTGTCTGGGAATATCCTTTGAAAACTTCTTCTTTCTGAATTCTGTACAACTGATAAGGCTTAAGAGATTGACAAAAACTTACTAAAAACAAATATAGTTGTCATAACTAAAACACAGCTTGTTTATATACCTACATATATACAATATGTATCGTAGAGTTAACTGTTTCTGAGATATTCCTTGTTATTGGTTTCAATTTTAAGCTATTTAAAACTTTTCTCCAACGGGAGGCCATTTTTCGTTTCATGTATCTTTTGTTTTGCTCCTGACTGCACAAAGCGAATTTAATCTCAATTGTTTCACATAGCGGCCGGCCTTTTAAAAATTACAGTATTAACCTATTTCATTTCTACTTAGAAGAAAGTAATACAATCATTTTTGCTAATGTTTATCTCGATTACACAATGTAAATAAAGGAATAATATTTTGTAAGAATAGTTTGGCAAAAAAGTCTAGTGAATGGAACACGTCAGGTTTTTGAATTTGTAATATGAGTAAAGAATTGGTTTTAACTATGGGATTATCTTAGTGTGTTTCCTTGGCGTAACCTTGTTGGTATATTTACACAACCATTTAGTCGTAGCAAACTTTGCAAATGAAACGTTGCGTAACATTCGTCGAAAGGAGTGAGATATACGCATGTATACTGTTTACATTATCTTATTGTTCTGTTTCCTTAGTTATAAATTGTGCTCGAGTACGGCAGTGAAATATTTCACTGTGTAAAAGTACAATGAATACCATTTGTAACGTTAACATCATCAACACATACTACATATATATTAATGGCTATTAGTATGTATGGAGTATATTTTTTTATGAAGAAAAAAACTGCTGTAACAACAAAAAAGATCTAATATGTTCCATTCACATAATTTTCTCTATTCTTATACAGGATTAATATTTTATCTACATCATGCTAATTGACATAAAAATTAGTAAAATTGTTCTTATTATTAGCTCCTTGTAAGTAGAAAGGAATCAAGGGAATAAATTACCCTAAAGCAATAGACAACTCTTTTAAAAGCTCGTCGCTATGTGAAACAATTGAAGTACGGTTCGCTTTACAAGATCAGGAGCAAAATAAGAGAGATGAAACGGAAAAGTGGCTGCCCGTTTGGCATAAGTTACTTACTTTAAAATTGAAACCAATAACAAAGAATACCTAGCAAACGGTCAAGTGTACAAAAAAGAAAACAACAACAAAAAAAACTTTATGATATAAATTATGGGTTTTAACCAGAACTAATTTTTTGTGTAATAAGTCTTTGTCTATCTCTTACGGCTTAACAGCTATACAAAACTCACAAAATGAATCCAGAGGTCTTCATAGGCTAACCCCATAAAATTCAAAATATATATTTTATTTGTGATGTAAATATCTTATTATACGATATTTTAATCAAAATAGAGCCATTTTTGAGAAAAAAAAATTAAAAAAAAATCCCATGTAAAGAGTAGTTTGGGATAGAGTTTTCTTGGAAATCTTTTTATCGCATCCTTGGAATAGAGATAAACATTAACAGAAACGGTCTTATTACTTACTTTCCTGTAAGTACAAGGGAATACACTAGATTAACTGTCAGTTAAATGCTTTAAAATGTGATTGGTATGGGACTCAAAGTCGTTTCTTTGCGTGTTCAGCAGTTGACAAAATGAGAAATGATTAAGCATTTTAAAACTGAAACTAATAACAGGGAATATCTCGGAAACGGTCAACTCTACTAAAAATGTATATGACATAACGAGATCTATATATTTTGTGTATGAAGTTTTTGTCTATTTCTTATGGTTAACCAGTTATTAAGAATTCAAAAAAATTCATCTAGGATAAAATTCAAGATATACATTTTATTTGTCATGTAAATGTCTTAAATATAAGAGATTTTAATCAAAATCATTAGAGTTATTTTTGAGTAAACTAAAATTTAAAATTCTTTTTCATGTAAAGGGTAGCTGGGGACGGGAATTTTTTTGGAAAATCTTGGGAAATACTGAACTTAAATATAAGTTTGGTATTTAACGGACTTTTTTTTTGAGCTATTTTGCCCACAGACACCATACACACAAACACAAACGGACATTTTTCTAAAATGATTTTTATATTCAGGGGGTCCCAAAATATGTATTACCAGTTTTGGGTATGATAAAATCCTTGTCTATACACTATACATATGCTACGTGTAGAGAAAGTAAAAATGGGAATCTAGATCGACTAGAAACAAAATTTAATATAGTCATCTTTAGAGATGGAAGTCATCTTTAGATGTAAGTTGATCTAATAAATAAGTTGAATAATCGCTTGACACTATTTGAACCGCTTGGTTACACAGCAATTCGGAAGGAGTCATTAGTATTGAGTACAAAGGCTGTACCAGAAGTACCTGATCTGGCATATAGATAGCGGTTGTTGTTTCAAACATCAATGGCAAAAAGCACCAGCCTTGAACGCTTAAGTTTGAAGTTTGACGACTTTACATTGTTTAGCATTTGACAACTATCTTTAATGAATACTCTCAGCGAATTTGTAAACTGATCATCGTTATCTGATACAATACTTTAATTTGAAGGCTGTTAATCCAACTAATATTAAAACTGAACTTGGTTCTATTTTGGGGGAGTCTACTGCTTCGTTTACAACAGTAAAATATTGGGTGGCAGAATTTAAGCGCGGCCGTACGAGCTGCAAAGACACATTCCAGTGGTCGACCAAATGAGGTTACCAGTCCAAAAATTGTAAAGAAAATCCACAAAATGACATTGGATGACCGTCGACTGAAAGTGCGCAAGATAGCAGACATTGTAGACATTTTAAAAACTTCTGTACATCGCATACTGACTGAAAAATTGCATATGAGAAAGTTATAAGCAAGGTGGGTGCCACGTTTGCTCAAAATAGAACAAAAAAGCGTCGTGAGGATGTTTCAGTCGAGTGTTTGGCAATATTTCGTTGCAATAAAGCTGAGCTTTTGCATCGATTCATAACAATGGATGAAATCTGGGTCTATCACTTTACATCTGAGACGAAGGAACAATCAAAACAATGGATTGGAAGGGGAGAATCGACTCCAAAGAAGGCCAAGCCAGTACAATCTGTATGAAAGGTCATGGGTCAGTTTTCTGGGACGCACGTGGGATAATTTTCTCAATAATTATTTCAAGAAAGGAAAAGCATTCAATGGCGCATATTATGCGAACTTGTTACAGCATTTGAGTGATGAAAGTTTTGTTTCATCAAGACAAGGTACCAGTTAACACGTCCATTAACGTCATGGCCAAAATCCTTTAGTTAAAGTTCGAATTGCTTCCTCATTCTCCCTATGCGCCAGATTTAGCCCCCTCTGATTATTTTCTGTTTTCAAACTTGAAGAAATGGCTTGGCGGTAGAAGATTTGCCAACAAAAAAGAGGTGGAGACCGCAGTTGACGGTTATTTTGCAGACCTAGATAGATCTCACTATAAACAGGGTAACGAAGCTATTGAAAATTGCTGGGAAACGTTTATCGAGCCGAAAGGTGATTATATAGAGAAATAAACATTTTTCCCCCAAATTTGTGTGCTTTCTTTGTTTGTTCGGGTACTTCTGGGACATCCCTCGTATTGTTGTATTTTTTGTATGGTCAAATGATTGTAAAATAGTATTACACGTCTTATTGTATTATTAAGTGGAAATAAATTCATCTCCACTTAGGTTTGATCTACCGAAATATCCAAACTTTCGGGTGTATTTATGTTTGTCAACACATCAAATTTTTTATCTCTAAATTAAGAAAGTTTGGCTATTTCCGAAGGCGGTGTTATGCTGAAAGTGATTCAGCAGTTCAGTACACCACGTACTTTACGGTAACATTACTAGAAGTTATAACCACTATTGCCGAGGAAGTCATCCCTCGAGACATAAGCTGTTTTGAGATTAAAGTCTTCATTAATTATAATTTAGTGTGCTGCAAGTAATTTCCAAGGCGTTCTCGGAGTCTTGGGTCGATATCTCAGATAATGAGGACACATGGTTCTGACGTGCGCTGATTGGATACTTTATCTCCGTCCTTTGCCACTGCTGCTTTGTAACAATCTTGGGAACAAGCAATTGATAAATCGAAATCTGCGATGGCTGATGGGGAATACCGCAAGGAGCGGCACTTAGACCACTATATTTTAACAGTAAAGCATAAAACAATAGCAATATATTTTAATTCACAAGTTTTTTTTATATACTATCATTTATTGCTTTCTCTGCCAAGCACAATGAACAGAGAAGGTATTGCATTTCCACTGAAAATTTAGATACCGAGATTTAACTGGAAGCATTGTTTTCAGGACTCCTAAAATTAAAAACAGCATAGCTTTATGTTTGTGATAAGCATTGCTCAAAGATAAAGAATCGGTTACGTAACAAACTTGTTATTTAAGTTCAGTATTTTTTAAGGATGCGGCAAAAATATTTTCAGTAAAATCCTCCACCTCAGACTACCGTTTACGGGAAAATTTTGATTTTCTAAAAATATGGCACTAAGGATTATGATGAAAATTCCAAATATAACCACGATATTTATATGACAAATAAAATATATATCTGCAATTGTATGAAAATAACCTTTGAATACCTCTTCATTCTGGATGATTTATACATAACTGTTAAAAGGTAACGGATAGACAAAATTTTACTACACAATCAAGCAGATATCGTTATAACTTATAACACAATTTACTACGTATACATTTTTGTATACCTAACTTTTCAGAGATATTCCTTATTATTGGTTTTAAAATGTCCAGTTCTAAGACTTTTCTTAACTGGGAATGTCATTCAATTTGATCATCCTGATCATGAAAATTGCATGATATAACGACTGACTTTCAATAGATTTGACTATTGCTCAAACCTAATGTATTCGCTTATTTCCCTTCTACTTGAAGGAACTAAGTAATACAACTATTTTCTGCTAATGTTTATCTCGATTAGCACAAAGTCGAGAGAAGAATAATCATCTATAAGAATAATTTTTTGAAAAATACGTAGAGAAAATTATGTGAATGAAGAAGTTCAGATACTTTTTAATTACCAAATTCACTGGTATACAAAACCTCAGGACGAAATAAATATCTGCACGCTGTTCCGCTGCCAAGTAACATAGCTCGATGAAACTTGAATCATACAATTGCTACAGTATGCCACAATGAACGAAGTATGCATTGAGACGAACAGGAATGACTTTTATGAATAAAAAATAAGTTACAATAAAGTCAATGCGTCATACGATGATCCTCTAGAGATATGAAGCTGGCCATAAGTTGGTAAGGAGTTCTTGTGGAAGGGCTTCCCATTCCTCCACCAGCACAGTTGACAACTGCTGGATGGCCGTTGGTACACGTGGACGTGCTGCAATGCCCAAGCATCCCGCACGGTTCAATGGGATTTAAGTAGGAGGAAAAGGTATGCCAGGCCATTCGTCGAATATCCTTTCCTTTCAAGAGATTCTCCACCTACAATGTTCGAAAGCATTGTTATCCATAAAAAATGAAGAATGCATCCCTAAAAAGACGCACATGGGGAAGGACTACAGCATCACAATAACGTTAGGCAGTCAGCGTACAGTGTTCAAAGATTTGGAGGTCGGTATGCCTTTGCAACATTAGGGCTCCCTACATCATAACATCTAGACCGCAAAACGATAATGTTCAAGAATGTTCCTGGGAGCATTACGTCCTCCACTCACCAGTTGAGGTACGTGGAGCATCACTACTCAGAATGAATCTGCTCTCATTTGAAGTCACGCGAACCTATTCCTCGTTGGTCCTATTTTCATGATCTTGGGAGCATTGCAAATGGTGTCGCCGTTGTGCGGGTGTCAATGGAACACAAGGTCGTAAGGCAAAGTGACCACCTCTATGCAGTCGCCGTGCCACTACGTAACGTGAGATTAAGTGCCTGGCAGTCTTGTGAAATGTGGTTGCACTTGCAGCCGGTGTTTGACATGGTTTCAGTCTTGCCTATTGCTTGTGCTGCTATAGTTGACCGTGGTCGACCATCTCCTCTCCTTGGGACAGCAGTGCCTGTGCTTTGGAAGGCTCCCCATAAATGTGAAACAATGCTGTCAGCAATACCAATTCCCTGTAACACACACACGTAACAAATCGTCGTTCTTCCAGTTTCCCGATGATTCTTTCCCTTTGAAATCATCCAAATGTTGTTTATGGGCCAAGTTGTAAAGAATAACAAGGCTGCAATGCACCACTGCTTGCCACACACTGTCTTGTCGTGTTTCTTCAACTACCCCGTGTTGCGGGATCAGACCCATTTGACACTATAGTCCCGCTACATTCACCCATGTGACATCCAGCTTTCTACTGTGTAGTGTGATAAACATCTGGCGACATGAAACAGCACTTTCATTCATTTCTATGAAGTAGTTCATATGTTATGTAAATGTATCCATCTCGTCCTTAGGTTTTGCACACAGTATACTAGTATGGTATGTGTCCATTTCAAAGCAATTAGATGTTAAGGTTATATCCATTGATATTCGTTGCGGTCAAACAGAATAAAGTGTTTATTTACCACAGTGCTGATAACAATGCCATCAAATGTTTATCCTTAAAAAGAAGATACTACCACAAGCTTGAAAGTAATACTATATTATTATTATTATTATTATTATTATTATTATTAGTAGTAGTAGTAGTAGTAGTTGTAGTAGTAGTAGTAGTAGTAGTAGTAGTAGTAGTAGTAGTAGTAGTAGTAGTAGACCTAGCATGTATGTATAATGTACATAATATAGAAGGACTATTGCCATCCAAAAATCGATAAAAAGAAACGTTTTTAGAAAAAGGCCCTTGTTGTGTGTCTGTCTGTGTATGCGTTTGTGCAGCATAACTCAAAAACGAAAAGTCTGTTAAATACCAAACTTAGTATTTAAGTCAATCGTCTTTCAGGGATGCGACACAATGATTTTCAGGAAAAACGCTCCACTTCCAAGTAACCATTACATGGAATATTTTTTACTTTCTCAAAAATGGCTCTAAGGATTTAAAATAGTATATATATTATATCTTGAATGGATTATGGATTACTTCTTGTAATGGTAAACCATAAGAGACAAAAGGTTACAACACAGAAAATAAAGGATCTCAAAATTATAAATACAGCATTTTTACTTTCTCTACACGCACTATGTACATAGCATATAGAAAAAGGTATTGTATTCCACCCAAAAATTCGATAACGAGATTTCATCGGAAATACGCGCTTTAGGATTCTCTGCTTTCTCTATATAGTAATTACATGGTATATAGGTGGAAAATGTACAATACCGAGATTTCACTGGAAATACACGTTTTAGGCTCCACTAAATCCAAAAAAAAAAAAAAAATGGAAAAAGGGCCGTGTGTCTATCACGTTAACTCAAAAACGAAAAGTTGGTAAAATACATTACTTGGCATTTAAGTTTAATAGCCTCCAAGAATGCGACACAAAGATTTGGAGGAACATTTCCCAACCCCCTAACTGCCCATTACATGGAAAAACTTTCGAAAATTGTAATTTTCTGAAAAATGTCTCTTACGATTTTGATTAAAACACTGTATATTAAAAATACTTGCTTGAAAAATAAAATGTATATATTGAATTTTATGGGAATAGCTGCTGACGACCTCTTTATTCTGGATGAATTTTGGTGAATATTGCAAAACTGGTACACCATAAGAGGTAAACAACAACTTAAGTGTTGTACAAAATATGTACATAGTGTTAAAACACGCATTTTATGTTATTTTACATTTTTTCGCGGAGTTAACCATTTTTTAGATATTTTTTTTTATTGGTTTCAGTTTTAAAATAGTAAAAACTCTGTTAATGCAGGAATATCTCAGCTCCTGACAATGCAAGGAAACAAATTTTAATCACATTGCAACCAACTTTTAAAAAATTGAACTGTCGCTTTAGTGTATTCCCTTATTTCGTTTCTACTTACAAGAAAACAAGTAATAAATGATTACCACAAGTAATGAAAACAATAAGTTTTTAACAACAGTTGTTACAGAGAGTACAGAATGTCATGTGAATGGAGCACATCCGATTTTTAAAATTATCAGGTTCATGGTGTAGCTCAAGTATTAAAATCTCATAATCCTAGATTTCCCAAAATTTGAACGCAGTTGGAATATGAGATCAATAATTTTCCATTGAATACAACAGATAATAATGTGTGTATGTATGTGTATTTGTAAACAAGCATATTTTTCAAAGTTGGGTTAAAGTAATCCATTAAAGGAAAAATTAGCTCAAGTTTATAGTAAAAGGTTCAATACCGACTAAGGTAACACTTCCTGGCTATATTTTATAAGATAAGAATTACTCTAAATGAGATTTAAATGGAATATTCAAATTTGAAGGTTAATTTTAACAAAACTGTGTCCAGATTTAATGCCACTATTGTATATGTAAATTGATAAGTTCCCTAATTGACACTGATAAATTGGTAGATAAATTCACTATTTTTCAACGATTATTACAGTTTTTAATTTATGATGAACCCTTACTCTATAACTTACTGTAAATCAAATAAACATTTTTTCTGTTTTTCTAGTCGGCTCACTCCCCTAAAACTTACAAGCAGAAGTTTAGGGCTCAGAGGGCTCTTGGGGAGCCAACAGCACGTAACCACAGAATAGAGAACCTGGAACGAGTGGTCGGTCCGTAGCCAGGCATGGGCGTGAGGAAGTGAATGATATGAAATACAAGCGAAATGGATGATAGGAACGTTGATGATGCAGCAATTGGTGGAATGACTGGCGGGGAACAACGGAGGACACGTAGAAAACGTGCCCAGACACCGCTTCGTCTACCACAAATCCCACATGCGGGCGTTTGGGAGCGAACCCGAGCCGCCTAGGTGGGAGGCGAGTGCTGCCACAACATATCTTTATAATATTAGTAGGGATTGCTTATCTCTAAATGCTAAGTGCTTGAAATGTGGAAAAACTGTCGGTATCAAAGTAAATTTCGTCGGATATGAAACCCACATATAAGCGCAGACACTGAAACAGTTGCTGATGATGCTTGAATGTAAAACAGGCAAAAGTGTTGTTTTTTTTTGTTGTTTTTTTTTTTTCGCAGCCAGGAGCGAGGTAGGATTCATTACACAAGATTGTTTATTCTCTTAATTATAATGTATAGTGCCTGCCTTAGACCCAGCCAGCAGCTAAAACCTTGGGGCATATGCATAACAAGTGCGCAGAGCAACGCACGCTGTGTTATTCATGAATACAGGCTTGTTTCAACAGATTTGCATACGTGGGCACAATGAGCATATGTTACCGAGTATTTTGTTTAGTTTCCATTAAACGTGAAGGCAATTTGTACTCGAGTTTATTAAGGGGATAGTAATGAGAACCATCAGAATATTCTGTAACTGGAAATTCACACACATGTTTGAAGATACAAGCAAGCGCGCCCTGTAAAAGCACTGTTTCCGAAAACCCAATATAAGGGAGGCCAATTGTTATAAATAATAACACAAAGCAATCTAAGATCATCATAAAATATTCTATGTTGCAGTACTAGGGTTAGCAAATGTCGTTTTTTATTCGGACACGTCCTCTTTTTTGGACACTAAAAATGGTCCGGGCAGGTTTTTAGGAAAATGGGGAGATGTCCTCTTTTTGAGTTAAACGACTGCTTCAACTTGAAAGTGCGGAAATAAACTCTCTAATCGCTCACAATCGCAAAATACACAGAATGTAATCTCTCTTCCTCTTTCAGAATTTAAACGTTCTCTTTTCTATTTCACCACCGCGCCGAGCTCGAGCTACGATTTCAAAGCAATTGAAATAACAGGCGTGGCAATTATTATGAAATTCGAGTTGCGAGACGGCCAGTTAAAAGCATTAAATATGCAACAATGCAAGATTGAGGTTATGGTTTCGGTTGTATGCCGTAACAGTAGCCATGGAAGAAGCTCAACATAAGTTGCAGCGAAACGTCGGCAGAGAGCAGTAGATATAAAGAAAAATGTCGCGGCCTACACCGGAAACCATAACCTCAAAACTACGGCTGGAAGCCTTCAGATATATCTAACTATGCAAGATACCTCGGCTTCTAGATTGGTTATTTTCAATTGCTCTACTCTCAGTTGCTTGTTGGTAAGTGAAACAGTATTGATGTTTAATCGAAATCTTGCCAAAACGCAAATGTGCCTTTACTGACGAATTACAACAACAATTTCTTTACTCCAGCTCAAGAACAATCAACTCCGAGGCACCTGGTACATTCTAACTACCTGGTACAGTGACTAATGAAGGTTGAGGCCGTTTTTAAGAAAATACCAGCTTATGTCTTTGGAAATTTACCGTTAATATCTTCATGATACAAGAGTGTAGTTGAATAACTTACGATTTATCTTAATGCTACTTGGGTAAATATCGAGAAACTTATAACACTTGTGTAAATTTTTGTATGAATCTGAAAATTTCCTCCTTTTTGGAGGCTGTCATCTGGTAACCCTATGACTGATAAGTACTGAGACACTGAATGTTGGCCAGCCTTGGGGAAACCATTGTTGCTGTGTTGAAATAGCTGACTCATTAGTGATGAATGGTAATAAGTAGAGCATTATTGCGTCATTCATTTTCCCTCATTTTATGTTTCAAGTGTGAAGTGTAAATCTTCTTGCAAGTGAAATAATGCAGATTCAAAAAGAGAATTTTCGTGCATTAATCCTGTACCACTTCAAAAACGGTTTAAATGAAATGCAGTTACTTGAGCGTTTCAGGGGCGGTTTTCGGAGACTATCCGTCGACACGTGCCAATGTGTTTCCGTGGTTTGGAGAATTCTTAAAGCCGAAAAGATGAATGGCAGACCAATAACAACAGTGACTGAGAAAAACCACCACTGTTGAAACAGTGGTTGGGGAAGATCTAATCCAAGATTAACCTACAAGGACATTAAGCTGACATTAGCATTTATATCGCTGAGTGTTTCAATCATCCTTTATGAAGACCTTCGTATAAAAAGATCTTCAATATGAGTGCCTCAAAATTTAGCTGAAGCACAGAAGCTCCATAGGGTGGAATGGTCGTAAAATGCTGAAAAGATTTAACTATGGAAAGTTTCAGATATTGTTATGGGTGACGAAACATGGATATGCAGTTTCATCCGGAACAAAAGGTCTGTCCTGCATTTGAGTGTTCTCAGATGACCAACCATCCGTCAAGGTCAAGACAGAAAGGAGTGACGGAAACTCTTTCTTCTCCTGAAGTGGTTACTCGGCAACAGTCGTGCCTCCCCAAAAAAGCTGTTACTGCAAAGTGTTACACAGAATTTGGCCTTCCGAATGTATTGTCTATCTTTTGTCTATCACTTACGGTTCAACAGCTATACAAAAGTAATCCAGAGGGAGAGGACTTCAGATAAAAAAAAAAAATCAAGATAAAATTTAATTTATCATGAAAATATTAATTAAACCCGGCAGAACCATTTTGATAAAATCAAAAATTTTGAAAAATGTTCCATGTATACATGGGATGGAGAGATTTTATTGAAAATCTTCTTGTCGCATTTATTCATAGATGCTGAACTGACTTTTTGTTTTTGAGATATCCCGTTCAAAAACACACATACAGACGAATCTTTTTTGAAAAATACTTTTTCTTCATTATTAAAGGATCATCGAACATGTATTTTCGGTAATATTTGGTATCAAAAATTTTGCTGGCATGCAGTATACCTTCTATTTATTATTTATGTGGTAGAGAAAGTAAAATGATGTGGCGTTATTAAAAATTTCAGTTCGATTTTGTACTGCGCAATCAATCAGCATTTCGTTCTTTTTAATTTGTTTCGTTGTAACGAGAGAGTAATTGACAATTTTCCAGTGCCATATCATCCAATTGAACACCGTGTGCTGCTATCCCTAGGGAAATTTAAAGGAGAAAGTGTGTAGATCAAACATACAGATTAAAAGGCTTAAATGAGAATCCTTGAAAATATGCTGTATACATTTCAAATCTGCAGATTCATTTGTAATTCATGTGTTTTACTGCCTTAAAGAGGAGAAACTCACATTTTACTGTTTGTTTTAGAGATTAATCTTTTCTTATTTATCCATAAATGTAATAGAGTTGCTTACTAACGTATAGCAACAATCTTTCAAAATAAATGTGTTCTCCCACAGAAATTCTGAATATGCTCACCAAGAGACTAATGCAAAATATTCTACTGATTAATGCCATTAATAACATATATTTATGAAGGTGTATAAGACGACAGAGCGATAGATAAAATATCAGAATTGAAGTTTTAATTGCAAATGTATTTATTTCTTTGTCATAAAAATACTTCCGATTGATATAATTAGAATGAAGACGGTACATGACACTTTCAGCGTAGACAAATGTAAGGAGGGAGAAGAGGAGTAGCCAGAACCGCAAGGTGGTTTAGTGCGGTTTGGTATTTAACCTGCTATTCCACAAACTAACACACATGCACACAAGGACCTTTTTCCAAAAATGTTTTTTTTTATTCAGGGGGACCCAAAACATGTATTTCTGGTGAAATCTCGGTATCGAATTTTTGGGTGGAATGCAATACCTTCCCTGTACACTATGTACATAGTAGGTGTAGAGAAAGTAATAAAGATAATAACAAATCTGATGTGATCCATTCACATGACTTTCTCTACATTTTTGCAACAAATTATTGTTAGAAAGTTTATGCTTCTATTTACTTCATGCTAATCGAGAAAACATTAGCAGAAATAGTTTTATTACTTGCTTCCTTGAAATTAGAAGTGAAATAAGGGAGTACCATAGGTTAAAATGAAAGTCAAAAGTCGGTTGCTATGTGACTGAAGTTCCTTTGTTTGTGCGGATAGGAGTTGACAAATTCCTGTATGAGAAAATTATGTTTTTTAAAGCTGAAACCAAAAATAAGGAACATCTAAATAACGATCAACTCCACGAAAAATATGTATATGACATATATTGTGTGTTTTAATTCAATACAACAATGATATAATGGATAAAGGAATAAATAACAAAAATAAAGTTCTATACAACTTAGTAAAAAAGTATATAAAAGGTGCAACAAATATACTGAAATGAAAAGAAAAACGTTTTTAAACAAAATTATTTTAAGTGAAATATTCATATAAATTGAAACACATATTAGGCATATTTATAATTTAAATGCATATTACTTGTTTCCACATAAAATATTAATAACAATAAGTTAAAGTAATCTATTTATAATATTAATACAGCAGCAGATTAGGTTTGATTACAAATATATGCCCTAATTTTATGCTAGAACTGTATAACGTTCCGGCAGTCCCTTACGTTTTCAGGTAGAGAATTTCAAAGAATTTCTATTGTAAATGATGATGAATAGAAGCTTGTATGATGAGCAGGTATAGCAAGAAGAAAAATGTCTTGAGTGAGTTTCTCGATTATGACAGTCAGAAAGATATTTGAAGCGAATATTTTATGTAATTTTAGAATGAAGGGGTTGATAGAGAAATGATAAAGAATGCAATTTTCTTCTATCCCTAAGCTGGAGCCATTCAAGTGTTTTGAGTTATCGTGTAACATGATCAAATCGACGGAGATTGCATACAAAGCGTGCACACGTATTCTGAGCCTGTTGAAGTCTTAGAGTCAAATTTTCAGTTAGGTTAGTAAAAAGAGAGTCACAATAGTCAAAATGGGGCTTCACAAGCGTTTGTATTAATGTTTTCTTAATTGAAGTCGGTAGAAAGTAATTTATACATTTTAAAGGATAGACTATTGAGAATACTTTTTACATACATGTTTAATTTGCGTCTTCCAGTTTAAATTTTGATCCATATAAACCCCAAGATTCTTTACTGTATCACGAAATGGTATTTCAGAATTATTTAATGTAATGTGCTGAGCTTAGATGTGTACCGTTTAGAGGATAGCAGTGTGTCTTAATTTATTTTGCATAATTTATCTTAAAGATAATTTTGACGCTTAGACACAGAAAAAAAACATTAATTAACCTTGCAGTTTATTATGCAGAAACTAATTACCAAAAGTCTCTTAAAACACCAAAGATGGACATTTTTGTGCATATTATACACGCAGCTCATATATAATACAACTATATATAATCGTATTTTCATATATTAATTACTAGACACACAGAAACGCCCCAGTTAAAACTAAATTTTATAATTTTGATATAGGAATTTTTTTCCTATATATTCCGACATCTTAACACCTCTGTAACACATTTTAAGATGTACCTTTTCATTTAAGAGATTGGTGTTGTTTTGAAATCTGACGTAATGCATTCACGTAGTATTCCCTGTCATTGAAAAATGCAAGTATATTTTGTATACTGAACTAGCCAAGTGTCTCTTCACGTTGTGTCATTTCATTGCACACTGTAACGCTTTTGCAGCTTCCTCTAATTTCCGCTTCATTAGCTAGAATATCGAACACTGGACTTCCTAATCACACACCTATCAGCACAACAAGCAACTCACTTACTCGAAACTGATGGCTTTTGTACAATGTCTTTGAGTAGCAGAATGTTCGTGGGAGGCGGGGTAAGAGAGCATACAGAAGCATCTGGTCACGTCTCCATGGCGCTCTGCGAGACTTCGTCTCTTCGTCAACTAACCCTTGTGGAGCACTGAAGAATACGTTGCCCGCGCGCAGTTGGTTCCAGCATAAAATAGTATGTTATTTCCATTAAAATAATTATTCTATATTGCTAATATTAACTCGCGATATTTTTATATGAATTATTTCCAATTAAAGTTACCTAGTGATGAGTTTAAACACGTGGAAATGAATTCAAATGTTTATGCACAGTGATAGGTTCTTGAGATGAGGCGGCGCCCCCGCTTGTCATTCACTTAGGCGGCACGTGTTCGATTCTAGAGGATGTTTGTGGTGGACGAAGCGCGTGTGGACGGGTTCTCTCCGGATCCTCCGGTTTCCCCCGTCATTCATTCCACCAATTGTTCCTTAATCGTCTTTCCTATCTTCTACTTTGCGTCATTTCATATCATCCACTTCCTCACTTTTATACCAGGCGTCGGGCTGATCACTGTCTTAGCTTCTCTCTGATGAGCCTTTGCTCCTCAACAGGCATCTGCTCCCAGATGCAAACCCTTGGGAGTGTAAGTCCTACTTAAGAGGAGGGTAAACAGAGAATGAAAGAAGAAAGCTCTTGAAAAGGGGTGAAAAAATTAAAATGTTCAAGCATGTTCGTTAGATGACGCACTCACGTTTCGTGATAAAGCTTGCAACACGGAATATTTCGGAAATTACTAACAGTACGAAGGCGATTATTTTAACAGAATTTTCTTTTAGCAAAATTTGACCTTATTTTTAGGTTTTACAATTACACAAAATATAAAAGATTTTATCAAGTAAAGCAAACTTCGTGAAGGTCACATTTTATTTCTTATTAATATCAAACGTTAATATTCTTGTTATTACTACTTTACAAAATCTTTGGGTCTCGTCCTAGAAAGATGTGAGCTGAAATATCAGACATTTCGGTTTTGAGTTTTACACAACACCCTAGAGACACGTGCATTTCTGTATTCAGAATGAATCACCTAAAACTTGCACCGCAATTATTTCGGAAATGGAAAGTGCTATTGATTCGCAGTTTTCACGTATTGATTGGTAGGGTATTTTTGGCCTACAAACAGATTTTAATTATTCTTAGAATGTGTAATTTTTTAGCCAACATGCAATTTTGAAATGGAATATTACCTATTTGTATCACCAAAATAAACGCCCAGTAATTTAAAATATTATTTAAAAATTATACCTACGTTTGCTCAAAACCACTTTTTAAGTACTATATAAATCTGACTACCAAGTAATGCTGTGAAAACCACACATCAATAGCACTTTACAATTCCGAAATATTTGCGGTGCAGGGTTTTCATGATACACTCTGTATAATGCCTTGGAGGGCGAGGGGTGGATCTCATAACCTGTGTTTCCGACGAAACGTGATATAGAAGTTTTGGGTGTTTTAATCAAACGTAAAACTATATTTGGGAATTATATTTAAGTTATATAATAATATTTGTCAACCGAAATCAGACTTCTCAGACATTATCAAAATGGATTTAGAAGTTTCCGAAATCATCCTACACATTATACATACACATACTCACACATAAACAAAAATTCTATCTTTATGATACTGTCAATACCCCACAACATGTAAGAATCCAGCAGATGTCTCTGTTGTTTCTAAGACAAAAGAAGAACACGTGAAGTGACCTGAATATAAGGATTTCTGTTATGATCATAAATCCTCCACCTGTCTAACTTAGATTTATCGACACGCCCGAGGAGTAAACATAAACCTGAACTTTCTCTTCTGTTTCCGCTTTTAGATGTATGTGAGTAAGTCGCCAAATCTTCCTCAAATAGATAAAGTATATTTTATACGAAGAACATATCCGAAAAATCCGATGACGTACTCTACCAGCTCTACAAACAAACTCTTGTTACAAAAGATTATTCCTCTATCTGCTTCATGCTAATCAAACATGATCTTTTTTGGTTCTTCTAAGTGGAAAATAAATAAGTGAATAAACTAGGCTGAAGCGATAGTCAATTTTTACTTCCTCTACACGTACTATGCACATAGTGTATAGAGAAGGTATTGCATTCCACCCAAAAATTTGATACCGAGATTTCACCGGAAATATATGTTTTAAGATCTCCTGTATCCAAAAAGAAAAAAACAACACATTTTCAGAAAAAATTCCGTGTGTGTGTGTCCGTGTGTCCGTGTGACTGTGAACACGATTACTCAAAAACGAAAAGTCGGTAAAGTACCAAACTTGGTATTTAAGTTTAGTATCTTCCAGGGACGCGACAAGAAGATTTTGAGCCAAATCCTCCCATCCCAAACTACCCTTTGCATGGAACTTTTTTTCGAAAATTTGGATTTTAGTAAAAATGACTCTGATTATTTTAATTAAAATATCGTATATAAAAGATATTTACCTGAAAAATAAAATGGATATCATGATTTTTCTGGGAATAGCCTCTGAAGACTACTTTATTCTGGATGAATTTTACGGAATTTTGCATAACTGCTAAACCGTAAGAATGGACAAAAACTTACCACACAAAAAATGTACAGCACGTTAAAACACATAATTTAAGTTATATGCATTTTTTTCGTGGAGTTGATCGTTTTTGAGACATTCTTTGTTTTTGGTTTCAGCTTCGAAAAACATACTTTTCTCATACAGAAATTTGTAAACTTCTGTCCATACAAACGAAAGAACTTTAGTCACATGTCAACCAGCTTTTGACTATCACTTTAACTTATGGTACCCCCCTATTTCGCTTCTACAAACAAGGAAGCAAGTACTAAGACTATTTCTGCTAATTTTTTCTCGATAGATGAAGTAAATGGAATAATTTGTTGCTGAGTTGTAGAGAAAGTCATGTGAATGGAACCCATCAGATTTTTGAAAAGTTGTTGTTGTTCATGCTAATTAAGATAAGTATTATCATACATGGTCTTCTTTTTTGGTTCTTATGTAGAAGGGAAATAAGTAAATACACTAGGCTAAAGCAATAGTCAATTTTTTAAAAGCTGTTGTTCATGGTAATCTAGATAAATATTATCATACATGATGTTCTTTTTTTGTTTCTTGTAAGTAGAAGGGAAACAAGTGAATACACGAGGCTAATGCGATAGTCAAATTTTTAAAGTCTGTTGTTATGTCATTACCTTATCTTTGCAAGGTCAGGGATAAAGCAAAAACACAACGGATGGTGACTTCCTGTTTCGGAAAAGTATAAGTATTTTAACATTGAAACAAATAACAAGGGATATCGCAGAGATCGTTAACTCTGCAAAAATTTCTGTGTTCCTTTCACATAACTTTCTCTACAAACTAGTGTTTCAAAAGGTTGTTCCTCTATCTATGCCATGGTAAACGAAATAAACGTTAACAGAAAAGTTATATTATTAGTTCCTTCTAAGTAAAAGAGAATTAAGGTAATACATTAGGCTTTAACAATAGTCAAATCTTTTAAAAGCCACCCCTAAAAGAAACAATTGAAATTCGGTTCCTTTACACGACCAGAAGTAAAACAAAAGAGAGATGAAACGAAAGATGATGACCTGTTTGAAAAAAGTTCAATTAGATTAAAATTGAAACAAATAATAAGGGCCATCTTGGAAACAATTAACTCTACAAAAAATGTATTTGATAAATGTTATCTCTGCTTATGTTGAACGTTATGCTTAGTTATTCCGAATGATAAGGACCTCCCGATACATTCTAGATATACATTTGATTTGTCATGTAAATATCTTTAATATACGGTATTTTAATCAAACCTATTTTCTGACAAAATAAATTTTTTGAAAAAATTTCCGTGTAAAAGGTAACTGAGTTGTCAGGATTTTCTTTAAAATGGTCGTCCTATCACTCTGCATGAAGTCGCAGCTTAGGATTCTCTAGTGTTGAGAGTAATTAGGAAAGGGTAGCTTATTTTAGTATTCTGTGTAAAAGAAACACTAATTCTATTCTGAGTAAGTTACATAAAATAGATTACATTGCCCTCTGTGTATTCCACGATGGTCGTTGAAGCTTGTAATTATTGAAAATGTCAAATGAGAATCTCATCTGATTTTAAATTCTTTAGTTGTCGTTTCGATCTTCGTTGTATGTATCTTCACAGCTGTATACTTTACTCAACGGTCTATGTCTCAGTTCCACCCTTGAAGACTTGTTATGACAGCTGATATCTGCCAACGACGAGTTCAGGGTTTAGGTAGTTTGCGGTTTGAAATCAACTCGCACACTTACCCAGTCTTCCACTTACAGGTCCCTTAAATAGGACGTGAATGTCGATTTGCAAGCAGAGTCTTCAAGTCTCCAGGAAACAGAGATTTGTTTACGTTGTCTCTCACTCCTAGTGCAGGCTTGTTTGCTAATGGTTATTGCCCAGTGGCACGGGGAGCGGTTCTATTTGAATGCTATCATGTTTTGAAGAAAACTATACCTGCCCTTGATAGGGTTTAATATAGGGTTTGCAGAGTAGTGGGTAAAAACGAGAAATAGGTGTAATGGGAGGTAGCGAAACTTATTCCTTGACGGTTGCCAGTCAGGACGCAAAGGTTCTTGTGCATGCTGGTGTTCGATTATTTCAGAAAAAAAAAATGGGAAGCTTATTAAAATTAATTCCAAGCTCAGCCTTAACTGCTGCTGGAATTGTTTCGTTTTGACTGGATATGCTCATGTGGTATGTGGGGAAGTCGGTGACGCCTGAAACGGCATGCTGTGGGGCTATAATCCCCAAGAGACCGAATGAGGAAGCTCCTATGGAATAGAAACTGTTATAGAATTTTGCAGGTGGGCCCTAATCTTGTCCGCCATATTTGGAAGACTTGAAGCTTTGTGCATGAGTCTCACCGAAGGAGTGAGGTACAGAATAGATTACCCTAAGACCTATTCTGCATCCTCTGTAGAAACAACAGATTGGAATCTGCGGCCATATCCAACACCTCGCAGGTGTAAAGTGGAATGGAGACTATGAGAGCCCGGAAAAGGCGTAACTTAAATGGAACCAGCATAGGGTACAAAGAGGGCCAGAGTCCAGTGGCCCGATGTGACAGGTCCCGCACGTGCTCCCCGAAAGGTAGGCCCTTATCGAACTACACTCCTAAGTAGGTGATAGTGTTGGGAGAAAGCGGCGCTTTGTGAAAAGAATGACTGGCTTATTTTCGGATTTATGGACAAACCACCAACACTTGCACCCTTCTTGGAGGAGGTGAAGGAGTCTCTGAATGAGGTTGAAGGCTCTGCGCAGGTTTATGTTTGCAAACTATACCAGCATGTCGTTAAGATATTGCGCTTGCTCTAACGGTAGGTCGAAAACATAGACGCTGAAAAGCGTGAGGGATAGTACAGAGCCTATGAGGACGCTAGGCGTCCACTGGTTGAGTAAGTGTTGGAATGAACTGGCAAGAACAGCAATTATTGTGCTATGCTTCACCCAATAGGTATCACGCTCTCCCTCCAGCCTGCTCCAAGGTTTGTGTCTGAGTACGTATGAAAACTCTAGCTCAGAAAAATCGAGCTGGAACATCATGCTCTATAGTATTTAAAGTAAGAGTTTTAGAGTACTTTAACACGACCCTAAGCACAATTAGGGATAAAACGCCAGACCTGCGCCGTAATTCAGGAAACATCAGCTGTCTGCAGCAACTATACACTAAACCACCAACATGTCCTGTAGAGCAGATAATTAAGTTACAATTGGAACCAGAATTTCAAGCAACTGTTGCATCCCTTCACTATTCCTGCTCCCTACTACTAACCCCTAGCCTAGATCTATCATGAAATCTGGAACTGAGGGTTAAACTTGGTCATGCAAAGGTGATGGAATAATCACATTTGCAGAGGGTGCCTTTACAAACAGAAGCGCCGGACATGTTTTGAAGAGCGCGTGACATTTGGTGGAGCTACCGTGTCAAATAGAATCG
The DNA here is from genome assembly GCA_030762935.1 of Hymenopus coronatus. Taxonomy (NCBI): domain Eukaryota; kingdom Metazoa; phylum Arthropoda; class Insecta; order Mantodea; family Hymenopodidae; genus Hymenopus; species Hymenopus coronatus. Next base: position 84,183,665 of record CM060895.1, read on the forward strand.
ACGTCAATACATTTTACTCCATCTCTTATACAGATTATTGTTACAATTTTGGCTCTGAGTGTAAGCAATTATTCTTAAAAGTTTTTTTCTGTAATACAAATAAATAAGTTTTATACTGAAATACCCCTAAGTAATATACCATATTCTATTTTAATATGCTTAATATACTAATTTAAATATATGTTGTTTGGGCTTGAGAGATTAGAGTTCTCAATACATGCTTTTTACTTTCTCTACTTAATACGTAGTACATAAGTAGAAAAGATGCTAAATAAATTAAAAGTATTATTTATGAAACCAATGCTTTGATTTGTTTTTAAAATTTTGAATTTTAGGCGAAAATTATTTCTTTTGGGGGGGAGGAAGGACCTTTGTTTAATTTTACTTAATTCACCCCTCATCAACCAATCCAATTCACCCCTCAATAACTAAATGTTGCACAAGCAAATTCGATGCTGAGATTTACAGGAAATATCCATTTTAGGGTACCCTGTAACCCCCCCCCCCCAAGCATTGTGGGAAAAAGGTCAGTGAGTGTGTGTGTGTGTCTGTGAACACGGTAACTCAAAAATGAAAAATGGGTAAAATACCAAAATTGTTATTTAAGTTTAGTATCTTCCAAAGATAGTTTGCAAATCTATTAAGGAAAATTTTGTTTTACCAAATGCGTAATTTGAGGCTTTATATTAATAAAATTATATTAGAATGCAATTTTATTGGTGTAATTGTATAAAAAGTCCTAAATAAAATTCTTTATTTATAATTATGAAGGATGCCTGTTTATTTAACTTAATGTCGTAATATATTTTAGCTTATATATTAATAAAACTAAGACACCGGCCACACCCCAAAGTACCCTTTACATGGACAAAATTCCAAAATTTTTTATTTCATCAAAAATGGCTCCAGAAAGTTTGATTTAAAAGCCTATATTAAATAGTTTAAATGTCAAAGAAATGTAAATATTACATTTATGTGAATAGTTTCTGAAGTCCTCATTGTGGAAGATTTTTGCACAGCTGGTAAACCGTAACAGATAGACAATTTATGCAATGTACATTATTTTCGTGGAGTTGACCACTTCCAAGACATTTCTTGTTAAAGCTTTTATTCTAAAATACTTACGGGAATATGTAAACTCCTGGCCATTCAAAGAAACGAATCCAAATCATATAACAACCAGCTTTTACACGATTCGACTATCACTTTAGCCTAGCGTATACACTGATTTTCTTTCTAGTTACAAGGAAGCAAGCAATAAGAACATTTCTTCTAATGTTTATCTCGATTTGCATGAAGTAGATAGAAGAATAAGCTTTTTTGTAATAATTTGTTACAGAGATGTACAGAAAGGCATGTGAATCCAACATAAAGATATTGTAGCTCAATGCAGTCGTACAAAAATTGTGTGCATGGAAAAAATCAGATGTGTTACACTCATGTGACTTTCTCTAGCTGTTCTACTTAATTTTACAAAATATTCTTCTTGTTTCTACACCATGCTAATCAAGATAAGCATTAGTAGAATGCTCTTATTACTTAGTTTCCTATAAGTATAACGGAACAAATGAAATGCGCTATGCTAAAGTGATAGGCAAACGCTTTAAAATCTATCGTTATGCAATTATCATTGAAATTCACTTTTAAGCTTGCCAAGAGAAAAACGGACAGTTCCTGTCTGAGAAAAGCACAAGTATTTTAAAATTGAAACAATTTACAAGGAATATCTTGGAAACAGTCAACTCTACAACAATACATATGACATAAATGGGGTGTTTTAACGAGACCTACATTTTTGTGTTGTAAGTTTTTGTCTATCACTTATGGTTTAAACGTTATGCAAAGTTCTACAAAAAACAACCAGAATAAAGTAACGTTAAGAGGCTATTACCAGAAATTTGAAGAGTTACATTTTAATTGTGATGCAAATAACTTTAATATACGGTATTTTAACCAAAATCGTTAAGAGCTATTTTTGAGAGAATCAAAATTTTAAAAATGTTTCCATGTAAAGGGTAGTTTTGAATGGGGGAATTTTCTTGAAAGTCTTTGTGTCGCATCCTTGAAAAATACAAAACTTAAATTCCAAGTTTGGTTTTTAACGGCCTTTTAATTTTTGAGCTATGCTGTCCAGACACACACGGACCTTTTTCTAAAAATCTGATGTGTTCCATTCACATGCCTTTCTCTACAGCCCTGCAGCGAATTATTGTTAAAGAGCTTATGCTTCTATTTGCTTCGTGCTAATCGAGAAAAAATAGCAGAAATAGACTTATTACTTGCTATCATGTAAGTAGAAGGGATTTAAGGGAGAAGCATAGGCTAAAGATGTAAAGCTGGTTGCTATGTGACTGAAGTTCCTTTATTTGTATGGACAGGTGTTGCCAAATTCCCATATGAGAAAAGTATAAGCATTTTAAAGCTGAAACCAATAACAAGGAAAATCTCAAAAGCGATCCACTCCACGAAAAAATGTCTATAACATAAATTGTGTGTTTTAACAAGCTCTACATTTTTTGTTAAATAGGTTTAAGTCTATCTCTTACGGTTTGCCAGCTATGCAAAATTCCGTAAAATTCATCCATAATAAAGTAGTCTTAAGAGGCTATTTATAGAAATTTCAAGATATAAACTTTATTTGTCAGATAAAGAACTTTAATATACGGTATTTTAATCAAAATTTTTAGAGCCATTTTTGAGAAAATAAAAAAAATTCAATAATTTCCCATGTAAAGGGTAGTTTAGGGTGGGGGATTTTCTTGAAAATCTTTGTGGAACATTTCTGGAAGATACCAAACTTCAATACCAAGTTTGGTTTTTAATGGTCTTTTAGTTTTTGAGCTATGCTGCCCACAGACACACACTGGCCTTTTTCTAAAATTGATTTTTTCGGACCTCAAAACATATATTTCAGGTGAAATCTCGACATTGAATTTTTGGGTGGAATACAATACCTTCTCCATCCACACTATGTTCATTGCACGTACGTCCTAGAGAATGTAAAAAGGCTCTCCAATTTGTACAACCAGGTTGTCAGTTATGAAATATCAGAGTTTTATCATTATCTACTCATAACTTCATCTTCCTCTAGTGTCCTCGCAGTATAAATGATGAACAAGTTTTGAAAGGAGCCACTTGACGAGAAGCTGTATTACGCGAACATCTATCACCATCGGATGATCGTTCCTTCACATTAAAAGCTTGCCGCTGCTGAACAGGCGAACCCTCTCTGAGCAGGGAGTGAAAAAAGAGGGAAAAATTTCGAGACGGGAAGGGTTAACTGAATTACCTCCAGCTCACGATTGCTGATTCTCCCCAGCTTTTCCTCTGTAGTCTCTAAGCGATGTTTTATCCCTTTAGTTATGCTTCGAAAATTGTGCCTGCCGGTGCTCTGAATTCTTTTCTGCTTTTCAGCCTGGAAGAATGGGGTAAGTTAATGACACTTGGTTCTTTATACTGAGGTTTAAAACTCTCCCAAGAATTATTTAAGCAACATGTATAAGCAAACATCTTCTTTAATGGAGGTCATGCATGAAATTTTGTATTTCCCAAATTGTTCAGTTATGGACAAATGTTTAAATTGATATTAACATGTTCTAGTTTGTCGAGGATGTTTTTGAGACACCTGCTATCATGATGATAAATTTGAACCCGCCTGGGTAATGTGGTGGCAGCGTGTCTACCTCACATTCAACAGGTAGCGAGTTGGAATCTCGTTTAGGGTGAGTTACCCGGATAAGGTTTTTTCGGGGTTTTCCCTTATCCTGTGAAGACAAATGCCGAGTAACTTTAATCTCTATGGACTCCGAGATCATTTGAGCATAATTTCATCGATTTTATCCAACGAGGCTATAGGCCGTTAAGCTACAAAAATAAATAAAAAATAAATGCATTCATTATTGGTAATTTAAGCCATATATTGTATATACCTATATATATATATATATATATATATATATATATATATATATATCACTTCGCTAGCTGACCTGTTCTTGATCTCTGCAGATATTACTTCATGCGGTAAAGGAGTTGCGGAACTCAACGGGGCTATTTCAGGTGAAAATCGGTAGGTGTGGAGTTGGCTGAGCGAACATTATTTTACACCTCTTCTTTTTTATTGTTATTTCACTGCAAGGTCCTATTAGCGGGACATTCCTGTGGAACATTTGCTTATTGGCAATGGTGTTAACTCGGGTAATGTTTGCTATCGTTGGGTTTCCATTTTTTAACATTCTGTTGATTAGATCACATTCACGCAAACAGGCGCGCACACCAAACACACATATTCATACTCTCATTCATACTTTCAGACTCTAAGCAGGATAGGGAAATTATCCCCAGTCGGGAATCAAACCCGGGACCTCTAGCACAGCAGGCCGTTTGAGCTAAGGGAATGTCCTTCCTCTTTCTTATCGCTTCTACTTACAAAGAAGCAAGTAATAAGACTATTCTGCTATTTTTTCTCGATTAGAGTGAAGTAAACAGAAACATAAACTTTTTAACAATAATTTGATGCGGAGATGTAGAGAAAGTCATGTGAATGGAACATATCCGATTTTTTTCCCTACTAGTATAGTAAATAGGGGAATATTCGGTATCCAGATTTCACCGAAAATACATGTTTGTTACCCTTGGATCAAACAATAAATAATGACAATAATAACAATAATAATAATAATAATAATAATAATAATAATAATAATAATAATAATTGGTGTATATATGTGGTGTGTATATCTGAAGAGCATAACTCATAAACGGAAAGCAAGTAATATATAACACTTGTCAGATTCAGCATCTTAACAATGATGGAACGCAGCACTTTTAAGAGAATCCCCCACCTCAAACTACGCTTTATATGGATCACTTTTTAAAAATTGTGTTTTATTAAAATGGCTGTAATATTTTGATTACAATGTCGCATATTTAAGACATTTTATGACAAATAACATTAACGTTTTTCATTTTCTGGAAATAGACTCTTAAGTTCATCTTCGTTTTTGGTGCCTTTTGCATAATTGGTAAACCGTAAGGAATAGACAAAATTATAACCAACTGAAAATAAAAATCTCAGTAAAGCAAATATTTATGTTAAAGCATGTTTTTTGGAGTTCACCTTTTCCAAGATATTCCTTTTTATTGGTTGAAATTTTCTAATGTTTACACTTTTCTCAAATGGGAATTCTTCGTTCGTTTTTGTTTTGTTTGTATTATTTTTTTTTTATTCCTGACTATGCTATATGACAATCCCTTATACCTACGATGTAATAAGTAGTAAGATCGTTTTGGTAATTTGTTTTCTACTTCTGTTCATGCTACTTGACTATCCCTTGTAGTACGAGGAAATAAGCAATAAAGCCATTTTTCTAATGTTTATCTTAATTAGCATGAAGTCTGCAGCTAGGGTGGAATGATAATTTATTTTAATCTAAGTATTTTATTTTATTCGTTTTAACGTCTAGGTAATATCGCGAAGGTATGTTTCGTAAAATATCTCGTTAACGGTTTGCGGTGGATAATAAGCCTTTCGGGGTTACTCCCGTACCATTCCACTTTAGTTTTCTGCCAAGCATATGCCGACAGAATTCCACAGACTGGCAGCTGTTACATCCGTAGTCAGATGACGCGTAGAAGCAGACTCTTTTCACCGGATGAATTTGTGCTTACGTAAACAAAGCACAATGTACTCCTCCGCTTACTTTCTCTGATTGAAGGGGTCTCCTCCACCAGTGAAAATAATTTCAAAATTTCATTTATTCCTTGAATAAAAAAAAAAAGGACTACTTTCGCAACCAAGTGGGCCAAGAGAGATAACCACGTAGAACCTTGAAACTGTCATCGCTTTTCTTCTACCCGTTCTTTTTCTCGGGATAATTTAGAAACACCCCACTGATTAGATAACATTTGCGTATAGTTCTGCGAACTAAAGGTATTAAATAAGAAATATAATAACCACTATACGAAAATAAATACGAAAAACATACCTAATCTGAATCAAAGAGATTGTATTTCATCAAGATCGTAGTTCCTCCTCTGCCTTCGTCTTCTTCATCTTAATGGATGTTCTACTCTTACCTGGGAATTTGTATGTCATTCCTTTACCCATATTTCGTACAGAAAATACAGTTTCCGCCTTTCCTGTCTGTATGGAGTAATTTAACAATACATCCTTATGGTCAACAATGATATTCTTAACCTTTCTTTTCCGGAATTCTAAATCAATATCACCTTTGTCATCACTTGTTTAAAGGTAGTGTTTTACAAACTGCACTTGTTTTACCATGGCTTATGTACTAACGACCTCACTTTCCCACTTTCAAAGCTCACCAGCAAAAGGTAGTTTGCGCATCCTATTTCCTCATTTTCTAATTAAGTCCATTTTGAATGTTTACTTTAGACTTATTTTGCTAAAACTCTACATAATCACACGCTTAGCATACCGTTGTTACGTAATACAGAGGAGATCCATTTGTTTTTGTTAGTACTCAGCGAACTACTTTGTAACCAATATACCTTACAATACGCGGCATCAGCCAATTTATGTACACTTGATTTGTTTTTGTGCACATGTCTCTGTATACATGAGTACCTATTCACTCGGTGAAAATGGTCTAGTTTAGCTGCCTCCAACATCCGTAGTCAGATGGCAGATTTCAGCCTGCCCTTCAAGATCAATTCTCCATTGTACAGTGGTAAACAGATGGAGTTAGAGCACCTTTCAGTTTAGCTGTTTTAGCTATCTGTGAATATATGGCAACACAGTTCCTATTAGTATCTACCATCTATTTACAGTTTTTATTATTGTTTTAGACTGAGGTGGGACTTTGGGTCGTGGTATTAAATAATTAACCCTTGACGAATAAGGGAAACCAGGGGAAAAACCCAGCCAAATTGGTACAACCACGATATTTGAACCTGGGACTTATTAAATGCGGGCCACTGACGCTTCGCCTAAGTTATTCCATTATTTGTAGAAATAGTTTGTTGTAGAATACGCAGAGAAAGCCATGTGAATGTAGCATTTCATTTTTTTAATGCATGCAGAACAAACTATGCTAGGCTTGTATTAAGATAGTTTAACCAATGACCAATGCTATGCTAAACAGTCCGTTCTCCTTCCCATTCCAACGGTCTCCTACAAAACAAAGTTTTAAAGTGCAGGAAAACCGGATGGACCATTACTGCAGCGGCAATAACAATGGTAGAACAAAATGGACATGAAAAATCGATTAATCGCAGCATTATCAACTGCGAGGCTCTCGTCAACTCTTGAACTAGTCCAACTGCTAGATAATAAGCGGTAATCGACTCACAGGGACTCGAATGAAACTGGTATTCATTATGTACTTACATTAGGTTTCGTACCATGTTTAAAAATCTGGTTAGTTACACTCACATGACTTTCTCCAGTGTTCAACAAACAAACCTCTTACAAAATATTCTTCCTTCTACATTATGCTAACCGAGATAAGTATTAGCAGAATGTTCTCATTAATTAGCTTCTTATAAGTAGGAGAGACTTAAAGGAATGCACTATGCTTAAGTGATAATCAACTGTTTCTTTGCTTGGCCAGAAGTAAAACAAAAGAAACACAGGTGACATCCTGTTTGAGAAACGTATACATATTTTAAAATTGAATACCAATAACAACGAATATCTCGGAAACGGTTATCTCCACAACAAATTTGTAAAGGACATAAATTGTGTGTATTAACGGGATGTCAATTCTTTTGCGTAGTAAGTTTTTGTCCATCTCTTACGGTTTACCGATTATGCAAAATTCTTCCAGAATAAGAGGAATTTAGAGACTATTACCAGAAAATTCGAGGTATATAATTTATTTTTCATGTAAATATTTTTAACAATCGGTATTTTTATCCAAATCGTTTGCGGCATTTCTGAGCAAATGATAATTTAAAAAAAAAATCTGATGACATGACTTTATCTAACTGTCCTGCAAACAGACTTCTTAAGAAAGTGTATTTTTCTTTCTACACCATGCTAATCAAGATGAGCATTAGCACAATGCACTTATTACGTTCTTTATAAGGAAAACGGAACTAAAGAAATGCACAACGCTAAAGTGATAGTCAAATGTTGTGAAAACTGTCGTTATGTGATTGTTATTGCAATTGACTTCTTTGCTTGACCAGGAGTTGAGCAAAAGAAAAACGGACACTTCCTCTCTGAAAAAGTATTAGTATTTTAAAATAGAATCCAATAACAAGGAATATCTTAGAAACGGTCAATTCTAAAACAAAAATGCATTGGACATAATGAGATCTACATTTTTTGTGTAGTAAGTTTTTGTCTATGTCTTACGGTTTATCAGTTATACAAAAGTCATCTAGAATAAAGAGGTCTTCAGAGGCTATTCCCATAAAATTCAAGATATACATTTGTCATGTAAGTATCTCTAATATATGGTATGTTAATCCAAATCGTTAGAGCTATTTTTGAGAAGGTCAAAATTTTCGAAATTTTTTCCATGTAAAGGCTAGTTTGGGGTGCGGGAATTTTCTTGAACACCTTCGTGTCGCATTCTTGGAAGATACTGAACTTGAATAGCAAGGTATTTAACGAACTTTTCATTTTGAGAGATGCTGTCCACAGAAATTCACAGACATGCACACATAGTTAGACACACACAGTAACTTTTTTTCTAAAAATGTTTTTTTTTTCAATGGGTTTCAATACACATATCAGTATCGAATTTTTGGGTGGAATACAATATCTTCTCTGTTTATATGTACGTTTTACATATGCGCTAGAGAAGGTAAAAATATATCATAATATCGAGATTTATAAAGTCACTTCCTAGCGACGACGTGAGTAAATTCAAAATAATTCCGCCGATCAGAAAATAAATGAACCCCTGTTATTCTTACTTCCAGGTAAAATCTTCATATACAGACGTCATTGTACGTAGCTCTTATTCTTCATTGTCAACTTTTTATCTTCATATGATTATTTATGGCGGTGCCGTGGCAGAGTGGTTACCGTTAGACCGTTCGCCTCCTACCTAGGCGACCCGGGTGCAATCCCAAGCGCCCGCATGTGGGATTTGTGGTGAACGAAGTGACGTTTTATTTATGGACGCTCTTTAACTGCTGTGGTTCTCCGAGTCCCAGTCGAAAGACTGCCTAAATTTGCTCAGAGGCCTCTCTATCAGGCTTGAGGTTCTTTTATGTGCCGTAAATCTACGACACGGGTCCAGCAGCTTTACTTCCTTTCCGAAGGAAGCCATGCTAAGGACCTTGGGTATAAGGAGTTACCATGATAACCATTACACCACGGAGGGCGACACAGTATGGGGGATGATTATACAGGATGTGCAATTTTTAAACACACATAAAACTTTAAATAGAAGAGTTTGAAATTTGCGACTTCAAGTTTCGGACAAGTCAAAGTGTAAGTTAAGCGACTGCTATCTTCCTTTGGTGTCGTTTTGAAACAGCCTGAATATTATACAGAGTGACTCACCTAAAACTTGCACCGTAAATATTTCTGAAATGGTAGACGCTATTGATATGCGGTTTTCACAGAATTGAACTGTAGGCATTGTGACTTTCCAGTTGTTTTGTGATAGTTCAAGACAAATAATTGTCAAGATGTTTGACGTCTATTGGGATATGTTTCCGTGTAACCGGTTCAACAATGAACTGCATACTTCCTACGTTCACAATAAACTATGAGCATATCTGCTTTTTCTGCATTGGTAAATCCCATCTTCCAAGCACGTTCTACAGCTTGAACTATCACAAAATAACTCAGGAAAGTCCCAATGCAATCGTGGAGGCAAAACACATTGCAAACAAACATAACAACATCGTAGACTAGCAACTAAGCAATTGAATGGAACAAACGAAAGTCGCAATGCAATCAGTGTAGGCAAAACACATTGTAAACAAACATAACAGCATCGTAGCCTAGCAACTAAGCGTCGGTGCGTACAAATTTCAAATAACGATTTCTCGTAAACTACTTGTATTAGAATCGTGCAAAAAACGCCATTGACATTCTAATTTACTCTTATTTCCTTAATGCTGACAAGCATTGTTCCATTTAAAAAAGGTATAGCTTTGGTAAATAAATACACTTTCTAAAAATTATAAAGGTCCATCAGCTGCAAATATGAACTCTTGCCTACAGTTTAGTTCTGTGAAAACCGTATAACAATAGCACCTACCATTTCAGAAATATTTATTATACAAGTTTTAGGTGACTCACCCAGTATAGTTTAACAATTCCTATATTTTAGAGAGGTAAACTCAGATTGAAACATTCAACGCCATAGCCGGGATTTGAACTACGGATCTCCCGGTTACTGTCCAGTTGCTCTATCCTTCACAAGGCTGGTATGTAAGAAACAATAAATTCCTATATGAAATCCGTTACATTTTCAGGTCAACTGAGGTACGTGTAAATATATTACGTCACCCACATGTTGATTCAGCCGGAGACGCGATATCACACTGCAGGAACGATCGTGGGTTAGGGGAAATTCCGTTTCTTGCATGACTGCCAATGCCTGCATTATCGACCTGAAGGTGGAAGGGGGGCGGTTGACCCCCATCCGATCGAGATTTACCCGGGGGAGCTCAACCTGTCATTTTTTTCTCAGCAAATGTTTAGACTCGATGGCGACTAACCGGTGTGTTGGTCAGATCGATAAGGCTCTTACTCCAAAATCATAAAGGCTCACTTTCTTTTTGAACGAAAGTTCAAAGGAGATATTGCCTCGCAATCTGTGGCGCTCGTAAATATTTGAACAGATTCTGGAGTGCATTTTAGTGGCGAGATTTTGTATACAGAAGTCTGCTTGGTGGTTATATAAAAGTTCGATGTTTCGCATCTTGAAATAAGGACAAACTAGATGTGGCCAGAGCATGACTACAGCCCGACATTCTGTGTGGGTATCTGCCAGCATGTTGCGCTTTCCTATCTGTCTGTAGATCTGGTAGGGTTGACTAAAACGCCAATCTTACTTTACACATCAGAATTGGCATGATTTAAACTGGGAGGCTGGAGGACAATATAACTGACAATCAAAATACAGGGCTATTCAAAAATAAAGAACAACTTCAAACTTTTATTGCTTCCAAACTACAAGAGATAGAAGCATGATTCCAACGTTCATGAGAGAGAAAAGTTTACAATTAAAATAGCGCGGGGGGGGGGGGGTAGAAGTTCCAATCACGGCCGCATTGGCGCTGTTGTTTGTTGCTGTATGTCTGTAGTGAAATGGCAGCGCCACCTCAAGAGAAATCATTTTGTGTGCTGCAATTGGCAAAGCTAGAGTCCATTGTTGCAGTTCAACGAAAGGATCCCAAAGAAATCCACACCACGAGCAAGCAACTAACGGTATGGCGAGTTCTAAAACATCGTCTGCACCTGAAGGCATACAAACTGCATTGAATCCTGACGACCACAACAAACGGTACGAATTGTGCGTTGGCATGTTAGAAGATGTGGAAGAAGACAATTTTACTTAACGATTAATGTTTTCCAATGATTTTTTTCATGCAAGATGGTGCCTCACCTCATTTCTCTTACCATGTCCGACGTCACTTGAATAACACGTTTGCAAGACGTTGAATTGCAATAGCAGGAACAGATCAGCTTTATCGCAATTGGCCTCCCAGGTTTCCAGATCTCACTCCGTGTGATTTTTATCTATGGGGTTACGTAAAATACCATGTTTTTATCCCTTATATGCCTGGTTCTCTGGAAGATCTACGACATCGAATTTTTGAAGCGGTAAAAATCGATAACTGGAGACCAGCTGATTCCTGTGTGGCAAGAAATGTGCTACCGTTTTGACATATGTCGTGTAACACATGGTGCTCATATTGAATGCATATTATAAAAATGTACACTTTTCTATCTCCATGAACTTTGGAATCATGTTTCTATCTTCTGTAGTTTGGAAGCAATAAATATTTGAAATCTATTCTTTTATTTTGAATAACCCTGTATATTAATTAATATACCAATTCCTATTTAATATTCAACACCCAAAATAATCCACCTAATTTAAGTAAAACACTCGCTAAAATTATAGATTCTGAAACAGGAGCTTCAACATGTGCTTTAGTTAACCATAAATGTACTAAATACATTGGTATTTAACTAGTTTATATTTTTAATTTCCTAATTATCATACTAGAATATTTATATAAATACCTCAAAATAATTAGCCTTAAGACGCGGTCTACACCGGAAACTCTGGACCAAGATAATTTTAATATTGGCCGTGGAAGTTTACGAAAACATATAACCTCAAAATAATATCTATAAATAACATAAAATCCGCCTGGGTAGTTTGGTGGTAGCGTATCTGCCGCACATCCAACAGGTCGCGAATTCGAATCTCCCTTAGGATGAGTTACACACCCGGATAAGGTATTTTTCGGCGTTTTCTCTTACCCTGAAAGACGAATGTCGAATTTTAAGTTCCATGGACTAATTATTTGAGCGTCATTTCACCGAGTTCATGCATCCTCCGATATAACCAACCTGATAAAGGACGTTAAGCTAAATATATATATATATATATATGGGTACATATTTTGGCTGAATATGTACAGTGGATGAACCAGCGAACAATTAAACTCAAAGAAAATTATTTTAAGTCGTACTAAAAGGAGATTTAGCGCGGTGGTAGTGCAGCTGCCTACCAAGCGGGAGACCTGGGTTCGATCCCCAGTACCGGCGTGGGGATTTTTCCCCCGCTGGGAGACCTGGACCGGGGTGCACTCAGCCTCGTGAGGTCCCTGGGGGGCCAATTGAGGAGCTACTTGATGGAGAAGTAGCGGCTCCAGGTCGTGAGGACCGCATTAACCGGCCGGGAGGGGCTCGAGGCGCTGACCACGTCTCATCCTCCAATACTGCACCCTATCCATGACGTCTGTAGTGGACCGAGATGGGGGACGCAGCGGCCGGGCGGTAGGCCAAGGTTCCCCGTGAGCTGTCGTGCCATGGAGTTAAGTTAAAAGGAGATGGGCATGTTGGGAGAAACTGACCGACCAGAGGAGCTGGCCACACATGGACTATTACCTGGCTAAGTGCGCGAAGCCAGATAAAATTTTACTTTCTCTACACGTACTACACTTTCGTACATATATATAGAGAAGGCATTGTATTCCATCTAGAAATTCAATAGCGGGATTTCACACGAAGTATATGTTTTGAGACCCCCTGAATATAAAAGTCCTTTTAAAAATATCATTGTGTGACTATGTGTGAGTGTCTGTGGACCACAAAGCTTATAAACGAAAAAAACGTTAAAAACCAAATTTGGTATTTAATTTTAGTATCTTCCAAGGATGTGACACGAATGTTTTCAAAATAATTGCCTCACCCTTGCTACCCTTTACATTGACATATTTCGAACATTTTGATTTTCTCAAATATGGCTCTAACGATTTTGAATAAAATATCGTATATTAAAGATATTTGCATGGCAAATAATATGCATATGTTGAATTTTGTGGGAAATACCTCTAAAGATCTCTTTATTCTGTATGCACTCTACATAACTGGTAAACCATAAGAGAAAGAGAAAAACTTACGTAACAAAATAAGTAGAGCTCGTGAAGACACAATTTATGTCATATACGTTTTTTCGTGGAGTTGACCGTTTTCGATGTACCTTGTTATTGATATCAGCTTTAAACTACTTAAAACTAAGTGAAGTTTAGTTTCATCTGTGTTACTGCAGTCATGTAAAGTGAACCGAACTTCAATTGCTTCACATATGACCAGCTTTTAAAGATTTAGTGTATTTCCATTTTACCCTTCTGCATACAAGGAAGCAAGTATTAAGACTATTTCATCTATGTTTACCTTGATTAGCAAGTCATAAATAAAAGAATAATCTTTTGTAAGGCAAATGTTTGTGTAACAGCTAGTGAAAGTCATGTGAATGGAACACATCAGATTTGTTTCTCTTTCTTTTTCTTTGCATATCTCTTTTGTTTGTTTGTTTCTTTTTTTCTTTTTTTGTTACCTTTAACGATCAACTACCCTTCCAGTAAGTGTGTAATAACCTTAATAATTTGACTTCAATAAGTATGCCATCTATCCACTTTACCACGTACATAGTGCGCAGAAGAGGTATTGCATTCCACCCCAACACTCGAGATGCCGCAATTTAGCTTGAAATGCGCATTGTGGGGCTCCTAAATAAATAAGAAAAAGAATTAAAAATCCGCGTGTGTCAGTGAGTTAAACTGGGTTACATATCAAACCTATATTAAATTTCAACATCTTCTAAGGATACAAGACGATTTTCAAGAAAATTCTCAACATCTAACTACCCTTTAAGCGAACAACTTTCAAAACTTTGATTTTCTTAAAAATGCTTTTAATGATTATGATCAAAACGCGATATATTTAAGATATTTTAATGATACATATATATGTATAGAATTTTCTGGGGATCATATCAACTCAGTTATTCTTCAGCTATAAGATAAGAAATACATACATATATGTAGTTGCTTAGAAGCCTGTAGTGTGGGTACACCGTGTCTGTCTCACATCACGAGTTCGAACCTCGGTTAGTTTGAGTCATCCGGATAAGGCTTTTTTCGGGGTTTTCTGTTATTCTGAATATAAAATAAATATTGAAAAGCAATGTAGTTAGAATATATAAATTAACCACAGTATAAATACATGAATATAAAAATAAATGTTATATAGTAGAATAAATTTATTGCAATAAATATATAGCTTGGTTAGAGTTGGAGAGCAGCACCTTTCGCTGGATACCAGTTGCAAAATTTCTGGCTTTCCAGTAATATTTTTGTTTTAGAGTAGTTTATTTTATCTTTATTTAATTTTAATTCATTTACACCTTAAACATTTTATACATTCTAAATAGTTATTTATTGATTTTAATTTTAAATTTTGGTTTGTAGATTGATTAATTATATTATGTGAAAAAAATTAAATAATAGATAAAATAGATAAAATTTGTAATGAAATGTTTTTGGAAATAAATTTAAATTTTGAATTTCATGCCCCGGTATACTTATCTAGGTGCCGGGGTGGAATATTCGGCTTTTATTTAATTATTTTTTTTCTCTATTTATAATTTTGAGCCCAAGAAGACTATGCTAAGTAACTTTAAGCTTCAAGGACCCCTGGCTCATTTGAGGATCATTTCATCGATTTTATTCATCTTCATTACCAGGTTGGTCTCAAAATAGACTAGCATATTTTTTTTTCAAAATAAAAAAGTACCACAAGCATTTTGTTTAAAGTTTTGATATACAAATTCTTAGCTTTGCATCTAGCGCTCGTGGATTAAATTCTGTTGGGACAACTCCGAGTGAATTATTTACCATACATTTTCATAACTCTGGAAAGAGGAGTGTCGAACAAGAAGGAATGGACTCTCCAAATACATTTGCATTGCCAAATTAATTTATTCATCTTGTCCCAGAGTAATGGTCGGCAAATGCAAGCCAAAGTTTAATATACGAGCAAAGTCAGAATGCAAACAAATTAGAATATTTTGGAATTAACTGACTGATCAAAAACCGATTTCATTCTTAAGTGCGCCTTTTTGAGAGAAAATACACAGTTGTGAACATTAATTATTGCAAAGCAAAGTTGCAGAATTTATATATGATGCTATATCTCTATGACTTTGATACTTAATTTGTGAAACATTTATAAAGTTTTCCACTAATTAGATTCAGATGACCTTCTATAAGAAAATGTGGAATAAAACTAAAAGTCAACTTTGTTTGCTTCTGAATAGTTTGAGATATTTGTAGTTTAGCAAAATTCATTTCAAGTTTGTCCTAATTAATTCTTATATGACCTTTCCAGTCACTTGCTTTTAAGTCTTATCTGTGAAATTTCTAGAATATAATCTGGTTATAAATACTACATATTTGTTCTATAAAGCGTTCCTTTTGTTATGCATAGATTTTAAAGGATGTAGATTTAAAAATATATCGAATAGGTAGAGTCAGACTGAAAAATGCAAAGTCATAGCCGGGATTTGAACCACGGATCTCAGGGTCTCTAGCCGGTGGCTTTACCACTGATCTACCATGGTAACATACCGGCATATCATTAAATTTCTCAACTGACTCGTATGTTTCCCGCAAACCACAAAGTGATCTCAAATTATCAAATATTCATAATTTTTTTTCCCCTCTCCCCACACAAGCCATGTGTAGTTCAGGAGTTGGATAGGTAGAGTCAGTTGAGAAATTAATGCTCTGCCGATGTGTTGTCATGGTAGGTCAGTGGTAGAGCAACCGGCTAGAGGCCGGGGGATCCGTGGTTCTGATCCCAGCTATGGCCTTCATTTTTTCAGTCTGACTCTACCTATCCAAATTCTGTCCTACACACGCTTGTGTGAAAAAAATATGATGTGTTTCATTCTCATGACTCTCTACATCTCTGCGAACAATTATTGTTAAAACGCTTATGCTTCTATTTACTTCAAGCTAATTGAGAAAAGCTATCAGAAATAGTCTTATTATTTGTTTCCTTGTAAGCAGAAGCGAAATAAGGGAGTACCATAGGTTAAAGTGATAGTCAAAAGCTGTTTGCTATGTGACTGAAGTTCCTGTGTTTGTATGGACAAGAGTAGACACATTCCAGAAAAGTATGTTTTTAAAGCTTAAATCAATAACAAGGCATATCTTCAAAACGATCAACTCCACGAAAAAAAATGTATATGATATAAATTGTGTATTTTATCGTGATCCACATGTTTTATGCAGTAAGTTTTTGTCTATCTCTTACGGTTTACCAGTTATGCAAAATTCTATAACAATCATCCAAAATATAGAGGTGTTTAGAGGCTATTCCCAGAAAATTGAAGATTTACGTTTTATTTGGCATGTTTTTTTCTCGACTAGCATGAAGTAAAACGCTTTTTAACAATAATTTGTTACAGAGGTATAGAGAAAGTCATGTGAATGGAGCACATCAGATTTTTTATATAATGCGTCATGACACAATTTTGATCACAATGAACAACTCGTTTACAATGCTGAGATTTCTTCATTTTGGATCTTCTCTCTCGAAATATATCTAAAACATTTGTCTCTGACATATTTACCAAGAAAACAAGCATCTATCACATTAGTTTACGTAGCTTTCAGTACAGCTAGGGAACGTAAATTTGCAACATTACGTTTATTCGCCATAACAACCGCTCGTTTTATTTTGGTTGTGTACATAATTTGTTTGTTTTATCGAGGGCAGAGCACAACATTGTTATTTCATGTTTAGTGCACATTTTGTGTGCTGCAATTGACCTCTAGTGAAACCACATTACTGTGGGTCAACATGCCACGTGTCCCTAACTAGGTTCTCAGCGGCGTGCTACCAAATCGCGGAGTTTTTGAACAAATTAGACAAACACTATCACACCATGAAAAATAAATCTGATGTGTTATACTAACATGACTTTCCCCAGCGGCTCTACTAACTTCTTATAATGGATTATTCTTCTTTCTACATCACACTAATCCAGATAAACATTAGCAGAATGTTCTTATTACTTAGTTCCTTATAAGTACAAAGGAACTAAGGAAATGCGCCATGCTATAACGATAGTCAAATGTTTTAAAAGCCCTCGTTATGCGATTGTCATTGCAAAGCGCTTCTTTGCTTGGCCAAGAGTAGAACAAAAGAAAAATCTTATGTTTCCATTCACATGACTTTCTCTACATCTCTGCAATTAATTATTGTTAAAAGGTTTATGTTTCTATTTACTTCATGCTCATCGAAAAAATTAATAGAAATAGTCCTATTACTTGCTTCCTAGTAAGTAGAAGCGAAAAAAGGGAGTGACATAGGTTAAAGTGATAATCAAAAGTTGGTTACTATGTGACTGAGGTTTCTTTGTTTCTATGGACAGGAGTTGACAAATTCCCGTATAAGATTTTAAAGTTAAAAAAAAAAAAGGAATATCTCAAAAACGATCAACTCCACGAAAAAATGTACCTATATAACATAAATTGTGTGTTTTAATATGCTCTACATATTTTGTGTGGTAAGTTTTGTCTATCTCTTATGGTTTAGCTGTTATGAAAAATTCCGTAAAATTCATCCAGAATAAAGTAGTCTTCGGAGGCTATTTCCAGAAAATTCAAAAAGACATTTTATTTGGGATGTAAAGAGCTTCAATATAGGGCATTTTAATCAAAATCGTTACAGCCGTTTTCTAGAAAATCAAAACTTTGGAACATTTTTCCATGTAAGTGGTAGTTTATGGTAAGGAATTTTCTTGAAATCTTCGTGTCACATCCTTGGAAGATACTAAACTCAAATACCAAGTTTTGAGCTACGTTGTCCACACACACAGCCAGACAGACAGACAGACATACACGGACCTATTACTATAAATGCTTTTTTCGGATTCATTGGACCCCAAAACATATATTTCCGGTGAAATCTCGACATTGAATTTTTGGGTGGAGTATAAACTTCTCTATCCCTTTGTACATTGTATATACGGGTCTAGAGAAGGTAAAAAGAACAAAAAATTCAAAAAAATTATATGCGTTCTATTTACATGACTTTCTCTAACTATTTAGCAAGATATTATTTTTACAAAAGCTGATCCTCTTTAGCTCGTGCTAATCAAGATAAACGGAAGATAGCAGAAATAGTTGTACTAATTACTTCCTTTTAAGTAGAAGGGAAATAAGGGAAAACACTAAGCTAAAGGGGTGGTCATTGCAATTCGTTACTTTGCATGGCCAGAAGTTCACAAATTCCCGTATGAGAAAACTTTAAGTATTATAAATCTGAAAACAATAGCAATAAATGTCTGGAAATGGTCAATCCTAAGAAAACAAATTTATATGATATATTTTTGTGTAATAAGTTTTTATCCACCCCTTATCGTTTACCAGTTTCGCAAAAGTCATCGAGAATAAAGAGATATTCAGCGATTATTCCCAGAACATTCAAAATATTCATTTTATTCGTCATGTAAATATCTTTAATACATGGTACTGTAATAAAAACCGTTAAAGCGGTCGTGAGAAAATCAAAACTTTCGACATGTTTTCAATGGAAAGGACCAAGTTTGGTATTTTACCGACTTCTCTTTTTTGAGATACATGTTCTCAGACACATGGACACACACTTCCACACACACACACGGAAGATTTTCCAAAAATGCTTTGAAAACGTTTTTTTTAAAACGTGTATTTCCGAATATCTGGGTGGAGTGCTGTCCCTTCTCTAGCTATTTAATATCTACTAATTAGAGAAATTAAAAAGAAAACCAAAACAAATCATACAAAAGCCTATAAATATTAAGTCTCCATTTAAGGAATTGCAGCGGTAACACAAAAGAAAGCGAATGAACTATTCTTGTTTGGAAAAAACATGTATTTTAAAATTGAAACAAATAACAAGAAATATATTGAAAATGGTCAGTTTCACAAAAAAAAAAAAAAACAAAAAAAACTAATGATATAAATTGTATTTTGACAAGATATGCATCTTTAGCTCTAAGGTTTGAACTATCTTTTACGATTTATTAATTCTGTCAACTCAACCAGACTAAAGATTTCTTTAGTGCCTCTTACCAGAAAAGTCAAGATAAATATTTTATTTGTCATATAAATAGAAGTCTGTCAGGGAGCCAAGGTCACGTAACCACAGAATGAAGAACCGGGAACGAGTGGTTGGCCCGTAACCAGACATGAGCATTAGGAAGTGGAGAACATAAAATTAAAACGAGATGGATAATAGGAAAGCTGATGGAGCAATTGGTGGAATGAGTGGCGGGGGAAACCGGAGGTCCCAGAGAAAACCCTCCCAGGCACCGTTTCGTCTACCATAAGTCGATCCCGGGCCACCTAGGTGGGAGGCAAGCAGTCTAATGGCGCCGTCAAATTTAAAACATGGTATTTTAATCAAAATCGTTTGAGCCATTTTTTAAGAAAGCCGAACATTTCGAAAAATGCAAAAGGTAGTATGGGGTGGGGGGACTTTCCTAAAAATCGTCATGTCGCATCATTGGAAGATACTAAGCTTTTACACCTGTAGAGCTATGCTTTCCTTAGACAAACACACACACGAACCTTTATCTAAAAGTGCTTTTTGGATCCTCCAAATGTATATTTTTGTGAAATCTCAACATTCAAGTTTAGGTGGGATTCAATACCTCCTTGACCTAGTACGTACTTACATAGTACATATAAAGAAAGTAAAAATGCATTTTAATTGAGTGGTTTGTATAATAGCTATGAAAAATCTGATATGTTAGATTCACATGACTTTCTCTACATCTCTGCAATAAGTTATTGTTAAAAAGCTTATGCTTCTATTTACTTTATGCCAATCGAGAAAAAATTAGCAGAAATAGTCTTATTACTTGTTTTCTTGTAAGTAGAAGCAAAATAAGGGAGTTCAAAGCTTAAAGTGATAGTCAAAGGTTACTATGTGACTGAAGTTTCTTTGTTTGCATGGACAGGAATTGACAAATTCCTGTATGAGAAGTGGGTTTTTTAAAGATGAAACCAAAAATGAGGAATATCTCAAAAACAATTACTCAACGAAAAAAATGTATGTAACACAAATTGTGTACCTTAATGTATCCTATATTTTTTGTGCGGTAAGTTTTGTCCATCTCTTACGGTTTAGCAGTTATGCAAAATTCTGTAAAATTCATCCAGGATAAAGTAGTCTTCAGAGGCTATCCCAGAAAATTCAAGATATACATTTTATTTATCAAGTAAATATTTTAAATATAAGGGATTTTAATTAAAATCGTTAGAGCTATTTTTGAGAGAGTCAAAGTGTTCGAAAAATGTTCCATGTAAAGGGTAGTTTGGCTTGGGGGGATTTTTCTCAAAATCTTCGTGTTGCATCCCTGGAAGATAATAAACTTAAATACCAAGTTTCGTATTTTTTTGAATTTTCGTTTTTGAGCTATCGTGTTCACAGGCACACGGACACACACGGACCTTGTTCTGAAAATCCTTTTTTTTTTGATACAGGGGACCCTAAAACATATATTTCTGGCAACATCTTGGTATCGAATTTTTGGGTGGAGTGCATTACTATCTCTATACACTATGTACATATTATGTGTGTAGAGAAAGTAAAAAAGAAAAAACCATATCAACTGTTTCGCGAGGTATTAACTTATGCATTCAAGCCAAGCTAGCGCTCTGTAGCAACTAAATAATCAAGATAGGACTGGTTTGCTGGAGACCTTTGAAAAGCTGGGTTCCATTATGTTGCAGGTCATTGCGCGCAATAAAGAGTAACCAGGCTTTGCATCTCAGACCCGACAGTTTTACGTCACAGCTAATGTTGCAGTGTCAAGGGCCCTCGACTTGTGGGCGTGGACCTTCTGTGTGAAAAGAAGAGGAATGGATTGCTGGGGAGAAAAAACACCCTTGACCTAGGTCGCATTATCATCTCGCTTAGGTCACGACCTTGAAATGTGCCTGTTTATCTTCACTCTGTCTTAAGTCTGAAGAAAGAGCAAACATTACGTTTTTATTAGCTTATGCGTATTGGAAACAAACCATTGTTTGTAATAAAGACAATTTTATTATTACTCCTAAAGTTTTTACTTCCTCTACACGTACTATGTACATAGTGTATGGGGAAGGTATTGTATTGCACCCAAAAATTCGATACCCAGATTTCACCGAAAATACATGTTTTGGGTCCCCTGAATCCAAAAAAAGCACTTCCGGAAAAAAGGTGCGCGTGTGTGTGTGTGTCTGTGTGTGTCTGTGGACAGCATAGCTCAAAAACGAAAAGACGGTTAAATACCAAACTTGGCATTTAAGTTTAGTATCTTGCAAGGATGCAACACGAAGATTTTTAAGAAAATCCCTCCACCCCTAACTACCCTTTACATTTTGATTTTCTCAAAAATGGCTCTAATGATTTTAGTTAACATCCCGTATATTAAAGCTATTTACGTCCCAAATAAAATGTATATCCTGAATTTTCTGGGAATAGCCTCTGAAAGACCCTTTATTCTGAATGTTTTTTTCCGAATTTTGCTTAACTGCTTAATCGTAAGAGATAGACAAAAACTTACTATACAAGAAATGTATATCTCGTCAAAACACACAATTTATATCATTTACGTTTTTGTTGTGGAGGTAACCGTTTCCGAGATATTCCTTGTTATTGGTTTAAATTGTGAAATACTTTTCTCAGACAGGAAGTGTCCGTTTTTCTTTTGTTCTACTCCTGTCCAAGCAAAGAAGCGATTTGCAATGACAATCGCATAACGATAGCTTTTAAAATATTTGACTGTCACTTCAGCATAGCTCATTCTTTTAGTTCCGTTCTACTTATAAGGAACAAGAACATCCTGTTAATGTTTAGCTCGATTAGCATTGTGTAGAAAGAAGAATAATCCTTTGTAAGAAGTTTGTAGGGCGGCTAGAGAAAATCACGTGAGTGAAACACAAAAGATTTTTTTCTAGTATTAGCCTTCAGGCATAAATTAAGTAGCCATCATGGGATAGAGAATGACTTTCACAGAACACAGGATACAACACTAAACATCCATGCCCATAGCAGGTTTTGAACCTGCGCTCTTTATCGGCTCAGCGTCAACGCCAAATGCTCCAACGACCACGGCTACTGTCCCAGCATTCTATAGTTATGCATCTATCTGGGTATTTGTGTTTGTGTGATGTAGAGAATATGAGGTTAATTAGTGGTGTTCTGGAAATAATGGCAATTGAGAATAATAAAAAGTGAAGAATGAATGCAAGATTATGTAAATAATCAATAAGTAAGATAATGTAAATAAAGATATTGCAATATAGAAATGAGGTATATTAGAGGATGTTAGTATAGTTGTAAGAGAGACAGGATAGTTAAAACTGTAAAAGTCATACAAGAGTTTTTTTTAATTTTTTTTTTTTTTATTGCTTTATTTGTAGAGCCCCCTTTATCACCAATGGTCATATCGGGGGCTTTCACTTGTGAAACTGTAGGTTCAGAACATTAGGTTAAACTTTATATTACTAAACACACGCACATTCACTCTCACATTCATACTTCCAGACTCTATGGGGGGATAGGGAATAATTCCGATTGAAGAAAAATTCCCCGCCCCAGCCGGGAATCGAACCCGGGATCTCCGGGTGAGAAGTCAGCTCGCTGACCACTCAACCACGAAGGCAGTCGTTGTTGTTGTTTTTTTTTTTTTTTTTTTTTTTTTTTTTTTATTATTGCTTCATTTATCGGGGGCCTTGCACTTGAAACAACTCGTTGACTGTAGGTTCTTTTTCGTTTGGCTTAAATCATTTTATTTTCTTCAAACACACACACACACACATTCACTCTCACATACTTACTTCCGGACCTTGTGGGGGTTAGGGAATAATACTGGCTAAAGAAAATTCCCCGCCCCAGCCGGGAATCGAACCCGGGGCCTCCCGATGAGAAGTGAGCTCACTGAATACTCAACCAGTGAGGCAGTCTGCAAGGTTTTTGTGGACAATACCTAAGGGCGAAATGTATAAAAAAATGTCCTTGAGCTAAAAGAAGACAACGTAAGCTTTAAGAGGTGATGAGATTGTTAAAGTTACTGGAAAATTACTGGAAGCTAGCAGCCTAGGTGAAATAGTGGTATAGTTTCTATTGGCGCATAAAAAGAGACGCTACTGGGAGCGGGAAAAACAAGCCAATTAGAGCTTAGTTTTAATGCGTAGGCAGAACAAAGGTGTTCGTTATGTATATCTATAGAGATACAAGTACACACAAACTTCGTCCTCATTTACTGTATTGTCAGTTCGTTTTTAGGTAACAGTACAGTCAGTTGTTTCGATTCAACGTATTGTTAACCTAAGGAATGTGATACGCAAAATCTAAGTTTAATTTGTAAGTGAACATATATAATCCTGTTTCCGCTAGGATCACAGAGAACTATAAAGTTATATAAGTTATAATTATTGGTGGTAACAGTTTAAGTAAAATCTCAAACTAATAGTTACAAATATGCTATCTATAAAATAGTTCCTTTTACTGTCCATGCTATGTTAAGAGATACATACTCGACCGAAGAACCCAAGTAGTTGAAGAAAATATGAATAATATATTTAAAATGTAATAACGAGTAGTTGTGACCGTCGTAAAATGGAAATGAAAATACAATTGGATCCTTTATTAATGGCTTTTTCTATCACGTACAATATCCTAAATAAGTAGAGAAGGAATCGTATTTTACAGAAAAATGTGACACCGAAATACATGTTTTAGGAACCCAGAAACTAAGAAGCTTACTTCTAGAAAAAAATCCGTGTACCTATCTGTGTAAGCAGCATACCTTTAGGCAAATTTGCACGATACAAGTAACATAGAATAATTTTTCAATGGCTAAGTCAGAACCAGATGGCCATTGGATGCGTTAAGCTTTAAAGAAAATTTCAGTCACTGATCCACGCCATTTACAGAATGAAATTGTGAAAGGTTTCACGGTTCTTGCTGACAGGGTGATTTATTTTCAAAAAGTACAAATAAATGAAAAGCCAGAAGCTTTTATGCTTAATGAGAACCTTCTACAAGTAATATTTTCATAAGAGGCACAAAATTGTCTTATAATGAAGGCCAGAGAGTAAGGTACTTCAGCATAGTTATATAATTTAATAGCCATGAGTTTCTTATTGACTTTGTAAACACCAGTTCATTATATTCTATTTACTTTTTATGCCAAGAAAACGCACAATCAAAGACAATGAATTATACACACCAGTGTAAAATTTGATAGCTCGGAGGCTCCATATAGTTAAAGAGGGTGTACAACGAAGATTGCGAAGAAAGAGATAACCAATTTCTTGTGTATTTTCAACGTGAAATATTACTGTTGTTATTCAGTGAAATGTTAGATTTTGTTCATAAATTGCTAAGCCTTACGAAAACTCATTTTTTATAAGTTAGAAAAATATTAGCTTGTATTTAGTTTGTCGGAGAGTTTATGTATTTCTTTGAATTGTTTATTTTTCATTTAAGATTATATATTTTATTTTAAATATTCAGGTAGGTAAACATAAGGAAGTTTAATCAAATATCTAAATGTCAATGGCATGTTTTGGCATTTCATTAACTTTCTTTAAGTTTCTTAGACATTAAGTATAATATAAAAAGTTAAAGTTAGAATAAATGGTAAAAAGTGCAATAAATGTGACATGTTTCGTCTTCTATGCAGTCTTATAAATTGGAATTTCGTCTTTAATTTGTATGCATACATTACGAGTGTAAGCGTATGGCGGTGTCCTTCTACGCCAGCCGACCGGTTAGCTGGAGAGATAAGGAAGGGCGCTCGTTACCGACGAAAAGCATTGCATAGTTGCCGCTGGAGCAGTTAAAGAGGTCTATATTTTTTATATAGTAAGATTCTGTCTTTCTCTTAAGGTTTACGGACTATGCAAAGTCGTCAAGAATGAAGAGAACATAAGCCTTTCTTCCGAGAAAATTTAACACATACATTTTTTGTCATGAAAAATATTAAACATGTTGAAAAATGTTCCTTGCAAAGAGTAGTTTCGGGTGAACACCTTCGTGTCCCATCCTTAAGTGCCAATATTTATATTAATGGGCTTTTCGTGTGAGTTATTATTTTAACAAGACTCACACATACACACAGGGTGCCAAGGGGCTAGACCATTCGCCTCTCACCAAACAATCGAGGTTCGATCCAAAGCAGCCGCTTGGGGGAATTCTTGTGGAACTAAGTGGCGCAGGGTCGGGTTTTCTCCAGGTTACCCGGTCTTCCCCGCCATCACATTGTTTTGGTAGTGTTTAACGCCCGCTTTAACTACTTATGGCACCGCAGGTGGTGACACTGATGATACATGAATGATGGAGCACCTGTGCAATGCTATGGCGGGGGAAACCGGAGTACCCGGAGAAAAACCTCCTCAGCGCCACTTTGTCCACCAGAAATCTTACATGCGGTCGCTTGGGATCGAACACCGGCTGTCTAGGTGAGAGGCGAGTGGCTACGGCGCGGCCCAAATAGCATTTTACCGGTGCTTCATCTTCTTTCCATATATCATCAGTGTCAACGTCTGCGGTGCTGTATGTAGTAAACGCGGGGTTAAACACTATCAAAAAATACACTCAGACCTACTTGTAAAAACGCTTTTTTTTGCTTTTTTGTTTTTTCGAAACACATCTTTCCGTTGAAATCTCAACATCGAATTTCTGGGTGGAATGCAATATCACCCCTACTTAGAATACGAAGTACAGAAAGTAAATGGTCTTCCCTCTAATAAAGTCGCGTTTTAAATAGAGTTTAATTCCTTCTTATTTTATTGTTTTTATTCGCTCATGGAGATTACGATTTTAGCAACTGTAATGGCAGCGTTTGCATCTAATAAAGTAGGATACACGACCGTCATTTTTTTGCTTTGAAATTGCTTATGAAGAAGAGAGGCCAGACATTTTCAGCTGTAATTAGTATTATAAAACGTGTCTGCGGGCTGGAATGGGTACTCTATGTTTCGTTTCAATTTAATTCGGTAATTCACCCGGAGAGATTTCTCTATATACTCCCATGTAGATGAGATAGTAGTGTCAATTTCATAGAACAGCTAATAACGGATTCCGCCTGCAGAGGGCAGCGTGTAACCGACTGTTTTCTATTCTAGATAGAGTAACACAAACATAAATTACCTATCAGCTATATGCCCATTAGCAATAGTCATTGTGAGTTTAAATCATTCTATTCAGTTTCAGATGCATACGGTGGCCGAGGTCGTTAAGATAATAAACCTGACTCTATTGTTCAAATCCCGCCGGAGCCGTTCGGTTTTCTTTTGCCTACGTTTTCCTCTGTCGTTATAGAATTAGGACACAGTTAGAAAGGACTCGGTATGGAACCTAGATGGCTATTACATCTACGTCCCATGAGGGGGCGCCCCTAGGAGGAAGGGGGATGAGACGAGAGTAACCACCGGGTGGCCGGAACCAGGGTAATAACAGGTTGAAGCACCCCGACAGTTGGACAGGTAGATTTCACATAGAGACCCATGCCCCCGCCAGGAGTGTTTCTCATCTCGGCAACTAGGCGGGGAACGGAGATAGTTACTTTGAGCATCCTTTTTCCCTGCCACGCCGCACCAAGCACCAATCCAAACTTGAGAGAAATCAACGGGATGAAGTATGAATGAAGGAAACGACGTGAAGGTATAGGAAATTAGAATGATGAAACAAACCTATGCAACTTTCATCTGGCGACATGCAGAAACCCCCGAAAAATCCCTTGTGTAGGTAAACGGCATGGGCATCGAATGGGTGCCCTCCCAAATGAGGGGCACAGATGAAACGCCTGAGCTATCTCGCTTGGTTTGCCATCATAAGTGGTAAATATTGGGAAGGTACCTTAGGTATCTTAGATTTGCAACCTTTCCTTCTCAAAATTCTTTTCCCAAATCACATTTTATTTTATGCATCATATTTTTCGTTTCGTTTCGGCTTACCCTCCCCATATTTAGACTTACAAGCGGATGTCTAGGAGTCAGAAGCCTATCAGGGAACCAACAGCACGAAATCACAGAATGGAGAACCTGGAACAAGTGGTTAGCCGTAGCCAGGCATGGGCGTGAGGAAGTGGATGATTGAATTGCAAGCGAAATGGATGATAGGAAAGGTGATTAGGAGCTGTTGGTGGTATGAGATGCCACTTCGTCCACCACAAGTCTCACATTCGGGCGCTTGGGGTCAAACCCGGGCCGCCTTGATGGGAGGTGAGTGGTCTAACCACTTATATGTACATTATTAAACTCAGAAATTGTATATAAATGTATGTTACAAAGAAGTACACGACATGAGTCAAACACGGTACTTATCCATTCCATTATCTACTAACGCAATTCCAAATATGTGTACCTTTTCAAAAAATATTCACATGTTCTCGATTTTCTGGGAATAAAAACATGCTTAATGCGCATTAAAGGCATTTTTGATTAATGAGCACAGCGAATATACGCAGTTTTAGTGCGTATTTTATTTTAGCGTCTGAGATTAGGCTTAAACAATACGTACTCCATTCAAATGGTCTTCCTTATATTGTTTTATCTACATAATACTAATTAAGAAAAATCGTTACCAGAAATGGAATTGTTACTTAGTTCCTATAAGTAGAAGGAAAATAAAAGCATGCATTTTCAGGCAAAACAACAGTCAAATATTTTAAAAACTGGTCGCTATGTGAAATATAGCGCTAGGAAATTCTCATTGAATTGTGTTCTATTTTCCATAGCCAGGAGTAAAGCAAAACAAATATTAAACGGATGAGAACCTCCCGTTTAAGAAAAGCTGCATTTTTTTAAAAATTTACAACAAAACAGGGAATATCTCCAAAATTTTAGCTATACAGAAAAACTGAATATGACATAAATTGTGTACTTTAACAATATCTAAATTTTTGGCGGTCAGTTTTTATCTATCTGTAACAATTTGCAAGTATAAAAGCTACTGCATTTCACCCAAGTATTTGATTTCAATATTTTACCGGAAGTACATGTTTTGTGGACCTCAGAATCCAAAAAAAGGCATATTTAGAAATAGGTTCGGGCTAAGTGTGTGCGCGCGCCATCTATGAACAGCAAAACTCAAAAAGGAAAAGTCTGTTAAATACAAACCCTGATACTTAAGTACAACATCTTTAAAGAATACGACTAAATATTTTTATAGAAATACCACACTTGAAACTACACCTTATATGGAACATTTTTAGAAAATGCTGTTCTTCTCAAAACTGTTGTAACGATTTTGTCTAAAATAGCATGAAAAATAAAATTCATACATTCATTGCATTTTCTGGAAATATCTTCCAAAATTCTATTTAGTTTCAGCCACTTTTGTATAATTGGTAAATGCTAAACAATAGACAAAAGTATATTCACAAGAAATGTAGATCTCGCCTAAACACACGATATATGTCAAATAAATTTGTTGTAGCATTGACTTTTCAGATATACTTTTGTATTGGTTTAAGTTTTCAGATACGCTATTGTTTTATAAATTATAATTATATTTTTTATTTGGAATTTCTTTCTTCTTTATCGAATTTGTGGGAAGAGAATAGAACGTTAATATCATCAAATAGTGATCGGTTTTGAAAATATTTGAATATATTTTTAGCTTATTGTATGCCTCATATGCACCTACAACTAATAATAAAAATAGCACTGCAGACCTATTAATTTAAAAATAAGTAGGTAAAACAGTAGACATCTATAAGAATAGTTTGTTTTCCCTTAACCTAAAAAGATGAATGTCAACAAATTTAAGTTCCATGGACTCCGAGATCATTTAAGCATTATTTTGCCAGTTTTATTCGCTCATCGTCCGATAAGACCAGCCAGGCAAAAGGGCGTTAAGTTTCAAAAAATGAACGAATAAATATATATAAATATAATTTTGTTGAAGAATGGTTATAATAGGTCATATGAAAGTATCACATCAGATTTTTACTTTTCCTTCCAAGTAGAGAGGGTATTGTATTTCTACCAGAATTCAAAACTAAGATTTTACCGAAAATATATGTTTTGAAGTAGCCTGATAAACCCATTTTTTTTAGATAAAACGTTGTGTGTGTAGGGTGTGGTACTTAGGGAGTTCAATAACTCCTTAGAAAATCTAAGAAATTACACTCATAACATCGAAAAAAGTTTGTAGTTTATAACCGTCGTCTCTTACAATATGGTAATTAAAGTTTCACCTATATCTATCACGGTTGTTTCGTTGCCTTAGGCGATTGAATTAACAATCTTGTGCTTCTGTAGAAAGATTGAAAAAATCGAGTTTCGCGCGGTGAATAAACACTTCTATTTAAAATGCTTAACATCGAAACAGATTATAGACGATTTGGATGAGGTTCATGGCACATTTCCGCCTGCGTTTCCAACAATTTACAATTGGATAAATTAACTTAAACGTGGCTGTTCATCCACAAATGATCATTTCGGATGTTCAATAAAAATGGTTGACAAAATCCAGGATATGGGATTGAGTGATCGACGAATTAAAGTTCGCGAAATAGTAGGGGCCACACCAGTGTTCTGAATTTTGCAGCAAATTTACGTCTGACAGAGATTTAGCAAGATGGGTGCTTCGTTTGCTCTCATTGGAGAATAAACGCAATCGTGCGATCGATTCGGAAGCTGGTTTGGCCCTTTTTCGTCGCAATCCTGATGAGTGTGTGCGTCAATACATAACTGTGGATGAAACATGGATACACTACTACATTTCAAAGACAAAAGTACAGTCGAAACAGTGAGACATTAAAGACTCTGAAGAAGGTAAATGTGGTGATATCTGCAGAAAAAGTGATGGCCTCGGTTTTTTGGAATGCGCACGGAATCATCTACATTGCTTACTTGCAGAAAGTAAGAACAATAAATGGAGAGTATTATGCATCGTTATTGCATCGGTTGAATGGACAAATCAAGAAAAAAAAACGCCTCACCTGGTAAAGAAAATGGTTCTCTTCCATTAAAACAATGCACGAGTGCACAACTGCGCAGTTTCAATGGTGAAAATTGTAGAATTAAGGCTAGAATTACTACAATTCACTAGATTTGGTCCCAGTGACATTTTTTTTTATTTCCAAACATGAAAAAGTGGCTCGGCGGAAACGATTCACATCTAACAAAGAGGTCATCTCTCAAACACATGTCTTTTTTGAGAACCTTCCGAAATTCTACTTTTTGGAAGGTTTAAAACAGTTGGAGAAACTCTGGAAAAAGTGTATCGAGCTAAAAGGAGTTTATATTTAAAAAAATCTACAAAAATAATTTGTTTTTCTTTTTTCTAATGACTTATTAAAGCCTCTCATATGTCTGTGTTTCTGTGGGCAGTATAACTCAAAAATGAAAAATCTATTAAATACCAAACTTGGCATTTAAAATTAATATTAGTATTTCAAGGATACGTAGTGAACATTTTCAGAAAAACTATTATTCACATCTAAAATTTTTCAAAATTTTCGACTTTCTCAAAAATTGCACAAAATATTTTATATGCGATCCATAGGTATATTAAAATATTAATGCGACAAATCAACTAAATATCCTATATTTGTTAGGGATAGTCTCGGAGTGCCTCTCCAACCTGGACAGTTTTGCATAACTAGTAAACCGTAAGAGATAGAACTAACAACACAAAACATGTAGATCTCGTTAAACGCATAATATATGTCATATCCAGAGGTACAACTGCCGGGTATATGACGTGTGCAGAAAGCCTTTTATGTGCCAAAAGAGTTGTGGAACTCGACGGGGCTTTTTCAAGTAAAAACACGTCAGCGAATAACTGGCGCTCTCAATGAGTGCGATCGGTCAGCGACTCTACTGATAAGTTAGAGGGGTAAAACGAAACACTCAGGCATTCCCGCTGAGCAATTTTAAATTGAAATATCTCCGTTCAGTTCTGCAACTCTTTTTAAGTACAGACGTGTATCTGCACACGTCAAATATAAGGCAGTTGGATCACTGTGACCTTTTTTTATTATTCGTTATTATACGTTGCAAAATTTTCAATTGTTAGATTCTTCTCAAAATGGATGTCGTTATTCAATTTTGTCATCCTATTTTGCAAAAGGTCAGGAGTTTCAAAAGCATCACATAGCGATGCATCACATACCGCTTTAGCCAAGCGTATTCCCTATCTTCCTTTTACTTAGAAGGAACTAAGTAATAAGAACATTTCTGGTAACGTTTATCTCGAGTATTGCGAAGTAGATAGAAAAATACGCTTTATAAGAATAATTATTTGCGTAATTGAAAGAGAAAGTAATGTAAATGGAACTCGTCAAATTCTTACTGTCCCTAGCACGTATGTAAAATATACAGAGATGTTAGATAAGGTATAGTAATCCACCCAAAAATGTAATATACCAAAATTCCACAGTAAATATATATTTTGTGACCAAAACAAAAATATATATAAATTTTTAGAAAAAGGTCTGTGTGTGTCTGTATCTGTGGACAGCATAACTTAAAAAGAAAGTACAGTTAAATTCCAAACTTTGTTTAAGTTTAACATCTTCCAAGAATGTGGCACGATGATTTTGAGCAAAATCCTCATGGAAAAAAAATTGTGGAAACATTCTAATAAATATTGATTAAATGCCGTTTTTTTTTTATTAAAATTGCGTTATCAAAGAAATTTACACGACAAATAACATTATACCTTTAATTTTTTGAGAATAACCTCTGAAGGTCTCTGCATTATGGATGCATTTTATGTAACTAATAAACCGTAAGGGATAGACAAAAACTTACTACATCAAAAATGTAGATATTGTTATACACTTCATTTTGTAGTGTTCACTGTTTCCGAGATATTCTTTGTTATTGGTTTCAGTTTTAAACTCTTAAACGTTTCTTAAACGGGACGTCTCTCGCTTTACTCCTGGCCACGCAAAGAGTACCAAACTTCAACTATTCATCCGGCCAAATTTTAAAAGATTTGATTGCCGATTTAGGTTAGTGCATTCCCTCATTTCCCTTATGTTTATAAGTAATTGATGATAAAACAATTTCTATTAATGTTGGACTCGACTAGCATGAGTAATTAAAAGAATATTTTTTAAGAATATTTTGTTTGCAGAATAAGTAGAGAAAATCAAGTGAATGGAATACTTCAGTTTTTATACTTTCTCTACACGTACGATGTACATAGTGTATAGAGAAGGTATACATTCCACCCAAAAATTCGATAACGATATTTCACCGGAAATACATGTTCTGCGTCTCCCTGAATCAAAAAATAAAAAAATAAAAGCATTTTAGTAAAAAGGTCCGTGTTTGTGCGTCTGTGTGTCTGTGGACGGCATTGCTTAAACCGAAAAGACCGTTAAGTACCAAACTTGGTATTTAAGTTTGAAATCTTCCAAGGATGCGACACAAAGATTTTCAAGAAAATCCCCTCACCCCCTAACTACCCTTTACGTGGAACGTTTTTCCAAAATTTTGATTTTCTCAAAAATGTCTCAAACGATTTCGATTAAAATATCGTATATTAAAGATATTTACTTAACCAATAAAATATATATCTTGAATTTTCTGGAAATAGCCTCTGAAGACTACTTTATTATTGATGAAGTTTACGTAATTTTGTATAATTGCTCAACCGTAAGAGATGGGAAAATACTTACCACACAAACAATGTATAGCACGTTAAAACACACAATTTATGTTCTATACATTTTTACAGGGAGTTGATCGTTTTTGAGATATTCCTTGTTTTTGGTTTAAGCTTCGAAAATCCTATATTTTTCTCATGCAGGAATTTGCCAGCTCCTGTCCATTCAAACAAAGGAACTTCAGTCACATAGCAACCAACTTTTGACTATCACAATAACCTATGCTACTCCTTTATTTCGCTTCTGCTTGCAAGGAAGCAAGTAATACCACTAGCTTTGCTCATTTTTTTTTTTTCGATCATCATGAAGTAAATAGAAGCATAAGCTTTTTACTACTACTTTTCTTGCGGAGATGTAGAGAAGGTCGTGTGAATGGAACACATCATATTTTTTTTGTACCCTACCAAAATTTTACATCTGTTTACCTCTTAGCTCTGATTAATAATAATTACTATATTAATAGATTACATCCAACAATGCTATTTGGAAATTTCATCAAAAAATACGCATTTTGAGGTCCCTTAAGCCACAAAATATACAGTTTCACAAAACATATTGTGTACATAAATAATGTTCAGGAACAACAATATATAAGAACATTTTTGGAGAAGTGCAGTGAAATCTCAACATTAAATTTTAGGTAAAATGTAATATTTCATTCAGGGTAGAATATAAAAATTGAAAAACAAATTCACAGGAGAGAATATATAATCAATATTCACATAAGGCTATGTGATAATTTTTCCCCACTAGTGTTATAAAAATATTGCTATCTGGCGACATGCATTTTAATGTGGGAAACAGAGAGGGTGGCGAATTTGAGACCTTTCAAACTCCGCCAGGCAAAGTAAAACTTTTCCTTTCATGCATAGCTTTCTGCGCTACCACAACTTGGTAATCATCAAAGTTGTTCGTGTCTTCTAAAGTGGATGCTCTAACTCCCAAAGTTAAGCAGAATCAACTGCAATCTCCTCCGCTAGGAAAGGTAATTGTTCATCTATTTACTTTAGTAAATATGATCTGGGAGAAGTTTTAGGTTAATTTGTGTTATGGTGCCCCAAACATCAGCAGTTAATATTTTCTTGGTGCAGCTTAATACGATTGGGACCAACGCTTAAGTTAAATCTACATCCTTATAGGTTTTTGACTAGCAATTTAGTTGGCGATCTCATATCCATATTGCTACCCTTTGCCGGAACGTTGGTTATTACGACCTACAGACCGCTGCCTATTGCAGTTTCTCAATACATCGCGACATAAGTCTAATTGTCGGATTACTCTCCCTTATTATAGGAGAAAATATCTTGGGTCAGATGCCAGTCAAGAAGCAGTCAAAGCATATCCTTATTAACGTCTGAGAACAATGGTATACCAACTCAGACCCCGTTTCAGAGGTCATTGCTCTCCTCGGAAAGTAGGAAATGGCATCAACGATCTCATTTTTTATTTTTCTTGTAACCAATGGAAGCGTACTTGATATACAGAGAGAGACAGCTGCGTTTTAACATAGCACGTATGCTATCATTGGTTACAAGAGGAGCGCAATTTAACAAACACTAAATGGGGTCGCTGATGCTCCTCTCCTACCCCAACCTTCTCAGAACTGTAGCGACTTCTGAAGCGGGGGATGAATCGGATACCTTTGCTCCCAGACGTTAAAGAGCCTTTGGCACAAATTATAACGTGGTGAAGAAGAAAGAAATAAAGTGGGTAAGAAGGAGGTGATAGAAAATTTATGGTTCAAAATAAATCAAGCCAGCATTTCTCCAGTGATCGAAGAAACCAGGGAAAAAAATTGGGGTCGTGTTGATCGGCACTAGAACCTCTGGAATGTGAACTATGTTTATGTCTGAGCTAATCGGCTTGGTTACTGCCTCTAAGTATACACTAGTGTGGGGGAAATCCGCTACACATTGGTTGGCTGGAAACTCGCGCGTTCTGTGGCTGGAAACAGGAGCACCATAGTTAAACCCACAGAAGTGCCTGAGCAGGACTCAGCTAACGCTTAGCGTTGTTCAATAAAAAAAAGTACACTTTTTCAGTAATTTTGCTATAGCTGTGCCTTTATTATTTAACAATTCAGTTAATAGCTGCTTCAGAGCATAAAGCTACAGCATACTTCATCTTAACATACGTAATTCGCATTCCTGACATCCCAGGATCGATTCCAGCGACTGCCTAATATGACCATGGGATGGCGTATTCCACCAAAATGCTACGTCCTCTCATTCCGCTTCCATTTTTTTAGTCAGGAGTGCTGGGCAGATGGTGTAGTTGCTTGTGTTAGGGAATTATCTATCCCGTAAACGCTAGAGTGAATTGTCTCGCTGCGTCACCCTCTTGTGGTTGCTCTCTAATGGTGTGCGAATGTTCAAACTGGAAAATATTAGATGATTCTACGCATCTCTGTATGACTGCGTGCCTGGAACCTCCTTAACTTTACCTCCCCGAAGTGTAGCCACAATGATTAATAACGGTGTCACAAAGGGCCGTGCCTCATCCGTTTCAGCATACTACATTCTACAAAATAACATACACTTTCTTATGTTCGCAGTAGCTCCTGTAATTAATTTGTTGAGTTAAACAATGTTGCAAATGTATAACATTATACATACTAGCTAAATAACTTGCTCATAGGTATTTCCTCTTTTTATCTTTTAATTTAAAACTTTCTAAGTAGCAAATTATATTAGCTCAATCTTCATCACTCGCTTTACAGTTCATTTGCGTTTAGATGAAGGTCATCGCTCAGTGAAAAATCGTTTTAAGGTACGCAATTTACTCCGGAGTGTCCATCACAAAAACATAGTCGCCTCAACTAGGGATAAGCGAGTTTGTTAGCCGATATTATGAAAGTTTACTATCCGCCTCCAACCAAATGAGGTATCGCTTGATAAACTGTGTATCAAGCGGAGTCTTACTGGAGTTGCAGAATTTACTTTTGCGACGCTGAGCCATTACGTGTTATTGGATAACATTTCTTTCTGGCTGACTTGTAGTTGAATGACACGGTTCATCATTCCGCCGCGCTGTGGCCGAGTGGTTAGACCGCTCGCCTCTCACCTAGGCGGGCCGCAAACGACCGTGTATGGAATTTGTGAGGGACAAAGTAGCCCAGGGGCGGGTTTTCCCGTACAATCACATTGCCCCGGAGCTTCAACTTCATTCTATGTGTCATCAATGTCATCGCCTGCGGTGATATAGTAGTAAAAGCGGGCGTTAAACGCTATCAAAAAATCCGGCGACTGAGTCTCTGTGGCGTCCAGCCGCGCTGTGGTCGTTATTGTTATATTTTTTATTGGTCTGATCCTCTTCGATAGGAGGTTCGATAGAGTTTTCGCTGAACTCTGGCGAATATGTCAATGTTCTCGTTAAGGGCGTTCTGTTGGAGAGATGCACTAGTTTAGTCAGTTGGTTTGCAGTTGTGGTGAAGTCCCTGAGGGAGGCACGTTATCTCGCCTCTAGAGCCGCGAGCCGTTTGTTGGCCCACTCCGCCTAGGCCTCCTAAGCTGGATCACTGAAGTGACATAAGCCTGTGTGGTGACAGAAGTTGTGCCAATTTTGCTGATCGATTCCTTTATGGCTCGGGAATAGCTGCAGTTTCCAGTCTCATATAACTTCTAAGGCGAGACAAGAGCAAAACCCTAAGTTGCGCAGTGCCAGCTCTATACCTGGAGAGTTGATGTAGCGCCAACATTGTGCGCAGAAGTCACAACGTTTCTGTCCACAAAGGAGTGAAATACGCTAGCGTTAACTTTAGTGCGGCGCTCTTTAGTGTTTATGTAAATAAACTCTAGCAGATAATTGTTAACTTGCAAGACGACTGATGCCGACATCAATAATAATGCTGCTTATGAGGACGAAGTTGATGGTGCAATGAGCGGGTTTGGAGAGATGTGGAAACATATTGTGAGTGAATTAACACTATTAATTATATGTTTCGGATACTTCTTTTCTCCGTTGTGCTTCTCAACTCAATCAAAAGCTTGTTCTATGTCACTGAACGCTAAAAATTGGCAAACGATATTTTCTCTGTTTTTCAATAATTTTGTTTGGTTATTAATATATTATTAATACATAATCATCCTCTTCTGAAACCATTCTGTACTTCAAACAAAATTGTTTCCCCAATGGGTTTTACCTGTTATTTGATATACTAGCATAAAGTTTATAACAATAAGTAAGAATGCTAAGTAATATCCGAGTAGTTTACAGAACTATTGCGATATCCCATTTTAAAATGTTTCAATCCATCTAGATTCCGAAAAATTGCAAAAAAACCTTTGGTTATTGCAAGCTCTATCTGTATTAAATGGCTTCAGAGACACATTTACGAACTCCGTTAATTAACGTCCTTACCGTCACTTCGGTTTTCCATATTGGGTCATATCTTCTTCATGACATCTTGTTTTACGACTACATTACAGGTTTTCACTTACGGAAATGAGATCGTATATCGGACCTTCAGCATTTAAAGTACCGGTGCAATGCGGGAAGATTGTATCCAATGAGAAATCTGTACTACCTAAGGGCACTTACCGACAGGAAATTTCTCTTACGTCATGCCATTAATTTTCCATACGCCCTGTGAAATTGTTACGACCTATTCTGAAGGCGTTTTTATGTCCATTAACAGTAATTAGCGAGCGAACTCTTGATATTGCAGGATAAGTGGAACAAGTCAAGGTGAAAACAAATCACATATGAAAAATAAAAAAAAATCTGATGTGTTCTATTCACATGACTTTCTCTACATCTCTGCAACAAATTATTCTTAAAAAGCTTAAGATTTTATTTACTTCATTTTAATCGAGAAAAAATAGTAGAAATAGTCTTATTACTTGCTTATTTGTAAGTAGAAGGGAAATAAGGGAGTACTATAGGCTAAACTGATAATCAAAAGCTGGTTGCTATATGACTGAAGTTTCTTTACTTGTATGGACAAGAGTTGCCAAATTCCTGTATCAGAAAATTATAATTTTTCCTAAAATGAAACCAAAAACAAGGAATATCTCAAAAACGACCAACTCCACGAAAAAA
Source organism: Hymenopus coronatus (assembly GCA_030762935.1). NCBI lineage: Eukaryota > Metazoa > Arthropoda > Insecta > Mantodea > Hymenopodidae > Hymenopus > Hymenopus coronatus. Next base: position 84,221,842 of record CM060895.1, read on the forward strand.
TGTATGTAACATAGATTATATGTTTTAAAGTGCTCTACATTTTTTGTGTGGTAAGTTTTTGTCCATCTCTTACGGTTTAGCAGTTATACAAAATTTCGTAAAATTCATTCAGATTAAGGTAGTCTTCAGAGGCTATTCCCAGAAAATTCAAGATATACATTTTATTTGTCTTTAATACACTATACTTTAATCAAATTATTTAGAGCAATTTTTGGGAAAAACAAAACTTTCGAAATATGTTGCATGTATAGGGAAGTTTTTTCCAAAAATGCTTTTTTTGGAGTCTGGGGTACCCAAAACTTGTATTTCCGGTGAAATCTCGGTATCGAATTTTCGGGTGAAATGAAATACCTTCTCTATACACTATGCACATAGTACATGTAGAGAAAGTTAAAAACAACTAGAAATTGAATAGCTTTATCTATGTAGAAATTGACGAAAAAGTATACAAGTGATTCCGTTTCGATGTTAATGCCTCTGGTGAATGTTACACTAAAAACTACATTCACATAACCTTCTCTACATACGCTGCAGTAAACATATCTTACTAAGCGTACTTAGCGCCTTTCAAGATAAATATCGACATAAATGGTTTTATTACGATGTTTTTCCCTTGACCATGGGGGAATAAGGAAATAAAGTGAGGCAAAGCTAAAGTTAAATGTTTTAAAAGCCGAGCGCTATGTCATAGTTTCAAATACCGTTCTCTTTGCTTAACCAGGATGAAAGAATATGAATAACGACTTCCCATTTGAGAAAAAATTAGTTTTGAACAATTTAAACTTTTAGAAAACAATATCTCGGAATTGGTTAGCTCCACAACAAAACTGTATATTTCATAAATTGTGCAATTTGACGAGGTCTACATTTTTTGTAGTAGTAAGCTTTGTTTATGTCATATTGAAATTTGTATTTCATATATTCCTAAAATCTTATTTAGCACACTATAGACTTCTGTATTTTACTATTTCTTTTTATTTTCTGTTTTCCTCATTATTCGTCATAGGTCGTTTGTATATACACTAATATTTGTATTTTGAAACTTATATATTTTTATTTTTCCAACCCACATATTATTTTATAAACAGCGTTTTTCTCAAAACCATATGTTCACAGTTTTAAAATCATCAAGACTTTCAATCTTTTTGAATAGAAGTTTTCCGGAATGTGTAGAAATAGTGTTATAAAACAGGCAAGAAAACTGTCGTAATATTAATAGTAATTTTTCAAAGCAATATTTCTTATTAAATTATTAATTTTAGAGATGAATTGGTAGTATTTAAAAAATCCTGTAATTCAGTACCTAATCAAAGTTCTTGAAATGTCACCGCGTAAAGTTTTTATTACTTTATTTTTATTTTTAATGCGGGCTCGAAGTTCCAATTGAAAAAATGCCATCCAATTTTCTCAAATTTTGGGGCGTGTGGAACATTTTGACTTGGTAATATCTCTTTCATTAATATTTATGAAATAATGCAAATAAAATAGGGCAATCACAATATAATTTTCATAAACACCTGTATAAAAATATAGAAATTTTAAAGTTCACTTGTAATATACTTTAAGAGTGGCACATGATCTTTAAAAGAATTACTTTTTTATGCTTACGATGATGCACACCCAACTTTGTTTTTAAAGCCTTTAACTTAAAACGAAAAATGTTAAAGAAATTGGACCCTAGCGTCTCCTAAATTCATTGAAAAGTGGATGAGCAATATTCTGCCAAAGTATTCAGAAAAATAACAAACGCCTCAGATAACAAAGGTATTCGTAGGCAGAAGTTTTAACTAACATCTTCTAATGAGTTAAGGTCTCGTTTTGTAACGCTCAAAATTAATTAACACTCCCTTCCTTTTCTGCAGACTAGAAAGTTTAATTTCCCTGTGGACCCCACCAAGCTCTTTTTGATGTGGTTTTAAAATGTATTCGCCATCTCCGCCTTAATCTATAACCTTTGCAGACTGTAGTAAAATCCCTGCAAAGCGTTTATGAGTTAGCATTTTAAATTTATTACTTTCTTGTGAAAACAAACTTTGAAAGTAGAGAAAAAGTGATCCATGTACCATCAAGCTTCAGACATATAGGTTCCAACTTGACTTCTAACAATTGCTATACACTCTAGTGAACTTTATGTATGATTATAATACAATATATATTAATATTAAATAAAACATCCACTTTGCATATAAGTGTTACAGAAATTCAACCAATGAACTTTCAGAGATTACAGAGGAATGGTAAGGAACAATTTGGACAACTTTGTGACGACAAGCTTTGAAATAACGTAATAGCTACAATTTTTATATTTTCAGAGTTATGAGTTTTCGTTTACGGAAAGTATGCTCCAACAGTAATTTATCTTAGAGACAAACAAAGTTTCGCAATAATAATAGTTTTGTAATTAGCGTGTTTGGCTGCCAACCTTGTGGTACTGGATCTAAATTCCGGATAAGCGGTTAAACATCTTGTCTTTTCCATACAGAGAATAAACCAATTGTAATTTCTCGCGTTTCTTTCAATATGAAGATATTCACAGGAAGTGTTTGAACATATCCTGGAGTAGTATTGGTTCAAGATTAGCCAAAATGGATTAACCATAATCCTGCCCCTAGTGGCACTAGTGTCGCTGTTAATCCGCGGATTAAGGTAGATTGAAAGCAAAGGCGGTAAGTATGAAAAAATTGTGCCCAGAGAGGTAGGATAATTGTTAATTCATTTGACTAATGGGTGGTATAAGGATCACGTATTCTAGAGAAAGAAGTAGTAAAGTATCATTCACGGGATTTGGGGACGGAAACACGGAATTATTTGTAAACAAGTGAGGTGAAATTACGTGTAGTGTTTGAATTAATCAAAATAAGTCGAGACTGCAGTGGAAATAACTGGCATGAATTAGTAGACATAAAAAGCGCTATGATTAGCTTGGATGCACCACATGGTGAAACGTGTAACTACATTTTATTGGTAATAATACTAGCAGCCATAGATGATGAAAACGAATGTCTTAACTTGCAGGTCATATAACGAAAATGTGAACTACGGTGTGACCTGGGGTTGGTTTTACGGATTTTTTGGCAATACCTACATAGCACGCATACTACCACGCCACTCTTGGGAAAATAGTTCTGAACATTTATATCGGGATGATCTGTGGTATATTTTGGGAACGGAAAGAGGGAATGATTTGCTAATAAGTGCTAAAAATTCGACGAGGAAGTGGCCTGTGGTGTTTTTATTGGTGAAATTAAAACAAGATGAAATTGGTGCGTAAGAATGAAATAAATGGCAAGAATGGGTGAAAAAGAAATTATAGTGACAGATACATGGTGGTAAATATTAGAACTACATTTTCAGTAATGAGATTAACAGCGATTATACAGAGAAAAATCTGATGCTCCATTAACATAACTTGCTCTAGCTGCTCACAGGAGATTATTCTTTAATCTAAATCATTAATCTAGATAAATATTAGCGCAATTTTTCATATTACTCGCTTCATTTTAACTAGAATGGAAATAAAAGAACGCCTTAGGCTAAAGCGATTGTCAAATCTTTTAAAAGCTAGAGACTGTGTAAAACAACTGAGTTTCAGTTCTCTTTGCATGCTTCCGTTTTAATTGGTTTAAAATTGAAACAAATACAATGAATACCTCGAATACGATCATCTCTACAAGAAAAACGTTGCGACATAAACTGAGTGTTTTAACCAGATCTACACTTTTTGTGCAGTAAGTTTTTGTCTATCTCTTACGGTTTAACCGTTATGCAAAATTCTGCAAAACTCAATCAAAATAAAGACCTCTTTAGACGCTATTCCCAGAAAATTAAAAATATATATTTTAATTGTGATGTGAATATATTTAATATACACTATTTTAATCCAAATCATTAGAGCTGTTTTTGAGAACACCAATATTTTCGAAAAATGTTGCATGTAAGGCGTAGTTGAGGGTTTGCGGATTTTTTTGAAAATCTTTGTGTTGCTTCCTTAGAAGATGCCGAACTTGAATATCAGCTTTAGTATTAAACCGACATTTCGTTTTTGAACTATGCTGGTTAGTATACATATCTGAACATTCAAGACTTCTTTTATGCTGTTATAATGGATCCCTGACTAAAGATTGATTATGGGTAAACTTAAGTGATATCTTGTATAATTTACATGGATAATTTTTTAGCTTTCGTGTGGTGCATAGAAAAATACGTTGAAGCTCTGAGATAGATTCTTCACAAATTTAAAGAAGCTCACTTAAGTTCTGGGTTAGGCCCTCTATAACACAAAACTAGCCAGGGAAAACCATAAAAAACTCAGGGTCAGAGTGGGTGGTTGACGATAATTGGACACGATATCTCCTGATGGAGAATCATGCTAAGTGATTTGTGAAGACTGTGGCTTATTTTACGAAAATAGCTTTCATAAGGTACTAATTTTCCCCTGTGAAGTGCGCAAAATCCCATATATACAAGCTAACATGCATTTCATATGTGTAAAGAAGCGTGGACTTTATGTGAACTAGCTTGGTAGAGTCAGAATGAAAAATGCAAAGCCATAGCCAGAATTTGAACCACGGATCTCACGATCTATGGCCAGTTGCTCTAACCGCTGAGCTACCATAACAAATTGCTATCACAGCATTAAATTCCTCAACAGAATATTTCCCGGTAAACCACAAGGTAATTTCAAATTATTTAAAGAACACATACCACAATGGTAACTTATAATGTTGTAAGGACTTTGAGATAATCTTGTGGTTTACCAGGAAACATGCAAGCTAGTTGAGGAATTTAATGCGGTGTTGGCACTTTGCCGTGGTAGCTCAGGGGTTAGAGAAACCGGCTGACCTTCAATTGATTCACATAGGTAAGCCACAAGGTGATCTCAAATTATTTTGAGATGACAACCCCAATGTCGTAAGTACTTTTAAGTCCTGGGCTTCATAGTTTAGTTATTAGGTTAATTAGTGTTAATTTAATTGTTTTTTCACACAAACCATATGTAGGACTGGAGTTGGATCGGTAGAGTCAGACGAAAAATTCAATACCACAGCCGGGATTTGAACCACGGATTTCCCGGTCTCTAGTCGGTTCCTCTAATCACTGAACTACCATGGCAACATTCGGCATGATATTAAATTCATCAACTGACTCACATGTTTTCCGGTAGTTGGCTATACTATGACGCCCGAAACTTAAAGAACTTACATTGTAAGTCGCCATTGGAGTACTTCATCTCAAAATAATTTGAGAGGACCTTGTGGCTTACCGGGAAACATGTGAGTCAGTTGAGGAATTTAATGCCATAGTGGCATGTTGCAATGATAACTCAGTGGTTAGAGCAACTGGCTAGAGATCAGAAGATCCGCGGTTCAAATCGCGGCTATGGCATTGCTTTTTCGTCTAATTCTACCTGTACAATTAATTAACACTTTATGCCCGCATGGGTAGTGTGGGTAGCGTGCTTATCTCACATTCAACAGGTCGGGAGGTCTAATCTCGCTAAGGGTGAGGTAATCATATAAGATTTTTTAAGGGTTTTCCGTTATCCTGAGAAGACGAATGTCGAATAACTTTAAGCTCCATGGACCCTGAGATAATTTGAGCATCATTTCGCAAATTCTATTCATCGTCCATATGACCAATCAGGATAAAGGATGTTAAACTTAAAAAACAACAAAAAAACTTTATTGATATGTTTGTAATTTCTAACCAACTCAAGGAAAAAGTAGTCTTTTTAGTGTTGCAAACTTAAGACGTGCAAATTTTTGGCTGCGAAGCCCTACGTGCTTCGAAACTGCTTTATATCATTTATAAGTTTGTAATGCATTCCTTTCAGATTACGTTAGTCGCAATATTGCTATGGGAAGCATACGTCATTCGGGAAGTCACGTAAGTGTTATAATGCTAAAAAGTATGATTTTCTCAACAATACCGCTTTTTCAGTAAATGCTCACTTCGGCAAGCGGCTTATCGCCCAGTTACGTTTAAGGTCACAGTAAAAACCTAAGTCCTTATCTTGCCACAATTTGCAATGTTGTAATTCGGCGATTTTCCAAGTGACTTCCTGTTACTCCACTAAGCACCGCAACATCCGTTTTCGATATAGAGTAAGTGTAACACAAAACCACTTTTAAAGGCTTTCTTGCTAATGATACTTCCGATTTGTGTAATACACACACCGTTTCCAAGGAAGCTAATGGTGTGATGCAAATTGGACTGCTCATTTCCCGTCAATCTGGGTTACTGTCTCCACTCTCAATATTTTTCTTTACGTCTTACCAGCATCAAGGGGCGATAAATAAGTAAAAAAAAAATCTAAATATACTATACCGGGGCTATATTTGAACCTTAAATTCGAACAACAAATTTTATCAATTATTTAGCTAGTGTTTAATTTGGTCAGATATTGAACTAAACTACAAAATAAAATTAAAATCATGACAGCATATTACATCGTACTCTATAACACAAAAGGTTTTTTAATCCTTTACACGTTTTATATACATTGTGTAGGTATGAGAATATATTGTATTCCACCCAAAACTCAGATGTCGAAATTTCACCGGAAATATGTTTAGAGGTCTTCTGAGTCCGAAAAAAACATTTTTATAAAAAGGTCCGTGTATGCCTCTATGGACAGCACAGCTCAAAAAGAAAAGTCAGTTAAATACCAAAGTTGGTATTTAAATTGAGCTTCTTCCAAGGATGTGACACGAAGATTTTCAATAATATCCACAACCTCATCTACCCCTCCCTACATGGATCATATTTCGAAGATTTTGATTTTATCAAAAATGGCTCCACCGATTTTGATTAAAATACCTTGTGTTTAAGATATTTTTATGACAAACGAAATCTATAGCTTGAATATCTTTGAAATAGCCTCTGAAGATCTCTTCATTATGGATGACTTTTCTATACCTGTATGAGATAAATAAAAACTCACTCCAAAAAATGTAATCTCATGTTCATGTGCATTTTTTGTAGAGTTAGCCGTTTTCAAGATATTCTGGATTTGGTATCAATTTAAAGCCACTTAAACTTTTCTTAAATGGAAAGACGTCTTTATTGTCGTTTCTCGTTTGTTTACTCCTGGCAAGCAAATAGAACGGATTTTCTTTTGTTTTTTCACTTAGCGACCAGCTTTTAAAGGATTTTATCGCTTTATCCTGTACATTCCCTCCTTTCCTTTCTATTTACAGGGAAGTAAGTAACAACACCAATTCTGCTTATATTTATCTAGATAAAAAAATAATCTTTTGAATAAAATATTTGTTTTGCGGAACAGCTAGAGAAAGTCATGTGAATGAAACACATCAGATGCTGTTGTTGTTATCTTTTTGTTTCGTCCGGCAGAATATATAAGAGAGGTATTACCAACCGCCGACGGCAAAATACAGTCATCTTCTACAAAAGGGGTTTTAGGGCTTTTCCTTATCCTGAGAAGACGAATGTCAAGTAACTTTAAGTTTAATGGTCCTCAAACTCATTTGAGCATCACATTGATTTCATGTATCGTCCGATATGATCTACCAGGTTGAAGGACACTCGGTTTGAAATTTAAAATTTCTATATAGTTGTTCTAGAAGTTTTATTATGATGCATTATTACGTTAATATGAATTCTAAATTTCATTCAAATTGAATAAATATTTTGGAAAATATATATTGTTTCATAAATTTTATTATGTAAATGTTTTGCATAATCCGAATGTCCCAAGTATCTCAAAATTTCAGAAACTAGGGTGACATTTTCTGAAGCGGAGTTTGAACCACACACAACAACTAAAAATGATATTTCAATAGCTATGATTACCTAAGTAATCTAATTTTTTTAGAAGGTTAAAATTATAATCTCTAAAATTAATCATTTTTGTATATAATTATATTTTTTGAAAAACACTATGTGTGAGCATAATTGTGCCCTTTATATAATAGAGTAGATACTTCTGCACATTTTGGAAAATTTTAGTTGTAATTAACCACAATCTGGGACGCATGGAACAATTTGCAAATGTGAAAATGTAGTTTTGAGAAAAACGCTGTTTAATGGAATAGTGTGCTAGAAAACTATACGATTTTAATCTATAGTCACCCAAAGTCCCAACTTATATTTGTATTAAAAACAATTTCAAATTTTTTACTGATTATAGTCAAAATGTCTTTCCTAGTGTCTCTTAAAGGATCAGTGGCAACAATAAATGAATGTAAAATATTAAATGTGAAAAATCGATTTAAAGTTGCATTATCTTAAGCAAATCTAGTTTAAGTAAAACTCCTGCTAAAATTGTTGAATCTTTCTTTACCAGTTTTCTTAATTTTAGTCATCTTCTTAATTTTTAATTCAAAACTTTTTTTTTGTCTTTAATATTTGTAATGATGGGGTGCAGTATTGGAGGGTGAGACGTGGTCAGCGCCTCGACCCCCAGCCCGTTAATGCGGTCCTCATGACCTGGAGCCGCTATTCTCCATCAAGTAGCTCCTCAATTGTCCCCCCCCCCCCGCGACCTCACGAGGCTGAGTGCACCCCGGACCAGGTCTCCCAGCGGGGGAAAAATGGCGACCCAGGTCTCCCGCTTGGTAAGTAGCCGCGCAACCACCAATAAGATGATTAGCAAGCAATGTAATTGTATGTCACCTACAACATACAAACAAAACAAAACTCCCGAAAAAAACCCATGGGGTAGAAAGACCGACCGCTGGAATCGAACCCATCACCTCCTGAAAGAGAATCACTGCCTGTACCACCTTACTTGGTAAACGAGTTATAAATATGCGGTTCACTTACTCCATTTATCCATAAAATGCTGGCTAGGTTCGCTCGCTAATTACTGTTAATGGGCATAAAAACGCCAGCAACAATTTCACTGCTGGTCTGGAAAATTAGTGCCATGACGCCAGAGACATTTCCTGTTGGTAAACAAGCTGATGGTAATGAAGATTTCGTTACTGGATAAACATCTTCCTTCAGTAATCTGCTGGTTTATATGCAAGAGTCGTAAACAGTCTCATTTCCTTTAGACTCTTTACATAAGAGATAAATCTTGCTACGTACAGTTTAAAAGACAGAACATGTGTAAAGAAAGGCAGTCACCCCTAAATATGTAGAGGGGTGACCATACGAGAGGTGTTCAATAAGTCCTTAGAAAATCCAAGGAATTACAGTCTTAGCATCGAAAAACGTTTGTATCTAGTAACCGTCGTCTCTTGCTAGATGACAGTTAAAGTTTCAGCTATATCCATCACTTGATTTCGTTGCCATAAGCGATTGAATCAACAATCTTGTGCTCCCTTAGAAAAATGGAAAAAAACGAGTTTCATGTGGTGATTAAAAACTCTATTTGAAAAACGTATCACCAAAAAATTAGGTCTTATAAAGGCCTCGGCAAGGTGGAAGCTGCATTAGCTCTCAATGGGAATAAACGGAATTCCATGATCGATTCGGAAGCTAGTGTAGCAATTTTCCGTCGCAATCCTGACGAGTTTCTGCGCCGATACATAACTGTGGATGGAACATGGATACAGTACACTCCAGACACAAAATTACAGTCGAAACATTGGGCTTTTAAAGGCGAATCTGCTTCAAAGAAGGCTGAGGTGATGAAATTTGCAGAGTAATTGATGGCCTTGGAATTTTGGGATGTATGAGGAATCATCTACGTTGATTACTTGCAGAAAGGAAGGACGATAAATGGAGAGTATTATACACCGTTATTGCACCGGTAGAACGGAGAAGTCAAGAAAAAGCACCCTGGAAAATACCAAAGAAAAAAATTCTCTTCCATCAAGACAATGCCAGGCTGCTCAGTTTCGATGGCGAAAATTGTAGAATTTAGGTTCGAATTACTACAACATCCACCGTATTCCCCCGATTTGGCCCCCAGTGACCTTTGGTATTTCCAAACTTGAAAAACTGACTCGGCGGAAAAGGCTTCACGTCTAACAAAGAGGTCATCTCCCAAACATATGACTATTTAGAAGATCATCCAAAATCCTACATTTTGGAAGCTTAAAATAGTAGGAGAAATGCTTGGAAATGCTTGGAACTAAAGGAAACTTTGTTTGAAAAATAGAATTAAAAAAAAAAAGAAATACTAAAAATGTTTTTCTATCTTTTTTTAAGGACATGTCGAACGCCATGTTGAAGGATATGTGTGAGGAATGACTATGTTAGCGGCGGGGGACACCTCGGGAACTGGGACAAAGCATTGCTTTATTGCAGCCTTTAGTGAATGGGAAATCACAGATCCGCACACAGGAAATGACGGAGATAAGCGCAGAGACACACGTAAGTCCCTAACAGTGTCAATAGATGGCAGCCCTGTCGCGCCATGGCGGCTATACAGAGTCCAAGAGGCCGAAGGAAGTATGCCACTACAACAGCACCTAGCCTCAATGTGCACGGAGAAGGTTTCATTAGAAGTACAGTCTGGGCTAAAATCAGAGAGGAGTATGGAGCAATATGTCAAAAATGGTACCAAACTCATTAGAGAGGGGCTCGCGTGGATTTGACTAGAGCATGGCGGAGCACGGAAATTGCTGACGAGCTGCTTATCTGTCTCATCTGCGAGGAGGAAGAGTCGTGGCAAAATGTAAGGGTACGGAGAAATGGAGGGAAAAACGTTTACCCCAAGACTTTACCACCGCGAATGTACAACTAGAAGCATGTTGGACGCTACTGGCAGGAACGGAAGATAAACTTATACTTAAGGCAGGACAGCTGAGATCTGTGAAGGCTGACAATAGAGAAGAGGGGGGGTTATAAGAATAAAAAAATATAATTACAGTATTTACATACATATATTCCATATTTATGTCATGCTTATGTCATTGTTGTGTTGTGGTTATATATATTGTGTATATATTATGTGTATATATTTCTCTTAAGCGCATTTGTCTAACAGTGTACATTAATGCATCTAAATAAGGTGCACCTGTGCTGTAAATTTAAATTGCTGTATTTGAATATCTTTGTCTTTTTATTTTCGTATTTACTCTTTTAGTTCTTTGTTGTTGTTCTTTTAATATTGCTTACTATTTTGTGAATTACAAAAGCAATACGGTCTGCGCTTGTTGAAGCTCAACGTATGATACTGTTATGTCAATAAATACACCTATTCATTCGCCCAGCCTCAACCAATGCCATCTGCCTCAAGACACACTTATTGCCGACCTGAAATATGAAGAAGGGAAATGGAATGAAGGAATAGGAACCGTAGGAGGAATACAGAACCCCATTCGCCTAAGCAGCCCCCAAGAAAACCATGGAAAAACCCATGGCCAGAGAGCGGGGAGCGAATCCGGACCTACCGAATGTCAGTTACAGACGAAACCGTCTGAGCCACCTGGAGTCTGATCGGGCCTCCGGCGCTGTATACCCTACTTTTTATTTACCTAATTTGTTTACTTTGATTACTGTATGGTTACTGAATTTCGCTTTGGCGAGCGCGGCCATGGGGACCAGCTGGCTTGATGAGTTGATCATAATAAGGAGAACACCGAGTGAAGTAGCACCGCGGTAATACATGTGACTCGCTTGCGGGTGGTCCTGGTTCGATTCTGGACGCTCGCCAGTTCTTGCTCATGTCTTTGTGATGGGGGGGAGTCCCGAGTCGGGCGAATGCTGGTTTGATTTCTCACATGCCCCGAATTTCCTGTCCGTCCATATCTTCTTCTTCTTTTCTAGTGTGCACATAAAATGACTCCAAGCCTGTATGTATGTATGTGTGTGTTTACGTACATATACAGGTGTTAATGAACTACACCGAAATAATTTGCGAGATTGTGCACGTGACTGATATAAGTAATTTGATATCGCGATGCATGGTCCCCTGATAAACATAACGCAGTTGCATAGCGTTAAACGTGTGGGTATCAGGTGCTGATAAGTCAGTGTTAAAGCAAAGAAGGTTGGAAAAATTGCTTAGAATGTCTTTAAAACTGCTGCCCGAGTATAGAAATATTGATTTTTAGGAGGTCGTTACTAATGTTCTCAAGGACACTGAGCATTCATTAAATACGTTTTACAATTGCTTTGGTGGCTTGATTGCGGGAAGTTGCTATCCCAAGTTATCATGAGTTCGATTCGTGTCATAGAGAAAATTGTTTTTATTATTACTTTTTTCATTCCAGACGAAGTGCCGCGATACGTGAACGAGGCCCGAACTCGGAAACTATCTTTCACTTGAAAGCCAGTATCATAACCACTACGCTAGAGAAGTACGCTGTAATATAAATTGGCCAATGACGTACTGCCACTTCAGAAGTTTATAGCCGTTACTTCGGCACTTCAATAAACAGGTCATAAGTCATACATTCAGTTTTGAAGTGTTTTAAACAAAATAAAAATAGAACGAAATTAAGTTATAAAATTGCCGCGATGTTTACTCTAATAATGACTATCAATAATAACTTCTGAAACGCCAAAATTGATTGTATTAAATATTCCTTCAACTAGATATCTCTCCCCTTCCTTTGTCCTTTGTTCTTTACTTCAAAAACTTGGAAAAACAATTAATTTTATGTATATGGTAGTGTGGTGGCCTGACACAAAACTGCTTCATTTCCGCCCTGTGTCATAGGCTTCTTGAATGAGGCCGTGGACGCATAAACATTGGAGTGTTATAATTTTATAACACTGATTGACAGAACTTTCTGCTTTTAACACTTCTGACATCTGATTAAAGACACACTTTTAGCTTCAACTGTCTAAAAACATACTTTCTGACACATTCCATATTTCTTCTTCACGAAACCTGAGTTGAAAGCGTGCAGAATGTTTCGCATAACGTTGCAACGGTGTGTGCTGCAATTAAAAGTAGCCTGGGCAGCGTAGAGATTCTCTTCTCCAGCTCACACAGAAAGCCTCTTTGCCTCCGGTGGGATTTAAGCAGCAAGGAATGCTGGTACAAATGCCTGTTGCATGTAACTTGTTACGTAAGTCAGCCTCGCCCTTTTGCTCCATTATTGAAGTGATACAAGCATTGACAATGTTGCAGCACATACAACAGAAACGTTCGTGACCGTTTTGTAAGGACACGAGTTTCACTTCAAAGGGCAGTACTTAATACATTATTCTTTTATTACTGAATTGATGTTCACTTTATAATCCTGGTAATAAAATGAGCGCTAATCATATACCAGCTGTTTCAAAACGACACCAAACGTAGATAGCAATCGATTAGCGTATACTTTGGCTTCTCCGAAAATTGATGTCGCAACTTTCAAACTCTTCTATTTAAAGTTTTATGTGTGTTTGAAACTCGCAAACATTTGGGATTAGGCAGCGAAGGAACAACGGTTGTCATACGCCACGTAAACAGCCTCAGAACGTGTTATACGAAACACATAACAAAACCCACATACTATGTTTTCCATTACTAAGGTGACCAGTGCCGCGCCGGCGTGTCTATCAAAACACCCTACACCACGCAACTGGGACCTTTGCTACCAACCGGCATCTCTCTTGGAGTAGGCCAGGCACGTGCCATTTGTTTACGTACGACTGCCCAACTCATGGTGATTTTATGGCAGTTTTTGTATTTGCCGAATTTAGAGCTAAAAATGATATTCACGTATCATGTACAGTATGACCAACAAGGTCCACATCTTCGTTTGGAGTCGTTTTGAAACACCCTATATAAACCTATAGTGTATTCCATCTTTAGGAAACTGCCACGTACGATATACAGTTTATACTAACAACAGCTTTCCTTGGTCAGTTGATTGGCAAACTGTACTATTGCGTTCCGTAAACAGTGCTAAATTATGAATGAATTGACATAACAATATTATATATTGATCTTCATCAATTGCACTGCTCCACAGACCGTACGTGTTTCTGCAATACACAAAATAGTAAGGCAATATTTAAAAAAAAATGATTTGTTCATTTACATGACTTTCTCTACATCTCTGCAACAAATTATTTCAACGTAGTAAGTGATAATCGAGAAAGGATTAGCAGAAATAGTCTTATTATTTGCTTCCTTGTAAGTAGAAGCGAAATAGAGAGGTACCTTAGGTTAATGTGATAGTCAAAAACTGGTTACTATGTGACTGAAGTTCCTTTGTTTGTATGGACAGGAGTTGACAAATTCCTGTATGAGAAAAAATATTTTTAAAGCTGAAACCAAAAATAGAAATACCTCAAAATGGTCAACTCCACGGAAAAAAATGTATTAACATGAGTTGTGTGTTTTAACATGCTCTAAATTTTTGGTAAGGTAAGTTTTTGTCCATCTCTTACGGTTTAGCAATAATGCAAAATTCCGTAAAATTCATTCAGAATAAACTAGTCTTCAGAGGTTATTCCCAGTAAATTCAAGATATACATTTCATTTTACAGGTAAATATCATTAATATACAATATTTTAATAAAAATCGTGAGAGCCATTTTCGAAAAATAAAAAATTTCGAAAAAAGGGTAGTTGGGGTGGGGGGATTTTTCTCAAAATCTTAGTGTCGCATCCCTGGAAGATACTTATCTTAAATACCAAGTTTGGTATTTTTCTGCATTTTCGTTTTTGAGTTATCGTGTTCATAGCAACACGGACACCCACCCAGGGACTTTAAACATAGGTATATTTCCGGTGAAATCTCGGTATCGAATTTTTGGGTGGAGTGCAATACCTTCTCTATACACTATGTACATAGGACGTGTAGAGGAAGTAAACAACAACAATGGAATTAAACGAGTAAACACGAAAAAAAAAATACAAATATATTCAAGTACAGCAATTTAAATTTACAGCACAGAATACAACTTATTCAGATGCATTAATGTATCCTATTATAATAGACAAATACACTTAAGAGACATATATACACATAGTGCTAAAGTAAGATATAGTTAGGGTGTCTAACTTTTTATCGGCCTCCGTGATGTAGTAGTTAGCTCTAAAACCAAGATTGCAGGTCCAAACCTGTCGGAGGGTGATGGATGTTTTTGAATGCAAACATTTTTGCATGGCTTTTTCTGGAAGGCAAGTAAAGCCGGTGGTCACGTGTAAGTTGGGCCATGCTGTCTCCGTGTGGTTAGACCACTCGCCTCTCACAGACGGCCCGGGTTCGACCCCAAGCGATCGCAAGTGAGATTTTTGGTGGACAAAGCGGTGCAGGGGCGGATTTCCTCCGAGTTCTCCGGTTTTCCCCGCCATCTATTCTACAGGAGCTCCATCTTCATTCCATTCATTGTCATCGCTTGTGGCGCCACAAATAGCTAAACACTATCCAAAAAAAAATCCCAGTAATGCTTATTTGCACATAAAAAAACCCACACGTTGCTCCTGGGCAAAATTTGAACGATTTTCATTGTTGGTATTCTGTTACAACATCCCACGTGAGTAAGAAAATGCAAAACTCGATGAGCAACCCACGCCTTCGGCCCTCAATGCCACTTGACTTTCCCTCTTGAATTATATAAGAAGCGCATTAATTTCGTCTACCCCTAGCGCGAATTACCTCGACAATAGAACTTCAGTATGTAACTTCATTGTGTAACACCCGGTAAGAGGAGTGCAGTATTGCCCAACCAGAGAGTTGGCGTTCTAAAACCTTCATTTGTCGCAAATTAGTTTCATATTCAACCCTTCTCTTCGGTCGCGTGGCCTATCCAATACTCTTTTCGGTGAAAGACATGTGCGGAGTCAGCAAAAATACTCCATCTTACTATAAGTATTTCTAGGTGTACTTTTAATGTCTTTGAATGTATTATAAATGAGCATTGATAAGCAGAACAAAAACAAATACTGTATTAAAAATACTATGGTTAAATTTTTATAAAACTATGGCAGGGCCCATTATATCCTATGGAGCCAAGATCTAGATCATGAATAGGAATGATTAAGAAATAATTCATACTATCGAAATAAAATTGTATCTTATGGATCACATTAAAAGTGAAACAACAAGAGCAAAAACTTAAATATATTTCATATAAGTGCTGAAATAAAAAAACATAAAATGAAAATACAATATCTCTCGAACGCTAGAAGAAAGATCGACAAAACAGGCATTGCAATTAAAACAATCGGTACAGAGATGTTGGAAGACCTCAAACACGCTGGGAAGATCCATTCTGAGACAAAACAGGCCTATTTGAACTATTTGAATAATGATGAATTTAAAGTATAGCGACTAAAAATGCAATTTACATATTCTTATTTGTTGTGTATCATTAATGCAACTATAATTTGAATTTCTGCCCGCCTCAGTGGTGAGGAGATGACATTTCTGCCTCAGGTTCAAGAGGACGCGAGTTGAAATCTCACTTAGGGTGAGTTACCCGGAAAAGTTTTTGTTTTCGTTTTTTTTTTTTTTCTTTTCCCTAACCAATTTCATTCATCATCTGATATACCA
The DNA here is from genome assembly GCA_030762935.1 of Hymenopus coronatus. Lineage (NCBI taxonomy): Eukaryota > Metazoa > Arthropoda > Insecta > Mantodea > Hymenopodidae > Hymenopus > Hymenopus coronatus. The sequence goes on from CM060895.1 coordinate 84,238,197, forward strand.
TCCAGATTAAAGGACGCTATACTAAAAAAAAAAGCAAACAAAAATTGTGATGTGTTCATTCACCAAACTTTCTCTTCATATCGGTAACAAGTGATTGTTAAAATTCTACTTACTTCTTGGTAATCAAGATAAACATTATCAGACGCTTATTACTTAATTTCTTGTAAGCAGAAAGGAAATAAGGGAGTGCACTAGGCTAAACCGATGGTCAAATCTTTTAAAATCTGGTTGCCATGTGGATGAAATTCGTTTCTTTGCACTTCCAGAAAGATTGACATATTACCGTAAATGAAAAGTATTTTAACTATTTTAAAACTGAACCAAATAACAAAGAATACTTAAAAATTGTCAACTCCCTGAAAAGAATGTATATGACATAAATTGTGTTTAACAAGACCAACTTTCTTGTATAATTTGTCTATTTCTTACGGTTTTCCAATTCTACAAAATTCAGAAAAATTCAGAATAAAGAGGTCTTAAGAGAATATTCCCAGAAAATTCAAGATATACGTTTTATTTTTCCTTTAAAAATCTTTAATAGACAGTATTTTAGTCAAAAGCTTAATAGCTCTTTTTGAGAAAATAACAATTTTGGCAATATTTTCCATGTAAAGGATAGGTTAGGGTGGGGGATTTTCCTCAATATCTTTTGTGTCACATCCTTGGAAGATACTAAACTTATTTGGTTGTTTACCGTCACACACACACACATAAACGCACGCACGGACCTTTTCCTAAAAATGTTTTTACGTTTACAGGGTTCCCTGAAACGTGTATTTCCGGTGAAATCTGGGTACCGCATTTTTGGATAGAGTGCAATATATTCTCTACCTATTCCCCATGTACTATGTACAGAAAGTAAAAATTGAATTTCTATTCATTAGATTAAGCTTACCTTCATTTAACAACAGATGCACCAGAAGCTTTGCAAGAAGTGCAAACTGCAAAAACACTCATAAACAAAATGGACTATTACCATTACCATTCGTTTCAATTAACTGATATCTTTGATCTATACCTTTAGTTTTCATCACTGAAAAAATCTCTCTGTGTGATTATTTGTGGCGGGAAGAATGCCTCGAAATATCGATTCCTCGCTACAGCAAAGAGTAAGGTTTTTGATCAAAGGTTCAACACAATGAATGTAATGGCGCTGTGTTTTTGTAGGTCTGAACAAAAGAGAATCGATTATCATCCATTAACCTATCGATGAAAGTGTGAAATTAAATTTGGCAGTTAGAAATGGATACAATGCCGAAAAATTAAAGACAAAGAATGGTTATGAAAAATGCAGGATTATTTGAAGGAGCCCGATAAAAATAGAAATAAAACTATGGGAGTTCCCAGGGCATGCAGGGAAAAAGTATAAATAGAAGTGCACTCCGGCTATAAAATTGTACAACATTGTTATTCTTCTACAGTTAATCATACTTTTAATAGTTTCAAATAATTATTATAATTCCTATATAATTTATAGTATTTAAAATAACATTATAAATAATAAATGTGTTGTAGAACTATTCTATACATTTCCCTGAAATGTTACCAGGCTATGATAACTTTTGTCGCCCTGCATAATGTAATGGTACCATGCAGGTTTAAACCTGGTGGAGGGCGACGGATATTTTCGTACGCAAAAGTACTTAGCATGGTTTAATTCGGAATTGTAAAGCCGGTGGTCCCGTGTAATATTTATGTGTACGTAAAAAGTCCCCATAGCTTTAAAAAAGAATGTTTATGGGCAAATTTTATCATTTTGCGTCCACAAGTCGTCAGTTTGTCCTACAGTGCCATCTATGGGCAAAGAGTCGATCCCTTGTCACCATGACACATAGCGGCGAACTCACGAACCAAAAATTCAAATCCGATAGAAAATATCACATTGTTGCTTATGCTTTACTAATGACAGCTACAGGAAATTAACGTAAAATTACTTTTCTGTAATTTGCTATAACATTATTTAATTTTTTATGAACTAAGGGCGCTTAGAAACTCCAAGAAATTACACTCGTAGTATTGAAAACAGACTGTATTTAGTAAGTATCGTCTCTTACTAGATAGCTATTAAAGTTTTAATTATATCCATCGCGTTGTTTCGTTGCCATAGGCGATGTAAGCAACAATCTTGTGCCTTTTAGAAAGACGGGGAAAACATCTAGTTTCGTGCGGTGAATAAATTTGTCCATTTAAAATACTGAAAGAGAGAAAAACTGAGTTGCATGAAGCTCATTCCTCATGCGTTTGCAATAATTTACAATTGAATAAATGAATTATTATCCGAAATATTTGAGAAATCCAAGATGCGGTTTCGAGTGATCGACAAATCAAAGCTCGCGAAATAGTTGATGGCACAGGCATATCACAAGGTACAGTGTTGTCAATTTTGCAGCAATAATTAGGTCTCACGAAGGTTTCGGCAAGATGGGTGCCGCGTTTGCTCTCAATGGAGAATAAACGCAATCGTGTGATCAATTTGGAAGCGGTTTGGCAGTTTTCCGTCGTAATCCTAACGAGCGGCTGCGTCGATATATAACTGCGGAAGAAATATGGATGTACTAATACACTCCAGAGACACAAGTGCAGTCGAAATAATGGGGTTTTAATGGCAAACCACTCCAAAGGGGGCAAAGATGGTAAAATCTGCAGACAAGGTTTTTTGAGATGCACGTGGCATCATCTATATTGATTACTAACAAAAAAGGAAGAGCGATAAATGGAGAGTTCTAAGCATCGTTATTGCTCCGGTTGAACGGAGAAATCAAGAAAATCGCCCTCATGTGGCAATTTTTTTTTGGTAGTGTTTAACGCCCACTTTAACTACTAATGGCACCGCAGGCGGTGACACTGATGATACATGAATGAAGATGGAGCATCGGTGGAATGCGATGGCGGGGGAAACCGGAGTACCCGGAGAAAGCCCGCCCCAGCGCCGCTTTGTCCATCACAAATCTCACATGTGGTCGCTTGGGACCGAACACGGGCCGCCTAGGTGAGAGTCAAGTGGTCTAACCATTCGGCCACGGCGCGGCCCCATTTGGCAAAGAAAAACATTCAATATAAGAGTACCCAGCTTTACAGTTTCGATGGCGAAAATTGTAGAATTAAGTTTCGAATTACTATAGCATCCATCGCATTCACAAGAATTGGTCCTCAGTGACCTTTTTTATTTCTAAACTTGAAAAAGTCACTCGATGGAAAAATATTCATGTCTAATAAAGAGATTATCTCCCAAAGAGAGGCCTATTTTGAGGATCTTCCGAAATTCTACTTTTTAGAAGGCTTAAAACAGGTGGAGAACGCTGGGAAAAGTGTGTCGAGATAAAAGGAGATCTTGATGAAAAAAGTACCAAAAATAATTTGTTTTTATATCTTTTTCTAAGGACTTATTGAACACTTCTCGTATCATTACCTATTTAATATGAGATACAAAAATAAATTCAAATCCCCAAAAAGGAAGGAGTAGCTGTACCAAGTTCTACTATTATAAAGACAGTTTTCCTGATCTAGCATACCTTATGTGTTGAAAATGTCTGCACAGAAAATAATTAAATGTTAAAGCATAATGATCACAGCATTTATCAAAAAGAATATGCTTCTACCTTCCTTGTATACTATTTATTTAACCTGAGCTTCCCCTTTTCGAAACGATGGACCACATGGCGTGCCTAGCTAGGTACTAGCTATTATAGATATAAAAATTCTGGCGTGTTCCATTCACATAAATTTCTCTAGCTATTCTACAAACTTCTTACAAAATATTCTTCTTCTCTCTACTCCATATTAATCGAAATAGGAAATACACTATGCTAAAGCGTTAGTCAAATGTTTTAAAAGCTGTCGCTGTGCGACTGTCATTGAAATTCTCTTCTTGGAGTTTAAAAAAGAAGAAAAAAAAAACATTTACCAGTTCCTGTTTGAGAAACATACAAGGAATATCTTGGAAACGGTGAGCTCTACAACAAAGATTTAAACTACATACATTGTGGTTCTTTAACGTGATCTATAATGTTTGTGCAGTAAGTTTTTGTTTATATTTTACCATTTACCGGTTATGTAAAATTCACTCGAAATGTATTGGATTATTTCCAGAAAATTCAAGATATACATTTTATTTCTGAAATGTAATTTAATCAAAATCGTTAGAGCCATTTTATAAACATACAAGATGTTTGAAAAAAAAAATTACATGTAAATTGTAGTTCGGAGTGGAGGATTTGTTGAAAATTGTCGTGTTGCATCCTTGAAGGATACCAAACTCAATTATGAATTGGTAATTTTGAGGTATGCTGTTTACAGACAAGACACACACACACATATATACTCACATACACAGACCTTTTTATAAAAATGTATTTATTTGGATTCAGGGGAGCTCAAAACTTATATTTGTATTAACATTTCGGAATGGACTTTTCGAGTGGAAAAAAATACTTTATCTACTTACTATGAGTTGAAAAGAAAGGAAATAAAAACATCTTTGCATTTCTACAAGGTTAGATGAAAAATAGGTCGGAATGAATTTATAATCTTATGAAATGGTTGGGAAAGTAGGAACGGAAAAAATCGTTGTAATAGAAAAAACCACACTAATATTCATCTGGTAACAAGGGCAAACTACGTAAATATCTAAGTCAAAGGGCGCGGTCGCTGGGGATCCAATCCGCGAAGTGCCAAATGCGAGCTGGCTGATTACACATGAAATAGTACTAATAAACACAGGACGATGTAAATAATTAATAAGTAAGACAGTGTAAATGAATATATGTAATATATAAATAATATTATATTATTAGAAGATGTTAGCATAAGCTTAATTATAAGAGTGACAAAATAGCTAAAACTGTACATGGGTCATAAAAGAGTAATCTTTCAGAAGGTTTTTTTGAAAATAGCTAGGAAGCTGGAGTGAAATGTAATAAAAGAATATCCTTGAGCTAAAAAATACAACGCTAGTCTTAGATAATGAGATTGTGAAAGTTACTGAGAGCAGCCTAAGTGAAACAGTTGGATAATTTCCATTGTCTGATGAAAAGAGACGGTACTGAGAGCGGGGAAAACAAGCCAATGAGAGCCCAGTTTTAATGCTTAGGCAGAACAAGAGTGTTCAACATACATTCTTCGGAGATGCAAGTTCTAAACAAAGATCGTATACATTTACAGTGCAACAAATTTCGTCTTTATATACTGCACAGTTCAGCAGTGCAGTCTCCACAGTTCGTCGGTCTTAAAGATTAGAAATGTGATACGAGACATCTAAGTTGTAGTTATAATTCAACGCGTATCAGTTAGGATGACAAATGATTGTAAAGTGTATATAAATTGTTAATATTATTGATATCAGTTTAAATAAAATACTCAAACAAAAGTTACAGATGTGTTATCTCTGAAATAGTTCCTTTTGCCGTGCCCTGTTGAGAGATACTTGCTCGACTGAAGAACACAACTAGCCGGATCAAAAATATGAATCACATATGAAAAACATAGTTAATAACAATAATCAGAGATAACGAGGAGTAGGTGTGACCGCATATATCACGGACGCATGCATCAACTCTTTTATTTCTCGTTAGGTCATACAAAAAGCGTTATCCCAAAACCAGTATATAGTGTTCCGTTTTTTAAAGATTGTATCGTTTGTCTCCTTCAACTGTTTTTCTGCAAACTTTTATTGGGAAATATATAGAAAAAATATTTGATATGGTATATGTAAATAATTTTCTCTATCTATATTGCAGTAAACTATACTTACAATATCTTACTCTTCTATATATTTAATGCTTATGAAGATAAGCAGCAGAAGTTGCTATTCTGCAATATTATTTCCTTGCATAAGAGGAATAGTGAAATACAACAACCATAAAGCGACAGTCAACTCTCTTAAATGCCGTCGGTATATGATCTTCCGCTCTCTTTGCTTCACCAGGATAGAAATATTATGAATATCAACTTCCTATTTCACAAAAGTATAAATAATGGAAAATTTAAACCTATAAGAATATATAGCTCGGAAAGGGTTAACCCCACAACAAAAATGCATTTGACATAAAATGTAATCTATGTATTTTTATTTTTATGCATCTCTTACGGTGTAACAATTATGCAAAATTCGTTCGAAATGAAGAAAACTTCAGAGACTATTCCAAGGAAGTTCAATATATACATTTTATTTGTTATGTAAATATATTTTGTGCTTGACAAAATATTTCCGGAGGGGGCCCGGCACGGAACCTGAGGTTATTGTACCTAGGCCCCACGAGGGGACACCCCAGAAGGGAGTAATGACGTGAGAACATATACCGGGTGGTCGGAACCAGGAGAGACGTCACAGAAATAGCTTCCGGATTGAAGCACCCCGACAGTCAGAGAGGTAAACCGGGGTCTCCCGCCCCAAAGAGGTTCCAACGCCTTCACAAGAAGCGGCATCCCGGCAACCAGCCGAAATAGGGGGACGGAAATATTTTCTCAGAGCATCCTTTTACAATGCCACGCCGCACCGAGCACCATCATCGATATTCCCAACCCTGAGAAACGAATGGGATGAAGGATGAATGAAACGATAGTGGAAAATTCATGGAGGGACAGAAAAATCGGGGGATGAAGGAAACCTACTCAGCCTTCACTTGGCGACCCGGGGAAACTCATAAAAAAGTTCATGGGTCATATAGGCCGGCCACGGGAAGCGAATCCAAACCTTCCGAATGTGGGCCAGCCCGCACGGAGACCAATGTAATTGTAATGTAGTAATTATACGTCTAATAGCAGCACTTTAATGGACCTCTCGATTACTCTCACGTGTTCAATTGAAGAACAAACAGCTCGTGATTAGAAAAAGTAAAACTGTCGGACACGAGTCACAGTGAGATGCAACTTACAACGCCGGAAATTTCTGCAAAGGCTTAGGATGTGTGACTAATAACTTATACCATAAAAATTAAGGAAAAATACATGAAAAATTCTGTGCACAATTCATAGACTGGACTCTGCCAGCTGTTTTGCTGCGTAATGCAGTTCAGTGTACGTATTGTCTTAAGTAAACGTAAAATACTAAACTAAATTATAAGTGTATTATAATTAGCACATGGTCGAGCATAAACGACCATAGGAAACTTGACTGAATGACAATTAAGGTGACCGTATGAAAATTATGGAACTCGTCCGCTCGTGTCATAAACATACTTGTATCTTAATAACTATCATTATACTTTCGCTACATAATGTAATACTATATAGAGTATTTTAATCAAAATCGTTAGAGCCAATTTTGGACAAAATAAAAACTTTTAAAATGTCTTCATATAAAGAGTAGATTGATTTTTTTTTTTTAATCTTCAAGTTGAAAGCTTGTAAGATGCTGACTTATATATCAAATTTGATATCTAACAGAATTTTTGTTTGTGAGACACAAACACAGAAATATTTTTCCAAAAATGCTTTTCTTTTGGGTTCAGGGGGCTCTAAAATGCATATTTCAGCGAAATCTTGCTATCGAATGTTTTGAGTGGAATCCAAAGCTTTTGGAATAATAGTTTATATAGAAGAGAGAAAAAATATGATACCAAATAATCATATTTTAAGGACACTTGGTAGAGACATACTAATAATTTCCAAGCTGAGCCACAATGAAATATAGGTATATTAAAATTTCTTGAAAACTATACAAGCTATCTTAATGACAATTTTACCACTTATAAAACGTTTCTTGTAATTCAGAAACTTAAGTCATATCATAACATAGGTTAATAATGGCTAACTTATTTGTATTTGAATTAATCATAATTTTTGTAATTTTTTTCACGTATTTTCTTCTTTAGATACACTTTTCTAAAACAAAAGTATAATACATAGATCTATGATTTTTGTGCGTATGTAATCTTTTTTTTTTTTCTCCATGGCACGACAGCTCACGGGGAGCCTTGGCCTACCGCCCGGCCGCTGCGTCCCCCATCTCGGTCCACTACAGACGTCATGGATGGGGTGCAGTATTGGAGGGTGAGACGTGGTCAGCGCCTCGAGCCCCTCCCGGCCGGTTAATGCGGTCCTCACGACCTGGAGCCGCTACTTCTCCATCAAGTAGCTCCTCAATTGGCCCCCCCAGGGACCTCACGAGGCTGAGTGTACCCCGGTCCAGGTCTCCCAGCGGGGGAAAAATCCCCACGCCAGTACTGGGGATCGAACCCAGGTCTCCCGCTTGGTAGGCAGCTGCGCTACCACCGCGCTAAGGAGACGACCGCGTATGTAATCTGCATTGTTATAAACAGTCGGTGAAAACGTTTATGACACCTGTATATGTAATTCTTAAAAAAATAAAATAAAGTGATTATAATTATATAATTTATAAAATTGCTATTTTTTATTTAAACGTCTTAACAAATGACATGCTTTTAAAGTGACTACAGAGGCTAAAATATCTTACTTTAATTTTTAGGAGTAAAATGCACCTAAAGAGGAAAATATAAGGTGAAGTTGTTTTATAAGTGGTAATATTTTTATTATGGTAGCTTGTATGTTTCAATAAATGTAAATATATATTTCATTGAGGTTCAGCATAGAAATTGCTAATCTATATCTCTCCAAGTGTATCTCTAATTTATTGTTGTGATTACTTTTATTTTACCATTTTACCATCCTTTGAATATCTCTACTCTTTCCTTAGGGATTAAAATTTTAACCTAAGCTTTATATGTAGCAGGAAGAAAAATTCTTTTATAAATCCGAAGCACGTGCAGAGTTTCACGAGGATAGGTCTCCTAGGAAAAACCGTTACATAACTTCTGTTTTCATCTGTTGAAGGAGGTAAAGTCTCTCATGAAGCTGCAGGATCTTTTTGCAAGGTGAAAATACGGCAGTGCAGTGTCTTTAGTACGCTCGCTGATGACGTAGCAGCCCTGGGTCGATTCCCGGCTGTGACGTATTTACAGTCCGCAGGCAACACGTTGTTTAAAGAGGGATTTTTCTTAACAAGAACTGCGGTAAAAGAAAGCTGTCAACACTAACGTAAGCAAACCTTAAACATTTATTAGTTTTCAAAACTCAAGGAACACAAAGTTAGAATATGTTCTTTTAAAGATATTTCGACCTATCTAGGCGGCCCGAGTTCGATCCCACGGGATCACATGTGGGATTTCTAGTGCGCAAAGCAGCTTCTGGGAGTGATTCTTCGGGTCCTCCGGTTCCTCCCTTCGTTCCACTAATTGCTCAATTATCATGTTTCGTGTTAAACATTTCGAGGCCGCGCCGTGGCCGAGTGGTTAGCCCACCCGCCTTTCACCCGGGTTCGATCCCCACATATGATATTTATGGTGGACAAAGCGGCGTAGGGGCGGGTTTTCTCCGGTTTTCCCCGCCATTGCATTCCACCGGTGCTCCATCTTCATTTCATGTATCACCAGTGTCATCGCCTGTGGTGCCACAAGTAGTAAAAGCGGGCGTTATACACTATCCAAAATAAAACCTTTCACACGGGCTTTGGGCTAATCACCCATCATGGCCTTTCTCTGTTCTACAGCCTCTGGTATTGAATAGGCGTCTGACATCAGGTGCTGGCTTTAAGTCTTATGCGCAAGTTCTACATACGAGGAGGGTAAAAAGAGAAAGAAAGAAGGAAAGAACATAGATATATGCGAATGCTTCAATGCAACACTTGCTGTTAGTTTACGGATATCCACTATTTTTAGTTTCTCTATTTAGTAAGTTATACATAGGCAGAGCAGCTATTATATCGTACCAAAATTGGATAACGAAATGTCATGGAAAATACACAATCTAAGGTCTCTTTGTCCAGAAAAAAACATTTTAGAAAAGATTCCTGTGTGTGAAAGAGAGTGAGAGAGACATAGAGAGAAACATGACTAAAAAATAAAGTCTTTGAAACACCAAACTTGTTAATTCCAAGGATGTGACCCGAGGAATTTCTAGATTATTTCTGCACACCAAAGGGTTGCTTATATAGAAAAATATTTGAATATGTTGATTTTCTCAAAAATGGATTATACAGCTATGATTAAAATATTGTATATTAAAGATATTTACATAATAAATAAATTCCATATTTTAAATTTTCTGGAAATAGCCAGAGAAGATCTCTTCATTCTGAATGTCATTTGGATAACTAGTAAACTAAGAGACAGACAAAAGTTTACCTCTAAAAGACATAATTATGTTGTATCCATATTTTATGTGGAGTTAACTGGAGTTAAAGTTTAAAATATTTTTCTCAAACTGGCATTTGTCTTTTTTTTACACCTGACCATGTAAGGAGCACCGAATTTCAATAACAGAGTTAAAATATTTTACTATTGCTTATTTACCATCTACTTATAAGGAATTAAGTAATACGACTAATTTGAAGTAGCGTGAAAAATGTAAATTGCGTGTTATTTATGGACGCTCTTTAATTGCTGTGGTTCTCGGCGTCCCATTCTAAATTGGGCGTGAAAGACCGCTTAATTTTGCTCTGAGGTCTCTCTATCAGGCTTGAGGTTCTTTTACGTGCCGTAAATCTACGACACGGGACCAATGGCTTTACTTCCCTTCTAAAGGAAGCCATGCTAAGGATTTTTACATCGTTCTCCGCCGGGTTTGAACCCACGACCTTGGGTATATGAAGTTAGCATGGTAACCATTACACCACGGAGGCCGACTGAAGGTATAATACATAGAAGTATAAGTTATTGTAGGAATATGTTGCCACATAAAGGTAGAGAAAGTCATGTAAATAGAACAGATCAAAATTTTATCTTTAAGCTTTCAAATGGGAAACAATTGAAGATATTCCAGTAACTCTACTTTTACAAACTATCAGTACAGAAATATTTTTACGAGATTCTTCCTTCCTCTGTTTACTATCTTCATATGAAGGTGCCGGTCCCCATGGCCGCGCTCGCCAAAGCTTTGGTGTTTCGCAGCGCTGGGGATCGTGGGTTCCAGCCCCGCCTTGGGCATGGGTGTTATATGTTTGTGTATGTGTGTGTAAAAAGTAAAACAGAAATTCAGTAATCATACAGTAATTACAGTAATCAAATTAGGTAAATAAAAAGTAGGGTATACAGTGTCGGAGTCCCAATCAGACTCCGGAACTGTATTTAAAAAAAAAAAAGGACTTAAACCTCCCCCCACCCGACGGAACTTACAGCCAGCGCTCGGGGTCAGATGTTTGTTAAAGAACAGACAGCTCTGAACTAGACAGGAAAAAGGAGGGGTGATCAACTCAGTTTCTGGAATGGAACTAAGGAAGAGAATGATATTAATTTAGTTAACATGAATGAAAAGAAATATTTATTATTATTATTATTATTGTTGTTGTTGTTGTTGTTATTATTATTATTATTATTATTATTATTATTATGTAGTTTAACTCTTTTAACCTGGTTGATCTTGCCAATAATCTGAAATCGATAAACAGATGCTCAAATGATCTTGCGGTTCATGGAACTTAAAGTTACTCGACATGCATCTTCTCAGAATAAGGGAAGATACCTAAAAATACCTTATCTGGGTAACTCACCTTAAGCGTTATTCAAACTCGCGACCTCTGGAATGTGAGGTAGACAAGCTATCTCTACACTACAGAGGTGGACAAAGATACTTAAGGAACAAGCGGTGCGGTGGATTGAATGGTGAGGAAAATCCAGAAAACCTGCCTAGATTTTGTCCACCACAAATCCCATCTTATGTGGTTCCCTGGAAATTACCCCGGCCACTTTGGTGATAGGCGAACGATCTAACCACTCGACACGGCGCGGCCTAATGAAGTTTTGAATAAAAAAAAAAATAAGCACGCTCATGATATTAGTAAGTGGCATAAGCTTATAACTCAATAAAGCCGGCTAAATTAACACTTCTAGCGAATAAACACTATATTGTAACAATGCCGTACTGTCCGTGTATGTGACTGCTATGTTCATCTTAGTACGAGGTACGTCCAGAAAGTAAACTCCGTTTGGTAATAAAATTAAAATGTGTACAGATACAGAATAATTATTTATTCACAAAATTCTACAACTCTTAAACTACTTTTCCACATAACTGCCGAAATTTTGCAGGCACTTGTCATAGCGTGGCACAAGTTTTTGTATACCTTCTTCATAGAAGTTTGCCGCCTGTGTCTTCAAAAAGTTGGAAACATTTTCTTTCAGCTCTTCGTCATTGTTGAAGTGTTGACCGCCAAGGAAAGACTTGAGATGTAAGAACAGATGAAAGTCGCTAGGAGCGAGGTCAGGGCTGAACGGAGGATGGTCAAATCCCAGCCAAATCCTTGTAGGAGGTTTTTCGTCACATTTGCAGTGTATGGTCGTGCGTTGTCTTGAAGAAAAACAACACCTTTTGACAGCAATCTTCGGTGCTTATTCTGTATTGCGCGGCGCAATTTCCTAAGTGTCTTGCAATAAACATCTGCTTTGATTGTTTGACCACGCGGTAAGAAATCAATCAGTAAGATGCCTTTCCAGTCCCAGAACACTGTGCACATCATTTTTCAAGGTGTCAAGATTTGTTTCAGCTTAACCTTTACTGGGGATGAAGTGTGCCTCCATTCCATTGATTGCCGCTTACTTTCAGGGGTGTCGTAAGAAGCCCAAGTCTCATCTCCTGTGACTATCTGTGTCAGAAATTCTTCGCCGTCTTCATCATAACGAGTTAAAAACTGAAGTGCACTACCCATCCGTTTTGTTTTGTGTTGCTCAGTAAGTATCTTTGGTACCCAACGTGAGCAAAGTTTACGACATTTCAGTTTTTCGGTGACAATTCCATGAATTAGTGATCGTGAGCTTTGGGGAAATTCCATAGCGAGAGCACTAATAGTAAACTTGCCGTTTTCCTGGATCTTGTCATCAATCGCGTGAACCAGTTCTTCTATAACCAAATATGGAAGCCCACTTCGTTCTTCATCGTGTACTTCACTACGCCCTTCATTGAACTGTCGGACCCATCTTCTCACCATTGTATCCCTCATCGCATTTTGTCCGTAAACTTCGCAAATTTGCCGATAAATTTCAATTGGTTTCACTTTCCTAGCATTCAGGAAACAAATCACAGATCTGATTTCTCAAGCGGCGGTATTTTCAATCAACACCGACATTGTAAACAAGCATAACATAGTGTATGTGGCTGACAGCTATCTCAAAATGGCGCACGTTTCTTCTCCTTGATACAGAGCGTCTACCGCGCATATGCGGAACTGCGTTCGCAGCGCTGCAGCGGAGATAAATTGAAGCGGAGCTTACTTTCTGGACGTATCTCGTATGTCTGTCACCGTAGATGGATGCGTAATTAACAGCAAGGAGGACGCGACAGTAACAGGAACCTTCAGAATATGAGACATGATTCTTCTCGATATTCGAGATGTTTCTCTAAATTTCGTCTTACAGATGCTTCCAGAAAGTTCTGTGGCTTTATTTTCTATTAGATACCAGGAGATCCGTGGTTCAAAACTCGGCTATACCTTTGAATTATTCAGTCTGAATCTACCTATGCAACTCCTGTCCTACATACGGCTTGTGTAAAAACAATTAAATTAACTAATGGTTTGCTAAACTATGAAGCCCGGGAGATCACCTTGTGGTTTGCAGGGAAACATGGGAGTCAATTGAGGCATTTAGTGCCGGTGTGTTGCCATAGTAGCTTAGTGATTAAAGCAACCGACTAGAGACCTGGAGATCCGTGGTTCAGATCCCATTTTTCAGTCTGATTCTGGCTATCCAATTTCTGTCCTAGACACGATTTGTGTAAAAAAAACAATGAAATTAACACATATAATTACCTTCTGAATAAAATTCTCTCACACTTTGAGCTAATCCTATCGATGTTTTGCCTACTGTAGTATAAAATAGCTTGAAGCAAAAAGGAAAGGAAAATAGAAAGTTGACAAACTTGTGGAAAGTCATTAAGGAACAGGATATTTTTATACGGAGCAATAACAAACACAGTTGGCAGCATGGTGCTCAGGAAGTGGAAGTAATTGCTAGAGAAGAAGAAGACAAAGGACCCCCCCCTCTCTCGCCTTTATCTTTGTTCCCTTCGCAGTGACAGGCAGCCCGCACAACCAGCTGGGCGACGTCTTTTTGTGGGAAGATTTGTGTTACGTCATGGAGCGTAGCTGAGTTTAGTTCACACCGTTACTAAAACAGAACTGGTAATTATTCAGTAAGCCCTCAGTAAATCATAGGCCATTCAGAATAATTATACAATTACCTTAATTTCTCCTGCGCTAATCGTACATTGCCGTGCATAAGAAGTGACCCATAATGGAACACATCTGTTTTTGTTGGTATTGAAAAATCTAGCTCCATTTTCTGCCAGCGTAAGCTTCTCTGTTCCTGCAGTATGATTCTAGTCACCAGTTTGGCAGGGTACTCTATCTCCCCCAAAATATGGGAGGTGACTTTAAAAATAGCTGTCCATATTCTTACTAGAGGAGTTTCGTTAAGGTACGTTTCGTTGAGTTTGGGCACAAAAACAAAACGTAATACAATAAAAACTTATAAACAAAGTAATTCAACCCAAAGAATTCACACTTTGAGACCCACTGAATTCAAAAGAAGCACTTTTAGAAACATTTCTGTGTGTGTGCCTGTAAGGATATATGTCCCTGAGCAGCATAGATCATAAACGAAAAGTCCGTTAAATGCCAAGTTTGTAAGTTCAGTATCTTCTAGGTAAGCGACAAGAAGATGTTTAGAGACATTCCTTAATCCTCAACTACCTCTTACATGGAACAATTTTCGAAAATTTTGATTTTCTCAAAAATAACGCTATCGATTTTGATTAGGATACCTATGTTTAAGATATTTACGTGATACATGTATATATATGTATATATATATATATATATATATATATATATATATATCTGAAGTTTTCTGGGAATAGCCTCTGAAAGTCTCTTCATTCTGGACAATTTTTTGGAGCTGGTAAAACGTAAGAAATAGTCAAAACTTACTCTACAAAAACATGGGTATTATTAAAACATACAATTTATGCGTTTGTTTGTAGAGTTATTCTTTTCCGAGAATTTTCCTTATTATTATTATTTAAAACTATTAAATATTTCTCAAACATGAAGACATCTTTTATTTCATAATTCTTTTGGTTTACTCTTAGTCACGCAAAAGAGAATTGAACTTCAACGTTTCACACACAGAGACAGATTTTAAAAGATTTGGCTTTTGCTTTAGCCTAGTGTAAGTATTCCCTTTTCCCACTTACTTACAAGGAAGCAAGTAATAAAATAATTTCTCTAATGTTTATATTGATTAGCATGGTATGGATAATTGAATACCCATTGTAAGAAAAGTTTGTTTGCCGACCCGGTAGTGAAAGTCATGAACATTTATGCATTACTTTTTTCTCGATATGGGTTTTCTTATCGCCGTTTAATGGCGATATTAACTCTATGATGCTGATGAAAGCTCTCTTATAAGTATCGCAGATATTGTGCAGTTTAGTCACAAAATAATTCTTCGCCCTTTCCTTTAGAAGGCCAAATTATTTTGTATTGCTATACCGTTTCCTTGTATACCAATCGTAACAAAACTCTTACATAGATACGGTATCCGAACGACCCCTTTATTAACATCGATTATAACATGTTTATTGTTTGTTTGTTTTTTTTTATCCCGAGTTCTTTTTAGGTGAGTCGCATAGAGAAATGATACCGATTATAAGGAAGAAGTTCTATTGCGACTCAAGGAATGAGTAATCTTTAATGAACGTTAGTGTATAATGAGTAAATTAAGATATCTAAAAATATTGTTACTTTATCTAGTGCGTATGTAAAGTGGTGCATAGTAGCTAAAAACGTATTGTATTCCACCCAAATATTCGATGTCGAGATTTCACTAAAAAATATATGTTTTGAGGTTCCTTGAGTCCGAATTATTTTTTCTGAAGAAAAAGTTCCATTTGCTCAAAAAAAAAACAATAAACAAACGAAAATCTGTTAATAATAAACTTGGTATTTATGTTAAGTATCTTCCAATGATGCGGATGAAGATTTTCAAAAAAATCTCCCAACCAAAACATTAGGCTAATAAACATTATATTACTAAACACGCGCACATTTACTCTCACATTCATACTTCCAGACTCTATGGGAGATAGGGCATAATTCTGGTTAAAGAAAAAATTACCCGCTCCAGCCGGAAATCTAACAGGGGACCTCCGGGTGACAAGTCAGCTCGCTGACCACTCGACCACGGAGACAGTGTCTAACGATTTTTGTTAAAATGTCGTACATTAAATATATTTACATCACAAATAAAATATATATTTTGATTTCCTGGGAATAGCTCTGTAGATCTCTTTACTCTAGATGAGTTTTCCAAAATTTTGCATAAGGTTTAAATCATAAGAGACATTGCAAAAAAAAAAAAAAAAAATTACACAAAGATGTATATCTCGTTAAAAATCACATAATTTATGTTTCATACGATTTTCTTATACAGTTGACCGTTTTCAGGATATTACTTGTTATCAGTTTAAATTTTAAACTACCTTACTTATCTCAATACAAAGCGAATCTCAATTGTTTTACCAGCATTTAAAATATTTGATTATCGCTTTAGCCTAGTGTTGTCCCTTATTTCGCTTCTGCTTATAATTCTACTAATATTTATCTCGATTAATATGATGTAGATTGAAAAATAATTTCTTGTAAGAATAATTTGTATATGGAAGAGCTAAAAAGCCATGTGAATGGAACACAACAGATTTTTTTAATACAAGAGTAGGTGCTCTATGGCAAACCCAACATGCTTCATCCTTCTCTCTTCGTCCCCCGTCTTCACTTTTATTTCAAAGTGTAGAAATCTATGTAATATTGTTCATAATCTGACATAATTTTCAGCATCGAAGTCTTATAGCGTCCGTTCCTCCATTAGTTTCAGATTTTCTCAGCAATCAGTTTATTTTATTCAATTACCTCCACTTTTCATTTCATCTTCTTCATCAGTTTCCGTAATGCTTTATCCTTTAGCCAATCTTACCAACAGAGTTTTATTTCTCATTGGTAGGACCTGCAGGTCTAATCGAGTTATGGCATTAAAACCAAAGAGCTTGGTTTTCCTCTTTGTCAGTTTGTCTCTCGGATTTTATCTTTTTCTTTTCACTCTATCCCTCTCTCTCTCTCTCTCTCTCTCTCTCTCTCTCTCTTTCTCTTTACCGCGCGCTCTTTTATTAGAATTAGGTAGCGTAGGAGAGGAGTCTGCACGAACCAATGCGACTTTTGTACCTTTGTCCCACGAGGGAGGGATGAAGTGAGATAGACACCGAGTGGCCGGAACCAGAAGCGACGGCTCAGCAATGACATGGTCCCTAAAGTTCCAGATTTAAGCATCCTGTCTGTCGGACAAGCAGATCGGGGACCCCGCTCCTTACAGGGTCCAACTCACAGGAATCACAGAGCCACAATGAATCTTTTTGTGTCATGTGAATTGCAATAGAGTATCCTTACCACTGAAATGCCTATAAAAAAAGTCACGGTCGACAAATGGGTTGTGATACATATGTAAACACCGAATAATCTAGACAGATGTGTAGAACATTTCAGGACTCTTTTTCTGATCTTCCAATTTAGGTGTATATTGGCATATGAGTCTCTCTGGAAAGGGTTCTACATTGCAGCCACCATGGGCTTACTGTGCGTCAGACCCCAAGAGGATTGCATGATGTGAGAGAATTATCGACGGGCGGTCGAAACCGGACCGCGGAGAAAAAGCCACCGTGAAGGGTTCTAACATAGACCAAGCAGTTCTTCATATAGAAACCGTGCTCAAGTGTTGGTCACCATGGCCACGCTCGCTAAAGCGTCACGCTTTGGTGGGATCGTGGGTTCGAGTCCCGCCTTGGGCATGGGTGTTACATATTTGTGCAATGTGTATATGTTTGTGTATTGGAACAACAAAACACAGTAATCGTAGAGTAAATTTTGGGGAGTGTAAACAGGGGTATACAGCGCCGGAGTCCTGGCCAGACTCCGGAATTGTATTTAAAAAAAAAAGTCTAACCGAACCTCCTGAACTGTACAAACGACTCCAACGCCATCCAACCTCCGATAGCTGTATTTACAAAGCGCACTCACCACCACAGAAGGTCCAACTTCTTGACAACAAAGAATGCCAGAAATGTCTCACTGTATGTGGACACCATTGCCAACAGAACTTATAACAAAGTTAGTGTTTTTTATTGCGCATGTTACTATCACTCATGAGTAGTGTGTAGTGCAGTGCACCGGAAGGAATTCCAAACTTTAACCAGTGATAGGCTTTTTGTACGACAAACCCGAGAGGAGAGAATGAGAGGGCAGCAATTACAGAAGGCAGCCGGAACCAGACTGTGGCAGGGTGCCATCGTGGAGAGCCCTAACAGTTCCCAAACATTTAATCTCGACACGGTGAGCGCTAGAAGCCCGCGCTTCAGGTCTGAATAAATTCCCCTGAGTATTCCGAGACCCCCTGCGCCATCCTGCCGCCGAGAGCTGAGTTTTCAAAGCGCAATCATCTCCACTAGGGGGCGGTATCGTCGAAGTCCTTGCCCACACTTACAACTCTGAAAGAAAGACGAGACGGATGAAATGGAGGGTCAGGAAATTCGGGGGAATGAAGAATCCTCTCCAGCATCCGCCCAGTGACCCGGGAAAACCCCTAAAAAACCCGGGGTTCAGAGAGGTCGCCCGCGTCGAACCTGTTCCACGACCTCCCGAATGCCAATCCCAGACGAAATGCCTGAGCCACTTGTCGCTCAGTATCAATCAGGAGTAAGAAACCTGGGAGTTCCTAACGGAAGATCCCCAGATTAATAGAATGGTGCTTCTGGCACACGGGATCGTCGGTTGGAGTCCCGCCTTGGGCATTGGTGTTTGTGTGTGAAGCAAATGTAGGTTTGGAAAAAAAATAAAGCAAACGGAAATTACATATTTCAACAAAGAAAATGTAAGGGAAGAGGAAAAAGAAATAAAGCTCCGGAGTCCCGACAAGCCTCCGGAATTGTATTTAAAAAAAACCTGATGTGTGCCATTCACATGGTTTTCTCTGCATCTCTGCAATAAATTATTGTTAAAAAGCTTATGCTTCTATTTATTTCATGCTAATTGAGAAAAATTAGTAGAAATAATCTTATTACTTTGCTTCCTTGTTAAGTAGCAGCGAAATAAGGGAGCACCATACGTTAAAGTGATAGTAAAAGCTGGTTGCTAAGTGACTGAAGTTCCTTTGTTTGAAAGGACAGGAGTTGATAAATTCCTGTATGAAAAAAGTAAGTTTTTTAAAGCTGAAAGTATAGAAAGGTTTATCTCAGAAACGATCAACTCCACGAAAAAAAACGTATATGACATAAATTGTGTGTTTTATCGTGATCTAAATTGTTTTTGTACTAAGTTTTTGTTCAACTTTTACGGTTACAAAATTCCGTAAAATTCATCCAGAATAAAGTAATCCTCAAAGGCTGTTCCCGGAAAATTCAAGATATACATTTTATTTGTCAGGTAAATACATTTAATATACGACATTTTAATCAAAATCGTTAGAGCCATTTTTGAGAAAATCAAAATTTTCGAAAAAAAGTTCCATGTAAAGGGTAGTTGGAGGTGGAGGGATTTTCTTGAAAATCTTCGTGTCGCATCCTTGGAAGACACCAAACTTAAATACCAAGTTTGGTATTTAACGGTCTTTTCGTTTCTGACTATGCTGCCCACAGACACACACTCACACACACACACAGACACACAGACACAGACAGGCACACACTCGAACATTTTTCTAAAGATGCCTTTTTTTAATTCAGGGGGACCCAAAACATATATTTCCGGCGAAATCTCGGTATCGAAATTCTGGGTGGAATACAATACCTTCACTATACACTATGTACATAGTAAGTGTAGAGAAAGTAAAATCAGATAATTTATTTATCTGTCGGGGATGCGACACGAAGATTTTTAAGAATCCCTCACCCCAAACTTTACATGGAAAAATTGTCGAAAACTTTCATTTTCCCAAAAATCGCTCTATCTATTTTCATTAGAATACTGTATATTAAAGATATTTACATGACAAATATAATTATATCTTGAATAGCTTCTGAAATCCTCTTCATTCTGACTTTTTCATAACTGACAAACCGTAGGAGACAGAAAAAATGTATCTAAACAAAAATTGTAGATCTCGTCAAAACAATTCAATTTATGCCATGTGCATACTTTTTGTAAAGTAATCGTGAACTACTTAAACTTTTCTCAAACGAGAAGTTTACTTTCGTTCCTGCTATGTTTTGTTTTACGGCTGACTTTTGCACATGGAACCGAATTTCAATTTTTTCACATAGCGAGAGCTTTTAAAGGATTTGACTATTGCTTTTGCATGAGCATTCTCTTATTCCACTTACTTATAAGGGACAAAGTAGTAAGTTAATTTTCTGGCAATATTTATCTTGATTAAATTGAAGAGATACAAGAATAAGCTTTCATAAGAATAACTTGTTAAAGAACAGACAAAGAAAGTTATATGATGGAATATATTATATATTTTTCAAAATTTAAATCATTGAATCACACGCACACACACACACACTCACACAGGATCCCTCGCACAGAGGGCAGGTGCTCTAAGGATTGAGTGACGCGGTCAGCAAATACGTTATTATTACGAAACGAAAGCAGCTAAATTAGCGTTATGCGCACATTCGCTTCTTGTTTATGAATTGCCGGGGAGACGTAGCTCTGATTTTCGCCAAGAAGTAGCAGAACTGCGTATAAAGCTAAAATGAAACAGCAGCGTACCTCTTCAGAGAAGCTGAGATTACTCTTTGGTAGCCATGACCTTAATCCCTGGGATTAGAGCTTGGCTGCTTCTGAAAGTACCCTATATTAAGTTTCTGAAGAAACTCCTTCTACAGAACTTCTCACTGTATACACTACTGTAGACACTTATAAGTGATACCATTTCAGCAACACTCGATTAACAGCGAATAACAATTCTTTAAGAGTATGTAAGACTGAAATTTTACAAAAAATCATAAAAAAATCTACTGTTTTACCTGATTTCCATAAAATCATTTAAACATTTCTGAGTACAATAAAGGTATAATCGGCTATTAGCCACCATTGGAGCTACACCAAAATATTAGAGGTGTGACTTTACTGGACACGGCAAAAAAAACTTCAGATATCTCATTCACATCATGCAAAATAAAAAATTTATGTGTTCCATTCACATGACTTTCTCTACATCTTTACAATAAATTATTGTTAAAAAGCTTATTCTTTCGTTTACTTAATGCTTAGTCAAGAAAAAAAATAGCTAAAAGGGTGTTATTACTTGCTTCCCTGTAAGTAGAAGGGAAATAAGGCAGTACCATCGGCTAAAGCGATAGGCAAATATTTTAAAAGCTATGTAATTGAAATGTCTTTGTTTGTATGGACAGGAGTTGACAAATTCCCGTATGAGAAAAGTAGAAGTATTTTAAAGCTGAAACTACGTATTAATAGGGAATATCTCAAAACCGGTCAACTCGAAGAAAAAAAAGGTATATAACATGAATTGTATGTTTTAACGAGATCTATATTTTTTTAGAGTAAGTTTTTTGCGTGGTCGTCGGTGGTAGCGCAGCTGCTTGCCAAGCGGGAGACCTGGGTTCGATCCCCAGTACCGTCGTGGGGATTTTTCCCCCGCTGAGAGACCTGGCCCGGGGTGCACTCAGCCTCGTAAGGTCCCTGGATGGGCCAATTGAGGAGCTACTTCATGGAGAAGTAGCGGCTCCAGGCCATGAGGACCGCATTAACCGGCCGGGGGACTCGAGGCGCTGACCACGTCTCACCCTCCAATACTGCACCCCATCCATGAAGTCTGTAGTGGACCGAGAAGGGGGACGACGCGGCCGGGCTGTAGGCCAAGGTTCCCAGTGAGCTGTCGTGCCATGGAGTTATTATTATTATTATTATTATTATTATTATTATTATTAAGTTTGTTTGCCTATCTCGTACAGTTTACCAGTTATGCAAAATTCCGCAAAAGTCATCCAGAATAAACATGTCTTCAGAGGCTATTCCCAGATAATAGTCTTGGTATATAAAGGTCTTTTCGTTTTTGAGCTATACTGCCCACACACACATACATGCAGAGTTGCGGAGCAATTTTTCTGTTACACAAATAAAATTTGCTGTACATGTTCACAGAAATACAATAAAAAATAAGAATTGCTACAGGTTTTACTGTCATGTGTACTTAAGCATAAATTATTTTCAATTTTCAAACACAAAACTAAACTTTTTATGAGAAAAATAAGCATATTCAGTATTTTAAAAACAATTAGAGCCTGAAATAAATGAGACATAGAAAAACCTAGGGTAATTCCAAAAAATATTAATTCAAGATTTTAATTCTTTTGTTGCAAGGGAATTGTTTAGTTACTCGACAAAACAAAAATAAATTAGATGCTAACTTCCAAACCATTAGAGCAAAATGGATGAAGTTAAAACTGTAACTCATTTGAATTAATTTACATCTGTGATATAAATGTCAAAAAGCTAACAGTATTAGTTTGGAATTTCAAACTTTCAGTCATACATGTCCTTAAAGTATGTAAAAATCTTTTGTGTTCCATTCACATTACTTTCTCTGTCTGTTCTGCAAATTATTATTTTACCTACATAATGCTAATCAAGATAAACTTTACAAGAAATTATATTACTTCTAATTCCTTATAGACAGAAGAGAAATAAGGGTATACGGAAGTCTAAGCAAAGGTCCAATATTTTAAAATTTGTCGCTATAGATACAATTGAAATTCAGTTCTTTTTGCATTAGCAGGAATAAAACTAGTGGTGTTAAACGAATGATGACTTTCCGTTTGAGAACAGTGTAAGTATTTAAAATTTAAAGCAATAACAAGAAATATGTAGAAAATGATTAACTCCACTTAAAAAGTATATGACAAGAATTGTTTTAACGAGATCTACATTTCTTGTGCAGTACATTTTTGGTCATCTCTTACGATTTAGTGGTTATACAATGAATGAAAAATAACAAGAGGTAATTCCTAGAAAATTCAATATATGACTTAAATTTATCATGAAAGTATCTTAAGCATATGGTATCTTATTCAAAGTCGTTAGAGCCATTTTTGAGAAAAACGAAAATTTCGAAAAATCTTTCATGTAAAGGGTAGTTTGGGGTGCGGAGAGTTTTCCGAAAATACCTAATTTGGTTATTTAACCGAATTTTCCTTTTTGAGTTTTTTTTCTAAAAATACCTTTTTTGGATACAGGGGACCATAAAACATCCATTTCCGGTGAAATCTCGGTATCGAATTTTTGGGTGGAATGTAATACCGTCTGTATATAATATATACATAGTACGTGTAGAGAAAGTAAAACTTGCATATTTTCTTGGAGTTAGGAATTCATTGTATTTTATTATACGGAAATTGAGTTTCTTTTTTTAATTAAGAGTTTTTGGTCAAATTCCACAGATGCATAAACTTAAGCTTAAATTCTAGAGAATACACATTTATACATTACTACTACATCTATCTTGTTATTGCCAGAAGTTAGTCTTGAAACCCTCACACTTGATTTGCAACTTCCCTTGAGAAACAACATCCTCAATTTTGTTCAAGTTTAGAGAGTAGAAAAACAGGTTAAGCTTTTCATCAGTTACAGCCATTTTAATATAAATAAACAGAAGAACTTTCGTCTTCTCGAAACTAAAAGACATGCTCCAACATCATAAAGCAAATTAAAGAGAATCGAGGCTGAAAATTTGGTTAGACTGCGAGAACATCCGTTGTTATAATGGTGTTTTATACTTTTCTCCACCCCTAGGCATTTTCCGACATCGATAGAGCCGGTTTTCCGTTTGGAGGGAGTTTAAGGGGTGGATGGAGAAATGCCTCTCTCCCGGATATCGAATAAAATAGCTCGATAAAATCTCCTAATGCAAGACGCGACCAAAATAACAAGAAACAACTAGTAAATCAAATAAATCTGGGTTTATAAATCGAACCTCGATTTCAACACAGTTTGTAACATAAGTCATGCAACACCATGTACAGTCAAGCATAAAATATAGATTTTTATCTTCAGATCGTAACACCCTCAAACTGATACTTTGTATTCGTATTACTTTATTGCAAAACAATATTTTTTCATCTGCTTTTTGTTAATCGAGATAAACTTTGAGTTTACATTTACATGCAGACATGTACAGTGGCTTAAAGCGAGTCAGAAATGTTAATACGTGACAGCTATATAATTTTACACGTTCTTTGCAAAGTCTCCAAGAAAACCCACAGAGAAAATTAATATCTCGGAAATGGTTACTCAACCAAAAGCTTTTTGACATATCATTGTGTACTTTAAAGAGACTTCAGCTTTTGTTGCAGAAATTATATTTATCATGTCATTATCTGAACAGTAGGTTTTTTAATCAAAATCGTTAGATCAATTTTTGATGAAATGAGAACAAAATTGTCATGTGGGGTAGACTTTTGTTGAAATGTATCGTATTCTTTGAAGATGCTGAACCTTTCGAAAACTTTAATTTTGTCAGCAACGCGTGTAACTATTTTGATTAAAATGTCTCCAAACTTAGTATTTAAGTTCAGTATGCTTTAAGGATGCACACGATGATTTTAAGGAAAACCCCCCATCCCCATGGAACATCTTTTTAAAATTTGATTTTCTCACAAATTGCAGTCATGATTTTCATTAAAATGCCATATGTTTAAGATATGTTTATGACAAACAAAACGTATATTCTGAATTTTCTGGGAGTATCCTGATACAGTTTTTGTGTAACTGGTAAACCATAAGATATAAATACAAACTTACCACAAAAACTTTTTAGGTCTCGTTAAAACATACAATTTGTATCACAAACATTTTTTTATTTGTAGAGTTAACTGTTTTCAAATTATTCCGTGTTATTGGTTTCAATCTTTCTCAAACGAGAAGTAAACTTCTTTTTGTCTCTCTTTTATTTATTGTTGTCGAGTAAAGAGAACGGAGTTTCAATTGTTTCAAATAGCGACCGGCTTTCAAAAGGTTTGACTATCCCTTTAGCGTAATGTATTCCCTTATTTCCCTTCTACTTACAAATAAGCAAGTAGTATGCCCAATTCTGCTAATGTTTATTTCGATTAGCAAGATGTAGATGGAAGAACAATCTTTTGTAAGAAAAGTTTGTTTACGGAACAGCCAGAGAAGGTCATGTGAATGGAACACATCATATTTTTTTTTAAAAGTCTCACTGTTTCTTTAGGCTACATTATCGTTATAACCACAACGAAATGGTAATGGAAGTGAGGTGATATAAATAAGTCGAAAGCAAAATTTCATATTATGTAGCAGTAAAATGTTTAATTTTATTACGGCAACAATATGTGATTTGTGTATGTAGAAATAAACAGGCGTGAGACAAAGTGGCGTGAGACTAAGGGGAAGTGACGCCGCATCTAACAAAGTTGCTCCAAAAAGTATAACTATATTTTGATAGCAACAAATTAGAAAAGGGATACTTGTGAGAACTTAACATTTTGAGTCGGTCAAGCCAGCTTTCAGTCTTGCTGCCGCTTAGCGCGCCTGTCGCAGCCAGTAGATGCAGCTGAACGCATAGCTGGCAAGAGAAAGGTTGACCAACGAGCGTACGAGATTCTCGATTACTCACAAGACTCATAAGTCTCGTTAATAGCAAGACTGCGGTGTGATGCGTGGAAACTCGCATAATCAGTTCTTTAAGTTATATTATTTCATCTGCTTAAATGATTTAAGATTTAAATAGCCTACCAGGATAAATATATTAAATAGCCACACTAGGGAAAGGGTTTAAAACGAAATATGGTATAACAGAATCTGTAGATATATGTATGTGGTCTCCAATTTTATTAAAAATAACTGTGTATATGTTGGAAGAAGTAATTCTATTTTCGGTTGTAATCTGAATATGTTTATAAAGAGTAACACAAATTATAGGTATGGCATTAACCATTAATATAGCTGATTCAAACTGTTTAATGTGAACGCGTTTGGAATATATGTACAGATAAAGGATGGGTCATCTAATGCCATTACTAGGGCCCGGATGTTTAGCTTTTTATACATGCAGTTTTAGCCTTTTATTAATCTATTTAGGGTGATAAACAATTTTCTTAGCTTTTTAACAATTTTGTAAGCATCTTTTTATTGTTAGGATTTTAAACACTTTCCTACATATTTAAGAAAGTTGACGTTAAACGCCTTTTAAACATATTATAGATAAAAATATGAAAACTATTTACTTCACCGAAGCATGCTATTAATATGTAGTGTAATTTTAAGTAATTCATTACACAGTATACGCTTGCTAAACATTTTAACTAAAATTTAGCATGTCTTTTTAATATATAGCACTCATTTAAAAGAAGCTTCACATTTTAGTAGTTTTGCTGTATACAACTAGCCACATTTGCAAATTTTCTGTTCTTCTTTAATATATTCCTATAGACAGAAGCATATCTTTCAACATCGCTAGATGTCTCTGGCGTATATCTCATACACGTAATTTCTATACCAAGGTAAAAATCGTGATAAATTTTTTCCCTGGCTAGCCCAACCATGTACACTCAAACCAAACAAACAAATTGTTAAACAGAAATTGTAATTCAAATGAATAGAAGAAAAAATTGATACATTTTCTATCTCAGTTATAAAAAATAAAACTTAAGTTTAGCGAATTTTAAGTCTTAATGTCCCATTTAGCTTCTCCCCCCCCCCCCCCGATTGAATAAGATCCACACACTAGCATACAAACGACTTGATACATAAAAATATTTTAAAACCTTCTAACTTACTTATAAGGGGAAAACAATAGGTTAAAACATAAAAATCCGGGCCCTAGACATTACGTAAACGGTTTATAATATGGATCATAGGTGAACCTACTTCGTCTGTAGTTACGAGAATAGTCGAGTCGAGTCGCTTGTTAGCACTTGTTCTCGATACACGAGATTCTCGTTGCCACACTCTCGAGAGTGGCGTGGTTTACGAGTAACGAGCCTCTACTTAAAATGTAGAAAGATTATATATTTTTTTCATATTGTTATGTAAGGCTTAAAAGTTAAAAAGAAATGTTACTGTTTTATTAAGAAATTTAAATGGAAAAGATTCTCAGAATATTTAAAAGTAAGCAATGCTGGGTAATGTAGATATGTTAGCGTTATATGTTGTTTCTTCTTGTGATTTGTATGTGATGGAGTATCTATGCTTATATATGTACATAGTAATAATTTTCTTCCCACATCTGCGAAACATAACCATAAAAAATGGTTTCAGTGAACAGTGTATTTAAAACTCACCATCCGTGTGAGTAATTATATGAGATGAAACTATAGTTTATTCTTGAAAATAAGAAATCGTATGTTATAATTTGCATTACACATCATTACTGAGCCCAATTGTCTGTGACTGGCATTCGGGAGGCCGGAATTTGCTCCGAGTTGACTGGGTACTCTGGCCGTGGTTTTTTCTGTGATTCTCGTGTGACCGCTTAGGGTGCTGTATATCTACCACGCTTCCTTTCCTTTCCATTCCTTAATTTCATTTCCCTTCTTCATCTTTCAAGTCGACGGCTGGTGTGATTCGGGGCAGATGGCACGGTCGCTTGCTCCGATTAAAACTCT
Source organism: Hymenopus coronatus (assembly GCA_030762935.1). Lineage (NCBI taxonomy): Eukaryota > Metazoa > Arthropoda > Insecta > Mantodea > Hymenopodidae > Hymenopus > Hymenopus coronatus. The sequence goes on from CM060895.1 coordinate 84,265,836, forward strand.
TCCCTCTAATTGCGCTGGTTGAGGTTAGGTGCGTTGTAGAGGCATCCTTCCAACGGCCTCCCGATGCGATATTTCAATTTCTAGTTCAGTATTAGAGTTGACTTTGTCATTGGTCTATTGACCAACATGACTGTCCATGCACAAGCAGTCAAAACGAACGGAAGATTGTGCATTTCGCATTGGAAAGAAGAACGGATTTTCAAAAAGTCCATTTTTATCCCTTATTTCGATCCAGTTCATTTACATTCACATAACCTAACGTAGCCTAACCTCAACGAAATATCGAAACCTGTCGTTCACTTCCGTAACCAACAGGAAAGGTTCAGGAAAGAGCCTTAGTTTAAAATTGAACTAGAATCTGCAATCTCGCCCTCCCAACGCCTATGTAGCCCCCGTGGCGCGCCTGTACTGTCATCTAGTAACACTGTTAAGGACTTCCGTGTGTCTCTGCGCTTGGCTCCGTCCGCGCCTGTGTGCAGGTTTGTGAATTCCCCTCCTCTCATCCCTTACCCAGGTGCAGGTTGGTGATTTCCCCTCCTCTCATCCCTTTCCCAGTAGATCGCAATAGATCAAAAACATTTCATAAGTTTGCACCCAATGCGCCAAATCCAAAAGCAGAAATAGACAGAACAGTAGGCTCTTATGAGAATAATTTGTAGAAGAATGAGTAGAGAAATACATGTGAATGCATGCATGAGTCTTTTTTTTTTTTTTTTTAATCACAGAAATCAGATTTGTCTACCACCTTGGACACGTTTTCGTCGAAGAAATTTGCTTCCTTCATTTGCATACTGCCTCTGAGACTGATGCAGCTGATACACACGCCAGCTTGATAAAAAGGTCTATTTGTGTGCATCTCCTTAAATAGAAGCGCTCTGAGAGATAGACTCCTCGAAAGACAGAGCTGTAAGATGTGTTGCGTGAGGCAAGGGGGTACTTACAAGTGTCTATTCCAGTTAGTGATTAGAAAGTTGACAATGCACGTTCCCTGAAGTTTCAGAGACGAACAAAAGGATGAAGTCTGGCTCGGAAATCAAGCTTTCAATCCTTTGTTTTCGGAACAACATAGTATCCGTGCTGTAAAGTCTGTACTCTACGCGTATTTCAGAGTTTGGTTGAATAAGTCAGTATGTTGCCGTAAGTTTTGAAACAAACCAGAGTGTATATGTAAATGAGCCCATATATGGCACAAGGAACAAATTACATCTTTGAAATAAATTAAGTTTCTCACACATTTTTACCCCCTTTACAGCTTGTTTACTTTTTCTACTACGTAAAGTAACTAGACTAAGCATTGTATTAGATCCCGAGATTTCACCGGAAATGCATGTTTTAAAAGACAAGTACCAGATACAAAAATAAGTTTTAGAAATAATTTCGTAAGTGAATGATGTGTTTGTAAGTGAACATCATAAATAGTTGTGAATTAATTGATCTAATAGTTGGTTAAACTATGAAATTTGGAACTTATAGCACTTACGACATTATAGATCGCCATTGCAATATGTGATTTCAAAATAATTTGAGATCTCCTTGTGGTTTACCGGGAAAAACGCGAGTCAGTTGATGTATTGGATTACCATAATTTCTAGGATTTTCCCCCAAATTAATTGTAATCCAATTCATAGCCCAAAATTACATAATATTTATATCTACTATTTTAATTGTACCATCCCTTAATGCTTTGTCGGCACGTTGTCGGGGTAGCTCAGTAGCTAGAGAAGCTGTACGAAAACCAAAAGATCAGTTGGGATTTTTCATTCTGGCCCTACCTTCCCAACCACAAAAAGTCGATTGAATATCAAAGTTGTTTAGCTTTAGCGTCTTCCAAAAATACGATATGAAGATTTTCTTTTCTTCAAAAATGGCTTCAATGATTTTTATTAAAACACCATATCTTTAAAATGTATTCACGATAAATAAGATGTGTATATTGAATTTTCTGGGCAGAATCTCTAAAATATTCTTCATTCTGGGGGACTTATGCATAGCTGTAAACCACTACAGATAGACAAAATCTTACTACACAAAAAGTGAAGTATTAAAGCACAGTTTATGCGGAACACTTTTTACTTTCTCTATACGCACTATGTACATAGTATACAGAGAAGGTATTGCACTCCACCCAAATATTCGATACCGAGATTTCACCGGAAATATATGTTTTAGGGTACCCTTTATCTAAGAAAAGCATTTTCGGAAAAAGGTCCATGTGTGTCCGTGTGTCCGAGTGTCTGTGAACACGATAGCTCAAAAACGAAAAGTAGGTAAAATACCAAACTTAGTATTTAAGTTTAGAATCTTTCAGGGTTGCAAAACGAAGATTTTGAGAAAAATCCACTCACCCCCAACTACCTTTTACATGGAACTTTTTTTTCGAAAATTGTGATTTTCTCAAAAATGGGTCTAACGATTTTGATTAAAATGTCGTATATTAAAGATATTTACCCGACAAATAAAATGTATGTCTTGAATTTTCTGGGAATAGCACCTGAAGAGTAGTTTATTCTGGATGAATTCTACGGAATTTTGAGTACCTGCTAAACTGTAAGATATGGACAAAACTTACTACACAAATTATTTAGAGCACGTTAAAACACACAATTTATGTTATGTACATATTTTTCGTGTAGTTCATCGTTTATGAGACATTCCTTGTGTCTGGTTTCTGCTATGGAAAACTTACACTTTTCTCATACAGGAATTTGTCAACTGCCGTCCATACAAACAAAGGAACTTCAGTAACATAGCAACCAGGTTTTGACGATCACTTTAATCATTAGTATTCCCTTATTTCGATTTTACTTACAAGGAAGCAAGTAATAAACCTATTTCTGCTATTTTTTCTGATTAGCATGAAGTAAATAGAAGATAAAGCTTTTTAAGAATAATTTGTTGCAGAGATGTAGAGATGTCACGTGAATGGTACACATCATATTTTTTTATTTGAAGCTAACCAATGGAGTTTTAAGTTTTTCAATACTTTTCTCTCTTTTTACACTGATCTTGCAATGAGAACAGTTTTAATACAGTTATACAGGGATTCGCTCCGAAAATGTTTGACTAGTGTACTCCTTTAATCGTCTTGAACCAACAAAGGTATATGTAATAAAAGAATTTCTGCTTAATTTATGTCGATTAGCACGAAGAATCAAAAGCTAGCTCTTATAAGAATAGTATTTTACAAAATAGAGAAAGTTATGTGAATATAATACTTCATATTTTAAACAGAAGTAGAGATACTCAAAAATGTTATATCGATATTTATTGAAATGCTACTTTGATTAACATGAATTAGAAGGAACAGGTGCTTTTGTAAGAGTAGTTTGTACAAGAATGAGTATGAAAAGTCACGTGAGTGCAACAAATGTGAGAAATAATTACTTTTTATAGATAAATAATAATGTGCTGCCGCAGGTATTTAATTTTAGGGAGGTCATTTGATGCTGTTTGGAAACGAACTCCATATTTTGAGAGGGTTACTACTGCGTGTTAATGTAAAGGTCCTCAGTACATTTCTGTTATCGGAAAACGATAACGATCGCATATTCTGGCAGTTTATGAAACATGGAATGAAGTTCTGTTGTGGTTATCTAGTAGATAAAACCAACATCGGGCTGTGTAGGAATCACTGAGATATACTCAGTGGAACTAATAGACAAGTAAAGTAATGCAGTCATGACTGTTTCGTGACCTCAAGAGATGGTACTGTGATCGACCTGTGCCCAAAAATGTCCTTGCAATATAAGTCAAAATAATTTCTTGCTGTCTTTTAGTTTTAAATTGTCATAGAGCTTTCAAACCCAACGGACATATTTATAGACATCTAAATTAATATTTTATTTAGGTCATACTTCGAATTACGTAGACCAAAAGCAATACAATATTTTTAGTAAAACTGTTTTAGCAAATCATTTTGCTGAGATGTGCACGAACATGGTTTATTTCATAACGTATATTCGACAAAAAAAAATATATAATCCGTCATTCTTCACTAACTTCACTTACAGTTTTTGTTCCAGAACACAAACAGAAATGATCTTATTTAACTTTGAGCACAAAAATAGATTTAGTAAGTCAGATATTTTGAAGACTGGTACCTGTTTAATATAAATACGAGGGTCATTTCATAAGTCATGGCAACTATTTTATATATTCCGTATAACTGAACATGCGGTTATTGCAATATATACATTTGAAAACATGTACACAGAATGAGATATCTGAGATGATGTCTGAGTGCTTTGGTAGGTGCTAGTAGACACATGCAAACATTAGTATCCTAGAGGCTGTGTTCAAAGAAGAATGCCAATGAAGTTAAACAGTGAGCATACATAAACATCTGGTGTTCCATTCACATGACTTTCTCTACATCTCTGCAACAAATTATTGTTAAAAACCTTATGCTTCTATTTACTCTATGATAATCGAGAAAAAGTTAGCAGAAATAGTCTTATTACTGTTTCCTTGTAAGTAGAAGCGAAATAAGGGAGTACCATAGGTTAAAGTGATAGTCAAAAGTTGGTTGCTATGTGACTGAAGTTTCTTTATTTGTATGGACAGGAATTGACATATTCCTATATAAGAAAAGTATACGTTTTTAAAGCTGAAAATAAAAACAAGGTATATCTAAAAACAATCAACTTCACGAAAAAATGTATATAATTCTGTGTTTTAACGTACTCTACATTTTTTGTGTGGTAAGTTTTTGTCCATCTCTTACGGTTTAGCAGTTATGCAAAATTAAGTAAAATTCATCCAAAATAATCTTCAGAGACTATTCCCAGAAAATTCAAGATATACATATTATTTGTCAGGTAAATATCTTTAATATACGAAATTTTAATCAAAATCGTTAGAAACATTCCCTGTAAAGGTTAGTTTGGGATGGGGGGATCTTTCTCAAAATCTTCGTGTTGCATCCCTGGAAGATGCTAAACTTAAATACCAAGTTTGGTATTTTACCAACTTTTCGTTTTTCAGTTATCGTGTTCACAGACACACAGACACATACACACACACGGGCCTTTTTCTGAAAATACTTTTTTTTGGATACAGAGGACTCTAAAACTTTTATTTCCGGCAAAACCTCGGTATCGAGCTTTTGGGTGGAGTGCAATACTTCTCTATCCCTATATAGATTGTACGTACGGGGCTAAAGAAAGTAAAAATTGCATTTCTGGGAGGGAGAAATACTTGTGCATGTCAAAGGTGTGTGGAAGCCTTAGGGGATTATTTTGAAGATAGTTAGCTCGTAAGAATATTACGCGTACGTACGCGTACTCTTTTGTGCATATGTAATACGAATAAAACAGTGATCACTATTTGTGCATCATTCAATGTCCCTTACCCATAGTTTTTTGCAACCGAATCCCAATTTAGTACCAGCATTTAAAAGAACATTTCAGCGACTTTCAACCATATTTCTTGAGTTTTGCTTCCTGCAGCTTTTTTGACTGACAAAAATAGTTGCCATGACTTTTGAAATGACCCTTGAGAGAGCAACGTTTTAGATATATTACTGTATACAAATAACTGAGGTACTCTTGACTAGAGATATGAGTGCCTTGTTTTATAATTTAAAATTAAATTAAATCTGCAGAAGCAGCGCAGTTTCTGAAGAAGACTTTTCCCAGTACTTTAATTACTTTTTAAAATTAATTCTTTCAGCCAAAGATTATCATTCAAAGAGGATTTCTTCAAATTATTCGTAATGTCATCGCAATATCCTCGTCTTCCTAATCATGGAGATACAAGCATTGGTGACTGCTGTATTAAAACACAAAAACACATGAACACCCAAACGTACGACACCTGCTTTTATTGGAGGTCCTTTTTACTTTCTCTTCTCGTGCTATGTGCATAGTGTTTAGAGAAGGTATTATATTACATGTATTCGATACCGAGATTTTACCGGAAATGCACGTATTGAGACTTCTAAATAAAAAAAAATCATTTTTAGAAAAATGTCCATATATATGTGTGTTTGTGGGCAGCATAACTCAAAAACCAAGAGTTGTTTTACCTAACTTAGTATTTAAATTCAGTGTCTTCCAAGGATGCGACACAAAGATATGCCCACCCCCCCCCCAACTATCCCTTACATGGAACATTTTTCGAAAATTTTGGTTTTCTCTATAAATGGCTCTAACGATTTTGATTAACATATTGTATATTAAAGATATACTTGAAAAACAAAATGCATATCTTGAATTTTATGGGAATGACCTCTAAAGGCATGCTTATTCTGGATGAATTTTCGGAAGTTTACATAACTGGTAAACCGTAAGAGATAGACAAAAACTTACTTGACAGAAAATGTAGAGCTCGTTAAAACACAATTTATATAATATACATTTTTTTCGTGGAGTTGAGCGATTTGGAGATTTTTTTTGTTATTTGTTTCAGTTTTAAAATACTTATCTTTCCTCATATGGCAATTTGCCAATCTTGACAACTCAAACAAAGGAGCTTTAATCGCATAACAACCAGGTTTTAGTCTTTGGTACTTCCTTAGTTCCCTTCTACTTACATGGAAGCAAGTAATAATACCATTTCTGCTAATTTTTCTCGATTAGCATGAAGCAAATGGAAGTATACGCTTTTTTTAACAATAATCTGTTGTAGAAATGTAAAGAAAGTCATGTAAATAGAACATACTCGATTTTTTTAATACTATTAAACGTAACCCATAAGGTAATTTAAAATCTATGGTGTTTAATCCACCACGCTGCTCCTTTAAACTGGATGAAATGTGGCATTAATGTCGGTATTGCATGCGCAAAACTTCTGAAATTGTGACTCTGACCGCCAACCCAGCTGCCAAGCCTAGCTTACTTGGAGTTTGCGCTGTGATACCTTTGCTATTGGTTACTTACAATCCAGCGAATAAAACATTGTACAGTCTACGTCGAAAAATGTTAGGCATTTATACTTTAAAGAGGCAGTAAATGGTGCTTATTTATTTTTTTGGCATTAATAACAATAAGTCCTACGTTTTCAAAGTTAAACAGTAAGGTATTATACAGTCAGAGCAGAGAAATAATTGCAAATGTCCTCGATTCAGGAGATGAAGGAAGAAAATGTATGTTCACGCGAGTTCTCCAAAAACCCAATTCTGGGAAATCAACAGCCACCATCGCATGTGATATTTGCTGCTCTCGGTTTCTACCATATTTTATGCCACAAAACAGAATACCATATTCAAGAATTTGCAAGTCTGAATCTCGCTTAAGGTGAATCACTCGGATAACGTTTTTTTCGGAGGTTTTCCTTATGTTGAGAAGATGAATATTGAGTTCACTTTAAGCGCCATAGCCCCAAGATCATTTCACCAATTTCATTCATAGTTCGATATGACCAACCAGATTAAAGGACGAAAAAAATGAATAAAACAAACGAAGAAACCAACACCACATGCCAGGACTAGAAGTGTGTGTGCAAACGTTGTGACTGTGTGACAGATAGCATGTAATGTTTTGTAAACAAAGACAAACACAGACAAAGATTTGTAATATAGGTATCTGATTTATAAATGTATGCACTCTTCTTTATTCTATATTCTCATACGTGAGTGAAGACGAAGGACTCTAAGGTGTGAAAGAATTAGAGGCAGACTATTGATATTGTTTTTACGTTAGGCAATTTATACGGTGGCATTTGTATATATATATAAGTTTATCGAGCAGCACAGTGTGATACACTGCATAAGCGGTGACAGATATTGGATATTGACTGTGAGTCGCACTCTTTCAGGATGCATGCAGTCGACTGGTGAACTACTCATCAGTAACAACAAATATACACCTCGCTACCTAGCTCTCATTCAGATTTTGGCATGTCCAGATTGTTGCGCTAGCAATAGCACATCTTGTTTTGTGCACGTTAAAAGAAGCTTTAGCGCATGCGCCACTGGTATGACATAATTGTCTTATGTAACAAATACGCACGGGCTGTAGTCAGTTCAATGTGTGCTCTAAGACGAAGCTTCTTCCTCGAGCTCTATCAGCACAATTAATAACACCATATGTGCGCTAGGAATCAAGATGGCTAAATGGCAACATTGTTACTGCTTCCTACCATTATTTAATTTCGAACTTGGCAGAAGTAGTTAATGTAAAGAGCGTTGAATTACATTTTTCAGACTATCCATATTGTGAACTGCAAGTTTTGGATACTTGGCAGAGTACGGGATTAAATATAGGCCGTAAACTGCGGAGCGACGAGAGGGCGTAGCGCGGTAGTTTCTGTACCCAAACCCGAACAATCACTCTGTTTGTAAAAAGAAGTGATACTGTAGTTGATAGGTTTTGATAAACCAAATAATTTTTGGATTTTCATGAGAAAGAAGTCATCCGAAAACCGTTCTGTAGCCAAAGTAAATAATTACATAAAATTGTAACGAAAGGAAATGTATTTTTAATTTATCAATATTTTCCCATTAGATTGCATGTTGGATAGAAAACAGAGGATAACGCTTCTATATAATAGCCTTTTAGGCCTAAAGCTATCTATGGGCTTCCTTACTTCTTGCTTTTAGTGTCTTGGAGAGCTTTTTAGGGAAAGTCTTCAGTTATCCAAACAACTAAACAACTGAAGTGATCCTAAGTTCAACACCATTTGCAATACGAAAACAAGATATATGAAAACAAAACAGCAGGCTAGTCAACGAAAGTTAAGCTATAACTTTTTGTAGTTTACAATAAACAGCTTCTAGTGTGCCCAAACTTTCCTCGCTTTGTTCCACCGATAATTTATTGTCGCCTACTTGCAGACTGGAAGTGATATATTTATGTGCTCGCCAGGACTTCTCTGTTGTAAACCCTGCTTGATATAAACAAACAGCAACGAGAAAAAATAAAAATACTCCGTATTTTTTTAGGTAAAGCACTCAATGAAGTTTTAATATTAGCAATTTTAACTTTCTCTACATGGTACATGGCACGTAGGTACAGAAGGTATTACACTCATGTTTTGAGACCCTCTGAATTAAAAAAAACATTTTTAGAAAAATGTCCATGTGTAGTAGCATAGCTCAAATACGAAAATTTCGTTAAATACCGAACTTGGCATTAAAGTTAAGTATTTTCCAAGGATTAGACTCGAAGATTTTCAATGCTGTGTTCCACTCAGATGACTTTCTCTGTTTCACAAATACGCTTTCCTTACACAAGATTATTCTTTACATACATCAGGCTAACGAAAATAAACATTATTAAATTTTTTCTTATTAGTAGCTTCTTTGTAAGTAGAAGGGAAATAAGGGAATGCACAACTAAAGTGATAGTCTAATTCTTTAAAAGTCGGTCGCTATGTGAAGCAATTGAAATTGAAATATGTCTTTTGCTGGGGAAAAGTTTAAGAAGCATAAGAGTGAAAACGATAACTCAAAATATCTGAAAACTGTTAATTCTGAAAAAGCTATATGACTTAAATTCTGTGTTTTATGAGATCTATATTTTTTCTGAAGTAAGTTTTTGTCTACCTCTTACGATTTACCAGTTATACAAAATTTATACAAAAGTCATCCAGAATGAAGAGATCTTCAGAGGCTAATCCCAGAAAATTCAAGGTATATTTTTCGTTTGTCATAAAAATATCTGAAACATATGATATTTTAATCATAATCGTTTATAATTTTTGAGAAAATCAAAACTTTAAAAAACTGTTCCTTGTAAAAGGTAGTTTGGCGTGGGGATACTTTTTGGAAAATCTTCAAGTCGCATCCCTGGAATATACTGAGCTTAAATACCAAGTTTGTAATTTAACTGGCCTTTCGTTCTTGAGGTATGTAACCCCTCCACCACAAACATACACACATGCACACGGACATTTTTCTAAAAATGCTTTTTTTATTTCAGGGAGTCTCAAAATATGTATTTCCGGTGAAATCTCAGTATAGCATGTTTGGGTGTAATACAATATCTTATCTATCCACTTTGTAGGTAGATTGTACATACGAGCTAGAAAAAGTCCATGGCCCTCTGGCGGGCCTGAACCCGCCATCTTGGGAAGCACGGGCTAGCAGCGCAAGCAAGCACATTTAAAAAGTTATAATGTGCACACGTTTACCATCCTGATATTATTAATAAATTTAAAATATAAACAAGCACACTTTTCATTACCAAAATAATTACAAAAATATCCAAAGAGTAGTAACAGAGAGTTGGATTATCATGACGTCATACAATTCGAGCGGTAATATAACTCTGTTGTTTGTTGGTTAGCTTTATCTATACGATTTGTACTGTGGACATAAAAATAAATTAAGAACATAGTCATATATAAAAACGCTTGTTTATTGTTCATACTGGAGATAGCAAATATAGTTCATTTTTATAAAAAGTAAAATGAAACTATAAATATTCGCCCTGGTAGAACAATAGAAGATAACGAGGTACAAATTAAAACTGCAGCTCTCTAACATCACGTGTATGTTAATATGGCAACTGCAGTCCTATTCTTTTTAGTTGCTTTATGCCTCACCTATGGCAGGGGAAGTACCGCATTCGACATCGCAGTTTCACTAGAGAGGTTTCGAGGACCCTTCAGTAAAAGGGGATGTTTAGAAAAAGTTTCGCGTGCGTGAGCGTATGCAAATAACGCAGCTCAGAGACAGTACTTCGTAATTACCACATTCGGTGCTCAAGCCAAGCACTTTACGAAAATGATAAGGAAGGGAGCTAGAACATTTTATAAAACAACTATTCTTCACTTTACCAAGCCAGATGGTTCCACGGCAATGTGTGGGGCTTCAATAAGTCATTAGAAAATCCAAGAAATTACACTCGGAACATCGAAAAAAGTTTGTATTTAGTAACCGTCGTCTCTTACTAGATGGCAGTTAAAGTTTCAGCTATATCTATCACGTGGTTTCGTTGCCATAGAGATTGAATCAACGATCTTGTGCTTATTTAGAAAGATGAAAAAAGCCCAGTTGTATGAAGGTAATGGTACATCTGCCCATGCGTTTGCATCAACTTAAAATTGGATAAATTAATTTAAAAATGGCCGTATATCCACAAATGATAAACATCGTCCCGGACGTCCAGTAGAAGTGATTTACTCCGAAATGATTGACAAAATCCAGGATATGGTTTTCGAGTGATCGACGAATATAAGTTTGTGAAATAGTGGAGGTCCCCGGCATATCACAAGGTTACTGTGTTCTCAACTTTGCAACAAAAAGTAGGTCTGACAAAGGTCTCGGCAAATGGGTGCCGCCTTTGCTCTCAATGGAGAATGAATGCAATGGTTTGGCACTTTCCCGTCACAACCCTGACGAGTTTCTGCGTCGATACATAACTATGGATGAAAAATGGAACACTACTACACCCAGAGACAAAAGTACAGTCGTAACAGTGCGCTTTTAAAGGCGCACCGGCTCCGAAGAAGGCAAAGGATGAAATCTGCAGATAAGGCGAGGCCTCGGTTAATTGGGATGCACACGGAATCATCTACATTGATCACTTGCGGAAAGGAAAAACGATAAATGGACAGTATTATGTATCGTTATTGCACCGGTTGAACGCAGAAGTTAAGAAAAAATGAACTCACCTGGCAAAGAAAAGGATTCTCTTCCATCAAGATAATGCAAGGGGGTACGCACACCTGTGCAGTTACAATAGCGAAAATAGAATTAAGGTTAGAATTACTATGTACATATCCACCGTAGAGTTGGCCCCCAGTGACTTATTTTATTTTAAACTTTAAAAAGTGGATCGGCGGAAAACGATTCACATCTAACGAAGAGGTCATCTCCCAAACAGATACCTATTTTGAGGACCTTCCGAAATCCTACTTTTTGAGGGCTTAAAACAGTTGGAGAAAAGAGTATTGATCTAAAAGGAGATTATGTTCAAAAATTAAAACAAAATTACCAAATAAATTTGTTTTTCTATATTTTTCTTAGGGCTTATTGAACGCCTCTCGTACAGTGAGGAAGTCTCGGCTTCAAATTCCATCGGGTTGTCCACTCTCAAGTTGGGTGCATTCGTGTTTTGTTTCAGGTGAACAGTTAAATCGGATGCTCTACATGGGCCCGCAGAAAGAATGATGTAAGTAGATTATTTATTTTGCATGTCTTGTAAAAACCAAATCTATTGTTTCCCTGGCATTATGCCTCTATGTTATCAAATTTTAAATGTTGATAGTGGATAGTGGATTTGAATAAGGGGAGACTAAACGGAAAATATTGCCATTCTACTACTTCTGTAGTTTATGAATTTAACTACTCAATATGATACAATATATTTTATCAATGTAGGTGCAATATTGATATTTAAATATCTTTTAAAACATTAGTGTATCTACTATTTTGTACGATGATTCTGCAACACTTCACAGAAGAAGAAATAACTTCTACACACTTTAGAGTAGAGAAAAAACTCCATGGCACGACAGCTCACGGGGAACCATGGCCTACCGCCCGGCCGCTGCGTCCCTCATCTCGGTCCATTAAAGACGTCATAGATGGGGTGCAGTATTGGAGAGTGAGACGTGGTCAGCGTCTCGAGCCCCTCCCGGCCGGTTAATGCGGTCCTCATGACCTGGAGCCGCTACTTCTCCATCAAGTAGCTCCTCAATTGGCCCCCCCAGGGACCTTAAGAGGCTGAGTGCACACCGGGCCAGGTCTCCCAGCGGGGGAAAAATCCCCACGCCGGTACCGGGGATCGAATCCAGGTCTCCCGCTTGGTAAGCAGGTGCGTTACCACCGCGCTAAGGAGACGACCCTTAGAGTAGAGAAGGAAGCTATTAATCATCGTTTGGAGAAAATTTTGCTCTACAAATTCCTTGAAAGTGAAAATCAATTTTTTCTCCATTTTTGCTTTGCACAGCCTTTTCTTATATAAATGACCGGTTTTATCAGAATCTATTGTAGGTTGTTAAATAAATTTATGGGTAATAAGTGCATTTGTGGATCAGCTTTTGAGATAAAAACATGTATTATTATTTTCAGAACAATAATTACTGCTATATTTTGATCAAAAGACTGGTTAGATTAGGAAAAAGTGTGTTTTGTTCATATGGCTTTCTCCACCATATTTCCCTTTTTTACTTTCTCTAAAGAAAGTAGTGTATAGAGAAGGTATTGCATTCCACCCAAAAATTTGACACCGAAATTTCACCAGATTCCAAAAGAAAACATATTCAGAAAAAGGTCCGTGTGTGTGCGTGTGTGTCTTGTGTGTGTGTGTCTGTGGACTGCATAGCTCAAAAACGAAAAGACCGTTAAATACCAAACTTGGTATTTAAGATTGATATCTTCCAAGAATGTGACACGACGATTTTGAAAAAATATCCCCCCACCCCAAACTACCCTTTACATGGAAACATTTTCGAAAATTATGATTTTCTTAAAACTGGCTCTAAAGATTTTGATTAAAATATCGTATTATAAAGATATTTACATGAGAAATAAAATGTATATCTTGAATTTTCTGGGACTAGCCTCTGAAGATTACTTTATTCTGGATCAGTTTTACGGAATTTTGCATAACTGATAAACCGTAAGAGATGGACAAAAACTTGCCACACATAAAATGTAAAGGACTTTAAAACACACAATTTATGTTATATATTTTTTTCGTGGAGTTGATCGTTTTTGGAATATCCCTTTTTATTGGTTTAAGCTTTGAAAAACTTATACTTTTCTCATAACTTTGTCAACTTCTTCCATACAAACAAAGGAACTTCAGTCATTTAGCAACCAGCTTTTGACTATCACTTTAACCTATGGTACTCCATTATTTCATTTCTACTTACAAGGAAGCTAGTAATCTATTTCTGCTAATTTTTTCTTGATTAGCATGAATTAAATAGAAGCAAACGCTTTTTAACAATAATTAGTTGCAGAGATATAGAAAAAGTCATGTGAATGGAACACATCAGATTTTTATTACTAAGTAATAAGTCCCTATTAATGCATTTCCTGAATTGCATGAAGTAGATGCAAGAAGAATGTCTTGTAAGAATAGTTTGTTTGCAAAACAGGTAGAGAAAGTTATGTGAATGGAACACATAAGAGCTTTAATACTAATAAAATATTTACAACTACGATACAACAAAGCATTTTTACTCTTGTAGCTCACTAAATTAAAGAAAGTTTCAAACCTGACCCTCCAGTAGAACATCTGTAATAAAGAATTGGTGTGGTCAGATTGAAAAATGTAGTTAGATTTAAAGAGTCAGACTCTTGTAAACTCCTTGTGCTTTACCAGGAAAATGTGAGTCAGTTGGAGAAATTAATGTTGTGTCGGCATATTGCCTTGGTAGCTCATTAGTTAGAGTAAACGACTGGAGACTGGGAGAGCTTTGGTTATAACCCCGGCGATGGCATTTCATTTTTCAGTCTGATTTTATCTTTCCAGCTCTTTTCCTTCACATAGCTAGTGTGCAAAAACAATTAACTAACCACAATGAAGGTCGACCAATTAAAGAGATCAATCATGTAACTTTGTCATTCCTAGAATTCTTTAATAAAAATTATTTTTATTTTTATGGTAGCTTAGGTCATATGGGCAAGCAAATTGATGTCGCGCTAACGCTTGTGCTCTCATTTGGGAGGTCCTGAATTTCATTCTAAGCTACGTCTATTTCATCCAATGGATTTTTCGTGTACCACGGTATTCTTTCTATAATTTTCCCTTCCTTCTGTTTCCTTCTCATCATTTAGATGTGGTGCTGGGTTCTAAGCGTATGGTACTGCCGTCAGATGACGCTGATGCACACTAAAGAGCGCGATTATTCCCCCTCACCACAAGAGGCCTGCCAGATCGTCGGGATTGGAAACGTTAGAGACTTCCGCGCGTCTCTGTGCCTGCGATCTGTCTCTCCGCTGTATATCTTTACCTTCCAAGCTGTATGGGTAAAAGCTATTCTCACAAAATTGTATTCTTCTATCTACTTCATGCTAATGAAGTTTATATATACACTATATCCATAAAACTATTCTTACAAAACGTTATTATTCTATATACTATATGCTAATGAAGTTGATATGTATGTATACATTTCTTAACATTCTTATTTTTATTATTTTATTATTTTATTTTATTTTTAATATGCAGGCTCAAGCAGTATAGGCGAATACAGCGGGGTTTAAGCGATAGTCAAATCCTTGTCGTAGGTTTTCTATTCTAGGTACACTGCTTCTTTCCGCAAATGTTCCTACATGATAAAAAACATATAAACGGCTCCATGGCCAAGTGTAGACCGTTTCCTCTCTGCAAGGTGATCCGGGTTCAATCCGTTGTCCCCCTATACTCATTCCACTACTCCATCATCAACTTTCTTATCAATTATTTCGCCGACGATTCATATAATTCACTTCCCATACTCTCATGCTTGGCTACAGAGCATCCCTCGTTCCGGTTCTGACGTGTGTTAAGAGAGTTGCAGAACTGAACGGGACTACTTCATGTTAAAACCTGCCAGTGGGCAACCGACCTGCATGACTGTCGTTTTATCCTTCTATACGAGCAAATAGAAAAACGAAGGAAAGTTTGGGAAAATGAAAAAGGGGAAAAAATAGGAATACAGTCCCGGAGTCCTGACAAGACTCCGGATCTGTATTTATTACAAAAAAAAAAAAAGAAAAAATAGTGGGATCCGCTTACTGTCTCCGCAATAGAGGCCGCTCAGAGAGTTCCTCATTAGCCGGTGTAACTTAAAATAACCCCGTTAAGTTCTGCAACTCTTTTAACGCCTGATAGAATATCTTCACACGTCAAATGCGGGTAGGTTGATCCACTGGTCTGATTAAATGTTCATAGTATCCTCAACAGATTTCTAACTCTAGACATTGTAAGTCCTCCATACGAAGAGAAGAAAGCCCGTAAATTATAACAAATAACCAATTTGACTTGCTAAAATGGCAGAGTTCATGAATATTCAGAGAAAAGCACAGGAAGTTACGCGACGTCGAGTAAGCGTATATAAAAGATAGATTTGATGAAGAGAAGGCTGAGGTCATGTGACGTCACTTCTTAGAAGACAACGAGGAAACTCAGGGATATACTATTCTTACTTTCTCTAGCACATATGTACGTTGTACATGTTGGTAGAGAAGGTATTTATTTCACCCACAAATTGAATACCTAAAATAATGTGGAGTTGATCGTTTTTGAGATAAGCCTTGCTATAGGTTTCAGCTTTAAAAAACTTATTTTTCTCATTCAGGAATTTGTCAACTCCTGTCCTTTCAAACAAAGGAACTTCAGACACATAGCAACCAGCTTTTGACTATCACTTTAACCTATGGTACTCCCTTATTTCACTTCTACTTAACAATGAAGCCGTATTAAGATTATTTCTACTATTTTTTCTCAATTAGCAAGGAATAGTTAGAAGCATAAGCTTTTTAACAATACTTTATTGCAGAGATGCAGAGAAAGCCATATGAATGGAACACATCAGATTTTTTTTAAACACAAGGCTTGTCGGGACTCCGGCGCTGGATTCCTTTTTCCTCTTCCCCTACATTTTCTTTGTTGACCTATGTAATTTCCGTTTGCTTTATTTTTTTTCCAAACATACATTTGCATCACACACAAACACTAATGCCCAAGACGGGACTCGAACCGACGATCCCGTGTGCCAGAAGCATCATTCTATTAAACTGGGGATCTTCCGTTGGGAACTCCCAGGTTTCTTACTCCTGATTGATACTGAGCCACAAGGGGCTCAGGCATTTCGTCTGGGATTGGCATTCGGGAGGTCTAGGAACAGGTTCGATACGGGCGGCCTCTCTGACCCATGCCGTTTTAGTGCGTGTGTGTGTGTGTGTGCCTGTGGACAGCATAACTCAAAAACAAAAAGTCAGTTAAATACCAAACTTGGTATCTAAGTTTAGTGTCCTCCTAGATTGCGACACAAAGATTTTCTGAAAAATTCCTCCAAATCTAACTACTCTTTACATTGGACGTTTTTTTAATGTTCGATTTCCTAAAAAATTACTAACGATTCTAATAATAAATGCCACATATTAAAGAAGCTAACTTGGCAAATAAAATGTATATCCTTAATTTCTTTGGGATAGACCCCAAAGTCTGAATAACTTTTGTATAACTAGTACACCCCTAAGAGTTAGACAAAAGTTTACTACACAAAAAATGTAAATAGATCGCGTTAAAACACAAAATTTATGTCATATGCTTTTTTAATGAGTTAACCCTTTCTATGATGTACTTTGATATTGGTTTTAATTTTAAAATACTGTCGCTTTTCTCAAACGGGAAACCTTCATCCGTTTCATATGTATTTTGTTTTACTTTCAGTAATATTTTAAAATATTTGACTGTACTTAACTTAGTACGTGTATTCCCTTATTCCTCTACTACTTGTAAGGTACTAAGTTATAAGACCGATTCTGATAATGTTAATTTGATTCGCTTTATGTAAAAAAGAATGATATTTTGTAAAAAATAATTTGTTTGCAGAATAGATAGAGAAAATCATATGAATGGAAGACGTTACATGTGTACTCCGCCTATAACTGCAATATCCTGAGGGTAGAATTTTGCTGTGGGGCATATTACCTATCGGAAATTATGTTATCCCGTGTACTGGTGTCATTAGTTTACTATTCACATTAGTTTCAATCATTAGATCACACCACACACACAATCATGCTGTCATTCTTACTTCCAGACTCTGAGGAGAATAGGTGATAACCTGAGTTAAAGAAAACCCCTCACCCCATCGGGGAATCAAACCATGGATTCCCAGCATAGTAAATCTATTGAAAGTATGCAATAACTTATTTGTGAATAATTCATCTAAACCAAATGAGTTGAAGTGTAATGTTCGATTTTTGAGCATTAATGTATTTGTTCCTCTGCTTGTTGATCACTTTAAATTCAAACACTAAAAGCAAAAAAGATGTAACCCCAGCTTTATTACAAAATATTTGGATTTAAATGAAATGTTTTTACTAGATGACTCCGTGTTCTGAATTATTTATTGTTTCTCTTTTTTTTTTTTTTTTTTCTTCCTATAGTTCTCTGAGAGAACAAAGGAAAACGTGCACGTGTAGTTTCTTATCTGATCTGAGAGAGACCGCAAAACCCTGGGAGGCTTGCACTCGGTAGGATCCAGGATCGATGCCCGTCGGAAACCAACTCTGACCTTGGGTTTTTCAGTGTCCTTCAGAGGCAATTTCCAGAAAATTCAAGATATACATTTTATTTGTCAGGTAAATATCTTTAATATACGATATCTTAATCAAAATTGTTAGAGGCATTTTTGATAAAATAAAAAATTTTGAAAATGTTTCCACATAAAGGGTAGTTGGGGGAGGGACATTATTTTGAAATCTTCCTGTCGCATCCTTAGAAGATACTGAACTTAAATACCAAGTTTGGCATTTAACGAACTTTTCGTTTTTGAGCTATGCTGTCTAGAGGCATACACACAACCACATGCACACACGGACCTTTCTCTAAAAATCTGATGTGTTCCATTCACATGGCTTTCTCTACATCTCTGCAACAAATTATTGTTAAAAAGCTTATGCTAATATTTATTTCATACAATCGAGAAAAACTTGTAAGTAAGAATGACGTCATCTAACTACAGTAGACTAGAATAACATCCCTCTGCTTTGTGAAAGCTGCATGGTACGGGGATGAAACCTTGATGCCTCGACATATTGTCCGAGTATCTCACCTAATACTTCTTCGTGATTTGGCCAAGTAATAAAGCGACGTAAAATACATACAATAAAAATCTGATGTGATCCATTCACATGACTTTCTCTACATTTCTGCGACAAATTATTCTTAAAAAATGTAATTCTTTTATTCACTTAATGCTAAACAAGAAAAAATTAGTAGAAATAGCCTTATTACTTGCCTCCTTGTAAGTAGAAGCGAAATAAGGGAGTACCATAGGTTAAAGTGATAGTCAAATGCTTGTTACCATGTGACAGAAATTCCTTTGTTTGTATGGATAGGAGTTGACAGATTCCCGTATGAGAAAAGTATAAGTTTTTTCAAGGCTGAAACCAAAATCAAGGAATACCCCAAAAAGGATCAACTGCACGAAAAAAAATGTATAGAATATAATTATCTGTTTTAATGTGTTTTGCATCTTTGTATGGTAAAGTTTTGTCTATGTCTTACGGTTCAGCAGTTATGCAAAATTACTCAAAATTCTTCAGAATAAAGTAGTCTTCAGAGGCTATTCCCAGAAAATTCTAGATATACATTTTATTTGTCAGATAAATATCTTTAATATATCATATTTTATTCAAAATCGTTTGAGGCATTTTTAAAAAAATAAAAATTTTCGACAAATGTTCCATGTAAAGGGGAGTTGGGTGTGGGGGAATTTTCTTTAAAATATTCGTGTCGCATCCTAGTAAGATACCAAACTTAAATACCAAGTTTGGTATTCAATGGTCTTTTCGTTTTTGAGCTATGCTGTCCACAGACACACACACACATGGACCTATTTCTATTTTTTTTTGATTCAGGGGTATCCAAACTTGTATTTCCGGAGAAATCTTGGTATCGAAATTTTGGGTGCTTTACAATGCCTTCTCTATACACTATGTATATAGTACGTGTAGAGAAATTAAAAAACACTGGAAAAGTAACCGCTGAGGAGCCTATCTGCAGCGCTACCTCCTTAGCATCATCAATCTAAGCTACACCAAATCAAACCTTAACACATCGTTATATTCATGTGGTTAAGCACTTACTAGGGTGGTAGACAGCAACTCCTCCTAGGCTCACCACGAGTCGTACTATACCTCAGAGGTCACCTGCCCACCTGGGTAGTGTAGTGGTAGCGTGTCTGTCTCACATACAATAGGTAGTGGATTCAATCTCGCTTAGGGTGAGTTGCCCGGATTAGGTTTTTCCCGTGAACATCATTCCACCAATTTCATTCATCGTTCTATATGACCAGCTAGGTTAAAGGACGTTAAGCTTAAAAAAAATCTGATGTGTTCCATTCACAATACTTTCTCTATATCTCTGCAACAAATTATCGTTAAAATATTTTACTTCTATTTACTTAACGATAATCGATAAAAAATTAGTAAAAATAGTCTTATTACTCGCTTCCTTGTAAGTAGATTGGAAAAAAGAGAGTACCACAGGCTAAAGTGATAGTCAAAAGCAGGTTGCTATATGACTGAAGTTCCGTTGTGTGTATGGACAAGAGTTGACAAATTCCTGTATGAGAAAAGTATACGTTTTTCAAAGCTGAAATCAAAATCAAGGAGTGTCTAAAAATGATCAACAGAAATTGTGTGTTTTAATGTGCTCTACATTTTTTTTTTTTTTTTTTGTAGTAAGTTTTTGTCTATCTCTTACGGTTTAGTAATTATGCTAAATTCCGTAAAATTCATCCAAATAAAGTAGTCTTCAGAGGCTATTCCCAGAAAATTCAAAATATACATTTTATTTCTCAGATAAATATCTTTAATATACGATATTTTAATCCAAATCGTTAGAGCCATTTTTGAGAAAATCAAAATTTTCGAAAAAAGTTCCATGTAAAGGGTAGTTGGAGGTGGGGTGATTTTCTTGAAAATCTTCGTGTCGCATCCTTAGAAGACACCAAACTTAAATACTAAGTTTGGTATTTAACGGTCTTTTCGTTTTTGAGCTATGCTTTCCACACACACGCGCACAGCGGACCTTTTTCTTTTTTTTTTTTTTTTTTTTTTTATTCAGGGGAACCCAAAACATTTATTTCCGGTGAAATATTGGTATCGAAATTTTGGGTGGAATGCAATACCTTCTCTACCCTCTATGTACATAGTACGTACAGAGAAAGTAAAAATATGGTATAACAAAATTGGAGACAGCTACCAACCTATTAAAGTTATAAAATGTTTGATCCTGTGCCTCCAGCATAAATAACTACAGTAAGGTCGACCAATTAAGGAAATTATTCACGCCGTGCTTGATCATTCCTGGAATTCCCGTTTATTAAACGTTATTCCTCCTGAGAGAGTTTAATGTTTATGATGGTATATAACTCAGCTCTAAGCGGCGGACGTGCCTTGTGATATCGTCTGTATAAACCAACATTTTCTCGACTAGAAAACTTTTGGATCCGACGTCGCGTCGCTCCGATCAAAGTGTCTCGGTGCGTTCTTTTGCCTCTCTTTTTCTCGCTCTCCAGAGTCTGTGCTAATGAAACAGTTTCCCCCAGGCACACTTTTACTAAAAGCTCACTAAAGTGATGTTTATGTTGGCCGCTTGGAAAACGAGGCGCTATCTCTCTGAACGTTTGTGCTCTTATATAGTTCATAAATGTGGTCTCTTCAAATAATAATGTCCTTGAGTCCAACGTTAGATACTTCACTTGAAATGGCTTTAGCTCTCGCTGAGTAAAGCATTACTTACTTTTGGGTCATTGAACCGCCACTGTAGCTGTGTAGTGGCCGTCAGGAATCGATTTCTTGTAATTAGGCAGCCTGAAGGAATTCAAAACGCGTGGACTCGGCAAAATATGAGTATGTTAGCGGCGGGGGACACCTCGGCAACTGAGACCAAGTATTGATCTGTTGCGGCCTACCACCCCCAGGCGGAAGGGTGAGAGGTGGGGAAACCATTGGCCAGCCTAAGGAAATGGAGTTAACAGAGAAACACATACGGAAGTCTCTAACAGCGTCACCAAATAGCAGAGCCCTGGCACGCCACGGAGGTTATACAGGCACGGGAGGCCGTCGGAAGAATGTCACTGCAACGGCGCATAGCCTCAACCAGTGCAAACGGGAGGAAGAGAGTTCTATTCGGAGCAAGCGACCGTGCCATCTACCTGCAAAGCCTCAAGCCCCTCCAGCCAACCCTGACTCGTGTATTCCCCCCCCCCCAGGGGCCCACTATGGTACCAGCCGCCGACCTGAAAGTTAAAGAAGGAAAGTGAAATGAATGAATAGGAACCGCGGTAGATATATATCACCCCAGCATTCGCCTAAGCGGTTTCAGGAAAATCACGGAAAAACTGACACCAGAGTGCGCGGTGAACGGGGAGCGACCCAGGATCTCCCGAATAGCAGTTACAGACGAAATCACCTGAGCCACCTGGCTAATTTCGGCAAAGTATACTGGCGAATACAAGAGCTGCTCCGCAATGGTACACAGCTGTTTCAAAAACCGTAAAGGAATGGACAGCAGAGGGGGACACCTCGCGCACTACCATCAATGCAAATCTATCGTGACTATCACACCCAGTAAGATGGGAAGAGGTGAGGAAACCATTGGAGGCTAGAGACATAAACATTCCTAACGTTTCCAAACCCCATGACCTGTCCCACTGCCGGGCCGCCAGAGAGGGTGTGCAAGCGACCCCTCGACCTGACAGCCACGTGCATCCACGGAAATAATCTTTCCATTGAGTACTCACAGCATCCGTCGATGTGAAAAATGACAGGGGACGGGAACGAAGAGAAAAACTATGGAAACAAAATCGTGGTAAATGAGAAACTAGGGGAAAGTAGGAAATACCCATCTATGGATAGCCACCGGGAACATCGAACTCGGGACATCTCGAATGCCAGTTATCGCGACGCTATCTAAAAATCATCATAATGCCATTCTAGGCATCAAATTTAATAAACCTTTATTAATTAATAATCTATTTTGGGGAAATAACAGCTGGAGCGGGAGAAGGAAAGTTCGCTTACCCTCCTATCTTTCTACACTTGTCAACAAAATAGTTTATTTCTTTGAGACCCTCAGCAAATTTGGTGAATGGTTATTCACTTTGCAGAAGTAAACAAACGATAAACCATAAAAAAGATGTCTTCTCGTTTGAGAAACGTTTAAGTGAATTGAAACCAAAACCAATAATCTGAAATATCTCGAAAACGGTTAACTCTACAAAAAAATCTACATATAGCTTAAATTGTGTATTTTAATGAGATATACATTTTTGTGTTGTAAGTTTTTGTATATCTCTTACGGTTTTCCGGTTATACAAAAGACATTCAGAATGAAGAGGTCTTCAGAGGCTATTCTCAGAAAATTCAAGATATACATTTTGTTTGTAGTTAAATATAACATTTGATTTGCATTAAAAAAGTATTGAAGTATTTTAATGAAAATCGTTAGAGCCATTTTTGAGAAAATTAAAATTTTCAAAAAATGTCCCATGTAAAGGGAAGTTGGAGATGGGGTTGTTTTCGTTTTTGAGCACTGCAAGTTTCTAAAAATTTTCATTTTTGGAATCAGGAGCTCTCAATACATATATTTCGGGTGAAATCTCGGTAACGAATTTTTGGATGCAATACAATAACTTCTTTATACACTATATATAATACGTGTAGAGAAAGTAAAAATGCATGTGGGAGAAAAATGTCAAAGAAGACATCATATAATCCACTATATTCCAATTGAAATTATATGACAGTGTCCTCCATTTATAAAACATAAAAGAGTTAAAAACGATATAAGCTGTATCTTAACATTAAAATAAGCCAAATGAATTAAAACAAACATTTGCATAAGTACGAATTATTGTTACTAAAATTGATACGCCTAATATCCTATGGCAGTTTCATTTTTACTTTCTATACATGTGCTATGTACATAGTGTATAGAGAAGGTATTGCATTTCACCCAAAAATTTCATAAATGCTTTAGGGTCTCCTGTATCCAAAAAAGAACATTTTTAGAAAAAAGATACTTATGTGTGGGCTTCCCTGTTTCAGTGTGGTCTTGCGTCTGTTAACACGATAACTCAAAACCGAATTATCGTTAAAAAGCCAAACTTGATATATATCTCCAAGGATGTGACAAAGATTTTGAGGAAAATACAACCAACGCAAACTACCCTTTACATGGAAACATTTTCGAAAGTTTTGGTTTTCTCTAAAATGACAATTATTTGGATCGCAATACCGTACATAAAAGATATTTACACGACAAATAAAATGTATATTTTGAATTTTCTGGGAATAGCCTCTGAAGATCTCTTTATTCTGGATGAATTTTTACTGGAATTTACCTTACGAGTAAACCGTAAGTGATAGACAAAAACGTAGCTAACAAAAAATACAGGTCTTGTTGAAACACACGGTTTTTGCCATATACATATTTTTGTGGAGTTGACCATTTTTTATATAACTTAAAATAAAACTTTTCTCATACGGGAATTTGTCAACTTCTGTCAATGCATAGAAGCTGATTTCAAGTACATGGTAACAAGTTTTAAAACATTTTAATATCCCTTTAGCCAAGCGAATTCCCCATCTACTTGAAAGAAAGTATTTCTGATAATTTTTATCTTGCTTAGCATAAAATAGACAGAAGAATAAGCTTTTTAACAATAATTTGTTACCGAAATATGAATGGAGCACATTAGATTTGTAATGTACTGTAGAATTGGGAAAAAGGAACAAAAAATCTGATGTGTTCCATTCACATGACTTTCTCTATATCTCTGCAAAAAATTATTTTTAAAAAGCTTGTGCTTCTATTTACTTCCTGCTAATCGAGAACAAATTAGCAGAAATAGTCTTATTTCTTGTTTCCTTGTAAGTAGAAGCGAAATAATGGAGTACCATAGGTTAAAGCGATAGTCAAAAGCTGGTTGCTATGTGAATGAAGTTCCTTTGTTTGTATGGACACGAGTTCACAAAGTCCTGTATGAGAAAAATATAAGTTTTTTATAGGTTAAACGAAAAAAAAGGAATAACTCAAAAACAATCAACTCCACGAAATATGGTATACAACATAAATTGTGTGTTTTAATGTGCTCTACATTTTTTGTGTGGTAAGTTTTGTCTCTCTCTTACGGTTTAGCACTTAGGCAAAATTCCGTATAATTCACGCAGAATAAAGTAGTATTCAGAGGCTATTCCCAGAAGATTCAAAATATACATTTTATTTGTCAGGTAAATATCTTTAATATACGAAATTTTAATCAAAATCGTTAGAGCCATTTTTTACAAAATAAAATTTTTCGAAAAAACTTCCATGTAAAGGGTAGTTTGGAGTGCGGGGATTTTTCTCAAAATCTTGGTGTCGCATCCCTGGAAAATACTAAACTTAAATACCAAGTTTAGTATTTTACCGAATTTTCGTTTTTGAGTTATCGTGTTCACAGACACACGGACACACACGCGGACCTTTTTCTGAAAATACATTTTTTGGATACAGGGGACCCTAAAACATATATTTTCGCTGAAATATCGGTATCGAATTTTTGGTGGAGTGCAATACCTTCTCTATACACTATGTACATATCACATATAGAGAAAGTAAAAACGTGGTAATATTTGAGTTATATTCCAATAAATCCCACTTTTAGGCTTTCTCATAACCTCAATGAAGTACGCTTTAAGAAGATGTGAACAAATCACCAGGTTGAAGTGCTGCCGACATCAGTCAGTTCTTAGGTGCCACTTGCAACATTATAACCGGGATGTGAGGCATCTCACCCATCCAGGATCGCTATATAGCTGTTACTAAAATCAAGTTGATGAAAATATATGACGTCGTTTTGTGAACGTCGTCGTCTGGCCTAGACAAGAGACGCCTAACGTCCGTCTTTATAATCCCTCATTGTCACTAGCGCCAAGCTCTCGGATACTTCACTAGATGAATGGACTTCCGGAAGAATGCATTTCTAAAATGAAAAACTCCTCTCATCAGCATCGTCATATCTACAAGGTAGGCCTTGAGCTGCGTTCTGACTTTTGAGAGCGTTCACAAATTCTTTCTCCAATATTTCTCTGACCTAAAGGAAAATTCATCCAAAATGATGAAGCTCGTTTTTAGTGGAAGTTTTTTACTCCCCAAATACTAAATGTGGGTCGTGAAAGGCTTAGGGGACAGGGGCAGTTCTCGGTATTAAAATTAAAAGCCTAGGGCACCCCATGGCTGAATGTATGTTAAGAACGATTTAGATTTTGGATAACCTGTCATCTGTCACAGTGGGATTCGTTTCTCGGTCATTCCACTCCACAGAGACTAAACCATTTCAGCTCAAACAGGCGCCTACAGCTGAAACAAAACGATTTTTTTGAATGAAAAATTGAGATATTTAATAATAAAGATGTGAATTCAAAACTCTCAATATAAAACTTTCTTGCTTCCTTAAATGTGTGTATATAAAACCATATAAAAATTGATGTTCTTCCAACTGATATTTAGAAAAAAAATCTGACTTTTTCCATTCACATAACTTTCGCTAACTGTTTCATATATAAACTACCCTTACAAAAGATTCTTCTTTTATTTATATCATGCTAATCAAGAAAAACATTACCAGAATTAGTCTTATTACTTATATCCTTGTAAGTAAAGGAACGTACTAGGCTAAAGCGATACTCAAATCTTTTAAAATTTGGTCGCTATGTAAAACAATTAAAATTTGGTTTTCTTTACTTGCTAGGAGTGACAAGAGAGACGAAAGGAAACCACTTTCTCAACTGACTCGCATGTTTAATGCTATGCCGGTATGTTGCCATGGTAGCTCAGTGGCAGAGCAACCGGCTAGAGGTTGAAAGATCCGTGGTTCAAATTCCGGCTACGGTATTGAATGTTTCAGTCTGACTCTACCTATCCAACACACGGCTTGTGTGCAAAACCAATAAATCGAAGATCTCAAATTACTTTACCATGACACAGTTCAATGGCTACTTACTATGTCATAAGTACTTTACGTCCCGGATTTCATAGATTAACCAATTTACTGTTACTCAATGATTGTCAATTAATTTTTTCTTACACATCAGGCTGTTTAGGAAAGGAGTGGGAAAGGTAGAAGTCAGATTGAAAATGTCAATGTCATAGCCGGAATTTAAATCACGGATCTCCTGGTCTGCGTCCAATTTCTCTAAACATTGAGCGATATTATTTTTCACAATATATGATATTTTAATCAAAATCATTGGCTTTAATTTTGAGAAACATTTAAACTTTCGAAAAATGTTGTATGTAAAATTTATATTAGGCTGAGAGGATTTTATAGAAAATCGTTGTGTCGCATCAATAGAAGACACTAAACTTGAATACAAAGTTTGATCTTAATACCAATTTTCATTTCTGAGTTATGTTGTTCTAAACAAACACATACACAAATTTACACGTGAATATTTTTCTGAAACTTTTTTTATCAGGAACCTCAAAACATATGTTTCCGGACAAACTTCAATATCAAATTTTGGGTGGAATGCAATATCTTCTCTACCAATTAGGTAATATAGCCTAGAAAAAGCAAAGAAATAGAATTTCGATGGTTTCAAACTGTTAAAGAATACCTTTACTGCAATTATTATACTCTGTATAAGCTTATATAGGTCTGTAAAAGGTATTTTACCATTTTAATATCATCACAACTGACATATGATGCCAACCTTAATATCGGTATGGACTATTAAATGTATATATGCATATTTTATGTGTTGCAGATATTGAAACTCCAACTGGCAAACAATGCTGTGCATTGCAAATCATAAATAAAATAATAATGAAACACACAAGCTATAAAAACCCATTATTAATACAAAATATAGATAAGTATTTTATTATATGTAGCAAAGGTATATTTATATTCAAATATGTAATATCTGTAACTGCAGGGAAACATTTCTACATGCGAATATACATGAAAGTGTTTTATTTTTATTTTTCTTTTTTTTTTTCTTTTTTTTTACTGTAAAGATTGCATATACTTTCTTTCATTTTGTTTTAATAATATATTTTATATCCATATTACTTTCTCTACCCGCACCATGTACATAGAGTATACAGAAGGTATTGCATTCCACCTAAAAATTCGTTACCGAGATTTCACTGGAAATTTGTTTTGGGTCCCTCTGAATCCAAAAAAACATCTTTGGAAAAAGGTCCGTGTGTGCGTGTGTGTGTGTCTGTGTGTCCGTGTGCCTGTGTGTCTGTGGATAGCATAGCTCAAAAACGAAATTTTGTTGTCTTCCAAAGAAGCGACAAGGAGATTTTCAAGAATATCCCGCACCCCCAACTACCCTTTACATTGAACTTTTATCGAAAATTTGATTCTCTCAAAAATGGCTCTAACGATTTTGATTAAAATATCGTATATTAAAGCTATTTACCTGACAAATAAAATGTATATCTTGAATTTTATGGGAATAGTTTTTAAAAACCTCTTTATTCTGGATGACTTTTATTGAATTTTGTGTAAGCGGTAAACTGTTAGAGATAAACAAAAACTTGAGTGCTTAAAAAAACATTATTTTTTGGTAGATTTTTTATTTTTAACATAATATCTTTTTAGCTCGACACACTTCTCCTAGGCTTTTTAAGCCTTCCAAAAATTAGGATTTCGGAAGGTTCTCAAAATAGGCATCTGTTTGGGAGATGGCCTCTTCGTTAGACGTGAATCGTTTTCCACCGAGTCGCTTTCTCAAGTTTGCAAATAAAACATGTTCTATGGGGACTGAATCTGGTGAATACGATGGGTTTTGTGGCAATTCGAACCTTAATTTTGTAATTTTAGCTATCGAAAAAGTGCAGGTGTGCACTCTTGTATTTTCTTTGCCAGGCGAGGGCGTTTTTTCTTGATATCTCTGTTCAACCGGTACAATAACGATGCATAATACTCTCCATTTACCGTTCTTCCTTTCTGTAAGTAATCAATGTACATTATTCCGCGTTCATCCCAAAAAAAAACCGAGACCATCGCCTTGTCTGCAGATTTCACCAACTTTGCCTTCTTCGAAGCTAGTTCACCTTTAAAAACCCACTGTTTTGACGTGCTTTTGTCTCTGGAGTGTAGTAGTGTATCCATGTTCCATCCACAGTTGTATATCGACGCCGAAACTCGTCATTATTGCGACGAAAAAGTGCAAGACAAGCTTCCGAGTCGATCACACGATTTGGTTTATTCTCTATTGAGAGCAAACGCGGCATCTATCTTGCCGAGACTTTTTCCAGGCCTAATTTTTTGTGCAAAATTAAGAACACTGTTCCTTGTGATTTATCTGTGGCCTGTATTATTTCGCAAACTTTGATTTGACCACCACTCAAACCATATCCTGGTTATTGCCAATCATTTCGAAGCTAGCCACTTCTACTGGACGTCTGAGACGATGTTCATCATATGTGGAAACACGGCCACGTTTAATTTAATTCATCCAATTGTAAATTGTTGCAAACGCAGGAGCAGATGTGCTATGAACTTCATCCAACTCGGATTTTATCTCTTTCGGTGTTAAAATTTTTAAATAGACGTGTGCAAACCCCGCATAAAATTAGTTTTTTTTCCAACTTTCTCTAGAAATACAAGATTGTTGGTTCAATCGCCTATAGCAACGAAACCTTGTGATGGATATAGCAGTAACTTTAACTGTCATCTAGTAAAAGACGATGGGTAGTTAATAGAAACTTTTTTTCGATGCTACGAATGTAATTTCTTAGATTTTCTAAGGACTTATTGAATTCTCCAAGTATAGTGCTTGTTTTCCTAGATAACCCAATCCGATCCGCGGAGAAAGGGAACTATCGCTGTGACGCACACACAACGCAGATAAGCTCGAAAGACTAATCAGAGGAAGCGCGGGTATTGTTAAATACGTATCAGTATTAGAACATCCAAGAACGAAACTAGTATGCAGAATGGTTGAAATTACTAGCCTCCTACTGATGTGCTTTTTCGATGTATACAACGATAGCCATCTTGGAATTTTTGCTTGTGTTCCTGTTTTGTGTAAAAAAAGAAAAAGCTTACAATACTTTTATAATGGATAAAATGTATGTGTATATATAGACGATTTTAACCATCGTTTTGCGCTGTAAGAAGACCAGTAATTGATTTCAGCTATATTCCATGATTTCGATAAATACACATTTCATATAATTGTTCTTGATTGTACACGAAGTTTCCTTTAATCGACTTATCTCGGGATCAAACCCCTGGAGGTTGATTTTGACTATGTTCTGGAAAATCAATACTTCATTAATTTATTGTAACATTTACTCATTAGTTTTTTATTGACAATGTATCAACATATGAGTTGTCCGAACAACTTTAAATTAATTTTGCAAATGTTACTTATTGTATAGGATTTTCATATCCAAACTTTCCAGTCTAAAGAACAATTTAATTATATTTAATTTAATCAAAAATACGTCAACTGGAGCTAAGGGAGAAGTTTAAAACAGGTTCTAATTGTATTTTAGGTTTCAACCCCTTATCAGACGCCCCAATTTAAAATTTAAAATAACACGCCTATATTTTTACTTTCTCTATACGTACTATGTACATAGTGTATAGAGAAGGTAATGCACTCCACCAAAAATTCGATACCGAGATTTCACCGGAAATATATGTTTTAGGGTCCCCTGTATCCAAAAAAAGTCTTTTCAGAAAAAGCTCCGTGTGTGTGTCCGTGTGTCTGTGAACACGACAACTCAAAAACGAAAAGTCGGTAAATTACCAAATTTGGTATTTAAGATTAATCTTCCAGGGATGTGACATGAAGATTTTGAGAAAAATCCCCCCACTCCAAACTACCCTTTACATGGATTTTTTTATCGAAAATTTTGATTTTCTAAAAAATGCTCTAACGATTTTGATTAAAATATCGTATATTAAAGATATTTAGCTAATAAATAAAATGTATATTTTGAATTTACTGGAAATAGCTTCTAAAGACTACTTTATTCTGAGTAAATTTTACGGAATTTTCCATTACTGCTAAACCGTAAATGATGGACAAAAACTTACCACACAAAACATGTAGAGCACTTTAAAACACTCAATTTATGTTATACAGATTTTTTTCGTGGAGTTGATTGTTTTTCAGATGTTCCTTGTTTTTGGTATCAGCTATAAAAAACTCATACAGGACTTTGTGAACTCGTGTCCATACAAAGAAAGGAACTTCAGTCACATAGTAACCAGCTTTGGATTATCACTTTAACCTATGATACTCCCTTATTTCGCTCCTATTTGCAAGGAAGCAAGTAATAAGACCATTTCTGCTAATTTTTTCTCGATTAGCTTGAAATAAATAGAAGCTTAAACTTTCTAAAAATAATTTATTGCAGAGATGTAGAGAAAGTCATGTGAACGGAACACATCAGATTTTTATGCTTAAATATGAAAGAATATTCAATTGTTTATCTATCTCATTGATTCATTTTATATCCCTTGTACCTTAATATCGAATGGAATTTTTAGGAGTATTACCTTATATACCTACTTTTACGGGTATAGAAAGTAAAAGATAAACGACTGTGTTATAGGCTCGCATTCAGGTGGTCCGATTACCAGAAAATCCTCACTGTGACCTTGGAGTATTTATTGTTTTCCTTTATAGTGTCTACAATTTCGATAATTCCCTCTTATTTTATTTCCCTTTCAGGCGTTCTTTTTGTTTATGCAGTGTCAGCGGTGATGGACATCTGGCGCAGCTACTTGCGCTCTAAAAAGAATTCTCCTCGGGAACGTTCTCGATTGCTAGGGCCACCGCATCGCCCTCCTGGGATTGCTCCCTAATGGTTCGCGGGTGTTCAAGCTTGGAAATATTAGGAACCTCTGGGCATCTTTGTGGCGTCTCTACCTATGGCCTGTATCCACAATAGATCCATAACTGTGTCTTAGTGAGCGAGCAGCACCCTTACATTATAATACCCTATAGTTAAGTTTCTTTAGCCGTTTACTAAATGTTCCCATATGTTCGGAAATGTCTTAATGATATGCAAAGAATTATCAAATGCCTGTTTAGTATGTTATATATAGCGATATTAAAACATGACTAGCCTCTTGTATCATTCCATGTACCTTCAACAGAATGTGTAATAAAATCTTTTCGGAAATTTATCGTATTTAAAAAGAAATAGAAAAAAAAATCTAATGCGTTGCATTCACATAACTTTCTCTAGCTGCTCCATAACAGATTATTGTACAAAAGATTATACTTTCATCTACTGCAGGCTAATCCTGATAAATATTAACAGAATTGATATTATTATTTGCTTCCTCATAGACAGAAGGAAAATAATGAAATACACTAGGCTAAAGCGACAGTTAAATCTTTAAAAGCGCATCGCTATGTCAAACAATTGAAATTCGGCTCGCTTTTGTAATCCCGGGAGCAAAACAAAAGAGATAAGACCAAAGTTGACTTCCCGCGTTAAACAAAGTTTAAGTAGTTTAAAATTGCAACCAATAACAAAACATATCTTTGAAACGGTTAACTCTATGATATAAATTGTGTGTTTTAAAAATTTATATATTTATATTTTTTATATTTATATTTAAGTTTTTGTCTATCGGTCTCTTACGTTTTACTTGTTACACAACAATAATTTTGAATGAAGAGGTCTTCAGACGATATTCCCAGAAATTGAAGACAGGCATATTGTTTGTCATGAACATATCTTAAACATATGATATTTTAATCAAAATTGTTAGAGCCATTTTTGAGAAAATCAAAATTTTCGGGAAAAAATGTCTTTTAATGGCAGTTGGGGATGGAAGGATTTTTCTTGGAAATCTTCGTGTTGCATCGTTGCAAGATACTGAACTTAAATACTAAGTTTAGCAGTTAATGGGCTTTTCGTTTTGAGCAATGCTGTCTACTGTTTTGGATTCAATGGTCTTAAAACATGCATTCCGGTGAAATCTCGGTATCAAATGTTTGGAACAAATGCAGTACCTTCTTATCTACTATGTACAGGTATATACGTGCTAGAGAATGTAAAAAATTATTTTCAATGTTCAGGGTTCCTCAAAATACCTATTTACGTGAAGTTTCGATATCGAATTTTCGAATTGTACATAAAGATCAAGTAAAAACACTTTCGAAAACTTTGCAGAATAAACGCGGCCTTCAAAACCTTGAGTTTTTAAAATTGTAGAAATTGAGTCTCTATAAATCAATAAACCTAGGAGAATAATTCAATTAAATGTTAGAAATCGATCTGGAAATTTAGGGGGCATATATCTTATACTGCAGCGCATAAACTACCTCAAAATGCTTTCTTTTACGAGCTCCCGATATCGATTTGGCATCTAAGACATGTCGTTAAAAACTTTGAAGCTGCAATGTTCAAACGAGCAGTATAAAAAGGACATAAACGTTTTACAAGTGAATTTTATGCCTTGTTTTACTGGCTTGTACTGGCAGAGAGCGTTGAACTTGGAAAACTAATAAGGAAAAGAAAATATATCTGAATGTTGCCTAGGGAGCATATAATTGGATGTGACGTTTTATTTTCCAACTGAGAAGTAACAAAGTCATATTTCAAATACTATTCTGAAAACATAAATTAAGTTTTTTAAAAATAAAATAACTTTTCCTTACTTCTTTTCGAAAAATGGATATCCTTAAACTTTCTCGTTAGCTTAAGCCGGGCAATCGTTTTTCTTCTATACCTCAAAAATATGAACGTAAAATTCCTAAAAGAGTAATCCATAATTTTTCTGTAAAAAAAATCTTACAAAAGATTATTCTTCTACCTACATCAGTTGCATTTCCTGAAGAACAAAAGGGAGATAAAAAGAAAGATGGCCGTTTGTGAGAAGATGCGCAATTTAAAATTGAAACCACTAACAAGAAATTTCTCGGAAACAGCCAACTCTGCGACAAAAATATATATGATAAATTGTGTGTTTTAATAACATCTACATTCTGTGTATGTTAAGCCTTTTCTATCTTTCACGGTTTACCAGTTATGCAACATTCATCAAAATTCATCCAAAATGAACAAGGATACAGAATCTAACCCAAGAAAATTCTGGATATACACTTTATTTGTGAACTAAATATGTTTACTATATGGTGTTTTAATATAAATCGTTAACATCAAGAAAAACAATATTTGCAAAACCTTTTTCAACATAAAGGGTAGTTTGGAATAGGAAGATTTCCGTGTTGCATCCTTGAAGATTACCAAACGTAAATAAGAAGTTCGGTATTTAATGGTATTCTAGTTCTTGAATTATGGTGTCCACAGATACACACAAGAATCTTTTTCTAAAAAAAAACTATTTTGGGCTCAGGGTGCCTGAGAACATATATTTCCGGTGAAATCTCGGTATCGAATTTTTGGATGGAGTACAATAACTTCTTTATAAATTATATACAAGGTACGTGTAGAGAAAGAAGACATCAAACGTGTTCCATTCGCATGACTTTCTCTATCCGTTCTGCAAACAAACTATTGTAACATTCTACATTCTACTAGAATTGGCATTATTACTTTCTTCCTTATAAGTGAAGGGAAATAACAAAATACACTATGCTAAAGCTGCAGTTAAACCTGTCATTAAAGTTCCGTTCCATTCCATGGCCAGTTTGTATCAAATTTTGAGTACCAGAAGCGTATATCCAATGGAGGATAGAGAAATTACTTAATTATCTGTAATTTATACGGAAGATATGAGCCGGTTACTTAACCTTGTACAATTAACCAACAATTAGTTTGGTGAAGATCACAAGACGTGCAGATAGACCTACTCGCATTAGTTAAGGCCTTGAAGATACGAGTAGATGCAGAGTACCAAAATTTACTTTTCTACAGAACTGATCTGGGTTGAGGCTGTGTTAGGAAAACTCGCACTTTAAGGTGTTCCCACAATCAAAGGTCGGTCGGATTGAGATCTGGGGATCGCGGTGGCCACTTTTTGAAACTTTACGAATGGAATATGTGCCTGCGCTTAAATTGTTACGAGCTCCAAATTTTCTCAGACCTTGGGAAAAGCTCTTCTTGCTTTTATAAAACCATTGAATCAGCTGTACGAGGGGCAGTCATAAAGTTTTAAGTATCACCTCGAAAAAATAAAGTTAAGTAATAAATTCATTTTTTTAGTAGGTACATGTGTGAAGTCCTGGTACACATTTAAATCACCGTGGCGCACCGCTAGAGGAGCCAAAACAAAAGGCGCAGCCCATTGATAAATTGGAGAATCGCGCTGATTCGTTTCCTGCAATTGAAGAGGAAATACGCTGCAACAATCCATGCTGAGTTGGTGCAACAATGCAGACGCTTTTACTGTGGTCAAACAAGTCCGAAAAAGGCGAAGCACCAACCATCATAGGGCAAAGTGATGCTGAGTGTTTTTGGGACATCCAAGCTGGGGTGCTGACAGATTATGCTCAGAAGGAGCAAACCATCACAGGAGCATATTACCGAAATCTCCTGACGAGTTTATGGGAGGCTATAAAGACGTGGGGGATGCTGTCCAAGGGGTTCCTTCTGCTTCACGACAACCCCCGCTCATTTTGCACAGGACACAAGACTATCAAATCTTACCTCACCACCCGTATCCCCCTGATATGGCACCTGCTGACTTCTTCCTCTTTCCTCTTTCCTCGGATGAAAAAACCATTGCGTGGCAGACATTTCCAGAATGACAACGAGGCGATTTATGAGGTGGAGCGCTTCAAGAATAGCCAAAATGCTGACTTCAACAACCAAGGTCTCCGCCAATTCATCCTTCGTTGGCAAAAATGTGTCGCGTTGCAGGCTAAATATGTAGAGAAAGACTAAAACCATCACCATGTTAAATGGTCACAGCTTCAAATTTTCGAGGTGGTAATTACAACTTTATGACTACCCCTCGCATTTTATCATTTAGTCATAGCGCCTTGATTTGTAACTTAGCAATATGAATAAAATACTAATGACTTATTACAAAAAACTGTACCTATGTAGCGGTGGACTGAAAATACTAAAAGAAAAACAAACCCCATTGTTTGCCCGCTACGTGTGCTATGTACATAGTGTATAGAGAAGGTATTATATTACACCCAAAAGTTCGACACCGCGATTTCACCAGAAATACATGTTTTAAGACATCCTGAATAAAAAAAAAAGGAATTTTTAGAAAAATGTCCAAGTGAGTGTCTGAGTGTGTCTGAGGGCAGCATAGCCCAAAAATGAAAAGACCATTAAATACCAAATAGTATTCAAGTTTGGTATCCTCCAAGGATACGACACAAAGATTTTCTAGAAAGTCCCCCCATCTCCAACCATCCTTTACATGGAAAATTTTGCTTTTCTCAAAAATGGTTCTAACGATTTTTAATTAAATCTCTTACATTTAAGGTAGATATATACATGAAATATAAAATGAATATCTTAAATTTTGTGGAAATAGGTTCTGAAGCAATGTTTATCCTGGATGAATTTTGCAGAATTTTGCATAACCGTAAGAGATAGGCAAAAACTTACTTAACAAAAATGTAGACCTCGTTATAACATACAATGTTTGTTATACAGGCTGTTTCAAAACGACACCAAGCGAAGATAGCAGTTGATTAGCTTACACTTTGTCAAAAATTGATGTCGCAACTTTCAAACTCTTCTATTTAAAATGTTATGTGTTTAAAAATTGCACATATTGGGATTAGGCAGAAAAGGAACAACGGTTGTCATACGCCACGTAAACAACCTCAGAACGTGTTATACGAAACACATAACAAAACCCTCATACTACGATTTCCATTACAAAAGTGACCTGTGCCGTGCCGGCGTGTCTATAAAACTACTTCTACACCACGCGACTGGGACCGTCACTACCAACCGGCATCTCTCTTGGAGTGGGTCAGGCACGTGCCATTTGATTATGTGCAACTGTATAATCCATGGTGATTTTATGGCAGTTTTTGTATGTGCCGAATTTAGAGCTGAAAATTATATTCACATATCACGTACGGCATGACCAACTAGGTCCACATCTTCGTTTGGTGTCGTTTTGAAACACCCTGTAAACATTTTTTTAGTGCAGTTGACGTTTTTTAGATAATTTTCAGCTTTAAAATACTCATACTTTTCTCATACAGGAATTCATCAACTCCTGTCCATACAAATAAACGTACTTCAATCACATAGTAAACAGGTGTTAAAATGTTTGCCTATCGATTTAGCCTACGGTACTCCCTGCTTCTTTTTCTCGATTAGCAGAAGTAAATAGAAGAACAAGCTTTTTAACAATGATTATTGTAGAGATATCGAGAAAGTCATGCGAAAGTCATGGTCATCAGATTTTTCTATCTGAGATATAACATTTATAGTTTTGTAAAGTTTGAAGTAAGTTTTTAAAGACGCTATAGTATAACAATGTAGCTACTTTTGAAAGATTTAACTGGATTAAAATGAAGGGGATAGAAAAACGTCTGATTTCCATTCACATGAATTTCGCTAGCTGTTCCACAGACAAACTTTCCTTACAAAGGATTATTCTTTTATCTGCTCCATACTAGTCAAGATAAACATTAACAAAAATGGTACTTATTACTTGTTAGTTTGTAAATAGAAGGAAAGTAACAGTGTACACTAAGTTAAAGCGATAGTCAAATCTTTTAAAAGCTATCGCTATGTGAAACAATTGGAATTCGGTTCTCTTTTGCATTCCCGGGAGTAAAACAAAAGAGATGAAACAAAATTGTCTTCCCGCTTGAGAGAAGTTTAAACAGTTTAAAATTGAAACACAAAACAAGGAATATCTCGGAAACGGTTAACTCTACAAAAAAAAATGATTATGATGTAAATTGGATGTTAATCAAATCTACACTTTTTGTGAAGTGAGTTTTTTGTCTATCTCTCACGGCTTACGAGTTTTACAAATGTCATCCAGAAGGAAGAGGACTGTTCCCATAAAATTCAACATATACATTTAGTTTGTGATAAAATATCTTAAACATGTATTTTAATCAATTATTTCGAAAAAGGTTCCATCAAAAGGGTAGTTCGAGGTGGAGCCTTCAAAATCTTTGTGTGCATTGGTATTTAATCCACTTTTCGTTTTTGAGCTATGCTGTGTATGGACGTCTCAAAACATGATTAACGGTGAAATCTCGGTACCTGTAGAGTTTACTTTCTCCACCTACATTGTACACAGTGCATACCTAAGTGCTAGAGAAAATAAAAAGCTTTCCTAAAAATAACTATTTCCTATACTCACTAAAAACGATATTAAAATTATTTTTCTGGGAATTTCCATGTATGTATTTGTGATGAAATCTCAGTTAGAATTTCAGCAAATAGAAAGTACAACCACTAATGTGAAAACACTGCCAAATTCTTAGAGACATATAGAGTATTTTTTTACGTTACTAAACAGAAGCTTCACGCTAAGATTTTAGAAATAGATGATGATGCACAAAGTGAATGGACTATTATTGAGTTAAATGGTTATTAAATTGAAGTACATATTGCTCTCTGAGCGAATGATCGTAATTGTAGGGCTGACACCCCCCTAGGACTTACAAGTACATGCCTAGGGGTAAGGAGCCTGTTGGGGAACCTACGGCACGAAACCACAGAATGTGTTACGAAGGGTCGGCCTGTAGCCAGGCATGAACATGATGAAGTAGGTGATATGAAATGTAAGCGAAATTGATGATTATAAAGGTGATGATGGAGCAATTGGTGGCATGAGTGGCGGGGGAAACCGGAGGACCCAGAGAAAATACACCCAGACGCCGCGAATCCCACATGCTGGCGCTTGGAATCGAACCCGAACCACCTAGATGGTGAGCTAATGATACTTGCCCATAATGAACAGCGATGTGTGTTCTCGGGAAGCTAAAATCCACACACGTGGCGGAAGCAATTTCAAGCTATTGATTAACAGCCATGCTAAAAATTTCTGTCAATAGCATTCGTATACAGTTGTTTACCATTCAACAAGAACAGGTAAATCTAATTCTCCCTGTTCTGAACGAACAGTCCTATTTAATCAACAAGATACAATTATGCCTTTAGAAAGGATTTCTAGGGTTACCAATGACCGGGTTTGACCCGGACAGTCCAGAATTCATAGAAATTGTCCGTTGTCCAGAGTAACACAGCTATAAGCAGCTGAAAGTTCGGAAGTATATCATCGATTTTATTCCGAGTGAACGTTATTAAAGACGCTTTCTTTCCGAAAACAGACATATGTGTTAGATTTACCTTAAAATATGTAAATTCAATAGTTTTTATTTATGTATTTCATTTATACTTGTCGTATTACTTTCTCTGCTATGTATGGGAAGTATTGTGTTCCACCCAAAAATTCCATTCAAGTTTTCAGTGAAAATATACTGAATCAGAAACGAAAAGTGTTTAAATACCAAACTTGATATTTGAGTATGTTTCTTACAAGGATGCAACACGAAAATTTTAAAGAAAATTGTGCTACCCTTAACTACAAAGGACATGAAATCTTTATTCAAAAATATTGATTTTCTACAAAATAGTTTTAACGACATTTTTAGAATGATATTTAAGATATTTCATAAAAATGAGATGTGTATCTTAAAGCTATGAGATTAGCCTCTGAAGTCCTTTTCATTCTGGACGAATTTTGCCACACAAAGTATATCTCGTTAAAACACAATTGAAGTCATACATTTTTATTTAGAGTTAACCATTTGAGAAATATTCAGGTTATTGGTTTAAATGTTCCAACATTTCAATTCTTCTCTAACTGAAAGTCGTCATTCGTTTTTCTTTTATTTTACTCTTGACCATGGTGTAGCGACCAGCTTTACAGGAGTTGACATGTCGCAATAATTCCAATTTATTTAATTTAATCACTTAGTTCATTTTATAAATAGCATGCTTTCATACTATATAAACTTATGACTGTGCTTTATCGCAACATTCTCATTACAAAGTAACAATGTAATACCTCTTAATTTTTAGATTTTTATTTATTTATTGTCTCGTATATATTAAAATAAGAAGGTATTGCTCTCTACCCCAAAATTTGATAGGTTCCGAGATTTCATCGAGATACCTGAATCAAAAAATAGTATTTTTGGAAAAAGTTCCGTTTTTATGTACCTGTGAATAGCATACCTTTAAATATCAAACTTGGAATTTAATTTCAGTGCCTTTAAAACATACGACTCTAAGCTTTTTCAGAAAAATCTCCAAACCTAAGTTTTACATTACACTTTTAGATTAAGTTTACTTGTCCAAAATGACTCCAATTTTGATTAATATATCGTGTATTAAATATACCTTTATGTTTGAGTAGCCCAGTGACACCGCGCCTGTTTTTGACAGGATAA
Organism: Hymenopus coronatus; assembly: GCA_030762935.1. NCBI lineage: Eukaryota > Metazoa > Arthropoda > Insecta > Mantodea > Hymenopodidae > Hymenopus > Hymenopus coronatus. The sequence continues at coordinate 84,305,797 of CM060895.1, forward strand.
TCCGGGTTCTATTCCCGTTGGGAGTATAGGGATTTTTTCCCGATCGAGATTCTTCCACGTTATTTCCCACGTCTGGCACCGTGTCTTTTCGCTTCCATCCTGCGGAAGGCAATGGGAAACCACCGCGATATCGACCTGCCTAGACGCCGTGGTCGGGCTGTGGTCTTTCAAATGATTCCGTCCTGGTTCCAAACAAAGTTCATTATGTATGTGTATACATACTATGTATATACAGGGCCCTCAGATTTGTTTGGCCTTTAGCTGCAATGGGTTTAAATGCTTTACCCCAGTATTAGTTCAGTGAGCCCCTTGTCTCAAAGGGGAGGTTGAATTGAACCTTAGACTGCATGCATTGCTTACTTCGTAAACATATTGAAGTACTGGTCGGTGTAGAACTGTTTTTCACCAGGACATGTTTTGCGTTCTTTTCACCCATGATGGAAGTGACTACCGATCATATAATTCGCATAATTGAGCGCTTCTTTCAAACTGGAAGAATACGTTGCCTATCAGCATAAATGCTGCGCTTGTGAGTCTACGAGATGCAAGGAGTGTTCCAAATGTAACTATTGGAAAGGTATGATACCATTCCCATTTCACTAAAGGTGACCTCGAAACTGTTGACATCCACCCCTCCCGCTTCGACTCGCCGTTCGCTAGTTCTCTGCAGGAGAAAACGCGTGATAAACTCGCTATCTAGTATTCACTTCATGCGCGGTTAAATGTTTGGCGACAAAGACCGAATAAAACTGAAGACTCTGTACATACATTATTTACTATAAAAAAATATAAATTTCTTTAAAACACACAATATATTTCAGACAACTTTTCTGTAGCATCAGCCATTTCCAAGATATCTGTTACTAATGCTTCATTTTCAATACTTTGTCGTACTTTTCAGGTCCTCAATGGAAAAAGTACGGAATTTTAAGGTCATCGCTTAGCATTCAGTTCTAAAACATTTGACTACCGCTGTTTGCTTTGTATCTATAACGAAATGTGTAATGTAGCTATTTCTGCACATGTTAATCTCGTTTAAAATTAAGTAGATAGAAAAATAAGTTATATACTCCGTAATAAGCGTTAAAGTGTAGAGAAATTTAAATGAATGTCACATTTTTACTTTCACTACACTTACTATGTACATAGTATATAGAGAAGGTATTGTATTCCACTCAAGAATTCATGTCGAGATTTCGCCGGAAGCGAAATATGTGTGTGTATGTGTGTGTGTGTGTGTGCGCGCGTACTCGCGTGTATGTGTGGTATGCGTGTGGACAACATAGCTGACATTTATGTTTAGCATCTTCTAAGATGACACACGAAGATCTGCAAGAAAATCTCCCACCCGAAACTAGTCTTTACATGGAAAATTTTTGAAAATGTTTGCTCAAAAACAGCTCTTACGATTTGATTAAAACACTGTATACTAAAGATATTTACATCAAAAATAAAAAGCATACCTTCAATGTTCCTGGAAATAGCTTTAGAAGGCCTGTTTATTCTGGATGAATTTTGTGTAACTGGTAAATCGTAAGAAATAAACAAAAGCTTACTCCATGAAACTGTAGACTCATTAAAACAATTTATATCCTTTATATTTTTGTTATATATTTCACCGTTTCTGAGATATTCCTTGTTGTTGGATTCAATTTCAAACTACTGGGGTCGCCTTTTGTTTCACCACCTTTTGTTTGTTTTGTTTCATCTCTCCTTTGTTATACTGGCAATGCAAAGCGAACGGACTTCAATTGTTCGCATAGCAACCAACTTTTTAAAGATTTGACTAACGCCTTAGTCTCGTTTATTTTCTTACTTTCCTTCTATTTAGAAGGCAACAACCAATAAGACCAATTATGCTAACGTTTATCTCGATTAGCATGAAATAAGTAAAAGAATAATCTTTTGTAAGAATAATTTATGGAAAAGATAGAGTAAGTAATGTGAATGGAACACATCAGATTGTCTTTTTATCAGCGCGTGTAACATGCGAAATATTAATGATAAAATTGTGTGATTTCTGAACTAGTTTTTGTCCGTTTCTCGTATTCAAAAGTTGCGACATATCAATTACAAATAAACGGCTGATGGCAATACGAAAATACAAAATATTAAATACCTCTGGTAATTAGCTCCATGTCTTTTCAAATTACGATAAGGAAGCATAACATTTTATGAATATCTGGTGAAATGCTCTTTTGGAATGCGCGTACATAAAGAACACTAGAAATCTCCAGTTTCAAAACTATTTTTACTTTTAAAATTGTAAAAGCCTCCCTTTTTATATGAACAGTTAAAGACTTAGAATTATTTCTTTTCGCTTTAAACTTTTTTGGAAATCCTTTTACAAATCCTCCTATAATGTATACGCGCATTCTTAAAATAAAAAAATTAAAACAATATATGCAAATTTCTGTGCTCTAATGCGTGTTATGTAATTTTTCATATAAAAATTAAAGTAAAAAGAAAACATAAGACATATTTTTCACTGCCGTCAGAAAAATGAGATAGTTAAAGAAAATAATACTTTAAAATATTCATCTTGAGAAATATTTGGCATAGCTTTCATTTTGAACATAATTTTAATATAAGGAATTCAAAATAAAAATATTTCGATATTTACATTAGACAAGCTTCGAATTAAATATTCAAGAAAACTGACTGAAAATATGTCTACACATGTCTAAGGGTCGAAAAGGCTTAACGTTGCTTTCAGAAGCATAAGATTTTTAATATTATGCATCGATTTACAAAAACTGCTGAAGAAGATGTTGCTCATCTCGAAGTTATTTTCGTTGAGATGAGACTCCAATTAAGATGTTTAAATGAATAATTGGAGACAAGATAATCATCAAACTGTCTTATTTTCCTCCCTACTCATTTCCGGTGCACCAATTTTGAAATGCAAAGGTTATCATCAAGAGTCAACAAGAAACAGAACACTGCTATCACGCAAACCTACGGCATGAATGATGATTATTTCACGACATTTCAGCTCAAGTTGTATGAGCGCCTCCTTTATGAGTATCAGACAGGTTTAGGGCATAATAGGGGCTTGCAGAAGTTCGGGGTTTATTAACCCCGGTGGCGCCAGTGTTTTGAAGTGAGAAATGGTTGTTGCTTACCATTTTCGGCGGAGGTTTCGGTGATTGCCAAGGGTGTGAGATCTCGGCCTCCAGTGTCGGTGATCTGGGCGCCGGCGAGGCGAAGCGTGACAAGCAGGGTGACCGTCGTGAGCACGAGAGGCGTCATCATCGTCATTGTCCGCCTCCTCCAGAACCCCCACGTGAACTTAAGCTGTTGCCTCCCTCCCGCCCCTCTGTGGCAGATATCTCCCTGCTCCTAGATCACTGTTCACATCCCTCCGAGGTCTGATCCTCCCGTCATAGTCCTGCAAGTGTCGAGGAGTCGTGCGAAGGGATCTGGCTGGCTGTTGGTTCTAGAACTGTTTTCGTTGCTCGCGATACCCTCTCATGCGGTATCTCGTGACCTTTTCCTTGCAAGTCTGTCGTCTGCGACCGAGAGATAGTCGACGGCTGAACCTCACCGAACACATATATGTCTCACTTCCGGCGAGGGTGTGATAACGCGAGCCTGTCACCACGCACCAGTGTATGTATTCCACTCGGCACGGGACTTTCGGACGACTGAAACTTCGGGCGCCCGCCACCAGGCGTCTCTACCCCCTCCCTGCACCGCCGTCCCTCCCTTCCTCACGTGAGCGCACAGATATTTCCCTAGGTCCTTAACACAAAATGTTTCCGCAAAAGTAAACAACTCCTGTTGATCTGATATGTTCCACTCACATGATTTTCTCTACATCTCTGCAAAAGATTGTTCTTAAAAAGCTTAGTCTTTTAACTATTTCATGCTAATCGAGAAAAAAACAAATTATTTTGAAAAGTATGTTCTTTTAACTACTTCATGCTAATCGAGAAAAAACAAATTATTCTTAAACAGCTTATTCTTGTAACTACTTCATGCTAATCGAGAAAAAACAAATTATTCTTAAAAAGCTTAATCTTGTAACTACTTCATGCTAATCGAGAAAAAACAAATTATTCTTAAAAAGCTTAATCTTGTAACTACTTCATGCTAATCGAGAAAAAACAAATTATTCTTAAAAAGCTTAATCTTGTAACTACTTCATGCTAATCGAGAAAAAAACAAATTATTTTGAAAAGTATGTTCTTTTAACTACTTCATGCTAATCGAGAAAAAACAAATTATTCTTAAACAGCTTATTCTTGTAACTACTTCATGCTAATCGAGAAAAAACAAATTATTCTTAAAAAGCTTAATCTTGTAACTACTTCATGCTAATCGAGAAAAAACAAATTATTCTTAAAAAGCTTAATCTTGTAACTACTTCATGCTAATCGAGAAAAAACAAATTATTCTTAAAAAGCTTAATCTTGTAACTACTTCATGCTAATCGAGAAAAAAACAAATTATTTTGAAAAGTATGTTCTTTTAACTACTTCATGCTAATCGAGAAAAAACAAATTATTCTTAAACAGCTTATTCTTGTAACTACTTCATGCTAATCGAGAAAAAACAAATTATTCTTAAAAAGCTTAATCTTGTAACTACTTCATGCTAATCGAGAAAAAACAAATTATTCTTAAAAAGCTTAATCTTGTAACTACTTCATGCTAATCGAGAAAAAACAAATTATTCTTAAAAAGCTTAATCTTGTAACTACTTCATGCTAATCGAGAAAAAAAACAAATTATTTTGAAAAGTATGTTCTTTTAACTACTTCATGCTAATCGAGAAAAAACAAATTATTCTTAAACAGCTTATTCTTGTAACTACTTCATGCTAATCGAGAAAAAACAAATTATTCTTAAAAAGCTTAATCTTGTAACTACTTCATGCTAATCGAGAAAAAACAAATTATTCTTAAAAAGCTTAATCTTGTAACTACTTCATGCTAATCGAGAAAAAAAAACAAATGGTTCTTATTCTTTTAACAACTTCATGTTAATCGACAAAAAACAAATTGTTCTCAAAAAGCTTTCTTTTAACTACTTCATACTAATAAAAAAATTATTCTTAAAAAGCATATTCTTTAAATTAATTCATGTTAATCGAAAAAAAACAACAAATTACTATAAAAAAAAATTTTCTTTTGGCTGCTTCTGGCTAATCGAGAAAAAACAAAATATTCTCAAAAAGCTTATTCTTTTAACCATTTCATGCTAATCGAGAAAAGACAAATTGTCCTCAAAAATCTTATTCCTTTAACTACTTCATGCTAATTGAGAAAAACAAATTATTCTCAAAAAGTTTGTTCCTTTAACTACTTCATGGTAATTAAGAAAATTAGAAAATGAAGAAATTTAGTCACCTGTGATCGAACCCGAGCCACCTTGGTGAGAGGCGAAAGGCCACTCGGCCACAGCGCGGCTCTTATTGACCTGCGTCATTAATGTTGTTCTTACGTAAAAGTTGAACTTCATAACTCAAACGGTTTGGTAACCAATAATTTTTAATATATTAAGTCATCCTATATGAAATATACTTCAATTTTAGTTTCTAGTGAGGATTTCAAGAAGCTTATGCGAATCTAGAAACTTCTAAGCTTATAGAACATACTAGCCACATATTAGGTAGAAAAGTTGTAACATATTAATCAGAATCACTAGAGCCATTAATTAATTTAAATTTTAAAAAAAATGTTCCTTGTAAGCTTGGGGTGTTTTTTTTTCTTTGAAATTTTCGTGTCGCATCCTTGAAATATGCTGAATCTAATTTGATACTTAACGGAGCCTGACTAGAGGCCAATCCCTCGTTCCGGTTATTTATTGATTAAATATCATTGACACCTCGACAGGTTTCTGATCCTAGGCAACCACGTTTAAATCCTGTGGGTCGTAAGTCCGCCAAACGGGGAGGCTACACTACTAAAGTAAGTTAAGGTTTTAACAGACTTTTCATTTTTGAGCTATGTTATTTACAGACATACATACACATCGATCCTTTAAGGATTTTTAACTTTTCTCAAACGGGAGACATCTTTCTTTCGTTTGAGAGAAGTTTTATCACCTTAAAACTGCTATATAAGGAATATCTTGAAAACTGTTACTTCTACAAAGAAAATAACGTATAGGACATAAACTGTGTTTTAACGAGCTCTACAATTTTGTTGTTGCAAGTTGTTTACTTTCTCTACACGTACTGTGTGCATAGTGTATAGAGAAGTTATTGTAATGCACCCAAAAATTCCATACAGAGTTCATAGGAAATACATGTTTTGAGAATCCCTGAAACCAAAAAAAAAGGAAAAGAATATATACATATATATATATATTTAGTAAAACGTCCGTATGTGTGTGTCTTGTATATATATATATATATATATATATATATATATATATATGTGTGTGTGTGTGTGTGTGCTTGTGGGCAGCATAGCTCAAAACCGAAAAGTCCGTTAAAAACCAAACTTGGTATTTGGGTTTGGTATCTTCCAAGGATGCAACACAAAGATTTTCAAGAAAATCCCCCAACCCCCAACTATCCTATACACAGAAGTTTTTTCGAAAATGTTTATTTTCTCAAAAAATGGCTCTACCGATTTTCATTAAAATATGATATATTAAAGACATACCTGACATACCTGACAAATAAAATGGATATCTTGAATTTTCTGGGAATTGCCTCTGAAGGCTACTTTATTCTGGATGAATTTTATAGAGTTTTCCATAAATGCTAAACCGTATGAGATGGACAAACATTTACCACACAAAAATGTAGAGCACGTTAAAACACACAATTTATGCCATATACATTTTCTTCGTGGAGTTGATCGTTTTTGAGATATTCCTTGTTTTTAGTTTCACCTTTGAAAAACTTACTTTTCTCTTACAGGAATTTGTCAACTCCTGTCCAAACAAACAAAGAAACTTTAGTCACATAGCAACCAGATTTTTATCACTTTAACCGATGGTACTCCCTTATTTTGCTTCCACCGGTAATAGGACTATTTGTGCTAATTTTTTCTCGATTAAAATGAAGTAAATAGAAGCATAAGCTTTTTAATAATAATTTGTTGCAGAGATGTAAAGAATGTCATGTGAATGGAACACATAAGATTTTTTCTACATCTTACGGTTTACCAGCTATGCAAAATTTATCCAGAATGGAGAAGTCTTCACAGGCTATATTAAGAACATTCAAGGTATACATTTTATTTATGATGTAAATTAAATATCTTTAATATACGGAATTTTAATCAAAATCGTTAGAGCTATTTTTGAGAAAAACAAAATTTTCAAAAAGTCTTCCAATGGGGGAATTTTCTTGAAAATCTTCATGCCGCATCCCTGGAAGATACTAAACTCAATTAATTAATGTTGTATTTAAAGGTGTTCACTTTTTGAATTATGCTGGTCACAGACACATACACAAACAAACACACATTGTCATATATTAAATATACTTACATGGCAAAGATTACATTAGATTAAATTAGATTAGAATGTATTTATTCTGAATTTCTTGGGAATAGCTCCTGACGTCCTCTTCATTCTGTGAAAATTCTTCATAACTAGTAAACCAAAAGAGATAGAGAAAAATTAATACAAAAAGTATAGATTTCATCAAACTGTTGCATAGTTTTTTGTTTGTTTTTTGTTTTGTTTTTTAAAGTAGGTTTTTCATAAGGAAAACCCTTGTCCGTCTTTCTTTTGCTTGCTCCTAGCCAATGAAAGAGACCCGTATTTCCGTGACAATCGCATAGCGACAGCTCTTAAAAAATTTCACTTTTGCTTTGTTGAAGGGTATTCCATTATTTCCTATCCAATTATGAGGTAGTTCTGGTGATGCTTATATTAATAAGAATAAGGTAGTAGATAGATATATAACCTTTTGTAAGGATATTTTGTTAGTAAAATAGATAGAAAAAGTCATGTGAAAGGTACACACCACGTATTGTATGCATTTATTACACTGCAATATGCTAATTAAAAATATATTTTCAACTCTAAATCATTAAAATATTTTAAAAACTAAGTTTAAAAGTACAATTTATCCTAAATTTATATAATATTTTAATTGTCTTAAGCCTGTTTCTTTTGGTAATTATTCTTTAGTTTTTAAATGAAAGTATTTGATATACCATAGAATCAGATAAAAATAGATGTAAAAAGGTACATCTTTAAGCAAAAACTAAAATCGAGGGCCAACCAGAAAGTAACGAACGATTTGGCATAACTAAATAATAATACATGATATCCACACAAAACTTTATTTACAAAGTTATAGTACCTTACTCTATTTTTCAACGTAATCTTTATTGTATCAAGACATTTATTATCACTTGGTAACAGCTTTCAATACCAATGTTACACTTTTCTATTGCTAAAGAACTTATTCGTTCAAGATCTTATTCAAAATGTTCAGCCAATCGAATTTTATAGGCAAATAGTGAAAGTACATGGTGATAATGCAATAAACGAGTTTTCAGTGAGGAAATTTACTAGTAATCAAAGATGAATCAGTGTGCACGACAAAGACTAGAGTGAAAGTTTACTAATTGCTATGGAAGAGCCGTAATCAAATTTTGATAAAATAATTCAGAGAAACCAGTGTCTTATTTTGAACACCGTATCTGACACCGAACCCATGAAGACCTCAAAATGGCAGTGACCTTTTGATTCAGATTTTTAGCCATGGAAGAGTATAAAAGTATAAAAGCAGCACCGCCTCGGGTTTTCTCCAGCTCTTTCGGTTTCCCCCGCCATCACATTCCACCGATGCTCCATTTTCATTCCATGTATCCTCAGTGTCATCGCCTGTGGTGCCTTAGTGGTAAAAGCGGGAGTTAAACCCTATAAAAAGAAATTGAACAACTGGTGCTACTTGATATAAATGACAATTACGTTGAGAAATAGAGTAGGGTAATGCAACTTTATAAATAAAATTGTGTTAATATCTTTAGCTGTTATTTAGTTATACCAAACCGTTCGTTACTTTCTGGATGCCTCTCGTATTAAAGCAGTTATTTCTAATCATTCACTGCAGAATACTGCTTCTTGCAGTTACAAAAAGTTTGGTAAAAAATAATAAATTTACTCAAGCTACATATTTTAAGCTCTATAAAACGTCACTGTCCTAATTTTTGCTGGATGCTTCTCTAGCTATAGGCCCAATATGTACTCGGTTATTTTACGACTTAATCAACGAACGTGATATATCTGTTGACTTTAGGACGCGACAAGAATGTGTGATAGTAAATTACGTTCTCCTTAGTGAAGATAGATGGACAAGACGTAAAGGTTTCGAATGTTCGTGCAAGCCAAAAATATATCTTTCTATCCAACCAGTTTGCTTTATTTTTGTCCTTTTGTAGACAGACGACCCAAAAATTGCTGTCACTCTGACGCCAGAAATGCAACTTTTGAAGTGCACGAATGAGTGTGGGCAGAAAAACTTCAAAAGGAAGGGTGTTACTCATTTCTTGTTTTAATCCGGAATTTTGAGTGGATGCATAGTGAGCATGATCCCATCCATGCCTGGTACTCTTTAGTTGAAAATAAATATGTGATTTTAAAAATAATAGTAGCAGTTTTACTTATATTTAAATGTACATTTGTGATGCCATTGTATAATTGACTGTCTTTTAGCTCTCTCCATAGAGGTATAACATGAAGCTATAAAATTTATTAATTTCTTCGGATAAAAACCTCTATTCTAGTGAAAATTTCAATTACAATTCAATAGCAGAATTATTATTTTGTTACTCTAAAGTTTAGCTTGCAATTTGCCTTTGCTTCTCAAGTACGAATAGCTAAATAAATGTTCTTAAATTCGAATTAAAAAAGACTGAAAACTAGTTAATAAGTTCTATAAATCGTTATTAGTTCATCCGTTTTGCTAAATAAACATGTTTTAAAACTGAATGAAAAAAGTGACTTGTTCATTCCATTGTCATTTTTCACTATTGCAGTATATTCGATTGTCTAAAACATTCGATGGTGTCCATCACCAGTATGAATAATTGCAGATGGAATGAAACGATTTCTAGCTTTCATTGCACCAACGGACAGGGTTGCCATGTTTCACGATTTTTCGCATTCTTGCTATTTTTATTTTCTCTATATGTGCTATGTACATACTATAGAGTAGGTATTGTAATGCACCCAAAAATTCGATACCGAGATTTTACCGGAAACACATGTTTTGAGACCTCCTGAATAAAAAAAAAAGCATTTTTAGAAAAAATGTCCGCGTGTCTGTCTGTCTGTCTGTCTGTCTGTATGTATGTATGTCTGTGTGTGTATGCGAATGTTTGTCTGAGGGCATCATAGCTCAAAAATGAAAAGTCCGTTAAAAACCAAGCTTGGTATTTAGATTTGGATCTTCCAAGGATGCGACACGAATATTTTCAAGAAAATCCCCCCACTCCCAACTACCCTTTACATGGAACTTTTTTCGTAAATTTTGATTTTCTAAAAAATGGCTCTAACGATTTTGATTAAAATATCGTATATTAAAGACAAATAAAGTGTATATCTTGATTTTTCTGGGAATAGCCTCTGAAGACTACTTTATTCTGGATGAATTTGCCAACTAGACTATTTCTGCTAAGTTTTCTCGATCAGCTTGAAATAAATAAAAGAATAAGCTTATTTACAACAATTTTTACAGAGATATAGAGAAAGTCATATGAATGGAACACATCATATTTTTTTCTTTGAAAGTAACCGTTGAAAGGGTTTGGCAACTGGTGATTAAATTTGATTAGTATAACAATCATTGGTGACACCATGGCAGAATGGATAGACCACTCGCCTCCTCACCTCGGGTTCGATTCCCAGCACCTATATGTAGTATTTGTGGTGTACGAAACGGCATCTGGGTGGGTTTTCTCCGGCTCCTCCTGTTTCCCCGCCACTCATTCCACCAATTGCTCCATTCTCACCTTTCCTATCATCTATTTGTTTCATACTATCCACTTCCTCACGTTCATTTGGTTAGGGCCAACCACTCGTTCCAGGTTCTTCATCTGTGGTGACGTGCCGTTAGCTCCCCAACAGGCATCTGACGCCTCGACATTCACTTGTGAGTCCTAGGGGGTGGCAGTTCTATATACGAGGAGGGTAAGCCGACTACGAAAAAAAAAGCAATCATTTGGTGAATACACATATGCTTTGTTACTTTTCAAAGTAAGTAATTACTTTAGATATTTTAATATCTGCACAAGTTATTCTGTGGCATTTATAACTTTGGTCAGCTGTTATTAGAAACGGCTTATTCTGGTGAATAATGACAATGTTTGTCTTATTGCTTTCAAAAGCTACGCTTTCATCAGTATCAGTGTATAATGCTGTATAATTTGCAATTAAAAATAAACCTTAACACTTTACACTGTATGACATTATTTAATTCAAAGATGCAAAACGTAAATCAAAGTAAACTTACTAACTTGATTTTTAATTACATCTTACATTTGATTGATTAATTAATTGTAAGATTTAAACATTCATATTAGTTTCCTTTAAGATATTAATACCAATAACAATAACTCAGTGATTTGTAATCTGGCTACCGTCCATAATAATTCTACACACATTTAAATCAAACAATTTTTTGTTTATGTATTTGCTTTTTCAGGAACAGCATCCTTTTTGCTGCTCGGCGGATGTCTTGTTTGGTTCATTTCAGATTATCTTAAGTTTTTGATGGCGTCTCCCATGGATGGGATGGGGTAGTACTTAGTTAAGCTTTTTACTGTTGGCCGGTTTGATGCCATTGTTACCGGGGGGTTCCCACAAGCTATGCGGGAAAACTGGAACTGCCTGCATCGGCGATAGCTAGTAAGTAGTCCCTCAGTGACCGGACAAAGGTGTTCTCATGCTGGATCAATCTGGCGTATACATTTTGAGCCCGGCGCCTAATCATATCTCCACATATGGGAGAGCCAAAGCTTCATGCAGTAGCCTCACTGGGAAGGGAAGATATACAGAGTAGATGGACCGAAGCCCTCTACAGCATAAATATCTTCAGCATCACTTACTTCAAAAGGACGCAAAGCTGTTGGTCCCATGCAATGATTATTTGTTTGCACATAAAAAACATACCTTCAAAGAGAATATCCCTGGATACATTTCCACTATTTTCACGTCCGCAAAATGTGATTTAGTCCTATATTACCATCTATAGGTAACGAATTAATTTCTCATTGCAATATGCACATTGGCGAAATCGCGAATTACAATGTTTATCTGATCTAGGAAAACACCGTTAGGTGACCCAAAATACGCTATGCTGCAACGTAATATACTGCAGCAATTAATTTTTCTTAACTCAAATGTGTTTACTAAATTCGACCCCCGTACATGCTCGCTTTTGTGTATTGCCCGACCTACCTATTAAATTTGCGGTGGACAACAAAGACCTTCCCGACATTCGGCATCATGGCATCTGGTCCGATTATCGATCCGATTGTTAAGAGCCACAATTATTTCTTTTTACTTTCTCTAGCCCTATATGTACAATGCACATAGGCATAGAGAAGTATTGTATACCACTGAAAAATTTGATGACGAGATTTCACCGGAAATATATGTTTTAGGATGTGTGTGTGTGTGTGTGTGTGTGTGTGTGTGTGTGTGTGTGTGTCTTTGGACAGTATAGCTCAAAAACGAAAACACGGTTAAATACCAACCTTGGTATTTTAGTTTGGTGTCAATCAAGGACACGACACGAATATTTTCAAGAAAATCCCCCCACCCCTAACTACCCTTTACATTGAACATTTTTTGAAAATTTAGTTTTTCTTAAAAATGGCTGTAACGATTTTGTTTAAAATACTACATATTAAAGTCATTTCTATCACAAATAAAATGTATATCTTGAACTTTTTGGGAATAGTTTCTAAAGACAGTTTATTCTGGATGAACTTTGCTAATTTGCCATAACTATTAAACCGTAAGATATAGACAAAAACTTACTCAACAAGAAATATAGATCTTGTTAAAATACACAAGTTATATCATTTACAATTTTTTCGTGGAGCTTACCGTTTTCGAGGTATTCCTTGTTATAAGTTTCAATTGAGAAGTACTTATATCTTTCTCAGACGGAAAAGCGATTTGCAATCATTTAACTATCACTTTAGCCTAGTTCATTCTATTAGTTCCATTCTACTTATAAGGAACTAAGTAATAAAATTCTGCTAATGTTTATTTCGATTAGCATGATCTTGAAAGAATTACCTTTCGTAAGAAGTTTGTAGAGTAGCTAGAAAAAGTCATGTGAGTGTAACACATCGGATTTTTAAATCTTATTTTTGGATTCTTTACCTCACAAGTTATAAGATTAGCACATGCAGACTTAATTTGGTACCGTTTATTGCAGTGCATTTTTAAAATGGTCTTAACTAATTAAAATGATGTTTCTATATTTACGTCCTCTAGCTCGCATATACAATAGGTATATATAGTTGATAGAGAAGATATTGTATTCCGTTCAAAACTTCAATAGAAAATTTCATTAGAAGTAATGCTTTGATGACATCTGAAAAAACAAAGACAGTGTGTTGGAAGATACTGCACTTAAGTACCAAGTTTGTTTGTTTACCTGACATTTCGTTTCTGTATTATGTTGCCCACAGACTAACGGACAGACACACACATACAAACACAATTTTTTTTAAATTCAGGTCAATAAATTCAGGAATACAATATCTTCTTTATATACCAAGTAAATTGTACAAACGTGCTAGAGAAAGTTAAATGTAGTTCTCTCTAAGACACACAATTCATGTCATTTACAGTTTTCTTTTTTCTCATTGCAGATTTAACCATTTCCAGGATATTTCCTGTTATTGTTTTCAATTTTAATGGGAAGTTCTTATCAGTTTCATGTAATTTTTGTTTTACTTCTGCCCATGAAAGGAAATCAAATTTCGATATCAATCGCATACCGACAGTTTTTAAAAGAATTGATCGTCGCTTTATCTTAGAGTTTTCCCTTTCTTTTTATTTATAAAAACTTAATAGCTTTTGTGGTTATTCATTTTTGATTATAGTGATTTAGATAAAAATAATCTAATATAAATATAGTTAATTTGCAGACCAGTTAGAGAAAGCCATGTTTTTTTTTACTTTCTCTTCATGTACTATGTATATAGTAGGTAGAGAAGGTATTGTATTACACCAAAAATTCTGAATTCAAAATTTTGCCTGTAATATGTGATTTTAGATATCGTGAGTAAAAAACGGGTCTTATGTGTGTATGTTTGGGCGTGTGCTTGTGGATAGCATAACTCAAAAAACAAAATAATCAGTTAAATATCAAACTGATGTTTCAGTTTAGTATCTTCCTAGGATGTGACACAAACACTTTCAAGAAAGTACCCCTGCACAAACTACGCTTAATGTTACATTTTTTTAAATTTTTTTCTATAAAATGGCTATAATGATTTTTATCAAAATGGCATATATTAAAGATGTTTACATTAGAAATAAAATTTATATCCTAAATTTTTTGGAAGTAGTCCCTGAAGTTCGCTTCAATCTGAATTACTTTTGCATATCTGATAAACCGTGAGAGATAGACAGCGCACAAACATGTAGATCTCGTAAAAACACGCAATTTATGCCAGTTACAGCTTATTTCATACAGCTAACCATTTCAGAGATATTCGCTATTATTGGTTTCAATTTTGAAATACCTGAGCTATTTCAAATGGGAAGTCCTCACCCCTCACATATCTCTTGTTTTACTCCTGCAAAGAGTACCTAATTTCATGGATAGCTTTTAAAAGTTTGACTGTCACTTAAGGTTAGTGTATTCCCTTTTTACTTTCTCTAGCCCCGTACATACACTGTACATAGGTATAACATAACTCCATGGCACGACAGCTCACGGGGAACCTTGGCCTACCGCCCGGCCGCTGCGTCCCCCATCTCGGTCCACTGCAGACGTCATGGATGGCGTGCAGTATTGGAGGGTGAGACGTGGTCAGCGCCTCGAGCCCCTCCCGGCCGGTTAATGCGGTCCTCACGACCTGGAGCCGCTACTTCTCCATCAAGTAGCTCCTCAATTGGCCCCCCAGGGACCTCACGAGGCTGAGTGCACCCCGGTCCAGGTCTCCCAGCGAGGGAAAAATCCCCACGCCGGTACTGGGGATCGAACCCAGGTCTCCCGCTTGGTAGGCAGCTGCGCTACCACCGCGCTAAGGAGACGACGTACATAGGTATAGAGAAGTATTATATTTCACCCAAAAATTCGATGTCGAGATTTCACCGGAAATACATTTTATTTGTGATAGAAATGCTTTAGGGCCCCTTGAATAGAAAATAAATCAGAAACAGGTCCGTGTGTGTGTCTGTCTGTCTATCGTCGGTCAGTCTATGTGTGCGTGTGTGTGTTTGTGTGTGTATGTCTGTGGACAGCATAGCTCAAAAATGAAAATACGGATAAATACCAAACTTGGTATTATAGTTTGGTAGCTTTAAAGGATGCGACACGAAGATTGTCAAGAATATCCCCCACCCCTAACTACCCTTTACATGCAAACATTTTCGACAATGTTATTTTTCTTAAAAATGTCTCTAATGATTTTGATTAAAATACCGCATATTAAAGCATTTCTATCACAAATAAAATGTATATCTTGAATTTTCTGGGAATAGCTTCTAAATACCTGTTTATTTTGATGATTTTGCTTAATTTCGCATAACTAGTAAACCGTAAGAGATAGACAAAAACTTACTATGCAAAAAATGTAGATCTTGTTAAAATACACAAGGTATGTCATATACATTTTTATCGTGGAGCTTACCGTTTTCGAGGTATTCCTTGTTATTATTTCAGATGTGAAGTACTTTTCTCAGACGGCAGTGTCCGTTTTTTTTTTTTGTTTTTTTTTTTGTTCTACTCCTGGCCAAGCAAAGATTTGCAATGAGAATCACATAACGACAGATTTTAAACAAATTTACTATTACTTTAGCCTAGTGCATTTCCTTA
Organism: Hymenopus coronatus; assembly: GCA_030762935.1. Lineage (NCBI taxonomy): Eukaryota > Metazoa > Arthropoda > Insecta > Mantodea > Hymenopodidae > Hymenopus > Hymenopus coronatus. The sequence continues at coordinate 84,321,781 of CM060895.1, forward strand.
GTTCCAGTATACTTATAAGGAACTAAGTAATAAAATTGTGTTAATCTTTATCTGTTTAATGTTTAGCTTGGTGTTGAAAGAAGAATTACCTTTTGTAAGAAGTTTGTTTGTAGAGTAGCTAGAGAAAGTCATATGAGTGTAACACATAAGATTTTTTTACCTTCTACTTACAAGGAAATTAGTAATAATATAATTTTTGGCAATGTTCATTTTGATTATTGTGTAAATAGAAAATAATCTTTTGTAAGAATTGTTTGTTTCCAGTATGAATAGAGAAAGTCGTGTGAATACCTATAGAACACATAAGAATTAAATGACCCTCCGGGCTTATAGCCCTATTGGAGTTTTCACTATCAGACGTTTTGTCCAAAACTGCACCGGACATCATCAATGACGTGGAACTGCGATGTTCTCGACAGCGACTGTCGCTGTGAAAGCTCCAATAGACCACGGGCTACAAACCCGGAAGATCATTTAATTTCTAATGACACCGGCTGTGAAAGCCTACGTATTTCCATAGAACACATAAGATTTTAATTCTCATGATAAACTTCTTAAGGTGTAGCCAACGATACATTTTGTATTTGCCCTAAATGTTTAAAAGAATTTATTGCAGCGATTTACACAGCCAGTAAGGATCAATAGCTCAGCGCCGTCTTAGAATACGTTCCTTCTAATGCACAAGTGGAGACTTCAGAAGCAAGTTTCAATATTTCCTAGATAGTTATTTCTTTGCTACTTTATACGCTTTATATTATTATTGTTTATATTATTATTATTGTTTATATTATTATTATTATTATTATTATTATAGGCCGCGCCGTGGCCGAGTAGTTAGACCACTTGTCGCCCACCTAAGTGGCCAGGTTCGATTTCAAGCGCCCGCATGTGGAATTTGTGTTGGACAAAGCGGGTCTGGGCAGTTTTTCTGCGAGTCCTCCGGTTTCACCCACCTCTCATTCCACCAATTGCTTTATCGTTACCATTCCGAAATGGTGTTTTTTATTTATGGACACTCTTTAACTGCTGTAGTTCTCAGCGTCCCATTCTATACTGGGCGTGAAAGACCGCTTAATTTTGCTCAGAAGCCTCTCTACCAGACTTGAGGTTCTTTTACGTGCCGTAAATCTACGACACGGGACCTACGGCTTTACTTCCCTTCCGAAAGAAGCCATGCTAAGGATTTTTACTCCCGAAAAAATCCATCGTCCTCCGCCGGGTTTGAACCCGCGACCTTGGGTATATGAAGTCAGCATGGTAACCATTACACCACGGAGGGCGACCGTTACCTTTCCTATCATCCATTTCGCTTGCATTTCATGTCATTCACTTCCTCACAAAAATGCTTGGCTACGGGCCGACCACTCGTTCCAGGTTCTACACTCCATTGTTTCGTGCCGTTGGCTCCCCGACATGCTTCTGATCCCTAGGCATCCGCTTGTAAGTCCCAGGGGGTGTCAGCTGACTACGAAAAGAACTATAATTTTATTATTATTATTATTATTATTATTATTACTATTTCTATTTTAATCAAATATATGAGTGAGCCTGGTGCCAAAATGTGGAACATTGCCGGAATTTGTTTAAAATTAAGAGGAGAAAACTTTAGCCAGGCAATTTACCCCAAAGGAAACTTAAACTTATCCCCTCTAAGATAATAGAGTTCTTTCTGAGTTCACATGTTCTATACTGACATGAAGGGTAATGTTACATAATGAAAACAAAAGCTCCTTGAATAAGCCACGAAGCTAAAGCAATTTGTAAAGGCGTAAGTCAATACTGCAGCTTGTCTATGAGAAAACATATGTAAATCTTCTCAAAGAAGCATATTTCTCAGTTTCTTACGTAAGAACTTCCCAGACTTTAGACTTCATCCGAAGAAAATAATAGGGTGAGTAATTTTCAATAACCATTTATGTGTACAGAAGCAGGTTTAATGTATACAAAACAAATTCTTCGTTAGTTTGGAAGTGCTGCCCTCGCAGCTCCGTCTTCAGTTCAGAAAAAAGGTGAAAGTGGCTGGGTGCCAGATCAGGACTATACGGCGGATGATCGAAAATACCCCATTGAAATTGTTCAAGGAGCCGATGGGTTATGCCAGCAATGTGTGGACGAGCGTTGTCTTGGATCAACACAATTCCTGAAGTCAGCATTCCTCTTCGTTTGTTTTGAATGGCTCTCCACAAACGTCGTAAAGTACGAAGATCTTCAAAACAACGTCAATGCTCATTTGAAATCATTAGCGACAACATTTTTGAAGCGGATATTGCAAAGCTTGTGCACAGGTACGATAAATGTCTCAAGCTTTTCGCTGATTATGTTGAAAAGTAACCATAAGTGTACAAAACTTTTAGTAATCAAATAATTCTTTTCTATGAACTTGTCTTTTATTTATAGCCTATTGGAGGTTGAAAAAAACGACCCTCGTAAACGAAACATATAACATTTTTTTCTGATATGTTATACAAATGACTGACTAGTTTTGTAAGTTGGTGTTGCTGCAAGACCGAAAAACTATAGAGAACTTTTTGGCGGCGACGGGAAGATCATTTTACTCTGTCCATGAAAATGATATTGCTGACGTCTGGCGCCTTACAGCAGTGTGTAAACAGGTTCTAACCGTATGGAGACGCTGCGGATGGCATTTGGAAATGCCTACAAATCTTCGCCGGTTCCCATGGCCACGCTCGCTAAAGCGTCTCGCTTTGGTGTTTCGTGGGCAGGGGATCGTGGGTTCGAGTCACGCCTTGGGCATGGATGTTATATGTTTGTGCAATGTGTATATGTTTGTAAAAGAAACAGTAAAACCAGTAAAGCAGTAATCAGTAAAACCTACGGGGGGAAATGTAAATAGGGATACAGTACCGGAGTCCTGATCAGACTCCGTTACTTAGTAAAAAAAAAAAAAAAAAAAAAAAAAAAAAAAATCTGATGAAATGCCTACATTCACATGAGGTTCTCTATCATCCAACTGACATTATATCAAAATAGGCACTTGTGGAAATGCTTATTTACAGATAATCTTATAGATACAATGAGATACAATCTTAGTTCAGTAATATTATATCTATCTCCTTCAGAATGAACAGAATCTCAGAGACTGTTTCAAGAAAATTCATGAAGTACATTTTATTTGAAGTACATTAACATGTCTTAAACATACAGCATGTTATCAAAATCCTTAGAAACATTACAACATAAAAAAATCGGATGTGGTTAATTTGCATGACTTTTCTCTACAAATTACTGTTATAAAAGATTATTCCTTTTTCTGCATCGTGATAATCGAGATAATAATTAACAGAAATGGTTGTATTAGTTACTTCTACGTAACACATATTGTTAAAAATTATTCTTCTGTCTAATTCATGCTAATCGAGACAAAAAATAGCAGAAATGGTCTTATAACAAACAAGGAAATACAGTAGGCTAAAGCGATAATTAAATATTTAAAAGCTCGTTGCTATGTGATTGAAATCCAGTTCTTTGCAGGCCATATTCCCGTATGAGAAAAGTTTAGGTATTTAAAAACTGAAACCAATAACAAGGAATGTCTATAAATGGTAAATTCAACGAAAACATGTATAGCTATGACATTAATTATCTGTTTTTACGAGATCTACATTGTTGGTATAGTAAGTTTTTTTTGGGGGGGGGGATGTTAACATCCTTTAACCTGGTTAGTCATATTGGACGATGAATGAAATTGATAAAATGTTGTACAAATGATCTCGAGATCCTTAGAGCTTAAAGTTACTCAACATTCATCTTCTCAGGATAAGGAAAAATCCCGAAAAAAAAAATCTTATCCGGGTAACACGCCCTAGACGAGATGCGAACTCCCTACCTGTTAAATGTGAGGCAGACACACTACCACAACTCTACCCAGGTGGGCTGGTAGATTTTTATCTATTTGTAACGTTTCCCAGTTATGCAAAATTCTTTAAAATCTATCCAAATGAAGAGATTCTCAGAGGCTATTCCCAGAAAATTCAAAATATACTGTCATATAATTACCTATAATATATTTTAATCAAAACCGTTACAGACATTTTTTAGAAATTCAACATTTTCGAATTTTTTTCCATGTATAGAGTAATTTGGGATGCGGGATTTTTCTATAAATCTTCTTATCACATCCTTGAAAGATAGTAAACTTAAATATGAAGTTTCGTTTTCCAAAAGTGGTTTTTTTATGGATTCAGTGGCATAGGACGTTTTCTTGTTTTGACTTTTCCACACATTATCGGAAACTGGATTATTTTTATAGCAAATTATATTGTTCATTCTACCCTGAAAGTACTCATTTGATTTTAGTATCAAAGAAATAAATGTGAAAAGTGTATTTGGCTTATTATTTTCTTTACACATATTTACATGAGTAGAAAAAGTATTGTATTCCACACAAAAATTCAATGTCGAGATTTTGAAGTCTACCGTGTTCCAGTGAAAGTAATTTCGGAGAATGGATCGCGTGCGCGCCCGTGTGTGTGAGTGTGTGTGTGAAGACGATAACTCAAACAAAAAGTCGGTTAAATAACAAACTTGGTATTTAAGTTCAGTATCTTCCAAGTATGGAGGCGAAGATTTAAAAAAACTCCTTCCAAGCTACTCTTTATATGGAAAAAAATTCGAAAAATTTTATTTTCTAAGAAATGGCTGTAACGACTTTGATTAAAATGTCATATATAAGATATATCTTGACTTTTCTTCTATAGCCTCCACGACCCCTTAATTCTAAATTATTTTTGTATAACTGGTAAACTGTATGGGAAGCCAAAAGTTACTGTTCAAAAATTTAGATCTCATTAAAACATAGGCTGTATGTCATAAACAATTTATTTTACTTATAGTTAACTCTTTCCGAGATATCTATTCTTTGTTATTTGTTTTAATTTTAAACTACTTAAACTTTTCTCAAACAGAAAGTCATCGTTCGTTTCATCTGATTTTGTTTCACTCTTAATCAGACAAAGAGAACCGAATTTCAAAGCGACCAACTTTTAAAATATTTGACTATCTTTTAGCCTAGTGTATTCCCTTATTTCCCTCCTACTTTCAAGGAAGCAAGTAATAAGACCTTTTTCCTAAAGGTTTAGCTAGAGGATATCATGTGATTGGAACACATTAGATTTTTCTCTTCTATTTACAAGGAACCAAGTAATAATTCAATTTCTGCTAATGTTTATTTCAATTATTATGAAGCAGATAAAGGAATAAGCTTTTTAATAATAATTTATTACAGAGAGTAGAGAAACTCATGTGAATGGAACACATAAGATTTTTTTTTATAGCGTTAACTATTTCCTAGATATCTCTTCCTTGTTATTGATTTCAATTTTAAACTACTTAAACTTTTCTGAAACAGATGGTCATCTATTGTTTCATCTGTTTTTTGTTTTTTTTAATTCTAGTCAGAAGCAGAGAACTTTTCACATAGCTACCAGCTTTAAAAACATTTGTCTGTGGCTTTAGCCTAATATATTTCCTTAAATTTTGCTTCTACTTTCAAGGAAGCAAGTAAAAAAAAAAAAAAAAAAAAAAAAAAACTACTTTCCTAATGTTTATCTCGATTAGAATGATGCAGATAAAAGAATGCTTACTTATAGGAATAGTTTGTTTGTGGAATAGGTAGAGAAGGTAATATTATTGAGACACATCAGATATTTTTCCTCAGTGACTTATTAAGTCACCATAAATTTTAATGTGGCACGATTTCTTATTCATCGCCAACATTAATTACATCTATAGGACATCTGGGATGAAGGATGATTTCGAACTGCATTGTTCAGAATAGATTTAGCTAGTGTTGTAGCGTGAATATAATTCATATTTCATAATCACCGTGCCGAAAATTATATCAGCCTACAAAGGACGTTAATTACGAACTAATAGCCATGGCAGTTTATATGAACAGGAAGCATGAAATGCTGTAAAGCCCTTCATTGTCAGTATTGAAGCAGAAGAATTCCGTTCAGGTGTCCCCAACAATGCAGAGACAGAGAGAGGGGCGGAAGGGGGGCCGCACAGGCGCAAAAGGGATCAATATCCCCGAAACTGCTCTCGGTTCATCCCCCACCCCAGTACACTGCGGATATTCTTCGCTCTCGTTGCCAACCCTTGCAACAACTTGCTGCAGCGCTCCGCAGCGCGATCACAACTTCTACCAACGTGACAAAAGAAATATGTACTAGCGTTACCAACATCTCCAATGACGTGTCAAGGCCAACATATCCACAGACGCACATGATAGTAACCGTTGACAATGGCGTAGCTACTAGCAACTCGCATGCCATGTCAAGGACGAAATATCAACAAATCCATATGAGATTAATTGTGGACAAAGACGTGGTTGAACTCAGCTGTGCAAGCATATCATGATTACCAAACTGGGTACTTTTCCACTGTACAAAATTAAGAGACCAGATATCGGGATTTCGCGTCCTGCTTGTTTACTTTCTCTATCATGTACACTGTAGTTATACAGAAGGTAGTTAAGTTATAGCATTTCACCCAAAACTTTGATACCGAGAATTCACGAAAATGCATATTAGCTATAAAGTTCGCTGATGCAATGTATATTTTTTAAAAAATGTCTATGCGTATGTGTCCATGTGCGTTTGTGTGCGTGTAATTAATAAAAGCCGGTTAAATATCAAAATTAATATTTCAATCCAATATTTTCTAAAGGATGCGATACAAAGATTCTCAAGAAAATTCTCCACTCCAAATCAGCCTTTATATAAAAAATTTCTTGAAACTTATGCTTTTCTCAAAAATGTTTCTAACGATTTTCATTAAAATACCATATGTTTAAGATATTTTCATGACAAAATTTTAAGAGAATAGCCTCTGAAGACCTCTTCATTTTGGATTACTTTGCATAATTGGTAAACGTAAGAGAGACAAAAACTTACTACTTACATAAACAATTTAGACTTCCTTAACACACAATATATGTCATATACATTTTCTGTAGCGTTAGCCATTACCAAAATATTCCTTGTTATTGGTTACAATTTTACAATATTTTCTCAATATGAATTTGTCATTTCTGTTCCTTTTGTTGTACTCTTCATCCTTCAAAGAGAACCGAATTTCAATTGTATCACATAGCGACCAACTTTAAAAAGATTTGACTACCGCTTTAGCCTGTTAGCCCTTATTACCCATCTACTTACAAGGAACTAAATAATATGACAATTATGCTAGTGTTTATCTCCACTAACATGATATAGATAACAGAATATTTTCTAACAATAGCTTGTTCGTAGAACAAGTAAAAAATTGATGTGAAAGGAAAATATTAGATATTTTTTAGCTTTCAATTTCATGTTATGTAGTCTTCGTGGCTAACGATGTAGCTTCAAGTCTGAGAAATTTCGAAAGGTAATAATATTAATAATAATAATAATAATAATGAAGCGAATTGTTTTAATTTTAAATATATTTAAAGACATAGAAAATATATGTATTACACTCTCTAATAAGAAGTACTTAAAAAGTTCTTAAAATCAAAAAGCAAAGAGGCTTAATATTAAACAATTTTACTTTTTTCTGAAAAACTGCTTTAAAACAGGAATTATGCATAGTAATTTTTTTTTGTTCAATTCATTACAACCATTTTGTTCTAGGATGGTTTTAGTTCAGCTTCTACCCTGTATAATACACTCTCTTGCTCAAAACCTTCCCTATTTAACATTCCTTTCTGTACAACTCTTAAAAAATGATTTCTTTTCACCCAATATCGCAATTTCCTACTTTCCTAACCATTTTCACTCACATTCTTAATCCACCCAGTTTTCTGAGACAGCTATATTATTGATGTTGCTTCTCAATTTAAAACCTTTCACTCTAATTGCAAATTCCTTCAATTATTATCGGAAGACGTTACTAAGCCAAAGAAATCTCAATGGTGAAATAAATTACCAAAGGCACAGTGTCATTAGTAAAATCTTCGCAATATAAGCATACTAACTTATCAAAAACTCAAATATCAATTCAATATAAATTCCATAGTTTCTGTAAGTTCTCAGCAGCGAAAATCATGATTTTCTGCGTTCGTTAATTTATGGATTTTTAGAAAAAATTCACCATTATATTTAAATAATGCAATATTTTTGTATACATTTTCTCTTATTGAAATTTAAAAATAGATTTCGATATGACGGCTTTGATTCATACATTTTATGTTGAAAAAAATATACCTGTGTCAGTAGTAAATTATATTTTTTGATTTATCAATTTCATCACATTCAGGAAAACATTTATGTAGCATTTTAGAAGCATCTCAAGACATATTTTATTTGTTAGTTGCTTAGTTCAAAAGCATCATATGTTAATCAAACATAACAAGGTCCCATTACTGAAATGCGTTTTATATTATTTTTTTTCATATCAACATCCATTTCTTGCTTTTTAAAGTTTTGCACAGGGCGGCGCCATTGCTGAGTGGTTAGATTGCTCGCCTCTTAACTAGTTGTCCCAGGTTCATCCAAGGAGTTCGCAAGTGGAATTTTTGGTGCTGCGCCTGGGCGGGTTTTCTCCGGAAATCCCAGTTTAATCCGCTTATCATTCCACCAATTGCTCCACCAGCCCCTCCTTCCATTTTGGCTATGTTTCATATCATCTATTTCTTCACGTTCGTACCAGGAATTGGGCTGATCTATAACCCCTGGATACTCTATGTGATCCATAGTCCGTCTGCTTCTCAACAACTCAACGTCTGGCCTCAGACTTTACCTTGGGGACAGGGAAATTGTATTTTGAAAAGAAGTTAAACAATGAATTGAAGATATGGAAATGCAGGAGACGTTATTTTCAGAAACGAAAAGGCACTAAGGATATATAGGGAGCTAAAGAAAATATGGGACAGAGAGAATTATGTAGATAAAGTTGACAAGTAGATGAGGGAAGGCTCTGCATGGTCCCAAATAATGGTAGTGGAATTGAAAGCTTCAAGAGAAAGTTCAATTGTGGAGGAATGCCTGAGTTGTGGAATGCATGGCAATTATTGGCATGCAATTCTGAAATGTGAGGCAACTAAAGAAATTAGAGCAAAACTTTGGATTAAGTAGTGGGTTAATTTATCAACAGAGATAAAGGGGTAAAGTTGGCAAATGTGAAAGCTAGGCACGAATTAAAGATTGGAAATTATTTAGGAAAGTTAAAAGAAAATGGTTGAAGAAAATAAATAAAACTGGAGATTTACATTGGCCAAAAACATAATATAAATAGAGATGAAGGTAAGCTTTAGATTAAGTTAGCCTGATAGTTGAGTAAAGTCGGAGATATTCATACTGATCCCTGACAGTTGCCTTATCTCGTGACCGCTACGTCACATGGTTGCCACTATGTCCCGTCCATGGCTGCAGCAGCACAATAACCCATTTTTAAACAAACAAAATGAAACACCAGCACACTATCACACAGCACAACATTGCATTACAGCACAAGAAAAGTCTGTAGCAAAGCAAAATAACGTAATACAAGTGGATACTCGCGCCAACTGGAACTGTATTGAGGAATGTTTGTTCTATCTTACAACAAGGGTGACATCATTGCTTACGTAGCATAGATCTATTGGCAGAGAGGCAGACACACCTCTTATCAGCTGACTGTCAGGGATCACTATGTATCTCCCCAAGTTACTATATTTAGTTGTTTGTTTTTTTTTTCGTAATCGGCTTATCCTCCCCGTATTCTTAGTATTGACACCCCTCTAGAGTTTATAAGCCAGTGCCTAGGGGTCAGAAGACTGAAACGATAGAATGGAGAACCTGCTACCAGGGGTCAGTCCGTAGCCATCATGAACATAAGGAAGCGAAATTGGTGATTGGAAAGGCGATGATGGAGTAATTGGTGGAATGAGTGGGGAAACCGGAGGATCCAGAGAAAACCCGCCCAGACGCCGCTGCGTCCACCACGAATCCCACATGCGGGCGTTTGGAATCAAACCCGGGCCGCCTAGATGGGAAACGAGCGGTCAAACCACTTCACCACTGCTCCACCGCTATATTTAGTATGCTATATTTTCCCTGAAAGGTCAAGTGATTACAAAATAGTATTGTAAAATTTATTGTATTATTAAATATATATAAATTCATTTAAGTGCAACTGGGTGGTGTAAGTCCTCCATATTACGAAGAAAAAATGTTACTCTTTCTGTGAAAGTCATTATTTAATGTTGGTAAAGCTGAGTAAGAATAAGTGACTTACTAAACAGATAGCTGCAGAAGAAATGTTTTCCATTTCAAAAGGGTAACATTTTCACAATCTTCGGGTTATACAGGTCCAGAAACTTAGTTGGGGGACTGATTCATCAGATATGCTGCAAGGTATTTGAGAAACCTTGAGAGATAGATAACAGAAAAAATAAATATAGTTATATTATACAATATCTTGTTATATTATTTTAATACCATCGAGAACAATGGTTTCTTTCATAATCCTTTCATACAGCCTCTGGCATATTCGCAACCGTATGTTGTTTCCGCCATAGGATGAAGGTACCTCCAATTCCCCCTATGCATACATTCACCATCTTGTTCCGTCTTTCATTTTGTTCTTCAAAACGCCTGCTTTGGGCTACCTAATAGAACTAAGTTCTTATCTCTCAATATCCTCTTCTACGGGCTTAATTTTTAATGTCTCAGAAAACCAATTCAGAGTGTATCAAGGAACTGTTTCCTCAGTCTTTACTTTGTCTCTATTTTACAAATCCACAGATACCCTTCATATTATATTCTGTACTTCATGGCTAAAATTAATATTTCATTATTATTCTATGTAGTTTTTTTTCGGTTTTTACGCGATGTGAAGCATGTGAGCTCAGCATTAACATAAAAATTGTAAGATTTAAAATTAAATTCCGTATTAGAGATTCAGAAAGACGTAAAATAGTTTCAGTTCTTACAATACCTGGATTTAATTGACGTATAGGTATTTACAATTAAAGTGAAGAAAAACTCCTTAAAAATATCTATTCATGTAATTGTACTTAATAATAATTATCATTAGGTTTTGGACACGGTTGCGGTTTGGTTGAACTCTGGCTGAAAAGTAGATACTTGCGAACAGGATTTTACACGTACCTCCCCCTCCCCAAGCACTGTTGGTCATACACCCCAAGCAAGCGCTCAGTACATCTGGAAATAAATGAATGAATAAATAAATAAAAATCTGCAATATCGTACCCTGGTTCCTAATTTCTAAAACCGGGGTATGCTCTCAAAATCCTTATTCGTTTATTTCCAAATTGAATTTATATAACCATGCAAAATTATTTTATATATATTAAATAAATTATACCAAAAGTAAAACTAAGAACTATAATAATAAAAATGTACAACCTGTTCCAACATAAGATATTTTGGTTTTGATACATTCAGGAAATATATTGAAATCCATTGTAATGTTATCCACTCATGTAAATTAAACATTAAGCTGCCACAGTACATATTTATTATTTATTTTATGTTATTTATAATGTGTAACAAAAAGTCATTTGTTCTAAAGAACCTTATACATTCATTTCCCTACCCACCTATGTCTATGCACAAACTTAGTAGGGCACGGACTTCTGCCACTTCCCTCTCCGCTCGCTTGTAATGAACGTACCAGTACCTGTATACTATAAGTTAACCAAAAGTTAGGTCCGAATGGAACACATGCCTATCCGCTCAAAAAAATAGAAAAGTCAGTGGATGGAGTTTTTCACTAACAAGATTGATAGATGGGGGGGGTAGTGCTTAACGCCCGTTCTTAGTGCTCTAAATCGATAGATGCTATCAATATTTATATCATAACATAATCTATAAAGGCTGAAAAATGGTGCTTTAGTCTGATAGATTTCGCCAAGAAAAGCTGCTTGGCAATGGTTTGGGAAGATGAAGGACCAAAAGACGTGATAACACTGTGTGAAGGATATATGTTTTTCATTTATTTGGGTTGCTCTAAATTACTTAATACTGTATGAGAAAAGTGGAGAGTTAGATTTTTTATCAATTACTTCTTTTTCTTCCTCTTCTTCTTCTTCTTCTTCTTCTTCTTCTTCTTATTATTATTATTATTATTATTATAACTACTACTGTTCTTACTACTACTACTACTACTACTACTACTACTACTACTACTACTACTACTACTACTACTACTACTACTACTACTACTACTACTACTACTACTATAACTCACTAGCTACATTCTTTATTAAAACAATATGTATATTAGGAGCAATCCCTGAAAATAATAATGAATTTCTGAATTTCTAGGCACAAAATCTTACAAAAGCATACTCTTGTGCGTACTTCTTGTTAATCAAGCTAATTATTAGCAGAAATCGGTTCATCGCATATTATATTCTAGATACATACAAGAAATGTGTAGAACGCTGGAGCAATAGTCAAATCATTAAAAAGTGGGTGATTGTATATTTGAAATTACGTTATTTCCCTGACCACAAGAAGGATGAAAGGAATGTGACTTTGTAATAAATATCAAACATTAAAATTGTTTTGAAAATATATTTATATATTTTACATTTTTCAGAAGTACCTATATTTATTTATAGAGAATAAATCATATGCAAATTATACATAGAAGTATTGAGTTTTACCACAGTTGCTACTGGGTTAAAAATGTGGTTCCAAAGTAAACTACTGTTGCGACCTGTAGAGTGGTACCATCATTTTTTACACGGAGGTGTACTTGGCAAAAACAATAAATCCGAAGTAAGTTACAAAAATAGTCTAGATGTTCTATGTTTCGGCACTTCAGAATATTTAGATTTATAAAAGTTCTGAGCTTTTCTACTTTCTGTACGATGTACAATGTAGTAGTAGGTAGAGATGTCATTGCATTCCTCCCAAATATCCGATATCAAGATTTTACCCCAAATACATATTTTGAAAATACATGAATAAAAGAAGCATTGGTATAAAGTTCAGTATCTCCCAAGTAAGCGACACGAATATTTTCACGAAAATCGCCCCGCCCCAAATGATCCTTCACATGGATTTTTTCAACATTTCGATTTTCTATGAAATGGTTCTAAAGATTTTGGTTAAAATGTTGCATGTTTAATATATTTATAATTATAAATGATATGCATATATCAAATTTTCTGGAAATAAACCCTGAAGTCCTCTTCCCTTTTGTTAGTTTTTGCATAACTGATAAACCATAAGAAAAATCTTATCACACACAAAAAAAACAAAAAAAAAACATATATCGTTAAAACACACAATTTATATAAACAATATTTTGTATGGAGTTAACCATTTCGGAGATATTTTTGTTTTGGGTTTGAATCTTTCAAAATTATACATTTGTCAATGAGAAGCCGTCAATTTGTTTTCTGGTTTTTCTTCTCCAGGTCATGAAAATAGTACGGAATTTCAAGGCCATCACAAAGCGACCAGCTCTTCCATTATTTCCCTCGAAACTATAAGAAATGAATAATAAATGTGTAACAAATAAGTAATAATACCCTTCTGCTAATTTTTATCGCGGTTACCAAGAATTAGATAGAAGAATAGATAAACTTTTGCAAGAATAAGATATCATAGAACGGATAGCCATAAGATTTTTTCTAGAGTGTTCACTTGTTTTGGAATAAATAGTAAAATGAATAAAGTTATTGATCCTTTATAGTATACAGTATTTCTGTTTATGGTTATAAATTTGTTTAGGCATCTAATAACTTCAAAAGTAGTAGTATTAAATATGTTGCAATACAATTTAATATGCAAACTCTCAACTCTTAGCAAATATCTCATTTGAGAAACTCCCATATCAGTATCACTCTCAACCCCTTGCAACATCTCAATTGACAGTAATCTGAAAGTAAAAAATTAGATATATTTTGTCATTTCTTTGTGATACTTAATATCACCATGAAAATTGTCTAGTAATAACTGATTTAGAGAAACTATCAACTTTGTTGTTAATGCACAAAATGTCGAAAGTTTGATTTGTCCCGCGTTCATGGATACTGTTAGAGTAGCTTCTAGAAGTGGATCAGGCATGGTTATTTGGGTGCTGAAACAATCGAGAGTTGTTCGATTACCACGCACAAGAGGTCCAATCAATAACGTCACCAAAATGCGTAGTTCCCTATGGTTTGTAACAAGCTTTTTCCACGGAGTTGTACTCTCTTACGGTGTTACAAAAACATGCAATTTTCATTTCACAGCAAAGAGGAAAGGGTGGAGAAAATGAGGTAGCAGCACAGATGGGGAAAAGGAAATTATAAAAAGGGGAAAATCTCGAATGCGGCAGAAAGTAAACACCCATCTGAATAAAGGAGTAAGGATAAAATACAAGAGGTAACCCTTATTTTGTTACAAAAATAAAATTAAAATTTAAAGCAGCACAAACAGTGGAGTAGTAAAGATAAATTACACAAAAAGGTTGAAAAGTCCAAGAACATAAAGAGAAAAATAAACAATTTAGATCTGAAGCAACAGTTAACAACCTGTTGGAAAATAAGCAGAAGAATCTGATGTTTTCTGTTCACATAACTCTCTCTACCTCTTCTGCATCAAACTAGTTTTACAAAAGTTTATTCTTTTATCTAATTCATGTTAATCAAGATTAGATATTAACAGTTTTGGTCTTATTACTTACATCCTTATAAGTAGGAGGAAAATAAAGCAATACACCACACAAGATCCTTTACATCTCGATCTCTATGTCAGGAATAGAAATACAAATGACAATTTCCCATTTGATTTAAGTTTAAGTATTCCAAAATTGAAAACAATATCAAGAAATATATCAGAAGAGAGTAACTCCACAAAATTGTATTTGGCACGAATTCCGTATTCTAACAAGAGATACATTTTTTGTGCAGTAAGCTTTTGTTATACAAAAAATAAGTAAAAATTAAGAGGAATTTAAGTAACATTTACAGACGATTATAGATATACATTTTATTTATAATAGAACATAACTCGTTGAAGACACTTTTGATAAAATCAAAAAATTTGAAAACGTTTCAATGTACAGGGTAGCTTGGGGTGGGAAAATATTGTTTAAAAACTTCGTGTCGTAACCTTGAAATATGATGATTTTGGTATTTAACGGACTTTTCGTATTTCAATAATGCTGTTTAGAGACACATAAACACATCATAGAAAAACCAAACAGAACAGTCACGGAAATATAAGATAGTTGCAAAATACCCAACCATAAGCCAAACTAGAACAATACCAGAAACAATGTCAAAGGTATATTATGTAACATTGTAAAATGTTTGTATTCACAAAGCTTACTTTTATTGTAATGGAGCACGTTGTAAACACGTTAAAAAATAATCTGATGTCTTCCATTCACTTGCCATTTTCTACATCTCTGTAACAAATTGTTTTTAAAACGTTTATTGTTCTATTTACTTCATAATAATCTATATCCACATTATAAAATAGTTTCATTACTTGCTTCTTTGTAAGTATAAGGAAAATAAGAGGACAGACAAGATTAAAGCTAGTCAAATATTTAAAAGGTGGTTGCCATGTTTTGAAAACCTGTTTCTTTGCATTGCCAGGAGTTGACAAATACTCTAAAGAGAACAGTTAAAAAAAATGTAAAACTGAAAGCAATAACAAGGAAATAATAAAAAATGACTAATTCCATTAAACTTGGATATGAAATAAGTTGTGTGTTTCAACATCCACTTTTTTGTGTAGTAAATTTTTGTCTCTTACAGTTTACCAGTTATGCAAAACTCAACAATTTTCATCCATTATGAATGCCTCTTCAGAGGTTATTCTCAAGAAATTCAAAATACACGTCTTATTTTCCATATAAATATTCTCAGTATACGGTAT
Organism: Hymenopus coronatus; assembly: GCA_030762935.1. Lineage (NCBI taxonomy): Eukaryota > Metazoa > Arthropoda > Insecta > Mantodea > Hymenopodidae > Hymenopus > Hymenopus coronatus. Next base: position 84,337,611 of record CM060895.1, read on the forward strand.
TTAAATCGAAATCGTTAAAGTAGTTTTTGGGAAGATCAAAATATTCTAAACTTTTTCCATGTAAAGAGTAGTAGTTTGGTGTGAGCGGGGTTTTCGGAAAATCTTCGTGCCTCTTGAAGGTACTAAACTTAAACACCAAGTTTGGTATTTTACTGACCTCTCGCTTTTGGGATAACGTATTCAAAGGCACACGAAGACACATACGCACACACGGACGTTTTTCTAAAAATACGTGGATGCAGGGGACCCTAAAACATGTATTTCCGCTGAAATCTCGGTATCGAATTTTTTGGTATAGTGTCATTACCTTTTCCACCTACGTAACATGTTATATGTAGAGAAAGTAAAATAACTTGCTCACACCGAACACTAACACATGAACCTTATTTATAAAATGCTTTGTTTTTTTAACGGAAGATCTCCAAAAACGCATTTCCCCTGAAATCTCGACATTTTATTTTTGGGTGGAATACAGTATCCCCTCTATACACTGTACGTATTCATAGCACGTGGCATAAAAAATAAATATTAATTATTTTCCTGGGGTATGGAGCAATACATCAAAACAAGTACCAAACTCATTAGAGAGGGGCTCGCGTGGATTAGACTAGGAGCTTAGATGAGCCGAAAATTTCTGACGAGAATGGTACGAGAATCTGTACCATTTGCGAGGAAGAGTCGTGAACTCACATCTTGGCAAGATGTAGGGGTACGGAGGAATGGCGGGAAAAATATTTGCCGCAATTTCTTATCAGTGCGAATGTAGGGCTAGAAGCATGTTGGACACTACTGGCAGGCACGGAAAACATGGACGGGGTAGGTAAATTTATACCTAAGGCAAAACAGCTGAGATCTGAGGAGGCTGCCAATAGAGAAAGGGGGGGGGGGGAGGAATAAGATCAACTAAACAAAAGTGACTACAATGTTCTACATACACATATTATGTCACTGTTATGCTATGGTTTTATATATTGTGTATATATTATGTGTATATATGTCTTTTAAGTGTAATTATCTATCATAAGAGGGTGCATTTATGAAGTTTACTCTGTGTTGTAAATTTAAATTGCTATATTAGAATATCTTTGTATTTTTATTATCGGGTTCACTCTTAATTCTTCATTGTTGTTTAATATTGCTTTTGACTGTGTATTACCTTTGTCTTTTTATTTTCATGTTTACTCTTTTAATTCTGTGTTGTTGTTTTAATATTGCTTGTAATGTGTATTACAAAAGCACGTACGGTCTGAGGACCCGTGCGATTGTTGAAATTCTATGTATGATATTGCTATGTCAATAAATACACTTATTCATTTATTCATTTATACTTTCCAGCAGGAATTTAGAAAAATGCATATATAAATTATACGCACACAAAGGATTCAATTTCCAATAAAAACGAAATTTCCTCCAAAATCATAAGCGTGCTGTTACCGATTTGTCTCTACCTTATAAAGGTTTTTCTACGAACCAATGTAAATACAATAAATTCCTAGATTTTTTCAGGGACTCATCGGGATCTATCTACGGTTTAAAGGATAATTGTTCTTCACCCAACATTCTGTATATATTTAATGCTATTTAGAAAAGCTATTTATGTTTCTATAAGTAAGTTAATTTATTAATGTGTTTTTTCAGTAAATTGTGATATTCAAGTTAATTAAAATGTTCAAAGAAATAAATTATTATTTTTATTATTATTAATATTATTATTACTATTATTATTATTATAAGATACATATACTTAAACGGCATTGTCAAATAAAGATTGAAAAGGTTTATCACAAGAATTTTTTTACAGCAAAAGAACTGTTACGAGGACATTGTTGTTCCATGATACTTATATATGTAGCAATTATATATATATATATATATATATATATATATATATGTTGGTTTAAGAGACTCGTCCAAAAAGTCAGTGTTAGTATGGGAATAGAAACGAACTCACAATATTTACTTTGTCGCTCGTTTTTTGCGGGTGGACAAGTTATAATAAGTTATAATAATCAAGATGCTTCACTTATGATAAGAAAACTGATTGAAGAATAAAAAATTGAAGATTGGTGTCAAGAAAAATAAATATTTAATATTAAAAAGGAATATGATGATAAGCTGGAGAACGTATACAAGAAGAATTCCTCAAAACAACAATTTTAAATATGGATCCATTTTAGAAGCTGGTTGAAGAATTTCACCGGCAATCGGAAAAGCAATAAGTGCAAATAGAAAAATAGTTTGGCTGTTTAAAGCCAGAATACTGTAATATACTAAAGTGATTTACAATTCATTAATTCACGTGTAATGATGTACAAAACCGAATCTTGGCCATGGATTACAATAAGTTTCATTTATTTGTGGATTGTTATTGAAATATAATTTGGTCTTAATGAAATTTCCCTTCGTAAAATCCTTTCACTTTCATAAATTAGGTTTTGATGAAAATTAATTTATGTACCATCTAAGATTAATTTTTATTCATTTTAAGATACACAAAATGCAAAGAGAAGTGCGTAGAGTGGCAAGAAAATAAAAAATGAATAAGGAATCAAAAATTTAGAGAGTTAATGAAAGTGGATAAGAACATTCTAAAAGTAACTGAATGAATTAGGAAATTGAGATGGTTTGGCCACGATAAAAGAATGGGAAAAGACAGAATTCCGAAATGAATTTTTAAGGGAGAAGGAGAAAGGGAAAACCAATGGATGGAGGAAATGAGGGTGAGTATGAATGGAATGTAACTGATGGAAGAAGTTGCTCAAAACAGAAATGTATGATGAGATAAAGTTGCTTTGGGTTGAAGGATACACTACTGTAGGGCAGAAAAGCTCCTAATTAAAAGTATTAAATGTATTAATCATACGATCTTAACTGAGGTAGAACAAAAAATACATATGTGAGAGAGAAATTAAGACGAATCTAGCAATAAAAAGTAGAATACACAAGCAAAAGTGTAATATTTTAATATATATGTGAATGTGAACTGAATAATGTAAAGTCTGATTAACGATATTGTGTACCATGTAAATTGATATTTAATGCATAGCAACATTGTTATTGATATGTATTAGGTTTCATAATAACATTAAAACGACTGCATAATAATTGGAATATTGTGTAAACTTGTAATCAGCGAACTACAAATGGAATTGTATAATTGGGATTTTTAATAATAAACACTAATATCTGAAATTGAGGCATTCGACGTAAAATGGGCACCCAGGTCTATTAATATTTTCTGGTTTATTTTGGTGATATTTTCACTGAAATACATTGAAAAATGGTAATACTGTATCGGTATAAAGACAAATATGACTATGCAAGCAGTTGTTCTTTCTTGAAGCTCACTATCAGTGACATTTTTTAACTTTTCCGAAACTGGCCATTTCCTTTCCCGACACAAAGTTTCATTACTCAAAAAAATCTATTGTCTTGTACTTACATGACTTTCCATAACTCTTTTGGACACAAAATATTCTAACTTATCTTATCCATTATCTGCTTATGTTAATCTAGATAAATATTATCATACATTTTCATATTACTTCCTTGTAGCTGAAAGGCGATTAGGAGAATGTAATAGGCTTTCAACTAAAGTCCGAACTTTTAAGAACGGGTCACTATGTAATTATTTGAAATTACTTTCTCTTTGCATAACTAGCCTGCCAAAAATAAAAAAGAAACGTAGAATCCATATGAGAAAAAAATAACACTTACCGAATATCTCGGAAAATCCCATAAAATGATATAAAGGAAATGTTGAACTACATGTAAATTTGTGTATAGTACAGTTTATCCTTATACAAAAGTAATTTATATGAAGAGGGCTTCAAGCCTATTTGTAAGAAATTCAAGATAAGTATTTCATTAGTAATGAAAATATCTTAAACATATTGTACTTTAATAGCATCGATAGAACCAGTTTTGAGAAAAAGTATTTATGTAAAGGATGAATTGAGATAGGAAATGTTCTTGTAAATCTTGGTGTTGCATGGCTATAAGATGGTCATCTTAAATAGCCAGTTTGGTGGCTAACCTATCTACTAACATACACACATAAACTGTTTTCTAATTATTTGTGTGTGATCTGGAGGCCTCAAAACATATAGGTATTTCCGGTGAAACCTCAACATAGAATTTTTGGGTAAAATTAAATATTTCCCTATACAACGATATATAGCAGAGAAAGTAATAAATACACATTCAGACTTAAACAAGAAGAAAGCAGATGTTTTTATAACATGTTTTTATAACTTTTAAATATAGATGATGCCAACAATGTGTTCAACAATGGAATGATAAGTGTGCAGCAAACTATGTGCGGAATTTGATATTCCTTTTTTTATAGAGAGGGTGTTACAGTCTTTGCCGCATACCGCATTTCGATTTCCCTATCTCTCTGTTCCTCCATTCATCTTCTGTAATAGCCTTAACCAGCTTAGCCATTTTTATTCCTTCTCTCCATTGCGTTGCAGATCTTTCACTCCTCCTTCTGTTCCCTGGATTGTAATTCAAGGCTCCCTTTTGGGGACCTTCCCCCTTCGATTCTTTGGATATGACCGTTCCGTCAGACAACTTTCTACCGTTTCTTCTGGTTCCTTTTCGAATTTCTTCACATGTAATTTAGAAATCTTATAAACTGTTCTTCTTACTTTCTCTAAACGTACTATGTACATAGTGTATAGAGAAGGTATTGCACTCCACGCAAAAAATCGATACCAAAATTTCACCGGAAATATACGATTTAGGGCCTCCTGTATCAAAAAAAAAAAAACATTTTCAAGAAAAGGTACGTATGTGTGTCCGTGTGCCTGTGAACACGGTAACTCAAAAACGGTAAAATACCAAACTTGGTATTTAAGTTTAGTATCTTCCAGGGCTACGACACGAAGATTTTGAGAAAAATTTCCCCACCCCAAACTACCCTTTACATGATACATTTTTTCGAAAATTTTTGATTTTCTTAAAAATGGCTGTAACGCTTTTGATTAAAATATCGTATATTAAAGATATTTACCTGACAAATAAAATGTATATCTTCAATTTACTGGGAATAGCCTCAAAAGCTTACTTTATTCTAGATGAAATGTACGGAATTTTGCATAGCTCCTAAACCGTAAGAGATAGATAAGAACTTACTACACAAATATGCAGAGCACGTAAAAACACACAGTTTATATTATATACATTTCTGCATGGAATTGATCGTTTTTTAGATATTCCTTGTTTTTGGTTTCAGCTTTAAAAGACAAAGTTTTCTCATACAGGAATTTGTCAACTCTTGTCCAAACAAACAAAGGAACTTGAGTCACATAGCAACCAGATTTTGACTATCACTTTAATCTATGGTACTCCCTTATTTCGCTTCTACTTTTAAGGAAACAAGTTATAAGACTATTTCTGCTAATGTTTTCTCGATTAGCATGAAGTAAATAGAAGCATAAGCTTTCTAACAATAATTTGTTGCAGAGATATAGAGAAAGTCATGTGCATGTAACACATTAGATTTTTATAAATGTATGGTGTAATTTCATTGCAGATTCTATTTAGTTAAGGCAGGATTAAATTATTTTAAAATAATCTCATTTTTACTTTCTCTGCATGCTACATGGTACTAGGTTGAATAGGTACCTATTTCAGTCCACCCAAAAATTCGATACCGATATTTAACCGGAAATACACGTTTTAGGGCCCCTGTATGAAAAAACGTTATTAGATAAAGGTCCGTGTGTGTCTGCGTGTCTATATGTGTGCTAACACGAACACTCAAAAGCGAAAAGTCAATAAAAAACTAAACTTAGTATTTGCATTTAGTATTTATCTTATTTAAAATACATAATATCAAACATATTCACAAGACAAATAAAATGCATGTTTTGAATTTTCTGGGAATAGCCTCTGACGAGCTCTTCACTCTGGATGCATTTTGGATAACTGGTAAACCGTAAGAGATAAATAAAACTTACTACTCAAAAAATATAGCTCTCGATAAAATACACAATCTATGCCATACATTTTTTCGTGGAACTGACCATTTCTTAGAAATTCTTATTACTGTTTTCCATTTTAAAATACTTTCTTAGACGGGAATTTGTCAACTTCTCGGCACCAGCTTTTAAAAGATTTGACTATCGCTTTACCTAGTACATTCTATTATTTCCCTTTCATATAAAGAAAGCAAGTAATTAGGACGTGTCTGTTAATGTTTATCTCGATTAACATGAAGTAGATAGAAGAGCAAGCTTTTCAACAAAATTTGTCACAGAGATGTAGAGATAATAATGTGAATAGAACACACAAGATTTTTCTTTTAAGTTTTATTGTCAAATGTAGTATCTGCTTAAAGAGCTCAAACATAAGAGTAAACTTTTCTCCTTTAATGCGTGAAATAGAAAAGGTATTATGTCATTTAAATAATGCAAATCCTAATAAAATAACGTGGCTAATAATACATTTCTACCACAATATGGTAAACAAAAAATGCCCCAATGAATTATATCAAACAAATATTCGTTTCCAGCTTTCTTTAAGTCATTATTTTTTTTTTATGTGCCCTTTTTATGTCAACCGCCTCAACTATGGAAAATTGTCAGCAACACTAGCATTTAAAGAAAGCTGAGAATATTTCTTTTTGTGGAAATATACTCAGAATGGCAATGTTTCGATTAATATAATATTATTTATGTAAAGGCGATGAATAAAATTAAAAGCGTCTGGTGTTGTTTATTGCAAATAGCTACAGTTAAAAGGATCTAAATGGCCAAAATTGTAAAAACTTATATTTTTAGTTGTTTTTATTTTTTTTGTGCGTTCTTATTATTTGTTAGTTCCTCCGTAAATTTATTTTGTAGGCAACATACACATTAAGTATATTTTAATGATGCTGCATCTTTCATTTTGTTATATGAATTCTGTAATAATCTAATATATTAAACGTTGTCTCAATATTTGTTACAAAATGTATTTTATGTAAAGAAAAACATTGCACTATCAAAATACATAGTTTGGTTCATATGTATAACACAATAAATGCTAATGATGCGAGGATTAGCAGCTGTGAAAAGAACTGCAACAATGAATAGTTTCGCAGAGTTGTGTAAGCAACCATATAATGTCTTGTCTGCTTATTGAAGGCTATAATTTTAGAACATTTTTGAAGGAAGGTCAAAAGATTATTTTTTGTATATGTCTATGGATATAATATTAAAGTCAAACTCATGAATTGATGGTATTACATTACTTATACTCGTGATGAACTCCAAAGAAACTGAATCTATATAGTGTTTCTTTTGTCATGCATTGTAATGTAGGGACCTAGTAATAAAGTTTTTTGTTGTTATTATTATTATTATTATTATTATTATTATTATTATTATTATTATGAACAAGATTCAACTGCCACACTCTGTGGTAAATCTAACAATCTTTTAGGAAAATTCTGTTCTACAAATTAGTACTAATGAATATGGCAAGTTTCGTATGCTCAATACATGTGGTTTCTTTTTTTTAAAAATATGTGATAGTTTTTTTTTGTTTATTTTTATTTTGAACAGCTTTTTAGTGAAGCATATTTTCAGAAATTATTGTTTTTTCATTGAAGATGTTTAAATAAGGTATCACAATGATAAAAGAATCTATTAGTGATAGTGTAGATCTATTTTGGTGTTGATAAGATGGTTTACTAGTTCATAATTACCGATAAACGTTGATCAAAGAACAAATAACCATAAAATAATCCTACCTTCCATAATAAACAATAGAAGTCATGCAACTATATTCTGTAATGTTCAATCTGACCCATAGCCTATAGCTTACTTATTATTTTGTTCCTTGTACAGGATGGGAGGTAAATAAGAGCAATTAATTTTATATTTGGTAGAGAATAATGCGTTTAAAACATAAGTTTACCTCATTTTGTGTGCTAATCATAAGCATTATCATAAATGAAATAAACATTAAGGTCTAATCGGATTTGAGCGAATCTGAACTATGTCTCCGCTGTGTTTACACTTATGTATAGTTGGCAAGGCAGAGGCAAATCCACCGTGTGACCTGTTACGTAAACAACCAAATGTCTGAGATAGGGAATACTATCACTCTCAAAAGCATCGTAAAAGTTTTTCTTATGAACATAACCCTGATGCAAATATTTGCACCTATTAAAAGGTAATGTTTCAGGTGCTTAAGAAAGGTTCCTTAACTGTTAGACTCTATAAAATAAAAAAAAAAAAAATTGTTTCAGACTCTACCTATTAGGAACTATTCTCTTAAAACAAAATTTTTGTATCACTTCTGAAATCGAGATAAACAGCAGCGGAAATCATCTTATAACGTAGTTCCCTGTAAGTAGAAGAGAAATAAGCGAATACGCTAAGCTAAAGCGATAGTCAAATCTTCTTAAAACTTGTCCATAATGTATAGTCAGGAGTAAAATAATAGAAAAACAATTACGATTTGCAATTTCAGAAAAGATTGCTGGAAAAGTTTTAAAAATAACAGGGAAAATATTTCGGCAGTCATTAGCCCTACAAACATGTATTCGACATAAATTGCGTGCTTTGACGAGATTCACATTAATTATTATGTAACACAATTTTCTTACGGTATGCAAAATCATCCAGTGTGAAGAGTATTTCAGATACTGCTCCCAAAAATTCAAGATATAAATTTCAGCTGTCCTAAAAACATATTAATGATATGTTATTTTCAAAAATTGTTAGTGAAAAAATTAGAAGTTTCTAAAAGCGTCCGACGTAAAGGGTGGTTTGGGGTGGGAGGATTTTCTTGAATATAAATTTTCTTGAATTTAAATATAAAGTTTGGTGCTTAACGGACCATTCGTTCACAGAGCCAAACATAGGCATGAATACATATCGACCTAAAAATTAATTTTAATTTTATTAAAGGGAATTAATCATGTATTTCGGGTGAAATTTTGGAATGAAAAATAATCCTTTCTATACCTAATAATTGCATTGTACACTGGTAGAAAAGATAAAAATAAACAGATATAAATAGATATTTTGAAAATATACCAATTACCAAATAGTTATGTAAATTATTTAACGATCTTAACATGATGAAATGTGCAATCGACTTCAAAACTAACCAAATACATTTTACAATTGACATAGATAACCACAATTATATACTAAGGTTAAAAACAATTCGCTCATGATAGATAATAAGCACTTTTTCTATATCTTCCATGGAAAAGCTATGACATTTGTTAACTAAGTATTACTTTATACGCTAAATTGACTACTGCATGTCTCGTTGTGAATAGTTGGTCTTTAGAGCTTTTTCTTTTCCTTCTCCTTTTTTTAAACTGCTTTCCCCTTACGTAAACTGCGCTGTTTCCTTAAGAAATTCGTTTTTTTTTTGGGGGGGAGGGAAACGTGAAAAGGAGAGAGGAAGATTCAGCAAAAAAGGCAGGGCTATGAGAGGGCTTTATGTACTATTATTTTTTGTTTACGTTTATTTCATGTAATTTTATTTTGTATTGTGGTCATTAGTGTTTCATGTTTTGGGCTTGTTTTGCTGTGTTTTGCTGTCTATTTTATTTTATTTCTTTGACTGTTTAGAATCAAATCTCAGAATCCTGTACTTTGTCTGTTTGAAGCTAAAAATACTTGCAGCAAAATGTTTTCCATCTGAAAGCAATCTGCCAACATATGCGTTATCTTCAGTGTCGTCGCCTGCGGTGCCATTTGAGTAAAAGCGGGCATTAAACAATATAAAAAGTACCTACGTGTAAGAGAAAGTAAATAAACAAAGCAAAAAAAAAACAGATTAGTCGGATCACATATTTAGAAGGACCTCCCAAATAGACATTTACGCCCAAAACATCCGCTCGGTGTCAACTCTTCCAGTATCTTTGACTAGACGTATGTGGTACCTATGGCCGCGCTCGCTAAAGTGCCTCACTTTGGTGCTTCGTGGCGCAGGGGATCGTAGGTTCAAGCCCTGCCGCTGTATATTTGTTTGTAAATTTGTATACATCTGTGTATGTATATGTAAAAAAGAAAGTGTTAAAATTACTAGATCAACTAAAGAAATGTAGGAAACTGGAATAAAAAAGAGGAAAAAATAATACAGCGCAGGAGTCCTGACAAGCCTCTGGAAGTATATCTAAAAAAAAAAAAGTCACACCTTGGGCTTGTGTGTTTTAAAATGTGTATATGGCTGTGTATTAGAAACAAAAACAGTAATCAAATAGAAAAGCACCGAACTATTAGTGAAATAGGAAAAAAGGGGGGGGGAGGAAAAAGAAGAAGAATATAATAGCGTCGATGTCCTGACAAGACTTTGGAACTACGTTTTACATAGAAAAGACGCAATTTTGGCGTTCTGCCATCTTGTGACCGGTTTTAACATACTTATCCCCAATTTGTTCCCAACTTTAGTACCAACGTGTATAACTCTCTAAAATTCTGAGACCTTGGCCTCTTGCAGAAAAACAAATGATGTCGGAAGCTATATCACCGGTGTGGAATAAGTAGCGCACGATTATGATTGGTCTATTATGTATTATTAACAGCACCTGCTTGGCTCAGACAATTTCGCGTGAAGGTGTTATCAACGAGTGATCCAGTTCTGCGACTCACGACATGAGTTAGTGCGTGTCGAAGTAACGACATTATCGATATCTCGCTTTGTTTGGGAGCGGCGTGCGGTAGACAGAACGGGCAATCAATCACGTAGGTGCGGCATTGTTTTATATGCGGGTTTCTACGTAATTGTGTTGGGAGATCGCACTGCATTTGGAATTGCAAATCGGTACAGTCCCGAGAAGAAGTTCTGACAGTTTATTTCATTCTGTTTCTGTTTGAAACAGGAAGTTAGATAGATTTATTTCATTTAGCCATTCCTCACGAAGACCTCACAACTTTGCTTGGAAAGTTCCACAGCTTTTCAAATAGAGTAAAAATCTTGTATGTTGCCCTCACATTTCTCTACTCGCCCTTCCACAAACTATTCCTATAAAAGTTTATTCTTCTATCCAATTCTTTTAAATCGCGCCAGGTGGCTCATGAGTTTCAAGTTATTTTAGCCCGCATCACTATGAGCTTTAGATTTTATTTTCCTGTTCATAGTAGGAAGATTAACAGATATTTATTACTTTCCCTACATGCATTACGTACATAGTTTATAGAGAAGAAATTGTATTCTACTTAAAATTTAGATACCGCGTTTTCACGGAAGTATATGATTTAAGATCCCCTGAATAAAAAACATTTTCATAAAGAGATCAGAGTGCATTACCTGTGTGTGTAAAACAATTCCCTTACTTCAAACTACCCTTTACATGGCAATATTTTCGAAAAATTTTATTTTCTCAAACATCGCTCTAGAGATTGTGGAACAGTTAGAGAAAGTTATTTGAATGGAACACATCAGTTTTTTTTTTTTTTATTTTTATATAACTTATATATTAAAATGTTAAACTTAATTTTAAAATTTTAGAAGAGGTCTCTTTAAGAGACCAGACTGCGTGGCGCCGCCCTGGGGTGAATGAGCTTTGGAATGACACTGTAGTCATTTGTAGGATTTGGAGTCTTCATCAGAGCCAGAGCGAGGACTTCTAGTGCTCCCCGCGTTGATATGAAGAACTGCTTGGATTATGTTAGTGACCCACCACGGTGACTCTACCCCGCGGTCTTTTTCCGCTGCCCATTGGAAACATTCATATCATCATATCCTCCTGCAGTCTGCACAATAAGTCCATGGTAGCTGTAGTGTGGAACCCGCTCCAGAATGATACGCACACATACACGCACACAGTTCTTGTTATTCGAGGCAACCCTTCACTACACATTTAGACATTTCGTTTTTAGATGTGGATTAGGATTATACATGAACGAGGTGCCCAGAATACTGGGGCAGAGCACCGGACGTAGGTTCTTGTGATCCTTTGCCTCTTACATGATCCTAGTGAGGGAGGGATGAGGGGAGAGACCCGAATGGTAACGAAATCCGGATGGCAACGGGCACAAGCATGAATGGGGCTACAGTTGACCTATGACGCAGTACTGCTCAGGTACCCCCGAGTCTTCCAGCGAAACCCTGCAATGCTCAATCCTCCATTCACTACCTGACACAGTCACCTGGTCCTTCAACCCTGAATTAGAGATGATTAAGAAAAGAGGAGAACAAGAAATGCTGACCGAAAAATTCGCCGGTCGTCAATTTAAAAGCCGGTCACTGTGTGATACACTTGAAATTCGGTTCTTTTGCCTGACAAGTAAAACAAAAGAGAAAAACTTGAGTATTTTAAAGCTGAAACCAATAACAAGGAAGATCTCGGAAATGGTTTATTCTGCAAACAAACAAAAAAATGTATATTACATAAATTGTGTGTTTTAACGAGATCTACATTATTTGTGCAGAATATTTTTTGTCGATTTAGTTGCTATATAAAAATAATCCAGAATAAAAGTTCTTCAGAAACTATTTCCAGAAAATTTTATATATACCGGCATTTAATTTATCTTGAAAATATCTTAAAAGTATAGTGTTTTAATCAAAGTCGTAAGAGTCATTTTTGAGAAAAAAATGTCAAAATATGTACCAATGTAAAGGCTAGTTTGGGGTAGAGAACTTTCTTGAAAATCTTCATGTAGCATTAATGGAAAACGCTGGACCTAAATGTAAGGTTTGGTACTTTACCGGCGCTGCATGTTTGAGCTATGCTGTTCACAGACACACACGCGCGTGCTGTTGGATACAGGGATCTTCAAAACATGTATTTCCTTTGAAACCTCAGTATAATTTTTTAGTGGAGTACAATACCTACCTTCTCTAGCATTTATTTTTTTCAGTCATCTACTAGAACTCCATCTCGACCATTGTCACAATTTGTCGATGTTATTACTTTATTTTATAACTAGTCCTGTTGCAAATATTAACATCCACTAAATGTCACGGTTTTCTCTCCTTTTCCCATAGAAAATAACGACACTAAAAATGCATGAGGCATTTCTTGTCCAGAAGAGGTTCCATATGCTGTCACGAACGCTCTATAAATTTGCTGGAGTCGCAGCAGTGGAAACATTCCCGATAGGGCACATACCACGGACAGCAAGAATGTGGCCCTTTGGTGCAGTGAACCTGTATCCACAAAGCATCGATCTCAGGCCACAAAGACGGCTATAATTTGTAACACTAACTACGAGCCATCAAGGTTCTATGACATTTTCCCGACCAGAAACTGGAGCAGCTCTCTTAGCTAATTAAGTTGAAAGTAAAATTCAAACGAAACAGAACGATACTGGCACCGCTTTCAGCGTAGGAGATGATAGCCAAGTGCTCTTCAAAGTCTTTGTGTCGCTATCTGTTATCAGTTTCTTAGTGCAAAACGGATTCATCTTCTTAATTTCATCATACTTTCATTAGATGAACACTTAAAAATATCCGATGTATTCCATTCGCATGACTTTCTCTACATCTCTGTAACAAATTATTGTTAATAAGCTTATTCTTCTATCTAATTTATGCTAATCGTTAACAGAAATGGTCTTATTACTTAATTCCTTATAGCTAGAAGGGAAATAAGGAGATATACTACGCTAAACCCACAGTCAGATGTTTTAAAATGTGGTTGCTATAGAATAGAAAACAGTTCTTTGCGCAGTCAGTAGCAGACAAATTCCGTGAAGTATTTTAAAACTGAAACAAATAACAAGGGATGTCTTGAAAACGGTCAACTCCACGAAAATAATATATGACATACACTGTGTTTTTAAGGAGATCTAAATTTTTTGTGTAGTAAGTTTTTGTCTATCTCATACTGTTTACTATTTATTCAAAATTCAATAAAACAAGTAATCTAGAATGCAGAGGTCCTCAGAGGCTATTCCCAGAAAATTCAAGATATATATTTTATTTATCATATAAATATTTTAAATGTACGTGATTTGAATCAAATCAGTACAGCAATTGTTGACAAAATCGAAAACTTCGAAATTTTCCCCATGTAAAGGGTAGTTGGGTGTGGGGAGGAGGTTATTAAAAATCTTCGTGTCACATCCTTAGAAGATACTAAACTTAAGTATCAAGTTTGATATTTAACGGACTTTTCGTTTTTCAGCTATGCTGCCCACAGACAAGCACACACACAGGGACATTTTTCTAAAAATGCTTTTATTGGATTCAGAGGGTCTCAAAACACGTATTTTCGATAAAATCTCGGTATCGAAATTTTGGGTCCAATACAAAAAATCTGACATGACTTTCTCTACAAACTTGTAAAAGAATAAATCATAAAACCTCAAAAAACCTAAAAAAAAATTTAAGTATGTAAAACGAAAATGTAATAATATTTAACGTCATAAGAATAGCGTTTTGTTATGTAAATATTATTTTTTATGAGCTTAACATCCTTTAACCTGGTTGGTCATATCAGACGATGAATGAAATTGGTGAATTGATGCCCAAATGATCTTGGGGTCTATGGAGCTTAATGTTACTCGACATTCGTCTTCTCAGGATAAGGAAAAACCCCGAAAAAACCTTATCCGGATAGCTCACCCTAAGCGAGATTCGAACTCACGATCTTCGGAATGTGAGGCACACTCTCTACCACCACACTGCCCAGGCGGGCTATAAATATATTATTGTTGTTGGATGAATGAGCTAAGAATTATATACAAATGTTAATATTTTAAATGGCAGAATGGCTACTTAATATAAAGAGCAAAAGAAAGCAAATACAAGGAGACGGTCCCACGTTGATAGTTTTTTTTTTTTTTTTTTTGCTTTCTCTACACGTACTATTTGACAGTGTATAGAGAAGGCATTGTATTGTACCCAAAAATTCGATACACCCTGAATAAAGAAAACAATTTTTAGAAAAATGCCCATGTGGGAATGTGTGTGTGTATGTCTGTGGACAGCATAGCACAAAAACGAAACTGACAAACTATAAGAGATATAAAAAAATTACTACATAAAATATGTAGATCTTAATGAAACACACACTTTATATCATATACTTTTTTTTTTCTTGTAGAGTATCCCGTTTTTGAGATATTCCGGATTATTGGTTTCATTTTTAGCCACCTAAACTTTTATCAAACGAGAAGACATATTTCTTCTCGTTTATTTACTGCTGATAAATAAAGAGATTGGAATATCAATTGTTACACTGGCTTTTAAAGTATGGGACTATCGCTTTAGCCTGTGCATTTTCTTATTTCCCTTCTACTTACAAGAAAGCCAACAATAAGACTAATTCTGCTAATGTTTATCTTGATTAGCACGATGAAGATAACCGATTAATCTTTTGAATAAAATGTTTATTTGCCGTAAAGCAAGAGGACATCATGTGAATGGAACAGTTAGATTTTTGCCCTTCTACTTTAATTTCTGCTAATGTTTATCTCTATTAGCATGATGTAGATAGAAGAATAAGCTTTTCAACAATAATTTTTACAGAGATGTAGAGAAAGTTATGTGAATAGCACACATCAGATTTTGTTTTTGTCATAGTGACAAAAAAAAATTGAAAAATCACGTAGATTAAGAACTTACCCAAAAGGCACACTTGTTTGTGATATGCTACGATCCTAAAGCAAATAAATATTGTGCATTAAGTACTACAATTATTTTGAATTTATATTTAAAAAAGGCAAATATTTAGGAGGATTTCTTCGACAAAGAAGTTAAATTATAAATATCAAGTAATTTATAGTGTTAAAATTCTATGTTATTTTGTTGTGAGTTTCTACGTTAAAATGTTGCATTCACAATAAAAATTAACTATATTAAACTCGCCTTAAATGATAATTATTAAAGTAGAACAGCTTTCCTGTTACCTTAACGGCCCGAGAAAGATGTCTTGCTAAATAATATAACAATTTAAAAAATAAATATTTTCATAGCCAAGACACATTTCAGCAGAAATTCTGACCAGCTACTGGAATAAGAAATCGTTGGAGGGAGACGCTATATTGTTAATGTGGATGGAAAGGATTGCTGCCGCAGTTTGTTTAACTGCATAAAATAAAATTTACGAGCCCAAGAAATAAATAATGACGTAAAATTTTCTTCCACATCATAAAGTATGTAAGGTCAACAACCATTATAAATTGGCTAACAACTTTACTGCAACCACGTAAAATACAATCGCTGCAAACTATTGTTACAAAAGATTATTCGTTTATCTACATCGTGGTAATCAAGATAAACATTAGCGAAATAGTTCTATTAGTTCCTTATAAGCAGAAAGGAACTAAGGTAACACTCTATGCTAAAGCGATAGTGAAATCTTTTAAACCGCCGGTCGCTATGTGAAACCATTCCAATTTAATTGGCTCTGCACGCCTGGAGTAAAACAAAGGAGATGTGAAACAAAATATGGCTTCCCGATTGAGACCAGATGAAGTAGTTTAAAATTCAAACAAATAACAAGGAACCAATTTGTAGCGGACATAAATTGTGTGATTTGATCAAATCTACATTTTTGTGTAGCAAGCTTTTGTCTATCTCTTAAGGTTCACTAGTTATGCAAAATTCATCCGCCCACCTTGGTAGTGTGGTGGTAACGTGTCTGTCTCACCCTCAACAGATCGCGAGTTCGAATCTCGTTTAGGGTGAGTTACACGAACAAGGTTTTTTTCGGGGTTTCTCTTATCCTGAGTAGGCAAATGTCGAGTAACTTTAACACTGAGATCATTTGAGCATCATTTTATCAATGTCACTCATCTCCTGATATGACCAACCAGGCTAAAGAGCATTAAGCTAAAAAAAAAAAAAAAGAAAACACGAATGAAGAGATTTTCAGAAGTTATCCATTCCCAGGGAATTCAAGATATAAATTTCATTTGTCATGTATATATCTGAATTATACGGTATTTTAATCAAAATCGTTAGCTATCATTGGAAAATAAAACTTTTCGAAAAGTTTTCCATGTAAAGAGTAGTTTGGGATGGAGGATTTTCTTTAAAACTTTCGTGTGGTTCCTTGGAAGATACTAAGCTTAAATACACAATTTGGTATTAAAAGTGTTTTAGTTTTTTAGGTATGTTGTCCACAGGCACACACACACACACATACGTGCACGCTTCTATTTTGGATTCAGGAGCCCTCAGAACATGTATTTCTAGTGAAACCTCGGTATCGAACCTTTGGGTGGGATGCAATACCTTCTTCAATCGCTATGTACATAGTACCTACAGAGAAAGTGTATTTCAACCCTTTCACCGTAATCACAATGAAGCCGTAACATTAACATAATGAAACATGAACGCAGGCGTAGGATACTATTCACAATAGAGCCGTAAATGTAGCGCAAGAACTTGACACGGGTAAATTATATGCATAAAATCTTCCGAGCGCAATGGAAATTTAAAATGCATTAAAATAACCAATAATATCCAGTATGAATGTATATTAATGTATAAAAATAACAAATCATACAAGGTGTTGTACCAAACAAACAACAAATCAACGTCTGGTGTCCTTAAAAACAGAGGAAACTATTTAAGGTGATGCATCTGTGAAATTTGACCAAAATTTTGAAAAAAATAATTTTTAAATAAAATTAAATTGGTTCCAAACGTTCAGAAAGTGTATGGTTTTACAACTTAATTACCAATTAAATGAAGCAGTGAATGTGAAGGCGTATGCTTAATAGATAGTCCCAAATTTAGACCTTATTTCCTCGCAATTTTTCTCAAATATTTTTCAAAACTCAAAATGCTCTCCATTTGATGAAATTGTTTATTAATATGTTTAAAAATCTATACAGTGTCTCTCAGAAATACTCCAAAGAAAATGGTAATAAATATACGTTTTCGAAATAGTGCTCCAATTTTGAGATGTATGAGGGGCGTTCAATAAGTCCTTAGAAAAAATAATACTATTTTTGGGAGATTCTTTTTATTTTATTTTTCAACATAATTTCCATGTAGCTCGATACCCATTTCTCCAATTGTTTTAAGCCTTCCAAAAAGAAGGATTTGGGAAGGTCCTCAAAACAGGCATCTGTTTGGAAGATGACCTCTTCGAGCCACTTTTTCAAGTTTGGAAATAAAAAGAAGTCACTGGAGGCCATTCTGATGAATAAGGTGAATATTGCAGCAACTAAAACCTTAATTATACAATTTTCGTCATCGATAATGTGCAAGTGTGCAACCTTGCACTGTCGTGATGGAAGAGAATCTTTTTCTTTGCCAGATGAGGGCGTTTTTTCTTGATTTCTCCGTTCAATCGGTGCAATAACGACGCGCTGAATCCACTGGTTACATTAAAGTACGCTGTTTGCTCATTGCCAACATCTACTGGGTTCGCAGCGATTTTGACGGTTTAGGCTTTAAACAGTTTTACCATTGAAAACCTTTGACTATTTTGGCAGGAAAAATCTGTTGATTTTTTGCTAGGATGAAGACTGGCTAATATGTGTGGTATTTCTCGACCATCATCAACTAAATGCTTTATTCGTGAACAGCTACTGTGAGAACTGAGAGCATCAATGGAGTGACGATAATGTAGCATCCGAAATACAGGCCTACGAATAAAGGCTATTTCTGTTAACGAAAGTATTTATGAGTGATTGTAGTATTCGATAACTTGAACTGCAGTAAAACTTTCAATTCTGAAAAGTATTCGAATACAGAGCATTCGATTCTGTCCATTATCACTTGCAAGTAATGCTATAATGAATATTTATCAAATATCCCACGGTTTCTTTAACATAATCATCTTCTTCTTTCGTCGACATCTGCAATTAATTTTGATTTCTTTTTCTCTCATTATATCTGTGCCCTCTCTTTCTGGAGGATTTACATTTTGATTTTTTTCAAGGGGAGTTTTTTCTTCTGCTTGGCAGACGAAAGTAGGAAGGAAATAGTCTAGAAAATTTTGATGTATTGGTGCAGATGATAGCAATATACTAAAAGAATGCCTGGGGGTAACAAAGAGATGTGGAGGGAAGAGAGAATTGGTTTGAGGAGGTGGAGAAACTGTTACAAGAATTTGGAATGGGAATGCTTAGTAACTAAGTGAAAGAATGTTAGTGGATTTTGAAAAGAAGCAAGGGGGAGAGCGGATGATACAGAGATTTAGGCCAGCTTTGAGGACAAAAGTTCTTTAGGTCTGTAAAGAAACTGAGGACGGAAAAGTATATAGATAACTGTGATCAATTTAGGCAGTGGTGGCTCGTGAATTTAGAAAGTGGCGGGTGGTGCATTAGAATTGGTTATACAAATAAGAATGACAAATAGTTATTATCACTTAACAATCTATTCATTTCGTTAACACATAATTCTGAGCGTTATATTGTAATATATTAAAAGAAAATTAACAAATAGTTATTGCTTCAAGAATTATGTTAAAAATACTAAAAATACCTCTTTGCATGAAAGTTGGATAAAAATCTGATGTGTTACACTCACATGGCTTTTTCTAGCTGTTCTACAAACTTCTTACATAAGATCATTCTTCTTTCTGCACCTTGCTAATCGAGATAATCATTAGCAGAATGTTCTTATTACTTAGTTCCGTATAAGTAGGAAGAAAATTAGGGAATACACTAGGCTAAACCAATAGTCAAATATTTTAAATGCTGTCGTTAAGCGATTGTCATTACAAATCGCTTCTTTTCTTGGCCAGGAGTAGAACAAAAAGAAAAACGGACACTTCCGTCTGAGAAAAGTATAAGTACTTCACAACTGAAGCTAATAACAATGAGTACCTCGAAAACGGTTTAAAAAAACTACATTTTTGTATAGTAAGATTGTGTCTATCTCTTAAGGTTTACTAGTTATGCCAAATTAAGCAAAATTCATTCAGAATAAACAGGTCTTCAGAAGCTATTCCCAGAAAATTCAAAATATACATTTTATTTGTCAGGTAAATATCTTTAATATACGATATTTTAATCAAAATCGTTAGAACTATTTTTAAGAAAATCAAAAATTTCTAAAAATGTTCCATGTAAAGGGTAGTGTGGGTTGGGGGGTATTTTCTTAAAATTTTCGTGTCGCATCCCTGGAAGATACTAAACTTAAATACCAAGTTTGGTACTTTAGCTACTATTCGTTTTTGAGTTATCGTGTTCACAGACACACATATCTTTTTCTGAAAATGCTTTTTATGGTTATAGGGGGTCCTAAAACATGCATTTCCGGTGAAATCTCGGTATCGAATTTTTGGGTGGAATACAATAGTTCTCATTGTACATACGGGGCTAGAAAGTAAAAATTAAAATCGTATAGTGCTAGAGCTCGCTTGGGTTCTGTATCTTCGCTCAGGTATGCACGTTAGAGAGGCTATCATCCAACCCATACGGGGAATTAATGTGGTCAGCATCACTCATTCCCTAGCCGGAAAATTGACTTTTTTGGTCGGGTGCTCATTGTTACTAGTTTAATGTTTTAAATGTATTAAAAGCAATACCGTGTTCAAAATACAAGGATCAAACATGGGAACACTGTATAATAAAGACTGCTTTGAATGAATGACCAAAAAAAAAACAAAAGAGCATTCACACTTCGAACAAACGCGGATATTTTTGGCTTACCACCTATGGAGGAGCGGGTGAGGTGAAGGTACCGCCGAAGGTTAAGGGCGCACGCAGTAGAGACGTGCAGAGGCCTCTAACAATTTCAAGCTTGATTATTCCTGGATATGCAAAGCGAAAAGATTTTTAATTGTTGCTTTCTCTACATAGTACATGGTGCTTAGGTAGAAAAGGTTTTGCTCTCCACCCAAAAATTTAATACCAAGATTACACCGGGAATACTCTTTTCAGAATAGCCTGTATCAAAAAAAAAAAAAAAAAAAAAGGAGAATTTTAGGAAAAGCTTCGTGCACCGTGTATATGTGTATGTGTGTGTTTATGTTTGGTGATGTGTATCCGCATACATGGTAACTCAAAAACGAAAAGTTGGTAAGAAACCAAACTTGTATTTAAGGACACAACACAAGATTTTTAGGAAAATACCCTTATCCCAAACCACCCTTCATATGGAAAAAAATTGAAAATGGCTATAACGATTTTGATTAAAATTCCGTATATTATAGATATTCACGTGACAAATAAAATGTGTATCTTGTATTTTATTTAACTAGCCTTCAATCTAATTATACTGAAAAATCCTATCAACACTTAATTTTTACTGACTTTTGTATAACAAGTAAACCGTAATAGATGCAAAAACTTACTATATGTAAAAACACACAATTTATATAATATACATTTTTGTTGTAGTGCTGATAGCTTTCAAGATATTGTGTGCTGTTGGTTTCAAGTTTAGACTACGTCAAATGGGGCTAAGCTTCCTTCCATCTCGCTTTTGTTTGCTGCTGGCCTTGCAATGCGAATCGAACTTTAATTGTTCACACAGCGACCAGCTTTCATAAGATATGAATCGCTTTAACCATATTTCCCTTCTGTTTACAAGGAACCAAGAATTAAGACCATTTTTGATAATGCTTAGCTCCATTAGTATGATGTAGATAAAATAATCGCTTTTGTAACAATGGTTTGTTTGCAGAAGGGGTAGGGAAAGTCATTTGAATGGAACACATCAGATTTTTTTCACATAGCGACATGCTTTGTATAAGGTGTGGCTGTTGCTAACCTAGTGCATTATTTCCCTTCTACTAAGAAGGAACTTTGCCACCAATTCTGGTTATGCTTATCATGGATCCAAGATACCAATCCAACACGACTTCACACACATCAAAATTTCTTTTGAAAATATATGATACTGTATATTTTCCTTGATCAAGAGAAACATCATTGTAAATATGCACCATTCCCACTTGATTAACTGTGCACAAAGTTATAAAGGTACTTTTAATAAATCCATTCGGAAAGCCCTAGCACTTAATCTAGCTTACACTTATCGGAGCCAGCACTAATTATTTACTTTACAGTTACATTAATACACTTTAAGAAAAATCTGATGTGCTCCATTCACATGACTTTTTCTGTATCTCTGTAACAAATTATTGCTAATAAGCTTATTCTTTTATTTCATGCTAATCGAATAAACATTATCAGAAGCGGTTTTATTACTTAGTTCCTCATAAGTAGAAGGGAAATAAGGAAATACACTAGGCTGAACCGACAGTCAAATAATTTAAAATATGGTTGCCTTGGAATTGAAATCCGTTTCTGTGCATGGTCAAGTGTTGAGAAATTCCCGTATGAGAAAATTAGTATTTTAAAACTGAAACCAAGGAATATCTCAAAAACGGCCAAATTCAGGAAAAAATGTATGTAACATAAATTGTGTGTTTTAAAAAGCTTTACATTTTTTTTTGTCTATCTCTTACGGTTTAAACGTTTTGGAGAATTCCAAAAATTCATCTAGAATAAAGATGTCTTCGCAGGTTATAATCAGAAAATTTAAGATATACATCTTAATTGTAATGCAAATATCTTTAATATGCGATATTTTAATTAAAATTAGAGCCATTTTTGAGAAAACCAGAATTTTCGAACATTTTGTAAAGGGTAGTTTGGGTGGGGGAATTTTCTTCAAAATCTTCGTGTCGCATCCTTGGATGATACTGAACTTAATACCAAGTTTGTTATTTAACAGACTTTTCGTTTTTGAGCTATGCTGTCCAAGACACACTCACACACGGACATTATTTAAGAATACTTTTTTTGGACTCAAGGGGTCTCAAAACATATATTTCCGGTAAAATCTTGGTATCGAATTTTTGGGTATATTATGATACCTTCTCTATACTATGTACATAGTACGAGTAGAGAAAGTAATATATTTAATGCAGTGTACCATAATGTGAATTCATTGCTCACTCCAAGAAATAAAATGTGTTTACTTTATAATCAGAGAAAGGCTGTCTGAATTGAGAGAAAGTTCCGCCAACATTGCACGGTCTTAAATGTATTTTTAACTTTAGGTCAATGTTACACGTTTTGCAAATGCTCCACTCTCCCTCCACCATAAAACATTAACCTGAAAGCTGAATTGCAATCATTGCATGCAGTTTTTGCAATGCATTATTTATGAGTAGTAGTAAAACATTCGCAGTACCTAGCTAATCTGCGTGAAAGCCATAAGGGTAGGATGGTACAGTTTCGATCCATTCAATTGTAACTGGAAAGATATTCAGGAAAGAAATACTTTCAACCATGGTACTTGTTTGAAGTTTCATGGATATGTAACATAAGTAACGAGTATTACGTAATATTTACAAATATTCGTTTAAACACAAGAGGTTACAGAATTTAATAAAATTGATCAAAAAAGTACCGCATTAGGTACAATTGTGATAACCTTTTGGTACAGTTTTGACCAGTGAAACTTCCACATAAAATCACTTTTTCCCAAAATTACAAACATTATATTTATGGCAACAAACCCAGACATCTTTCCCCATTGATTCCCCACTGAAATAATTTTATACACCAATCTACACTCTTCTTCGTTGTTTGCTTGTGATTTGATGCTTCCAATACTTCTCTTATCATTTCTCATAGATCTATATTGCTGTTTACTCTTCTTGTTGCTTTTGTTTATTTCTTTGTTCCCTGTTGAAAAAGACATATTTTACTACGGATCATTTTCAGCAGTGAAGTGAGTCGAATTTATGTTTACGTTTTCTTTTTCCAAGACGACACTTTTCCTCTGAGTTGGCAATATGACCTTGATAACATTGTGCTGAGAAACTTTATTGGATGCTGATATTATGAATTTCCCTTGCCCCTCAATTAGTTATTTTGAAGAAGGCAGATATGAGATCAGAGGAGCGCATATTTGTTCATCAAAAAATCATATTTCTTTCATATTTCTTCCAAGGATCACAAATATTTACTTACCTACTTCCGCGGGAAAGAAAGGAACAAAAACTGAAATATGCTTAAATACACACAAATATTTGTATTAATAGTGTAGAATATTCTATGTAAACCAATTACAACTCATAACTCTAAACATACTGCAATGATTGAAATTGTATTAGGGTATCGAACTTATACAATTTTTCTAATTGCAAATGTACTGTTTTAGGGGTGAAATCACGAGTAAATATTACCCCAAACAACACTTAAAATGGAAACTTTTTGAAAATTGTGTTCTCAAAAATGGCATTAACTATTTTGATTAAACCACTCTACATAATAGATATTTAAATCAAAAATAAAATTTATATCTTGAGTTTTCTGGGAATAGCTTCTGAAAACCTGTTCATTCGAATGAATTTTGCACAACTTGTAAACGTAAAAAATAGTCAAAAACTTACTACACAAAAATGTAGATCTCATTAATGCACTCAATGTATATAATACGCATTTTTGTTTTAGAGTTGACCACTTCCAAGATTCCTTGTTATTTGTTTCAAGTTTAAATAAGGTAACTTTTCTCCAGCGAGGTTACGTTTCCTTCCATCTCGTTTTTGTTTACTGCTGACCTTGCAAAGCGAACCGAACTTCAATTGTTCACATAGAGACCAGCTTTTAAAATATATGATTATCGCTTTAGCCTTATTTCGCTTCTGCTTACAAGGAATCAAGCAGTGAAACCATTTCTGCTAACGCTTATCTCCATTAGCTCAATGTAGATAAAGGAATATCTTTTGTAAGAATAGTTTATTTGCAGAACGGCTAGGAAAGGTCATGTGCATGGAACACATTAAAGTTTGTTATTGAAAACAAATTTCTTACAAAGGTTTATTACAAAGATTTGGATGATTCCTCCGGCATCGGTCATCAAAATATTTAAATAATTATTTATTACCATCCAAGGATGAAAATAAAATTAATCAGGGTGCCTTTTTCAACAAAAATTGCTTTCATTTAATGGGTGAGGAAATAGACTGATCTACCATGACAATGCAGAATTAAATATTACACAAGTTTCAATATGTATTTGTTGAAATACTTGATATGTATGTTAATCATTCTGAACACATATTTGGTAATGTAAGCATTTTTTTTCTCTACTTACGGTGTACCAGTTATGCAAAAATCATTCAAAACAGGGCTTAAAATGCTATTCCCAATAAAGTCAAGATGGATATACGTTGTCATGTAAACACCAACATACAGTATTTTAATCAAAACCGTTAGACTCGTTTTTGAGAAAATTAAAATGTTAGGAAACTTTTCCATGTAAAGGGTAGATTGGGATGGGAGATTTCCTTTGAAATATTTGTTTCGCGTTCTTAAAAGATACTTAACTTAATTATTAAAGTTTTGTATTTAACTGCCATTTCGTTTTTAGGTATGTTATTCAAAGACACACACAGCACTTCTAATAATTGTTATACAGCGGACCATAAACCATATATTTTCGATAAAGGTATCAAATTGTTGGGTGGAATTCAAAAAGCCGGTCCCCATGACCGCGCTCGCTATAGCACCTCACGTTGGTGCTTCATGGATTCAAGTCCTGCCTTGGCCATGGATGTTATATGTTTGTAAAATGTGTGTGTGTAGGTGTTTGTGTGTGTATTGGAAGAAAACAGCAATAAAAAACGCATATCACACAGAAAACAAAGCAAATGCAAAAAGAGGGGGGGGGGAAAGGTATTCAGCGCCGGAATCCCAACCAAACTCCTAAACTGCTTTAAAAAACTGTTCTACCTACGTTACTACGAGCAAGAGAACAAACATTCTTTTTGGATTCAGGAAGTCTCAAAATAGCTGTTTCAATGAAATCCCGGAGTCAAATTATTGGCTAACATACAATACTTCCCCTACCTATTGTACAAGTAGAGAACAGAGAAGGTAATACAAATAATCCTTAAACTGAGGCGGTAACTGGTGGATCTGGGAGACGTACCTTTTGGTGCTGGGCTGCGCAGTGACGACTGGTCCTCTCTCCGGCGTTGCAGCTGCTGAAATAGATTCTCGATGCTCCCCGTCTATTTGTGGACTCAGCGACGAACAATTGAGACCTATTTATATCTAGCTCAGGTATTGAGCGGCGGTGATCTCAAGGAATGGTACGGGAAATTGACTCAAAATAAGAGTCGAAACTTTTCGTCCAAAGGTTTATTTCACTACACAAGCGTTCCCGAGAAAGTTACTGGCGCGATTGTGTACCGGTAATTTCCCTTGAACAAGGGCGTAATGCACACAAAGGCAACTAGAATTTACGTGGCGATAAGTGCAACTGTTACGTGCAGAATAATTGTAGACACTTTAACTTTCTAGCGTGGATATATTATCACAAATGTCGCAGCTTCCGCGTGACATTACATTTCAACAGTGTGAATCAAAATAATAACTTTGCTATTTTGCGTGGATTCTTGTTTTGGGCGTCACGATTCCGCGTGTAGTTACATTTCATTTGCTGAAATTTAGAGCGAACACTCTACATTTATAGCAATTCTCCCACGCGCAAAGTTCTCCACTTGTAATCTCCATTTTGGCGCCGAAAGTAGCTTGGGGTGCGCTTCTGCCGTGATGTGATTAATTCTAATTGGTCAATGCATCTTTCACGTGATTCTTGACCTAGATTTCCTCGTGGTTCCCCTGCTTATATGTCTCTTTTGGAGACGTGACTACATAATAGCGTCTTTATACAAAGCAAAACAGAACTCGTCGCTTTAGAACTCTGGGTTTAAAGTTAGAAAACGATTTCCAAGAACAATCTCTCTGAACATCCAATATATAATAAATGCATTATATTTACTTGGTAATTAACCTAAACAATTTAATCATTTAAAATATAGGTTATGCGCTTATTCACCTGGGCGACAATCCGTCTCAAAACAAATAGCTTTGCAGCTCCATTGTTAGTCTAGAACTCTTCAAATTACCCTTGTATGCACAGAACATTTCGAGGACAGGTGTCGCCCTGAAAAACTGATGAAAGCTGTTTTCCTGATGAAGAAGAACTGAAACTGTGATGAAGACCATGATGCATAGTCGTTAGCACTGAGAGGATTAATAGATCCTTTCTTCAAAGTTTATAAGTGTAGTTTCAACAACTTGAGTATCTCTTTAAGTAGGATAAAGTTGAGAAAACGCTTCATTTTTGTTATTTTTATTGCACGGCGTGGTCTTTTGCAGAGCGAACTGCAGCCCCCTAAACCGCTGGGGAGACATTACATGCTGACTTGAACTGCATGGGAACGCCCGAGGTATAAAGGCGTACAAAACACTTAATGCCAGAATCCGGTTCTCTGTTGTATGAAGAACAATAGCGCAGGAATCATGAAAAGAGGCCGACATAAGGGTTTAACCACTCAAGCAACAGCTTCATGTGCCTACCACAAATTAGGCACCTGGGCTATTTTCCTCAGTTAATCGATTTTTCCCCTTGTAGAGAACTTGGTTCGCCTCCATAGAGAGGCATCTGAAGAGGTTCAAACTGCTATTAAACCAGAACAGTGAAACAGCACAGAGAGTGCTAATGTCAACACAAGATATTTTAGGAAAAAGAGTGGGAATGGTTTGAAAAATCTGAAATTTACTTCTAAAAATAAAATATAATTTTAGTATTAGAACATTAATTATTTTGTCTAGAAGCTTTCTTCTATACACTAATAATTACAGGACAGTTAATTTTAGTACCCGCTTTTTCACCCATAATTTTTTAGATTTTTGCATTCTTTGAAATTCTATAATTAAAACAAACAGTTTTCAACAAACTGGCTTTATAAAAGTTTATTTTTCTTTTTACTTCACGCTAGTTTACATTAGCGTTAGTAGAAATGGTCTTTTACCTACTTATTTGCTTGTAAGTGCATGAGCATTCAGTACGTTAAAGTAATATTAAGATTTTTTTAACAGCTGGTTGCTTTGGATGAGTTTAAAATGCATTTCTTTTGTAAGTTTAGCTTCCTTTAATTTAGTAATCATATCGGATGATGAATGGAATTGGTGAAATGATGTTCAAATGAGCCCGAGATCAATGGAGCTTAACGTCACTCGACATTTGTCTTTTCAGAATAAGTGAAATCTCCGGGGAAAAAAAAAAACTTACCGGGGTAGCTCTCCCTAACTGAGATTTGAAATTAGGACCTCTTGGATGCAAGGCACACTACATCCACACTACAGAGGGGAAGCGAATTCGGCCAGAAATTAAAAAAGCAACAAAAGATGCGCAACTCTTATTTGCGAGGTCCACAGCTCCATCCCGGGTGAATGCACACTTTGACTGTGATTTCCACCGGTCGGTAAGCAAAAATTACCACGACTTTCGATTTTCTTTCCAAAATTTCCCCTTCATTCTGTTTTCCTTCTCACCTTTCGGTTTGCTTCTAGGTGGTTCGTGCATTATGGTGGGTTGGAAAAATGCGCGTTCAAATGAATGAGTACTCCCCGTAGACACTAGAGGACTGCCTGATCTGGACCTCTGGAGCCTTGAACCTGTCTGTGTGCGACTGCCACCTATAGCCTCCTGTGATGAAAATAATCATTATTTATATTTCTTATATATAAGTTGAGTGCAATAACCTCAAATAAAATAACGTATGTTTCCATTTCATGTATTACTTATTAAAAGCTGAAATAAAATACTTGTTTCCTATTTCTATTGTTGCTATCAATATTCGTATATTGAATGTAGATACGGTCGGCCATATCATGATTCAGGAGGCAGTGAAGAAAGAAAAAAAAATCGGTAAATAAACATGGACGAATGCGTCATTAACTAATGTAAGTATTACAATCATTACCTGATAAATTCTCCCTTCCTATATATTATAAATTATTAATAGTCTATTTCTCTGAATTGTCTTATCAAATACAACTCGTGTTTTCATTTCTTAGGGCAATTCTCTAGTGGTATTACTTATGATAAAATTTGTGTACCATTCTTGAAAGCTGTTGAACTTTATTATCAAGTTTAAGTGACTATTCTTTTTAGTTATGCTATTCACACATATACATATACATAATTATGCACCTTTTTCTGAAAAACCTTTTTAATTCATCGACCTTAAAAGGTGCATTTCCAGTGCAAATCTCGGTATTGAATTTTTAAGTTATACAATATGTTCTTCATCTAGTATGTACGTGGTAGAGATAGCAATAATTAGTTTGATTACAAGCAAATAGAAAATGACGTAATTATTTTTAAATATACAAATATATATCCGGAATCAAAGTTAAACACAGATGGATAATTTAGGAACGTTTGCTAACGGCACCAAGCCTCTGGGACGTTTCTGATAAACCCCCTTTCACTTGTTTTATTAAGCTAATGACGCTCTCTATCGGCAGGAAAAGTAAACAATGATTGAACGAACGGGGGTGGCGATTGTTTGTTTGCTATTATGTTGTCATTTCTCGTTATATTTTATCCGGAAACTGATATTTATAATCCGCAAGCGCTATTGCTTTCCGTTTCGCCAGCAGCGGCCATTTCTGGGCATTTCCTTCATGAAATATACATTATGCTTTACGGCAATGCTGAATAAAACCTCGCTAAATAATGCTACTGCTTCCAGCTTGGTAAACAAACCGGAATCTCTTGTAACAAATGTATATTTTCTTCTGTCTGAATGAAAAGGCATTATTTCATTTCTCTCTCTGTCTCCTCTCTCTCTCTATCTCTCCCTCTCTCTGAGAGTTAAGCAACCACTGAAGTAGAGAACTAAGGATCGCATTGAAAAAAGGAACAAACAAAAGCAGGAGCAGAAGAGGTAAAATTTAAAATAACATTCCAAGCACAGTAATTAATTCTGTAACAATTAGTATAATTATAAGACTGCAATGGATGAAAATCTATAACTATTCAAATCAAAAGAACATGAACCAGTATAATGTATATCCATGATTACATGAAAACCACCGTAATAAGATGCAAATGATGAAATTATTAAAATGTTCGAGACATTGTAAACATAAATGAGACAATACATATTTCTAGGCAATAGAACATCTTGCGCATTAAATGAAAAATCAGATGTGTCACATTCATATGTTTTTCTCCATATATTTTACAACAAACTATTCTTAAAAACGATAATTCTTCTATCTACATCATGCTAATTTAGATGCACATTAGCAGATATGGTTTTATTATTGGAGTTTCAAGGAGAACAAGGAAAAACACTTAGCTAAAGCAATAGTCAAATCCTTAACCATTTGTTGTCTGTCGGTACCTATAAGTTCCACTTGTTTTAAGCGTAGCTATACAAATAGAGTTGTACCCTACGATTAATTTCATGTTATACTAACCATAAACGATAAGTAATCAAAGCTGTTTTATATTGTAAAAATATATACAATTTTTTGCCCTAAAATTGCAGTGATTTTTTTTAGATAAATAAAAGAGAGAAAACCGACATAACTACAGCTAAATGTAAGCCCATTAGCTTCTAAGCATCACACCGATTATTTTACTTGGGCTCTCCCCGTCATTTACCACAATCACTGGGATTTGAACTTGCACCATTTGGATTTTAATGGATGGGCAGACCATTATCTATCACGTAACACTAATGGCCATTTGAATTTTCTTTTTGGTAGTGCCTTTGGCAGCATTATGAAAACTAGTTAAAAGAAGTTAAACTTTTAATTGGGAAGAAAAATATTAATAAAGGTTCTACATTTATTTTGATTTCTATTTTATTTATTATTTTATACAATAATTGTATAGGTTTATTCCCAAATATTTTTACTGGAACTCCAGTTTTAAATTGAATTAAAGGTAAAATAGTATATGCAGTATACTAGTGCAGGCAACTGAGGTTTAAGATCGCTAGGCTGGTCGATATGTGACAGGCAGCTTTGAAATTATGTTCTATTTAAATTAGCAGAATGGGAGAAAAGAATAATAATAATAATAATAATAATAATAATAAAAGATTAACTTCCCACTTGAAAATCATTTTAAGTAAGAAAATTTAAACACAATACTAATAAATACTTCGGAAATGACTAATTGAAAATACTAAAGAATAAATACAAATAAAAAGTAAAGTCTATATGACATAAATTGTTTTAACTAATTCTATATTTACTTTCTCTAGCCCGAATGTACAATGTATGTAGTGGATAGAGAAGATATTCTATTCCACTCAAAAATTCGATGTCGAGTTTTCACCAGAAATATGCTTTGAGGTCCCTGAGTTCGGAAAAAGTTTGCGAGTGTGTGTCTGTGGAAGTATAGCTCAAAAACGAAAAGACCGTTAGATACCAAACTTAGTGTTTTTCTTTAGTATTTGCCAAGAATGCGACACGAAGGTTTTCAAGAAAATCCACCCACCACAGACTACCCAGTACATGGAAAAATATTTGAAAACTTGATTTATCTCAAAAACTGTTATTACGATTTTGATTAAAATTCTGTATACTTAGGATATTTAGATAGCAAATAAAAGGTATATTTTGAATTTTCTGGGGATACCCTCTGAACACCTCTTTATGATGAAGAGTTTTGCAGAATTTTGTATAACGGCTAAACCGTAAGCGATAAGCATAACTTACTATACAAAAATTCATAAAATAAAATAAAACACTTAATTCATGCCATATACGTTTTTATGTAGAGCTGACCATTTCCGAGATATCCCTTGTTATTGGTATCTATTTTAAACTACTTAAACTTTTCTCAAACAGGAAGTGACGTTTCGTTTCATCTCTCGTTTTACTACAGGTCATGCAAAGCGAACCGAACTTCAATTATTTAATATAGAACCAACTTTTAAAATAGATGACTATCGATTTAGCCTAGTGTTTTCCCTTATGTGCCTTCTAACTACAAGGAAGCAAGTAATTTCTGCTAATGTTTACCTTGATTAGCAAGTCGTAGACTATTCTTTAGTAAGGAAAATTGTTTGTGTAACAGCTACAACAAAGTGATGTGAATGGTATACAACATATTTTTTATTTTCTCTAGCACGTATATAGTAGCTGAGAATATAGATAGTAGATGTTCAGATTTCACAGGAAATATAAGTTTTGATGTCCCCTGAGTCCGAAAAAAATTTTTTAAGAAAAAGGTGATTGTGTGTGTGTGTGTGTGTGTGTGTGTGTACACTATAGCTCAAAACGAAAAGAACATGTGTTTTAAGATACTTTCAAATAAATGAAATGTATATCTTTAATTTTCTGGGAATAGCCTCTGAAAAAATCTGGATGACTTTTATACTTTTTTATAACAATTAAATTGTAAGAGAAAGATAAAAACTTACCATACAAAAACTATAGATCTCGCTAAAACACATAATTTATGCCATATACATTTTTTGTAGAGTTGGCCGTTTCTTTGATATTTCTTGTTATTAATTTCAATTTTAAATTAATGAAACTCTCCTCAAAGGGGAAGTCTTCTTTCTTTTCATATCTCTTTTATTATACTTCATATATACTTATTTAAAGAGGGCCGAATTTTAATTGTTTCACACAAGATCAGCTATCGCTTTAACCTAGTGTAGTTCCTTATTTCCTTTCTACTTACAAGGAAACGTATAATAAACCAATTTTGCTAATGTTTGCCTCGCTTAGCATGATGTAGATAAGAGAAGAATATTTTATAACAATAGTTTGTTTGCAGAAGAGACAGAGAAAGTCATGTGAATAGAACAAATTACATTTTTTTAACTTGTGGCAAATGTTTTTTGAAATATGCATCATGCCGTGGGCGTAGGACCTTAACTGTTTCTTGTATTTTCCAATCATTCGAGTAAAAAAATTCATATTAAAATTATAGTGACTCTAATGTGATAGATCCAATGTAATTATAATTTTTATTTATGTTCACAAACCACAGATAATGCCAATTTCAATGTCGCTTTGACAACTTTCACCAAGGCCAAATAAATATACGTCTAATCGTCTTTCTAACAGTGAGAGACCCAAATCGATTAACGGCGTTTTAACGAACGATTTCCTGTGCCGCTAACACGTTGTACTAGGTATACATTGCGATTCAATCTCGCATGATTCAGGTAAATAAAACAAGCTACTGTGTCACTTGCCTGCGATGTTATCACGATACAACGTTAAAACGAGTCTTCAGACTAATCGATTCTCGCTCGTCGATCATGAATATTTCTGTTAAACGCTGACATGCTGCAATAGCACAACCCATATATTTCCTTTTAGTCAAAGGCCTATTTATCTGCAAGTGCAACTAAACTAAGAATTATTTTTCTGATAAGTTCCCATTTTACTTTCTTTACTTTGTACATGGCACCTAAAGAGAGGATTGTGCATTTCGCCCAAAAATTCGATACCGGGCTTCGCCGAAACTGTATATTTTAGGTTCTCCTGTATCTAAAACAAGGCACTATTAGCAACAAAAAAAGTCCGTATGTGTAGGTGTGGGGGTGTGTGTATGCCAGTAAATCTGTGAACACGATAACGCAAAAATTAAAAATCAGTTAAACATTAAATTTGGTCTGGTAGTGTCTGTATAAGTTTATACTACCCACATCATTATTTCTTAATTGGCGTTGATTTAAGGCAGTTGTGGGAAATACACTTTCTACGAGAATTCTCTGACGTGCGAGTCGAGTGAAAACCGACAGCATATAAAAATTAGGAATGAGTTCACCGTATTTCATGCAAGGACCTCTACAGTTATCACATACCTGTTTTAGTGGAAGTTGAGTTTCTCGCTGCCTCGGCATCGCTGTCTCAGGGTTCGATGTCGGTAGAGTAATTGATTTATCTCAGGGTGTAAACAGGAAAAAAATGTAGGTACGGATATAGGGCTAAGAATTAAGAATAGCAGCAGGATCCTTTTTCTCTCTGATGTTTATTCATCGACGAAACATCAAACACTATTGGTGAAGTCATACTGACAAACAGTAATATTACACATTTCTCTTCGCCCTATTTACGCTCGGAGAAACAATTTAAATATATGAAAATAGTTACTGCTTACACTTGAGTATGTACACTTATTACATTTTAACACTCATTACATTTACTTGTTTATAATTTACACTCGTTTCGCACCTTGAAACTTAAGCGCGAAATTCTTACGTAAAGTGATGTGGAGTCCTCGTCAGAATGACAAGAAAGACTGTGCAAATTCTGGAATTCTGTCTCTTTAAATAGCTCAGGAGATAAGATGTGTTCCTTTAGCTTACTCAATACTGATTGGCTATTATTTGCCACCAAAGCTTATGCTTGTCGTCACCATATCACATGATCTTATTGCGTTTAGATCATGTGACTCTTGCATACAAAGAGAAATACTCTGCTTGGCAAATATTAGGGACTTTTGCCGAGTTCGCACTTGTAACTCTAATGCACGCACATGAAATAAAGATAACCTACAGATTCCCAAGGTTTCTGCAGAAGATAGAGGTATATCCATCTGCGTAGTTTTGCTAAGAACACGTTAACATACCGAAAGTTACAATTCAATTTATGAAATAAATACAAGAAAATGAAGTAAATCACTTATAAGGCATTTAACTAGAATAATAAAAGTATTGGGGATTGCTTATAGACCTTTTATATTAGAATTATATTCATTATAGAGCACTGAAGTCAAGAATTACCGTCTCATTTGATTCGGCAAGAATGCGACACGACAGTTTTCAGGAAAATCAGCCACCCCTAAACTACCTTTTTCATGGAACATTTCTCGAAAATGTTGATTAACTCAAAAATAGATCTAACGATTTTGATTAAAATGGCGCATGTTTTACATAATTTTATGGCATATGAATTGTAGATCTTCAATTTTCTGGTAATAGCCTCCGAATCCTTCTTCATTCTGAATGAGTTTTGTATAACTGGTAAACCGTAAGAGATAGACAAAAACTTACTACACAGGTAATGTATATCTGATTCGTGTCTTTTAGTCTGTCATTGGTTTTAGTTTTAAACTACTTAAACGTTTCTCAAACGTGAATCCCTGTTTTGTTTTGTATCTATTTTATTTTACTCCTGAATATACAAAGAAAATCAAATTTCAATAGTATCATATAGCGACCAGCTTTTAAATGATTTGATTATCACTTTAGCCTAGTATATTCCCATATTTCCCATATACTTACAAATAAGTAATAAAAATGTTTCTGTTAGTGATTATCCTAATCAGCATGAAGTAAATAGAAGAATAATCTTTTATAAGAGTAGCTGTTTGCAGAACAGATGGGAAAAGTCATATGAATAAAAAGCATCAGCTTTTTGGATATATAACGCGTATGATATGCAACCGTCAAGCCAAAAGTCACAGTTTAGACAGTAGTGACCCTGGATGTCCAAATATTAGTCAGACGTCTTGAAAATGTGAAATCACAATTTTGTGGTTATTTATTTTTATTGTGTTTAACGCCCGTTTTTATACTTATATCATCGCAGTGCTGTCACTGATGATTCATGGAATGAAGAAACACAATTCTGGGGGAAACCGGAGTACCCGGAGAAAAGTCGCCTCTGCACAACTTGTGCACCACAAATCCCATATTCAGTCGTCTGAGTGAAAGGCGAGTGGTCAAACCACTCTGCCACAGCTTGGTCTTCGTATTGTTGTCATTTGAATTGAGTTAATTTAAGTAAAAAGTCTTATTTTATACAGTGAATATTACATAATAGGGAATGTAACACTTAATCGATTAATGTCTTAGTTTTAATATTTATATTGTCAATAATTGTTTTAATTTTTATTCCGAATTTAATTAGAATTGATTTAATCAGTTTCGACTTGATAGTAAGATATATTAATATTCTTAGTTGTTTCAAATTAAGTAAGAAATAAATTGATTGCACTGTGTAAATTAAATTGTAGCCGTGGATCATACCAGCAAAATCTTCCGCGCTTACCTATTTCTGCTACTAACTTCTAGTGCAAGGTGCTACCACCTAGTGGTATTGACGTAGAGTTGTAGTTACAGAGTAAATAAGAGTGTGAGTGAAATTTTGCCTATTAGTGCACATCTTTATTAGTGGGAACAGCCGTATGTATTTGTCTTTGTAAAGTCATTTCGTCGTTCCAATTGCGCATGCGTAGAGCGTTTAAAACGTGAATAAATGAAGAAGGTTGCATAAGTTCAGCGAGTTAAGAAGTATAGCGTGGTAGACTTTAAATTGCTGTATATTATGTATCGGGTCATCTCCTTAGAGTGGTAGTAGCACGGCTGATTTCTAAGTGACAGACCTGGCTTCGATTCCCGGTACCGGCATGGGGAATTTTCCCCCGCTGGTAGCCTGATCCGGGGTGCACTCAGCCTTGTGAGGTTCCTGAGGTTCATATCATTCACTTCCTCACATACATACCCGGATTTGGGATGATATATCAACACTGGATAGCCTATCTGAACCAGAGCCCGTCTGACCCTAAACGTTTACTTGAAAACCCTGGTGGGTAAAAGTCCTCCATATGAGTAGAATAAGCTGGTGGAGCACGTTATACCACTTTAAAAGGAATTCAAAACTTATCAAATAAAAGTTTTAACAACCGGGCTGGGAATCAAAACTAATTCCCTCGATACAGCAGGCAGAAATGTTTCCAACTGTGTCATAGATATTAACCCTTTGTTGCCTGTCGATACCTAAAGTTCCGCTTGTTTTAAGCGTAACTATACAAATAGGGTTGTACTCTAGGATTACCTTCACGTTATACTAACCTTCAAACATAAGCGACAAGTAATAGAATGTTTTATATTATAAAATATATACAATTTTGCCCTAAAATTGGAGTGTTATTTTTAAATAAATAAAAGAGTAAAACCCACATAACTAGTCAAATGTAACCCCATTAACTTCCAAGCATCACACCGATTATTCACTTGGGCTCTCCTCATCCTTTACCACAATCACTAGGATTTGAACTTCAACATGTGGTTTTGATTGGATGGCCAGTCCATTATCTATCACTTAACACTCATGGCAATTTGAACCACTTTTTTGGAAGTGCCTTTGGCAGGATTATGAAAACCGGTTTAGAAGAATTTAAACTTTTAATGGCCAAGAAAAAGATTAATAAAGGATCTACATTTATTTTCGCTACTATTTTATATAATCATTTTATAGGCTTATTCCCATATATTTTACTAGAACTACAGTTTTAAACTTGAATTAAAGGGAAAATGGCATATGTAGCGTACTAATGCAGGCAACTAAGGGTTAAATGTGATATTTATTTTCTAATTTTAGAAAAAGTTGTCCCTAAAAGTTTTTATTTTATTGTTATTGCATATCTTGATATATATATATATATATACAAAATGGAGAATAGAATGTTTTATATTAAAATGCTCCATTAAAAAGAGGACAGTGTCCTGTAGCATAAGAGATCTGCTATCTAGCTCCGGTTTCAATTCCCAGTAAATCTGAGCAACTTTTAACCAAGAAAACATCTCCACATGCTTAAAAATCGATGTGTCTTGTGTTATGTAATAACAGAAATACTGTAGTAACCAATTCGTTTACTGAATATCAACATGGCCGATTGGCAAATACCTGAGCACAAGTTGACGAATTCAATACCAGAGGTGAGCATAAGTAGGTATTCGGTAGATACACGGAAATGAAAATGAAGTAATAGAAATCTTAATAGTATTAATAGAGTTATGAGAGAAAAATCTGATGTGTTACGTTCACATGACTTTCGCTACATCTCTGCAACAAATTATTGTTAAAAACTTATGCTTCTATTTACTTCATGCTAATCCAGAAAAAAATAGCGGAGATAGTCTTATTACTTACTCCCTTGTAAGTAGAAGCGAAATAAGGGAATACCATAGATTAAAGTGATAGTCAAAAGCTGGTTGTTATGTGACTGAAGTTCTTTTGTTTGTATGGACAGGATTTGACAGATTCGTGTATGAGAAAAGTATAAGAATTTTAAAGCAGAAACCATAAACAAGGAATATCTCAAAAACGACCAACTCCACGAAAAGCTGTACATAACATAAATCGTGTGTTTCAACGTGCTCTACATGTGTTGTGCGATAAGTTTTTGTCCATCTCTTACGGTTTACCTGTTATGTAAAATTCCGTAACATTCATCCAAAATAAAGTAGTCTTCAGAGGCTATTCCCAGAAAATTCAACATATTCATTTTATTTTTCGTGTAAATATCTTTAATATATCATATTTTAATCAGAACTGTTAGAGCCATTTTTGAGAAAATCAAAATTTTCTAAAAAAGTTACATGTAAAGGGCTGTTGGGGAAGATTTTCTTGAAAATCTTCATGTCGTATCCTTGTAAGATAGCAAACCTAAATACCAAGTTTGGTTTTTAACAGTCTTTTCCTTTTTGAGCTATGCTGCCCACAGACATACAGACACACACGGAACTTTTTCTAAATTTTTGTTTTGTTTTCAGGGGCCTCAAGACATGTATTTCCGGTGAAATCTCGGTATGGAATTTTGGGTGCATTACAATACCTTCTCTATACACTATGTATATATTACGCGTAGAGAAAGTAAAAATAACATTAGAACATTCTCAACAGTACTTATTTTTCTCGCACCAATTTTATTTTTTTTAACATTTCTAAGAAAGAAATTCATAGGGATAAGATACAGAGATCTCGGTAAGCATTCAGATGATTCCTTTCGTTCTATTCACTTACTTGGATATTCGTTCGCTAAAAGGTCTCACTCAATTATTACAGGGTATAATAAAGCCAGAAGATAATATTTCTAACGAAAATGTTGTTATTAACTTACTGACTCTCAGTGGACATACAGGGCAATAAAGACAGGAGAGAATACAACACATCTATAGGTTTCGGTGTTAAGGGCAAATAAACCAAATCGTTCTTCATAAAAAAAAGTAAATTCAAGCCTCATACAGTTCATGCTTAGTGAGCAGTAGCCCCGTCTTACTGAAAATAGAACTCTATATCAATCTGATGCACACACGTAATATTAAATACCTTCTTAAATCATATTACAATGTAGACATGTTGCTTCTAATTGCTCAAGATCTTTCATTTTCATTATGAGGGATTCCGGTGCATATACGACTTCAGGTCGAATGACTGTTATGCTTCGTAATCGGCTTACCCTCACCTAGGACTTACAAGCCAATGCCTAGGGTCAGAATCCTGCCGGGGAGCCAAGGGCACGAAACCACAGAATGAAGAACCTGGCATGAATGATGATATGGAATGTAAGAGAAATTGTTGATTGGAAAGGTGATGATGGAGCAATTGGTGGAATGAGTGGGAGGGAAACCGGAGGACCCGGAGGAAACCCGCCCAATCACCGCTTCGTCCACCACAAATCCCACATGCTGGCGCTTGGGATCAAGTCCGGGCCGCCTAGATGGGAAGCAAGCGGTCTAACCACTCAACCACGGCGCCGCCGTCGAATGACCGTACAGTACTTTGTTGTTATTATTATTATTATTATTATTATTAAACCCTACCGACATCAGGTATTATAGTACCATGCACTATGTAGCGCAAGTATTGCATTCCACCCTAAAATTCGATACTGAGATTTCACCGGAAATGCACGTTTTAGGATCCCCTTTATCAAAAAACACCTTTGTTAGAAAAAGGTTCATGAATGTGTATATGAGTGTGTCTGAGTATCTGTGAACACGATAACTCAAAACAAAGGAGCGGTAAAATACCAAACCTGATATTTAAGTATAGTATTTTCCAAGGATGCAACACGAAGATTTTGAGGAAAATTCCCTCACCCTAAACTACCCTTTATATGAAAAACATTACGAAAAGTTTTATTTTCTGAAAAATGGCTCTAGCGGTTTTGACTAACATAAGTATAATAAAGATATTTACATCACAAATTAAATACATATTTTGAATTTTTGGGGAATAACCTCTGAAGACCTCTTCATTCTAGATGACTTTTGTATAACTGGTTTACCGTAAGAGATATTCAAAAATGTTCTTCGTAGAAATATAAATCTCATTAAAACACACAGTTTATGTCAGAATTTTTTTTATATTGTATAGTTAATCGTATCCAAGATATTCCTTGTTAGTGGTTTCAATTATAAACTATTAATACTTGCTTCAAACGGGAAGTTATCTTTCGATTTATCTCTGTTTTGTTTGCTTTTGTTTCATATAGTTATCAGTTTTAAAAGATTTTACTATAGTTTTAGTCAGATACATTCCCTTATTTCACTTCTGCTTATAAAGAAGAAAGCAATAACAACTCTATTACTTTTATCTCGATTTGTATAATAAAAATGTAATCTTTTGTAAGAATAGTTTGTTTGCAGAACAGCTAGAGAAATTCATGTGAATAAAGAAGTCTGACATAGAGTTTGTAGTTTCTATAGTCTTCTTAATCACCTCCTTTAAGTTTAATTTCAGTCCCAGCATTTATGTCGTATTTCTCATCCACAAATCAGAGCGAGTCGTCACTAAAAAGATGCTTTCCACTGGATTTGATTTCCTTGAGGTCAAAAAAGCAAGCAGGGAAAATAACATCGGTTTTGTACTTGCATGACATTACTTTGCTTGTCTCGCTATGCTTTTATAATGGGCAATTATTACAATGTGCCAGATATTACCGTCGCGGTGTGTGCAATGTGAAGTTGGTTGCTCTAGATTCAGGTTTATTGAGCTAACCTACTAAATCATCCACTGCAACAATTTGTAGCTAGATTTGTTTTAACTCAAACAGCTAGAACGTTGTTTAAGGTCACCCATCTGCGAACTTTGACCAAATATTAAAGATTTAAAGCTTTCTCGGTGTGGATTATTACAGATGAACTTCAGAGGGTATCAAACGAGTTAGACCCTGACGAAGACCACAAAGTCAAGATGGTTAAAAGCTTGGATTTCTCTGATTCCAACCTAACTCGGTTGTTATGTTGTGAAGTCATCTGTAATTTGACCAAATGTTTTTAAAAAGTCAGCAATAATTAACTTTCTCTAGAAGTGTAATGTTCATAGTAGATACAGAAAGTATTGCATTCCTCCCAAATATTCGATATCAAGATTTCAACGGAAATATACGTTTTGAGATGCCCTGGATCCAAAACAAGCAATCATTCTTAGAAAGATTTCAGTGTATATCTGTGAGCAAAACGGATAGCCGTTAAATACCAAAATTGGTATTTATATGTAGTATCTTTCATGGATGCAACACCGAGGTTTTGGAGAGAATCCCCCAACACAAACTACGATTTACATGGAAAAATGATTGAAAATGTTGTTTTTCTCAACAATGCTGTTAACAATTTTGATTAAAATACCGTATATTAAAGACATCTATATCACAAATAAATTGTATATTTTTAATTTTCTGGGAATAGCATCTGTAGTCTTCTTTATTCAGAACGAGTTTTGTGGAATTTTGCGTAAGTTAAACCGAAAGAGATAAACAGAATTTATTATACAAAAATATAGATCTCGTTAAAACACATCATTTATTTCATTTCTTGTAGAGTTGACTATTTTCGAGATATTCTTTGTTATTGGTTTAGCTTTAAACAAATTATTTTTTTTTCT
Organism: Hymenopus coronatus; assembly: GCA_030762935.1. Taxonomy (NCBI): domain Eukaryota; kingdom Metazoa; phylum Arthropoda; class Insecta; order Mantodea; family Hymenopodidae; genus Hymenopus; species Hymenopus coronatus. The sequence goes on from CM060895.1 coordinate 84,378,899, forward strand.
CAACGGGACCATGCAAAGCAACCTGAACCTTGACTGTTTCACATAGCGACCAATTTTGGCCAAAAGTACTCCCTTATTTCCCTTCTACTTACAATATAGCAAGTAATAAGACCAATTCTGCTACTGTTAATCTCAATTAGCATCGTGTAGATAGAAGAATCATCTTTTATACGAGTAGCTTGTATATGGAACAGCTGGAGAAAGTTATATGAATCAAACTCATCAGATAATTTTTTTCAGGGAACCTGTGACAGTGTGACATTGAGTGGAATACAATATTTTCCCTATTTATTACGTAGTAGAGCATGTACATAAAGTCTGATGTGCTCCATTGACATGAATTCCTCTACATCTCTGCAAAAATGTATTGTTAAAAAGCTTATGCTTCTATTCACTTCATGCTAATCGAGAAAAAATTAACAGAAATCGTCTTATTACTTGCTTCCTTGTAAGTAGAGGCGAAATAAAGAAGTACCATAGGTTAAAGTGATAGTCAAAAGCTGGTTGCTATGTGACTGAAGTTCCTTTGTTTGTATGGACAGGAATTGACAAATTCCTGTGTGAGAAAAATGTTTTTCAAAGCTGAAACTAAAGACAAGCAATATCTTAAAAATGATCAACTCCACGAAAAAATGTGTACAGCATAATTGTGTGTTTTAATGTGCTCTACACTTTTTGTGGGGTAAGTTTTTGTCCATCTCTTACGGTTTAATAGTTATACAAAATTCCGTAAAATGTATCCAGAATAAAGTAGTCTTCAGAAGATATTTCCAGAAAATTCAAGATATACATGTTGTCAGGTAAATATCTTTAATATTCGATATTTTAATCAAAATCGTTAGAGCCATTTTTGAGAAAATTAAAATTTTCAAAAAAGTTCCATGAAAAGAGTAGTTAGGGGTGGGGGATTTTCTTGAAAATCTGTGTGTCCTTGGAAGATATCAAACTTAAATACCAAGCACACACACGGATCTTTTTCCAAAAATGTTTTTCTTTTGTATTCAGGGGGATCCAAAATTTGGATTTTTGGGTGCACCTTCTCCATACACTATGTTCATAGTACGTGTAGAGAAAGTAACTAGAAACAATTATTTTATCACTTCGACATTTGATGATGATAAAGGCTGTCTCAAAAGAGTCTTTCCAGTACACTCTGATGCTTGCGGCTGTGGTTAAGTTGGAAACGGAGCTATGGAGGAGGAGTTTGTTTATGTTTGAATAATACTGTGAGAACTGTTTGCTTCAAGTGAGGATTTTTTTTTTGTAGTGTTTAACGCCCGCTTTAACTACTAATGGCGCCGCAGGCGGTGATACTGATGATACATGAGTGATGATGGAGCACCGGAGGAATGCGATGGCTGCGGAAACCGGAGTACCCGGAGAAAATCCGCCCCAGCGCCGCTTTGTCCACCACAAATTTCACATGCGGTCGCTTGGGATCGAACCCCGGCCGTCTAGGTGAGAGGCTAGTGGTCTAACCACTCGGCCACGGCGCGGCCGAGCGAATACTGTTCTGGTTTTACTGGTGCAGTGAATTCAAAATATTAATCATTGAAAATAGAGTGTTTGGACATATTCCTTAAGATTTTAGAAAATTTAAAACGTAAATTTCTTAAACGTTCTGCATACTCAGTATTTTATCATCGTGCATCTCTATGAGATATAATTACTAAATTCTAATTCTATGAAACAGAATGGTGCTCCGAAAAGCGGTGGGTCTAAATTTTAACAGACTAAACTGGACGAAATTTCGGAACTAACGTTTAGCCCTGCTAAATGAATGTAGAAATTGGTCACCCTCCGTGGTGTTATGGTTACCATGCTAACTTCATATACCTAAAGCCGCGGGTTCAAACCAGGCGGAGGAAAATGGCTTTTTTGGGGTGTAAAAATCCTTAGCATGGCTTCCTACGGAAGGGAAGTAAAACCGTTGATTGATTAACGGCATGCAAAAGAACCTCAAGCCTGATAGAGAGGCCTCTGAGCAAAATTAAGCGGCCGTGTATAGAATGGCACGCTGAGAGCCACAGTAGCTAAAGAGCGTCCATAAATAACACGGCATTTACATTTTAGAATTAGCACATGAAACAATTATTTCTGTGCAGGCAGAACATAGAGTCGTTAGTAAGCAAATAAAACTGAATCCCTATAAATGTGCAGTTGTCCCGAAATAAAAATGATTAACTAAAAGAAATCACAAATTTACGAAACAAACCCTATACGAAGTGTCGGAAATAAGGGGAAAACAGTCGAACTCTGCCTACAAGAATGAGGACAGCATTTTCAATATTTTCTGTGACAGTGATAAAAAGTAATGTCATTTTCAGTACAGCTTCATTTCCAATAACAAATAGCGCAATCCGTTACGAAGCTTTTTGGAATGAGTGAGAGGGCTTCTTTTTACTTCCTCTACACGTACTATGTACATTGTGTATAGAGAAGGTATTGTGCTGCACCCAAAATTTCGATACGAAGATTTCACCGGAAATATATGTTTTGAGACCCCCCGAATCAAAGAAAGCATTTTTAGAAAAATGTCCGTGTGTGTCTGTTTGTCTGGCTGTGTGTCTGTGTGTGTGTTTGTCTGTGTGTGACTGTTGGCAGCATAGCTCAAAAATGAAAAGACCGTTAAATACCAAACTTAAGTTTAGAATCTTCCAAGCATGCGGCACGAAGATTTTCAAGGAAATCCCCACACTCCTAACTACCCTTTACATGGACATTTCTTCGAACATTTTTATTTTCTTAAAAATGTCTAACGATTTTGATTAAAATCTCGTATATTTAGGATACTTACTTGACAAATAAAATGTAAATCTTGAATTTTCTGGGAATAGTCCCTGAATACTACTTTATTCTGGATGAATTTTACAGATTTTTACATAACTGCTAAACCGTAAAGATGGACAAAATCTTACCACAAAGAAAATGTAGAGCACATTAAAACACAAAATTTATGTTTGTCACGTTTTTTCGTGGAAATATTGTTTTTAAGATTTTGCTAGTTTTTAGTTTCAGCTTTGAAGAACTTAACTCTCTTCTCATACAGGAATTTGTCAAGTCCTGTCCATACAAAGGAACTTCAGTCACATAGCAACCAGCTTTCGACTATCACTTTAACATATGCTACTCCCTTATTTCGCTTCTACTTACAAGGAAGCAAGTAATAAGACTATTGCTGCTAAGTTTTTCTCGATTAGCATGGAGTAACTAAAAGCATAAGCTTTTTGCTGAGGTGTAGAGAAATGTGAATGGAACACAATGGATTTTTTACTGTGTTTTCTGTTTGATTACCATCGTGCTGCTCCAGTACACACACATATACATATTTCACAAACATATAAACTCCCATACCCAATGCGGGACTCGAACTTACGATCCCCTGCGCCACGAAGCACCAAAGCGAAACACTTCGGCGAGCGCAGCCATTGGAACTGTCTGCTTGGTCTTTCCTCACACTGGGGAGACACATTTGAGCCACCTGTTATTTTCACAAACGTTATTTAATACTTCATTATATACGCCTAAGGTAATAAAAGGCTATTTAGGAAACGAATCGATGTATACCAGGAACGTGTGATCAGGTACAGTCACATTAAACTTCAAAATAATCACTTATAACCTGTCAGCATCCAAACATGAGATAATGTTCCAGATGATCGATGCTGAAATAACATTTTATCATAAATTGGATATCTCGGTAAGATTATCAATGTTACTTTCTCTACTACTTATGAAGTAGTAGTTAAAGTAGTAGAAAGCGAAGGTTCACCGGAAGTTTATAATTTGACTAAAAAACACATTTCTAAAAAAATGGTCACAATAGGTAGGTAGGTAGGCAGATAGGTAGATATTATCTGAATAGCATAAATCAAAAATAAAATATAGCATAAACACCCAATTAAATATTTAATTCCAGCAACTTCTAAGTTCAGCAATTAGGATTAGCATCTTCATATTTTCATGTCGTACAAAGATTTTCTAAAACATACCCCGATCTCAGACTTCTCCTTGCAATAAAATCTTTATTGTTGTTTATTTTTTCCTTTCTTAAATGGTTCCAAGATATTTAAAAAAAAACTACCATATGTTTACATTATTTTCTTGACTGACAATTTGTGAATTGTAATTTATGAATTCTTGAACTTTATCAATTCTGAATAACTAATGAATAGCCTGTGATACAAAAAGAGAAGAACTCGTTATAAATGTGGTTAAATAATATTTTTGGTGGCATTATCATTTTCTATTTAAAACTAAAAACAAACAAATAAACAAATGATGTCAGATTAATAAAATAATGTGAAAATGTAATTAATTTTTATTTACCATACAATTCAAATAAAATTATAATTCAATCGCGAATTTTAGCTACCTTTTATTTTCTAAAATAAAGTAAAATACATACGATTAGCAAATATTTTATTAAATAACAATCAAACTGAAAGAAAAGTGAAACAATTTTTCTTAATATAAGGTTTGAAAATGGCTTCTGGTCGATGCTATATCGTAGTAAATTTGTCACACTTCCCTTCATGTGACATGCATTTGGCTAACAAGTATATAGGGTAAAAATTACTTCCTCCGGGCAGGATTTGAACCAGCAACCAAGGGATATCTGATTTCATGCGTCCATTACAGTCCACCGCTCTACCAACAACTACCAGAGGACACAGTCTTACTTTATCTAATACAAAATTATTAATTAAGATTAACAAATATTTTATCATATAAAAATCAAAGGGAAAGCAAAGAGAAATAAGTTATCCTTAATATCGGATTCGATGCTATATCGCAAGTTTATCAGATATTTCCTTCATGTAACATGCATTTAGGTTACAACTGCGTAAAGTAAAAGCTACTTCATCCGGGCCGGATTTGAACCAGCGACCTACATATATTTGATTTCTCGTAACCACTACAGCCCACCGCTCTACCAACTGAGCTACCAGAGGACAGTCAAACATTTCCTAATACAAAGTCATTATATATATATACATATATACATATATATTTGCTTTCCGTTTATTTAATAAACTATTTGTTTAGGACTAACAAATAGTTTATCAAATAATAAACAATCAAACGGAAAGCAAAGAAAAAACATTTATTCTTAATATCGGATTTCAAGCAATGACTTCTAGTCAATCTCAAGTTTATCATATATTTCCTTTAAGTAACATCCATTTGGTTTATGACTACTTGAAATAAAAACAACTTCCTCCGGGCCGGATTTGAACCAGCGACCTATGGATATCTGATATTATTTGACCACTACAGTCCACCGCTCTACCAACTGAGCTACCAGAGGATATGTTGCTGTGTTACCTAATTCATAAGACTAACAATAATGTTATCAAATAATCAACGGAAAGCAAAGAGAAAACATTTATTCTTAATATTGGATTTGAAGGATTGCCTTCCAGTCGATGCTCTAACACAAGTTTATCGCATATTTCCTTAAAGTAAAATTCATTTCGGTTACAACTGCGTAAAGTAAAAGTTACTTCTTCCGTGCTGGATTTGAACCAGAGACCTATGGATATCTGATGCTACGTGACACTTTACCACAGTATATAACCTTGCAATATCTAATACAAGTTGACTAATACACAGGATTAACAATTATTTTATCAAATGACAATCAGACTGATAGCACAAAGAAAACATTTATACTTAATTAGGATTTTGTTGTTAGGAGTCTTCAATCCTTGGATTGGTTTGCAGCGACTCTCCATTCAGATCTTCTCTCTGCTTTCCGTTTGAGTTCTTCATATTTACTGCATTTCATATCTTCCATAATTTGTTTTATATATTGTGATCTTGCTCTTCCTTTGCCACTTCTTCCTTCTATCATATCTTCTATTATAATATTCAGTGTGCTCTGATGTCTTAATAAATGGCCTATTAATTTTGTTCTTCTTCTTTTAATTTGGTTCCAAATTCGTTTTTCCGCTTCTGCTCTTTTATATACTTCTTCATTTTTAATTTTGTCACTCCATTTAATTTTTAGCATTTTCCTATAGCACCATATTTCAAATTCTTCTATTCTCTTTCTTTCTGCTTTTAAAATTGTCCAAGTTTCACATCCATGTAACATAATACTCCATACATATGTTTGTAATAAATTCTTCCTGGTTTCAAGCCTAATATTGTTTGCAGTAAATAGCTGTTACTTTTTATTAAAAGCAAGTTCTGCGTGTTGTATTCTACTGGTTATTAATTAAGATTTTAAATAACAAGTTCTGGTCGATGCTATATTGCAAATAAGTTTACTATACATTTCCTCCATGTAACATGCAGTTGGGTTACAACTGCGTAAAGTAAAAATTACTTCTCCCGGGCCGGTTTTGAACCAATGAATATCTGATTTCACGTGACCACTACAGTCCACCGCTCTACCAACTGAGCTGCCAGAGGACACTTTATTATACTTTTTATTTATGCATTATTATATATTACACTAAGCACTCATTAGGGATTTTTACAAAAAACGTTAAAGCCCCCAATATGACCTTAGATGTTAAAGGGGGAGATTTATTTTATTAAAATTAAAATACGTTATAATAGTTATACAAAATTAAGCTATGAGGACAGATTGTTACAAACATAAAAGATGTGTACAAACAATACAAGTTATTACAACAAAAGAGAAAAAGGTCCCCTATTTACGATTAACAAATATCAATCAAATGGAAAGCAAAAAGAAAACATTTTTCTTAACATCGGATTTGAAACGATTACTTCTTTTTGACGCTGCATCGCAGGCATGTTTATCACCCTTTTCCATCGAGTAACATTCATTTGAGTTACAACAGCGTAAAGTAAAATTTACTTCCTCCGGGCCGGATTTGAACCAGCGACCTATGGATGTCTGATTTAATTTGACCACTACAGTCCACCGCTCTACCAACTGAGCTACCAGAGGTTACGAAGTAGCAACTTCTGGTCGGTGTTATATTGTAAGTAAGTTTATTATACACTTTCTTCAAGTAGAATGCATTAGGGTTACAACTGCGTTAAGTAAAAGTTACTTCCTCCGTACTGGATTTGAACCAGTGACCTATGTATTAGATATCTGATATCATGTGATCACTACAGACCACCGCTACACCAACACAGCTTCCAGATGACACATTAGCTACTTATCTAATAAAAAGTCGTATATACATAGGATTAACAAACATTTCATCAAATATCAATCAAAGAGAAAATATATTATATTCTCAATATGGGATTTGAAGCAATGGCTTTTAGTCGATGATATATTGCAAGTATATCACACATTTCCTTCAAGTAGCATTCATTTAGGTTAAAACTGGGTAAAGTAAAAATTACTTCCTCCGGGCCGGATTTGAACCAGCGACCTATGGATATCTGATTTTATTTGACCACTACAGTCCACCGCTCTACCAACTGAGCTACCAGAGGAGACAAAGCTAATACAACTTGTTTTGAGATATAAATGAAAGGTGTCCGCTGAGTCACCGACCCATGCTGTTCCAGTTTTGATTATGTAACCACGAGCCACGTGACTGTGGTCCGAAGAGACTTGGAGTGAGGCTATAATACGATTATCGTGTTGACATATTCCAGGAACATGCGTGTATTGTGGGAGTCCTCTTAATCCTGTTTATGCTTAATTTCCAGCGTATCCTGCTTTCCCTATAGCTCGGTGCGTGGTGTACCACTTGTAGCTCAACGGGTTGGTCTCAATTCCCCTCGCCCCGCTCGATCAAGTGACTAACTCCATTGACCCAGTCACAGGTTTTATAAGAAGCGATGTTATTAACATTGGAAGGCAAAAGAAGTACTCTTAAATATAGGTAATATTAATTATTTTTACTTTCTCTACACGTACTATGTACATAGTGTATAGAGAAGGTATTGCACTCCTCCAAAAAATTCGAACCGAGATTTCACCGGAAATATATGTTTTACGGTTCGCTGTATCAAAAAAAAAAAAAAAAGTATTTTCAGAAAAAGGTCCATGCGTGTGTGTGTCCGTTTGTCAGTGTGTCCGTGTGTGTCTATGAACACAATAACTCAAAAACGAAAAGTCGCTTAAATACCAAACTTGGTATTTAAGTTTAGTATTTTCCAGGGATGCGACACGAAGATTTTGAGAAAAATACCCCCACCCGAAACTACCCTTTACATGGAACTTTTTTCGAAAAATTTGATTTTCTAAAAAATGGCTCTAACGTTTTTGATTAAAATATCGAATATTGAAGATATTTACCTTACAAATAAAAAGCATATTTTGAATTTTCTGGGAATAGCCTCTGAAGACTACTTTATTCTGAGTGAATTTTACGGAATTTTGCATAACTGATAAACCGTAAGAAATGGACAGAAACTTACTACACAAAAATGTAGAGCACATTAAAATACACAATTTATGTTGTATACATTTTTTCGCGGAGCTGATCGTTTTTGAGATATTCCTTGTTTTTGGTTTCAGCTTTGGAAAACATAACTTTTCTCACACAGGAATTTGTCAACTCTTGTCCATACAAACAAAGAACTTCATTCACATAGAACCAGCTTTTGACTATCACTTTAACCTATGGTATTCCCTTATTTCGCTTCTACTTACAAGGAAGCAAGTAATAAGACCATGGTATCTTGGTCTTCCGGGAAGGCCGCGTGTTGGCTTGACAGTTCACCTGGCACTGTCGTGATGGGAGCACACGCCCTGAGGAAGCCCCACATAGTGAGGCGAAACGTCGGCAACATTTCAAGCCAAGACGCGGCCTTCCCGGAAGACCAAGATACCATGGACACTAGTCGCCGAAGCTAACGCAAGAAAGTAATAAGACCATTTCTGCTATTTTTTCTCGATTAGCATGAGGTAAATAGAAGCATAAGCTTCTTAACAATAATTTGTTGCAGTGATGTAGAGAAAGCCATGTGAGGATAAGGATTTTATACTATTGGATTTGACAGACCGCTACATGAGATAATTAGAAAAAAAAATCTGTTATGTACCATTCCCTGAGTTTCTCTTCATTTCTGTAACACATTATTGGTAAAAAGCTTATTCTTCTATCTATATTAATCGAGATAAACATTAGCAGAAATTGTCCCTAATACTTGGTCTCTTGTAACTGGAAGGGAGAAAATTTAATGTGTTCCATTCACATGATGTGATTCCTCTAGCTGTTTGGCAAATAAACCTTTTATTCAAAAGATTAATCTATTATCTACATCCTGCTAATCGAGATAAACAAAGCACAATTAGTCTTATTGCTAGCTCCTTGTAATTAGAGGGGAAATAAGAAAATGCACAGACTAAAGCGGTAGTAACCTCCTTTAAAAGACGATCGCTATGTGAATCACTTGAAATTCTAAACTCTTTGATTGTCAGGAGTAAACAAACGAGAAATGAGAAAGAAGATGTCTTCACGTTTGAGAAAAGTTTAAGTGGCTAAAATTAAAACCATTAATCTGGAAAATATTGAAACGGTTATCTCTACAAAAAACAAGTGTATAACATAAATTGTGTCTTTTAATGAGATCTACATCTTTGTGTAGTAAGGTTTTGTATATCTATTACGGTTTGCCAGTTACACAAAAGTCATCCAGAACGAAGAGATCTTCAAAGACTATTCCCTGAAAATCTAAGATATACATTTTATTTGTTATAAAAATATCTTAAACATACGATTTTTTTAATCAAAATCGTGAGATTTGATATATTCAATATATCATCAAAATCGCTAGATTTGATATAATATTATTGATAATACAAATATCAAAACTAAAAAAATAAATCGATTTAATGTAACATCCCCTATTATATTATCATCACTATATAAAATTACTGATGAAGAAATTAATGTTACGAAACTTATAAATAGTAAAGATATTCAATCCAACAATAAACTTATAACAATAGATCAAGATCTTAACCATTTTTGAAAAAGTCAAAATTTTAAAAAATATATTCCATGTAAAGTGTAGTTGGCGTTGGGCGATGAGGGGATTTTCTTGAAAATCTTCGTGTCACATTCTTGGAAGATACCAAACTTAAATACCAAGTTTTGTATTTAACTGTATTTTCGTTTTTGAGTTATGCTGTCCATACACACAGACAGACAGACACACATATAGACACACACATGGACATTTTTCTAAAAATGTTTTTTTTTTATTTAGGGGATCTCAAAATATATATTTTCGGTGAAATCTTGATATCGAATTTTTGGGTGCAATGCATCTTCTCTATACACTATGTACACAGTACATGTGGAGAAAGTAAACATGCTTTAAGGAATTGCAAACGTTTTTGGTCTTCTATTTATAAGACGCTATAGTATTCTTTTTATTTTTTCTAGCCCGTACGTACAATGTCATAGTGGATAGAGAAAGTATAGAATTCCACCTAAAATGATACCAAGGTCTCACCGGAAATAGTTCTTTTGAGATCCCCTGGATCCAAAAATAGCAAGTGAATATAGTGCGACATTAAGATTTCACTCCTTACATAGAAAATGTTTCAAATAAGTTGATTTTCTCAAAAATAGTTTACAATGTTGATTAAAATGTCGTATGTTTAGGATATTTTCATTACACATTAAATGTATATCTTGAATTTTCTGGGAATAGTCTCAGAAGACCTCTTCATTCTGGACGCCTTTTGCATAAATGGCAAACAAAAGAGGTACTACACACTTCAGCGTGGGCTTACGAGTATTGCATGTCAGACCTCAGGAGGAGAGAATGAGAAGAGTGTAATTTCAAAGGGCGACTGACATCCTGAAAGGGACAGAGTCGTCGTGGAGAGTCCCTAACAGTTCACAACCAGTTCTTCATTTTGACGAGGGGAGCGCTAGGAGCCCTGGCTCAGTCCCGGGCATACCATTTGAGTTCGCAGACAATCACTAACGCCATCCTGCCGCCGTGAGCTGCACTCGTATTTTCAGAGCTTAGTCACCTCCACGAAATGGCACCTCTGCCGCAGCCCTTATAGACATTTACCACCATGAAAGGGATCGGTTGGGGTGAAATGAAATTGAAGTGAAGAAATGTTGAATCTTCTCTAACATTCGCCTAGTGCCCCGGGAAACCCCCCGAAAAACCAATGGGTCAGAGAGATCGGCCGTGGTAAACCGATTCCATGACCTCCCGAATACCAGCCCAAGACGAAACGCCTGAGCTACCTGGCTTGGTAAACAAAAAGCTACTACACAAATAATGTAGATCTCGTTAAAATACACAACTTATGTCCTCTAACTTTTTTTTCTACAGTTAACTATTTCCGAGGTAAACTTTGTTATAGGTTTCAATTTTAAAATACTTTACCCATCAGCAAGTCGTCCGTGTTTCTTTTGTTTTTCTCCTGGCCAAGCAAAGAAGAAACTTTCAATTACAATTGCATAGCCGCATCTTTTAAAACGTTTGATTACTGCTTTAGCGTAGGGCATTCCCTTATAAGCCTTCTATCAACGAGGAAGAAGGAAATATATAATTTCTGGGTAACGTTTGTTAGCGTAGTGTATTCCCTTATAAGCCTTCTATCTACAAGGAAGAAGGAAATAATACAATTTCTGGGTAATGTTTGTCTTGATTAGCTTGATGCAGTTAAAAGAATAATTTATCGTAAGAATAGTTTATTTGCAGAACAGATAGAGAGAGTCTTGTGAACGGAACACATCAGATTTTTGTAATATACATTAGTCATATTGATTTCTTTCACCATTATGATGTGCAGCCATCTTATGGCTAATATGTATTTAATGATGTAAATTATTGTGACTAAGCCTTAATATACCTTTGGATGAAATAAGTTATGTGTACTTGTGGTTACTTCTGTTTTAAAAATGTTTATATCAGGATTGACAGCTAATTTTGAATATCATTTAATAAAGATTATTGCTCTATCTACATCAAGACAGGTTTAATGATAAGAATTTTATACATATGATTTGCTGCTTTGGCTTTTTTAATTTGTTAACTCATGTGTTATGGAATGCATTAAAATTATATTGCAATGTTAACTCCTTGGCACGGGGAACCTTGGCCTACCTCCCGGCCGCTGCGTCCCCCATCTCGGTCCACTACAGACGTCATGGATGGGGTGCAGTATTGGAGGGTGAGACGTGGTCAGCGCCTCGAGTCCCTCCCGGCCGGTTAATGCGGTCCTCATGACCTGGAGCCGCTACTTCTCCATCAAGTAGCTCCTCAATTGACCCCCAGGGACCTTACGAGGCTGAGTGCACCCCGGGATATTGCAATGTAATTAACTTTTATTTCCTAGCAGATGTGACGACTAATAACGAAGAAGACCAAGCAAGTTTGCTCAGGTGCAGAGTTTGTATCTCCAATTAGGGAGGATCTGGGTTGAAATTCAATAGGCAGACCAAATTGAGAGGGGATGTTTCGTGGTTTCCATCATTCGTCGAAGTAAATACTGGGCTGGATATTAGATCCAAAGTGACATCTTCAGTGTAAAACATTTGTAAAACTGAAAATAGACGGTAATTGCAATTATCTGCCATCTCTCCACAGACGGTGAAATCAGGATAGACTGGACAGCACCCCAACGACATCTACTTGTGGCGAAGAAAAGCAGACTTTGTCTAAGTAAGGATGACGTCATCTAATACAGTAGGTGAAGAGCAACTAGAATAACAACTTCAGTTCTTATTTTAGAATAACAACCTCTACTTAGCGAAAGCAGTATGGTACGGGGATGAGGCCTTAAGACCTCGACATATTGACCGAGTATCTCACCTGATACTTCTTCACGATTTGGCCAAGGAATAAAGCGACGTAAAATAAATACAATAAAAATCTGATAAGATCCATTCACATGACTTTCTCTACATTTCTGCAACAAATTATTCTTAAAAAGCTAATTCTTTTGTTTACTTAATGCTAATCAAGAAAAAAAAATAACAGAAATAGTCTTATTACTTGCTTCCTTGTAAGTAGAAGCGAAATAAGGGTGTACCATAGGTTAGAGAGATAGTCAAAAGCTGGTTGGTATGTGACTGAAGTTCCTTTTTTATACGGACAGAGGTTGACAAATTCCTGTTTGAGAAAAGTTATTTAAAGCTGAAACCAAATACAAAGAATATCTCAAAAACGATCAACTCCACGAAAAAAATGTGTATTACATAAATTGTGAGTTTTAATGTGCTCTACATTTTTTGTGTAGTGAGTTTTTGTCCATCTCTTACGGTTTAGCAGTTATGCAAAATTCCATAAAATTAATCCAAAATAAAGTGGTATTCAGAGGCTATTCCCAGAAAAATCAAGGTATACATATTATTTGTCTGGTAAATATCTTTAATGTACTTTAGTTTAATCAAAATCATTAGAGACATTTTTGAGAAAATCAAAATTTTCGAAAAAAATTCCATGTTAAGGGTTGTTGGCGGTGGGGGATTTTCTGAAAATCACCCTGTCGTATCCTTGGAAAATTCTAAAATTACATACCAAGTTTGGTTTTTGGCTACTTTTCATTTTGGAAGTTTCACCTTTCTCCAAATATGCATTTTTTGGATACAGGAGCCTCAAAAGGTGCATTTCTGGTATAATATCGGTACTTTCTCTGCCTACTATTTACGAGGTAGAGAAGACAATACCCTGAGATGTTACATATTAATAACTCTCTACCCTCCATCGGTTATTAGTGGCTAGCTTTTACGAAAAAGCTAGTTACTATCTTTACCATTGTTTATGTGTGTGTATGTGTGTGTAGTGACGATATATTGCACAGAAACACACTCATTTTCTCATTTACTGACTGACCGACTGACGAGACAGCTGGCTTATATTATTGCAGATGGAATTTTCGCAGAAGACTCTAGAATGACCTGAAGCGGAGGAAAGGGAAAGTTCCAGAAGATCCTAGTTATCTGTTAATAGCTCTTCCAGCGTAAACGCTCGGCGAGAGTACTGCCACGTCAACGTTATCAGTATGTATCTAATTATCGTTCCAGCCCTCACGTCCGTTACCGCTATTCTCAATATATAGCAAGTTTCAAAACGTTTCGATAAGTTCTCCAAACAAACTATCCTTACAAAAGAATATTCTTTTATCTACATTAGGCTGATTGAGATAAATATTTTCAGAAATTGTCTTATTGGTTCCTTCCTTGTAAGTAGGTAAATAGGGAGGTACACTAGACTTAAGGATAGTCAAAATTTTTAAAAGTTGCTGGCTATATATGGCTGAAGTTCGTTTCTCTTTACATAGTCAGGAGTAAAACAAGGTAGAGATGAAAAAATATGGCCTCCTGTTTGAGAGAAGTTTAAAAAATTTAACGTAGAAATAAATTGAAAGGAATATCTCGAAAACAATTAACACTACAAAAATAAACAAATAAAATAAATGTAAAAAACTAAAATAAAAATGTTCATGTAATAAATTTTGTTTTAACGAGATCCATATTTCTTTTCTGCGTAGTAAGTTTCTGTCTAACTCTTATGGTTTACCAGTTATGCAAAACCATCCAAAACGACGAGGTTTACAGAAACTATTCCCAGAAAATTCAAGATATACATTTAATTTGTCATCCAAACAACATTAATATACGGCAATTTAATCAAAATCGTTAGAGCGAAATTTTAAAAATTACAAAACTTTTTCTTTATAAAGGATACTTTGGGGTGAGGAAATTTTTTTGAAAATCTTTGTCTCGCAACCTTTCAATAAACCAACTTGGCATTTAATGTTTTTTTTCGTTTTTTTTTTTTTGTTTGCTATGCTGTACACACACACACACACACACACACACACACACACACACGTTCGCGCGCGAACCCTATTCTAATATTTGTAATATGTATTTTTTTATTTATTTTTTTATATTCATTGTACCTCAAAATATATTTCCTTTGAAATCTCGACATTGATTTTTTTGATTCAGAATACAACACCTCCTCTTCTTACTATTAGAACAATTTAAAAGTACCATTTTGTTTCAGTTAGCCCATTTTGTATCTAATGTTGGTAGAAATTATTAATTAAAATCGAAAATTACGAGCAAATGTTGGGTTACGTGTGAATAGAACAAATTTTACTCTCCAAACAATTGTTAAATTCAACTTGTTTCTAACTTCCTTGGATAACTTTACTTGGTGCTCTTCTTGGGAATTTTTTGCGAGTTTCTGAAAGTCGTTTCAAGTATGTGTGATAATCCAGCTGAATTTACGTGTTACCCACTACACTTTAACTGACATTTCATATATTTAACGGAAGTTGAATATCTCGTACATTCAAATTTTCTAGCTATTGCATCCATTATTGCGTTTCTAAAGTTAGGTTCTAGGGAGCAGGTGGTTTGGCAATAATTCGCAGCCATTAAGGCTCGTTTACTGTGTTAGCAAACGCTCAACATCTAGACATTTGGTACGCGGGTGGCAGATGTGACGTCAACATGACACTTTAGAGGTCGCACGGGAGCTATGAAACCCGCTGATGTATTTGCAACAATTAGTGCAAGGCCAAACATTCCATTCGTTGAGAGTTGGATCTCATTTAAAGACCAGAGAGGAAAAGAAATAAAGAAAACATGGACATTCATTACATTGACAGCTTTTGGAACATCTTTTGAACGAAATTGCTTGGGAAATCATGTAGAAGCTGGGTAAAGCATATAGTTGGTTCAATGTCACAGACGGAATTTGAACTACGGATATCCCGGTCTCCAGCCGGTTGCTCTACCACTGAGCTACGATTGCAACATAGCAGCATACCATTGAATTTCTCAACTGACTATATCCCTGGTTCAAATCCCGGCTATGGCATTGAATTTTTCAGTTTGACTCTACCTAACCAACTCCTGTCCTACACACGGTTTCTGTGAGAAACCAATTAAAAAAAATTGTGTTCCATTCACATGACTTTCTCGACATCTCTGTAACAAATTATTGTTAAAAGGCTTATGCTTCTATTTACTTCATGCTAATCGAGAAACAATTAGCATAAATAGTCTTATTAGTTGCTTCCTTGTAAGGAGAAACGAAATAAGGGAGTATCCTAGGTTAAAGTGATAGTCAAAATCTGGTTGCTAGGTGACAAGTTTCTTTGTTTGTATGGACATGTGCTGACAAATTCCTGCATGAGAAAAATATAAGTTTTTCAAAGCGGAAACCAAAAACAAGGAAATATATCTAAAAAACGATCAACTCCACGAAAAAAAATGTATATTACATAAATTGTATGTTTTAAATTGCTCTACATGTTTTGTCCATCTCTTACAGTGTAGCAGTTTGCAAAATTCCGTAAAATTGATCCAGAATAGAGTAAGTAGTCTTCAGAGGCCATTCCCAGAAAATTCAAGATATGCATTTTATTTTTCAGATAACTATCTTTAGTATGCAATATTTTAGTCAAAATCGTTAGAGCCATTTTTAAGAAAATAAAAATTTTCGAAAAAAGTTCCATTGTAAAGGGCAGTTGGGGGTGGGAGGATTTTCTTTAAAATCTTCGTGTAGCATCCTTGGAAGAGATCAAACTTAAATGCCAGGTTTGGTATTCAACAGTCTTTTCGTTTTTGAGCTATGCTGTCCACAGACACACAGACACACGCACACATACCGGGAATTTTATCTGAAGATGCTTTTTTTGGATTCAGGGGGACATAAAACATGTATTTCCGGTGAAATCTCGGTATAAAATTTTTGGGTTCAATACCTTTTCTACACACCATATACATAGTACGAGTAGAGAAATTAATATCATATAATTGAATTTATTACGCAGGGTTTCGCCAAGCTTGCTGCATCAGTGATACGGCGTGCATTGCTAATGTTGCGCCCGTCCTTCAGGGAACTTTCTAGAGACAAAATTTGTCAAAAAATGATATTCTAGTTGTTTATGCAGAGAATTTCCCCATTGATTTGATTTAGGATATGTATTTTCCCATTTAGGGACAATAGTTATACTTTCAATGTATTTTACTTTCTCTAGCATGTGCATACAATGTGCATAGGTAGAATCCAAAAACTTTATTCAGAGATTTCGCCGGCAATACATGTTTTGAAAACCCCTGATTCCATAAAAAAAAACATTTTTAGAAAGAGGTCACTGTATGAGTGTGTGTATGTGGACAGCATAACTCAAAAACTAAAAGTCGATTAAATATCAAACTTGGTGCTTAAGATTAATATTTTCCAATGATGTGATACAAAGAGAACATTTTTGAAAATTTTTATTTTATAAAAATGGCCCTTATCTTTTTATTAAAATCATGTATATTAATGATGTTTACGTGGGAGATTAAATGTATATCTTGAGTTTTTTGGAAAGAGCCTATTAAGACCTTTTCACTGTGGATGATTTTTGCATAATTGCCAAGCCGTAAGAGATAGATAAATGCTAATTTTATTTATAGTTTTAATATTAGCTATTAACAGCTCACGCTTTCATTATAATTTTCTTTATAGTTATACCCAATGTCAATATATACAAATCATCCTTACCATTTATAAATACACTTGATTTCCAATCAAAATGTCTAAAATACACAATTTATACCATATATATTTGTGTGTGTATGTGTGTGTTTGTTTTCCTGTGCATAGTATAAATCAAAAACGAAAAATCATTTAAATATAAAAGCTTGGTATTTAAATTTAGTATCTTCCAAGAAAGTGGACCTAAGATTTTCATAAAAATTCCTCCCAAAGTATCCTTTTCATGAATTTTTTGAAATTTTCGGTTTTATAAAACATCCTTCTAAAGTTTTTTATTAAAATGTTGTGTTTGAAGATGTTTACAAAGCAAATAAAATGCATATCTTGAATTTTCTGGAAATACTCCTGAAGGTCTCTTCATTCTAGATGACTTTTGCATAACTGGCAATCCGTAAGAGGTATAAGAAAAATTATTAATTTTAAAATGTTGCAGTCTTTTCCCGTTTCATATCTCTTTTGCTTTACTCCCGGTCATGGAAAGAGAACCTAACTTCAATGGCAATTGCATAGGGACAGCTTTTGTGGCTTTACTTAGTGTATTCCGTATTTCCCTTCTACTTATAAGGAATTAAGTAATAAACTATTTATGGTAATGTTTATCTTGATTAATGTTATATAGACAAAGACAATTCAATACTTTTTGAATGCAAGGATTTTTCGTAAGAGTAATTTGTTTCAACAGAGAATGGAACGTATCAGATACATCAGTTTTACTGAGAATTCATCATTTCAAAGGAACATAATTCACAGAAATTCTTAGAAACGTTAGAGTAGATATATAAAATTTAGTCTATATTTTAGGGGAAAGTTAAAAATATATATTTTGTCTGTTCATGACGGCCAGTTGCCAGAATCATATCAGCGCCACCGGTGTGCCAGAATTTCGTCCCTCAGGAGATGTTTCACATAGCAGTTAATCTATTGACATGGGGCTGCCATATTTTGCACTCATAAAAACCAATGGTCCGGGCGGGATTTGAACCCACAACCTTATGTTCAGAAGGCCAGAATTTATCCACCCAGTTCGACAAACTTAAATTGGTACTATTTTATATGATTTTATCAAGATGTTGAGGCACGACTTTACCACTTAGAAATTGGATATCTATTACTTTGAAGGGGATACAGAACTGTTCTTTATTAGCGATTTTGGTAAAAACGTCGATTTTTGGATTTTAGTGCAAAAATATACCATACTCTAAAGTACATAATTGGAATATTTTATTCTTGTTCTTATAAAACATATTTTGGATGCCATTTTAAAGCCTTAAGTTAGTTAAATGACTTTCTGTGTCAAAATTTAAAGAAGTTATTTTCAAGTTCAGTTTTTTTTCGTTAGTTTACCACATTCAAAATACATCTTCTTCCACCAAAATACTGCTACATTTTTGAAACATTTTATCTAATGTTCTTCAGAATGTGTGCAATAAAATGATGAATTGGAATTTTGATATTACTCATAGTTTAGTTCAAAAGAAATAATTAACATAATCATACTCTGCTTTTTCTCAGTTTTGTGGTATAAGTAATATTCTTAAATCTATAACATATGGGATAACTTCAATCAAACTTTGTTACAAAGTATTAAGGAATGTAGTTTTAAACAACCACACCTTGCATTGATATCTGTTGGAGAATATAGATTTTGAATTCTGCTAATAAATTAAATAATATACCCAAAATGACGTTAAATATTGTGCTGAAACGTTTTATAGACTCTACCCCTTTGACACCGCAGGCGATGACAGTGATGATAGGTGTAATGAAGATGGTCTAACCACTCGGCCACGGCGGGGCCTGGTATTTAGGTCTCCCCTAACATCGGAAGATATAGATTAATATCTACAGTGGTCAATTGTGTTTGGATGTGCATTAAAATGTAAATAACAGTTTTTTTTTTTCAATATTTAAAATTAGTGTATTCCCTTTAACCTCTCACATTTTACATACTTTCGAAGTCATTGAAGATGTGATTTGCACATCAACAAATAAAAACTGGTTTAAAAATTTAAAATTTTCCGGCTGTTTTGCCGTGGTCTGTAGGTTAAAATATGTTCAGTTAAAATATTTCTACCTAACGTTTCGTCCCTGTCTGTGGGGGACATCTTCAGAGGCACTGCACTCACGTCGCTAACTCGGAAAGAATTACATCAGTGCGGGTTACAGCCAGTATATATTCTCGGGCACTGGTGGGCGAGGTCAAGTTAACAGGTTCTGGTTTGTTTATTTGGCCTGGAGTTTGCGGAGCTGGGAAAGTATAGGGAACCAGGTAGAGTTTAATTTAAGTCCTCCATCTTTGTTGAAGTGCCCGAGTATATATACTGGCTGTAACCCGCACTGATGTAATTCTTTCCGAGTTAGCGACGTGAGTGCAGTGCCTCTGAAGATGTCCCCCACAGACAGGGACGAAACGTTAGGTAGAAATATTTTAACTGAACATATTTTAACCTACAGACCACGGCAAAACAGCCCGAAAATTTTAAATTTTAAAACCAAGGACACCGGCCGTGAAAGCTTACGCATATAATTAAATAAAAACTGTTTGCAGAGGAAAATAATTTCTTCTGTATTTACTTTACGTCGCTTTAACTGTTTTAGTCATATTGCGACGGATCAGTTAGGAGAGATATGTGATGGACAGTGTCTTTCCAGGTCTCATCCCCGTATTTGCTTCGGGTCAAGTAGATGGTGTTAGACTGCCGACTAGTGTAACTACTTTACCACCCTAGTCAGATAGTGGTACAGCCATACTACTTTGCTCCGTGACGAATAGATGGTGTTAGTGTGCGTCCAGCCTAGTTGCTTTCACTCTCTGTTGATAGATGGCAGCGTAAGTAAAGTTAAAATATATTTTCATTTTTAAGGCTGTTTTTAGACTGTAGGTGAACCGCTAGGTTGTGGTTTTAGAAATCGAATTTGATATTACTTGTAAGCTGAGGAAAATTACGAAACACTCCAGCCAGATTGGTAGAGCCATGGGATTTGAACCTCGGAGCTCCCGACTGCATACCTCAGACGTTAGCGTTTGAGTCTTTCCAATCGGTTAGGACAATTAATCTAATAACTGACAAGAATATTTGCTTCAATAATCTTATGAGTTGTGCTCTAATAAACAAAGGATACAGGAGAATTGCGCGCACATGAACAAAAAGTAAACAGACTTAAACCTGAAATAGAAGAAACAGAAAACTGCATCAACTATTTTCTTTGTAGAAAAGTGCTGGAATATTTCTTAAATAAGCAACCACCTGTATTAGATAACATCTAATGTGTTAGACTCAACCCATAGTGATGCAACGTCTTCTTAAAAGCGAACTCTTTTCATAGGTAACTGCTATGAATTAAGATTAAGTATTTGGAAATGAAAACACAATTATTGACAGACATGTGAAGACGCCGATTTGTACCTCTCTCCTTCTATGATGTATCTACAATTTAGCGTTAATTTCATTTTAATTATTCTGTATGTAGTTTGCAATAATTTGTTTTTATCTATTTATTTCTGAAGTGTAACGTCCTTTAATCTTATTGGTCACATTGGATGATGAATGATCTGTGAAATGACTCTCAAATGATCTCAGGGTCATTGGAGCTAAAACTTACTTGACATTAGTATTTACAGGATAAGAAAAACCAGAAAAAAGTCTTACTCCGGTAACTCACCCAAACTCGCCACTTCTTGAATGTGAAAGGGACATGCTACCTCCACACTACAGAGGCGGGCAAATCAGCTTTTATTTCGGGGTTGTTGTTGTTATTATTATTATTTTTATTATTATTATTATTATTATTATTATTATTATTATTATTATTATTATTATTATTATTATTATTATTATTATTATTATTATTATTATATAGGCGGTGCTGCGGCTGAGTGGTTAGACCGCTCGCCTCCTATCTAAGCGGCACGGTTTTGAACCCAAGCGCCCCCATGTAGGAGTATTTGTGGTGGACGAAGCGGCGTCTGGGCGGGATTTCTCCAAGTCCTCCGGTTTCCACTGCCACTCATTCCACCAATTGCTCCATTATTACCTTTTCTATCATTTCATGTTTGATTTCATTTCATATCATCCACTGCTCATGCCTGGCTACTGGCCGACCATTCGTTCCAGGTTCTTCATTCTGTGGTTGCATGCCATTGGGTCCTAAACAGGCATCTGACCCCTTGGTACCCGCTTGTAAGGCATAGAGAGATGCCAGTCCTAAATATGGGGAGGGTACGCCAACTACGAAAAAAAGTATTGTTATTATTATTATTATTATTATTATTATTATTATTATTATTATTATTATAATACTACACTATTTTAATGCATTAAAATGAGGCACGATTCCTCGCAGCATATGGTTAGGTTTGTTCTTCACCATGATAAGAACACAAAATTAACGCGGAGAGATGCAAAATGTTTTATTTACATCAAGTCCAAATATAAAAGTAACCCAGCAAATTTGAGCTGAGGTTGATGCAAAAATATTAAGTGTTCCTAATCTGCTATTAGACTAATTAGAAATATTTTAACATACAATATATAATACAATATTAAAGCCAACTATTTTGTAGCTAGGGCGTCAATATCAGAGAGGGTACATTTCTGTTACCTTCAAAAATCTGATGTGTACCATTCACATGACTTTCTCTATATCCCTGCAACAAATTATTCTTAAAAAGCTTATACTTATATTTAATTTATGCTAATCAGAAAAAATTAGCATAAATAGTCTTATTAGTTGCTTCCTTGTAAGGAGAAACGAAATAAGAGAGTATCCTAGGTTAAAGTGATAGTCAAAATCTGGTTGCTAGGTGACAAGTTTCTTTGTTTGTATGGACATGTGCTGACAAATTCCTGCATGAGAAAAATATAAGTTTTTCAATGCGGAAACCAAAAACAAGGAATATATCTAAAAAACGATCAACTCCTCGAAAAAATATGTTACATATATTGTATGTTTTAAAGTGCTCTACTTGTTTTGTCCATCTCTTACCGTGTAGCAGTTTGCAAAATTCCGTAAAATTGATCCAGAATAGAGTAAGTAGTCTTCAGAGGCCATTCCCAGAAAATTCAAGATATGCATTTTATTTGTCAGATAAATATCTTTGGTATGCAATATTTTAGTCAAATCGTTAGAGCCATTTTTAAGAAAATCAAAATTTTCGAAAAAGGTTCCATTGTAAAGGGTAGTTGGGGGTGGGAGGATTTTTTTTAAAATCTTCGTGTAGCATCCTTGGAAGATCTCAAACTTAAATACCAGGTTTGGTATTCAACAGTCTTTTCAATTTTGAGCTATGCTGTACACAGACACACAGACACACGCACACATACAGGGAATTTTATCTGAAGATGCTTTTTTTGGATTCAGGGGGACATAAAACATGTATTTCCGGTGAAATCTCGGTATAAACTTTTTGGGAGCAATACCTTCTCTACACACTATATACATAGTACGAGTAGAGAAATTAATATCATATAATTGAATTTATTACGCAGGGTTTCGCCAAGTTTGCTGCATCGGCGATACGGCGTGCATTGCTAATGTTGCTCCCGTCCTTCAGGGAACTTTCTAGAGACAAAATTTGTCAAAAAATGATATTTTAGTTGTTTATTCAGAGAATTTCCCCATTGATTTGATTTAGGATATGTATTTTCTCATTTAGGGACAATAGTTATACTTTCAAAGTATTTTACTTTCTCTAGCATGTGCATACAATGTGCATAGGTAGAATCCAAAAACTTTATTCCGAGATTTCGCCGGCAATACATGTTTTGAAATCCCCTGATTCCATAAAAAAAAACATTTTTAGAAAGAGGTCTATGTACGAGTGTGTGTATGTGGACAGCATATCTCAAAAACTATAAGTCGCTTAAATATCAAACTTGGTGCTTAAGATTAATATTTTCCAATGATGTGATACAAAGAGAACATTTCTGAAAATTTTTATTTTATAAAAATGGCCCTTAGCTTTTTATTAAAATGATGTATATTAATGATGTTTACGTGGGAGATTAAATGTATAT
The DNA here is from genome assembly GCA_030762935.1 of Hymenopus coronatus. Lineage (NCBI taxonomy): Eukaryota > Metazoa > Arthropoda > Insecta > Mantodea > Hymenopodidae > Hymenopus > Hymenopus coronatus. The sequence goes on from CM060895.1 coordinate 84,402,349, forward strand.
CTTGAGTTTTTTCCAAAGAGCCTATGAAGACCTTATCACTTTGGATGATTTTTGCATAATTGCCAAGCCGTAAGAGATAGATAAATGCTAATTTTATTTATAGGTTTAATATTAGCTATTAACAGCTCAAGCTTTCATTATACTTTTCTTTATAGTTATACCCAATGTCAATATATACAAATCATCCTTACCATTTATAAATACACTTGATTTCCAATCAAAATGTCTAAAATACACAATCTATACCATATATATTTGTGTGTGTATGTGTGTGTTTGTTTTCCTGTGCACAGTATAAATCAAAAACGAAAAATCGTTTAAATATAAAACCTTGGTATTTAAATTTAGTATCTTCCAAGAAAGTGGACCTAAGCTTTTCATAAAAATTCCTCCCAAAGTACCCTTTTCATGGATTTTTTGAAATTTTCGATTTTATAAAACATCCCTGTAACGATTTTTATTAAAATGTCGTGTTTGAAGATGTTTACAAAGCAAATAAAATGCATATCTTGAATTTTCTGGAAATACTCCTGAAGGTCTCTTCATTCTAGATGACTTTTGCATAACTGGCAATCCGTAAGAGGTATAAGAAAAATTATTAATTTTAAAATATTGTAGTCTTTTTCTGTTTCATATCTCTTTTGCTTTACTCCCGGTCATGGAAAGAGAACCTAACATCAATGGCAATTGCATAGGGACAGCTTTTGTGGCTTTACTTGGTGTATTCCGTATTTCCCTTCTACTTATAAGGAATTAAGTAATAAACTATTTATGGCAATGTTTATATTGATTAATGTTATATAGACAAAGACAATTCAATACTTTTTGAATGCAAGGATTTTTCGTAAGAGTAATTTGTTTCAACAGAGAATGGAACATATCAGATACATCAGTTTTACTGAGAATTCATCATTTCAAAGGAAAATAATTCACAGAAATTCTTACAAACGTTAGAGTAGATTTATAAAATTTAGTCTATATTTTAGGGGAAAGTTAAAAATATATATTTTGTCTGTTAATGACCGCCAGTTGCCAGAATCATATCGGCACCACGGTATGCCAGAATTTCGTCCCTCAGGAGATGTTTCACATAGCAGTTAATCTATTGACATGGGGCTGCCACATTTTGCACTCATAAAAACCAATGTTCTGGGCGGGATTTGAACCCACAACCTTATGTTCAGAAGGCCAGCATTTATCCACCCAGTTCGACAAACTTAAATTGGTACTATTTTATATGATTTTATCAAGATGTTGAGGCACGACTTTACCACTTAGAAATTGGATATCTATTACTTTGAAGGGGATACAGAACTGTTCTTTATTAGCGATTTTGGTAAAAACGTCGATTTTTGGATTTTAGTGCAAAAATATACCATACTCTAAAGTACATAATTGGAATATTTTATTCTTGTTCTTATAAAACATGTTTTGAATGCCATTTTAAAGCGTTAAGTTAGTTAAGTGACTTTCTGTGTCAAAATTTAAAGAAGTTATTTTCAAGTTCAGTTGTTTTCGTTAGTTTACCACATTCAAAATACATCTTCTCCCACCAAAATACTGCTACATTTTTGAAACATTTTATCTAATGTTCTTCAGAATGTGTGCAATAAAATGATGAATTGGAATTTTGATATTACTCATAGTTTAGTTCAAAAGAAATAATTAACATAATCATACTCTGCTTTTTCTCAGTTTTGTGGTATAAGTAATATTCTTAAATCTATAACATATGGGATAACTTCAATCAAACTTTGTTACAAAGTATTAAGGAATGTAGTTTTAAACAACCACACCTTGCATTGATATCTGTTGGAGAATATAGATTTTAAATTCTGCTAATAAATTAATTAATATACCCAAAATGACGTTAAATATTGTGCTGAAACGTATTATAGACTCTACCCCTTTTGTTCCTAGTAATTTCGGTACAAAAAAATCAAACTATAGCTCTACTATTTTAGAAAATAACTTCTTGCAGTTTGGTTTTTTTAACAGTGTTTAACGACGGCTTTTACTACAAATGACACCGCAGGCGACGACAGTGATGGTAGCTGTAATGAAGATGGTCTAACCACTCGGCCACGGCGGGGCCTGGCACTTAGGTCTCCCCTAACATCGGAAGATATAGATTAATATCCTAAGTGGTCAATTGTGTTTGGATGTGCATTAAAATATAAATAACCGCTTTTTTTTTTTTTTTTTTCAATAATTAAAATTAGTGTATTCCCTTTAACCTCTCACATTTTACATATATTCGAAGTCATTGAAGATGTGATTTGCACATCAACAAATAAAAACTGGTTTTAAAATTTAAAATTTTCGGGCTGTTTTGCCGTGGTCTGTAGGTTAAAATATGTTCAGTTAAAATATTTCTACCTAACGTTTCGTCCTTGTCTGTGGGGGACATCTTCAGAGGCACTGCACTCACGTCGCTAACTCGGAAAGAATTACATCTGTGCGGGTTACAGCCAGTATATATACTCGGGCACTGGTGGGCGGGGTCAAGTGGACAGGTTCTGGTTTGTTTATTTGGCCTGGAGGTTGCGGAGCTGGGAAAGTATAGGGAACCAGGTAGAGTTTAATTTAAGTCCTTCGTCTTTGTTGAAGTGCCCGAGTATATATACTGGCTGTAACCCGCACTGATGTAATTTTTTCCGAGTTAGCGACGTGAGTGCAGGGCCTCTGAAGATGTCCCCCACAGACAGGGACGAAACGTTAGGTAGAAATATTTTAACTGAACATATTTTAACCTACAGACCACGGCAAAACAGCCCGAAAATTTTAAATTTTAAAACCATGGACACCGGCCGTGAAAGTTTACGCATATAATTAAATAAAAACTGTTTGCGGAGGAAAATAATTTCTTCTGTATTTACTTTACGTCGCTTTAACGTTTTAGTCATATTGCGACGGATCAGTTAGGAGAGATACTCGTTCGATATGTGATGGACAGTGTCTTTCCAGGTCTCATCCCCGTATTTGCTTCGGGTCAAGTAGATGGTGTTAGACTGCCGACTAGTGTAACTACTTTACCACCCTAGTCAGATAGTGGTACAGCTAATCTTAGACCATACTACTTTGCTCCGTGACGAATAGATGGTGTTAGTGTGCGTCCAGCCTAGTTGCTTTCACTCTCTGTTGATAGATGGCAGCGTAAGTAAAGTTAAAATATATTTTCATTTTTAAGGCTGTTTTTAGACTGTAGGTGAACCGCTAGGTTGTGGTTTTAGAAATAGAATTTGATATTACTTGTAAGCTGAGGAAAATTACGAAACACTCCAGCCAGATTGGTAGAGCCATGGGATTTGAACCTCGGAGCTCCCGACTGCATACCTCAGACGTTAGCGTTTGAGTCTTTCCAATCGGTTAGGACAGTTAATCTAATAACTGACAAGAATATCTCTTTCATTAATCTTATGAGTTGTGCTCTAATAAACAAAGGATACAGGAGAATTGCGCGCACATGAACAAAAAGTAAACAGACTTAAACCTGAAATAGAAGAAACAGAAAACTACAGCAACTATTTTCTTTGCAGAAAAGTGCTGGAATATTTCTTAAATAAGCAACCGCCTGTATTAGATAACATCTAATGTGTTAGACTCAACCCATAGTGATGCAACGTCTTCTTAAAAGCGAACTCTTTTCATAGGTAACTGCTATGAATTAAGATTAAGTATTTGGAAATGAATACACTTATTGACAGACATGTGAAGACGCCGATTTGTACCTCTCTCCTTCTATGATGCATCTACAATTTAGCGTTAATTTCATTTTAATTATTCTGTATGTAGTTTGCAATAATTTGTTTTTATTTATTTATTTCTGAAGTGTAACGTCCTTTAATCTTATTGGTCACATTGGATGATGAATGATCTGTGAAATGACTCTCAAATGATCTCAGGGTCATTGGAGCTAAAACTTACTTGACATTAGTATTTACAGGATAAGAAAAACCCGAAAAAATTCTTACTCCGGTAACTCACCCAAACTCGCCACTTCTTGAATGTGAAAGGGACATGCTACCTCCACACTACAGAGGCGGGCAAATCAGCTTTTATTTCGGGGTTGTTGTTGTTATTATTATTATTATTATTATTATTATTATTATTATTACTATTATTATTATTATTATTATTATTATTATTATTATTATTATTATTATTATTATTATTATCATATAGGCGATGCTTCGGCTGAGTGGTTAGACCGCTCGCCTCCTATCTAAGCGGCACGGTTTTGAACCCAAGCGCCCCCATGCAGGAGTATTTGTGGTGGACGAAGCGGCGTCTGGGCGGGATTTCTCCAAGTCCTCCGGTTTCCACTGCCACTCATTCCACCAATTGCTCCATTATTACCTTTTCTATCATTTCATGTTTGATTTCATTTCATATCATCCACTGCTCATGCCTGCCTACTGGCCGACCATTCGTTCCAGGTTCTTCATTCTGTGGTTGCATGCCATTGGGTCCTAAACAGGCATCTGACCCCTTGGTACCCGCTTGTAAGGCCTAGAGAGATGCCAGTCCTAAATATGGGGAGGGTACGCCAACTACGAAAAAAAGTATTGTTATTATTATTATTATTATTATTATTATTATTATTATTATACTACACTATTTTAATGCATTAAAATGAGGCACGATTCCTCGCAGCATATGGTTAGGTTTGTTCTTCACCATGATAAGAACACAAAATTAACGCGGAGAGATGCAAAATGGTTTATTTACATCAAGTCCAAATATAAAAGTAACCCAGCAAATTTGAGCTGAGGTTGATGCAAACATATTAATTGTTCCTAATCTGCTATTAGACTAATTAGAAATATTTTAACATACAATATATAATACAATATTAAAGCCAACTATTTTGTAGCTAGGGCGTCAATATCAGAGAGGGTACATTTCTGTGACCTTCAAAAATCTGATGTGTACCATTCACATGACTTTCTCTATATCCCTGCAACAAATTATTCTTAAAAAGCTTATACTTATATTTAATTTATGCTAATCAGAAAAAATTAGCATAAATAGTCTTATTAGTTGCTTCCTTGTAAGGAGAAACGAAATAAGAGAGTATCCTAGGTTAAAGTGATAGTCAAAATCTGGTTGCTAGGTGACAAGTTTCTTTGTTTGTATGGACATGTGCTGACAAATTCCTGCATGAGAAAAATATAAGTTTTTCAATGCGGAAACCAAAAACAAGGAATATATCTAAAAAACGATCGACTCCTCGAAAAAATATGTTACATATATTGTATGTTTTAAAGTGCTCTACATGTTTTGTCCATCTCTTACCGTGTAGCAGTTTGCAAAATTCCGTAAAATTGATCCAGAATAGAGTAAGTAGTCTTCAGAGGCCATTCCCAGAAAATTCAAGATATGCATTTTATTTGACAGATAACTATCTTTGGTATGCAATATTTTAGTCAAATCGTTAGAGCCATTTTTAAGAAAATCAAAATTTTCGAAAAAGGTACCATTGTAAAGGGTAGTTGGGGGTGGGAGGATTTTTTTTAAAATCTTCGTGTAGCATCCTTGGAAGATACCAAACTTAAATACCAGGTTTGGTATTCAACAGTCTTTTCAAGTTTGAGCTATGCTGTCCACAGACACACAGACACACAGACACACGCACACATACAGGGAATTTTATCTGAAGATGCTTTTTTTGGATTCAGGGGGACATAAAACATGTATTTCCGGTGAAATCTCGGTATAAAATTTTTGGGAGCAATACCTTCTCTACACACTATATACATAGTACGAGTAGAGAAATTAATATCATATAATTGAATTTATTACGCAGGGTTTCGCCAAGTTTGCTGCATCGGCGATACGGCGTGCATTGCTAATGTTGCTCCCGTCCTTCAGGGAACTTTCTAGAGACAAAATTTGTCAAAAAATGATATTTTAGTTGTATATGCAGAGAATTTCCCCATTGATTTGATTTAGGATATGTATTTTCCCATTTATGGACAATAATTATACTTTCAATGTATTTTACTTTCTCTAGCATGTGCATACAATGTGCATAGGTAGAATCCAAAAACTTTATTCAGAGATTTCGCCGGCAATACATGTTTTGAAAACCCCTGATTCCATAAAAAAAAAACATTTTTAGAAAGAGGTCACTGTATGAGTGTGTGTATGTGGACAGCATAACTCAAAAACTAAAAGTCGATTAAATATCAAACTTGGTGCATAAGATTAAAATTTTCCAATGATGTGATACAAAGAGAACATTTTTGAAAATTTTTATTTTATAAAAATGGCCCTTATCTTTTTATTAAAATCATGTATATTAATGATGTTTACGTGGGAGATTAAATGTATATCTTGAGTTTTTTGGAAAGTGCCTATGAAGACCTTTTCACTTTGGATGATTTTTGCAACAATTGCCAAGCCGTAAGAGATAGATAAATGCTAATTTTATTTATAGTTTTAATATTAGCTCTTAACAGCTCACGCTTTCATTATAATTTTCTTTATAGTTATACCCAATGTCAATATATACAAATCACCCTTACCATTTATAAATACACTTGATTTGCAATCAAAATGTCTAAAATACACAATTTATACCATATATATTTGTGTGTATGTGTGTGTTTGTTTTCCTGTGCGCAGTATAAATCAAAAACGAAAAATCGTTTAAATATAAAAACTTGGTATTTAAATTGAGTATCTTCCAAGACAGTGGACCTAAGATTTTCATAAAATTCTTCCCAAAGTACCCTTTTCAAGGATTTTTTGAAATTCTCGATTTTATAAAACATCCCTGTAACGATTTTTATTAAAATGTCGTGTTTGAAGATGTTTACAAAGCAAATAAAATGCATATCTTGAATTTTCTGGAAATACTCCTGAAGGTCTCTTCATTCTAGATGACTATTGCATAACTGGCAATCCGTAAGAGGTATAAGAAAAATTATTAATTTTAAAATATTGCTGTCTTTTTCCGTTTCATATCTCTTTTGCTTTACTCCCGGTCATGGAAAGAGAACCTAACTTCAATGGCAATTGCATAGGGACAGCTTTTGTGGCTTTACTTAGTGTATTCCGTATTTCCTTTCTACTTATAAGGAATTAAGTAATAAACTATTTATGGCAATGTTTATATTGATTAATGTTATATAGACAAAGACAATTCAATACTTTTTGAATGCAAGGATTTTTCGTAAGAGTAATTTGTTTCAACAGAGAATGGAACGTATCAGATACATCAGTTTTACTGAGAATTCATCATTTCAAAGGAAAATAATTCACAGAAATTCTTACAAACGTTAGAGTATATATATAAAATTTAGTCTATATTTTAGGGGAAAGTTAAAAATATATATTTTGTCTGTTCATGACGGCCAGTTGCCAGAATCATATCAGCGCCACCGGTGTGCCAGAATTTCGTCCCTCAGGAGATGTTTCACATAGCAGTTAATCTATTGACATGGGGCTGCCACATTTTGCACTCATAAAAACCAATGGTCCGGGCGGGATTTGAACCCACAACCTTATGTTCAGAAGGCCAGCATTTATCCACCCAGTTCGACAAACTTAAATTGGTACTATTTTATATGATTTTATCAAGATGTTGAGGCACGACTTTGTCACTTAGAAATTGGATATCTATTACTTTGAAGGGGATACAGAACTGTTCTTTATTAGCGATTTTGGTAAAAACGTCGATTTTTGGATTTTAGTTCAAAAATATACCATACTCTAAAGTACATAATTGGAATATTTTAATCTTGTTCTTATAAAACATATTTTGGATATCATTTTAAAGCGTTAAGTTAGTTAAGTGACTTTCTGTGTCAAAATTTAAAGAAGTTATTTTCAAGTTAAGTTTTTTTCGTTAGTTTACCACATTCAAAATACATCTTCTCCCACCGAAATACTGCTACATTTTTGAAACATTTTATCTAATGTTCTTCAGAATGTGTGCAATAAAATGATGAATTGGAATTTTGATATTACTCATAGTTTAGTTCAAAAGAAATAATTAACATAATCATACTCTGCTTTTTCTCAGTTTTGTGGTATAAGTAATATTCTTAAATCTATAACATATGGGATAACTTCAATCAAACTTTGTTACAAAGTATTAAGGAATGTAGTTTTAAACAACCACACCTTGCATTGATATCTGTTGGAGAATATAGATTTTAAATTCTGCTAATAAATTAATTAATATACCCAAAATGACGTTAAATATTGTGCTGAAACGTATTATAGACTCTACCCCTTTTGTTCCTAGTAATTTCGGTACAAAAAAATCAAACTATAGCTCTACTATTTTAGAAAATAACTTCTTGCAGTTTGGTTTTTTTAATAGTGTTTAACGACGGCTTTTACTACAAATGACACCGCAGGCGACGACAGTGATGGTAGCTGTAATGAAGATGGTCTAACCACTCGGCCACGGCGGGGCCTGGCACTTAGGTCTCCCCTAACATCGGAAGATATAGATTAATATCCTAAGTGGTCAATTGTGTTTGGATGTGCATTAAAATGTAAATAACCGCTTTTTTTTTTTTTTTTTTTTTTTTTTTTTTTTTTTCAATATTTAAAATTAGTGTATTCCCTTTAACCTCTCACATTTTACATATATTCGAAGTCATTGAAGATGTGATTTGCACATCAACAAATAAAAACTGGTTTTAAAATTTAAAATTTTCGGGCTGTTTTGCCGTGGTCTGTAGGTTAAAATATGTTCAGTTAAAATATTTCTACCTAACGTTTCGTCCTTGTCTGTGGGGGACATCTTCAGAGGCACTGCACTCACGTCGCTAACTCGGAAAGAATTACATCTGTCAGGAGCCAGGAGCCAGGAGCAGGAACTAGTCGCCCGAGTGTACTCGGGCGGGGGCAAATCACCACGGTACCTATCCGCTTTTCTTGCGGATTTACCCGTGTGATATAGCTCCCCACCATTTGGTGAACACTCTCGGTCTTTACGACCACACGCTACCAAGGAGACGCGTAAGCTACCGCCTTCCCAAGGACGCCTTGGGATGGTAGTTTTCCGGCCGCCTCTCCCTTTATTGTTCTACCCGCCAAGTTAAGCAGCATCGGGCATGGTCACGACTCGGACGGGTGACCATCCAGTCGTACTCCGACCAGATCTGCAACACTGGCTTCCCCCACCCCGTACCTATATCCCTTCATGTCTCCCCGCTAGCCGGCACTGCTTTCCTTGACAGCCCGCAAGCGGCTGGCCAAGGTAAGCAGCATCGGGCCTGGTCCCTCTCTGGGTGGGTGGCCACTCGGATAGGTAAGCCAGCCCGCGCCGGCTGCACAGAGGGAACACCCTGCCCAATTACTTTGACATGAATTACATCTGTGCGGGTTACAGCCAGTATATATACTCGGGCACTGGTGGGCGGGGTCAAGTGGACAGGTTCTGGTTTGTTTATTTGGCCTGGAGGTTGCGGAGCTGGGAAAGTATAGGGAACCAGGTAGAGTTTAATTTAAGTCCTTCGTCTTTGTTGAAGTGCCCGAGTATATATACTGGCTGTAACCCGCACTGATGTAATTCTTTCCGAGTTAGCGATGTGAGTGCAGGGCCTCTGAAGATGTCCCCCACAGACAGGGACGAATTGTTAGGTAGAAATATTTTAACTGAACATATTTTAACCTACAGACCACGGCAAAACAACCCAAAAATTTTAAATTTTAAAACCATGGACACCGGCCGTGAAAGCTTACGCATATAATTAAATAAAAACTGTTTGCGGAGGAAAATAATTTCTTCTGTATTTACTTTACGTCGCTTTAACGTTTTAGTCATATTGCGACGGATCAGTTAGGAGAGATATGTGATGGACAGTGTCTTTCCAGGTCTCATCCCCGTATTTGCTTCGGGTCAAGTAGATGGTGTTAGACTGCCGACTAGTGTAACTACTTTACCACCCTAGTCAGATAGTGGTACAGCTAATCTTAGACCATACTACTTTGCTCCGTGACGAATAGATGGTGTTAGTGTGCGTCCAGCCTAGTTGCTTTCACTCTCTGTTGATAGATGGCAGCGTAAGCAAAGTTAAAATATATTTTCATTTTTAATGCTGTTTTTAGACTGTAGGTGAACCGCTAGGTTGTGGTTTTAGAAATCGAATTTGATATTACTTGTAAGCTGAGGAAAATTACGAAACACTCCAGCCAGATTGGTAGAGCCATGGGATTTGAACCTCGGAGCTCCCGACTGCATACCTCAGACGTTAGCGTTTGTGTCTTTCCAATCGGTTAGGACAATTAATCTAATAACTGACAAGAATATTTGCTTCATTAATCTTATGAGTTGTGCTCTAATAAACAAAGGATACAGGAGAATTGCGCGCACATGAACAAAAAGTAAACAGATTAAACCTGAAATAGAAGAAACAGAAAACTACAGCAACTATTTTCTTTGAAGAAAAGTGCTGGAATATTTCTTAAATAAGCAACCGCCTGTATTAGATAACATCTAATGTGTTAGACTCAACCCATAGTGATGCAACGTCTTCTTAAAAGCGAACTCTTTTCATAGGTAACTGCTATGAATTAAGATTAAGTATGTGGAAATGAATACACTTATTGACAGACATGTGAAGACGCCGATTTGTACCTCTCTCCTTCTATGATGCATCTACAATTTAGCGTTAATTTCATTTTAATTATTCTGTATGTAGTTTGCAATAATTTGTTTTTATTTATTTATTTCTGAAGTGTAACGTCCTTTAATCTTATTGGTCACATTGGATGATGAATGCTCTGTGAAATGACTCTCAAATGATCTCAGGGTCATTGGAGCTAAAACTTACTTGACATTAGTATTTACAGGATAAGAAAAACCCGAAAAAATTCTTACTCCGGTAACTCACCCAAACTCGCCACTTCTTGAATGTGAAAGGGACATGCAACCTCCACACTACAGAGGCGGGCAAATCAGCTTTTATTTCGGGGATGTTGTTGTTATTATTATTATTATTATTATTAATATTATTATTATTATTATTATTATTATTATTATTATTATTATATAGGCGGTGCTGCGGCTGAATGGTTAGACCGCTCGCCTCCTATCTAAGCGGCACGGTTTTGAACCCAAGCGCCCCCATGTAGGAGTATTTGTGGTGGACGAAGCGGCGTCTGGGCGGGATTTCTCCAAGTCCTCCGGTTTCCACTGCCACTCATTCCACCAATTGCTCCATTATTACCTTTTCTATCATTTCATGTTTGATTTCATTTCATATCATCCACTGCTCATGCCTGGCTACTGGCCGACCATTCGTTCCAGGTTCTTCATTCTGTGGTTGCATGCCATTGGGTCCTAAACAGGCATCTGACCCCTTGGTACCCGCTGTTAAGGCCTAGAGAGATGCCAGTCCTAAATATGGGGAGGGTACGCCAACTACGAAAAAAAGTATTGTTATTATTATTATTATTATTATTATTATTATTATACTACACTATTTTAATGCATTAAAATGAGGCACGATTCCTCGCAGCATATGGTTAGGTTTGTTCTTCACCATGATAAGAACACAAAATTAACGCGGAGAGATGCAAAATGTTTTATTTACATCAAGTCCAAATATAAAAGTAACCCAGCAAATTTGAGTTGAGGTTGATGCAAAAATATGAAGTGTTCCTAATCTGCAATTAGACTAATTAGAAATATTTTAACATACAATATATAATACAATATTAAAGCCAACTATTTTGTAGCTAGGGCGTCAATATCAGAGAGGGTACATTTCTGTGACCTTCAAAAATCTGATGTGTACCATTCACATGACATTCTCTATATCCCTGCAACAAATTATTCTTAAAAAGCTTATACTTCTATTTAATTTATGCTAATCAGAAAAAATTAGCATAAATAGTCTTATTAGTTGCTTCCTTGTAAGGAGAAACGAAATAAGGGAGTATCCTAGGTTAAAGTGATAGTCAAAATCTGGTTGCTAGGTGCCAAGTTTCCTGCATGAGAAAAATATAAGTTTTTCAAAGCGGAAAACAAAAACAAGGAATATATCTAAAAAACGATCGACTCCTCGAAAAAATATGTTACATATATCGTATGTTTTAAAGTGCTCTACATGTTTTGTCCATCTCTTACAGTGTAGCAGTTTGCAAAATTCCGTAAAATTGATCCAGAATAGAGTAAGTAGTCTTCAGAGGCCATTCCCAGAAAATTCAAGATATGCATTTTATTTGTCAGATAACTATCTTTAGTATGCAATATTTTAGTCAAAATCGTTAGAGCTATTTTTAAGAAAATCAAAATTTTCGAAAAAAGTTCCATTGTAAAGGGTAGTTGGGGGTGGGAGGATTTTCTTTAAAATCTTCGTGTAGCATCCTTGGAAGATATCAAACTTAAATACCAGGTTTGGTATTCAACAGTCTTTTCGTTTTTGAGCTATGCTGTCCACAGACACACAGATACACGCACACATACAGGGAATTTTATCTAAAGATGCTTTTTTTGGATTCAGGGGGACATAAAACATGTATTTCCGGTGAAATCTCGGTATAAACTTTTTGGGAGCAATACCTTCTCTACACACTATATACATAGTACGAGTAGAGAAATTAATATCATATAATTGAATTTATTACGCAGGGTTTCGCCAAGTTTGCTGCATCGGCGATACGGCGTGCATTGCTAATGTTGCTCCCGTCCTTCAGGGAACTTTCTAGAGACAAAATTTGTCAAAAAATGATATTTTAGTTGTTTATTCAGAGAATTTCCCCATTGATTTGATTTAGGATATGTATTTTCTCATTTAGGGACAATAGTTATACTTTCAAAGTATTTTACTTTCTCTAGCATGTGCATACAATGTGCATAGGTAGAATCCAAAAACTTTATTCCGAGATTTCGCCGGCAATACATGTTTTGAAATCCCCTGATTCCATAAAAAAAAACATTTTTAGAAAGAGGTCTATGTACGAGTGTGTGTATGTGGACAGCATATCTCAAAAACTATAAGTCGCTTAAATATCAAACTTGGTGCTTAAGATTAATATTTTCCAATGATGTGATACAAAGAGAACATTTCTGAAAATTTTTATTTTATAAAAATGGCCCTTAGCTTTTTATTAAAATGATGTATATTAATGATGTTTACGTGGGAGATTAAATGTATATCTTGAGTTTTTTCGAAAGAGCCTATGAAGACCTTATCACTTTGGATGATTTTTGCATAATTGCCAAGCCGTAAGAGATAGATAAATGCTAATTTTATTTATAGGTTTAATATTAGCTATTAACAGCTCAAGCTTTCATTATACTTTTCTTTATAGTTATACCCAATGTCAATATATACAAATCATCCTTACCATTTATAAATACACTTGATTTCCAATCAAAATGTCTAAAATACACAATCTATACCATATATATTTGTGTGTGTATGTGTGTTTGTTTTCCTGTGCACAGTATAAATCAAAAACGAAAAATCGTTTAAATATAAAAACTTGGTATTTAAATTTAGTATCTTCCAAGAAAGTGGACCTAAGCTTTTCATAAAAATTCCTCCCAAAGTACCCTTTTCATGGATTTTTTGAAATTTTCGATTTTATAAAACATCCCTGTAACGATTTTTATTAAAATGTCGTGTTTGAAGATGTTTACAAAGCAAATAAAATGCATATCTTGAATTTTCTGGAAATACTCCTGAAGGTCTCTTCATTCTAGATGACTTTTGCATAACTGGCAATCCGTAAGAGGTATAAGAAAAATTATTAATTTTAAAATATTGTAGTCTTTTTCTGTTTCATATCTCTTTTGCTTTACTCCCGGTCATGGAAAGAGAACCTAACATCAATGGCAATTGCATAGGGACAGCTTTTGTGGCTTTACTTGGTGTATTCCGTATTTCCCTTCTACTTATAAGGAATTAAGTAATAAACTATTTATGGCAATGTTTATATTGATTAATGTTATATAGACAAAGACAATTCAATACTTTTTGAATGCAAGGATTTTTCGTAAGAGTAATTTGTTTCAACAGAGAATGGAACATATCAGATACATCAGTTTTACTGAGAATTCATCATTTCAAAGGAAAATAATTCACAGAAATTCTTACAAACGTTAGAGTAGATTTATAAAATTTAGTCTATATTTTAGGGGAAAGTTAAAAATATATATTTTGTCTGTTAATGACCGCCAGTTGCCAGAATCATATCGGCACCACGGTATGCCAGAATTTCGTCCCTCAGGAGATGTTTCACATAGCAGTTAATCTATTGACATGGGGCTGCCACATTTTGCACTCATAAAAACCAATGTTCTGGGCGGGATTTGAACCCACAACCTTATGTTCAGAAGGCCAGCATTTATCCACCCAGTTCGACAAACTTAAATTGGTACTATTTTATATGATTTTATCAAGATGTTGAGGCACGACTTTACCACTTAGAAATTGGATATCTATTACTTTGAAGGGGATACAGAACTGTTCTTTATTAGCGATTTTGATAAAAACGTCGATTTTTGGAATTTAGTGCAAAAATATACCATACTCTAAAGTACATAATTGGAATATTTTATTCTTGTTCTTATAAAACATGTTTTGAATGCCATTTTAAAGCGTTAAGTTAGTTAAGTGACTTTCTGTGTCAAAATTTAAAGAAGTTATTTTCAAGTTCAGTTGTTTTCGTTAGTTTACCACATTCAAAATACATCTTCTCCCACCAAAATACTGCTACATTTTTGAAACATTTTATCTAATGTTCTTCAGAATGTGTGCAATAAAATGATGAATTGGAATTTTGATATTACTCATAGTTTAGTTCAAAAGAAATAATTAACATAATCATACTCTGCTTTTTCTCAGTTTTGTGGTATAAGTAATATTCTTAAATCTATAACATATGGGATAACTTCAATCAAACTTTGTTACAAAGTATTAAGGAATGTAGTTTTAAACAACCACACCTTGCATTGATATCTGTTGGAGAATATAGATTTTAAATTCTGCTAATAAATTAATTAATATACCCAAAATGACGTTAAATATTGTGCTGAAACGTATTATAGACTCTACCCCTTTTGTTCCTAGTAATTTCGGTACAAAAAAATCAAACTATAGCTCTACTATTTTAGAAAATAACTTCTTGCAGTTTGGTTTTTTTAATAGTGTTTAACGACGGCTTTTACTACAAATGACACCGCAGGCGACGACAGTGATGGTAGCTGTAATGAAGATGGTCTAACCACTCGGCCACGGCGGGGCCTGGCACTTAGGTCTCCCCTAACATCGGAAGATATAGATTAATATCCTAAGTGGTCAATTGTGTTTGGATGTGCATTAAAATGTAAATAACCGCTTTTTTTTTTTTTTTTTTTTTCAATATTTAAAATTAGTGTATTCCCTTTAACCTCTCACATTTTACATATATTCGAAGTCATTGAAGATGTGATTTGCACATCAACAAATAAAAACTGGTTTTAAAATTTAAAATTTTCGGGCTGTTTTGCCGTGGTCTGTAGGTTAAAATATGTTCAGTTAAAATATTTCTACCTAACGTTTCGTCCTTGTCTGTGGGGGACATCTTCAGAGGCACTGCACTCACGTCGCTAACTCGGAAAGAATTACATCTGTGCGGGTTACAGCCAGTATATATACTCGGGCACTGGTGGGCGGGGTCAAGTGGACAGGTTCTGGTTTGTTTATTTGGCCTGGAGGTTGCGGAGCTGGGAAAGTATAGGGAACCAGGTAGAGTTTAATTTAAGTCCTTCGTCTTTGTTGAAGTGCCCGAGTATATATACTGGCTGTAACCCGCACTGATGTAATTTTTTCCGAGTTAGCGACGTGAGTGCAGGGCCTCTGAAGATGTCCCCCACAGACAGGGACGAAACGTTAGGTAGAAATATTTTAACTGAACATATTTTAACCTACAGACCACGGCAAAACAGCCCGAAAATTTTAAATTTTAAAACCATGGACACCGGCCGTGAAAGTTTACGCATATAATTAAATAAAAACTGTTTGCGTAGGAAAATAATTTCTTCTGTATTTACTTTACGTCGCTTTAACGTTTTAGTCATATTGCGACGGATCAGTTAGGAGAGATATGTGATGGACAGTGTCTTTCCAGGTCTCATCCCCGTATTTGCTTCGGGTCAAGTAGATGGTGTTAGACTGCCGACTAGTGTAACTACTTTACCACCCTAGTCAGATAGTGGTACAGCTAATCTTAGACCATACTACTTTGCTCCGTGACGAATAGATGGTGTTAGTGTGCGTCCAGCCTAGTTGCTTTCACTCTCTGTTGATAGATGGCAGCGTAAGTAAAGTTAAAATATATTTTCATTTTTAAGGCTGTTTTTAGACTGTAGGTGAACCGCTAGGTTGTGGTTTTAGAAATCGAATTTGATATTACTTGTAAGCTGAGGAAAATTACGAAACACTCCAGCCAGATTGGTAGAGCCATGGGATTTGAACCTCGGAGCTCCCGACTGCATACCTCAGACGTTAGCGTTTGAGTCTTTCCAATCGGTTAGGACAGTTAATCTAATAACTGACAAGAATATCTCTTTCATTAATCTTATGAGTTGTGCTCTAATAAACAAAGGATACAGGAGAATTGCGCGCACATGAACAAAAAGTAAACAGACTTAAACCTGAAATAGAAGAAACAGAAAACTACATCAACTATTTTCTTTGCAGAAAAGTGCTGGAATATTTCTTAAATAAGCAACCGCCTGTATTAGATAACATCTAATGTGTTAGACTCAACCCATAGTGATGCAACGTCTTCTTAAAAGCGAACTCTTTTCATAGGTAACTGCTATGAATTAAGATTAAGTATTTGGAAATGAATACACTTATTGACAGACATGTGAAGACGCCGATTTGTACCTCTCTCCTTCTATGATGCATCTACAATTTAGCGTTAATTTCATTTTAATTATTCTGTATGTAGTTTGCAATAATTTGTTTTTATTTATTTATTTCTGAAGTGTAACGTCCTTTAATCTTATTGGTCACATTGGATGATGAATGATCTGTGAAATGACTCTCAAATGATCTCAGGGTCATTGGAGCTAAAACTTACTTGACATTAGTATTTACAGGATAAGAAAAACCCGAAAAAATTCTTACTCCGGTAACTCACCCAAACTCGCCACTTCTTGAATGTGAAAGGGACATGCTACCTCCACACTACAGAGGCGGGCAAATCAGCTTTTATTTCGGGGTTGTTGTTGTTATTATTATTATTATTATTATTACTATTATTATTATTATTATTATTATTATTATTATTATTATTATTATTATCATATAGGCGGTGCTTCGGCTGAGTGGTTAGACCGCTCGCCTCCTATCTAAGCGGCACGGTTTTGAACCCAAGCGCCCCCATGCAGGAGTATTTGTGGTGGACGAAGCGGCGTCTGGGCGGGATTTCTCCAAGTCCTCCGGTTTCCACTGCCACTCATTCCACCAATTGCTCCATTATTACCTTTTCTATCATTTCATGTTTGATTTCATTTCATATCATCCACTGCTCATGCCTGCCTACTGGCCGACCATTCGTTCCAGGTTCTTCATTCTGTGGTTGCATGCCATTGGGTCCTAAACAGGCATCTGACCCCTTGGTACCCGCTTGTAAGGCCTAGAGAGATGCCAGTCCTAAATATGGGGAGGGTACGCCAACTACGAAAAAAAGTATTGTTATTATTATTATTATTATTATTATTATTATTATTATTATTATTATTATACTACACTATTTTAATGCATTAAAATGAGGCACGATTCCTCGCAGCATATGGTTAGGTTTGTTCTTCACCATGATAAGAACACAAAATTAACGCGGAGAGATGCAAAATGGTTTATTTACATCAAGTCCAAATATAAAAGTAACCCAGCAAATTTGAGCTGAGGTTGATGCAAACATATTAAGTGTTCCTAATCTGCTATTAGACTAATTAGAAATATTTTAACATACAATATATAATACAATATTAAAGCCAACTATTTTGTAGCTAGGGCGTCAATATCAGAGAGGGTACATTTCTGTGACCTTCAAAAATCTGATGTGTACCATTCACATGACTTTCTCTATATCCCTGCAACAAATTATTCTTAAAAAGCTTATACTTATATTTAATTTATGCTAATCAGAAAAAATTAGCATAAATAGTCTTATTAGTTGCTTCCTTGTAAGGAGAAACGAAATAAGAGAGTATCCTAGGTTAAAGTGATAGTCAAAATCTGGTTGCTAGGTGACAAGTTTCTTTGTTTGTATGGACATGTGCTGACAAATTCCTGCATGAGAAAAATATAAGTTTTTCAATGCGGAAACCAAAAACAAGGAATATATCTAAAAAACGATCGACTCCTCGAAAAAATATGTTACATATATTGTATGTTTTAAAGTGCTCTACATGTTTTGTCCATCTCTTACCGTGTAGCAGTTTGCAAAATTCCGTAAAATTGATCCAGAATAGAGTAAGTAGTCTTCAGAGGCCATTCCCAGAAAATTCAAGATATGCATTTTATTTGACAGATAACTATCTTTGGTATGCAATATTTTAGTCAAATCGTTAGAGCCATTTTTAAGAAAATCAAAATTTTCGAAAAAGGTACCATTGTAAAGGGTAGTTGGGGGTGGGAGGATTTTTTTTAAAATCTTCGTGTAGCATCCTTGGAAGATACCAAACTTAAATACCAGGTTTGGTATTCAACAGTCTTTTCAAGTTTGAGCTATGCTGTCCACAGACACACAGACACACAGACACACGCACACATACAGGGAATTTTATCTGAAGATGCTTTTTTTGGATTCAGGGGGACATAAAACATGTATTTCCGGTGAAATCTCGGTATAAAATTTTTGGGAGCAATACCTTCTCTACACACTATATACATAGTACGAGTAGAGAAATTAATATCATATAATTGAATTTATTACGCAGGGTTTCGCCAAGTTTGCTGCATCGGCGATACGGCGTGCATTGCTAATGTTGCTCCCGTCCTTCAGGGAACTTTCTAGAGACAAAATTTGTCAAAAAATGATATTTTAGTTGTATATGCAGAGAATTTCCCCATTGATTTGATTTAGGATATGTATTTTCCCATTTATGGACAATAGTTATACTTTCAATGTATTTTACTTTCTCTAGCATGTGCATACAATGTGCATAGGTAGAATCCAAAAACTTTATTCAGAGATTTCGCCGGCAATACATGTTTTGAAAACCCCTGATTCCATAAAAAAACATTTTTAGAAAGAGGTCACTGTATGAGTGTGTGTATGTGGACAGCATAACTCAAAAACTAAAAGTCGATTAAATGTCAAACTTGGTGCATAAGATTAAAATTTACCAATGATGTGATACAAAGAGAACATTTTTGAAAATTTTTATTTTATAAAAAATGGCCCTTACCTTTTTATTCAAATGATGTATATTAATGATGTTTACGTGGGAGATAAAATGTATATCTTGAGGTTTTTGGAAAGTGCCTATGAAGACCTTTTCACTTTGGATGATTTTTGCTCAATTACCAAGCCGTAAGAGATAGATAAATGCTAATTTTATTTATAGTTTTAATATTAGCTATTAACAGCTCACGCTTTCATTATAATTTTCTTTATAGTTATACCCAATGTCAATATATACAAATCACCCTTACGATTTATAAATACACTTGATTTCCAATCAAAATGTCTAAAATACACAATTTATACCATATATATTTGTGTGTATGTGTGTGTTTGTTTTCCTGTGCATAGTATAAATCAAAAACGAAAAATCATTTAAATATAAAAACTTGGTATTTAAATTTAGTATCTTCCAAGAAAGTGGACCTAAGATTTACATAAAAATTCCTCCCAAAGTACCCTTTTCATGGATTTTTTGAAATGTTCGGTTTTATAAAACATCCCTCTAACGATTTTTATTAAAATGTCATGTTTGAAGATGTTTACAAAGCAAATAAAATGCATATCTTGAATTTTCTGGAAATACTCCTGAAGGTCTCTTCATTCTAGATGACTTTTGCATAACTGGCAATCCGTAAGAGGTATAAGAAAAATTATTAATTTTAAAATATTGCAGTCTTTTTCCGTTTCATATCTCTTTTGCTTTACTCCCGGTCATGGAAAGAGAACCTAACTTCAATGGCAATTGCATAGGGACAGCTTTTGTGGCTTTACTTAGTGTATTCCGTATTCCCCTTCTACTTATAAGGAATTAAGTAATAAACTATTTATGGTAATGTTTATCTTGATTAATGTTATATAGACAAAGACAATTCAATACTTTTTGAATGCAAGGATTTTTCGTAAGAGTAATTTGTTTCAACAGAGAATGGAACATATCAGATACATCAGTTTTACCGAGAGTTCATCATTTCAAAGGAAAATAATTCACAGAAATTCTTACAAACGTTAGAGTAGATATATAAAATTTAGTCTATATTTTAGGGGAAAGTTAAAAATATATATAATTGTCTGTTCATGACGACCAGTTGCCAGAATCATATCAGCGCCACCGGTATGCCAGAATTTCGTCCCTCAGGAGATGTTTCACATAACAGTTAATCTATTGACATGGGGCTGCCACATTTGCACTCATAAAAACCAATGTTCTGGGCGGGATTTGAACCCACAACCTTATGTTCAGAAGGCCAGCATTTATCCACCCAGTTCGACAAACTTAAATTGGTACTATTTTATATGATTTTATCAAGATATTGAGACACGACTTTACCACTTAGAAATTGGATATCTATTACTTTGAAGGGGATACAGATCTGTTCTCTATTAGCGATTTTGGTAAAAACGTCGATTTTTGGAATTTAGTGCAAAAATATAACATACTCTAAAGTACATAATTGGAATATCTTATTCTTGTTCTTATAAAACATATTTTGGATGCCATTTTAAAGCCTTAAGTTAGTTAAGTGACTTTCTGTGTCAAAATTTAAAGAAGTTATTTTCAAGTTCAGTTTTTTTCGTTAGTTTACCACATTCAAAATACATCTTCTCCCACCAAAATACTGCTACATTTTTGAAACATTTTATCTAATGTCCTTCAGAATGTGTGCAATAAAATGATGAATTGGAATTTTGATATTACTCATAGTTTAGTTCAAAAGAAATAATTAACATAATCATACTCTGCTTTTTCTCAGTTTTGTGGTATAAGTAATATTCTTAAATCTATAACATATGGGATAACTTCAATCAAACTTTGTTACAAAGTATTAAGGAATGTAGTTTTAAACAACAACACCTTGTATTGATATCTGTTGGAGAATATAGATTTTGAATTCTGCTAATAAATTAATTAATATACTCAATATGACGTTAAATATTGTGCTGAAACGTTTTATAGACTGTATTCCTAGTAATTTCGGTACAAAAAATCAAACTGTAGCTCTACTATTTTAGAAAATAACTTCTTGCATTTTAGTTTTTTTCACAGTGTTTAACGACCGCTTTTACTACAAATGACATCGCAGGCGATGACTGTGATGATACGTGTAATGAAGATGGTCTAACCACTCGGCCACGGCAGGGCCTGGCATTTAGGTCTCCCCTAACATCGGAAGATATAGATTAATATCCACAGTGGTCAATTGTGTTTGGATGTGCATTAAAATGTAAATAACAGCTTTTTTTTTCACTATTTAAAATTAACCTCTCACATTTTACATATTTTCGAAGTCATTATTGAAGATGTGATTTGCACATCAACAAATAAAAACTTTTTGCGGAGGAAAATAATTTCTTCTGTATTTACTTTACGTCGCTTTAACGTTTTAGTCATATTGCGAAGGATCAGTTAGGAGAGATATGTGATGGACAGTGTCTTTCCAGGTCTCATCCCCGTATTTGCTTCGGGTCAAGTAGATGGTGTTAGACTGCCGACTAGTGTAACTACTTTACCACCCTAGTCAGATAGTGGTACAGCTAATCTTAGACCATACTACTTTGCTCCGTGACGAATAGATGGTGTTAGTGTGCGTCCAGCCTAGTTGCTTTCACTCTCTGTTGATAGATGGCAGCGTAAGTAAAGTTAAAATATATTTTCATTTTTACTGCTGTTTTTAGACTGTAGGTGAACCGCTGGTTTGTGGTTTTAAAAATCGAATTTGGTATTACTTGCAAGCTGAGGAAAATTACGAAACACTCCAGCCAGATTGGTAGAGCCATGGGATTTGAACCTCGGAGCTCCCGACTGCATACCTCAGACGTTAGCGTTTGAGTCTTTCCAATCGGTTAGGACAATTAATCTAATAACTGACAAGAATATTTGTTTCATTAATTTTATAAGTTGTGCTCTAATAAACAAAGGATACAGGAGAATTGCGCGCACATGAACAAAAAGTAAACAGACTTAAACCTGAAATAGAAGAAACAGAATACTACAGCAACTATTTTCTTTGCAGAAAAGTGCTGGAATATTTCTTAAATAATCAACCGCCTGTATTAGATAACATCTAAGGTGTTAGACTCAACCCTTAGTGATGCAACGTCTTCTTAAAAGCGAACTCTTTTCATAGGTAAATGCTATGAATTAAGATTTAAGTGTTTGGAAATGAATACACTTATTGACAGACATGATGTGTGAAGATGCCGATTTGTACCTCTCTCCTTCTATGGTGCATCTACAACTTAGCGTTAATTTTATTTTAATTATTCTGTATGTAGTTTGCAATAATTTGTTTTTATTTACTTATTTTTCAAGTGTAACGACCTTTAATCTTATTGGTCACATTGGATGATGAATGATCTGTGAAATGACTCTCAAATGATCTCAGGGTCATTGGAGCTAAAACTTACTTGACATTAGTATTTACAGGATAAGAAAAACCCGAAAAAATTCTTACTCCGGTAACTCACCCAAACTCGCCACTTCTTGAATGTGAAAGGGACATGCTACCTCCACACTACAGAGGCGGGCAAATCAGCTTTTATTTCGGGGTTGTTGTTGTTATTATTATTATTATTATTATTATTATTATTATTATTATTATTATTATTATTATTATTATTATATAGGCGGTGCTGCGGCTGAGTGGTTAGACCGCTCGCCTCCTATCTAAGCGGCACGGTTTTGAACCCAAGCGCCCCCATGCAGGAGTATTTGTGGTGGACGAAGCGGCGTCTGGGCGGGATTTCTCCAAGTCCTCCGGTTTCCACTGCCACTCATTCCACCAATTGCTCCATTATTACCTTTTCTATCATTTCATGTTTGATTTCATTTCATATCATCCACTGCTCATGCCTGCCTACTGGCCGACCATTCGTTCCAGGTTCTTCATTCTGTGGTTGCATGCCATTGGGTCCTACACAGGCATCTGACCCCTTGGTACCCGCTTGTAAGGCCTAGAGAGATGCCAGTCCTAAATATGGGGAGGGTACGCCAACTACGAAAAAAAGTATTGTTATTATTATTATTATTATTATTATTATTATTATTATTATTATTATTATTATTATTATTATACTACACTATTTTAATGCATTAAAATGAGGCACGATTCCTCGCAGCATATGGTTAGGTTTGTTCTTCACCATGATAAGAACACAAAATTAACGCGGAGAGATGCAAAATGGTTTATTTACATCAAGTCCAAATATAAAAGTAACCCAGCAAATTTGAGCTGAGGTTGATGCAAAAATATTAAGTGTTCCTAATCTGCTATTAGACTAATTAGAAATATTTTAACATACAATATATAATACAATATTAAAGCCAACTATTTTGTAGCTAGGGCGTCAATATCAGAGAGGGTACATTTCTGTGACCTTCAAAAATCTGATGTGTACCATTCACATGACTTTCTCTATATCCCTGCAACAAATTATTCTTAAAAAGCTTATACTTATATTTAATTTATGCTAATCAGAAAAAATTAGCATAAATAGTCTTATTAGTTGCTTCCTTGTAAGGAGAAACGAAATAAGAGAGTATCCTAGGTTAAAGTGATAGTCAAAATCTGGTTGCTAGGTGACAAGTTTCTTTGTTTGTATGGACATGTGCTGACAAATTCCTGCATGAGAAAAATATAAGTTTTTCAATGCGGAAACCAAAAACAAGGAATATATCTAAAAAACGATCGACTCCTCGAAAAAATATGTTACATATATTGTATGTTTTAAAGTGCTCTACATGTTTTGTCCATCTCTTACCGTGTAGCAGTTTGCAAAATTCCGTAAAATTGATCCAGAATAGAGTAAGTAGTCTTCAGAGGCCATTCCCAGAAAATTCAAGATATGCATTTTATTTGACAGATAACTATCTTTGGTATGCAATATTTTAGTCAAATCGTTAGAGCCATTTTTAAGAAAATCAAAATTTTCGAAAAAGGTACCATTGTAAAGGGTAGTTGGGGGTGGGAGGATTTTTTTTAAAATCTTCGTGTAGCATCCTTGGAAGATACCAAACTTAAATACCAGGTTTGGTATTCAACAGTCTTTTCAAGTTTGAGCTATGCTGTCCACAGACACACAGACACACAGACACACGCACACATACAGGGAATTTTATCTGAAGATGCTTTTTTTGGATTCAGGGGGACATAAAACATGTATTTCCGGTGAAATCTCGGTATAAAATTGTTGGGTGCAATACCTTCTCTACACACTATATACATAGTACGAGTAGAGAAATTAATATCATATAATTGAATTTATTACGCAGGGTTTCGGCAAGCTTGCTGCATCGGCGATACGGCGTGCATTGCTAATGTTGCGCCCGTCCTTCAGGGAACTTTCTAGAGACAAAATTTGTCAAAAAATGATATTTTAGTTGTATATGCAGAGAATTTCCCAATTGATTTGATTTAGGATATGTATTTTCCCATTTAGGGACAATAGTTATACTTTCAATGTATTTTACTTTCTCTAGCATGTGCATACAATGTGCATAGGTAGAATCCAAAAACTTTATTCCGAGATTTCGCCGGCTATACATGTTTTGAAATCCCCTGATTCCATAAAAAAAAACATTTTTAGAAAGAGGTCTATGTACGAGTGTGTGTATGTGGACAGCATATCTCAAAAACTATAAGTCGCTTAAATATCAAACTTGGTGCTTAAGATTAATATTTTCCAATGATGTGATACAAAGAGAACATTTCTGAAAATTTTTATTTTATAAAAAATGGCCCTTAGCTTTTTATTAAAATGATGTATATTAATGATGTTTACATGGGAGATTAAATGTATATCTTGAGTTTTTTGGAAAGTGCCTATGAAGACCTTTTCACTTTGGATGATTTTTGCACAATTGCCAAGCCGTAAGAGATATATAAATGCTAATTTTATTTATAGTTTTAATATTAGCTATTAACAGCTCAAGCTTTCATTATAATTTTCTTTATAGTTATACCCAATGTCAATATATACAAATCACCCTTACCATTTATAAATACACTTGATTTCCAATCAAAATGTCTAAAATACACAATTTATACCATATATATTTGTGTGTATGTGTGTGTTTGTTTTCCTGTGCATAGTATAAATCAAAAAAGAAAAATCGTTTAAATATAAAAACTTGGTATTTAAATTTAGTATCTTCCAAGAAAGTGGACCTAAGATTTTCATAAAAATTCCTCCCAAAGTACCCTTTTCAAGGATTTTTTGAAATTTTCGGTTTTATAAGACATCCCTCTAACGATTTCTATTAAAATATCGTGTTTGAAGATGTTTACAAAGCAAATAAAATGCATATCTTGAATTTTCTGGAAATACTCCTGAAGGTCTCTTCATTCTAGATTACTTTTGCATAACTGGCAATCCGTAAGAGGTATAAGAAAAATTATTAATTTTAAAATATTGCAGTCTTTTTCCGTTTCATATTTCTTTTGCTTTACTCCCGGTCATGGAAAGGGAACCTAACTTCAATGGCAATTGCATAGGGACAGCTTTTGTGGCTTTACTTAGTGTATTCCGTATTTCCCTTCTACTTATAAGGAATTAAGTAATAAACTATTTATGGTAACGTTTATATTGATTAATGTTATATAGACAAAGAAAATTCAATACTTTTTGAATGCAAGGATTTTTCGTAAGAGTAATTTGTTTCAACAGAAAATAGAACGTATCAGATAAATCAGTTTTACTGAGAATTCATCATTTCAAAGGAACATAATTCACAGAAATTCTTAGAAACGTTAGAGTAGATATATAAAATTTAGTCTGTATTTTAGGAGAAAGTTAAAAATATATATTTTGTCTGTTAATGACAGCCAGTTGCCAGAATCATATCAGCGCCACGGTGTGCCAGAATTTCGTCCCTCAGGAGATGTTTCACATAGCAGTTAATCTATTGACATGGGGCTGCCACATTTTGCACTCATAAAAACCAAGGGTCTGGGCGGGATTTGTACCCACAACCTTATGTTCAGAAGGCCAGCATTTATCCACCCAGTTCGACAAACTTAAATTCGAACCATTTTATATGATTTTATCAGGATATTGAGGCACGACTTTACCACTTAGAAATAGGATATCTATTACTTTGAAGGGGATACAGAAATGTTCTTTATTAGCGATTTTGGTGAAAACGTCGATTTTTGGATTTTAGTGCAAAAATATACCATACTCTAAAGTACATATTTGGAATATGTTATTCTTGTTCTTATAAAACATGTTTTGGATACCATTTTAAAGCGTTAAGTTAGTTAAGTGACTTTCTGTGTCAAAATTTAAAGAAGTTATTTTCAAGTTCAGTTTTTTTCGTTAGTTTACCACATTCAAAATACATCTTCTCCCACCAAAATACTGCTACATTTCTGAAACATTTTATCTAACGTTCTTCAGAATGTGTGCAATAAAATGATGAATTGGAATTTTGATATTACTCATAGTTTAGTTCAAAAGAAATAATTAACATAATCATACTCTGCTTTTTCTCAGTTTTGTGGTATAAGTAATGTTCTTAAATCTATAACATATGGGATAACTTCAATCAAACTTTGTTACAAAGTATTAAAGAATGTAGTTTTAAACAACAACACCTTTGATTGATATCTGTTGGAGAATATAAATTTTGAATTCTGCTAATAAATTCATTAATATACTCAATATGACGTTAAATATTGTGCTGAAACGTTTTATAGACTCTATTCCTAGTAATTTCGGTACAAAAAAATCAAACTATAGCTCTACTATTTTAGAAAATAACTTCTTGCACTTTGTTTTTTTAATAGTGTTTAACGACCGCTTTTACTACAAATGACACCGCAGGCGACGACAGTGATGATAGGTGTAATGAAGATGGTCTAACCACTCGGCCACGGCGGGGCCTGGCACTTAGGTCTCCCCTAACATCGGAAGATATAGATTAATATCCACAGTGGTCAATTGAGTTTGGATGTGCATTAAAATGTAAATAACAGCCTTTTTTTTTTTCAATATTTAAAATTAGTGTATTCCCTTTAACCTCTCACATTTTACATATTTTCGAAGTCATTGAAGATGTGATTTGCACATCAACAAATAAAAACTTTTTGCGGAGGAAAATAATTTCTTCTGTATTTACTTTACGTCGCTTTAACTGTTTTAGTCATATTGCGACGGATCAGTTAGGAGAGATATGTGATGGACAGTGTCTTTCCAGGTCTCATCCCCGTATTTGCTTCGGGTCAAGTAGATGGTGTTAGACTGCCGACTAGTGTAACTACTTTACCACCCTAGTCAGATAGTGGTACAGCCATACTACTTTGCTCCGTGACGAATAGATGGTGTTAGTGTGCGTCCAGCCTAGTTGCTTTCACTCTCTGTTGATAGATGGCAGCGTAAATAAAGTTAAAATATATTTTCATTTTTACTGCTGTTTTTAGACTGTAGGTGAACCGCTGGGTTGTGGTTTTAAAAATCGAATTTGGTATTACTTGTAAGCTGAGGAAAATTACGAAACACTCCAGCCAGATTGGTAGAGCCAGGGATTTGACCTCGGAGCTCCCGACTGCATAACTCAGACGTTAGCGTTTGAGTCTTTCCAATCGGTTAGGACAATTAATCTAATAACTGACAAGAATATTTGTTTCATTAATTTTATAAGTTGTGCTCTAATAAACAAAGGATACAGGAGAATTGCGCGCACATGAACAAAAAGTAAACAGACTTAAACCTGAAATAGAAGAAACAGAAAACTACATCAACTATTTTCTTTGCAGAAAAGTGCTGGAATATTTCTTAAATAAGCAACCGCCTGTATTAGATAACATCTAAGGTGTTAGACTCAACCCTTAGTGATGCAACGTCTTCCTAAAAGCGAACTCTTTTCATAGGTAACTGCTATGAATTAAGATTAAGTATTTGGAAATGAATACACTTATTGACAGACATGTGAAGATGCCGATTTGTACCTCTCACCTTCTATGATGCATCTACAATTTAGCGTTAATTTCATTTTAATTATTCTGTATGTAGTTTGCAATAATTTGTTTTTATCTATTTATTTCTGAAGTGTAACGTCCTTTAATCTTATTGGTCACATTGGATGATGAATGATCTGTGAAATGACTCTCAAATGATCTCAGGGTCATTGGAGCTAAAACTTACTTGACATTAGTATTTACAGGATAAGAAAAACCCGAAAAAATTCTTACTCCGGTAACTCACCCAAACTCGCCACTTCTTGAATGTGAAAGGGACATGCTACCTCCACACTATAGAGGCGGGCAAATCAGCTTTTATTTCGGGGTTGTTATTATTATTATTATTATTATTATTATTATTATTATTATTATTATTATTATATAGGCGGTGCTGCGGCTGAGTGGTTAGACCGCTCGCCTCCTATCTAAGCGGCACGGTTTTGAACCCAAGCGCCCCCATGTAGGAGTATTTGTGGTGGACGAAGCGGCGTCTGGGCGGGATTTCTCCAAGTCCTCGGGTTTCCACTGCCACTCATTCCACCAATTGCTCCATTATTACCTTTTCTATCATTTCATGTTTGATTTCATTTCCTATCATCCACTGCTCATGCCTGGCTACTGGCCGACCATTCGTTTCAGGTTCTTCATTCTGTGGTTGCATGCCATTGGGTCCTAAACAGGCATCTGACCCCTTGGTACCCGCTTGTAAGGCCTAGAGAGATGCCAGTCCTAAATATGGGGAGGGTACGCCAAATACGAAAAAAAGTATTGTTATTATTATTATTATTATTATTATTATTATAGTACACTATTTTAATGCATTAAAATGAGGCACGATTCCTCGCAGCATATGGTTAGGTTTGTTCTTCACCATGATAAGAACACAAAATTAACGCGGAGAGATGCAAAATGTTTTATTTACATCAAGTCCAAATATAAAAGTAACCCAGCAAATTTGAGCTGAGGTTGATGCAAAAATATGAAGTGTTCCTAATCTGCTATTAGACTAATTAGAAATATTTTAACATACAATATATAATACAATATTAAAGCCAACTATTTTGTAGCTAGGGCGTCAATATCAGAGAGGGTACATTTCTGTGACCTTCAAAAATCTGATGTGTACCATTCACATGACTTTCTCTATATCCCTGCAACAAATTATTCTTAAAAAGCTTATAATTCTATTCAATTTATGCTAATCAGAAAAAATTAGCATAAATAGTCTTATTAGTTGCTTCCTTGTAAGGAGAAACGAAATAAGGGAGTATCCTAGGTTAAAGTGATAGTCAAAATCTGGTTCCTAGGTGACAAGTTTCTTTGTTTGTATGGACATGTGCTGACAAATTCCTGCATGAGAAAAATATAAGTTTTTCAAAGCGGAAACCAAAAACAGGGAATATATCTAAAAAACGATCGACTCCTCGAAAAAATATGTTACATAAATTGTATGTTTTAAAGTGCTCTACATGTTTTGTCCATCTCTTACCGTGTAGCAGTTTGCAAAATTCCGTAAAATTGATCCAGAATAGAGTAAGTAGTCTTCAGAGGCCATTCCCAGAAAATTCAAAATATGCATTTTATTTGTCAGATAGATATCTTTGGTATGCAATATTTTAGTCAAATCGTTAGAGACATTTTTAAGAAAATCAAAATTTTCGAAAAAGGTTCCATTGTAAAGGGTAGTTGGGGGTGGGAGGATTTTTTTTTAAAATCTTCGTATAGCATCCTTGGAAGATACCAAACTTAAATACCAGGTTTGGTATTCAACAGTCTTTTCAATTTTGAGCTATGCTGTCCACAGACACACAGACACACGCACACATACAGGGAATTTTATCTGAAGATGCTTTTTTTGGATTCAGGGGGACATAAAACATGTATTTCCTGTGAAATCTCGGTATACAATTTTTGGGTGCAATACCTTCTCTACACACTATATACATAGTACGA
Source organism: Hymenopus coronatus (assembly GCA_030762935.1). Lineage (NCBI taxonomy): Eukaryota > Metazoa > Arthropoda > Insecta > Mantodea > Hymenopodidae > Hymenopus > Hymenopus coronatus. The sequence goes on from CM060895.1 coordinate 84,432,639, forward strand.
GTAGAGAAATTAATATCATATAATTGAATTTATTACGCAGGGTTTAGCCAAGCTTGCTGCATAAGTGATACGGCGTGCATTGCTAATGTTGCGCCCGTCCTTCAGGGAAATTTCTAGAGAAAAAATTTGTCAAAAAATGATATTTTAGTTGTTTATGCAGAGAATTTCCCCATTGATTTGATTTAGGATATGTATTTTCCCATTTAGGGACTATAGTTATACTTTCAATGTATTTTACTTTCTCTAGCGTGTGCATACAATGTGCATAGGTAGAATCCAAAAACTTTATTCCGAGATTTCGCCGGCAATACATGTTTTGAAAACCCCTGATTCCATAAAAAAACATTTTTAGAAAGAGGTCACTGTATGAGTGTGTGTATGTGGACAGCATAACTCAAAAACTAAAAGTCGATTAAATATCAAACTTGGTGCTTAAGATTAATATTTTCCAATGATGTGATACATTTTTGAAAATTTGTATTTTATAAAAAATGGCCCTTACCTTTTTATTAAAATGATGTATATTAAAGATGTTTACGTGGGAGATTAAATGTGTATCTTGAGATTTTTGGAAAGTGCCTATGAAGACCTTTTCACTTTGGATGATTTTTGCACAATTACCAAGCCGTAAGAGATAGATAAATGCTAATTTTATTTATAGCTTTAATATTAGCTATTAACAGCTCACGCTTTCATTATAATTTTCTTTATAGTTATACCCAATGTCACTATATACAAATCACCCTTACCATTTATAAATACACTTGATTTCCAATCAAAATGTCTAAAATACACAACTTATACCATATATATTTGTGTGTATGTGTGTGTTTGTTTTCCTGTGCGCAGTATAAATCAAAAACGAAAAATCGTTTAAATATAAAAACTTGGTATTTAAATTGAGTATCTTCCAAGACTGTGGACCTAAGATTTTCATAAAATTCTTCCCAAAGTACCCTTTTCAAGGATTTTTTGAAATTCTCGATTTTATAAAACATCCCTCTAACGATTTTTATTAAAATGTCGTGTTTGAAGATGTTTACAAAGCAAATAAAATGCATATCTTGAATTTTCTGGAAATACTCCTGAAGGTCTCTTCATTCTAGATGACTTTTGCATAACTGGCAATCCGTAAGAGGTATAAGAAAAATTATTAGTTTTAAAATATTGCAGTCTTTTTCCGTTTCATATCTCTTTTGCTTTACTCCCGGTCATGGATAGAGAACCTAACTTCAATGGCAATTGCATAGGGACAGCTTTTGTGGCTTTACTTAGTGAATTCCGTATTTCCCTTCTACTTATAAGGAATTAAGTAATAAACTATTTATGGTAATTTTTATCTTGATTAATGTTATATAGACAAAGACAATTCAATACTTTTTGTATGCAAGGATTTTTCGTAAGAGTAATTTGTTTCAACAGAGAATGGAACGTATCAGATACATCAGTTTTACTGAGAATTCATCATTTCAAAGGAAAATAAATCACAGAAATTCTTACAAACGTTAGAGTAGATATATAAAATTTAGTCTATATTTTAGGGGAAAGTTAAAAATATATATTTTGTCTGTTCATGACGGCCAGTTGCCAGAATCATATCAGCGCCACCGGTGTGCCAGAGTTTCGTCCCTCAGGAGATGTTTCACATAGCAGTTAATATACTGACATGGGGCTGCCACATTTTGCACTCATAAAAACCAATATTCTGGGCGGGATTTGAACCCACAACCTTATGTTCAGAAGGCCAGCATTTATCCACCCAGTTCGACAAACTTAAATTGGTACTATTTTATATGATTTTATCAAGATGTTGAGGCACGACTTTACCACTTAGAAATTGGATATCTATTACTTTGAAGGGGATACAGAACTGTTCTTTATTAGCGATTTTGGTAAAAACGTCGATTTTTGGATTTTAGTGCAAAAATATACCATACTCTAAAGTACATAATTGGAATATTTTATTCTTGATCTTATAAAACATATTTTGGATGCCATTTTAAAGCGTTAAGTTAGTTAAGTGACTTTCTGTGTCAAAATTTAAAGAAGTTATTTTCAAGTTCAGTTTTTTACGTTAGTTTACCACATTCAAAATACATCTTCTCCCACCAAAATACTGCTACATTTTTGAAACATTTTATCTAATGTTCTTCAGAATGTGTGCAATAAAATGATGAATTGGAATTTTGATATTACTCATAGTTTAGTTCAAAAGAGATAGTTAACATAATCATACTCTGCTTTTTCTCAGTTTTGTGGTATAAGTAATATTCTTAAATCTATAATATATGGGATAATTTCAATCAAACTTTGTTACAAAGTATTAAGGAATGTAGTTTTAAACAACAACACCTTGCATGGATTTTGAATTCTGCTAATAAATTAATTAATATACCCAAAATGACGTTATAATATTGTGCTGAAACGTTTTATAGACTCTACCCCTTTTGTTCCTAGTAATTTCGGTACAAAAAAATAGAACTATAGCTCTACTATTTTAGAAAATAACTTCTTGCACTTTTGTTTTTTTAATAGTGTTTATCGACCGCTTTTACTACAAATGACACCGCAGGCGATGACAGTGAGGATGGGTGTAATGAAGATGGTCTAACCACTCGGCCACGGCGGGGCCTGACAGTTAGGTCTCCCCTAACATTGGAAGATATAGATTAATATCCACAGTGGTCAATTGAGTTTGGATGTGCATTAAAATGTAAATAACAGCTTTTTTTTTCAATATTTAAAATTAGTGTATTGCCTTTAACCTCTCACATTTTACATATTTTCGAAGTCATTGAAGATGTGATTTGCACATCAACAAATAAAAACTGGTTTTAAAATTTAAAATTTTCGGGCTGTTTTGCCGTGGTCTGTAGGCTAAAATATGTTCAGTTAAAATATTTCTACCTAACGTTTCGTCCCTTCTGTGGGGGACATCTTCAGAGGCACTGCACTCACGTCGCTAACTCGGAAAGAATTACATCAGTGCGGGTTACAGCCAGTATATATACTCGGGCACTGGTGGGCGGGGTCAAGTGGACAGGTTCTGGTTTGTTTATTTGGCCTGGAGGTTGCGGAGCTGGGAAAGTATAGGGAACCAGGTAGAGTTTAATTTAAGTCCTTCGTCTTTGTTGAAGTGCCCGAGTATATATACTGGCTGTAACCCGCACTGATGTAATTTTTTCCGAGTTAGCGACGTGAGTGCAGTGCCTCTGAAGATGTCCCCCACAGACAGGGACGAAACGTTAGGTAGAAATATTTTAACTGAACATATTTTAACCTACAGACCACGGCAAAACAGCCCGAAAATTTTAAATTTTAAAACCATGGACACCGGCCGTGGAAGCTTACGCATATAATTAAATAAAAACTGTTTGCAGAGGAAAATAATTTCTTCTGTATTTACTTTACGTCGCTTTAACTGTTTTAGTCATATTGCGACGGATCAGTTAGGAGAGATATGTGATGGACAGTGTCTTTCCAGGTCTCATCCCCGTATTTGCTTCGGGTCAAGTAGATGGTGTTAGACTGCCGACTAGTGTAACTACTTTACCACCCTAGTCAGATAGTGGTACAGCTAATCTTAGACCATACTACTTTGCTCCGTGACGAATAGATGGTGTTAGTGTGCGTCCAGTCTAGTTGCTTTCACTCTCTCTTGATAGATGGCAGCGTAAGTAAAGTTAAAATATATTTTCATTTTTACTGCTGTTTTTAGACTGTAGGTGAACCGCTGGGTTGTGGTTTTAAAAATCGAATTTGGTATTACTTGTAAGCTGAGGAAAATTACGAAACACTCCAGCCAGATTGATAGAGCCAGGGATTTGAACCTCGGAGCTCCCGACTGCATAACTCAGACGTTAGCGTTTGAGTCTTTCCAATCGGTTAGGACAATTAATCTAATAACTGACAAGAATATTTGCTTCATTAATCTTATGAGTTGTGCTCTAATAAACAAAGGATACAGGAGAATTGCGCGCACATGAACAAAAAGTAAACAGACTTAAACCTGAAATAGAAGAAACAGAAAACTACAGCAACTATTTTCTTTGCAGAAAAGTGCTGGAATATTTCTTAAATAAGCAACCGCCTGTATTAGATAACATCTAAGGTGTTAGACTCAACCCTTAGTGATGCAACGTCTTCTTAAAAGCGAACTCTTTTCATAGGTAACTGCTATGAATTAAGATTTAAGTGTTTGGAAATGAATACACTTATTGACAGACATGAAGTGTGATTTGTACCTCTCTCCTTCTATGATGCATCTACAATTTAGCGTTAATTTTATTTTAAGTATTCTGTATGTAGTTTGCAATAATTTGTTTTTATTTATTTATTTTTGAAGTGTAACGTCCTTTAATCTTATTGGTCACATTGGATGATGAATGATCTGTGAAATGACTCTCAAATGATCTCAAGGTCATTGGAGCTAAAACTTACTTGACATTAGTATTTACAGGATAAGAAAAACCCAAAAAAATTCTTACTCCGGTAACTGACCCAAACTCGCCACTTCTTGAATGTGAGAGGGACATGCTACCTCCACACTACAGAGGCGGGCAAATCAGCTTTTATTTCGGGGTTATTATTATTATTATTATTTTTATTATTATTTTTATTATTATTATTATTATTATTATTATTATTATTATTATTATTATTATTATTATTATTATATAGGCGGTGCTGTGGCTGAGTGGTTAGACCGCTCGCCTCCCATCTAAGCGACACGGTTTTGAACCCAAGCGCCCCCATGTAGGAGTATTTGTGGTGGACGAAGCGGCGTCTGGGCGGGATTTCTCCAAGTCCTCCGGTTTCCACTGCCACTCATTCCACCAATTGCTCCATTATATTACCTTTTCTATCATTTCATGTTTGCTTTCATTTCATATCATCCACTGCTCATGCCTGGCTACTGGCCGACCATTCGTTCCAGGTTCTTCATTCTGTGGTTGCATGCCATTGGGTCCCAAACAGGCATCTGACCTCTTTGTACCCGCTTGTAAGACCTAGAGAGATGCCAGTCCTAAATATGGGGAGGGTACGCCAACTACGAAAAAAAGTATTGTTATTATTGTTATTATTATTATTATTATTATTATTATTATTATTATTATTATTATTATTATTATTATTATTATACTACACTATTTTAATGCATTAAAATGAGGCACCATTCCTCGCAGTATATGGTTAGGTTTGTTCTTCACCATGATAAGAACACAAAATTAACGCGGAGAGATGCAAAATGTTTTATTTACATCAAGCCCAAATATAAAAGTAACCCAGCAAATTTGAGCTGAGGTAGATGCAAAAATATGAAGTGTTCCTAATCTGCTATTAGACTAATTAGAAATATTTTAACATACAATATATAATACAATATTAAAGCCAACTATTGTGTAGCTAGGGCGACAATATCAGAGAGGGTACGTTTCTGTGACCTTCAAAAATCTGATGTGTGCCATTCACATGACTTTCTCTATATCCCTGCAACAAATTATTCTTAAAAAGCTTATAGTTCTATTTAATTTATGCTAATCAGAAAAAATTAGTAGAAATAGTCTTATTACTTGCTTCCTTGTAAGTAGAAGCAAAATAAGGGACTACCATCGGTTAAAGCTGGTTGCTATGTCAATGAACTTCCTTTGTTGAGTTCAAAAGTTCCTGTATGAGAAAAATATGTTTTTTATAGCAGAAACCAAAAATAAGGAATGTCTCAAAAACGACGAACTCCACGAAAAAAAGTTATATTACATAAAGTGTGTGTTTTAACGTGCTCTACATTTTTTGTGAAGTAAGTTTTTATCCATCTCTTACGGTTTAGCAGTTATTCAAAATTCCGTAAAATTCATGCAGAATAAACTACTCTTCAGAAGCTATTCCCAGAAAATTCAAGATATACATTTTATTTGTCAGGTAAATATGTTTAATATACGAAATTTTAATCAAAATGGTTAGAGCCATTTTTGAGAAAATCAAAATTTTCGAAAAAAGTTCCTGTAAAGGGTAGTCAGGTGTGGGGGGATTTTTCTCAAAATCTTCGTGTCACATCCCTGGAAAATACTAAACTTAAATACCAACTTTGGTGTCTTACCGACTTTTCGTTTTTGAGTTATCGTGTTCACAGACACACGGACACACTGACACACTGACACACGGACAGACACACACACACACACACATACACACACGGACCTTTTTGTGATAATGCTTTTTTTGGATATTGGGGACCCTAAAACATATATTTCCGGTGAAATCTCGGTATCGAATTTTTGGGTGGAGTGCAATACTTTCTCTCACTATGTACACAGTGCGTATAGAGAAAGTAAAAATGGCACCACTAGAAAGAAAAATACGCAAACGCAAGCAAACCAGCTTTCTATATGATAAAAATGCAATGTTTTACAAATTAAACGGAATTTGGTAAGAAGCATGCAATTTCATAGGATCTTTTGTATTACGTAAGCATTATTAGAAACAGAAATTTTATGCCGTTATAGAACCGTGTTTAAAATACTGAGGAGTTGATACCAAGTGGTCCAACTGCCCCGTATTTTACAGTTGCAGAAGCTAAAAGCGCTACTCTGCCTTGTGTAAACTGGCAGAGTGACCTTCGTTTTAATAGTCTTGGGTATCAACGGTGGCGGTGAGCGGGTTGCCTTTTTTGATAGAGGTAACAGATCGTCCTCGATATTTTCTCACTGAACGATTGTGACTTGAAATATACCCTTGAGTCCTGTAACTCATTAAACTCAAGAAAGTGTATCTGAACATGCCAAATATAACAGTTGAGCCACCTTTTAGAGTTATGCTTCAAATGCTGAAGAGTTATTGTTAGATACTCACATAAGATCTAGATAAGCTAGAGACATGCAATATTTCTTTCGCAAACAAAGCATAAAAATAAAATTTTATTCTGAAAATATGGCAAAACTTATAATTAAATCAACGGTAAAATACGCATTTTGATTTGCAATGTGGTTACTATTACACAATAAATATGTCAGTCTAAACAGCAATACATAATCACGGGGAGAAAGAAGAGAGGCGTTCAACTAATTCGGATGAGTATGAAATTAACACATTGTTGCCAACATTTGCCATTCCAAAGATACTACATGGAACGTAAATTTATCGTATTTTAGTCATTTGAGTCGTATATTCCGACTTTCTTTCGATAAACTATACCGATACTTATTCTAAATAATGAACATGTGCAGCTTTTCAAAGTAAGCTGCATAAAAAGGTTTTAAAAAACCAGGATTACTCTTCCTTCCCAATGTTGCATGTATCACATATAACAAAAAAGCTTATGTGTTCCATTCACATGACTTTCTAAAACTGTTCTGCAAAAAGAGTGTTTTATCTAATCATGCTAAACAAGATAAACAAGCATGAGCAGAATATTAGTCTTATTACTTGCTTCTTGTAAAAAGAAAGGAAATAAGGAAATGCACAGGCTAAAACGATAGTCAATTCCTTTAAAAGTCTGTCGCTATGTAAAATAATTGAAATGTCATTATTTTCTAGTGAGGAGTAAAGAAATGAGAATAAAAATGTATTCGCGTTTGAGAAAAGCTTATGTGGCTTCAAATTGATACCAGTAATCCGCAATATCTCTAAAACAGTAAATTCCACAAAAAATTAATTTAGCATTAATTTTGTTTTTTAATAGCAACATTTTTTGTGTATACTTTTTTGTCTATCGCTTATAGTTCGCCTATTATACAAACGTCATCCAGAATGAAGAGCACTTCAAAAGCTATTCCCAGAAAATTAAAGATAAACCTTTCATATGGCATGTAAATGTCTTAAATATAAAATATTTTAGTCAACATTTCGAAAAATGTTTCATGGGTGGGAGTATTTTCTTAAAACCCTTCGTGTCGTATCCTTGAAAGATACTGAACTTAAATATCAAGTTTGGTATTTAACAAACTTTTCGTTTTTGAGCTATGTTGCCCTCAGATATACACACACACACACACACACTAACACGCACAGGTACACATAATAGATGACGCTACGTGCAGATGCAACAGATCCCAACAGACAGTTAACCACCTCTTATACGACTGCATGAACTTAGAATATCAGAGAGGAGATTATTAATTAATAAATGGTTTTAAATGTAATACCAAGAATGGCATTATGGTGATTTTTGATATTAATCAAAGAAATTATACAGAATGGAGACACCTGGCCTGTCATTAATCAACAACTTATATTCCGGGATTTACGAAGTTTTTGTAAATACATTAAATCCATGGATATCTAAACCAAATATATGTATAAATAAATTGTATAATTAATATGTACTAATTCTGAGCTCAAAGAGATTGTAAAATAACCCAAACAATCAAATGTACTAATATTATTTTAATGAAATTTGACTGCAATGAGTTTGTTTCTAAAACAAAATTTAAGTGTATATTATAATATATTATTTATTGAAATATTCGCACTATTACATAATGAAAAACAAACTTAATGCTGGAGTGTTGATAGCATGTAATGTTATTATTGTAACGGGACATCTCTGCAATAAATTATTGTAAAAAAGCTTATTCTTCTATTTATACTTCATGTTAATCGAGAAAAAATTACCAGAAATAGGTTTATTACTCTCTTCCTTGTAATTAGAAGGGAGATAAGGGATTACTATAGGTTAAAGAGATAGTCAAAATCTAGTTGTTATGTGACTGAAGTTCCTTTGTTTGTATATGCACAGGAGTTGACAAATTGAGAAAAGTATAGGTTTTTAAAGCCTGAAACTAATGACAAGGAATACTTAAAACTGTTAACTCCACGAAAAAAAAAATGTATGTAATATAAATTGTGTGTTTTAACGAGCTCTATATTTTTTTGTATGGCAAGTTTTCGTCTGGTTCTTGCGGTTTACCAGTTATGCAAAATTCCGCAAAATTAATTCAGAATAAACATGTCTTCAGAGGATATTCCCAGAAAATTGAAGACATATATTTTATTTTTCATGTAAATATCTTAAATATCAGAGATTTTAGTCACAATCGTTAGAGCCATTTTTGAGAAAATCAAAATTTTAGAAAAATGTTCCATGAAACGGGTAGTTGGGGGTGGGGGAGTTTTCTTGCAAATCTTCGAGTCACATTCTTGGAATATACTGAACTTAAATACTAAGTTTGGTATTAAACGATATTTTCCTTTCTGAACTATACTGTTCACAGACATACACACACACACACACACACACACACACAAACGGACCTTTTTTCAAAAATGCATTTTTTTTGTATTTTGAGGGACCCAAAACATGTGTTTCCGGTGAATCCCAGCATCAAATTTTAGGGTGCAATACAATACCTTCTCTATACACTATATACATAGTACGTGTAGAGAAAGTAAAAAAACACACAAAAAGCATGCATATGCACACGGATATTTTTCTAAAATGTTTTTTTTTTTATTCAGGGTGTTTCAAAACTGTATTTCTGGTGAAATCTTAGTATCGAATTTTAGGTGCAATAAAATACCTTCTCTTTATACTATCTGTATAGCATATGAGGAGAAAGTAAAAAAAAAAAACACACCTACACACACGGACATTTTTCCTCCTCAAGTTTTTTTTTTTTTTAATTCAGAGGGTCTAAAACATGTATTTCCGGTAAAATCTCGGTATGTAATTTTGGGGTGCAATACAATACCGGCTCAATACACTTGTACATAGTACGTGTAGAGAAAGTAGATGCCAAACGAAGACTAAGCACACACTACGCGATCAGCAGCAACATCTGCTATCCACCGAAAAATATCACATCATCACACTTGTACAAAACAGCTAAAAAAATGTTATGTGTTCCATTCACATGGCAGTTTCTACATCTCTGTAACAAACTATTCTTACATAGTTATTCTTCTATCTATTTTATGCTAATTCAGATAAGCATTAGCAGAAATGACCTTATTACTTGCTTCCTTGTAAGCAGAAGAGAAATATTTGAGTATACAGTAGGCTAAAGCGGCAGAGAAACCTTTTAAAAGCTGGTTGCTATGTGATTGAAATTTATTCTCTTTATATGGCTGGACGTTGACATTTTCCCGTATGTAAAACGTTTTAAGTACAATAAAACTGAAACCAATAAAAAGGAATATCTCGGAAATGGTTAAGTCCACAAAAAAATGTATACCTCAAATTGTGTGGTTTAACGAGCTCTACATTTTTGCGCTGTAATGTTTAGACTATCTCTTATGTTTAGCAGCTATACAAAATTCGTCCAGAATAAACATATCTTCAGAGGCTATTCCCAGAAAATTCAAAATATACATTTTATTTGTCACATAAGTATCTTTAACACACGGTATTTTAATAAAAATCGGTAAAACCATTTTAGAGAAAATCCAAATATTTGAAATTGTTTTTCCATATAAAGGGTAGTTTGGAGTGGGGGTTTCTTGAAAATGTTCGTGAATTATCCTGGCAGATAGAAAGGTTGTATTGAATAATTGTGAAGGACAATTAAAAAGAAGTGGCAATCTATGATGAAAATATACTAAGTGTAGGCTAAATTAAATATAAGAATATATAGTAGGAGTACAAGTGTATTTAAGGGTGTACAAGAATTAATATATTCCGTGCAAATTCTCCACTTAGGTAAAATAATTCCGCGTGTTTTTTTATTAAAGAACACTTCCTCTTGCAGGTGATCCAATGTGAAACTGCAGCTTCCATTCATTCATTTGTTCCTTTGTTTAAGTATTTCACATCATTGACTCTACGTACACATTTAAGATACAAGTTAACTATGAAAAAAGAAATACATGAAAAATAAAATCATAGTGTATCTCCCCTCAGACTTATATTTCCCACCAGAGGGGCCCTTTTATATCAAACCTAGGGAAGACGGTTCCACAAATCTACCTTCAGTCCATACATTTCATCCGCTGTCCACTCGCCTGATCCTTCGATTTTTAAACCTCATATGGTAGTGAAACGGCAGACTGTGTGAGTAGAGAACATTTGTGGCATTATATAATCCACTCCAAAATTACCAACCAAGGAAAACCGCAAAAGCTCTCAAGATCAGAGTGGCTAGCCCAGTTTCTCTGGTCAGCCAGTAGATCCCAACATGCTAATTACCTTCAAGCCTTGAAATAAAAATTCTTCCAGGAATTTAATATTTCGCTGATTATAGCAATGGGCACATTACACCCCAAAACAAAATCAACAAACTTTCCAGCCAAAATAGTGGGTCGTTTTAAGTGGTAAGAGCTTAAACCATCAAAATCGCAGAGAACTCTGTAGAAGTTGGTTATGAGCAAACAGCGGAATTTAATGTAACCAGTGAATTAGCGCTAGAGAAATGTTTAAAATAGTGCAGAAAATCTGTGTTAGCAGATGAATGGATGCCTCATTAAACTTTTGGGGTAAACGCCAAAATCTAGTCAGCAATTTGAACGCCCAGCATGAACCCAAACCTTCCGCATGGTTGGAATCGCACCTAATATATTATCTCTTTGTTTTTCACATGACAGGGAAAAATAGCAATAATACGAAAGCTATTGAAAATCAATTCTCTGCAATTTACAGACAGTATCTAATATTTGTTTTGTGCGTATATGTTGTATCCGCTGATTGCTTGTTGGTCGCTATATCTTGTTTTTCAATTTAACATCTCTTTGATATTGGAAATAAATTAGATGCTCTTTTCTGAACGTATATCTCGTTTTTCATTGGATGGAGCCGATAATGTCATTTCAACTGTTTTATGAGTACTTTGCAGGAAGTGTTTTACACAACAGATACACGCAGTTGCATATGACTAATGAATAAATGAGCAATAATAACTAGTAAAGTGAATATTTATGGCCCCATGTAATAGCACAGCTCTGCACAACTTAGTGTTACCAACCCCATAGAAACAATGTTGGTGATATTTTACTGTAACTTTACATTAAACAGTTGTCATATTAAAACTAAAGCTACAATTGTCAAATGTTAAGATCGGAAATACAAACATTGTCATTACTCATGGTTGCGTAAGGCGGCTCGGGTTCGATCCCAGGCAACCAGGTATCCCACAGCATGAATTTGTGATGCACAAGCGGCCAGGTGGCCCGTCATCACATTCTACCGGTGCTCCATCTTCATTCCATGTGTCATCAGATCCATTTCCTGCGGTGCCATATGTGGTAAAATCGGGCATTAAACACTATAAAAATATCGTTGCTTAGGGACATTCTATGTCTGACCACCAAACAAAGAAAATAAAGTCCTAACTTATTATTTCGTAAACCTTTTCATTTTAAGCTAATTTCAGTTGCAGAAGAATAATACTAAATTAAACAAAAAATTAGTGTATTCATATCAATGGCATCAAATAATTACAATTTTCACTGTCAAGAAGGTTAAAGAAAAATTATGAAAAATATAAATCCTTAATTAAACTCGTATAGTGCAAATACTGCTTTTATTTCACCATTGGTAATAATTTCATAGAATCCAAAATAGAAAAACATTATATCGCGAACAAGGTTCGGTGACTTGGAGGATACGTACTTGGAGCTAAGATTTTAGACACATTTTCACATAATTCAAAATCTTCTCGGGCTAGAAGCCCGAGAAGATTTTAAATTAATACGTCGCCAGGAAAGCTTCAGTTCTTATTTTACATTTTCACATATCCAAAGTTTGTAATTTCTTACCTTTGCTACTGAAAGTGACGTTTTTGCCGCTGCTACAAGGAAGAGGTAATCAGAAATAAAGGATTATACAAGTTCATGTTTTATTATCAAATGTTTAAAATAATACATGATAGAGCATGTCACATATAAATTCTAAATGAAAAAGTTCATTTATAGCATATAGAATAATGGCGACAGTATATGAATGAAATAACAAATGAGTTTGGTAATACTGTTATGGAATGTTGTCTGCTAAATCAGTTGCCACAAAAAATCCTGTAATAGAGTATGTAGACATAAGCAGAAAAGAAAGTAACATTAAGATGATACATCTGGGGAATTAAGAAAAGTCAGGGCATGTAAGGTAGCTTGTTATACAAGTTGTTACAAAAATAACAGTGATATTTCTGTCATGTTACACAATACTCTACACATGTTTGCTAGGACATATTACATCGTGAGTCCTTTGCAGAAATGCTCTCCGTAATTCAGAGAATGAAGTTAAACGTGAAGGTTCTTATTGTTTCATTTACATAGCCCCATTTAACATCTAAGGTCATATATCGTTTTATTATCCTCAAACACACACACTCACCCTCACATACATACTTTTAAACTCTGTGGGGGATGGGGAATAATTCTGGTTAAAGAAAAATTCCCCGCCCCAGCCCAGGACTTCCGGTGAGAAGTCAGCTCGCTGACCACGCTACCATGGAGGCAGTCGAAGGCACTTTTGCTGCAGTTTAAACTATTGGAACGTCTAACGGTAATAATATAAGAATAGGTGAAAAAAAATGAGGACCAGGAGAGAATATTCTCCCTGTAATAAATATTTTTTTACCACCTGTTGCAGTAGAAGTAATTCAAACACACATAGGCACAAGGGGTATGAGTGTAAGAACCAGTGTCCATGACGAAGACAGACCGAAGTGGAAGTTCATCAATCATTACGGAGGAGTTGAAAACAAACGTGATAAAATAATTCAAAATAGGGTGTCTCACTAAGACAGGTACGATGACTTTTGGGCGAAAAAGGTTTCCCAAACGATGAATACCTCAAAGAGGCAGTGACATCTTGGTCCAGATCTCTACCGGTGGAAGACTGCAACATTTTCATTGGAAAACCTGTACCACAAGACAATAAATACCGTAGTATCAATTTAATTGTTTGTTGTTTTTTTTCACACAAGCCGTGTATAGGACAGTAGTTAGGTAGGCAGAGTCAGACTGAAAAACTCAATGCTATAGCCGGGATTTCAACCATAGGCCTCCCGGTCTCTAGCCGGTTGATCTACTACTGAGCTACCATGGCAACGTGAATTTCCCAACTCTCTCACATATTTCTCGGTAAACCACAAGGTGAACTCAAATTATTTTAAGCTGGCAACCCCAATGAAGACTTACAATGTTGCAAGTACTTTAACCCTTTGTTGCCTGTCGGTACCTATAAGTTCCGCTTGTTTTAAGCGTAATTATATAGATAGGGTGTACTCTAGAATTAACTTCAAGTTATACTGACCTTCAACCATAAAGAACAAGTAGTCAAGACGTTTTATGTTGTAAAGATATATACAATTTTTGCCCTAAAATTGCAGTGATGTTTTTTAAATAAATAAAATAGTAAAACCCACATAACTACAGTCAAATGTAACCCCCTTTAGCTTCCAAGCACCACACCGATTATTTTATTGGGTTCTCCCCGTCCTTTACCACAGTCACTGGGATTTGAACTTGCAACATTTCGCTTTGAATGGATGACCAGTCCATTACCTATTATCTAACACTCATGGCTATTTGAACACATTTTTTGGTAGTGCCTTTGGCAGGATTATGAAAACAGGTTTAGAAGAATTTAAACTTTTAATTGCGAAGAAAAATATTAATAAAGCATCTACATTTATTTTCATTTCTATTTTCTCTGTTATTTTATATAATAATTTTATACGTCTATTCTCATATATTTTATTAGAACTTCAGTCTTAAACTTGAATTAAAGGAAAAGCGGCATATGCAGGCAACTAAGGGTTAAGACCCAGGATTCATAGCTTAGCCAACTGTTATGGTCAATTAGTATTGATTTAATTGTTTTTTTTTTTTTTCACACAAGCTGAGTGTAGGACAGGAGTTGGATAGGTGGAGTCAGACAGAATAAATACCTTGATAACTATGGCGATTATGTTGAAGAGTAGGCTGCTGTGACTTTGTAAATCAAGTTTTGCTTATAACGACGTTATCTTTAATTAAAAAAAACGAACAAGTCATTTTAATGGATATATAGAGTGCCAGTGGTCAACATCCAGTTGTTTTTATACCAATCTTCTACACTATACCCATGATGGCCTTCAGTATTTATATGCAAGTTTCTAAAGCGTTTCTTATGCTCACCTTTGGTATTCCAAAGTTATATTTTTCAAAATGTAAGTACGCATATTTAATTAACCATGCAATAGAATTTGATGAAACGTTGTATGCTCTCATAACTATGCATAAGCTCCAATCTTATCTAAGGAATTTTTGACAAATGTGATATTTCATAAATGATATGCATAAAGTTGGAAACAAATATATTATTATGGGAATATTATTTTCAGTAAATCATGTAAAATAATACAAGGTGATAAGAGGAAATTTTGTACTACAATCAAATAAAAGTCGTATAAAATTTATAATAATCACCTCTGGAGATTAGTTATAAACATCTGGTGTGTTCCATTCACATGACTTTCTCTATAACTCTGCAATAAATTATTCTTAAAAAGCTTATTCTTCTATTTAATTCATGCTACTTAGAAAAAAAATGAGCATAAGTGGTCTTATTATATGCTTTCTTATAAGTAAATAGAAGGGGAATAAAGGAGGGCCATAGACTTAAGCGATAGTAAAATCTTTTGAAATCCGGTTACTATGTGATTGAAGTTCCTTTATTTGTATGGCCAGGAGTTGACAAATTATCGTATGACAAAAATAACATGATTTTAAAACTGAAACAAAGAATATCTAAAAATGGTAAATTCTGCGGAAAAATGTAACAAAAATTGTGTGTTTTAAAGAGCTCTACGTTTTTTGTTGAGTATGTTTTTCTATCTCTTACGCTTTACCAGTTAAGCAAATTTCCGCAAAAGTCATCCAGAATAAAGATGTCTTCAGGGGATATTCCTAGAAAATTAAAGATATACAGTCTATTTGCCATGTAAATATCTTTAATATTCGATAGTTTAATCAAAATCCTTAGAGACATTTTTGAGGAAATCAAACATTTCGAACATTTTTCCATGCAAAGGGTAGTTGAAGTGGAGGAATTTTCTTTAAAATCTTCATGTCGCATACTTGAAAGATACTGAACTTAAATAAAAAGTTTGGTATTTAACGGATTTTTTGTTTTTGGGATATGCTGCCCACAGACACATAGGACATTTTTTAAAAAATTATATATTTTTGAGGGGATTCAGAGAGTCCCGTGAAATCTTGGTATCCAATTTTTGGGCGTAATAAAATATCTTCTCTATACACTACGTACAGAGTACGTGTAAAGAAAATAAAAGTGTACATAAAAAGTATAATTATGAAAATGTATTTGTAACAATGCAAAAAATATTTGTTTAAATTTTATATAAATTTAAACATAGATGTATTTTATTATGGAGTAACAGTTACACGCATGCTAGAAAGCAGTGACAAAACATAAAGAAGCTATGGATGTTTTAAAAATATACTGCAATTTTATTGAAAATTCCCTTTAGCTAAGGAATTTATACTGATGTAACAGGATTTACAGTACAGAGAATTTTACATTACCTGTATATTTATTAATATGTTTTTTTAGCCAGGTTTCTGGAAAAATTTGTACTCCTTTTGGAAATCCTGCTATGTTCATAGTGCTAGTTTACATTATTATTGCAACTTAATGACAAAAGACAAGGGACGCTTCTATAACATTTATACTGTGATGAAACATAGTAAAATGAAACAAATAAGAGACAACCCTGCTGAAGCAGTCAGGATAATAACCATGTTTTCAAAGAAGCCATTAAGGAAGGATTTTATGCAATGGCAACATGCAATGTAAACGTGAAGGGTGGGTCTCGTGAGTGCACATGCCACAGTCTGCTTTCTAATATGGTTTACTCTGTTGCAATAATGCACTGAAATACGGTACATGCCTCTATTGTTGGTAGTGTAATAAAACATTTACAACTCTTGCTGAAATGGCATCGTCGGTTGATTGAAATTTCGAAATCTTTGGTCAATTCGGTTGCAATAATATGGTACACCAAGTGTTTGCGCTAGTGCTGGCATTTCAACAGCAGGTGCCCCTAGTGGCAAGAGTGAGAAACTTTTCCGGGAGTGACTACGATTACTGTGTGCAATAACTCGCATTCGATCTGCGTGGACGTAGAGAATTTGAGATATGGCTACTGAAGTAAATTTGCGATCGGGTGTAGTAGGCGTTAGATTTCGGAAAATAATATGAAACACATTCATATTTCAGGACTTTCAGCCCCTCCCCAAAATATATATTTGGCGTAAAAGAAAGATTAGGAGAACTATCTTACAAGAGTTTAGGGAAACTAGTGTCAACCGTATTCTGTTAAAAATCAAAATTAGTTTTTTTTCTATTATTTATTTTCTTGTTGAGAGAGAGAGAAATCTTGTATGTTTAAATCAACAAAAAGTTGCTATTGTTAAACAGGTGTAAAATATGCAGGGATGTTATTAACAGTGAAAGAGATTCATCAAAAACAATTTTCTAAGAATGAGAAAATTCAAGAAGTTTGTGTACAACCTACTACCTGTCTAACCTCATGTTACCGGTGGCGAACGCTTGCACTGTTACGCCATACACTGGATATGAGCTGTAGAAAATCAGTGTTTGATTAAAGTGGTGTTAAACGAACGTGCTCTCTCATCGTGTACGAGGCCCTATTACAGCAGTACTGTCATTACAGGTAAGTAATGAAATCCGAAAACATTTGTCCATTATCTAGAAATAATGAGATAAATGGAAAGTCAACATAACTGTCCACTGTTTGTTGCATTACACGACGGAATGTACCATGCGCTCAATCCACGCAACTCCCCACGTCCCCTCAGTAGTCAACATTCGTTAGACAACAGCACTAGTGACATCACCGTCAGCGGTAACATGGACTGGAAAAGACTGTGTATTTTAAGGGCGAAACTGTTTAGGAAAGGTTTCATATAAAGCACGAAATTAGGATTTAATCTAGGGAAATAGAAAAGGAACCTTTCTCTAAGAAAGAACTTTTTGAGAAAACAAAAGACATTAATTGTGCTTTATCCCGCATATTAAAAGAAGAATGCGAAAATGAAAATTCCGTAACTTCAAGCTCGATTGTGGAACAGTTGAGAAGTGAAACTGTTGAACAATGTAAAAAGAAAACTTATGTGAACTGTTACGTAAATTTGAAAGCCAGTGCGTTTATAAAGTGCAGAGATTTTATTCAGTAGATAGTTAGTTTATCAATTTGAATTTCGTATAACATCAGAAATTTCCGAAACTCTGCAATCTGAGGCAGTACAGTAATTTTATATTGCCAAAGTAAAAGTGACAGCAACCTAGAAATCTGATATTGCTTTTCAGACACGGGAGCAATCAGCATCTGCAGCATGTTGTTTCTCG
Organism: Hymenopus coronatus; assembly: GCA_030762935.1. Classification (NCBI taxonomy): domain Eukaryota; kingdom Metazoa; phylum Arthropoda; class Insecta; order Mantodea; family Hymenopodidae; genus Hymenopus; species Hymenopus coronatus. The sequence goes on from CM060895.1 coordinate 84,450,943, forward strand.
TTCGAAAAAGAGAAAAATTTCGTTACAGGAGAATAGTTTTTGTATGTATAATTACACCCGGCAGAACAATTAATGTTATTCTTGTTAGAACCACAATCACTATGTCATCTAAACAAAACATTCGTCCTTTACTACCGCATACGCACTCCATATGACTCCCGAAAGAAAATGCACGGCATTGCCACCAGAATGCATCACTTGCAACTCGCACGAGGTCTATGAGTGCCTTTTTGATGGGTTGAACAAATAAATTTGAAGAATTTGTACTCTAAAATAACAGCAGCAATTGGATATGTTGCGATAATATATAGTGATACATAAACAGAAGCTTGGCAAAACCATTCCTGGGTAACTTCTTCAGTTTTTTGGAATGCTTCTATTTCTTCATAGTAATATTACTACAGATTCCTTGTTGGCAGGTGTTGAATCTTTTCTCTTCAGACTTTATTTTTAGAAGGTTACTGATTTGAAGTTCTTGATGAAACGGTTTGAACATATGAATAATAAACAACTGATGAGATGATCATGATGATAGCCTCTTTTCTTCACACTGAAACGTGGTACGAAGCTTTGTGATAGCTAACTAAATTTAATAACTTAGTGTATGGAACTATAACCTATGGTGACATCAAGACTGATGCTGTGTCTTTGTCATCAGCAGGTCTTCATTTGGCCTGGGAAGCTTGAGCAACAATATCCGTCCAGAAAGTGACGAAGTCTTTCACCACTGAACCCCTGAAACAAAACATAAAATTCAACACGTATGATATTATGTAAAAGAATGTTTAATCACACATTAAATATGGAGATAAATTTAATATATCCCAAAAATATGTGCACAGATGTGCATATTAATATTTTATTTAACCATCTGCCCTATTTGGGGTTTGGAAGAAGACACAGCATATTTAAAACATGAAATAATCACTTAAAAATAATATGAAGTTGGAAAGTAAAATTGACTAAACAACAACATTAATAATAACAAAACATTCTGATAACAATACTACGTAACGATATGAATTCAAATTTAGTTACAGCTGCTAATAATTAAACAATGTATTTCAAATAAAGATGGATTCTCAAAATGGTTCCAGAGCATATTATTATTTTGGTGAAAAAACGGTATTCTATAGCTTTTTTCTAATTTATATTTTCCCCCGCATGAAACAAATTATTTTGTAATAGTTTCCCGAGAAACTACTCTCAACAACTTTGAATTGGTATTTTTCTACAAAGCATGGGGTTGTTGGTTCATAAAATATGCTCTTTTTTCTGCATCATCTTCTTCAGGTCATTTGGCTGTCTGTTCAAACCTGATTGTTGTGTCTCTAAATTCTACCTCATATTTCTTTCTGTTGATGCAGATGATGTTATTATCTTTATCTATTTCTATTTGTTTCTTACTTATATATTTTTGAGACCATTTTCCACCTGATAGTAGGCTTTGTAAATACCCTTACTTGTTAATTAAAACAAAATAGAGTATATAACTCTAAATGATAGAATTGAATTATAATATTCCAATTAAGAACATGCGTTGATAGAAAAAAGCTACTAGGTTAAAATTCCTTAATATCTCTTCTTTGCTCAAATAAACTCTTAAAAGAAAAATGTTAATTCTAATTAAAATAAAAAATTGGTTTCTGTAAGAAATTTAAGTATATTCATATATGTTTATATTTTATATTGACAATTTCATTCAAAATTTATTTTATTATCACGAACTTCCTTAAAATGTGTAGTGTTGCATTCACATGACTTTCTCTAGTTGATCCTCAAACAAACTTTCCTTACAAAACATTACTTTTTTATCTACCTCATTCTAATTGAGATAAACATTTGCAGATGGTCTTATTTCATGGTTTCTTATAAGTAGAAGTGAACAAAGGGAAAACACAAGGCTTAAGCAATAGTCAACTCTTTAAAATCTCATAGCTATATGAAACAATTGATATTCACTTCCCTTTTTCATTCCTAGGATTAAAAAAAAGAGATGAAATGAAGGTTTACTTTCCATTTAAGAAAAGTTTAAGTAGTTTAAAATTGAAACCAATAAAAACAAATATCTCGGAAACGGATAAATCCATAAAAATGTATATGACAAATTATATGTTTTAATGAGAGCTACATTTTGTGTGTAATAAAGTTTTGTCTATCTCTAAGGGTTTACGAGTTACACAAATCATCTAGAATGAATAGCTCTTCAGAGGCTATTCCCAGAAAATTAAAGATAAACATTTGGTCGCCCTGAAATATCTTATTTTAATCAGCTATTCCTAGAAAATTAAAAATAAATATTTGGTTGTCCTGAAAGTATGTTATTTTAATCAAAATTGTTAGCCATTTTTGATAAAATCAAACATTTCGAAAACTGTTTCAATGTAAAGGGTAGTTGGGGTGGGATATTTTCTTAAAAATATTCGTGTTGCATCCTTGAATGATACTGAGCTTAGATACGAAGTTTAGTATTAAACTAAGCGTCTCGCTTTGGTGCTTCGTGGGCAGGGGATCGTGGGTTCGAGTCCCGCCTTGGGCATGGATGTTATATGTTTGTGCAATGTGTATATGTTTGTAAAAGAAACAGTAAAACCAGTAAACCAGTAATCAGTAAAACCTACGGGGGGAAATGTAAAAAAGCCGGTCCCCTTGGCCACGCTCGCTAAAGCGTCTCGCTTTGGTGCTTCGTGGGCAAGGGATCGTGGGTTCGAGTCCCGCCTTGGGCATGGATGTTATATGTTTGTGCAATGTGTATATGTTTGTAAAAGAAACAGTTAAACCAGTAATCAGTAAAACCTACGGGGGGAAATGTAAATAGGGATACAGTACCGGAGTCCTGATCAGGCTCCGTTACTGTTTTTTTTAAAAAAAAAAAAAAAAAAAAAAAAAAAAAAAAAAAAAAAAAAAACTGACTTTTCGTATTTTAGCTATGCTGCTCAGAGGTCTTCTTCTTAGCGCGGCTACTTACCAAGTGAGTGGCACGGGTTCAATTCCCGGTATCGGCTTAGAGATGTTCTTCCGCTTGGAGACTTTGTTCGGGGTGCATTCAGCCTAATGAGTTCCCTGAGAAGCCAATTTGAGGAGCTACTTGAGGAAAAGGTGGCGAATCCAGGTTCTGTTACCACAGAGCCATCTTGTTAAGATTTACTACAGTAAGGGAAGCTGCAGACAATTTTTACTTTCTCTACTTAGTACATGGTACGTAGGTAGAGAAATTATTGCAATAGCATTTTCAGAAAACGGTTTGTGTGTGTGGGATTCGTTTCAAAACGAAAAATCAGTAAAATACCAAACTTAGTATTTAGCTTCAGTATATTCCAAGAATGCAACACGAAGATATGAAAAAAAAATACCACCACCCCAAACTACCCTTTAAATGAACAAGTTTTCGAAAATTTTTATTTTCTTCGCATGGCTCTAAGGATTTTGATTAAAATAATATATATATATAAGATATTTACGTGAAAAATAAAAGTGTATATTTTAAATTTTCTGTGAATACCCTATGAAGACCTGTTCATTATGGACCAACTTTGCTGAATTTTGCATAACTGGTAAACCGTAAGAGATAAAAAAAAACTTAGAACATATAAAATGTAGATCTCGTTAAAACTCACAATTTATGTCATTCACATTTTTATCGTGGAATTAACTATTTTGAGATATTCCCTAGTTATTGGTTTCAGTTTTAAAATACTTTTCTCATACGGGAATTGTCAACTGCTGGCAATGCAGAGAACACAGCAACCAGCTTTTTAAATATTTGACTATCGCTTTAGCCTGATATATTCCCTTTATTTCGCTTCTACAAGGGCCATCCTGAAAGTGAGAGACGATTTGGTATAACTTATTAATAACGATCTTCAACGGTTTTTCAACCGTTGAAGATCTGAGCCAAGATGCCACTGCCACTTTGAGGTCTTCATAGCTTGGAAACATTTTCCATCCAAAAAATCATGTCGGTATCCAAACTGAACCGGTTTTTCTTATTTTTTTTATCAACATTTGCTTTCAACTCCTCCATAACGATTGAAAAACTTCCACTCCATTATTTTTCGTACACACGTGTTCATCCTTGATGACTCGTAAATTATGCGCCTTTTCCTTACTGAAGACTTATTCATTGCATTATCACTATACACTTGCTTTATTTGCCTATAATATTCGGTTGGCCGAACATATTGTGCATTCAGAAAAACGAATAACATCGGCAGTAAAGAATAACATCGGCATTGAAAAGCTGGTACCACGTGGCAATAAATATCTTGACAGACTGGAGATTGCGTTGATAAATAGAATAAGGTACTGTAATTTTGTAAATGAAATGTTGTGTCGATAATTTCGTTATTGTTTAGTTATGCCAAATCCTCTGTCACTTTCTGAATGACCCTCGTACTTACAAGGAAACAAGTAATAAGACCATTTTACTAGTGTTTGTCCCGATTAGGATGAAGTAGATATGGCCGCGCCGTGGCCGAGTGGTCAGGACACTCGCCTCTCAGCTAGACGGCGAGGATTCGATCCCAAACGACCGCATGTGAGATTTTATTTTATTTTTATTTATTTTTTGCGGCTTAACGTCGTTATATCTGGTTGGTCATATCGGACGATGAATGAAATTGGTGAAAGGATGCTCAAATAATCTCGGGGTCCATGGAGCTTAAAGTTACTCGACATTCGTCTTCTCAAGATAAGGGAACACCCCGGAAAAATCATATCCGGGTAACGCGCCCTAAGTGAGATTCGAACTCACGACCTGTTGAATGTGAGGCACACACGCTACCACCAGACTACCCAGGCGGGCTGCATATGAGATTGCGGTGGAAAAAGCGGCGCAGGGGCGGGTTTTCTCCGGGGACTTAGGTTTCCCCCACCATCAGATTCCACCGGTGCTCCATCTTCATTCATGTATCATCAGTGTCATCGCCTGCGGTGTCACAGCAGTAAAAGCGGCGATAAACACCATCAAAAAATCTGATGTGCTCCATTACATGACTTTCTCTACATCTGTGCAACAAATTATTGTTAAAAAGTTTATATTTCTATTTACTTCGTGCTAAACGAGAAAAAATTAGCAGAAATAGTCTTATTACTTGCTTCCTTGTAAGTAGAAGCGAAATAAGGGAGTCCATAGGTTAAGGTGATAGTCAAAAGCTGGTTGCTATGTGACTAAAGTTCCTTTGTTTGTATGGACAGGAGTCGACAAATTCCTGTATGAGAAAAGTACAAGTTTTTCAAAGCTGAAACCAAACCAAACAAAAAAAAAAAGGAATATCTTAAAAAAGATCGACTCCACGAAAAAATGTATATGACATAAATTGTGTGTTTTGTCGTGATCTACATTTTTCGTGTAGTAAGTTTTTGTTTATCTCTTACGGTTTAGCAGTTATGCAACTGTCTTCATATGCAGTTCCCAGAAAATTCAAGATATAAATTTCGATTGTCATAAAAATATCTTTAATATACGATGTTTTAATCAAAATTGTTAGTCATTCTTGAGAAAATCAAAATTTTCGAAAAAAGGTTCCGTGTAAAGGGTAGTTGGGGGTGGGGGATTTTCTTGAAAATCTTCGTGTCGCATCCTTGGAAGAAACCAACCTTAAATACCAAGTTTGGTATTTAACGATCTTTTCGTTTTTGAGCTATGCTACACACAGACACACACACACAAGGACATTTTTCTAAAACAATTTTTTTTTATTCAGTAGGTCTCAAAACATGTATTTCCGGTGAAATCTCGGTATCGAATTTTTGGGTGCAATACAATAACTTCTCTATACACTGTGTACATAGTATATGTACAGAAAGTAAAAATAATGAAGTAGATAGAAGAATAAGCTTTTTAACAATGATTAGTTTCAGAGAAGTAGAGCGTTCGTAGAACCTGTATAAAGCATTATTTACGCATGAATCTACAACCTGAAGAGACCACAGAAACACTAACAGAAAAACATTACCTAGTCTCTCTGTCACAGAATGCCCAGGACAAACGCGGCTTTCTCACGGACGGTGTCACATTTTCTGGGTGTGGTCGTATCCCTCGAGAGAAACAATATTATACCGAACAAACCCTCTCTATTATCTTCTCTTTCTCTTTCAATGTTCTTCTTCCATTTACGCGTCTCGCTCTTGTTTTACTTCCTTGTCTCGAGCACCTGTAACTATGTTATTTCAATCGACCCCTTTGGCACTGTATTTCTGAGAGAACAATATATATAGGCTTCTTCAAAAGGAGCTACGAACCTTCAAACATAATAAAAGTGATATTCCAGTTGTAAAATTAATGGACTTTATTTTTTTACTTCCTCTGAAAATCCGTGTTTTAGGGTCCCCTATATCCAGAATAATCTGATGTGTTCCATTCACATTACTTTCTCTACATCTCTGCCACAGATATTGTTATCATCCTATTTACTTTCTCCTAATTGAGAAAACATTACCAGAAATAGTCTTATTACTTACATCCATGTAAGTGGAAGAAAAATAAGAGAATACCATAGGTTAAAATGATAGTCAAAAGCTGGTTGCTATGTGATTGAAGCTACTTTGTTTGTATAGACAGTTGACAATTTCCCGTAAAACTGAAACCAATAACAAGGAATATCTCAAAAACGATAACTTCACGAAAAAATGTATATAACATAAATTGTGTGTTTTAATGAGCTCTACATTTTCTATCCAATAAGTTTTTGTCTATCTCTTACGGTTTACCAGTTGTGCAAAATTTCGTAAAATTTATCCAGAATAAAGATGTCTTTAGATGCTATTCCCAGAAAATTCAACAATTCATTTTATTTTTCAGGTAAACATCTTTAATATGCGATATTTCAATCAAAATCGTTAGAGCCATTTTTGAGAAAATAAGAAATTTACTTTCTCTACATGTACTAAGTACGTAGTGTATAGAGAAGGTATCACATTCCACCCAAAAATTCCATAGCGAGATTGCACCGGAAGTACATGTTTTAGTGTCCCCGTTATCCAAAAACAGCATTTTCAGAAAAAGGTACGTGTGTGTATGTGTCCGTGTGTCTGTGAAGAAGATAACTCAAAAATGAAAGTCGTTAAAATACCAAACTTAGTATTTAAGTTTAGTATCTTACAAGAATGCGACACGAAGATTTTGAGAGTAACAAGGGTTTATTTCTCGAAAATGTTGATTTTCTAAAAAATATCTCTGAAGATTTTTATAAATATACCGTATATTAAACAAGTTTACATGATAAATAATATGTATATCTTCATTTTTCTACGAATAGCCTCTGAAGCTTTCTTTATTAGAATGAATTTTCTGAATTTTGCATAACTGATAAACCGTAAGACATACCAAAAACTTACTACACAAAAATGTAGATCTCGTTATAACACACAATATATGTCATAAACATTTTTTTTTGTGGAGTTGACTGGTTTAGAGGTATTCCTTATTGTTGATTTAAAACTTTTCTCAGACAGGAATGTATTTTCTCCTAGCAATGCAAGGAACTGGGTTTCAATCACATGATAAGCAGCAAAAGATGAGTATCACTTTAGCCTAGTGTGTTCTCTTATTTCCCTTCTACTTACATGAATTAAGTAATAAGACCATTTCTGCTAATGTTTATATCGATTAACTGATGTAGATAGAAGAATGCACTTTTAACTATAATTTGTTACAGAGATATAGAGAAAGTCATGTGAATGGAACACATAATTTTTTTGTATTTTTAATTTTACTGTTTCTATGTTACACTCGGTAGAGAAATTATCATATTCCACACAAAAAAGCCATATGACTATCTTATCCTCCAAAATCTTAAAATGTGTATTTAAGTGTATCAATGTGTGTATGCAAGTGTACATAACTCAAAGGCAAAGAGACAGTAATTACACGTTTGGTATTTAAGTTCAACATCCACTAAGGATGAGACAGAAATATTGTTGAAAATATTCCTTATCCTTGCGTTTTTTATAGACTCTAGAACTTTTTTTGCGAAAATTGTCTGCGGCTTTCTTTACGGCAAAAAAAAATCCCAAATTCAATTTTTTTTTTTTTTTGTTTTTAACCTCCATATATTAATCTTATGGTTTTTATGAAAATATATTACCTATTCTGCAAACAAACTTCTTACAAATGATTGTTCTTCTATCTACTTAAGCTATTCGAGTTAAAGATTAGCATAATCGTCGTATTACTTAGTTCCTTATAAGCAGAAATGAACTAAGGAAATGCATTAGGTTAAAGCGATAGTCAAATGTTTTAACAGGTGTCTCGTTTCGATTATGTGGCAGTATTGTGACTGCAAGAAACTATAAGTAACTAATAAGCTAATATGATATATAAATAAATAGATTTAATTTACAAAATAAATTATATTAAAAGGTTATGTTTGCATAAGCTTACTTTATGAGACGAGAAAAGCTGAAATTCCAAATGGGTGTATAAAGAAATCTTTCGCAAGGTTTTGTGGACAATTTTGTGAACAATAGACAACTGTCAGCTTTAGCGAATAAGTACATAATAATTGTGAAGGTTACTGTGGTGCCAGCAGCCTAAGTGAAGGACAGATTTTATTGGCTCACGAGAAGAAACGTTATTTAGCCAAAATAACCAATCAGAGCGTTGTTTTAATGTTTAGGCAGAACAGGGGTGTTCGATATATATTCTCGGAGACGCCATTCTCAATCAGTCCATATATTTGTACTTATGTTTTTGAGTTCTTCAATTGTTCTCCGTATTACGTCATCAGGATATAATATTTATGAAGGAAATGTGATATTCGAAGCTTCACTTGTATGAGAATGCGGATATAATGCAGTTTCAGCTAGATTATACCAATTGTGAATATTTTTTCGTAACATCTGAATAAATACGCAAGCAAGTATTAAGACTATTTCTGATTATTTTTTCTCGATTAAAATGATGTAAATAGAAGCATAAGCTTTTAACATTAATTTGTTGCAGAGATGCTGAGAAAGTCATGTGAATGTAACACATAAATTTTTTATGCAGGGAACACTAAGACGTGTATTTTCCGTGAATTCTCGATATTGAAATTTTGGATGGAGTGCAATACCTTCTCTATCTATGTACCATGTACTATATAGAGAAAGTAAAAATAAGATGTCAATGTAAAATAAATGGAGAAGAAATGGGCCGCCGTAATTGTCATTAAAATTTACATAACTATGAGTTTTTCAAAGCTGAAACCTATAACGGGGAATATCTCAAAAACGACCAGTTCCACGAAAAAAGCTTGTATTACATAAATTGTGTGTTTTAACGTACTCTGCATTTTTTGTGTGGTAAGTTTTTGTCTATCACTTACGGTTTAGCAGTTATGCAAAATTCCGTAAAATTCATCCAGAATAAAGTAGTTTTCAGAGGCTATACCCAGAAAATTCAAGATATACATTTTATTTTTCAGGCAAATATATTTAATATTTCCATTTAAAGGGTAGTTTGGGGTGGGGGAATTTTTCTCAAAATCTTCGTGTTGCATCCCTAGAAGATACTAAACTTAAATACCAAGTTTGGTATTTTATCGACTTTTCGTTTTTGATTTATCGATGTCACTGACACACGGACATGCACATGGAACTTTTTCCGAAAATGTTTTTTTTTATACAGGGGAACCTAAAAGATATATTTCCTGTGAAATCTCGGTATCGAATTTTTGGGTGTAATACAATACCTTCTCTATACACTATGTACATAGCACGTGTAGAGAAAGTAAAATCTTGTGTATCATTGATAGACTTACAGGCCAAGCTGAGAATTGATTAGACGCGTTGGAGCGGTGCACATTATGTAAAGAGATGTGACGTAACGTTGCTTGTGTAACATGTGATAGATAGGGAGTGAATGGACCATCTTCCTACTTTCCCCCGCCAGGTCAGTCACACGCCCCGCGGCCACTAGAGCGTGTTGTAACCCAGAATTTCGTGTGTTTGCATAACATATACTCGGGTTTCTTAACGACACAGTCGGATAATTTTTATTTTCTTGGTATCTACACAAATTGTGCAGAGAAAGATCGTTCGTGGAACTTTGCGGTCAATGCAGTGTATAAGTTTCTTCGGGGCTTGGCCTATTGGAACAGGTTTACTTTCATCAAAGTGCTTTTAAGGTTTTAGTAAGCGATAGCCATTATGGACTAGGTACTTTTAGACAATTTATCTGAGAATTCAGGCAAAAAAAAAAAATTGAATAATGACTTTCGCCACATCCCTGTAACAAATTACAGTTGCTAGGCTTATTCCTCTATCTACTCCATGCTAATCAAAATAAACATTAGCAGAAACGTTTTTATTTTATATAACTTAACCTCCTTTAATCTGGTTGGTCATATCGTACGATGAATGAAATTGGTGAAATGATGCTCAAAAATGATCTCGAGGTCACTTAAAGTTACTTGACATTCGTCTTCTCAGGATAAGGGAAAACCTCCAAAAAAAAAAACCTTATCCGGGAACTCCCACTAAGCGAGATTCGAACTCACGACCGTTTGAACGTGAGGCAAACACGCTAACACCACACTGCCCAGGTAATCAAGCAGCGTGTTATTACTTAGTTCCTTTTAAGCAGAAGGTAAATAAAGGAATACATCAGGCTAAGCCGACAGTCAATGTGGTTACTATGGGATTGAAATCCGTTTCTTTGCTTGGCCAGGAGTTGACAAGTTCCCGTATGAGAAAAGTGTTTTAAAACTGAAACAAATAGCAAGGAATATCTCGAAAATGGCAACTCTACGAAAAAAAAATATGTAACATAAATTGTGTGCCTACATTTTTTGGGTAGTAAGTTTTTGTCTATCTCTTACGTTTTATCAGTTCAGAGGCTATTCCCAGAAAATTTAAGATGTACATTTTATTTGTCATGTAAATGTCTTAAATATAAGAGCTTTTAATCAAAGTTGTTAGAGCCACTTTTGAGAAAATTAAATTTTTCGAAATCTTTTCCATCTAAAGGGAAGTTAGGAGTAGGCGGGGGTTCCTGAAAATCTTCATATCGCATCCTTGAAAGATACTGAACTTAAAATAAATATCAATTTTGGCTGTTAACGGACTTTTCATTTTTGAGCTATACTGCCCACAGTAGAAATACACAGACAGGCACATACACGGATATTTTTCTAAAAATTTTTTATTTTTATTTTCTCTATACAAACTATGTACATAGTGTATAGAAAAGGTATTGCATTGCACCCAAAAATTCGATACCAAGATTTCACCGGAAATACATGTTTTGAGACTCCCTGAATAAAAAAAAAAGGAATTTTAGAAAAATGTCCGTGTGTGTCTGTATGTCTATGTATATGTGTGTGTCTGTGGGCAGCATAACTCAAAAACGAAAAGACTTGGTATTTAAGTTTGGTATCTTCCAAGGATGCGACACGAAGGTTTTCAAGAAAATGCCCCCTTTACACGGAAAAATTTTTGAAAATTTTGATTTTCTTAAAAATGGTTCTAACGATTTTGGTTAAAATATCGTACATTAAAGATATTTACCTGACAAACAAAATGCATATCTTGAATTTTCTGGGAATAGCCCCTGAAGACTACTTTATTCTGGATGAATTTTACGGAATTATGCATAACGGCTAAACCGTAAGAGATGGGGAAAAACTTACTCCACAGCAAATGTAGCCTACGATAAAACTCACAATTTATGCCATATATATATATATTTTTTTTTTTCGTGGAGTTGATTATTTTTAAGATATTCGTGGTTTTTCGTTTTAGCTTTGAAAAACTTATACTTTTCTCACACAGGAATTTCTTAACTCCTATTTATACAAACAAAGGAACTTTAGTTAAATAGCAACCAGTTTTTGGCTACCATTTTAACCTATGTAACTCCCTCGCGTCTACTTAAAAGGAAGCAAGTAATAAGACTATTTCTGCTAATTAGCATGAAGTAAATAGAAGCATAAGCTTTTTAACTACAATTTGTTGCAGAAATGTGGAGAAAGTCATGTGAGTGGAACACATTAGATTTTTTGAATCAGGGGACTCCCAAAACATGTATTTCTGGTGAAATCTAGGCATCGAATTTGTGGGTGCAATACAACCTTTTCTATGCACATAGTATGTGTAGAGAAATTGAAAATCTCATTCAAAAGATTTTTTCTAACTGTTCAGCAAACAAATTATTCTAATAACACTTTATTCTTTTATCTACATCACTCTAATCTAGATGAACATTAGCATAATTTATGTTCTTACTTGCTGCCTTATAAGTAGAAGGGAGTAAGGGAATAAACTAGGCTAAAGCAATAGTCAAAACTTTAAAACCCTATCGCTAGCAAGATGATACCAGTTATGCAAAATTCATTTAGAATGAACATGGCTTCAGAGGCTATTTCCAGGAAATTCAAGATATACAGGATATTTCTCATAAAAATATCTTAAACTTGTCCTATTTAGCATTATCTTTTGAGAAAATTATACATTTCAAAAGGGTAGTTTGGTACAAAGAGTAGTTTGGGTTAGGGAGATTTCTTAATATTTTAGTGTCGTAACCTTGGAAGATGTTAAATTTGAATACCAGGTTTGGTATTTAATCGATATTCATTTTTGAGTTATGCTGTTCACAGACATTCACATACATACACGAACACACAAATACGCCCTTTTTCTCCTTTTTTCGATTCAGGAGACGTCAAATAATGCATTTATAGTGAATTATTGCTATCAAAATACAATAAAATACTTTCTCTACATACTATATACATTGTACCTGATAGAATATATAATTAAACAAACACATAAAAATCTACATATCACATAGTCCGATACCTAATTAATTAAACTGGGCATGTGTTCCAAATTCTTATATTTATTCCCTATATCATTACACAATCAATGTATCTTATTTTATAAATAATTTTAAAATAATTATTAAGCTACTAATATTAATTTGTAATTTTCAAAATTATACCTTGCTAATGATTTTTAATAAGGGTTTTAAAATAATGTTTTACTTAAGTACTTAATCTCTCTTTTAATTTACGTAAAAATCCAAAATGTTAACCTACCAGTTTATAGCTTGAGACTACTTTTACACTTATTTAACTTTTATTTATCTATCGTTCGTAATTTCACTTATAAAATAGAACATTTTATCTTCCTTTTACTTTTCTTCTTGCTATATAATTATCGATTCCTCTATATATTTTATTTAGTCTTAATATCATTTATAAGGGTGATTAAATCGTTTACGTTTACTTTCTTCTTCTGATTATCATTATTCTAACTATTATTATCATTATTGTATTTTATTTACTTTATTGTTTATTTTTGTATTATGTGTACTTGGATAAAGTGAACTTCAAAATAAATAGAAAAGAATTGTGGATTTTGGTGTGTAGTTAGATATAATAACGTAAATTCCCGCAATAAAGCCAGCAGAAAGTTGGGTTCAAGCACCTCACCTGGGTCAAGGTTAACCCTTTCACTGCTAAACATAAACACAGCATATACGTCGGACCTGCCTAATGCTCTTGTATGGTTCTACTTGGCGTCTGTTTCTCTCATGATGACAGAGATTGTCTTTTGAATGAACTGTGTTTATGTATTTGTGCCACAGTTTTGTTTTATTTGGGCTTGCATGCAATGTTGAATTTCACTGAATTTCACAGAAAGATCCCCGTGATTACTTCAATTTTATACAAATATTTTTACCTCTCTTATATCTAATGATAGATCTGCCACCGCTGCTGAATTCTAACATGATCCAAATGACTTCCTATAAATGCAGAAGGCTATGGCCTTGAATTTTTCAGTTTAACTCTACCTATCCAGCACCTGTTACACACGACTTATGTCAGAAAACAACAGTTAAATTAATACTAATTGACCTAATAGTTGGCTAAACTATAAAGCCGGGGACTTAAAGTACTTAGGACATTGTAATTGGCCATTGGGACATTTGTCATCTCAAAATTATTTGAGATCATCTTGTGATTTATCGGGAAACATGCAAGTCAGTTGAGAAATTTAATGCCATGCCAGTATGTTGGCATGGTAGCCCAATGGTTAGAGCAGCCGCCTGGAGCCCGAGAAATACGTGGCTCAAATCCCGGCTATGGAATTGAATTTTTGAATCTGATGTGTTCCATTCACATGACTCTCTCTACATCTCTGCAACAAATGTTTGTTAAAAAGCTTATGCTCCTATTTACTTCAAGCTAATCGATAACACATTGACATAAATAGCCTTATTACTTGCTTAAAGTGATAGTCAAAAGCTCGTTGCTATGAGACTGAAGTTCCTTTGTTTGTATGGAAGCAGTTGACAAATTCCTGTAAGAGAAAAATATAAGGTTTTTAAAAGTGAAATAAAAAACTAGTAATACCTCAAAAACGATCAACTCCACGAAAAAGAGTTATATAACATAAATTGTGTGTTTTAATGTGCTCTATATTTTTTGTGTGGTAAGTTTTTGTCCATGTCTTACGGTTTAGCAGTTAAGCAAAATTCCGTAAAATTCATCCAGAATGAAGTAGTCTTCAGAGGCTATTCCCAGAAAATTTAAGATATAATTTTATTTGTCAGGTAAATATCTTTAATTTACGATATTTTAATCAAAATCATTAGAGCCATTTTTAAAAAAAATCAACAATTTCGAAAAAAGTTCCATGAAAAGGGTAGTTGGGGGTGGGGGATTTTCTTGAAAATCTTCGTATCGCATCCTTGCAAGATACCAATTTTAAATACCATGCTTGATATTCAACGGTGTTTTCGTCTTTGAACTATGCTGTCTACAGGCACTCTCTCTCTCTCACACACACACACACACACACACACAGGACCTTTTTCCAGAAATGCTTTTTTTAGATTCATGGGAACGCAAAACATGTATTTCCGGTGAAATCTCGGTATCGAATTTTTGGGTGGAGTGTAATACCTCTATACACTAAGTACATAGTACGTGTAGAGAAACTAAAATCAATTAAATTTCCAGTATAACTCTAGCTATCCAAAATTACTAATGATTTATTCAACAAAACTGTACTCATGGTAACGTGAACGGAAAAAGAACAAAAGAAAATCAATCCCATTGCTTGGCCAGTATATCATTTCTTTTGTTTTTGTCATAATTCGAATATTGTAATGTTTATAGCGGATTAAAGTTACTGTATAAAAACCTACATATTTGTATTCTAAAGAAAATTGGATAGTCTGAAACATGTAATTTCCAGGAGTAAAGTACTTAGTTGTGTTTTAACATTCTCTTGTTAAAGTACAACTTTAGTAATAGTTTAAGTTGTAGTATTTTCTTCCCAAATTAATGTATATTTGTGTGTAATATACTGGAGCTTCAACATATGAATATTAACATGCTCTACTAATTTCCATCCGGTGTATATTTTTTGTACTTGTGAATATGAATCATTCATTACGAAACACTCGTCCGTTCAGTAAATTATTGATCACAAGAGGTTGGTGTATATAGCTCGGCTAGTTGACATTTGCCGTTCTGTCCATATTGTTAGCTGCATAAGGAACCTGTTAGATGGCAGTTAATTCCTAACAGTGTTTATGATGTTAATGGTCTCAGCTTCACGCTTTATGACAGGAAATTTGTATGAATCATAAAGGTAACGGGCGCCATTTCGCAGAAACAAATTGACAAACAAGCACAGAAGAGAAATATAAGGCAGTTATAAGTCACTGGGTGAAAATACTGGAATGAGCATTTCCTGACTTACTAACTTCAATTATTTATACGATAATATAACATATGCTATGTAGTTTACCAAATAACAAATTGCTATGTTCAAGCTAAACTATTATTTATTTAGTAATTTTACACTTTGAATAATACTCGATGAACCATTATAGAGTTCTGGCTCGAAACAAAATATAAACGTGTGTTTCACGTAGTTAAATGGTCATTAATTTATCTAGTACTGATAACACGCTTTTTCCCAATTTTCCACTAAGTATGATATAGAATGTTTAATTACTAATTCAATATATATTTAAAGGAAAACGTTGCAAATTCCAAAAAAATGACCAATATTTGCATATCGTGGAGGAACTGAATATTGCAAGATGAACAATGTACTGAGGAAAAATATATTTGAAACTTAAAATGTAAAGTAAAACATATTCACACCAAAATTAATATTTCTAAATTAATTCTTAAATATGACAGGTATTGAAATATTGAAAACAGAATATAAAATAGAAGGTAAGATTATAAGACTAATTTTTATCGCTTTTGGACAAAATTCCACCATGGGTTACCTCAAAAGGTAGCAAAACAAAACTAAGCGAGATGACTCAGGTGGTTTCATTTGTAGCCCAATTTCTGAAGATAGCAGGCTCCACACCTACTTTTTTTTTTAATGGCTTATCGTTCTCCTTTTGCAAATGTGGGAGTGATTTTTCTAATACGAGGTACGTCCAGAAAGTAAGTTTCATTTCAATTTATTTCCGCTGCAGCGCTGCGATCGCAGTTCCACACATGCGCGGTAGACGCTCTGTATCAAGGAGAAAAAAGGTGCGCCGTTTTGAGATCGCTGTCAGCCACATACGCTTTGTTGCGCTTGTTTACAATGTCGGTGTTGATTGAAAATCCGCCACTTGTGAAATCAGATCTGTGATTCGTTTTCTGAATGCTAGGAAAGTGAAACCAATTGAAATTTATCGGCAAATTTGCGAAGTTTATGGACAAAATGCGATGAGTGATTCAATGGTGAGAAGATGGGTCCGCCAGTTCAATCAAGTACGTAGTGAAGTGCACGATGAACGAAGTGGGCGTCCATCTTTGGTTACAGAAGAACTGGTTCACGCAATTGATGACAAGATCCAGGAAAACTGCAAGTTAACAATTACTGCTCTCGCTATGGAATTTCCCCAAAGATCACTAATTCATGAAATTGTTACCGAAAAAACTGAAATTTCGTAAACTTTGCTCACGTTGGGTACCAAAGATTCAACACAACACAAAACAAAACGGATGGGTAGTGCACTTCAGTTTTTAACCCGTTATGATGAAGACGGCGAAGAATTTCTGATAGTCACAGGAGATGAGACTTGGGTTTCTTACGACACCCCTGAAAGTAAGCGGCAATCAATGGAATGGAGGCACACTTCATCCCCAGCAAAGGTTAAGCCGAAACAAATCTTGACACCTCGAAAAATGATGTGCGCAGTGTTCTGGGACTGGAAAGACATCTTACTCATTGATTTCTTACCGCGTGGTCAAACAATCAAAGCAGATGTTTATTGCGAGACACTTAGGAAATTGCGCCACGCAATTGCTGTCAAAAGGTGTTGTTTTTCTACACGACAATGCACGACCACACACTGCAAGTGTGACGAAAAACCTCCTACAGGAATTTGGCTGGGACGTGTTTGACCATCCTCCGTACAGCCCTGACCTCGCTCCTAGCGACTTTCATCTGTTCTTACATCTCAAGTCTTTCCTTGGCGGTCAACACTTCAACAATGACGAAGAGCTGAAAGAAAATGTTTCCAACTTTTTGAAGACACAGGCGGCAAACTTCTATGAAGAAGGTATACAAAAACTTGTGCCACGCTATGACAAATGCCTGCAAAATTTCGGCAGTTATGTGGAAAAGTAGTTTAAGAGTTGTAGAATTTTGTGCAATAAATAATTAAACTGTATCTATACACAATTTAATTTTATTACCAAACGGAACTTACTTTCTGGACGTACCTCGTATCATGAATTTTTCGTTCCCTGATTACATCATTCGGCGTATGGGGCTTGAATGTGTAGTTTGGTGGTGTGCGGTGCGCGGTGAATATTTCGATCTATGACTATTTCCTTCTCCTCATGTACTTCGAACTGTTCCTCAGAAGGAAGCTGGGGGTGCGTGTAGGAGTGTCTTTTCGTAAACTTTAGAGACCTAGCAGTAACCGTTCCGGCCACTACTTTGTACAGGCAACCTCCTTCGGAGCTTTCATTTCATCGCTTCTTTCCCGAAGTTGCGTACGGCACAATAGGACTCTGGCCGCAGAGCTTAAAACTTCTCTGCTCTTACAAAAGAATAGAAAAAAACAGGAAAAAACAAAAAACCGGCCTCGATTTTGCTTCTATGGCTCGAATTTTTTGAGATCTTGGGTTCAAATTCCAACTTGGTGAATGAGAGAAACCAGCTCAACAACAGGATATAGAACTTCACACTCAGAATAAAATATATAGAAATCAGATGGTGTAGGAAGATGCCTAAGGAACTATTCTTTTTCTCATTTGTCTGACCATTCCAGTGTATATTTTAAAAACAATTCCTTCACTCATATCTGATCAGGTTCAGCATTTAGGCTTAGGCTTCCGGCCAGTATCGTCGTAGAATTGTTGAGCTTTCGATGAATGCTTATACAACATCCAAACGTTTCCTCCACAGGTCAGTGGTGCCGATAATTTACTTAATTTACTGTCTTCTATACAGTTCCACGAGTTAATATTAGGTCCAATGTGAAAAGACAGTGCCCCAATTATCATTAGGCATGCATTTAGAGGACATTCTCAAATGGGCCAGTTCCTGCTACAGTGGACCACTTTAATTTCCCGCAGCAGAAAAACAAGACAGGAACGGCCTGACCTCCTCCCTTGTTTGTAGTAAATGTGGTGAACTGGATACAGAGAACATGGGTTGGATTCTTGCGTAATGGCCGCAGCTGTGTGGATTATAGCAAAACAATCCTCCAGATTGTTTCTCCACATGGAATCCCAATTATTCTTTGCAGACTTTCCTAGACTAGGATCCCACATTCGCCCCCCCCCCACACCTATTCAGATTTGGCTAGCAGCTGATTACCAACTATCACGACCCACCCAAACTCTACAGATTCCACAGAAATGTAAAGGACGTCAGGGTTGACCAATTATCGTCTTCCTCTGGATGCTCGACTTTAGATTTGAGACGGCATATCATCAGGACCTGCCTTAAGCTGTTCTTATTTTAACAGTGGTTAAAAATTGTACCTTGTATAAAATACAGTAAACAATAAAAACTTCAGTGTTTACGTTTGTTGTGTATGTTGATGCACAAACACAGAACAAAAATCAAACAATGTATGGCATTCACATGATTTTCTCTAGCAGTTCTACAAACAAACTTTCCGTAACAAAGATCATTGTTTTATCTGTTAATCGGGATAAACATTAACGGAACTGGTATTATTACTTGCTGCCTTGTAAAAAGAAGAAAAATAAGAAAATACACTAGGTTAAAGCGATAATCAAAACTTTTAAGAGTAATCGCTAGTGAAACAAAAAAACTCAGTTGTCTTTTACATTTCTATGAGTGCAACAAAAGAAATGAAACGAAAGTTGACATCCAGCTTGGGAAAAATTCAAGTAGTTTAAAACTGCCAATAACAAGGAATATCTTGGAAACAGATAACCCTACAAAGTATTTACGTGACAAAAATTGTGTTTTAATGAAAGCTAAACTTTTTCTGTAATAACTTTTTATTTATCTTTTGCTACTTATGAGTTATATAAAAGCTATCCAGGTCTTTAGAGGTTATTCTCAAAACACTCAAGATATACATTTCATTATGCACGAACATCTCTTAAACATGACATATTAAATCGTTAGCGACATTATTGAGGAAATAAAAAAAAAAATCGAAAAAATGTTGCATTAAAGGATAGTTGGAGTGGGGAGATTTTCTTGAAAATCTTCGTCTCGCATCCTTGGAAGATACTGGACCTAAATAAGAACTTTGGTATTTAACCAAAATTTTATTTTTGAGCTATGATGTCCACAAACACACACATATACACATGGACATGTTTCTAAAATACTTTTTCTAGATTCAGGGTGTCCCAAAATATATATTTTCGGTGAAATGTCGTAATCGAATTTATATTTGAATGCAATACCTCTCTATCTACTCTGTACATGGTATATACATGCTAGAGAAAGAAATATCTGATTGATGCGGTCAGATGAATTTCTTCGTCCTCTATTGTTTATTTGAGGACCTACGAAATATTCTAACGAAGCGATTATTGATCTAACTACTTGCTTTTAATCACAATGGACCTGTGTAGAAATAGCTAAATTACGCACACCGATAAAGATATAAAAAGAAAAGCGATAATCAAATGGATTGAAGCATATAATTTCAAGTTTATGTATTAATATCTAGCGTTTAACTGAACAATGTACTGTGAAAACAGAATTTCAAAGTTATATTGTGCCTATTGTTAATTTTTGTAACATTGTTAAAACTTTAATATGTATTACGTAATATTACAACACACTTTCTTCGTTGAATATATGTAATATTTACAGTCGTGACTATAAATAAAGTGTTAATAAAAAAAAAATCAAATGTTGTAAATCTCAATCGGATGGTTTAGGCGATAACGTCTGTAGCTTACATTCGGAGGTTCATGGGTTCAAACCCAACCAAATAATCTGTTTGTTTTTTTCCTGTTTTCTCTCAGTCGCCAATACCGGATTGGATATTATATACCACAGCTAAAGTTCCACCCTCAGTACAAAACAATAATAAAACCGAAAATAGATGGTAATATCTACTGAGCTGCCATCTATCCGCAGATAGCTAAAGCAGCTAGACTGAATGGCACCCTAACGTCATCTGCTTGTTGAGAAACAAATAATATGATACGTGAGGATGTGGCCTTGAAGGAGTGGCTGAACTCTGTCATCTGACTACAGATGGTGAAAACAGTCAGAGTGTGTCACCCTGCCAGCTGCCTGACCTGAAGTGAAAAGTGTATAGTATGTGAATAGTCCTGAAAGGCTACTACCCACCACATAAGTCAACAAGGTTTCTTACCAGTCCCGTAGCGATGACCTAGAATTAAAGTGGCATACAGTAAAATGAATAAAAACAACTCGTGTAGAAATAATGAACCCTCCCCTAGAGAACTCATAGGAAATAGACTGAAAAAAACTTCATCTAGCAACCTGGGACCCATTGCAAAAAATCTTATGTGTTCTATTCATGACTTTTTTTGGTTATTCCACAAACAAATTTTTCTAACAAAACATAATTCTTTTATCTCCGTCATGCTAAGCTAGAAAAACATTAGCAGATTGGTCTTATTGCTTGCTTCCTAGTAAATAGAGGATTAATAGCGAATACGCTGGGCTAAAGCGAGAGTCAACTCTTAAAAACTATCGTTATGTCAAACATTTAAAATTCGGTTCTCTTTTGTATTGCCGGGAGTAAAACAAAAGATATGAAACGAAAGTTGACTTCCTGCTTAAGAAAAGGTTAAGCAGTTTAAAACTAAAAACCAATAATTTGGAAAAGTATATCTCTACGAAAAATTGTATTTGACAAATTGTGTGTTTTAATGGGAGCTATATTTTTTGTGTGGTAAGTTTTTGTCATCCAGAAAGTCATCCGGAATGAAGAGTTGTTCAGAAATTTCAAGATATATTTTGTTTGTCAAGAAAATATCTTAAACATATAGATCCATTTTTGAGAAAATTAAAATTTCCTAAAACGTTCAATGTAAACGGTGAATGGCGCTGGGCAGATTGCTTTTTGAAAATCTTCGTGTCGCATGCTTGGAAAATACTGAACTTAAATACCAAATGTGTTATTTAAGCGACTTTCCGTTTTTAAGCTATGCTGCCTACAGTCACAGAAAGAGAGAGAGAGAGAGAGAGAGGGAGAAAGGGACGGGCATGTTTCTAAAAAGTTTTTTTTTGGAATCCCCCGGTTACAAAACTTGTATTTCCGGTGAATCTCGGTATCTAATTTTTGTTGGAATACAATACCTTCTGTATCTATGTACATTAATATACGTGCTAGAGATGCAAAACATCATAAGCAGTAGTTCCATAGTTTTACTACTATCTGTATCTGTTATGAACTATGAGGTGTGTATGTGTGTTAGAGAGAGAGAGAGAGAGCGGGAGAAATGCCGGGGGAAGTCCAACACTGCAGCCATTGGCTTGTTGTATGTCAGACTCAGGAGGATAGGATGAGATGAGCGCAATTTCATAGGGTGGCCGAAACAGGACAGCCAAAGAAGAGCTACCGTGGTGAGTCCCTAACATATTCCAAGCAATTCTTCATCCCAACGCGTGGAGCGCTAGGAGCCCGCGCCCAGAGTTGACCAAACTCCCTGGGACTACAGACGACTTCCAACGCCATCCCGTTGCCGAGAGCTGTATTTCCAAAGCGCAGTTACCACTCTAGCCCTTGCCGACACTTACAACCCTGAAAGAGACGAATGGATGAAATGAAGGGACAGGAAATTTGAGGGAATGAAGAAAACTCCCCAGCATTTGTCTAGTGACCCATGGGTCTTAGAGGTCGGCTGCGGAAATGTTCCTAAGACCCCTCGAATGCCAGTCTTGGACAAAGCGCTTGAGCCACCTGCCTCGGTGACCGCTAAAGTACCTATAATAAAAATAAATTAATGAGCAGTTAGTCCGCTGGTTGCAGTGTCCCCAGAGTTTGAGAAAAAGCTGCAAACTTCTTTATACTTCACACTGTAACAAAGCACTCGCTCTAGTTATTAGACTTTTAAAATGCTAACATATTCTGTGCTGCTAGCTTTGTCTTTATTCAAAAGGTCGTTGGAATAAAACTCACACGACTGTCTGCACTTAATGTAAACAAAGATAATTTCAGCAATAAAACAGCAGGAAGGCGGGGTTAACATAGCCTCAGGGAAATACATGACCTTCTATGCAAGTCATAAAGCAATGGCTGGCATGATGTATCCGTTAACAGTTGTTGCAGTAAAGGAGCGAGTTTATACCATATGGCAGCATACCGAGAGACAAATATAAAGGAGAAGTGGTCACGTAAAAATCATGTCGTCCAGTGTATAAAGCACATGCATGGACATTTTAAGAGAGAAGGTAAATTAGTATCTAAATTTAAAAAATCTGACGTGTTCCATTTACATGACTTTCTCTACATCTCTGTAACAAATTATTGTTAAAAAACTTATGCTTCTATTTACTTCATGCTAATCCAGGAAAATAATTAGCAGAAATAGTCTTATTACTTGCTTCCTTGTAAGTAGAAGCGAAATAAGGGAGTACATAGGTTAAAGTGACAATCAAAGGCTGGTTGCTACGTGACTGAAGTTCATTTATTTCTACAGACAAGAGTTGACAAATTCCTGTATGAGAAAAGTATAAGTTTTTATAGCTGAAACAAAAAAAAAAAAAAAAAAAAAAAACTGATCTCAAAATCGAACAACTCGACGAAAAAAAAGTATATAACATAAATTGTATGTTTTAATGTGCTCTACATTTTTTGTATAAGTGTTTGTCTATCTCTTTACGTTTTAGCAGTTATACAGAATTCCGTAAAATGCATCCCGAATAAAGTAGTCTTCAGAAAAGTTCAAGTTATTTGTCAGGTAAATATTTTTAATATACGATATTTTGATCAAAATTGTTAGAGCTATTTTTGAGAAAATAAAAATTTTCGAAAGAAGTTCCATGTAAAGGGTAGTTAGGGTGCGGAGATTTTCTTGAAAATATTCTTGTCGCATCTTTGGAAAATACCAAACTTAAATACCAAGTTTGGATTTCAACGGTATTTTCGTTTTTGAGCTATACTGTCCACAGACACACACACGCACACAGGCGGATCTTTCTCTGAAAATGCTTTTTTTGAATTCAGGGGGACCCAAAATATGTATTTTCGGTGAAATCTCGGTATCAAATGTTTGGGTGGAATGCAATACCTTCTCTATACACTATGTACATAGTACGTGTAGAGAAAGTAAAAAATTATGTGTATTATTCCGCAAACGCCAGTGTTGGCCTCCGTGCTGTAATGGTAACAATGCTAGCCTCATATACCGAAGGTCGCGGGTTCAACCCGGCGGAAGGCGTTGGATTTTTTCGGGCGTAAAAATCCTTAGCATAGCTGCTTTCGGAAGGGAAGTAAAGCCGTTGGTCCCCTGTCCTAGATTTAGTGCATGTTAATGAGCCTCAAACCTGATAGAGAGGCCTATGAGCAAAATCGATAGGTCATTTACGCTCAAAATAGAGAGGTACGCTGAGAACCTTAGTAGTTAAAGAGCGTCCATAAATAAAAATTCATTTCATCTTTCCCCGTGGCGCGTTCACTAAAATGGCTAGCTTTGGTGCTTCGCGGCGCAGGGGATCGTGGGTTCAAATCCCGCCTTGTGCATGGGTGTTTGTATGTTTGTAAACGTGTATATGTGTGTGCAGGTGAAAATAAAAACAAAAGAAAACGGTAAAGAAATAAGTAGGAAGCTGGGGGTGAAAAGGATAAAAGAGGAAAAAAAGAGTACAAACAAAACTCCCGAACTCTACTTTTTGTGTTTTTTAAAAAAAAAAGAAAAAAAACACACTTTCCTTATAAAATATTATTCTTTTACTTACATAATGCTAATTGAGATAAATATTAGTCTCATTACTTGCTTCTTTGTAAGCAGCTGGGAAATATGGAAATGCATAAAGTTAAAGCGATAGTCAAATCCTATAAAAACCGGTTGCTATACAAAACAATTGAAATTTCGTTCTCTTTGCTTGCCAGGAGTAAAAAAAGACAGAGAAAACAATATGACCTGCCGCTTGAGAAAGCTTAAAATTGAAACCAATAACAGCCAAATCTAAACTAATTTAATATCAATAAAAGTATCTACTGCCATATTTCTTAAATTCCAAATTCCCTTGAGAAACTCCAAAAATCATAAATTTACATATATCTCCAATAAATGCGGAGAAAATAATTATAAATTGGTTGAAATAATTATTGGTAAATATGTAGGAAATTAATATTCTCTACAACAAAAATGTATATGACATAAATTACGTGTTCTAACGATATCTACACTTTTGTACAGTTCCTTACGGTTACGTAAATAACAGCAAAATAATCCAAAATGGCCAGATTTTTAGAAGTGTCCCAGAAAATTGAATATATATATTTTTTTTTATTTGTGATGTAAATATCTTTAATATACGGCATTTTAATCAAAATCATTAGTCATTTTTAAAAAAACAACATTTTCAAAAAAATGTTAATGTAGTTTTAGGTGGGGGGACTTTCTTGAAAATCTTCATGTCATACCCTTGAAAGATATTAAACTTAAATACAAAGTTAGGTATTTTACGGTCTTTTAGTTCTTTACCTATGCTACCCATAGACACCACACATACGGACTTTTTTCTAAAAATGCTTTTTTCGGAATCAAAACATATATTTCAGGCGAAATCTCGACATATAATTAATATTTAAATTTAGTATATTGCAATAATCAACAAGACAATTTTCAAGAAAATTCTCCCACCTCAAACTATCCTTTAACTCGAAAAACTTTCGAACATTTTGAAAATGCTTCGCACGATTTTGATTAAAGCATCAAATATTTACATGACAGTTAAAATTTGTGTCTTGAATTTTCTTGGAAAAGCCTCTAAACTCCTGTTCATTGAGAGTGACTTTGCATTACAAGTAAACCGTAAGAGATAGACAAAAACTTACTAACAAGAAATGTTCGAGTAAACCTCGTCAAAACACATAATTTATATCATATACATTTTGTTGTTGAACTAATTATCCCGAATTATTGGTTTTTGTAAGTTTAAACTTTCCGATACTTATTATTTTCTCAAATGGGAAGTCGTTATTCATATGTTTTATCCTGCTCTAACAAAAACAAGGAAATTAAAAGCACATAGTGTCCGGCTTTTAAAAGAGTTGACCTTCACTGTAGCTTACCGCATTTCCTTATTTCCTTTGCAGAAAGAAATGATATCGTAATAAAGTCATTTTACTTTCTCTACACGTATTATGTACATAGTGTATAGAGAAGGTATTCTAATGCACCCAAAAATTCGATATCGATATTTCACCGGAAATACATGTTTTGGGTCCCCTGAATCCAAAAAAAGTGTGCGTGTGTGTGTGTGTGTGTGCGTGTCTGTGGACAGCATAGCTCAAAAACGAAAACACCGTTAAATACCAAACTTGGGTCCCAGGCGACCACAGCAGCGGGTTTTCCTCGACATCGCATCCCACTGCTGTTCTATCTTCAATCCATTTGTCATCAGCCTCATCACTGGCGGTGCAATAGTAGTAAAAGCGAGCGTTAAACACTATTACAAAAAAGAAAAAAAGAAAAAGAACAAATTATAGAGTTGAAAATTTCTGATATAAAAAAACCTTATGTGTTCCAATCAGATGTTCTCTATTCTGCAACAAACTAAAAAATTAAAATATCGTATTTTTCTATCTACTTCATGCTAATGGAGATAAACATCAGAAGATATTATTGTCTTATTACTTGCTTCCTTGTAAGTAGAAGGGAACTAAGAAAATAGTCTAGGCTAAAGTGATAGTCAAATCTTTTAAAAGTTGGTTACTCTGTGAATGAAATTCGGTTCTCTTTGCACTGCCTGGAGTGTAAACAAAAAACAAAATAAAAAAAAAGTGAAAAGAAACGGGAATGGCAAATATCCCTATGAGCAAAGTTTAAGCACTTAAAACTAAAAACCAATAACAAGGAGTACACAACATGCATAGGACATGAGCTTGTCTTGACAAGATCTACTTTTCTTTGTGTAGTAATTTTTGGTCTATCGGGTTACCCAATTTCATTCAGAATGGAGAGGGCTTTAGAGGCCAGGAAATTCAAGATAAACATTTTTATTTGTCATTAAATATCTTTACTATAGGGTATTTTATCACAACTGTTATTGCCACTTTTAGGAAAATATTCAAAAATGTTTCCATGTAAAGAGTAGTTTGGGATGGGGTAGGTTATAGGATGGTACTCTGGCTCCCCGCCATGGAGTGCGCCCAGATTTGATTCCACCCTTCGAGGTGCGGATTTTAAGTCCCGAGTGTAGCCTAGTGTCCACTCAGTAATTTCAGAAAAGTGAGGAGCTCCGAGAGGCAGCGAACCCGTTAATAGCCAACATTCCACTTGTGGGATGCACGATACCGACATAGTTGCCTCCCCGAATCGGCTGGATGGTTATTTCCTTCCACTATCGAGTGTAAGTGGGCGTGAGGCCGTCAATCGGGTTTATAGGCCAGGCTCGTTAGTGCTGTAGTGGTACTGATTATATTTTATATTTGATAAGATATACCAATATTGAATTAATAAAATCACATAGATATAATACAGAATTAATACACGCCATAATTGGTACTAAAGTATAAGCCTATATACGCTAGAAGCATTGATAGCCCGAAAAAAAGATGGATCTAGTAAATATTTAATTCATTAGACCGAAACAAGTATTTCGAGGAATAATCCATGATGACGTTGTACATAATGGGGTTAAAAATCAGTGGTTTACTTTTGCAAAGAAATGCTAAAATGTGTCTACCCCACCCCTTAAACTCGTGTTGACTGGCAGTCCCTTTTTTTCCGTTTGGCGGGTATCAGTTTCGTTTGGAATAATTAGCTCAGGGCAGCCAACAGTTTTAATTTTAAAGTCCGATGGACGAATTCATTAAGTAGCATGCCTTGTGATTTGTCGGACATTGACTAAAGCTTATGTTCCCTGCATCAATATGCTACAAATCAATATTTTATATATGTATATTCTTCTGAGGGCAGCGCCGTGGCACAGTGGTTAGACCGTTCGCCTCTCATCCACGGGGACCCTGTTCGATTGCAAGCGATGTGGGATTTGTGGTGGACGTAGCGGCATCTGGGCGGGTTTTCTCCGGAACCTCCAGTTTCCCTTGCCATTCAATCCACCAGTTGCCCCATCATTACCTTTTCCATCATCCATTTCCTCACGCTCATGCCTGGTTACGGGTCAACCACTCGTGCCAGGCTCTCAATTCTGTGGTTTCGTGCCGTTGACTCCCCGACGGGCATCTGAGCTCTAGTCATTCGCTTGTAAGACCTAGGGGGATGTCAGAACTAACTATGGAGAGGGTAAACCAGCTACGAAATAATATTTTTATGCATATATAATTATTGACGTATATGAATTGGGTTACAAATATTAAGATATAAAATCAAACATTATTTATTCATTGCTTTATAAAGCCAAAATATGACGATAAATTATAAAAAAGTGTAATGTAAGACGAGTTTTATAAAAACATCTTTTATAATGTACAGAAAAATAAAAACTAGGAATGTACTGGAGTAGGGTATATAAAATTTTGTGACTATTTCGTTCATGACGCATGATCATAGGAAGTGGCAAAATTCAGTACATTGGTGCATAAAATTCCAACCAATCGGAACTCATTAGCTCTGCATTTTATTCGTGCTTTTTATCACTTCCATATGCAATTGTTTTTCTAAATTTATCGCACCTACGTGCATTTGTTTTCTCTCTGTACTAATGTTTGTCTCATAATAATAGTATCAGTGTGCAGTATATTCCCGTACATAATGGCGGAAGCTCCAAAACGTTTTGGAAAAAGGTGTATCGCTGAAATTGACATATTAATTGAAAACTCAAAGCTGCAGAATACTAAAAACAACAGAAAGAGTGTGTGGAATCAGTTCAACGAATTCTGTAAGCAACGAGGCCATGATTTATGATATGAACATCAAGTTGCAGTGCTTTCAGTGCAAATATACGTCAAGACTAGGAATGTTATTCTTCGTGACCATATAGGCTATTCATTGTTAATTTTATTCACGAAATAGTCTTATTAAATACAACTCAAGCTACAATTTTTCTCTAGTTAAAGTTATATTACTTATGATAAAGTGCTGTTTTTCTTTCTTTTAATATAAGATCATAAACTTAGACATTAATTCTTTAAAGCAGGGTTAACTGGCTGCCTTTTGAGTGAAGCAAAGAAAGCAAATTTACTCGATGCTCCTGCAAATCGCCTACTAGGTACTACGATCAACTGTGACAAAATGCAAGAATAGATATAATTCCTTTAGTTTTGTGGCAATATAAAAAATTTTCTGTTTGAAATACGTAATCCACATTTCTTAGGTTAATGCCCCTGTCGCATATTCATGATTTATTGAGAAATTGTTCTATTATGACTCTTGCATTGGTATTTATACTTTGGACATGAACAAATGGTTTTATTGACTTAAAAATTATTTTTTATTGACTTTATAAATAAAGACTTAAGTTCACTGGTGTAAACAATTCGCTCGACGCTTTGACAGTTGATACGTAGTTTCCTCCATCCACGGTTCGCACGCCACTGTGCGCTAACGTCCTGTCAGAGCAACTGAACGCAAACCAGTTCAAACCTCGGCTATGATATTGAATTTTTCAGTCTCACTCTTCCTTTCCAATTTCTACTATGAGTTTATTATATGTGTAGATCCGATTACGTCGTACACAGTCGCCCTCTGTGGTGTAATGGTTACCATGCTAACTTCATATACCCAGGGTCGCGGGTTCAAACCCGGCGGAGGACGATGGATTTTTTCGGGCGTAAAAATCCTTAGCATGGCTTCCTTCGGAAGGGAAGTAAAGCCGTGGGTCCCGTGTCGTAGATTTACGGCACGTAAAAGAACCTCAAGCCTGATAGAGAGGCCTCTGAGCAAAATTAAGCGATCTTTCACGCCTAATATAGAATGGGGCGCCGAGAACCACAGCAGTTAAAGAGCGTCCATAAATAACACGCCATTTCCATTTACGTCGTACACATTTTTACTTTCTCTACACGTACTATGTACATAGTGTGTAGAGAAGGTATTGTAATGCACCCAAAATTTCCATACCTAGATTTCACCGGAAACACATGTTTTGAAACCCCCTGAATCCAAAAAAAGCATTTTTAGAAAAATGTCCCTGTGTGAGTCTGTCTGTCCGTGCGTGTCTGTGTGTATGTGTGTTTGTGGGAGCATAGCTCAAAACGAAAAGGTCGTCAAATACCAAACTTGGTATTTAGGTTTGGTATATTCCGAGGATGCGACACGAAGATTTTCAAGAAACTCCCCTCACCCCCCAATTACCCTTTACATGGAAACATTTTCGAAATGTTTGATTTTCTCAAAAATGACTCTAAAATGTTGATTAAAATATCGTATATGAAAGATATTTAGTTGACAAATAAAATGTGTATCTTGAATTTTCTGGAAATAGCCTCTGAAGACTACTTTATTCTGGATGAATTTTACGGAATTTTGCATAAGCACGTAGAACACGTTAAAACACACAATTTATGTTATATACATTTTTTTTGGGTAAGATACTCTTTTTTGAGACATTCCATGCTTTTGTTTTCAGCTTTAAAAATCTTATACTTTTCTCATACAGGAAGCTTTGCAGAGATGTAGAGAAAGTTATGTGACTGGAACATATCAGATTTTTTTCCCTGTTTTCCGGGTTTTACGAAGCGTTAGGACCACAATGGAGAGAGTGTGACATTGCATCATAAATGGAGATGACGTAACAAGCCCCAGGAGGCACGACCCAGGTCGGGCGTGGTTCTCTGCATCACGAGAACCATGTGGTTATGTATCTCATGTCACAGCCCGAGTAAACAGACATTGGAGGCGACATTACCCGTCTGTGCTTATTAAAATCAATATGTACCCAGACACAACAGGTATACTTAGACTCAGCTTTCCAAATCTGATTCAAGTCTCCATCTTACAAGCGTCTATTTTCACCTTCACAATACTGAAAATAAATAAAAAAAAAATCTGATCTGCTCCATTCACATGACTTTCTCTACATCTATGTAACAAATTATTATTAAAAAGTTTATGCTTATACTGTTTAGCAGCATACAAAGTCATCCATAATGAAGAGGTCTTCAGAAGCTATTGCCAGAAAATTCAATATTTATATATATAGTTTGTCTTGAAAACTACCTTAAACATATTATATTGTAATCAAAATTCTTAGAGAAAATCGAAAATATCGAAAAATCTTTCATAGAAAGTTAAGTTTTGTGTTGGGGGATTTTTCTGTTAGTCCTCGTGTGATTCTTGGAAGATACTGAAAGTAATACCAACTTGCTACTTTACCGAATTTTCGTTTTGAGTTATGCTATTAATATATGGACACAAACACAGACACATCTATACGCAAGCACATGCACAGGAACCTTTTTTTTAAAAATTCTATTTTTGATTCAGGATAACCAAAAATGTGTATCTATTTCCAGTTTTCAGAAATAAAATTTTATTCAAATTTATTTCCCCTAATCATAATTCTGTTATTCTTCAGCACATATTTCCGAGGATAGGACGCAGTATCAGTAACGCAGGCTGTGTCATGTATATCCAAATGCTGTATATGTACCAGAATAGTGAAGCAGATCGAGTGAATAGGGAAGTAGATATTCGAGGACATTTTCGAAATGAGAATAATGATGTTCGATGACCTTGTGAAGAGTATCTAAATATATGCAGCAGATATTTTGGGATGGTCATAGGAAATAATGGAAAAAACACAGATACAATACTTGAAATGGATTCTAGAGTTAGATGCACACCAAATTGCATCCTGCTTGATGAAAGCAAGTACGATAAAACCAAGATTGAGGCCGGAAGAAGAGCAGAAAATTTTGAAATAAAGATTATGGAACAGTCACCAAATGCGTTTATCAAAAAATGCATAAAAAAGATAGACAACAAAGAAATAGAACTCTTTAAATAGAAGAGAGGACGACAAGAGTAGTACAAAAGCAACGTCTTATCAGTTATTTTATATTCACTATTAGGTTGATTGGCGCCAAAACGGATCCACGGGGCCAATGCACCGCGGTACAACACAGTAGCAAATTGCTCAGGAACGTAATTCCATACTAATAATTTAAATTAGAAAATGAATTTATTCTTAAATAGTATAATATTTTATACAAATACCTAAGAATTTAACAAATGCTGATTTGTACCATTAAACGGAGTTAAAATACCCAGCGTGCAATTCGTTTGTCACCTGATTTCCGCAACATTATTTATACGGTAACGGTTGCTGGTTGTTGCTGTTTAGAATCATGGAGGGCGGTAGCGGTGAATTGTCTCTTGCTTCTTCGTCAAGTTGCGTAAAGCATAAGGCTGGTAAGCCATTGTCTAATGGTGAAAAAAAAACAATGGTATTGAATGTTTATTGTAAGTTTTGTGAGAAATATTCAACACCTTCCTTAAAAGAACGGCGAAGTTAACTTCTGAGTTAACCGGTGTTACGGCTACTAGTATAAACAGTGCTCACACAGAAAACTCTGAATCAGGAAAAGTGGTTACACTCGGTAAAAATGAAAGCGTATGAAATACACGGTGCAAGAATATGACAATTTTGTGAAGAATACAATTTGCGTAATAGTGCACAATTTCTTTTTTAAAAATAAGCCGCCAACAGTTGATAAAGTGCTATATGCAACGAAAGAAGAAGTGTTTTTTGGGAGATGACTAGTTTAAGTGACGCCGTAGTTGATAACCTGGTTATCAAACTTGGAGTGGAAAGCAGCAGCACAAACAGCTCAGACGACGAAGCTAATCTGGAGGGAATAGAGCCGCTTCCAGAGAGCGAATACTCATTACAGGTATATCCATTTATTTTATTATGACTGTCACCTTTATGCTTAAAATAATATTTTAGTCATCGTCTAAATTGTTGGAATAAGAGCTCTGTGTGTTTTATTTTATAGTATGCCGCGTTTACGCGCCAGAGAAGTTGTCAGGCTGAGAGCAGCCCGAGGTGTGATACACGTGTCCCTGTTCTCGGAGAGAACTTAACAAGTTCTGACGGGATTGTGGGTTTTTGCAGGATGGCGGGTGAGTGTTGGCTTTGTGGAGTGACGGGAGGAGGCAAGTGTTGCCCCTCAACGGTTGCCTATCATGGTGCAACGGCCCTTGTGCACCGCTGGTGTGAGTTTATTCAAAATGTTTGTTTTGAGGTTTTAATTTTGAATCCAAGTAACTCTTGAAGGATTTTAAGGAGCTTAGCCGTAGCAGCTGTTGGAGGTGCTCCTTCGTTACCGGGGATGCCCGCAAGCCATGCGGGGAAGCCGGTATCGCCTGAGGCGGCGGTTTGCGGGATTGTAATCCCCAAGAGACATAACGAGGGCGCTCCGGTGGAATGGTAACCCTTCGTTGAATTTTGTTGCCTAATCTCGTCCTCCAGGTTTGGTAGACCAAAGGCTTCGTGCAGGAGTCTCGATGGAAAGCCACGAGGCCCAGAATAGATAGCTGAAGCAACAGCAGATTGGAGTCTGCCACCATGCCTCAGATCTCACAGGCGTAGATTAGCAAGGGGATTATGAGAGCCCTCAAAAACGTGGTCGTGAAAGTATAAATTTCTGGTGCGAATGGCGGAAGGCTACATTATAACGGTGCACTGGTCGCCTGGGTTTTATTTTGGCGAGGACAAACATAAGGCTGAACTGGCTTTAGAACGAGGCGAAGACGTACTGGATTAGCTGAACAGGAGAGGCAAAGATTTTATACTGTTACAAGCGAGAAACAGCAAGTTAGAAAAGTCACAGAATTGCCAAATATACAAGAAGACTATACAATTACCACAGTGCCTAAGCAGAAAACAACACAAGCTAATCCCAGAAAAGCTGCTGTTTCCATTCATAGGACTTTCTTTGCCTCTGTAAAAAAAAAAACTGTTTCTAAAAGGATTATTCTTCTATCTACATTGTGTTAACCAAGCTAAACATTAACAGAAACAATCTAATTACTTAGTTCCTTACAAGCAGAAGGGAAATAAGGGGATACATTAAGATACACTAAGTCTTTTAAAAGTTGTTTGCTATGTGGTTGAAATTTGGTCCAGTACTATATCCAGAAGCTGATACATTCCCATATAAGAACATTTAAATGTTTTAAAACTAAAACCAATGACATGAAATATTTCAGAACACGTTAATTCTAAAAAAAAAAATGTTTATGATATAAATTTGTGTTTTAATGAGATTTTTTGTCTATCACTAACAGCTTACCAATTATGCAAAAGTTATTTCGTATGAAGAGAACTTTAGAGGCTATTCCCAAAAAACTCAAAATATACATTCTATTTTTTAATTAAGTATATTCAATATACAGTATTTTATTCAAAGTCGTTAGCCATTTTTGAGAAAATAAAAAATCATGAACTTTTTCCCACGTAATGGCTAGCTTAGTAGGTTTTTTTTAAAGAATCTTCGTTTGCATACTAAATTTGGTATTTAACCGACATCGTTTTTGAGTTGTCATGTTCACTGACACATGGACACATGCCCACAGATACACACATGAACCTTTTTCTAAAAATGTTTTCTTAATTATATAACCCGCGTGTACAATGTAACCAGTGGATAGAAAAGGTATTCTATTCCACCCAAAAATTCGATGTCGAGATTTCACAGGAAATGTATGTTTTGAGGTCCACTGATTCCGAAAAAAAAAACATTTATAGAGTAAGTTTTGTGTGGAGAGCATAGCTCAAACACAAAACGATTTTTATCTTAAGTATATTCAGAGGATCCGACACGAAGATTTTGAAGAAAACTACCCTTTACATGAAAAATATTTTGAAGATGTTGTTTTTCATAAAAATGGTTCTAACGATTTTGATTAAAATACCGTATATTAAAGATACTTACATCACAAATAAAATGTACCTATATTTTAAACTTTCTGGAAATAGAACCTGAAGACCTGTTTATTTTCGAGGAATTTAACTAAAATTTGCAGAATTGCTAAACCGTAAGAAATAGACAAAATCTTACTCACTCAAAAAGTTTAGATCTCGTTAAAACATACATTTTTGTTGCAGAGTGGACTGTTTCCGAGAAGCTCTGTGTTATTTAATCTACTTAAGCTACTTAAAGTTTTCTCAAACAGTAGGTCAGGTTTCTTTCTTTGAGTATCACCTAAATCTAGTGAATTTACTTATTTTACTTCTGCTTACAAAGAATTAAGTAATAAGACCAACTCTGCTACTGTTTATCTCTTTATTCCAAGTTCAGTTTTGCAGACTTTTGCATAACGATTAAACCGTAGAGATAGACAAAACTTTATTACACAAAAAATGTAGATTTCATTAAAACACATAATTTAGTTAATACGCTTTTTATGTAGAGCTGACCGATTCTCAGATATTCCTTGTTATTGGTTTCAATTTTAAACTACTTAACATTTCTCAAACTGGAAGTGACACTTCGTTTCATTTCTATTGTTTTACTGCTGGCCGTGCATGGCGAACCGAACTTCAATTGTTTTACATAGGACAAGGATAAGGCTTGAGTACCCATTTAGCCCATTGTATTCCCCTATGTCCCTTCTACTTACAAGGAAGCAAGTAATAAGAAAATTTATGCTCATGTTTACCTGTATTAGCAAGTCGTAAATAAAAGAATAGTTTGTAAGGAAAGTTGTTTATGAAACAGCTAGAGAAAGCAATGTGAATGGAAAACAAATTTTTATACAGGAGACTCGAAAGCGTGTGTTTCCAATGCTATCCCGGAATCGAAATTTTGGGTGGAATGCAATACTTTTCTACCTAAATGTGTATGTATTTATATTCTGCGATTGCGTACTGCGGCAGAGTGAAATGTACAAAATTCACTTACAATAATAATCTTACAGTTAAATTACTAATAGAAATACAACTAACATATATACATGTTTTTTTTTTAAATCCTAACTACTTATTATTCAGCGTAGCAATACTTATGACGATTATCAGTAAATTTATAATCAGTTCCTATGAAGCCTCAACATTAATAGCTGTTACAGGTCATTAATTACTTCACAATATTTATTTTAATTAATTTTTAACATTTATTCTCTTTAAATTATTCCGAAACTTATTTAAGGTCAGAGGGCAGCCCTGAAAAGCTACTATAGGCAATTCATCCCATTCTTAAATGGTCCTATTAACAAAAGAAAATGTACCTGCATCGGTTTTGTACCTTGCTACCCTTAATTTTATACAAATGATCGTTTCGTCCTTAGCATGCTAGGTTTTCTAACCTCTTTCTAACGTCCGCCCATGCACTTAAACCTATGTCTTATATGCCTAATTTTATCGGCTCACATTTATTCTCTTCGCCTTTCGTAAGCCCAAAATCTTTGATTAACCCTGTATGGGTCCCAGCATGCTATTCCTTATTCCAAAACCGGCCGCACCAAGGACTTTTAGGTACTACTACGTAATAATAAGAGAAAATAAATATTTAGGGAGATTCACATGTTTTACTGAAGCTCTGGCCAACAGACATTGGGAAAAGAAGATAAAAAAAATATCAGAATCTGCAGAAAGAGACATTGAAACACCTGATATATGAATACAGCTAGACCATCCCAAGGAAAATGTTAAAGAAGCATGTAATGGAAGAATGCTCTTAAGAATAATATTAAGCAAATAAATGTGTGATTTTTTAGAGTTTTGTAAAACTACATGTAAATATAGGAACTACTGATGCTACTACGACTTTTACTACTAGTTCTACCACCACTTCTACTGCTATGTATTATTATATATATAATAAGACTATTCTTGGTCAAAGATACTTACGTAAAATAGACTTGACCGCCTGGACTATCTCTAGGCGCCGTCCACACCAGGGTGGCCTGCAGCTTGTCTCTATTGTCGC
Source organism: Hymenopus coronatus (assembly GCA_030762935.1). Classification (NCBI taxonomy): domain Eukaryota; kingdom Metazoa; phylum Arthropoda; class Insecta; order Mantodea; family Hymenopodidae; genus Hymenopus; species Hymenopus coronatus. The sequence continues at coordinate 84,487,385 of CM060895.1, forward strand.
CATGGGTGATGGCGCTGCACTCGGGAAGTCCCTTTGTGTTATCTGTTTCCTCCCAGCTGCCCACCCAGGCGCCCGTCGCGACGTCCCTCGCTTGAAGAAAGAACCCCCGGAACGTGTCACCGCTAATAATCACTGCAACAAGACAAGTTGTAAAAGCATTCGAAGGAAGAAAACAAACAGCAATACGGAACAAAAGTTATGGCTAAAGAAGAATGATTTGGATTAAAGAAAGATATTGCCAGGTCTTCAAATCCTTAATGAGTTAACTGGGTATACAGTTGATATAATCCTCATTTATGACTTTAACATTAGCTTCTCTATCCTTTAACATTTATGCTATACCTACTCTACAAATATTTAATGTAATAGCTTATTTTACTACACGAGTACTAGTAAACATGGTAAATATTCCACAGAAATGCTTAAAGCGCACTCCCTTTTTACAAGTAGATCTTAAGTAATAAGTGTATAGAGGAAATATTGTATTCCACCCAAACATTCAATACCGAAATTTCACAGAAAATATTTTGAGACCTCCTGAATTAAAAAAAAAAGAAAGAAAAGAAAGCATTTTTAGAAGAATGTCTGTGTGTCTATGTTTGCGGACAGCATAGCTCAAAAACGAAAAGTCCAATTATATTCCAAGGATACGACACTAAGATTTTCAAAAAAAACTTCCCCAGTCCTAGCTAACCTTTATATGGAAAAAATTTCCAAAATGTTTATTTTCTCAAAAATGGCTCTAACAATTTTAATTAAAATACCGTGTATTAAAGATATTTACTTGACAAATAAAATGCACACCTATCTTGAACTTTCTGTGAATAGACTCTGAAGACCTTTTCATTCTGGTTGACTTTTGCATAGGAAACAAGTAAATCATAATATATAAGCAAAAAGTTAATACAAAAAATGTATATCTCTTAAAATTTATGTCAAATGCACTTTTTGTAAAGTTAACGAATTCCTGGATTTTCCTTGTTATTGTTTTCAATTCTAAAATAATTATACTTTTTTTAAACAGGAAGTCGTTATCCGTATTTCATTTATTTTACTCTGACCATGCAATTATAGCTTTCGCATTGCAACAGCTTTCAAAATATTCATTATCGCTTTAACCTTGATTTCAGGACTATTCCCAAAATAATTAAAGATATACCTTTTATTTCTCATATAAGTACGTTTGACTCGTTAGAGTCACTGTTTTAAAAAATCAACGTGTTCGAAAATTTCTCCATTTAAAAGATAGTTTGAGTTGGGGAACTATTTTGAAAATCTTCGTGTCGCATCCTTGTAAGATGTTGAACTTAAATATCAAGTTAAGTATTAAACCATTTTTTGTTTGTTTTTGAGTTATCGTGATCACAGACATACACACACATGACACACACTGACCTTTTTCTAAAAATGCTTTTTTGTATTCCTCGGATTCTAAATCGTGTACTTACAGCGAAATCTCCGTATCGAATACCTAAGTAATAGTACCTGACAGCCTTGCACATTTTGCGATGGATGTATATTGGGTGCTTTGGCGAAGTGTACCCTTCGCTGGGTTTATTTATTACCATGATGGCGTCTCGACTATTCACTCTTTTCTAAGGTATGGTTAAGCAGGTGAAAAAATGCACACTGTTTACTTACACAAGACGTTATTAGTTATTTAAACTTAACTTAATTAACTATTAACACTTAACTTTATTAATTATTGACACTTGACATTGATTGACACTCCATTTTATTATTTATAGACATTAATTATTGCCGCTGCTCAACCCTTATTTTTCTTACTTTCTCTCAAAAGTATTATATACTTAAAACTTGAGAAGATATTTGTCGTATTCTTTCCAAAAGCTCATAAGAATATTTTACCTTAAAAACATGTTTTGTGCTCCTCCGAATAAAATATCAGTTTTAGAAGTAAAGGTTAGTGTTTGTGTGTGAGCATATAGGCAGCATTGCTCAAAACGAAAAGTCCATTTAATACCAAACTTGGTTTATGGGTTTAGTATCTTTCAAGTATAAGACACTGAGTTTTTCAGGAATATTCCACAACCATACTACCCTATGCATGGAAGATATTTTGAAATTTCCGATATTCTCAAAAATGGCTCTCACGATTTTGATTAAAACATCGTACATTAGAGATATTCACATGCCAAACAAAATGGTTATCTTGAATTTGTTGGGAATAGTCTCTGAAGTTCTGCTCCTTCTGAACCACTTATGCAAAACCGGTAAATCACTGGACAAAAATTTGCCACAAAAATACCTAATGCAACGAAAACACACCATCTATTTCATATATTTTTTGTAGAGCTAACTATTTCCGAGATATTCTCTTTTATTGGTTTTTAGATTTCCAATATTTCTAACGAGGCTTTCCACAAGTGGGAGGTTTATATTCACATTTTTCATCCTGGTTATGCAAAGAAAAGGCAATTTCAATTGCATTACATAGCAACTAGCTTTTAAAAGATTTTACTATCGCATTAGCCTTGTGTAGGTGTTTCCTTATTTCCCTTCCACTAGGAGGAACCAAGAATACATCAATTTCTGCTAATATTTATCTCGATAAGTAGGAAGTAAAGAGAATATAATCATTTCATCATACCAACAGCAAGATAGGCCAAACAGCATCTTTCCAGCGACGTTTAGGTATTCTCACACTGTGCTTTCTTCCGGGTTTGCATTTTGAAACTATGTTGGTTAGTCTTATCTGTTACCAGTTGCATATGATCAGACCAGTTTTGTTTGTATGTAGAGATTTAGCTGTTTAAATTATATATCTTGGCTGGCCTTATTTCATACCATATGTGGTCCAAACGATATATCCAGGAATACTTCTTAAAAATCTCCTTTCTTCTGTTCCCATCATTCTTTTATCACTTCTGTTCATCGCCCAATTTTCAGAACGATGTGTCAATTTCAATCAATTTGTCAATTCTGGCACGATCATTTGTAAAACTTCAATATGTTATTCTTTCGAGTTTTATTTTTCAGAGTGTTTTAAGAGTGCCATATGTTCTGAAATGTGTATAATTTTGCTTTATATTTATAGAATTTAATATCAGATTCCAAGTAATTAAAACGTTGTACTTGTTCTATTATTCTATCTTTAATTACTAGTTTCGATCTTATTTGATTTTTGCCTAAAAAGGCCATGACTTTTGTTTTGTTGTTTCTTTTTGTGTGTGTTGAAATATTTAAATTGTACTGCTCATATTTTTTTCAACTGATGTATAGCTAATTAAAGCATGTGTTCATTTCCATCAAAAATGAACTTCATCATCCGAAAATAAGATTGTATTTAGATTAGTAGAATTAACTATAAAATTCATTCTCAGTTGAGATATCAATAATTCGTTGCACAATATATAGGAAAAAGTCATATGAATGGAAAACAGCAGATTTTTCGCACTTTAATACTTGGAATTTAACAGTAAATTTCAGACCTGGTCACAATACAATACAAATTCAAAATACCAAAGTTTTGATACGACTTATGAGAGTTTACAGATAACAATATATTTTCCAGCTGTTAGTTAAGTTCAATCTTATGCGCTTATTTATAGGTATTTTAGATTTTCGTCAACTCTTTTAGATTAAAATTAAGAAACGCCTAGGAAAAAAAACAAAAAAAAAAAACATGTGTTACACTTACATGACTTTTTCTAACTGTTCTACAAACAGATTTCTTACAGAAGATTATTCTTCTTTCTACGCCATGCTAATCGAGTTAAGCATTAGCAGAACGTACTTATTAGTTAATTCCTTATAACTAGAAGGGAACTAAAGGAATGCGCTATGCTAAAGTGATAGTCACGTTTTAAAACATATCGTTATGCCATTGTCATTGAAATTGGCTCCTTTCCTTGGCCAGGGGTTGAACCTGTCTGAGAAAAGAATAAGTATTTTAAAATTTAAGCTAGTAACAAAGAATATATTAGAAACGGTCAATTCTACAACAAACATGCATATGACATAAATTGTGCGTTATAACAAGATGTACATTTTTTATGTAGTACGTTTTTTTCTATATCTTATGATTTAACCGTAATGCAAACTTCTGCAAAAATCAACAAGAATAAAGTGTTCTTCAGAGATTATTCACGGAAAATTAAAAATATACATTTTATTTGCGTTATAAATAGCTTTAATATACGGTATTTTAATAAAAATCTCTACAGCCATTTTTGAGTAAAACAAAATTTTGAAAACTTTTTCCATGTAAAGGGTAGTTTGGGGTGGGGGGTTTTTCTAGAAAATCTTTGTATCCTATCCTTGGAAGGTAATAAGCTTAAATACCAAATTTGGCATTTAACGGTCTTTAGTTTTTGAGCTATGCTGTCCTCAGACACACCTTTTTCTAAAAATACTTTTTTTAGATCCAGGGAGTCTTAAAACATATATTTCTAGTGCAATCTCAGTATCAAGTTTTTGAGTGCAATAGAATACCTTCTCTATACACTATATACATAGTACGTGTAGAGAAAGTAAAAAGTGAAATCTCACACTCCTTGTTTAACGAACACTGAAGTCATCTGGTCATTTCATGCCTCGCAACACCCTCAATTCTCCCTCATACAGTTCTAAGGAGGCTGATGAGGAAGTATGTTTATCAGCAGGAGTCCTATATTTAAGTATTATAATTTCATTCTATATATTTTTATAACTAAACCAAAATTAAAGATTTCTATAACTAAAACATTTACAAAGTAAAGTACATGTTTACGTCAAAAATCTGATGTTGTTGCATTCACATAATTTTTGTTAACTGTTCAATCTATACAAACTATTCTTACAAAATACTTTTATTTTACCTACATCATGCTATTGAGATAAAATTAGTAAAAATGGTGTTATTACTTGCTTTCTTGTAAGCAGCTAGTCTAAAGGGTCTTTTAAAAATCTATAAAAAAGTATGTGAAACAATTGAGGTTTGTTTCGCTTTGCATGGCCTTCAGTAAAACAAGAGAGATGAAACGAAAGCTGGTTTCCCATTTGAGATAAGTTCAGTAGTTTAAAAGTGAAACAAATAACAAGAAATATCTCGAAAGCGGTCAACACTATCAGAAAAATGTATATGACATAAATTATAGATAACGAGATTTATAATCGCTACTAGCTTTTATATGTCGCAGACATTGCTCTTGTTCTCGTTCTAGAAATACCACGAGTGACACTGATTTGAAAATGCTCTGATAAATAATTGAGGTTACTTTAAGCCGAATTAATAAAACTTATACGTTAAATGAAATACAGAACCCAATGAAGAAAGGAATAGATGAGGTAACTAGTAAGACATGGGAGAAGTAAATGTGATAGAAAATGTATGGAGAATAGAAAGGCATTTTAGAGAAAGCAGTGGAACGTGTGCCGTTGCAGACGGACAGCGAGTAAATGTAGCAAAAGCGTACCGAGATGGCCACGTGTCAGCAGAATGTCAATCACTAGGTAATTTCTCACCGATAATAAGGAGCGCCCTAACCTCTAGCAGTTTGATTTTCTTATTTGATATTGTTTAACGCCCACTTTTACTACTATGGCACCGCAGGCGATGGCAATTTGAATGCGATGCTATGTATTTATTTCACAAACTCATCGCATCACTCAATTACTTGTGAGTACGAGCTTTATCTTCTATTATTCTTCTTGCCATTGCACACAATTTGCTCATGCAATAAAAACACACACTTTTCACCATGTGTGAATAACCGTTAATAAACTGAAGCTTCAGCTCCAGTTGGTCAGTGAAGATATGCTAAAAGTCTCACGTACTGAGTATAAAAAGAGAAGTTATCACTCGCATATCTTAGAATAATAACCAACAGATAAGTCATAGCTGCAAAGAAAACTAATTTGACTAAAATGCTCTACATGCAGATAATGAGTTATTATTTTAACTAGTCTTGTTTGTACAACAGTGTGTAGTTATAAGTCCAAGAATTACTAAGAGAGGACGATAAGCTCGTATTCAGTTGACAAGCGGGGTAAGGTAACAAAAAATCTTGTGTTCCATTCACATGACTTGCTATACACTGCTGTAACAAATCATTATTAAAAAGCACATTCTTCTATCTACTTTATGATAATCGTAATAAACATTAGCAGAAATTGTCTTAATTACTTGCTTCCTTGTAAGTAGAAGGAAAATAAGGGAAATACACTAGACTAAAACGATAGCAAATTTTTTAAAAGCCGATTACCATGTGGTTGAAATCCAATTCTATCCAGGGCCAGGAGTTTTCAACTTTCCGTGTGAAAAAAGTTAAAGTATTTTAAATCTGAAAAACATAACAAGGAATTTCTCAGAAATGGTCAATTCAACAAAAAGACGTAGCAAATTAGTTAGCAAAATTCAGTCAGAATAAAGAGGCCTTTAGAGACTATTTCCAGAAAGTGCAAGATATTCATTTTATTTGTCATATAAATAACGCTAATATACAGTATTTTAACCAAAACCGTTTGAGCCATTTTTGAGAAAATCAAAATTTTGGACAATTTTTCCATGTAACGGGTAGGGGAGATTTTTCTCAAAATCTTCGTGTCGCATCTCTGGAAGATACTAAACTTAAATACCAAGTTTGGTATTTTACCGACCTTTCCTTTTTGAGTTATCGTGTTCACAGACGGACACACTGACACACGGACACACGGACACACTGACACACACACACACACACACACAGACGGACCTTTTTATGAAAATGTTTTTTTTTGGATATTGGGGACCCTAAAACATATATTTCTACGGACACACGGACACACTGACACACGTACACACGGACACACACGCACGGACCTTTTTATTAAAATGCTTTTTTTGGATATTGGGGACCCTAAAACATATATTTCTACGGACACACGGACACACTGACACACGGACACACGGACACACACACACGGACCTTTTTATGAAAATGCTTTTTTTGGATATTGGGGACCCTAAAACATATATTTCCGGTGAAATCTCTGTATTGAATTTTTGGGTGTACATAGTGCGTATAGAGAAAGTAAAAAGCACAAAAATGTAGATTCCAATTTAACATAATTTATGTAATACATGTTTTTCTTGTACAGATGACCATTTTCGAGATATTCTTCATTATTGGTTTCATTTTCAAGCCTCTTAAAATTTCTCAAACGGGTTCATGCAAAAAAGAACCGAACCTCAACTGTTTCGCATAACGACCATGTTTTAAAATATTAGACTTTCGCTTTAGCCAAATGTATTCCTTTATTTCTCTTCTACTTACGAAGAAGTAAGTAATAACACAAATTCTGCTGTTTATGTTGATTAGCATGATGGATATTCAAGCATTATATTTTGTAAGTAAGTGTGCACTTGAAACAGATGAAAAGAGTTATGTGAATGAAAGATATCAGAATTTTTTTATGGTCATGCAAAGAGAACGGGATCTCAAAACCATCACTTAAAAATGATAACAAACCTTCATCCACTGGTCAGCAGATCTAATTAGGTACTTTTGTAAACAACATAGCTTAATTCATCGACTCTTTAAATTTTTCAACATATTTACAGGCTTAACTTTCCCTATCTCTTACAAAAATAGGTGGTGTTACAATCAGTGACAAGTGTGCAAAAAAAAAAAAAAAAAAAAATTCTCTTTTCAGTATTAACTAGTGATTCGACTTTGGTCGTCTTTACTTCTTTTCTGTTTGCAAATGTACCTACTGTTTAGAAAAAAAAGGTCCGTATGGATGCGTGCCTGTGTCGGTGAACAGCCCACTCAAAAAGGCAGAGTCTTGTAAATATTATGCTGATATTTAACATCTGTATCTTCCAACAATATCCAGCGAGGATTTTAAGCAAAATTTTACCAACCTTAACTACGCTTTACTTTGAAAATGTTTATTTCTTCAAGTTGTATCTACATTTTTCATTATTAAAATAACAAAGGTTTAAGATCTCTGCATTACAGACAAAATAAACATCTTTAATTTTTACTTTCTCTATACGCACTATGTACATAGTGTATAGAGGAGGTATTGCACTCCACCCAAAAATTTGATACCGAGATTTCACCCGAAATATATGTTTTAGGGTGTGTGTGTGTGTGTGTCCGTGTGTCTGTGAACACGATAACTTAAAAACGAAAAATAGGTAAAATACCAAACTTGGTATTGAAGTTTAGTATCTTCCAGGGATGCGACACAAACATTTTGAGAAAAATACCCCCACCCCCAGCTACCCTTTACATGGAACTTTATTCGGAAACTTTGATTTTCTCAAAAATGGCTCTAACGATTTTGATTAAAATTCTGTATATTAAAGATATTTACTGACAAATAAAATGTAGATTTTGAATTTTCTGAGAATAGCCTCTGAAGAGTAGTTTATTCTGGATGAATTTTACCGAATTTTGAATAATTGCTAAACCGTAAGAGATGGTTAAAAATTTCTGCATAAAAATGTAGAGCACGCTAAAACACACAATTTATGTTATATACATTTTTATCGTGGAGTTAGTCGTTTTGGAGACATTCCTTATTTTTGGTTTCTGCTATGAAACTTTATGCTTTTCTTATACTGGAATTTGACAACTGCTTTCCATACAAACAAAGGAACTTCAGTGGCATAGCAACCAGCTATTGATTATCACTTTAACCTATGGTACTCCCTTATTTCGCTTCTACTTACAAGGAAGTAAGTAATAAAGAGCTATTTCTGCTAATTTTTTTACTTATTAGCATGAAGTGAATAGAAGTATAAGCTTTTTAAGAATAATTTATTGCAGAGATATAGAGAAAGTCATGTGAATGTAACAGATCAGATTTTTTGAGAATAGTCTGTAAAGTCTTCATTCTGGATACGTTTTGTATAATGTATAAACCGTAACAGAAAACAAAACATTATTGCGCAAAAATGTAGATCTAGTTAAACGGTACAGTTTATATCACATTTGGCGCTAGCTATTCCCGAGGTATTCCCTGTTATTCGTTTGACTTTCCAAACACTTTTTCTATTTCTCTACCACGAAATAGCAGGCAAAGCGCATGGAATACCACGGTCTTCAGGCAACGAAGCCCTGTTTAAAATTTTTATTATCGCTTTATCTATTATACTCTACAACGAAATGCGTATATCTGCAGAGTTCATCTAGATTAAACGGAGTAATAAACAAATAAACGTTTTTAAGAATAGCTTATAAAGCAGCTATTACAGAAAGTGATACAAATTCAAACCATAAAAATTTATGAAATACCAATAAGTTGGAAACTTTTTGAAGTTTGCTTATTTACTGTAAAATTTATCCTTTTCAATTTTTAATTTCTCTACCAATGTGCAATAGGTATCTAATTATTGTATTCCATCCAAAAATTTGATTGTAAGGTTTCACGTAAATACATGCTTTAAGGTCTCCTGAATAAAAGGATTTTTCCTTTCTTTATATATACAAACCACATAGTAGGTGGAGAAGGTATTGTATTCCACTCAAAAAGTCAATGTCGAGATTTCTCCGAAAATGTGGGTCACTGAGTCCGAAAACACTGTTAAATACCAAAGTTAGTATTTAAGTTTAGTATCCCCTAAGGATGCGACACGAAGATTTTCAATAAAACCCCTCCCCCTTCCCCAAACTACCCTTTACATGGGAAATTTTTTGAACTTTTCTCAAAAATGGCTCCTACAATTTTGATTAAAATAATGCATGTTAAAATATTTACACCACATAGTGTACATCTTGAATTTTCTGGGAATAGCCTTGAAGACCTCTTCATTACGAATGAATTTGTAGTAAACCTACACAAAGACTATAGATCACGTCAAAACTTACAATTTATATCATATACTTTTTTTTTTTTTTTTTTAGAGTTTACAAGATAACAGATATTTTGTTATTGATTTCGATTTTAAAATACTTTTATTTTTCTCAAACATAAAGTCGCTATGCGTTTGTGTTTTGTTCTACTCCTGGCATGCAAAGAAAATGGAATTTCAAAATCATAATGACAGTTTTTACAAGATTTGATTATCGCTTTAGCCTTGTGAACTCCCTTATTTCCCTTATACTTACAAGGAAATAAGTTATAAGACCATTTTTACTAACGTCTATCTGACTATTGTTTGAGTAACATGAAATAGATAGAAAAAAGCTTTTGGAAGAATAATTTCCTCTAGAATAGCTAGAGAAAGTTGTGTGAATGTAATACATCAGATTTTTTCGTTGATATTCTGTCTCATTGAGAGTGTAAAACATTATGACATATATTCAGAGCTTGACAGTGTTTTACTGGTCCCAAAAGAATGGTAATAAGTCATCTCTAATAAAAATAAAATATTGGCGCGGTGAAGTTGTTTGCAGAACATGTCTTTTAATATCGTGTGAAATGAGGTCAGATGGTACGTGACACAGGACTGTCTGCAGCGATTTAATCACTTCTCTCATTGGTGATTAATGATGACAAATAGATGCACTCATGTCCAAACGAGACTCCGGCACAACCACACGATGAATCCGCTGTACTTGACACAACCGTTGCTGACCGCAGATGCAACTGCGTGTGCTGATTCAGCTTTCTATCCCACCTGCTAAAAACATCAAACTGCAAGGAAAGTGTGATGCCAATTTGCTGAGTCCCTTGACACTGCAAGCCTGGACTGGCGACTTCTCAAGGTGAACAAAATGTCGCGTGAAAGAGTTTTCTAAGCTGGATCCACTCTAACAAGAAACAGTCGCGAGATGTCTTACTGATATTGAAATAAAAGTAAGTACAGTAACAACGTCAGGTGTAATCAATTCTTACTTCACCAGTTTTAGCTGCCCATAGCAATAATTAGAGTGGTGTAATAATGAATAGGACAGGAAACACAAATATGTGTGTATGTGTGTGTGGGTGAGAGAGATTTCAGCAGAGATTCCGCACTACAGTTTTGACTTATTGTCAGACGCAGGAGGTTAGGATGAGATGTAATTACAACGGGCGGCCGAAACCGGACACCCAGGAGGGAGCCACCGTGAAGGTCCCTAACGTTTCCAAACAATTCCTCATCTCGATGCGAGTAGCCCAGGAGCCCGCACTGCAGGTCTGACTGAATCCCTGCACTTACAGACGACTTCCAATCTCATTCCGCCACCGATAGCTGTACTTCCGCAATCCTCGTCAATATTTACAATTCTGAAAGACACCGATTGAATGAAAATGAAATGAAGAGACAGGAAGATTGGGGGAATGAAAAAGCCTGCCCGGAATTTGCGTAGTCAAGGAGTTTGCCAGCAGGAATCGATCCCACAACTTCCCGAATGCCATTCTCGAGCCATCTGGATCGATAAACACAAGTATAACTTAATGATTATTCAATCCCATTTAACTGTATGCACCCATTATTAAGCATGTTTATAGGTCTTGGCATTGAAATCCGTTAAACACAAATGTAAACAACAATATGACCATTGTTATTTGGAATACGGAAGATTCAAGTTTCTCAACATCCAACTGCTCAACTGCATCATTTATCCAATGTGCATTGTTCTTTACATTTGTATTTAACAGATTTCTGTACCAAGGTTCACAAATGTGTTTAACCCTAGAATGTATACTGGGGCTATGCATACCCCCATCATAATGTTCTATTGCTAGCAACTTTTTCATTTTTGTGTTAGTAAACTTGAGACTGTCAGTATTCGCCAACAATGGGAGACACTTCCTATTTATGTTTGCATCAGTTCACATTTGTAGTTGTGCATTGCAAGAAGCCGCGTGTGAAGTGACCAGTATGCTATTTAAGGTCCAGCTTTGAAGAAAAGTTGATTCAGTGGCTTAAGAAAGTGACAGCAACAATTCAAAACCTAATTTTACTTATTGTGAGGATAATGTCTCCATAGAAAGTGAGCACAACATTGTTATTTTACAAAGTGAGCTCTCAGATAATAATGCAGAGATTTCTACGTCTATGGGCATTATAAAAGGAAGAAATAGTTTCACTTTGAGTTCCAATGAACATCTAGAATACACAGAGAAACATCGTCCTTAGGACTCTTGGAGGCAAAGGAGCTGCAAAAAATGTATCTTCAATGAATCTAGACCATCATGAAAGGCGCCTTTCTAGAACTTTGAACAAAGAAATTCGAAAATCAATTTTGGAGATTCCGAGCCAGTCAGAAGAAATAGAAGGTTCTTTATCACCACCACCAAAGACGTCTAAGCAGACAAGATGCACCTTTTGTCAGAGACGTACGGACTGCAAACAAAGACAACGTTGTGTGAGTTCAAAATGCCAGTGTGTGCTTATCATCGCAAAGACATTTGGTGGGGTTACCAGTAAACCTATGTATGTTCTAATGTGTGCATTTATCATGTATCCATTCTAGGGTTAATAATAGTCACGTACGGCTAAATAGAATAGAGTAGGTTTCTCTCTTTGTTACACCTGTGTTTCCTGTCCTATTCATTATAACAGCACTATCACCAACATGTATAATTACCACTATGGATAGTTAAAATTGGTACACGTATTGATTACACCTGACATTTCTTAATTAATTTGAGCTATTTGTTTACCCCCTTCCACAAATTTGGAATCAGATGTGGTAATATCCATATTGCCTTATGAGCATACCAAACTTTTATTTATTCAACCAAATGTATTTATGTCTGTAGCGTGTTATAGTTTACACTTTGATTTATATTTATACTCCTTAACACCAACATAATTTAGGGCCTGGTATACATAAAATAAAAATCTGATGTGTTCCATTCACATGACTTTCTCTACATATCTGCAATAAATTATTGTTAAAAAGTTTGTGCTTCTATTTACTTAATGCTAATCGAGAAAACATTTGCAGAAATAGTCTTATTACTTGCTTCCTTTTAAGTAGAAGCGAAATAAGAGAGTACCATAGGTTTAGGTTATAGTCAAAAGCTGATTGATATGTGACCAAGGTTTCTTTGTTGTATGGACAGGAGTTGACAAAACCAGTATGAGAAAAGTACAATTTTTCACAGCTAAAACCAAAAAAAAGCATTATCTAAAAAACGACAAACTCCACGAAAACAATGTATATTACATAAATTGTGTGTTTTAACGTGCTCTACATTTTTTATGTGGTAAGTTTTTGTCCATCTCTTACGGTTTAGTAGTTATGCAAAATTCCGTAAAATTGACCCAGAATAAAGTAGTATTAAGAGGCTATTCCCAGAAAATTCAAGATATACATTTTATTTGTCAGGTTTATGTTTAATTGACGATATTTTATTCAAAGTGTTTAGAGATATTTTTAAGAAAATCAACGTTTTCAAATTTTTTTCCATGTAAAGGGTAGTTTGGATTGGGGGGATTTTTCTCAAAATCTTCGTGTCGCATCCCTAATCTTAAATACCAAGTTTGGTATTTTACCAACTTTTCGTTTTTGAGTTATCGTGTTCACAGACGGACGTTTTTGTGAAAATGCTTTTTTTGGATATAAGGGACCCTAAAACATATATTTCCGGTGAAATCTCGGTATCGAATTTTTGGGTGGAGTGCAATACCTTCTCTATACACTATGTACATAGTACGTGTAGAGAAAGTAAAAATCAGGAATTGATGCAAATGATATGCTCTTAATATCGGCTTATGCATACAAAAGAAACATGTTTTGTTAAAGTTGTGGGTTCCAAAAGATAAGCAATGGAAACCAGAATTTTAGTTTTAAAAATATTAAGTGTTCCATCAGCATGACCGGGCAACAAATTATTCTTAGAAAAGCTTATTCTTCTGCTTCATGCTAATCGAGATAAACATTATCAAAATATTTTTATTTCTTATTTTTTTGTAAGCAGAAGCACGAACTAGGCTAAAGCGATAGTAAAATCTTTAAAAAGCTATCGCTACGCGGTTCTTTTTGTATGCGCAGGAGTAAACAAAACGAATAATGCCTTCGCGTTTGAAAAAAGTATAAATATTTTAAAGTTGAAAGCAATAAACAGGAATATCTTTTGAACGGTTAACTTCTCAAAAAAATGGCATAAGACATAAGTTGTATGTTTAAACGAGATGTACATTTTTTGGGCAGTAAGTTTTTATTTATCTCGTATGATTTACTAGTAATACAAACGTTCTGAAGAGGACTTCACAGGCTATTCTTAGAAATTTCAAGATAAACATTAGATAAATAACTATGATATATCTACAGTATTTTAATCGGAGCAATTTTTGAAAAAATTAAAATTTTCGAAAATATTTTCATATAATAAGAGATTATTGCGGGGGATTTTATTGAAAAACGTGTGTAGCTTCCTTGGAAAATACTAAACATTCTATTTAACATTTTTGTTGTTCACAGACAGACACATAAACACACACACATAAACACACACACATAAACACACACACACAAAACGGACTTGAGAGGGCATTGCATTCCACCGAAAAATTCGATACCGAGATTTCATGTTTTAGGCACCCCCGAATCTCCCCCTCTAAAAAACAAATATATATTTATTTTAAGTATATGTCGCGTGTGCGTGTATATATACATATGTGTGTGTGTTCGTGTGTCTGTGAACACGGTAACTCAAAAACCAAAAGCCGACAAAAATTCTGTATCGAGATTTAGCTGAAGATACACGTTTTATGGTTCTCTGAATCCAAATAAAGCATTTTTAGAATTATGTGTTTCATTCATAAGACTTTCTCTGCATTTCTGTAACAAATTATTGTTTAAAAGCTTATTCTTCTACCTATTTCATGCCAATCGATATAATCGTTAGCAGAAATGCTCTTATTACTTAGTTCCTTGGAAATGACGGATAACATGAGGCTGACGTTAGTCAAATCTTTTAAAAACTTGTTGCTATGTGATTAAAATTCGTTTTTTTGTGTAGCCAGGAGTTGAAAAATTTCCATAAGAGAAAAGTTTAAGTATTTTAAAACTCAAACCAATAACAAGGAATACTTCGGGAATGGCCAACTCAACGAAAAATATATAAAATTCAATCTGACAGATACACGTTTTTCTAAAAATGCTTTTTTTTTTGATTCACGGGGTCTCAAAACATATATTTCCGGTGAGATCTTGGTATCGAATTTTTGGGTGCAATACACTCGTGTAGAGAAAGTAATATACATTCGACCATATTGCGGTGATCGAGATATTAATTAGTATTCGTGGAACAATGCCTAAATTCTTGGCCGAATCTGCAATATACTGAGCAAATTTAGAATATAAGCTCTGTCCATTACCTCTTCTTCAGATGTACCCTGATGCTCTATGCCTGCGAAGTGTGGGGTATAGCAGCAGACTCCTGGCTTCTCTGGTTACAGCGGATACAGAATAGGGGACTTCGGTCCATATATTCTGTATGTCGACGTTTCCCTTTGAGGCTACTACATGAAGCTTCGGCCCTCCCATATGTGGAAGATGTTATTAGGCGCCGGGCTCAAAAATTCTACGCCAGATTGGGCGACCATGAGAACGCACTTGTCAGATCTCTGGGGGAGTACGTACCCTCTGAACGCCGAAAGAGGCGGTTCCGGGTTCCCCGCATGGCTTGTGGGCACCCCCGGTAACAACGGTTTTAAACCAGCCAACAGCGTAATAGCTGAACAAAGCACTCCCCCCTCCCAGTGGGAGAGGTCTATCAAAATTTCACCACCACAATTAAATAAAAAGGAACACAAGCGGAGCAGAGGAAAGGATGCTGCTCCTGAAAAGCAACCGCTCGAGGAGCCTACCAGCGCTACCTCCTTAACACCAACACTTGAAAACTCCAAAATTAAAACCTCAACCTTCACCTCATTCCTGTGGTTAAACCCTTACCAGGGTAGGTACACAGCAACAAAACCTAGGCTCACCACGAGCCTACCAGACACGCTCGCACACACACACGCTTCAGATGTATTGCGAGATTGTAAATTAAAGTGAAAACGTATACGATATTTGGTGCTTATTAAGATTATTTATAACGTTGGAGGTATTTAGTTTATTTAATTTAAAGCCTTGATATATTAAGGATTAATATATTGTAATTAACTAATATTAAATAAATTGGCACATCTGCTTTGAAGGGCTCTTAAAGAATCGTGTTTATAGTCTTCAATATCAATGACGTGTTTATTTAATTATCTCATGTTTTTTGACTACTTCACTTGTAAAATTTTACTCGAATTTTGACACTTTTTATTATATGTTGTTCTATTTCTCATTGCTACATTCAACCATCTACATATGGTCTTGTTAACGTTTGTATTTGTGAAGCTGTGTCCATGAGAAAACCTTTCAATCAAGGAAGTCTTAAAATAAAAGTAAATCAACATCTTTAGAGCCACGTAAAGGGTTGCTTGGAGCAAGGATTTTCTTGAAAATCTTTGTTTTATATTCAAAAATGTTGCCTGACTCAATTGTCGAATTTGATAGTTACAATTTTTCGTTTTGAGTTATGATGACATGCTGATAAGGCAATTTTGATTGGAATAAGATTTGTCCGCTGCCTAAAATGGATACGTGATAGAGAAAGAGAATGGGCATTGTAATAAAAACAACTACTATACTATGAAAGAAGAAGTCAATATAAAGTTATTTCGTTGGGTGTTTTAAAGACGTTTACTATAAGAGTTAAGTACTATTAATGCTAAATTTTCATCAAACTTCGATAATAAAAATATGCATTTTTAAGTTTTGTGAAAAGTTACATCCTATTGGTGGAATTGGGTTCCAATTACAAACTTTGGGCACTTATATACCAAAACGCATGATAGGGTTGTGAAAATAGCACTGAAATTATACAGTTTATATTCTCGTAATATTTTTTCTTAGTTTTTCCATTTGAAAGTAATCCTATGGTGAAATGATGGCGAAAAAGTTTAAATTTCAGATTTTTTGTTTGTGCAATTATTAATAATTTAAAGTGTATGGTAATATACTGTAATATAAAACTGAGAGTATCGCATATGCAGTAGGGGAGTTTTGAGTTTATATCTAGGTAACAAGCACAAAACAGTGTTATGTAGAGTCTCTAAAATATTTTTCAGTATTTACAAAATATTTCTCACAAAGCAGTTTTTCGCAGATATTTCTAAAACTTGCAAACTAGGCATACTAAACGTAGAAAAATAGCTTCAAAGGTTTATTTTTTAAAATATGTACATTTTTATCACATAACATTGTATAAAGTGTTTAATAAGTGATTTTGGGGTGGATTTTTCAAATAACTGAAGAAAAATATTTGTGTTTATAGTTTAAAAATTTGGGTAAAATGTCAGTTGAGTGTGTTAGGAATATCCTTAGCTAATATAAGGAAAACATTTGGACCAACTTAAATAATTTGACGTGTGGGACATTTTATACAATTAGTAATATTTATATAAACGAAACTTAATAACTGCTAGAACTAGCTATTGGAATAATTTTATTCACAACGTGCCTAGCATGTGATTAACATTTCAAAACAATTAATAACGAATTACGGCTTTCGGAAATTTTATAATAGTGTCCCCTTAAACTCTGCCATAATATGATAATTTATTATGCAGTACACGTCTTTGAAGGTGGATAAAGAGATCCAAAGAACTTTTATCTTGATATCCAATGTAATGTAATACAATATTGATTTTCAAATAAAAATTTTTGGATATATTATTATTTATTTCGGATAGGGATTTGAACGTTATAATGTAATATTTTATTTAAAGAATTGATTTTATTCGAGAAATTATGCATAACATGTATAGATTTCTACGTTCTGAAATGCTATAAATAGAATTGATTTTTAGTTTTTAAGCATTTATTTACTTGGTAAGTTGGTTATCTCATCAAGTTAAACAAAAGCCAAATTGTATGTTTTAATGAGATCTACCTTTTTTTCTGCAGTTAGTTTGTGTCCATCTCTTAGGGCTTACGATTTATACAAAAGTCATCCAGAATGAAGAGCTCTTTAGAGACTATTCCCAGAAAATCCAAGAAATATATTTTATGTTACATTAAAATATCTTAAACATATGCCATTTTAATAAAAATCGTTCGAGCAATTTTTAGGCAAGTAAAAATTAGCTGGGGGTGGAAGAATTGTCTTGAAAATCTTCATGTTTGGTATTTGACCGACTTTTCGTTTTTGAGCTATGCTGCCCACATACACACACACACTCACACAATTTGAAATGTATATAAATCAGAAAATTTTAGTACCCGGATCCCATAAATCCAAAAAACCAATTTTAGTTAATATTAAAATTAATACAAATTTAAAGTAAATATATAAAAACTATTATTTTCCTTTCCCACATATGCATATCCAAAAAGTGGTTTTTCAGGATGTGAGGAAGTTCGTAACGCACACTGATAATGTGATTTATTAATAATTACCCATGATCTTAGATCCTGGTCCATATTCGCTTCCTGTTGCCACCACAGAGTATGGTAAAGACTCTGGAGGTTGAGGTTGTGCTTGACCATGGTACGGTCTGTTTGGTTTAGGCTTCACACACGCATCAATAGGAGCACCATCGGGGAACCCCAACACAGCCGATAAACAGCTGAGCAACAGAAGCACCGCATAGATCATTGTTGCAGTTCTGAGAGACTGATTGTCATGGACCAAGTCTGCAAGCGTATCTATACCACCCCCTCTCCTGGTATTGCACAGTGTGTTAACTTTTGAACTTGTCTGTGTGTTCCCCCCAAGCGTTTTCATTGGCTCGTGTGTGCACAACTGGTTTGTCAAGTTCACGTTACGTCTAGCAGAACATAACAGTGCCTCTTGTACTTTCTCCTGGTTTGCTACTGTTGTCTTCCGCTTTTCCATTCACAATAAGCAACTAGTTGGCCTTCAGAATTCTGCTCATAAACCTTCTGACATATTCTAACTCGTACTTCGAAGCTGCATATTCGATATATTCATATCGATTCTGCCTAATCGATAAATTATCGCATAAGAATATTTGTAGCAATATGAATAAGAATTCAAACGTTTTTCTGAAGAGATTCTGGAGCACGTGTTTTGTTTTCTATAACCCAAATAAAACTATCTGGTTAAAATTGATGCGGCATTTAATTAAGCCATAGTTACAGTTCATATCAATTTAAATTATCTAAAAAGGAGTGAACGATGTGTAATCTTGTTTTAACCTTAAAATAGGAAAGAAATATATATATATATATATATATATATATATATATATACAAAATTCCCAGTGTCGTCATCCAACGCAAGGCGTTATGTAAGATATTTATAAAATAATTTATTTAAAAATGTATTGTGATACTATCATATTGCATTACATGTTTTCATAATGGGCGATACCTTAACTAGCAAAAAGAATGACAACAAAGTTATAAATAGGTGCAAAGATTTTATTTTTTTATTTTTTTTTTATTTTTTTTTTTTTTTTTGTAGTTTAACGTCCTTTAACCTGGTTCGTCATATCGAACGATGAATAAAATTGGTGATATGATATCAAAATGATCTCGGGGTCAATAGAGCTTAAAGTTACTCGACATTCGTCTTCTCAGGATAAGGGAAAACCCCGAAAAGAACCTTACCCTAAGCGAGATTCGAACTCACGACCTGTTGAATGTGAGGCAGATGCGCTACACACTACCCAGGCGGGCTGCAATTCTATAAGAAATTATGTAGGAAACAATTGCAAGTATAATGTTCAAAATCGGAAGTTACCTAGATTTTTTCTGCAACACCTCTAATTTAATAAATTGTAAATAAATTAGATTCTAAGAATTTGACTTTAAAAGAAAAGATAAGGGGCTGCCTCCGAGTTTAAGTGGTCAGCGAGCTGACTTCTCACTCGGAGATCCCTGGTTCAATTCCCGGCCGGGGCGTGGAATTTTTCTTTAACCTTAGTTATTCCCTAGCCTACACAGAGTCTAGAAATATGTATGAGAGAGTGAATGTACTGTTTTTAATGATTGCTCTAATGGCAGTAACCTACTGTGATCAGATGACTTGTTTCACAAGACAAAACCCGGAATGACCATAGAAGATAAAGGAGGCTATAAAAAATGATGGTTATGTAATTGCAAAATAACTCATTTTGCAATCTTGAATTGTATTTAATAGCATTGTATGTTATTTTCATGAAGATTTGCAGTAAAATTTGCATTACGGTTATACAAATAGGAGATGAAAATAAGAAAAACATTATCATGTAATGCAATTTGTTCACACTCTTCCGAAAAGATATCGTCTGGAGAAAGCTTGAAAAGGGACGCCGAGAGTGACATCTCATAATAAATAGAAGAATATAATAAAATATATTATACTTATATATCAATAATGTTGTAAAGCTGTGGTACTTCAGTAAGTATTCGTTTGTTTTAAATATTTAGTTCAATTTGTTAGAAAACTTCCGCGTCATACAGAGAGACGCTACAACAAAGTTATTTAAATAAAACAGATTTAATTCCAAATATTTACTACTTCTACTCTCTAAAACTTTTGTCTTATGAAATCAAGTACTGAGGTAAAGTATTTCATACTCATTGAACTGGAGTTAGTAAGTTTTGGTGTCCACCAAATCTCTCTGGGCAAACAAAAGTACTGCGAAAGCTGTTAACAACTGCTAACTTCAACAATGCCAATAAGCAAGCCGGCTGACTACACAGCTGCACAAACATTATTATTTGGTGGCATAAAATCCGCGGGTAAAGTAAACTACCAACCCAACTGTTCTAGTTACAGCATCGGCAGTAAGTGTGCAGCAAACTATATTCTGGAAACGGGAAATCTGGCTCCAATATTGTGGTGAAGAGGATGCCCTAAAGACCCTGGTGTCAGGTATGGCGGAACATCCATTTGCGCAACATCTCTACGAAGTGGACTACGTGCGCATATTTGGTCATCAATGATGTTGTGGCTACAGAGGATAAAAAATTCCTCTACAGCATGGCGAGGACCCCAACATGCAACATGTGCGGTGAGCGAGATACTCTACGCCATCGTTTTGTTACCTGCACAACAGCACGACAGATCTGGCACTGGGTTGTTTCGCAATTGCACCGTCTTGCTCCTTCGCAAAATCCAAATGATTATGCTCGTACATTACTACAACTAGAGACTCGAAGTACTACAGACCGCTTCGTCCAGGTGTGGCTCGCACTTGGCTTTTAGCATTATATGCTGTCTGAAACGCATCCCAGCGTCGACGGTTTACGTTGTCATCTTAGAGCAGCAAGAAAAGATCTGCAAAAACATAAGCGTCTTTCACTGCAGTCGGCAACAGCTTTCGCTTTGCTCATTCTATAGCGCTTAGAACATCTTCCAATTTTGTTACTATCTTCCTGTTTAATTTAAACGCACAGACAACATATTTCATAACTGTGAACTGATATACTGTATTTATAATCTAACTTATACCTTTTGTAATTAACAATAAAAAAAGTGATAGTCAAAAGCTGGTAAAAAATATATATATTAAATTATGTTTAGAACACAAAAAAGGAAAAATAACGAATAATCCCTTCCCGTTGAGAATTGTATAGATATCTAAAAAAACGCATTTGACATAAAATTGACATATTTACCAGCTAGATATGCAAAAGTCATGCAGAGGGAACAGCACTTCAGCAACTATTCTTAGAAAAAGTAAGCTATACATTTCATTCGTCCACATGAAAATATCTTGAATAATGTCAATTAAATAAAAAATAAAAATGGTGAACGTTTATACTTGTAAAGCGTGAAGTGATCTTGAAAGATCCTCGTGTTTCATCCTTAGAGAATGCTGAACTTACACACTAAGTTTGGTATTTAAGCAACTTTTAGTTTATGAGTAATGCTCTTCACACATACACACACTCACACCACACACCCATACACATGGACAAACATACACATGTAACTTTCCCTAAGAATTACTATTTCTGTGGTCCAGGGAGCCTCAAAACGTGTGTTTTCATTGAATTTTCACAATCGAATTTTTGGGTGAAATGCAATACTTCTTATACTTATCTACTATATGAAAGGAGCAAAACAAGTAAAAAGTAAAATATCGATAATACAGCTTGGGACCTAAGGATGTCTCATCAATTCAATGATTTTATAATCATTTGACGCATTAAAATGCGTAATTAATTGTATCACTTTACGTAATGTAACGTAAAATTATTTTGTTTTGTTTTAAAATATTTTTTGATGAACCCTCATTTATCTGAATAACATTATTAGGATTAATAGTTTTCCGATGGAACACCGGTCAGTGGGTTACAACACCACGCGAAGACACAGATCAGAAAATCGTACTGGTGGCGCCGCTCCGTGTCATGCTTTGTACATATGAACAGGATAGTTAGAAGCGAAGCCATGTGTGATGTAGGTATTATTTGTGGTTTTCTGCAAAAATTTGACTGAAAATGCTGTTTCAAAAGGTCGAAATCTTTTTGTATACATCTGGAAATATACTGGAAACATATGCTGAACTGTGGGGATGTCCTGACCTTTTATTTTCGATGAAGTGAATGCTGCAAATTTTTGTTGCGGGCTTTGGTTCTCACTCAGTACTGAAAATAAAATATTAAGTATGAATAGTAATACTACAGAACAATACGTATATAAATATTAATAATAAAAATAAAAGTAATATTAATAATAGCAATAATATTCCCATAAACTAATACTCACAGTATTTATAGTTTCTATTTATTAACTTAAAAAGCATTAGCATTAATTTCTAAACAACATTATCCATGCTGCAGTTAATTTTTAAGCATATATTACTGCTTTAGGTACAATATAAAAATAGTGTACTTACTTCTTTCGATATACAGCTTGAATTCATAGATTTCTTCTTTGCGCTCAGTTTTCCGCGTGGGAAAAGAATAAAAGGCAATAGCTGGCGAAGTATTCTTCTAGGTATTATTACATCCTATTACACAGAAGTTATTGTTCCCTTTTTGCAGTATTTACATTTTCAGGAGGTTCGATACTTGGCATCTTAGCATACGCTAATATTCTTACTTCAATGTCTCTGTTATCCTCTTGTTAGTAACCAAACTTGCCACCAGAGTAGCGTGCACGGAGCCTATAGACATGAAGGACGATCACATACGTATGATGACGAGCCGAAGCATTGACGGCGTAACTAACGTTTCCAGATACAACGCTTTCGACGTCGCCTGGCGTACTCCCATAAGCTCCTAAACCCCCAATGGCACTGCGAGGAACGAATTACCTGGATTTCGAAGGCAGATCCTGACCGTGAGAGCCCCAGGGAGAAACCCTAACAAAGTGCAAGTTACCGAACAACCGCAATTCTTCAAACACCGTCAAATGGGCCTTCGAAATAGATGATAAGGAAGTGATAGTTACAGGAGATGATGTTTAGAAAAGTCTTTAGAAAAGATGAACCATCTCAGCATTCGCCAGCCAAACCCAATTGTGGTCGCCGAGGATCGAACCCAGAATGCAGGCCACAGATGTTACCTCTTGAGTTTCCCGTTCGGCAAGTAGGATCATTACACTGGAAAGAAAAAGTTTGATCTCTTCTGGATAATATGTTCTGGAAAAACAGGTATGGTTGGTTGGCAATGTGATCTTTTCCGCTTTGGGTAAACGGCTGATGATCACTCCACTCCTTTTCTGAACAGCAAATATCGTAATAGAAGGATTTGTTCTGAGATACATATTTCATCCACTGGATCAAAAAACTGAACCAAATCCACCCTTGTCCTAACAGTATACATATTTCCGTATGGTTTGCTGAATTCTTCTTGACATCTGCAACAATTTTAAATGAAATCTCAAAATATCTAAACATGAACATCTTAAGATGGTCATCATAAAGAACTTAATTAAACATCTAATGCAATCCACTCACATGAATTTATATACCAGTTCTTTTATATTCTTACAAAAGATTATTCTTTTATCTATTGTGATAATCGAGATAGTGTTAGCAGAGATGTTCTTATTACTTGTCTCCTTGTAAGTAGAAGGGAAATAAAGGGAGTGCAATAGGAGAAAGCCAAAGTTGTCGCATGTAACAAATTTAAATTTGGTTCGCTTTGCAAAGATCAGCCGTAAAACAAAAGGGAGCTGAAATGAAAGGTAACTTCAATTAGGAAAACGATTAGGTAGTTTAAAATTGAATAAAGTAATATAGAATATCTCAGAAACAATTAACTCAACAAAAAATGAATATGACTTAAATTGTATGATTTAACGATATCTAAATTTTTTGTGTTTTCGTGTATCTCTTGCGGTTTACCAGTTATGCAAAAGTCATCCATAATGAAGAGATCTTCAGAGGCTATTCCTATAAAATTTGAGATACACATTTTATTTGTCATGTACATATATTTAATATACGGTATTTTAATCGAAATATTTACAATAAAATGTTATAGAAAATAAAAATTTTCGATATTTTTGCACATGAAGAGTAGTTTGTGTTGGAAGAATTTTACTCAAAATCTTCGTATCGTATCCTTGGAGTATACTAAATTTAAATACCAAGTTTGGTATTTTACCAATGTTTTGTTTTTGAGTTACTGTGTTATCAGACACAGGCGCACGGGTTTTTTTTTCTAAAAATTGGATGTGTTCTCTATCACTGTAACAAATTATTCTTAAAAAGTTTATTCTACAATCTGCTTCATACCAATCGAAATAGACATTAGCAGAAATGGTCTTGGATAGGTAGAGTCAGACTGAAAAATAGAATGCCATAGGCGGAATGTGAACCACCGATCTACAGGTCTATAGCTGGTCGATCTAACCATTGAGCTACTATGGCAACATACCAACACGACATTAAAATCCTCAACTGCCTCGCATGTTACCCGGTAAACTAAAGTTGATCTCAAATTATTAAAAGATGACATACAATGTTGTAGTACTTTGAGTCCAACACTTCATAGTTCAACCAACTATTATAATAAATGTTAATTTAATTAACACTAAACTACACTAATTGACCATAATAAACTTTCGCTAAACTATGAAACTCGAGACATTGAGACCTCCAGAATATTTGACTTACTGGTCTTCAGAGAATATTCTCAGAAATTTCAAGATAAAAATGTTATTTGTCATTAAAATATATTTAACATACGATATTTTAATCAAAATCGTTGGAACCATTTTTGAGAAAATCCACATTTTCATAATTGGATTTAGGGATTTCTCTAAAAATATTCGTGTTGCATCCTTGGAAGATACTAAACTTAAATACCAAGTTTGGTATTTTACCGACTTTTCGTTTTTGATTTACCGTATTCACGATTACACAGACACACACATGCATACATGGACCTTTTTCTAAAAATACTTTTTTTGGATACAGGAGACCGTAAAACGTGTATTTCTGGTGAAATCTCGGTATGGATTATTTGGTGGAGTGCAATACCTTCTCTACTCATTTATCATCTACTATGTAGAGAAAATGAATATGATTTTTGGATACAGGAGACCCTATTACGTGTATTTTTTCGTATTGAGGAGCATTCAATAAAATATCGACGTTGAATTCATCATCATCATCATCATGGTTCAGGAGAATTCTCTTGTTCCGGCCTCATATTTCTGCCCATCTTTTAACTCATTTTTCTATTGTTCTGTAGCCTAGATGTTTATACTTGTATGACTGAAATGGAATACGAGAGTTATCCATTCTTTGTAAATGACTTTTCTATTTTTATCTATTTATTTGTATCCTTTCTTTTAAGGAAAATATGTCTAATTCTTTCCTTATGTTCTCATTTCTAATATGATCTTGTCTGATGTATCCTTTTACTGCTCGGAGATATTTCATTTCTGCCGCTTGTATTTGCCTCTAATCTTTTTTTAAGTGTCCATGCCTCCGAACCATATAGTAAAACTGGAACAGCCATTGTCTTAAAGAATTTTAGGTTTGTATCATTTCGGATCTTTCTTTTCAAGGTACTCCACAAATATATTGGAACTTACTCACTTTATTATTTATTTCTTCATTGTTTATTTCAAAGGTTACATTACAAGTCAAGTAGTTCAATTTTCCCACCTGTTCTAACACTTTATTGTTTAACATTATCCTTGATCTTTTTATATGTTTTCCTATAAATGCCATTGCCTTTAATTTTTCCACTGATATACTTAAACCATAACTCTAGATCAAATTTTGTAACTTGTACATACTTATTTGCAGCTTAGTTACTCTGTCTTGTATTAGCATCATGACGTTGAATATTTTTGTTTAATTTTCCACCTTGAGGCAACGATATAGCACATGCTTAAATGTTTAGCTTGTTTTGGCAGCTTCAATAACTTTACTGCATATCATTCAAGACTTGTGCAAAATACAGTTTTCAGTGAACGGTAATAAATTATGGAACCTGTCAGTTCCAAGTACATTCGCTAAATCAATCCTGGGCGTTGTTAGAGCTAGTGAATTATAGCTGACCTCCTAACAGTTCCTTTCCTGCTGAGGACAGATGTTTTGATTATGTGTCAGCGCACTATCCGGAATCGTCTATTCTAGAAGAAGTACTTTATGCTAAATAGACCAGGCTACAATTATAAAATATAGTGGATGGAAAAGCATTCCTTTCCACAGAAAACGTACTACTATAACTGACAATAAATGGAAAAAATCCTTTTGAATGTTAAAAACATATCTGTAAACAGAAAAAAAATTCCTATTTCAAACATTGACTACAGATGTATTACTTTCTCTACACGTACTATGTACATATTGAATAGAGAAGTATTGTATCCCAACCAAAGTTTCGATACAGAGATTTCACCGGAAATACGTGCTTTAGGGCTCTGTAAATAATAATAATAAAAAAACAGAAAAAAGACCGTTAGCCACCAAACTTGTTATTTAAGTTTGGTATCTTCCAAGGATGCGATACGAAGAGTTTCAAGAAAATCCTCCCACTCCCAACTACCCTTTACATGGAAAAAAATTCGAAACTTTTGATTTTCTCAAAAATGGTTCTAACGATTTTGATTAAAATCACTTATATTTAAGATATTTACATGAAAAATAAAATGTATATTTTGGATTTCTTAGGAATAGCATTGAAACTCTCTTCATTCTGAAACACATGTGCATAACTGGTAAACCATAAGAGATAGACAATAACTACTCAAAAATCTCAAAATACACAAATTTACATATAGATTATAGTAATAATGAACAAATTTAAGCAAGAATAAAACTCTTCTTCTCCCTTTTCAGTAAGAGAGAGGTGAATTGGATCAGATCTCGAACATACACACAATTTATCCTTTACATTTTTATTATAAAGCTAAACGTTTCAGAGATATACCTTGCTATAGGTTTCAATTTTAGAATACTTATACTCTTCTCAATAGTCCGTATTTCTTTTGTTTTACTACCTATCATGAAAACGGCGAATTTCAATGACAATTCCATAGCGACAACTGTTAAAACATTTTACTATCGGTTTAACACAGTGTATTCCCTTATTTTATACTTATAAGGAACTAAGTAATACGCCAATTCTAATGGTTATCTCTAGTAGCATTGAGTAGAAAAACGAAATTTTTCTGATTAGCATGAAGTAAATAGAAGCATGAGCTGTTTAACAACAATTTGTTGCAGAGATGTAGAGAAAGTTATGTGAATGGAACATATAAGATTTTTTAATTTAAAAAACTTAAACAGTAATACATGCACCTATTTGTATGTTGTGAAATGGGTATTCTCTCTATGTATAAGAAAGTGTGCAACAAGATTTTCTAACAACTTCGCCATATGCGTTTAGAAGGAAATCAGACCGCTCCTTTGTCGCTTATTATCACGTTGGCGTGAAACTGTAATAATCAGTTGGCTAACACCGGAATATAATAAAGATCCAGTGAAAGTCGTATGCTTTACACCCCATCATTCATAGTAGTATGCATGCCATATTGCTGTTCATGTTGCGACATAACGTAGCGTAAAGTAATGCAGAAGGCGTTGCCAAATTGCTTCCTTTACCAAACTAACATAAAGTTTCTGAATGTATATGCTAGCCAAAGTATGAATTAAGAAAACCATTATAACTTTATTGGTTCTCTGCCAAGTACTCTACAGAAGTAAAATTAATAAACAAATAAGATGTGTAAAGCAGTCATATCAAGGCATTTAATTATGCATAAGAGGGCGGTCACGTCTGTAGCAATAGCAGTTTTCTGAAGAATGGACACAGTACTCATCTGTTATACCTAGGCATGTATTGTACACATCAAATTCATTATTTTGCTCACCTGTCTGACTGTACATTTTGCAAAACTAATTCAACTTTTGAGGGAGAAACCTATGTAAATAACTAAAAATGTTCAAAATATGACAATTTTTGTTGTTTCTTTTGTTTCATATAATATTTATATTCAGATATAACTTGCAAAATAGAAGGGGAATAAGGGAGTAACATAGGTTAAAGTGATAGTCAAAAGCTGGTTGCTATATGACTGAAGTTCCTTTGTTTGTATGGACAGGAGTTGACAAATTCCTGTATGAGAATAGTATGCTTTTAAAGCTGAAACCAGAAACAAGGAATATCTTGAAATTTAACATAAATTATGTGTTTCAATGTGCTCTACATTTTTTGTGTGGTAAGATTTTGTCCATCTCTTACAATTTAGCAGCTATGCAAAATTCATTAAAATTCATCCAAAATAAAGTAGTCTTCAGAAGCTATTCCCAGAAAATTCAAGATATACATTTTATTTGTCAGGTAAATCTTTAATATACGATATTTTAATCAAAATCGTTAGAACCATTTTTTAGAAAATCATTTTTTTTTAAAAAAAGCTCCATGTAAGGGGTAGTTGGGGGCGGGGATACTTTCTTGAAAATCTTCGTGTTGCATCCTTGGAAGATACCAAACTTAAATACCAAGTTTTCTGAAATGCTTCTTTTGGATTCAGAGGGACCCAAAACATGTATTTCCGATGAAATCTCGGTATCGATTTTTTGGGTGCATTACAATACCTTCTTTATACACTATGTACATAGTGCGTGAAGAGAAAGTAAAAATGCGTGCTTTGACATTTAATGGTGGGCTGCAGTCAGTTTGTACTTCTCGAAAAGTAAATGTATATATTCTCCACTCTTCAAAATGGAAGAACTCCAAAACTATTAGAAATTGAAAATTAAAGATAAAAATTTGAAACTTATTCCTCTTCGTAAAATTATTAAGGTGTTTATAATTTTTCATTTAATCCCAAAATAAAGTCTGAGGGCGAAATAATGGTCAAGTGATTGCAATTTGTTATCGCCATCTGAATTTCTTTGATTTTAATGAGGATAAGC
Source organism: Hymenopus coronatus (assembly GCA_030762935.1). Lineage (NCBI taxonomy): Eukaryota > Metazoa > Arthropoda > Insecta > Mantodea > Hymenopodidae > Hymenopus > Hymenopus coronatus. The sequence continues at coordinate 84,516,582 of CM060895.1, forward strand.
AAGGACTCTCGCGATGCTGAAACCAGTAATCCTGTTTATTACTTTCTGTAGCACGTATGCACAATGTACATTAGCAGATAGAGAAGGTATTGCTTCCACCCAAAAATTTGAACAGGAAATTATCTGGATTGAGAGCCCCTGAATAAAGGAAAAGGATTTTTAGAAAAAGGCTCATGTCTGTGTATATGGACAGCATAACTCAAACACAAAAAAGACGGTTAAATATTGAACTTGGTGCTTAAGGTCAGTATCTTCCAAGCATGCGACAAGGAAAAATATCCCATTCGTAAATAACCATCACATGTAACATTTTTCGAAAATTTTGATTTTATAAAAAAATAGCTCCTATAATTTTAATTAAAATACCGTATATTAAATAAATTTACGTGAGAAATAAAATGTATATCTTGAATTTTCTAAGCTTCTGAAGACCTCTTCTTTCTGGATAAATGTTTCATAACTGGTATACCACAAGAGATACACAAAAACCTCTATTCAAATAGTGAAGTTTTCATTAAAACTCATACTTAATGTCCTATACACATTTTTTGTAGAGTTAACAATTTCCGAGATATTCCTAGTTATTGGTCTCAATTTTAAGCTACCTAAGCTTATTCAAACGGAATATCATCTATCGTTTCAGCTCTATTTTGTTTTGCTTCTGGTCATGCAAAGGGAACCGAAATTTAAATGTTTCACACAGCGACCAGCTTTTAAAAGATTTGACTATCGTTTTAGCCTTATGTATTCCTTTATTGTATTGCTACTTACAAGGAAACAAGTAATAATAATGTTTATCTATATTAGCATGGTGTAGATAAAAGAGTAACCTTTTATAAGAAAAGTTTGTTTCTGGAACAGCTAGAGAAAGCCATGTGAATGGAAGATATCAAATGTTTTGTTATTTGTACCATTCATTTATCAAAATACTCTTCAGATGAAAGAAATAAAAAAAAATCAATTTACTAGCTTCCTTAAAAAGTAACACTGCATTTAAATATTCCTCAGTCAAATCTTAATTCTCATATTGTGAGCTGCGTCACATTACGAACATTTTATTCAGTGAAATTGGGTTGCTACTCTCAGCGCAAACTAAGACAGTTGAATGCGTTAAATCAGCGATGCTTAATGGGAATGAGAATTGCCAAAGAGAGTGGAAAGGCATTTAAAACATGAAGAGCCGTCAGAAACGTTTCTCCGTGGAATAAATGATTGCTTCATTGTTCTCTTTCTGATTTTCATATAGAGCACAATGTAGTGACTCCCAACTGGTTTAAAGGGCTCTCAAAGTTCTTAGTGCGCTTTTCTGAGCGATCAAGTTTCTGCGCTTGTTTTTGTTTAAATTTTAGAGCAGCCCAGATTCTAAAAGTAAAATGCTCTAACCTAAATTTCTCTTATTCCTAAACAAAAATTGTATTTAGTTATGCAATACATGTAGCTGTTTATTGATCTGACAGTCTTAAATTATGAAATACATTTAAAAATACGGAAGCAGTATTACTATATCTTTCTTGACATTTGATATTTATAAGTTATTATTTCCTCCACTACTTACCGAGCGAGATGGCTGCGCAGTAACGTGTGAGTCTCGCATTTAGGAAGTCTTGGGCTCGATTCCTAAGGCCAAGGTCTTTTCGTGGTTTACCCTGGTAACTGAGCGGGATGGCTCAGATGATTTCGCCTGTGTCCCGCATTCGGGAGATCCAGGTTCGCTTCCTGTGACCGGCCTACCTGACCAATGTATTCTGGGGTGGTTTCCTCGGTCGCCAGGCGAATGCTGGTTAGGTTTCTTTCATCCTCCGAATTTCTTGTCCTTCCATGTGGTTTCCATTGCCAGTTCATTCACTTTTCACCCCGTTGGCTTCTTTTAAGGTGCCGGCGATGGTGCTCGGTGCGGCGTGGCAGGGGAAAAGGATTCTCAGAAGAAATATCTTGGCTGGTTGCCGAGAGGGGGCGTTGGACTCTATGTGGGGCCGGAGGTCCCGGTTTATCAATACGACTGTCGAAGTGGTTCTATGTGGCAACTATAAAGCAGCGATGGGATCTTCCTGGCTTTGATAAAAGAAGTGCCCACTTCGTCGTCGCTAGAGACGAAATTTGTTAACAGGTATAAGTTAGGAAAAATATCCTCTAATTCCAAACATAGGATATTAGTTTGGAATTAGTCATTATTGTGCCGTCACTCTTGACCTCCCGGTGTATCCTCTCCCCTCCTTCCTCCTTCCTGGGGGCGCCCCCTCGTGGAGAGCCTAGGTACAATAACCAGAGATTCGGTGCCGACTCCCCAATAACAAATGTTCTGTCCTGACCTTTCTCTGGTTGGCAAGGTGAACTCTGAGATGGTTTCTTTTCTAGCTCGATTTTCCTTTCCTTATTTCGCTTTCATGTTTGAGGAGATTATACACTCGGGGTGCTCACACATGTTTGAGAATCGAATAGCCCTAGATATTTAAGTAGCAGCTCCTGCATGATTGTTATAGTTACAAACAAGTTTATTCAACTGCAGTCAGCAACAAAGATGACGATAAAAATGTAAATGGACTTTTATTTATGGACGCTCTTTAACTGCCGTGGTGATGATACTAATGCATAAGTTGTCTTACGAAAGAAAGGGTAGTTTTGTGACTGTTGCGTATATCATTAAGCACAGCGTTCTGAGGCAAGTACGAAGTAATATATAAATTAAAATGCAGTTGAGAATATGAAATGTGAGGTTCAATGCGCATGAACCTTATCTACTTCGAACAAAATCGAAAAATGACGGATTAATACATTATTACTGTCGCTGTTTTAAGAAGTGTTGTGTTAAGAAGCATTAACATTGCTGCCCTCTAGCGCCAATAATATTAATTTGTACAGACGGAGCACTGGAAAAATTTAGTAATTTAAACTCTCTTTCTTTGTGCCCTCTGTGTGCATGTATTTGGTCCACAAGTCAATCACGTTATATCAGTGCGCAAAGCTACTTTAAACGTGCACAACTCACGATGTGCTACCAATATTGATGCTACATTTCATCGAGTTGGGAGCAATAGCGCGGTAGATTTAACCGCCGTATATTTTAAAATGCCGCATATACGTTACATTTAATAACTATCAAAGAAAAATACCTAATACATCCGCAAGGTGTTAAAAGCTGGGGTGTTTGCGATAAAAATATTAAATTATATTAGAGGTAACAGCATAAATTTTTTAAGATTTCTTATCGAAAAAAATGTTGAAACCTGGATGTTGAATTCAGATTAGTTTGGGTGTAAATGTTTATAAACATTTTGTTCTTATATCACAACTGCCACTGCCTAGAGACTTTGCAGTATTGATTGATGATGGATAGATGGCGCAGATATTTACTCATTCGGCTCATTCAGATGGCAGCCATCTCTAAGCTGCCTCATGTTGATGGAGTTCTTTCTGGTTCCGACAGAGCATCATTCTCCGATCAGCCCGCCAGTGTGAACGGATCATAAAGCTTGAAACGTTAGGGACTCCTACGTGTCTCTATCTTCTGGCCTGCCTGAGATTTGTAACCTTCTGCGTTTTCTTTACCTCGTCCCTTACTCATGGGGATAGTAAGCCCAAAAATTCAATGTTGGTTTGAGACTCTCTGAATCATTTTTGAAAAAATCCATGTTTATATGCGTGTGTGTATATGAGTGTCTGTTTATCTGTCTGCATATGAGCAGCATAGATCGAATACGAAATGCTGAATAAATACCAAACTTGGTACTTAGAATGTCGCAGAAAAATGTAAAAATATTTCCCCACTCGAAACTATATTTTATAGGAAAATGTTTAGAAAATACTTACTTTCTTACACAAATATTTTTGACGACCTTTATTAGAAATTCTTTGAGAAATTAGACAAAACCCAACTATATAAAATAGGGATATCTTTAAAATACACTCTTTGTTCGAATATTATTGTGCCATCGGCCATTTCTGAAATATTCGTTCTTATTAGTTTGTTTTTCAACACTTTTTATCGTTTTCTTAAAATATTGTTTGTGGGCCACCTCTATAGTGTGAGGATACCTGTCTGCCTCACATTCAAGATGTCAGGAGTTCGAATCTAGGTTAAATTGAGTTCCCCGGATAAGGCTTTGAGAACAATATGTCGAGTAACTTTAATCTCCTTGGACCCCGGACTCATCTGAGCAAGATTTTTAATCACTTCATCAATATCGTCCGATATGAACTAACAGGTTAAATGATATTAAAATACAAAACGCACAGTAGGTATTCAGTTGTTTCTCGCAATGTCATGGAAATAGTATGGAATTTCAAGTCCAGCTTATAGAGACATATAACTTATCCATTATGCATCCCGATTTTACTTTCTCTACACGTATTATGTACATAGTGAATAGAGAAGGTATTGCACTTCACCCAAAAATTCGATACCCAGATTTCAACGGAAATAAATGTTCAAGGGTCCTCTGTATCCAAAAAAGGCATTTTCAGAAAAAGTTCCGTGTGTGTGTGTCCGTGTGTCTGTGAACACGATAACTAGAAATCGAAAAGTTGGTAAAATACCAAACTTGGTATTTAAGTTTAATATATTCCAGCGATTTGACACGAAGATTTTGAGAAAAATCCCCCACACCAAACTACCCTTTACATGGAACGTTTTTTTGAAATTTTCACAAAAATGGTTCTACCGATTTTGATTAAAATATCGTATATTAAAGATATTTACCTGGCAAATAAAATGTATATCTTGAATTTTCTGGGAATATCCTCTGAAGCCTACTTTATTTTTGATGAATTTTACGAAAGTTTGCCTAACTGCTAAACCGTAAGGGAAATCAAAAACTTACCACACAATTAGTGTAGAGCACCCTAAAACACACATGTTATGATATATAAATTTTTTCGCGGAATTGAGCGTTTTTTGAGATATTTCTTGTTTTTGGTTTCAGCTTTAAAAACCATGTTTTTCTCATATAGGAATTTGTATACTTCAGTATTTACAAATAAAGGAACTTCAGTCACATAGCAACCATCCTTGACTAATACTTTAACCTATGGTACTCCATTATTTCGCTTCTACTTACAAGGAAGTAAGTTATAAGACTATTCCCACTAATGTTTACTCGATTAGCATGAACTAAATAGAAGCATAAGCTGTTTATCAATAAATTGTTGCTGAGACGTAAAGAAAGTCTAGTGAATGGAACACATAAGATTTTTCAGTTTTTAGTTGACTTCGCAGCTGCCGTTCGGGCAATGAAATGGTAGTTTTTTACTTATGGACGCTCTTTAACTGCAGTGGTTCTCGGCGTCCTATTTAATACTGGACATGAAAGACCACTTCATTTTGCTCAGAGGCCTCTTTTTCAGGCTTGTGGTTCTTTTTCGTACCGTAAATCTACGACACAGGACCATTGGCTTTACTTCCCTTCCTAAGGAGGCCATGCTAAGGTTTTTTAAGCCCGAAAAAATCCATCGTCCTCCACCGGGTTTGAACCCGTGACCTTGGGTATATGAAGTTAGCATGGTAATCATTACACACAGATAGCGATAACGGGCAGATGGCGCAGAACTTTACGATTAACAACTTATTTTTGGCCCTTCCGGAGGGAAACCGGTAGAGCCACCCCTGCTGGATCCTGATCCCCGATCTACTAGAGGAACGTCTTGGAGCGACTTTCTCATGGCTGATAAGTCTACCATGGAATTATCAAGGTATATGGGCTGATCTGTCCTCTGGCGTTCTTTCATCTCTTCCGTTTCTCCCAGAGGAGTGAGCAAAACAGATCCTTTAAGGTTGAAGACATATATTCACTCATGTTGCACTTTTTTACTGATATTTATTGTTATATTATGTTGTACACTGGTTGTGATTCGTTTGCGGAAGTCTTGCAATTACCATAAGGAGACATTATTTTTAATACCGTTTATTTCTTGGTTAATATTCCATTAATCTCTCCTTCGTTGGAAAATTCTATGTGTTTTTTTTTTCAACTTAATGAGGAGAGGTAGTCTTTTGGTCATTGAGTAGATAGTTTGTTTTAATAAAGAAAACTTATATTTAAATAAGAAGGATTTTGTATTTGGAGGAGTACAGACTTCAAGAAGTTTTGGTAGCCAAGGGAGCTACGCAATGATCTGTGGAGGTAGGGACATCTTCCGAACACCAAAGTCTGCCAGCGGCTGGAGTACCGTGAGGTTGTCTGCCCGCTGTGTGTCTAACCAGCTTATACTAGCGAGAGTTGTTTTGTTTGTGTGCTGCTGCTTACAGCTACAGTCTAGTGTCAGCGCGTACACCGGTTGAATTGGGTATCTTTTCATACCTGTTTTCTAAGTCTACAACGGTAATCATGGCATTTTATAAACGTGTGAATACTATCAAAATTCAGTTTGATATATCAGCGAATAAACCCAGTGCATTAGAAATACATCAGTGGCTAGTAAACTTCTTGGAGCTGCAAGCAGATCAAGTGGATACTCTCCAGCTTCATACCAGAGAAAGAGCGATCTATGTGAAACTGATATCAGCGGTACTGTATGATAATCTTCTGGCTCGTTATAAGGATGAGCAGCATTTTACGTACGCCTCCGGAGAAATCACCAATGTGAAAATTACACCTGGTGACCAGCAAACAGTTAATGTTCGACTGTTTAACTTGCCCTCCGAGGTGCCACTCACAGTGTTATCCCAGGAATTGAGTAAATACCTTACAGTGTATGACATACGACGAGAAAAATGGGGTTCCCAGTATCTGCTACCGTCCAACAATGGCGTACATGCAGTGAAGATAGGGTTGAAACGTAATATACCGGCTAGTTTGATAATCGATTCGTATTTGGTGGCCATTAGTTACATCGGCCAACCACAAGTTTGTCACCTGTGTCATGAACACTACGCATTTGAAAGCAGCTTGTCCGCTTCGGGCAATGCGGCTTCCCATAAATCCCAGGAATCGACCGGTCACTTTCAGCGAGGCGGTGGGTGCAGTCACATCTTCCCCTGCTGGGGATCAGGAACCACCGTCCATTACGACGGGCAACTCTGCCATGGAACCGACTTCTGTGAATGCCTTACAGCAATCTTCAGTTGCCGACAGTAACATTCCGACAGTGGAGGAGACACCGCTGGTTACTGAGAAGCACGATCATGAAAACGAGGATAGGCACTCAACACCCATTGATGAGCCACGGGAACTGTTGGAACCCCCTTCCGGAGCTGCTATATCGGCCGACTCTCAGGACGAAGCTATGGAAGTTTTCAGTGATGAAGAGATGGAGTTGTCGGCGAGTGAGGTATCGCACTTGCGGCAGAAGGGTTGTTCTTCCCTGTCTAGCCGTGACCCTCGGCTCCGAGGTCAGTACCGGCGATTGGAGGGAGAATTTATCTCGGCGCGGCAGTCTCCGCAGAATGTACCACAATTGTTAAGTTCCACTCAAACGCGATGTAAAGTGAAGGACCTAGAATCTGGTAAGCGGCCGGCAGCGGATGATAGAGATAGTTTTGAGGATCTCCAACGCTCGTCTAAACTTACTAAGGATGATGCATACCTGGAAACTGAACTGATGTGCTTTGGTTGTGTGGTGAGTGCCGCTATTCTCATCTGGCGCCGTCACCAATACAACTACTCTTCATTTGGATGCCTCTAGGTCTGCAAATCTGGGCTTCGCTTAACGTTAACGGCTTGCGACAGGTGGTTAAACAAACTCTTTTACGGGACTTCTTGATCAGTAATGACATAGATCTGTGCTTCTTACAAGAGGTGAATATTTGTAATCTGGATTTGTTGTATGGCTTCGATTACGAGACTAATCTTGGTCCTGAGGGTACTGGTACAGCAATTGTTTACCGGCAAGGACTACATGTACACAGCTTTGAGTACCATCCTTCCGGTAGGGCTATTTCGGCTATATTTGATAACGTTACTTTCGTGAATATCTATGCCCCTGCTGGTAATAATAAAAGGAAACAACGAGATGATTTTTTTTCGGCAAGAGCTCCTGCTGCATATACTATCCGGAGCACCCTTTGTCCTTGTGGGTGATTTTAATTGTACGCTGGCGGCTAAAGATCAACGAGGAGCCTTCAATTGGTGTATTACTTTGCAGCAATTGGTGGAACAACTAAGCCTGAAGGACACCTGGGAGCATCTATATGGCGACGAAGTCCAATTTACCTTCGTGAGAGGACAATCAGCTTCGAGGCTGGACCGTATGTAAGTTTCGGCTGAGCTGATACCACGCATTCATCTCACGGAAATTGTGCCCATATTCTTTAGTGACCATAATGCACTCATTCATGCTATTCAACGCCGGGTTACGAGCTGCAGTAGAGGCAGAGGTTACTGGAAGTTTACGGATGAGGAATTGCTTCAAGTGTTCCAGGAAATGTGGGATGCAGAGAGCGCACCACCTACTTTTGCGGACGGTATAATCGTGCAGATTCCGAAGAGTGCTCGGCCGCAGCCACCACAGGATTTTCGACCAATCACGTTATTGAATTGTGATTACAAGTTATTTATGAAAATCATTGGTGCTCGTATGCAAAACATACTCCCACATATGATTAGTGAGTTCCAGGTTGCATTACATAAAGGAGCGACCATTCACCATACGCTGGCTGCTGTGAGAGACTGTATATTGCATTGTACACAGGACGAGAAGTCTGCTGCAATCATAAACTTAGATCTCGAAAAAGCCTTCGACAGTGTTGTTCACGAGGGGATATGGAAACGATTGGAGTTTTTGAACATGCCTCAAAAGCTTGTAAACCTAGTAAGAGCCCTGTATGCTGTTGTGTCCTCCAAAGTACTCTGCAATGGATTTTTAACGGCGGCTATTCCGGTTAAACGCTCCGTGCGCCAAGGTTGTCCCATGTCGATGATATTGATCGCCATATGTTGATCCGTTGCTTCGATGGCTGCAATCTACTCTTACTGGAATTGATGTGTATGGCCAGAGACTTGCGGTGCGGGCATATGCAGATGATGTTACCGTGATGGTTACCACACACCAAGATGTTCTTCGATTGAGGGATTGTTTACAGTACTATAAGAATAGTACTGGCATGAGCTTTAATTTGCGGAAGTCTGAAATATTAGAGGTTGGAATACGGCCTCCCGATACCTCAGCTTTAGGTATTCCTGTTGTGCAGCGAACAAAGATTTTGGGGATCTACTTCAGTGACAACGTGGCAGACATGAGGGAGTACAATTGGACCTCTCGCATTAATGTCTTACGTGCTGTCATGTATAATCAGAAAACCCGGTTGTTGAATTTGGTACAGCGGATATGGTTCTGTAACAGCTTTGCGTTGAGCAGAATTTGGTTCCTTGCTCATGTTTTACCTCCGACGAAACGTCATTGCCAAAGAATTGAACAGGTAATGGGTTATTTTATTTGGACTGGGAAGCTCTACCGCATTGCGCGTACCCAACTGCGTCTCCCTAAGGGCCAGGGCGGTTGGGGATTACTGGATGTGGCTCTACAGTCCCAGGCATTAATCCTTAAACTACTTCTGTTTGCCTTGGATGATAAAGGTGACCCAGTGTATGTCGTATTACAACAACAGTATGCATCGTTTTGGACTCAGGGAGAACGTGACAATGTTCCCCAGCTATTTCATGCAACGTACCATGCATTCAGTGCGTTACCACCGGAGAAGGTCGCTCGTGGTGATTTTAGTTCTGTGAAAAATGTTTATGCTTCTCTTCGGCGACCTGTAGCTGTTACCCCACATGTCCAAGAGAAATATCCTCATTTGCCTTGGAAACGTATTTGGAGCTGTTTTAGCATTCCGCACAGTAATGTGAAATGGATAGCGGTAACATATGAAGTGGTCAATGAAGTTCTTCCTACGGCAGACAAATTATATCGTCACCGGATGACCATTTCCAGCAATTGCCCAATTTGCCATGCAGCGGATTCCCTTCCACATCGCTTGCTCGAATGTTCCGGTAAAGCAGCCATATGGACTTGGATTTTGGGAAAATGTCGCAATTGGATACCTGGAAGTTGGAACCCTTCACCAATCGACATGTTACATCTGAATCTGCCGAAGCTGCATCCCCCATTGCACAATTCTCTTATATGGTTGTTAATGGGCACCTTTACATGGTTACAGACGATGGACAACCGTGCTGATTGTACCCTGACCAAACTCAGGCAATTTTTCTACACTGAGAGATGGAAACTGATCCAGAAACGCCAGACCGCGCCTTTCCAACCATGGCTCCTAAAAATAATACACACTTAATAAAAAATAAAAAAAAAAAAAAAAAAAAAAAAAAAAGGCATCAAGCCTTGACACTTAATGATTTGACTGTCGCTTAGCCTAGTGTATTCCTTTATTCCTTCCTTCGTGTCTACAAGGATACGTTGTAAAACATATTCTGGAAGTATGTGAAGTAGTTAGAAATATACGGTTTTAATAATTTTTTGTTGAAAAAAAAAAGACTAAGACAATAGTAAAAATATGATGTATTACATTACATGAAATTTATACCTGTTCTTCAACAAACTATATAAAAATATAATAAAAAGAAATAAAAAAAATAAAAAATAAATAAAATAAATTCTTGATAAAAAAAAAAACATCTACTCTGTTACGAGTCATTAATAACGAGAGTGGCGGTTTATAAAATTATAATAAACCCTAACTTCAAATTATATTTCAAAAATAGGGCGCTAATAACCTCGGCAGTTGAGCGCCCTTAAACACCATTATCATCATCTATTTCAAAAACAAATTTATTAATAAACAAAAGTTATTGTAATCCATTATTCACCTTATATATATACCGCAAAATAAGCATCGCGAATATTAATATTATAATAAATATTGAAGATTTATTTTCCTTAATCAAGGGAAATATAATATCAGATAGATACTGTTTACGGAAAATACATAGTTCAGGAATATTTTCTCGAGAATATAAAAATAGAGAATACCTCTCAATAAAACAGAAATATTAAATTATAATACTAAAAGCTTCTATGGAGGGCTACAAGTTTCGTAGCTTTTCATTGTTTCTCAGCTTTGAGTAAATAAATAATTGAATTTAAATTATTAAAGTCTACTTCTTTCACAATATCCACACCAAAACACGACCTGAGAAAGCGAGTTCTCGCATTGTTCTACCAACTGAGCTTGCTGAACAAACGCAGCGCCAACTTTGTGTTGCATCCCGGGCATTTCGAGACGGCAACTTCAATTTATGTGCCAACTTCACCATCTCTGAACCAAACTGCTTATACAGCGTCATTATGTCTCCACAGCGTGGAGCTTACCGAGTTCCTGTTCTTTATTTCGTTTCAGGGTCTAGGTGTCCACTCCGTCGACTAATAATTGTCATTCTCATCCTTTCTGTCACCTGTATCTTCCTAGTATCTGAAAAATGTATAATTAAACTATATTTACAGAAATTTATGTCGATTAAAATGAAGTAAGTAGAAAAGTAACCTTTAGTGGAGTAAGTTGGTACTAATAATATAAAATTGAACGATAGTGGGTAGAAAAGTCATGTGTATGTAACGCATTCAATCTTTGTCAGTTAATATTCTAAAACAGCCTATGTTATGTGTATAAAAATCTATAGCCTTGTAGGAGCACATATCATATGCTCACAAAATATATAGAAAAGGAAATTGTATATAATATTATAAGCTTAAAGAAAGCAATTTAAAATAGTTGTGCATATTTAAGGGTAGAAATATGCATAAATGCTAGTTGTTGAAACTTGGGGCAAAGCGAGCTAGCTTAATTCAGGTTACAGTTCACCAACCACCACCTGCTAATGGGCACAGGGTTTAGGCTAAAGAATGTAAGATAGAAAAGAACAGACATTGAAAGAAATGAGACAGGAATAGTGACTTGCCTTCCAAGTAGCACAGGAAATTGGAAAAACAAACAAAGCAAGTATAAAGTTAAAGTGAGAAGGAACCACTTGGTTTTTCCAATCGCGTCATGTGCACGCTATGGCGTCAGATTTGGCACAATTTATTCTCATAGCTTGTGAGGTGATGCTAACCAAGAACCAATAAGAGATACTGTTACATGTTATGGCGCCAAAGTTGGCGTCACCCAGACTCAGTATTTAAGGCAACGCAGATCTCTTATGTGGTTACTCTATAACCATCTCTCTTGTGTTTGTGCTTACGTCACATTGTATTATGCGCACGTCCACGTGCTTGAGTGGTAGGGGAGTGATGTGCAGAAGGTTAGAGTAGGCTCCTGATTAATAAATAATTTAAGTGTTGGGATGATATTTGTTTATAACTCATTTGTAAGGAACAAGCTAGCCGCCCGTTAAAAATGTGATTCAATAACTTCAAGTCGTAAGGGAAATGCAGTGTTTTTTATATTAACCTCACCCACAAACGCCTGAGATAATTTTAATTATGAGATTAGGAGTGGAATCTTCATTAACGCCGGAGCTGAGGACATTATTGGAATGAGACACCGACTTCCCGCGACAGTCTAAATTTCTCTTATTCCTACACAAAAATTGAATGTAGTGATGCAAATAAACATAGATATTTATCAACTCAGACACATTTAAATTACGAAACATAACTTAAGCTGACTTAAGAAATAAATATATTGGTTTCCTTGACAAGATTCGATATCGTAAGGCTATTTTATGCACGAGAGAGTTTGATATTTAGGTAGACATTTATGAAACTTTGATAATTTCTGGAACGTAAATTGTTTGGCAAGATATCTTTGTTTTGAAACCTCAAGCAATGGAAAAATTGCAGATTCTTGCAGTGCAATTACATTTGAGAATGCAATATCCTTGTACACAAAGTGAGAGTTGTGTTGTTAATTATACGCCCACTACCAAGGTCACGGTAAATAATGTCCCGTTAAATACCAGTTTCTCTGAGGCAACATTTTATCGCCTAACCCAACGAGATCTGCAACAATGTGCTTATCAGCTGTTTCCACTGGATAAGCAATATCGATTGAAGCAACCACACGACCAAGAGATGATTTAATATTTCTGAAAGCTCTGTAGTTTAAACGTGGGCTGTAAGTTTAAACTCCTTCTTTCTTTCTTTCCTTCCGTTTTTCCTTCCTACCGCATTTCTTTTTTGTTTCTTTCCTTCCTACATTTCCATCTCTCATTCATCCTTTCTTCTTTCTTTCAAAGTATCTTATATGTTCTATTCACATGACTTTCTCTAGCTGTTCCGCAAGAAAATCTTTTATTCAAAATATTAACATTTTAGCTACATCATGCTTATCAAGATAAACATAAGCAGAATCAGTTTTATTGCTTGTTTCTTGTAAGTAGAAGGGAAATAAAAGAGTGCACAGGTTAAGGCGATAGTCAAGTCCTTCAAAAGCTATTCCATTCTCTCTTCTTGACAGGAGTAAACGAGAAGAAAGATGTATTCCTCGAAAACGGTTAACCTACAAAAAACTGTATGATGCATTAATTGTGCGTCTTAATGATATTTACATTTTTTGTGGTAAGTTTGTTTCTATCTCTTATGTGTTTCAAGCTATACAAAAGTCATCCAGAATGAAGAGGTCTTCAGAGACTATTCCCAGAAATTTCAAGATATACATTTCATTTGTCATAAAAAAACTTAAACATAAGGTTTTTTTAATCAAAATCGTGAGAGCCATTTTTGAGAAGATAAAAATTTTCTAAAAATGTTCCATGTAAAAGGTAGTTGGGGGTGGGGGGATTTTCTTAAAATCTTGGTGTCGGCACCCTTGGTTGATATTCAACTTAAATACCAAGTTTGGTATTTAACCGACTTTTCGATTTTGCCCACAGACAACATACATACACGGGCATGTTTCTAAAAATGCTTTTTTTTGGAATCAGGGAGTCTCTAAACATGTATTTCCAGTGAAATCTCGGTATCAAATTTTTGGGTGCAATGCAATGCCTTCTCTATGCACTATGTACATAGTACGTGTAGAGAAAGAAAAAACTCCGTGTGTGTTCTGTATGTGTATCTGGATAGCATACCTCAAAAACGAAAAAACTGTTAAATGCCAAAACTTGGTATGTCTACCAAGGATGCGACACGAAGATGTTCAAGAAAATCTACCTATCCTAAACTAATCTGGGATGCAATACCTTCTCTATGTTACATTGTATGTATATGTTAGAGAAAGTAAAAATGGAAAGCACAAATGTTTGCATATAAAGAAATTCATGTTCTTCCTGTTTCAATTTTTAGACAAACATTAGCTAAATTTCACAGCAGCTTCACCTGCAATTGAATAGTATCAAGGTACTCCTTGTTCCTATCCCTGTAAACTTCATATACCCAAGGTCGCGGGTTCAAACCCGCGGTGGACGATGGACTTTTTCGGGAGTAAAAATCCTTAGTATGGCTTCCTTCGGAAGAGAAGTAAAGCCGTTGGTCCCGTGTCGAAGATTATCTGTAGGGATTGCACGAGTTGTGTTTCATCTTTCTGAAATTATGTCAGCAAGATGTTAACAGGAGTTTATTCGATAAAATATTTCACGATTAAATTTAATTAACTGCTAAAATGAAATAGTTTACGTAACACCATAATAATATTTGAATAAGTAGAGACAGACTGTATAACTCAATGCCATAGCCGGGATTTAAAAGACGAATCTCCCGGTAGCTAGCCGGTTGCTATACCACTGAGCTACTATGCAAACATGTCGGAACCACATTAAATTTCTCAACTGACTCACATGTTTCCAAGTAAACCTACAAGGTGTTTCAAATTATTTTGAAATGACAACCCCAATGGCGACTTACAATAAAGTAAGTACTTTTAGTCCTGGGATTCATTATGGTCAATTAGTGTTAATTTAATTTTTTTTCACACAAGTTGAATAAGTAGTCAGACTAGAAAATTCAAAGTGTGTCAGTTGTAAGGTAACTGCCTAGAAATCGGGTGATCCGGGGTTCAAATCCCGGCTATGGAGTTGAATTTTTCAGTTTGACTCTACTTATTCAACTCGTTTATTATAAACACATGAAAAACATATTATATGTTTTCTTGCGAAATTAGTTAAAATAAACATCTATGTATTGGCCTACTAAATGATAAATACTATTGGTCTAACTGTTGCCAACTATTGAGAGTGGAAATAATAATGAACACTACTTAACCTAGAAAGCGTTCTGCAGGTTTTTACGTTTTGCATCCCTTGCAGCCTAATCGAAACTAAATTTTTCTGGTTTTGCTGTAAGGTTCCAAATTGTTTTTACACGATATTCATCGATGATGGCTTTTTTCATATTGGGACACCAATCTTTCAGCACCAGTGTGATCTGTGATATTGAAGTTTCTGCTTTTAGTTCGAATTGACACAGTACACAAAACTGCTGAAATTGATTTCAAATATATCTTCTGTCTTTTCTGTGTTTTGGAGTTTGAAATAATTTATAAAATAATATCTTCTGTTGAAGCTTGTCTTATCGGATAAGAACCTTCCTCTAGTGTGGTGTTATCGCCTAAGCCAACTATGATTGGTCAACTTTTAACATTAGCTTTTGTTTCATTAATCCATTTTCTGGAATAACCAATAAAATGACATTTATTTCAAAATGGCCACTCTGACGTAGTCTATGCCAAGGCATTGTCTCGACCCTGTCCTGTTCGAATTTTTTCCTCTAAAAGATTAATTTTTGGAGAATCGTTTTTTTAAAATTCGATAGGAATCAGGCATATATAAATTACAAGACAAAACAGAAGAATATAAACCAAATTGGAAAGAGCATCTTAATAGAATGAGTGAAGAAAGAACACCGGTTTTAATTAGGAGATACAATCCTTGTGGAAGAAGAGATGTAGGGTGTCCTAGAAGAAGATGGGAGTAATTAATGGAATGCGAAGATAGAACCGGGAGATATTCCTAACCCCTAGAGTGAAGAAGACATAAGATTTTGAAACGTCGCTTCTCGTAATGAGCCTCAACCTAAGAACCGCAAACCATCTACCACATTAGGACCTAGTATCATGCCATCCAAATTACCGTTGTAAGATCACTGACATGGAA
Source organism: Hymenopus coronatus (assembly GCA_030762935.1). NCBI lineage: Eukaryota > Metazoa > Arthropoda > Insecta > Mantodea > Hymenopodidae > Hymenopus > Hymenopus coronatus. Next base: position 84,532,556 of record CM060895.1, read on the forward strand.
ATGGTAGTCACAGTCACGGTGCATATATCCAGGTGTAGTTACATTGCCAAACACAAGAAGGTTACTTAATTGTTGAAGATGGTGGGAGGGTGGGTTGAGCAGTTCACGAACTTGCGTCAGAACACAGCATCACGAAAGGATCAATAACCTGGCCTAAGTCATTTACACACATACGCTTTCTAAAGAGTGGGAGTCAATAATGGAGCAGTTCCAAGAAAACACTTGAGATGTCCTCATTTACTGTGCCGCCGCGAATTGCAATCTCATCCTCCACAACGGTTCTCAAATCTCTCAGATCTCTAAAGTTCAAGGCCAGTCTGTCACTTGGACCTCGTTTGGTCTCATTCGCTTATTGTTAATTCACAGTTCAGTTAGTGCTGGATCCATTGGCGCAGTATATACTATGCGGTGTATTTGAGGGCTCGACTCGTCTCCATTCGGTAGGTTTCGCGCAACTTCGGAAGCAGAGTAGAGCGACATTGAGAGATGAATTTCTGATGGTTTCAATGCTTAGGTATCATTCTGTCTGTGGATACCAGAGTACGCATGTGCATGTGTGCTGGGTTTCGCTTATTAATTTAGCTGGTGAATTAAATAAGCTATTAACCATAATGGCTGAGGGACACAAAGAAAGAAAGAAAGACTTCGGAAAGAGAGGCGAGGAAACTCTTCTCCTCCTTCAGGTCCTCGCTCACGGGAAGACTAGCTCCAAGAAAAGCTACGCGCATAGTGGTGAAATATAGGAAGCAGCTGGATACCAGTTATAAACTTACTGGCTTTCCAGTAATATTTACTTTCTCTACACATATTATACAAGGTGTTTTAAACCAACACCAAACGAAGATGTGGACCTTTTTGGTCATACCGTACGTGATACGTGAATATAATTTTCAGCTCTAAATTCGGCACATACAAAAACTGCCATAAACTACCATGGGTTACCTTTTATTTTGGACTGGACTACTCATTGGAGGGGATTCCACACTGAGCATGTCGCTATTATATATCAGACCCCTGGGTGGAAGAGTGAGATGAAGGGAGATTTCAGGTGTGCTGAGCAAGTGCGCGGCCGAGGTAGACCCTAATAGATGCTGGTAGTTCTTCATCCCACCACCAGGTTTCGCCAGGTAGCCGCCAGGCTACACTGGTTCCCCCACCGGCTTGAAGAGACGCTATGCTATCCCAACGGACAGAACAGCAGTTACAATGGGAAACGTTATCATCTTGGCCGCAGCACAACCGTTGATACGTTTACCTGGAAAGACCCGATTTAAAGATGAAATAAAACGAAATGAAGGGATGGGAAATTCGGGGGATGAAATAAACCTCCACAGCATTCACCTGGTGAGCCGGGAAAACTGCAAAAAACCTATGGGCCAGGAAGATGCTTGAGCAAAAATACTTCAAACAGCTTACAACGGGTATTTGAAGTATTTCTCTAGCACGCGTGTATAACGTACATAGTAGGTAGAGAAGATGTTGTATGCCTTCTAAAATTCTATACCAAAATTTTACCGGAAATATATTTTTGAGAACCCGGGAATCCAAAAAAGCATTTTTAGAAAAAGATCACAGAGAGAGAAAAAGAAAGAGAGAGTATGTGTGTGTATGTGTGCCTGTGAACAGTAAACTCAAATATGAAAAGTGGTTAAATAGCAAACTTGATATTTAAGTTCAGTGACTTCCAGGGGTGCGACTCGAACATTTTCAGAAAAATCCGCCTACCCCAGATTATTTAGATGGAATAGTTTTCGCAATTATCGACTTTCTAAAAACAATGGCTCTAACGATTTTGATTAAAAAGCTGTGTATTAAAGATATTTGTAATGCAATTAAAATGTATATATCTACTGAATTTCATGGGAATAACCTATGAATAGTTTTTCATTTTGTACGGCTTTTGAATAACTCGCAAGTCTAAGAGGTAGATAAAAGGTTTTAACACACAAAATATAGATCCCATTAAAGCACACGATTTATGTCATGCATTTTTTGTAGAGTTAATCGTTTTCAATATATTCCTTGTTATTGGTTTCAAAACTAAACTAGTTAAACTTTTCTCAAGTGGGAAGTCAAATTTCGTTTCATGTCTCTTTATTTTTCTCCTAGACATGCAAAAGAAAACATGCGAAGAGGATTTAAAATATTTGACTGTCGCTTTAGTCTCGTGTAATTCCGTATTTCCTTCCACTTACAAGGAAGCAAGTAATACCACAATTTTTGTTATATTTACCTTGATTAGTACAATGTAAATAGAAGAATAAAGTTTTGTAACATAATTTGTAGAGAAAGTCATGTGAATGCAACACTTCACATTGTTACTTTCCCTACACGTACTAGGTACATAGTGTATACAGAAGCTAAGGTATTGCACCCAAAAATTCGATACCAAGATTTCACTGGAAGTAAAAGTTTTGAGACCCCCTGAATGCAAAAAATGCATTTTTAGAAAAATGTTTGTGTGTGTGTGTGTCTGTGGGCAGCATAGCTCAAAAACTAAAAGAGCGTAAAATACCAAACCTGTTTAGTATCTTCCAAGGCTGTGACACGAAGACTTTCAAGAAATTACCCCCACCCCCACTTCCCTTTACATAGAACACTTTTTGAAAATTTTGATTTTCTCTAAAATGGCTCTAAACACTTTGATTAAAATGCCTTATGTTTAAGATATTTTTATGACAAACGAAATGTAGGTATATCTGAATTTTCTGGGAAGAGCCTCTTAAGACCTCTTCATTTGGATGATTTTTGTATAAATAGAAAATCGTAAGAGATATACAAAGGATACTACACAAAAAATGTAGATCTCATTAAAACACACAAGCTATGTTATATGCATTCTCTTTTTTGTTTTGGTAGATTTAACCATTTTCGAGATATTCTGGATTATTGGTTTCAATTTTAGCAACTTAATTTTTTTTTTTTTTTTTTCTGTAGCTTAACGTCATTTAACCTGGTTGGTCATATCGGACGATGAATGAAATTGGTGCTCAAATGATCTCGGGGTCCATGGAGCTTAAAGGTACTCGACATTCGTCTTCTCAGGATAAGGGAAACCCCGAAGAAGAAAAAAAAACTTATCCGGGTAACTCACCCTAAGCGAGATTCGAACTCACGACTTGTTGACATGCAAGCACCACACTACTCAGGCGGTTCAGTTAAACTTTTTTCAAACGGGAACGTCTTCCTTCTCGTTTCCCGTTTGTTTACTTCTGGCAATAAAACAGAAGAATTCAAATGTTTCACATAGCTGCCGTCTTTTAAAGGTTGATACTATCGCGTTAGCCTGTGTATTTTCTTATTTTCCTTATGCCTACGTGTATCTTGATTAGCATGATATAGATAACAGATTAATGTTTTGAATAAAAGGTGTGTTTACCGAACAGCTACAGGACATCAAGCGAATGGAACACAATCGATTTTCTCCGTTCTGCTTACAAGGGTCCAAATGATAAGGACACTTTCCGCTAATGATTATGTCGATTATAGCATGATATAGATAGAAGAATAAGATGTTTAACAATAAATTGTTACAGAGATGTCGAGAAATTTATGTGATTGCAACACATTCGATTTTTTTTTTCTAACTTAAGATTTAATGTCCTTTTATTTAGGCAGACCATATAGACAATGTATGAACGAAATGGTTAAACTAATACTGAAATGCGCCCGGAGTACTTAGATATTTACCATAGGTAAGTGAAAACCCCGAAATAACATTTTCCTGGTAGGTCATTCAGATTTGAACTTGCGTTCTCTTGAATTTGGAATCACCAATCTGGTATTTGTACCCAGTGAATTCGATTTTCTCAATCAATCACAATCACCAATTGCCGGAGGAGACACCTAACACCTCGACTGATCGTTTGTGCTTACACCCCCGGGAGGCACGGATGAGGTGGAGGAGCCTCAGGATACATGTAGACTGAAGACCGGAACAGACGACAGAAACGCGCAGATAGTTCCAGATTTGAGCATCCGGCCACGAGAGAATGTGGCAGAATGTCTTTCTAACACACCCCTGGGGATCTGGTAAACGTAGGATAAGTTTACTTCTCCTCATTCAGTCTAGAGTTACATCACTGCTGTCGCTCACAGGTAAAATACAACCTAAAAATCTCTCAAATTGGGGTATGTATTGGCTGGCAGTATTTGCTAAAGTTACAAGCCGTGTTTCCCTGTTGTTTTAACAGAAGCACTTCTTTGCAATTAGTATTAATTGTAACTCTAAATGGGTATTTATTACTTTGAATGTAAATGGATTGCAAAACAATCAACGAATGAGAGCATGCTCCCCAGGTATACACTAGTGGGGGGGACATGATCTGGATTGGAGGATATGATAGAACCGAGAACTTCCAAATCTGAAGCCCCTGCGCCATCTATCCAACACCCATGGGGCATTTCCGACTCGGGCAAAACCACGAAAATCTCTATGGTCAGCGGCCGGTCGCCGGGAACCGAAACCTTGTAACCGCGAAGCCAATTCTTTCGGTGACCTCGCTTTTATAACACAATGTATATAGTCCAGTTTTTCTTTTACTCTACAATTTCTATGAACAAGAATTATTGCGCAACGCTTAGTACCAAGAAACCTGGAATAAAATATTACGCCCTAAACTAAACTTATCCGAAACGAAATCTGCTCATAAATTTATGTTTATTTTGGATATTGCTCTATGAAGGTATCTAAAAACACAAATCGCAGGTACATTAAGTGCATATCGCGACTGCATTAATGTTTTCAACTTTGCGCTACAGTGGTGCAACAAAGAAATCGTGTGTTTCACAGAAACTATGTTCACGAACGTGAAAAATAAAACAATGACGTTAGTCAAGATAAATGCCATGCACGCGAGGATTATGTGCGTGTGTCGCTGTGTACGGTCCGTGGTTTTTGTCACCGAGAACGAAAAATTATTTCAATCAGCGAAGCAACAGTATCATGCAAGTCGTTATGGTGAAAATTATAATGGGTCAATTTCTGTAGAAATGTGAGTTCATTATACTCCATGCATATGAGTGTGTGTTAATGAACTCATGCTTTCTGCTAGAATATAAAGTGTCTCCTTGTTTCACTTGTCATGCAGACTACACTGAAAATTACTATTTGTGTTCCTTAAATGTTCACAAAACTGTAAATTTCCTCCTGAATTTGAATATAGAGTTTGATATTTCAACTTTCTCTACATTTACTATGTATATATTAAGTACAAAAGGTATTGTATTCCACCCAAAATATAGACGTGATGTCAAAAATACGTGTATTGAGGTTCCTGAGTCCAAAATATTTAAAAAAAAATCTAATATGCTCAATTCACATGATTTTCTCTATATCTTTGTACAAATTATTGTTAAAATCTTATTCTACTATTTACCACATGCTAATGGAGATAAACATTAGTAGAAATGGTCTTATTACTTGTCTTGTAATAGAAGGGAAATAAAGGAGTACACTAGGCTAAAGTGATACTCAAAGTTTAAAAAAAAAACTGGTTGTTGGGTGATTGAAAATAATTTCTTTACATAGGCAGTAGTTGTCAAATTTCCGTATGAGAAAATTATAAGTATTTTAAAACTATAATAATAACAAATGGTGAACTCTACGAAAAAAATGTATATGACAAGCTGTGTGTTTTAATCACATCTACTTTTTGTATAGTAAGTTTTTGTCTATCTGTTATGCTTTACACATTTTTTACATTTATGCAAAATTCAGCAAAATTCATCCAGAATGAAGACATCTTCAGAGGCTATTCTCAGAAAGTTCAATATATATATGTATATTATTTTTCATGTAAATATCATTAAAATAAGTAATTTTAATCAACATTTTTAGAACTTTTTTGAGAAAATCAATATCCTCTAATGTTTTCTATGTGAAGAGTAGTTGGGGTGGGGTTACGGTACCACAGCAGGTACTTTTGTCCTGCTTTTTCCAACTTCCCTGCTATGAATGAATTGCCATAACTTACTTCTTATTAAAATGTTGCTGTCAGCTCTACTGTAGTCCAGTGTAGGCCATGCACTTCTTAATGCACCTGATTCTCATTTCTAATGTTGGATATGACACAAGGCAGCTCTATGATGTTTCAAACATATATTAGCAGTCTTTAATTTACATTGTATTCAATAGTTACAACAAAATACTTAACCTAAAAATGCATTAGTGAATATTGAACAAAACCATGTACAAACATACAACACAGATCTATATACCACATGAACTTTTTAGTAATACTGAGAGAATGAACAAGGAGACTAAAAATAAAATACAGCGTTTTAAAACTTTTCTTTTCAAACCTTGCAGTTCTCCTCTGTTCAAAATAATGAAAACTGGTATTCGTTACTACAACAGAATTATGAGATCCAAAATGTATATTATATTTATAACAAACAACTGGGAAGATTAAACTGGAGTAGTGTTTCCTCTCTTACCTTAACGGTGGAGACCTAGAGAGAGAACTGGCGGGTAAACTACACCATCAAGGTTGCAACAATATATAACGCAGTTTTTGGACATTAAATTTATACAATCTCACTTTCCTCAGCTATACGTATTAACATATTTTTCACGCACGAGTTGATTGGACTGCTGGAATGCCACGGATAGAAGGTTGGTTGGGTCAACACATCATGCCAGGTAGATTCGGAATAGTAACTCCACGCACTTTGCTACTTTGGTTTATTGTTGTCCGTCTTTCAGTCTCTACAAACTCAGTATGTATTTCGCAAGTGATACAGGTACCTATGCTGTACTTTGCTACTTTGGTTTATTGTTGTCCGTCTTTCAGTCTCTACAAACTCAGTATGTATTTCGCAAGTGATACAGGTACCTATGCTGTGATAAAATCTACATAGATACAACAGAGTCCCGAAAACCTGAAGTTATGTTGTGATAATACCTACATAGATACAGCAGAGTCAAAAAACTCCAGCTAATATGACCGAAGTTATGTTGTGGTAATACCTACATAGATACAGCAGAGTCCAAAAAACTCTAGCTAATATGACCGAATTTATGTTGTGATAATACCTGCATAGATACAGTAGAGTTCGACAAACTCCAGCTAATATGACCGAATTTATGTTGTGATAATACCTGCATAGATACAGTAGAGTTCGAAAAACTCCAGCTAATATGACCGAATTTATGTTGTGATAATACCTACATAGATACAGTAAAGATCGAAAAACTCCAGCTAATATGACCGAATGTATGTTCTGATAATATCTACATAGTTACAGTAGAGTCCGAAAAACTCGGACTAATATGACCGAATTTATGTTGTGATAATATCTACATAGATACAGTAGAGTTCGAAAAACTCGGGCTAATATGACCGAATTTATATTGTGATAATATCTACATAGATACAGTAGAGTGCGAAAAACTCGGACTAATATGGACCGAATTTATATTGTGATAGTACCTACATAGATGCAGTAGAGTTCGAGAAACTCCAGCTAATATGACCGACGTTATGTTGTGATAATACCTACATATATACAGTAGAGTCCCATAAACTCGGGCTAATATGGACTAAAGTTATGTCGTGATAATATCTACATAGATACAGTAGAGTCCCATAAACTCGGGCTAATATGGACTAAAGTTGTGTCGTGATAATATCTACATAGATACAGTAGAGTCTCATAAACTCGGGCTAATATGGACTAAAGTTATGTTGTGATAATACCTACAAATATACAGTAGAGTCCCAAAAACTTGGGCTAATATGGAACGAAGCTATATTGTGATAATACCTACATGAATACAATAGAGTCCCATAAACTCGGGTTAATGTGGACCGAAGTTATGTTTTGATAATATGCACATAGATACAGTAGAGTCCCAAAAACTCGGGTTATTGTGGACCGAAGTTATTTTGTGATAATATCCACATAGATACAGCAGAGTCGCATAAACTCGGGCTAATATGGACCGAAGTTTGTGCAAATGCCAGGTTATCGGGAAAATTGCAGAAAATACAGAAATGTACTTGTATGCATCATTTGCTTGAGAATAAACAGAGATTAAACTGCCTAAATGCCCTTAAACAAGGGAAAGGTGCGTACCTTATGTAGGCATAGAGCCTTTACCACATGAAAATGAAAATGATTGAATAAGGTAGAGAATTTTCAGTAATTTACCTGAATAGAGAAGCTGGAGAAGAATAGTTTATAATGGCATAAACCTGTCTATGATGAAAATTAACTACAAGAACTGATTAAATGTACCTCGTTTTTAAAGAAATGTACAAAGTACTGGTGTCTTCTGCACTGCACTCTGCGTTTTACTGCTTTATCACGAAGACCACGAAGGAGAAATAGGTCCATTACCGACTCACCATGTAGTTTAAAATACCGAAGGGCGGTTTCGACAGCCCTTATTATGTGATATTTTAGGAGCTAGTACCTCAACGCCAACGTCTTCATTATTTTTCGGTATTTTTTCCATTAACTGTTACAGCAGCAATAACTTCCACATTTTTTTTTTTTTAAACAGTAACGAAGTCTGATCAGGACTCCGGTACTGTATCCCTATTTGCATTTCCCCCCGTAGGTTTTACTGATTACTGGTTTACTGCTTTTACTGTTTCTTTTACAAACATATACACATTGCACAAACATATAACACCCATGCCCAAGGCGAGACTCGAACCCACGATCCCCTGCCCACGAAGCACCAAAGCGAGACGCTTTAGCGAGCGTGGCCATGGGGACCGGCGCATCGGACTTAATGTCTAGCTTGGTAGGTATCATTCTGGAATCATAGACAAGTTCACTTGTTTTCTTTCAACGAAAGATTGCATATAAGAATACTGCCCAGTGCCGAAAAACAGCATTGGTAGGTATCCTTAACACACCGGATAAAATGACTCCATGGTAAAGTTTGAGGCTCGATTCGGAATTTCCAGGGTTCGATTCCCCTCGACCGCCAGCACTGAGTTTGGGTTGTCATGGTCTTTTCCAGCCCATAAGCAAATCATACAGTTTCTCATCTACAGTGATTCCCTTTCCTTGTTTACCCTTCCCTCCGTTGCTTTTCATGTTTCAGATGCTGCTTCTATAGGGCCATAGAATTATAAGGTAACCCCTCTCGCGGGCTCTCCACTGCACTAGAGATTCAAGAGTCGCCGAGAAAGTGATGCCAGCAAAGGCACACTGGAGTCCTTACCTTAAATAAATGCAGAAATTTTGGCCATCTGTTCCCAAACAGGCAGTATAACAAATTAAATAGTTTTCACCCATTCACCTAAGCTCGACAGCAGAACTTCTTGTGTAATCCACAGAAACTTAGTGATAACATCATGCAAGAAATCGCAAGTATTCCTGCTGCTAAGGTTAGACGAATGAGAGAGAATATTTTCGCAAATTGTGCTGCCCGCATATGAGTAGAAGGTCAACAATTTATCTTTGAAATACGTGTTTTAGTGCGCCATTGCCGGCACCACTTTCTCGGCGACTCTCGGATTTCTTGCGCACTGGAGAGAGGCTGCCACAGGGGTTACCTTATAATGTAGTTTCGTGGTGTGAGGCGGTGCCGGACGGACGCTATCTGCAAGAAAAGAATATTTATTCCCCATGAGCACTAGACTTCTGCCTGGTTGGGCGTTGTTCGTTGACCTCCCTGGGCAGCCCAATAAGCGGTAAGAGTCAGTCAATTGTTAGGGACTTCTGCGTGTCACGTGGTCTATCTGACTGCAGCCTATAGTTTCCAGTGGCTTCTTCATTTTATCATCCGGGGGTGGCAGCAGAAATAGATCTCACATAGGTTGCAGTATGCGAGATATCACCCTCAAGATGTCTATAACCTTGATTATGGTTAACAACATGAAAAAAGTAAAGAATTGAGGAATAAGAACTGAAGCTTTCCTGGCGACGTGTTAATTCAAAGTCTTCTCGGGCTTCTAGCCAGGTAAAATCTTGGCTTGACACCAACGTTTCGAAGAAGTGCATCTTCCTCGTCTTCAGGGTGATGCACTTCTTCGAAACGTTGTTGTCAATCCAAGTTTTTACCTGGCTAGAAGCCCGAGAAGACTTTGAATTAAGAATTGAGGAGTTTATGATTGAGTTTTCATGCAGTATATTCTTATTTTATTAGATGTACTGAACTAGTCACCAATTTAAGTTGATTATTATATGTCTATAATTGGTACACTGTTTTTATCAAATATACTTACATACAGTTTGAGAAATGTCCTGAGATTAGCTACGTCAATAAAATCAAAATTAAGAAAATAAAAGGACTACTCAATAAAAATACCTCAGTTTAGTGTAATAATAATAACCATAAACAACATTGTTTTATTTTAAAAATTGTCCGCTCTTGTGGTGTTTTTTGTATCTGCTGCAATTCAGCTCGTGGCACTTTTATAAAACATTCTCCTTTCAGTTTCATGTGTTTGAAATTGGTTCACTAAGAAAAATAGACAGTAAGTGCTGATTCTAATGTGTGGCAATCTGGTTCACTAAGAAAAATAGACAGTAAGTGCTGATTCTAATGTGTGGCAATTGCTGTATCACATGCCTCCGTTTTAAAGTGCAAAGCATAATATTTAGAATCAGCAGTAAATAAAGCACGAACAAAGCTTATAGTTTTAAAAGGAGAAGACCCAGGAAATTGGCCAACGTATTAAGCTTTTGTTAACAATATTATTATTTGATCTAACATATCAAACATACTTCTTGGAATGTACTGCACACTAAGCAATATGATGATTAAACTGAGTGATTTCTTTCACTTACAAGTGAAAAATTAACTGATGAGTAATTTGTTTATTACTTTCTCTATACGTACTACGTACATAGTGTATATAAAAGGTATTGTGTTGCGCTCAAAAATTCGATACAGACATTTCACTGGAAATATATGTTTTGAGACCCTCTGAATCCATAAAAAAAGCCTTTTTAGAAAAAAAAAATCCGTGTCTGTGGGCAGCATATCTCAAAACGAAAAGTTCGTTAAATACCAAACTTGGTAGTTAAGTTCAGTACCTTCCAAGAAAATCCACCCACCCCCAACAACCCTATACGTGGAAAAAGTTTCGAAAATTTTGATTTTCTCAAAAATGGCTGTAAAGAGTTTTATTAAAACATCGTATATTAAATATATTTCATGGCAAATAAAATTTATATCTTGAATTTTCTGGGAATAGTCTCTGAAGACATCTTTATTCTGGATGAATTTTGCGAAATTTTGCATAACGGGTAAACCGTAAGAAATAGACAAAGACTTCCTTAATAGATGTAGAACTCATTAAAACACGTAATTTAAGTTATTATACATTTTTTTTCGTGAAGAAGATCGTTTTTGAGGTATTCCTTGTTATTTTTTTCAGTTTTAAAATACTTAAAACTTTTCTCCTATGGGAACCTGTCAACACCACGCAACGAAACGGAATTCAATCACATGGCAACCTGCTTTTAAAACATTTGACTATCATCTTCCCTTATTTCCCTTCTACTTACAAGGAAGCACGTAATTACCATGTCTACTAATGCTTATCTCGATTATCATAAAGCAGATAGAAGAATATGATTTTTAACAATAATAATTTGTTACAGCGTTGTAGAGAAAGCCATGTGAATGGAACACATCAGATGTTTTTAAGGAGTTGTGCTTTCACCTATTTGGTCATGTAAAGAGAACAAAATGCTAACATCTTTTTATTTTTGTTTGTGAAGTTATATAACTTAAAACAGATAAACAACACATCTTGACAGATTAGAATAATAAGGGTAAAACTGTAAATAAAATAAAAAAGTTTTACTGCATTTGAAATAAATTGTGTCATCCAGAATGACTATAAGAGTTCACAGAGGATTATATTTGCAGTAGCAATAAATTAAGTATATAGACAACGTTGCTGAGGGACAGGTGCTGCCGGCTGGGGTACACTAGTTGCCGAAAAAGAAAAAATCACCTTAGCAGCCAAGTTTTGCCCCAAACCCAGTGCTTTTAAAATAATATCCACACTAGAACATTGACAATTACTCTTTGGATACGCTCAGCCTTCACACGGTAACTTGAATCATTCATTCAAAAGTTCAATCTCTGTTCATCACATTTTCTTGTATTCTATTTGGAATTGAAACTTTTAAGCCATTGCGCAACCACTGAATAGTGACTCTTGAACCAGTGAACCTGCAAATCCAAGTTTTCTGACAGCTGTTTCATTGCCCTCTCTGCGTAGCTCAGCTTGTCTCGATTTGCCTTTTGGAACTCCTGCAACTGAAACATGAGACACATTTATTGATATGATAAAATTGTTATAATGCCTTAAAGGCTATTTCACTTTATTTCACATAAAAAGCTTAAAATGTTACTTTTTCTACACCTACTGTGCATATAATATATACCTACAGAAGATATTAAATTGCACAAAAAATTCAATACTAAGATTTTACAGGCAATATATGTTTTGAGGATCCATGAGTCCAAAAAATTAGCAAAACGCCCGTGTATGCCTGTGTGTGTCTGTGGACAGCATAGCTCAAAAACTAAAATACCGTTAAAAACCAAACTTGATATTTAAGTTTATTATATTCCAAGGATGCGACTCGAATATTTTCAAGAAAATACCCCCTCCTCAAACTACGCTTCACATGTAAACAATTTTGGAAATTTGGTTTTTCATAAAAATGGCTGAAGATTTTGATTAAAATCTCTTATATTTAAGATATTTACACGACAAATAAAATATATATCTTCAATATTCTGGGATTAGCCTCAAAGACCTTTTTATTCTGGATGATATTTATTGAATTTTGCATAATTTAATTTAAAATTTACTACACAAAAATCACGATAAAACACACAATTTATGTCATATATATATAAATATATATATATTTTTTTTTTCATAAAATTGATCGGCTTTGAGATATTCCTTATTAATTGTTTCAGTTTTAAAAAACGTATACTTTTCTCAGTAATTAGTTAACTCCTGTCTATACAAACAAAGGAGCTTCAATCACATAGCAACCAGCCTTTGACTATCGCTTTAACCAATGGTACTCCCTTGATTTCGCTTATTTGAAGTTCTTTGGTTTGTATGCACAGGAGTTGACATATTCCTGTATGACAAAAGTATGTTTTTTTTTAAATTTGACACCAAAAATAATGAATATCACAAAAGCAATCAACTCCACGAAAAAATGTATATAACATGAATTGTGTGTTTTAACGTGCTCTAATTTTTTTGTGTGGTAAATTTTTGTCCATCTCCTACGGTTTAGCAGTTATGCTAAATTCCGTAAAATTCATCTAGAATAAAGTTGGCTTCAGAGGCTATTCTCAGAAAATTGAAGATATACATTTTATTTGTGAGGTAAATATCTTAAATATACGACATTTTAATCAAAATCGTTAGAACCATTTAGGAGAAAATCAAAATTTTCGAAAAAACGTGCATGTAAAGGGTAGTTTGCAGTGGTGGTATTTTTCTCAAAATCTTCGTGTCGCATCCCTGGAAGATACTAAACTTAAATATCAAGTTTGGTATTTTACCGACTTTTCGTTTTTGAGTTATCGTGCTCAGAGATACACGGATCTATTGCTAAAAATACTTTTTTTTGGACAGAGGACCCTATACACTCTGTACACAGTACATGAAGAGAAAGTAATAATAATAATAATAATAATAATATTAATAATAATAATAATACAATAAAGTCAGTGTGAAAAACACAAACACACTAAATGAAAAGAGAAAGGAATAAAGCACATTTAAAATCGATTTCTTAGAGGAAATAGAACTTCTGGAATAGAATTAGTACTGAAGTGATTCGTGAACGAATACAAGTCTAACTTATCAAAATACACGTAATGAATGAATAACAATTTTAGGGTATGAATATATGACAATGATGGGGAAAGAGAGAATAGCCAACAACTTCAAGAAAAATCCCCTAGCAGAATGAAAAGGAGAAAACTCAAGAGGACATGGCTTTATGGAGTGCAAGAAGATATGAAGTTTAAAAAAAGCAAAAAAAAGCAAGAAAAACACCTTAATTTGAGATTTTTAGGACATGAGAGCAATTATGAAGTTGCAATAGATAATGGAAGCATAGTGCTAAATAAACTAACGTTGAATACGTTTAATTCTCATGTACAATGAAAGATTTGAGTCTTGGATTTCTCAGCACGTGTAACTCAGTTGACTAGTGACGGGCCTTCTAATCACAAGGTCGAGGGATTAAACCCGGCAAAGACCGATGGCATTTTGAAGCACTCAGGGCTAGTAAATAATTCTATGGTTTTTTGACTATTCTTATATAGGGCCATTAAACTATAAGCTAACTCCTATCTCGGCCTCTCTCCACTGCGCGAGAGATCCAAGAGTCGCCGGGAGAAATGGTTGCGCAAAGACGCACTAAAACACGCATTTTAAGATATATTTCAGAAATGTTAACCTTCTGCTCATATGTGGGCAGCATAATTTGCTAAAGTATTCTCGCTCATTCGCCTAAGCTTAGCAGTAGGAATCCTTGTGATTTCTTACATGGTGTTATCACTAAGTTTCTGAAGATTACACAAGGATTTCTGCTGCTGAGCTTAGATGAATGAGCGAGATCATATTTAACTTGTTATACTGCCTGTTTGGGAATAGATAATGAATATTTTCAATATTTATTTAAGGTAACCACTTTCCCGGCTACTCTCGGATCTCTTGCTCAGTGGAGAGACGCGGTGAGGGGAGTTAACTTATAATTTAATGACCCTATACTAAGTTTCAGTACATATCTAGTGAACACTTTATTAATTTATTTTACTACGTATTTACATAGTGATTGAAAAAATTGGTGTATTATTTATGGACGCTCTTTAACTGCTGTGGTTCTCAACGTCCCATCTATACTGGGCGTGAAAACCGGTTAATTTTGCTCAGAGGCCTCTCTATATCAGGCTTGAGGTTCTTTTACGTGCCGTAAATCTACTTCCCTTCCGAAGGAAGCCATGCTAAGGAATTTTACGCCCGAAAAAATCCATCATCCTCCGCCAGGTTTGAACCCGCGACCTTGTGTATATGAAGTTAGCATGGTAACCATTACACCACGGAGGGCGACATATAGAGTTTGGCCGTACGATTTGAACCATATAGATTTATGGAGTAATTTATATTAATATAATAGATTCATAAGAAGATAATTGGTATAAACATAGTAGTTATTAAGATTTTATTAGAGTAGAAAAATATTTCATTAGAAGATAAATTAGTTACATATGTAAATATAATTAATATACCTTCTAAATAAATTAAAAAACAATCTTTTCCAATGTCTATTTCCATCTATTTTACTCCTGCATTATTACATTTGCATATGATTTACTTATGCCATAGTAGAGGATTGTAACACCTTTCTTGGCTAGCTGGTGTGATTTTTAATTTCCCTGGACTCCCTTATGGCCCGGCCTCCATCGCAGCTGCTAATCCTGTAATGTGGGCATGAGACTGGTAGTAGGGTAGGTGGTCCCAAGTTTCTCAGGGATGCCGTGCTACAAATGGAAACTTATGTAGTGTATGGATTCACAATCTCATTTTCGTGTTCACTACATATTTTCATTTATTGTCCATGAAGCATAATGACTTAAAAATGAAAAGAAAGGAAACGAATTATATAACGCTTGACATGGTTTCTACCGAAGTTCAAAAGACAACAATGCACACGCCTCATTAATGTGAACTTGGAAATTAACCTAAATGTAGGTACGGTTGCTGTCTCTCTGTCTAGCGTAAGATTTAGGATTAGGATACGGACGGAAGGGACCCAGCACAGAACATAGATTTGTTTATAATGTTTAACGTCCGTATGGTACCGTAGGCGATGATGCATGGAATGAAGATGGAGCGCTGATGGAATGCGATGGCGGGGGAAACCTGACCCTGCACCGCTTTGTCTACCACAAATCCCACATGCGGTCGCCTGAGTTCGAACCCGTGCCGCCAGAACCTAGAAGATAATTGCACCTATGCCAAAAAGGGAGCGTCCCAGGGAGGGAGGGATGAGGTGAGAAAATACACCGGGCGGTGGAACCAGGAGCAACGGTACAGCAATCACAGGTTCCCTGCAGTTTTCAGACTGAAACACCCGACGGGCAGACCGGGTACCCCTCCAACCCTAGGGTCCTCGTCACGGCAACTAGCCGAAGTTGCGAATGGAAAGATCCACAATGAGCATCCTGTTACATCATACTGCACCGATAACTCCAACTCTAAAAGGAACAAACGGGATGAAGGATAAATGACATGACAATAGAAACAACATGGAGGGGCAGGAAATTCAGAGGATGAAGGAAACCTATCCAGCATTCGCCTGACCATAAGCTAACGCATCCCCCCCTCCAAAGAAATATTGGTCAGAAATGGCTGACTGTGTTTTGTATTCAACCGACTTTTCGTTTTTGAGCTATGCTGCCCACACACGGACATATTTCTAAAATATGTAGGTTTTTTGAATTCAGGTGGTCTCAAAACATATATTTCCAATGAAATCTCGGTATCTAATTTTTGGGTGGAATACAATATTTTCTCAATCCACTTTGTATGTGGATAGAGTTCCATTTCACGCACCGTTTTCATATATGAGCTCTGTCACAGTGTGGAGAAACAGTAATTAGAATCCGAGAGTTAATTACAAAACTATGGGCCCATTTTGCAGTGATCGTCTATGAGAAGAACTGTTTTTCTTCCTCTCGGGTTGATAGCCAATTGTGCGCGCCTCCTTTACCTCTTGACTAAATTGAAAACGACGCCCACACACTGTCTACAGACTCGGTGAATATGGAGGATGCTTCAAATCTCACGTCCTCAATTGCTATAAGGTTCACCGCCGTACCGCAGAGACGCTCTCAAGTGCAACATAACCTCACATTGCTGGCTTCGCTTCAAATTCAAGTGGGTCATCGTATCTTTACAATAGAATGTGTGTGCTCCATATAAAATTCAAGAGCCGAAGCATCATTACTCTCGGAAAGGATCCATGGCATTCGTTCCTAAGCTATAAAGAAATATCTTATATTCGCCATTTGGAAATAAACCATACAGGAGAAGAGTGGCTTTTCAGAATTACGTTTTAACTTTGGTGTAATAGGTAGATTAAACTTCCAGTAAAATGAAGCTTTATTTTCGAGTAGGCAATATATTAAAAGGCATATGACCACTGAATCTAGTGATTTTAACTGAGTGATAGCTGTTTCATATTTCACAGCGTTTTGATTTCTCTACTACGCATAGAAGTAGCGGAAATATTGTATTCCCTCTAAACATTTTTATTTTCTCTACACCTCTATGTACATAGCGTATAGAGAAGGTATTTATTGCACCCAAAAATTCAATACTGAGATTTCACTCGAAATACATATTCGAAACCCTCTGTATAAAAAAACAGGACTTTTAGAAAAATGTCCATGTGCGTATGTGTCTGTGAGCAGTTTAGTTCAAAAACTAAAAGTTATTAAATACAAAACTTGTTATTTAGGTTCAGTATCCTCCAAGAGTGTGACACGAAAATGTTCAAGAAAATCCCATCACCCCAACTACCCTTGACGTGGAAAAATTTTCGAAAATTTGGATTAAAATGGTTTAACGAGTTTGATTAAAATATCTTATATTTACATAACAAATAAAATGCATATCTTAAATTTTCTGAAAATAGCCTCTAAAGACATCTTTATTCTGGATGCATTTTGCGGATTTTGCATAAGTGGTAAACCGTAGTAAATAGACAAAAACTTACAAAATAAAAGATATAGAGCTTGTTAAAACGTATATGTTTTTTTCGTAGAGTTAACCATTTTTGAGATACTGTATGTTACTGGAATCAGTTTTAAAATACTTATACTTTTTACTTTCTCTATGCGTACTAAGTGCATAGTTTATAGAGAGGGTATTGTATAACCCAAAAATTGGATACTGAGATATATGTTTTGAGTCCCCCTGAATCCAAACAAAGCTTTTTTAGAAAAATGTTCGTGTGTGTGTGTGTGTGGTGTGTCTATGGGTAGCATAGCTCAAAAATGTTAAGACCGTTAAAAACCAAACTTGGTATTTAAGTTTGATATCTTTTAAGGATGAGACACGAAGATTTTCAAGAAAATCCCCCAACCCAAACAACCCTTTACATGGAAAAAGATTCGAAATTTTTTATTTTCTTAAAAATGGCTCTAAAAATTTTGATTAAAATTTCGTATATTTAAGACAAATAAAATTTATATATTGAATTTTCTTTGAATAGCCTCTGAAGACTGCTATATTTTGGATGAATTTGACGGATTTTTGCATAACTGCTAAACCGTAAGAGATGGACAAACACTTGCCGCACAGAAAATGTAGAGCACATTAAAACACACACATTATGTTATATACATTTTTTCGTGATGTTGGTCGTCTTTAAGGAATTCCTTGTTTTTAGTTTCAGCTTTGAAAAACTCACAGCTTTCTCATACAGGAATTTGTCAACTCCTATCCATACAAATAAAAGAACTTCAGTCACATAGCAACTCGCTTGTGACTATCACTTTAACCTATTTTACTCCCTTAGTTCGCTTCTACTTACAAGGAAGAAAGTGATAAGACTATCTCTGCTAAGGTTTTCTCAATTAGCATGAAGTAAATAGAAGCCTAAATTTTTTAACAATAATTTGCTGCAGAGATGTAGATAAAGTCATGTAAATGGAACGAATCAGATTTTTTCATACAGGAACTTGTCAACTCCTGATCATTCAAACAAAGGAACTTCAATCAGATAGCAACCAGCTTTTAAACATTTGACTATCGCTGAAGCCTATGGTATTTACCTTATACCTATAAAGAAGCAAGTACTACAACCAATTCTGCTAATTTTTTTTCTGGATTAGCATGAATTAAATAGAAAAATAATATTTTTAACAATTTGTTGCAGAGATACAGAGAAAGTCCTGTGAATGCAACACATCAGAGCTTTGAGAACCCCTGAATCGAAATATCTGTGTTCCATTCACATGACTTTCTCTATATTTCCGTAACAAATTATTCTTATAAGCTTATTCTACTATCTGCTTCATGCTAATCGCAGAATAAGCAAAAATGGTCTTATTACTTGTTTCCTTGCAATTAAAAGGGATGTAAGGGAATGCATTAGAGATAATCCATTCTTTTTAAAGATGGTTGCTATATGATTGAAAATTGTTTCTTTCCACCACTGGGTATGGACAAATTTCTGTATAAGAACATTATTTTAAAACTGAAACCAATAACAGGAATATCTCGGAAATTGTCTACTCTACGAAAAAATGTATATGTGATGAACGCCTCTATTTGTCACGCTTATGCAAAAGTTATCCAGAAAGAAGTGTTTCTAAGAGATTACTCCAAAACAATAGAAAATATAGGTCGTTTTATTTGTTATGTAAATATTTTTGATAAAGGGCAGTTTAGTCAAAATTTTTAGAAATAATTTTCGAATTTTTTTTCATGTATAAGTTAGTTTTGGGTGGGGGAATTTCCTTTAAAATCTTCGTGTTGCATCATTGTAAAAACCTATGACAAAAAACATGTAGACCTCATCAAAAGCACAAATTAAGTCAATATATTTTTGTTGTGAGGCTAACCATACACAACATATTTTTACTTTCGCTACACGTACTATACACATAGTGTATAGAGGAAGTGTTGTTTCAACAACGTCAATGATCATTTAAAATCATTAGCGGCAACATTTTTTGAAGCGGGTATTGAAAAGCTTGTGCACAGGTACGATAAATGTCTCAATCTTTTCGGTAGTTATGTTGAAAAGTAACCATAAGTGTACAAAACTGTTAGTAATAAAATAGTTGTTTTCCATGATCTTGTCTTTTATTTATAGCCTATCGGATGTTGAAAAAATCTGATGTCACATGACTTTCTCTACAACTCTGCAATAAATTATTGTTAAAAAGCTTATGCTTCTATTTACTTCCTGTCAATCGAGAAAAAATAGCAGAAATAGTCTTACTACTTGCTTCCTTGTAAGTAGAAGCGAAATAAGGGAGTACCATAGGTTATGGTGATGGTCAAAAGCTGGTTGTATGTAACGGAAGTTCCTTTGTATGGACACGAGTTCAGAAAGTCCTGTATGAGAAAAGAATGTTTTTTTTTTATCTGAAACCAAAAACAAGGAATATCTCAAAAACTATCAATTCTGCAAAAAAAAATGTATATAACATACTTTGTGTGTTTTAAAGTGCTCTACATTTGTTGTGTGGTGAGTTTTTGTCCATCTCTTACGGTTTAGCAGTTATGGAAAATTCCGTAAAATTCATCCAGAATAATGTAGTCTTCAGAGGCTATTTCCAGAAAATTAAAAATATACATTTTATTTGTCAGGTAAATAACTTTAATATACGATATTTTAATCACAATCGTTAGAGTCATTTTTTAGAAAATCAAAAATTTCGAAAAAAATTCCATGTAAAGGGTAGTTTGGGTTGGGGGGATTTTTCTCAAACTCTTCGTGTCGCATCCCTGAAAGATACTAAACTTAAATACCAAGTTTGGTATTTTACAGCCTTTTCGTTTTTGAGTTATCGTGTTCACAGACACCGGACACACACACACACGGACCTTTTTCTGAAAATACTTTTTTTGGATACAGGGGACCCTAAAACATATATTTCCGGAGAAATCTCGATATCGAATATTTTGGTGGAGCCCAATACCTTCTCTATACTCTATGTACTTAGTACGTATAGAGAAAGTAATAGGCTGATTAACAATAATTTGTTACGGAGATGTATAGAAAATAATGTGAATGGAACACAAAGTCTTTTAGCAATATGCAACCGCAAAATAACACAGTAAGAATATCATGCATAGGCTATGCAGGCAATGCATCACTCACCATTTGTCATTTTATGACACACACGCTAAAGGCGTGGTTGTCGCTAAGCGAAAAGCTTCACTCCGAGTTATCCGCTTTAATAAATCCAGAATCTGAAAATCCCAGACTAACGCCCGATTTCATTCACACACGTTACTATTCTAACACACCCATACAAGAATTAAAAGAAGTATAAATATACATATATACTTCTTAGACTTGTAAACTTTAAAGCATATCTTCGAGACGTAGAATCTTTTAATAATTTCAATATATTGGCTACTATCCAATACTTGTGTATTTAAAATACACAGACATATTTTAGCTAAAAAATTATTTTGAAATTTCTGATATGTTCCATTCACATGATATTCTCTGCCTATTCTGTGACAAACTATGTTTACAAAATGTTACAATTTTATCTACTTCATGCTAATCGAGATACACATTAACAATGTTTTATATTTCTCTTTGTAAAATTTATATATTAGATAGAAAATTGCATTCCACCCAAAACGTCGATGTCGAGAGTTTGCTGGAAAAATGGTTGCGGATCGCTAATTTCGAAAAAATCATTTTTAGAAAAAGATCCGTATGTATGTGTATCTGTGTAAGCATACTTCAAAAACTAAAACACCATAAAATACCTTACTTGGTGGGAATTAAACCCTTTCATTATGATTTCAAGACATAAGCTTATTCATTAAGTTTATAACTGAATATTATTGATAAAGAGTATTATCTCATATTTTAATATTTAAGTAGGGTATATTGCGATCCTCCACCACAAACCAGCTTTTACATTGAAACGTTTATGAAAATTTTGTGTTTCTCAAAAATGACTATAACGATTTTGATTAAAATACCATATGGATATTAATGATATTTACTCACAAATGAAATGTATATCTTGAAGTTTCTGGGAATAGGTTTTGAAGAGCTGTTTATTTTCGGAGAGTTTAGCTGAAATGTTCATAACAGTAAACCATAAGAAACAGAAAAAAACTTACTATAGAAAAATTTTTATCTGGATAAAACATACAATTTATGCCGTACATTTTTTTTTTGTGCAATTCACCGATTCCGAGATATTCCGTATTATTGGTTTCGATTTTAATCTACTTAAGCTTTACTCAAACGGTAGGTCAGGTTTATTACTTTGCCTATCGCTTTTATTTAGTGAATTCCCTTAATACTTTCTCTACACGTAATAAGTACATATTGTATAGAGAATGTATTGCATTGCACCCAAAAATTCGATGCCGAGATTTCACCGGAAATACATGTAGGTCAGGTTTATTACTTTGCCTATCGCTTTTATTTAGTGAATTCCCTTAATACTTTCTCTACACGTAATAAGTACATATTGTATAGAGAATGTATTGCATTGCACCCAAAAATTCGATGCCGAGATTTCACCGGAAATACATGTTTTGGGTCCCCCTTAATTCAAAAACATTTTTTTGGAAAAAAGATCCGCGTGTGTGTGCTGGTGTGTGTCTGTGGACAGCATAGCTCAAAAACGAAAATACCATTAAATACCAAACTTGGTATTTCAGTTTGCTATCTTCCAAGGATGCGACACGAAGGTTTTAAAGAAAATCCCCCCATCCTCAACCAACCTTTACATGGAACTTTTTTCGAAAATTTTGATTTTCTCAAAAATGGTTCAAACGATTTTGATTAAAATATCCTATATTAAAGATATTTCCCTGACAAATAAAATGGATATATTTCATTTTCTGGGAATAGCCTCTGAAGACTGCTTTATTCTGGATGAATTTTACGGAATTTTGCATAATTGCTAAACCGTAAGAGATAGGTGAAAATTCACCACACACCAAAACACACAATTTATGTTATGTATATTTCTTTCGTGGAGTTGATCGTTTTTGTGATATCCCTTCTTTTTGGTTTCAGCTTTGAAAAACTTATACTTTTTCTCATACAGGAATTTGACAACTCCATTCCATACAAACAAAGGAACTTCAGTCTAATAGTAACCAGCTTTGACTATCACTTTAACCGGTAATACTCCCTTATTTCGCTTCTACTTACAAGGAAGCAAGAATTAAGGCCTTTTCTGCTATTTTTTTCTCGATTAGCCTGAAGTATATAGAAGCATAAGCTTTTTAACAATAATTTGTTGCAGAGATATAGTGAAAGTCATGTGAATGGAACACATCAGATTTTTAAAAAAGTTCTGCGTGTGTGTGTGCGTGTGAGTCTGTGGACAGCATATCCCCAAAACGTTAAATACCAAACGTGAAATGACATTAAATTATGGCACTGTGCGCAACATGACTATGCGACCGCGGTCTTTAATATGACCGTGGTCACCAAGTGACCATTGTATAGGGTTATTTTGGTCAATGTGCCCCGCCTGGCTCAAGGAATCATATTCACAGATGAGGCAAAAAAAATGGCGTGTTATTTATGGACGCTCTTTAACTGCTGTGGTTCTCAACGTCCCATCTATACTGGGCGTGAAAGACCGGTTAATTTTGCCGTAAATCTACGACACGGGGACCCACGGCTTTACTTCCCTTCCGAAGGAAGCCATGCTAAGGAATTTTACGCCCGAAAAAATCCATCATCCTTGGGTATATGAAGTATATGAAGTTATCATGGTAACCATTACACCACGGAGGGCGACACACATGAAGCTATATATCCTGCTGACCAAAAAAAAAAATAATTTAATAATAATAATAATAATAAAGCAATTATTAATGAAAAACCATCATCCAAATAAAATAAAAAAGTAATTTTTAAAATAGAAACAATGTAAACATACCATTAGAAAGCCAGTACAATACTGAATATCTGTTTTAACTTTAAGCTATATTGAGCAATAAATAACGACGTAATTTAAGATCTGTTCTCAGTAAAACTGTATAGATAAGCAAAATTTAATTTTCTCGGAGAATCTAACTCTCGTACACCTGGCCCTCAGAGAGAGCGGCGCCAACTCATTCCACCACGCTTAAGGTCTCTTGGAGAAAGCTTCCTAACGCTACCCTTGAGCCAATGAGGAAATACATTTTAAATTTAAACAAAAATGACCGCAATCGTAGTCAAGCATCAGTTTTTCTAACTGGCGAGATTAGAGTGAGTTGCACTAGTTTGTCCTAACCGCGCAGACTCCACGTTGCTCTTAGTACATTTAATATTTAAGAACGAGGTACTCTCTATTATAGTATAGTCAGGTGCGAATAACTGTAACTACAAATATGACAAAAGTTAAGGTGTTGTAGATTCGTACAAAAGTAAGATCAAAGAGAAACAAATGTTAAATTAATCATTGCTGCGAACTAGTCAATTTTGTGTTATTTAATTTTCACCTGTCAACATCCACAAATTCCCATGTACATACAGATAGCCAGCAGAAGTACGAGATATCAACGACGAAATTCGACTCTGAGATCTCCTAATCCTAAATCTCCAACGAACTTGAACTCGACAAACAGCCGGGAAACAAAAAGAGAGGTGTCACCTCACAGACAAAGCAGGATTTCCCTATGTCCTATGAACGGTATAACTGGTTTTTTTAAAGATTACTTACGGTTTTCAGATCATATTCTGTTGTCAGTCCTTGAATTAATGCTTTAAGAACGTTTCTCAGCATAGATGGCGTCTTATTAAACCTGAAAAATTAAAAAAAAAACTGTTATATTCAATTGTTTGTTACCTACAACAGTTAAAATAATATGTATTAGTAACATTACTTGCTATTTAGATGTTATTTCGCAAAGACGTGCGTAGCACAATGTTGGAAAGATTAAATAAACTGATCAACTCAATATTGAACCTTGGATTTGTATATCTCCATCATAAGACTTATTACTTTCTCTTCACGTACTATGTAGATAGTGTATAGAGAAGGTATTGCACTCCATCAAAAAATTCGATACCGAGACTTCACCGGAAATATATATTTTTAGGCTCCCCTGTATCCACATAAAGTATTATCAGAAAAAGGTCCGTGTGTGTCCGTGTGTCCGTGAGTCAGTGTGTCCGTATGTCCATGTGTCTGTGAACACGATAACTCAAAAACGAAAAATCAGTAAAACACCCATCTTGGTATTTAAGTTTAGTATCTTCCAGGGATGTGACACGAAGATTTTGAAAAATATCCCCCCACCCCAAACTACCCTTTACATGGAACATTTTTCGAAAATTTTGATTTTCTAAAAAATGGCTCTAACGATTTTGATTAAAATATTGTATATTAAAGATATTTATGTTATAAATAAAATATATATTTTGAATTTTCTAGCAATAGCCTCTGAAGACTACTTTATTCTGAGTGAATTTTACGGAATTTTGCATAACTGCTAAACCGTAAGAGATAGACAAATACTTAACGGACAAAAAATGTAGAGCACATTCAAACACACACTTTATGTTATATACATTTTTTTCGTGGATTTGATTGTTTTTTTAGATATTCCTGGTTTTTGCTTTCAGGTTCGAAAAACTTAACTTTTCTCATACAGGAATTTGTCAAATCCTGTCCATACAAACAAAGGCGCTTCAGTCACATGCAACCTGCTTTTGATTATCGCTTTAACCTATGCTACTCCCTTGTTTCCCTTCTACTTATAAGAAAACAAGTAATAAGACAATTTCTGCTAATTTTTTGTTTATAACATGAAGTAAATAGAAGCATGAGCTTTTTAAAACTAATTTGTTGCAGAGATGTAGAGAAAGTCACGTGAATGGAACACATCAGATTTTTTAATATACTTATTGATTTATTTTGTGTAAAATAGTTTCTTTTCAGAACTTAAGATGCATAGCAAAGCTTGCGGAGTCGGTCTGAGAAGTTCTGTTGGTTAGTGGGTTTCTGGCTTTCTGAACTTCAGGTCGCGGGCTCAAACCCAATCCAAACCGATAGTTTTTAAGTGTGCCTAAAAGTGACAGCCCCATGTCAGGATATTTAACGGCATATTAAAGAACTCCTGCCGGACAAAATTCCGGCACACCGGCGGCGCTGTTATGATCCTAGTAATTGACAGTGTCGTTAACAAATAAATACATGTTTTTAAATGATAGAATATAGGGATTTATTTACCTAATGATTCCTTTCGCTCGAACTTGTTTCATCTACTTTATTTTTATTGAGTAATGTTTAAAGACTTTTACAATACTTATATTATTATAAATGTATGACGACAGAAATTATTTTTAAATATGGACTGATACAGACATTTGGGTGCCAGCAAATACGTAGGTATTATATTCATATTATATGAAGTTCGAAGAGCGAAGATTATTGGCATGCTTGCCTAACCTGATGTATCTGAATTAGCCCATTGTATGTGCTGATTAATGAATAAATGAACTCAAACATTCACTCCCCTCACTTTCTATGGACGAGGTACTGTGTATGTCGAACTAAGTTAACTACATAGACCACGTTTAGATTGATTTTTCGTCACATGGACATTATATGATCTGCACACATCTGAATATACAGTGTTTTTGCTTCACACTGTGGCCGCGTCAGAGCTGCATTTGCGCCGGCCACGGCAGCTCGGAGTTCCGGGAAACATTTATAATATCCCCACAACCTTAAGTTCTCACAGTTAAATTATAATTACACTGTAATAAACATATGCCATATCATAAAAGAGGTTGAGATGTCCTTTTTCCACACACTTCCGCCATCTTCTCATTCACATAAGAATGTTGAGTGTCTGTAATTGAATAAATCCCTTACCTTATTCTTCTTTTGATTCTTACACCATGGGAGATTTGTTGCATATATCTTACTTTTCATATGATTGCCAGAATCGGTTAAATACAATAATTGCATTTAGCAAAACATAGTGGAATTTTCCCATACCTAGTAACCTTTCTAATGAAGCATAGTCCCGATTATATGGCTACATTTTCTCGCAAAATGAGATATATTGGAGTACAGAGAAATTAGATTTTACACCAGATTTCCTTTCATGCCGCAAAACTTGATATGTGGAATAATATCTATAGTATTTTTTGAACAAACGATAAATACAGTGAAATACAGTAATATCATAATATTTGTGAGCAAATTATTGATTTTAAATATCAGTATAATTTTTTCAAAAAGAATATCTCATTGCGCATATAACTGATAATTTATTAAACTGTTTTCAGGATTTTTTTGAAGAACGTTACTAAATTGAAGAATACCTTACAGGAATTACTGATGATTTCACCGAACGAGACGGCTCCAAAGATTCTTCTAGGAATGCCTTTAGGGAGGTCGAGGGATCGGTTCCGCGCGGCCGACTCTCTGAGCCATGGGTTTCCCAGGGTCACTAGGCTGGAGAGGTTTCTTGGTGCCCCCGAACTTTCTTTCCCTTCATTCATCTCCATTTGTTCCCAACAGGTTTGTAAGTGTCGGCCAGGAACTTCAGTGGTGTCACCATCCCGATGAGGTGACTCGGGTCTGAAAATACAGCTCTCGGCGACAGGATGGCATATGTAGACTCATGAGGTTTGCTCGAACCTGAGACACGGGCGCCTGGCGCTCCCCACGTCGAGATAAAGAACTGCTTGGAAACTGTTAGGTACCCTCCAAGGCGGCTCCTTCCCTGTCCGGATTTCGGCCGCTCTTTTAAATTACACTCATCTCATGCTCTTCTCCAAGGCTCTGACATACAATAAGGTAGTTGCCGACGTGTGAAATACTCCTCCGAACATCTCATACACACACATACAAACATTTGTGATTGTAGTTTTCTTATTACTTCCTTCTGCTGTTTCACGCCCAATTTACCATGTAACATCTTTAACGTAACTGGAAGGAAAAGTTTGACACTACCAAACTCTAAAGTTGCGTCGCGTTAAGTAAACCCTAATTTAGTTCCATTTAATAAATGAGTTACGTCTCAAGTCAAGTCACGTTACGTTAAGTTCATAGCGAGCCAGTTGCCTCAGATGTTTCGTCTGGAACTGGCATTCGGGAGGTCGTTGAATCGGCTCCCCGCGATCGACCTCTCTGACATGGGTTTTTTCGGGAGTTTTCCGGCTCACTTGGCGAATGCTGGGGAGGTTTCCTCATGACCTTGAACTTCCTGTCCCCTCCCTGCATCTCCATTTAATCTCAACCGGTCTCTTTCAAGGTTGTAAGCGTAAACGAGGTCTGCTATAGTGGCACCATGGCGTGGAGGTGACTGCACTCTGGAAATACACTCTTGGCTCGGAGCGTCGAGATGAGAACCTGCTTGGAAAATGTTTGAGATCCTCCGAGGCGGCTCCTTCCCTGCCCGGATTTCGGCCGCCCATTTACTTTATAATCATCTCATCCTCTTCTCCATGGCTCTGACGTACAATAAGCTAGTGGCTGACTTTTGGAATACTCCTCCGAAGATCACACACACACACGCACACACACATACACATAAATTCGTTGTTTATTACTTCCTTCTACTGACTCACGCCGAGTGGTTCTAATTACCATTTGTGAACTCTTAACGTAACGGGAAGGAAAAGTTTGAACAACCAAACTCTTGAGTGGAGTCGCGTTAAGTTAACCTTAGTTAGCTCCATTTAATACACTGTGTTAGACTTTCACGTTACGTTGCGTTAAATCAAGTCATGTTACGTTATGTTCATCGTAATCCCGGCATAAAACATGTGAGTGGTTGGAACTCCCGTTTTCTACAATGCCTGACGTAAACATACCGTTTTATCTCTTTCTGCACTCTCTAAGATCATTACTGGCTACACTTATCCCTACATTGTGGAATAGTAATATGTTAAAACATTAAAATGAAATGAGTGAATACTTGTTAGCAGAAAACTATAAATTTTGTTAAGTGAATGGATTAAACAATACTGTTATTCGATAAACATGACAAATCGTAAATGTAATGGAAATGTTTAATTATAATCATTAAAGCTTTCCGTGCAAATAGAAGAAATTAATTCCGATGAAATGACATTGCAAATTGCAGTGCAGAGCAGCGTTGCAGAAGTAGATTGACCCACAAAACCGAACAATTTGATTTCAAAAATTTTTGAATACAAATATTGTTTGGCTTTGTTCAGTTTTCACGTCACCTCACCTGGTTTACATTATGTTGCCTTATGTAGTTCAACTTTTACTGGGATGTACTTCAGCAGTCATCTTCCTAATGAGACAAGTTCAATTTCCCCGTCTCTGCACATTTTTCATGATGGTGCTTCACTCCCTTAATACTTCGCAATATTAACACTCATTTTACATTGCAGCAGTCGTCACAAACTTGCTCGGAGAAGATACTTTGTATCGCAGCAGAAACTCGCTCTAACCTATTCAGTACTCCCTTATTCACTGATTAACGCGTAGAATCCAGGAAAATGCTCACTTGTATATCTGATATATCCAAAGAAATTTCTAGAAAGTTCTGAAAGCGTTATGGAGGCGGGAAGAAGAGAAGCTTCTTGAGGATTCTAGTTATCCCCCGATAATCCGGTAGCGCTGCTTATCTTTGTTCATCCTTGCAACTGTACAGCACCGAAGTTTGAACTATAGCCGTTGCGTCACAATATATATTTGTTAAATAATGACAGTTTGTACATAATGGGTAAACACATGAGTATGGATAGCTTTTTGAAGTTGCATGTTATCCAAGAATTGTTGCCAAGTGCATAAATTTATGCCCTGATTGCCCAATCAGTATATTTTATATATTAACTTAGTCAGTTTATTCCCCTTGTATGGAGGACTTACATGTGGGTGCCTAGGTCAGACGCCTGTTGGGGAGCCAACGAGTTTTACTCTTAAAATGAAGAACATGGAACGAGGGATCAGCGCATAGGTAGGCATGAGATTGAGGAAGTAGACGATATGAAATTAAGGGAAATGGATGATAGGAAAGGTGATGATAAACCAGTTGGTGGAATGAATCTCGGTGTAAAGCGAGAACCTGGAGAAAACCCACTAAGAGATTGCTTGTCCACCGAATATCTCACATGCGATTCCATGGGATTCAACCCTTAGTGAGATATGGGCTATAACTTGAATTGCAATTCATTTTAGGAAATACACTAGAAATGAGATAAATAGTGTGAGCTTTATATAATTTTCCACTGACTGGTTTTAACTTGAAAAACCTAGTTGAGATGTGCAACTTTTTAAACACGGAGGGATATCGGAACATGTATAATATGGGGTAGTTAGGTCACCTGGTATATGACAGTATATGTGACTCACCAACATTTCCCCATCTTGCCTGGAGTTGGGATAAAGGAGTTCTGACGTCCGTACTTCGGAAGAATTGCGTTTTAGAGTTATAAGGTAGCTAATAATTTTCGTTGAGGCCTACAGAATACGTGTACGAAGTCTCATATAAATAAACTTAGAATATTGATTTGTGTGTTACGAGTTAAAAATAAAGTTAAAATGGAAGTGCAGCTTATAATTTCCTTTATTTTTATATAATCCAAACGTAACCAATTTTTATTTTTAAAATCATAAAACGAATATTATTTCAGTGAATGTGGTAATAAAGACAATGTACAACCCTCTAAAGTAAATTAAACCTTTTTAATCATACACATTTGCCCCTTTAGTCTCTAAGTAATTATCAATCTGCCATATTTGTAAATACGTGTGAAAGGACGCTCTTATATCTATTCAAGAAACAGGATTAAAATTGGTTTACATGAGTATGAAACAGAAATCTTCATTCCTCCAGTTTTACTACTTTTCGATGAACGAATTATAAAATCGGTGTAGTAGTTTTTAAATTGCCCTTTATACTCCAACATACAAATGTTCTCTTTTTATGTATTATTACAGTTGGTATCATTTTCTACTAGTCATTCATAAGGTTTGATCTGGTTAAGAGAAGCAAGTAAATATTGTAATAAAAGTACCAAACGAAAAACTATGACTAATTTCATAAAGGCCGAATATGCCAAAGGGAAAATCACTCAACTGCAAATTACCTTAAAATATTTGCCAGACTGAGCAAGTGTAATCTGTTCAAACATTTAATTTCTCAAAAATTTGATAGATTTCGAAGTTTAATAACAAGGGTTTAATCACGTTTTGGACAGGAATTACTCGTGGTTGTAAGATAAATTTAGTTTTGTCCAAGAGTGTGTGTTTACTATCCAAAAGAGTTACCACTCTTTGAACAAAGACGATAAATAGTGTAAATTGGGCCAGGAAGAATGCGCCCAAAACGGCGAGTACCAGAATATGGACGGATAATACTTACGGTGCACCATAGGAAGCCAACATCTAATATAACCGACCTAACCGCATCATGTGGAAGTTAATCACGAACAAGCTGACTAAAATTATGGTTTTTGAGAAGCAATGGCGTTCGGAACTGGAAGAGGTAGCCCCTGGCGCTGACAGATAAGTCACGTGATTAATATTTTCATAATACACATTTTCAGTTCAGACAATGTCATATACGTTTTAATGGTGGAGATAAAACAGTTGTTACAGACATTAAGTAATATAATCAGGAGTGTTTAGTTAATACATTTTAAGTCAACGGTAATTAAATGGAAGTCGTATTTTAAATTTATAAATTACAATATACCTATATCAATTATGGGAGCCCTCTTGAGATCTATATTATTATTATTATTAATAATAATAGGTAATAATAACAACAATAATAATAATAATAATAATAATAATAATCATAATCATAATAATACTAATACTAATACTAATACTAATAATACTAATACTAATACTAATACTAATAATAATACTAATACTAATACTAATACTAATAATAATAATAATAATACTAATAATACTAATAATAAGAATAATAATAATAATACTAATAATAATAATACTAATAATAATACTAATAATAATACTAATAATAATAATACTAATAATAATACTAATAATAATACTAATAATAATACTAATAATAATACTAATAATACTAATACTAATAATACTAATACTATTACTACTACTACTACTACTAATAATAATAATCATAATCATAATCATAATACCCATAATCATAATATTCATAATCATAATAATCATAATAATAATCATAATAATAATAATCATAATAATAATACTAATAATACTAATAATAATACTAATAATACTAATACTAATACTAATACTAATAATAATACTAATAATAATACTAATAATAATACTAATAATAATACTAATACTAATAATACTAATACTAATAATACTAATACTAATAATACTAATACTAATAATAATAATAATACTAATACTAATAATACTAATAATAATAATACTAATACTAATAATAATAATAATAATAATAATAATAAGGGGCGATGATTTTCGGAGAAGCTCTTCTCATAAACGCTGGATGCATTCATTCAATAGCTGCAGATATCCAGTGGATCTTGTCTGTTTGTTCCTACAATAATGGGAATGGCAATCGTACTATCGGACCTACAGCTTTTTACTTTCTACTCTGACTCATATTTTACTTGAACTAGTTATAGATGAAGATCTAGATAGAAGCGACTAAAATCTCACTTACCTAATGGCTGGGAATTGAATTCCGCGCTTTAGGAATGCAAAGCTGCGAATGAAGCCATTAATAGTAATATTTTAACATTTAACAATATAGTAAAAAAATTAAAATTCCATTCGAGTTGTGGTAAACATAATCTGACATCTATGGAGTTTATTTTGGATATTTTGAAAATTAATCCTAAAATAGTAATATTTGCTTCATTAGACATGTCAACTAATCTTAATCTTGCTCTGATTTCAACTTAATTTGAAATATGTTGGCAATCTACTTCAAGCCCTTATAATACTTTAACACGGTATGTGTAGCGAAATCTAAATCTATTTTTGGATAATCAAATTATGTACTAACTTTTGTATTAATTGTATTTCAACTTATTTTTATATGTGCACAAAAGTTTCTTAGACTCAAAATGTTCAACTCCAAAGGTGAATGAGTTTACCTGAAATCTTTACAATAATAGAAGCTCTCTATACAAATTACTTCAAATTTTCTAGTGGTTTTAGTCGAAGTTTATACATCTAAATATGCATTTTCTTCATACTCATTTATATTAATTTTCTAGTTCATATGTGCAGTAATTGGGGAATTGTACATATGTCGAGGACAGAAAGAAAAGCGACACCAATGGAAGTTCTGCATTTAGACGCTTAATCAGGACGGGTGAGAAGATCGTAAGAGTTTATATAAAACAGTGTAGTCCATAGTTCTCTTTATAATGGTTAATGATAACTGGAAAAAATGTAAACACTCCAAAAACGCCAACGAAAAGCCTACCATAAAAGGAATAGAAATTAAAAAGGAACGTGTGCACATTCACATGCTATAGCTTACAAATCAAGCTCAGTACTCACCTCCTACACCTTTTGTAAAAAATGTTCCGATCACTCCCCCTCCTCCCTCTCAACCAGCAAGGTCCATATGACTTTTAATAATTTCTAACCTTCTTGAGTTAACAAAGGAATCTGGCTGATACTTTCTCCTCAGCCTTTCTGTTTTATTATATTGCGCTAGTATATGAATCAAAGTTTCTTTCTCTCCAAACAAGGGACATATTTTTATGCCTTCTTTATTAACAAATTTGATCTTTCGCCGTGATCCCAGTCTAAACAAAGTAGGTCTTGTTCTGTGAGTGTACTTACATAAAAATATATATTTAGAAATTCAATGCTATGCCGGCATTTTGCCATGGTAACTCAATGGCAGAGCAACCGGCTAGAGAAGGGGAGATCCGTGATTCAAATTCTGGCTATGGCATTGAATTTTTCAGTCTAACTCTATCCATCCATATTGTTCTTTTGTCTGTACGTTTCTCTACACTGTTTCCTTGACTTTCCAACCAATATTATACATCCCTTTAAAGATCTCTTGATTTTCGCTGCTGTCTCATTCAAACATGTTCGTTGTATCCCAGTGTTCTAATTAATGATTCATCCTCTCTCATAATTCTAATCTAGTATTTGGTGGCAGGGAACTGCATTTGAATATTTCAATGTACGCGCCATGTTCTCACAAAATTCCGCATTTTGTTATAACCCTCTGCGATCGCCCTTGACCGAGTGGTTAGACCACTCACCTCTCACCTAGACGGCCAGGGTTCAATCCCAAAGCGGTGGGATTGAACCCTGGTGGATAAAGCGGTGCAGGGGCGGGTTTTCTCCGGGTTCTCCGGTTTCTCCCACCATTGCATTCCACCGGTGCTCCATATTCATTCCATGTATCACCAGCGATGGCAAAAGTAGTAAAAGTGGGCGTTAAAGACTCCATCATTTATCGCCCAAACCTTGCATTCAATTGTTTCGATGTATGCATCATATTCCTCATTTTTCTCTAACACCAAGATTGCTTTTAGAAAGCAATGGCCTAGCTTAATTGGTCTAGCTTTTGCGTGAGTTCCTTCACTAAGTATTGAAGTATCTTCGCACGCTGGAAGAATCAGATCTAAAAGGAATCGGTACATGCAAGCCTGTGTTACTAACAACGCATGCATTTTACAAGAAGGAATGGGAAAAGCGAGTGAAAAATGTGGCGACGAAGGAAAGAAAGGGTTCAATACCACAGACTGGCGTCGCGACGCCTGAAATCAACAAGTTGGGCTTGATGTCACGCAGTGCATTGCTGAGAGAGATCGATCTGAGTGCGTGTCCGTTGTGGTGAATGAAGTGGATACACCACCGCATTGGGACTTTCCATTACAGTTTACACACTTGCCCTACTTTTTTCAGTTCTTGGTTCGACGTACTGTTGAAACATTTTTTGTCGAAATTCATATCTTTCAAACTGCACGAAAAATGGCTCTTGCACGCTTCGGTAACATTTTTCACTCTCCAAGAATGAAAACAGAATATTTCACATCTTATTGCTGATAAAATATTCCGTGAAATGCAACGTTGGTAAGTCAGACCGAATGCCGAATAAATAGAGAAAATCATGTGAATGGAAAACGTCAGAT
This sequence comes from Hymenopus coronatus, assembly GCA_030762935.1. NCBI lineage: Eukaryota > Metazoa > Arthropoda > Insecta > Mantodea > Hymenopodidae > Hymenopus > Hymenopus coronatus. Next base: position 84,567,341 of record CM060895.1, read on the forward strand.
TTTAACTTTCCCTAGCATAGTATATAGTGTCTAGAGAAGGTATTGTATTCCGACCAAAAATGCGATGTCGAAATTTCACCGGAAATATACGTTTTCAGGCTCCCTGAGACCAAAAAAGACTTTTAGAAAAGGTTCATGTGAGTAATGTGTATATGTGTATATATAGACAGCATAGCTCAAAAACAAAAGGACCGTTAAAAACCAAATTTAGTATTTATGTATAGTATATTCCAAGGATACGACACGAAGCTCTCTCCTCACCACAAACTACCTTTAACATGCAAAACATTTTGAAAAAACGGTTATTTTTCTCTAACGAGTTTGATAAAAACACCGTATATTAAAAATGTTTATATCATAAATAAAATGTACATTTTAAATTTTATGGGAATAGCTTCTGAAGCTTCTTTATTCTGGATGAGTTTTGCAGAATTTTGCATATTGGTTAAATCGTAAGACATAGACAAAACTTAGTACACAAAAAATGTAGATATCGTTAAAACACAGACTTTATGTCATATGTGATTTCTTGTACAGTTGACCGTTTTTTTAGATATTCCCTGTTACTGGTTTCAGTTTTAAACTACCTAACTTTTCTCAAACCGGACCTTGCAAATCGAACCGAATCTCAAATGTTTCACTTAGCGTCCAGCTTTTAAAAGATTTGACTATCGCTTTAGCCTAATGTATTTTCTTGTTTCATTTCTACTTACAATGAAGAAAGTAATAAGGCTAATTCTGCTAATATTTGTCTCGATTAACATTATGAGGACAAAAGAATAATCTTTTGTAAGAATAATTTGCATTTGGAACAGCTAGAGAAAGTTATATGAATGGGACGCATTAGATTTTTGTACTTACTTTATTGTCCTTTAATCTGGTAGGTCATGTCGGACGAAGAATGAATGAAATCCGTGAAATGATGCTAAATGAGTCCGCGGTCCATGGAACGTAAAGTTACTCAACATTATCTTCTCAGGATAAGGAGAAACCCCGGAAAAAACTTATCCAGATAACTCACTCCAACTGAGATTCGAACTCGGGGTCTCTTTAATTTGAGGCAGACACTCAACCCTCATATTACAGAGGTAGGCAGAAATAGATTGAGGAAATATTTATATCCTAACCCCATGCTTCTGACTTAAATTTTATTCCATTTTGTGTATTTGATGTTCAAATGTTCTCTTGTTGCATAATGAGGTTGAACTCTCAGGGTGCAATATAATTATTCCTTGTGCTTTCGTTATGTATAAGTGTTTTAACTTTCTCTCTGGATTTTGTTCGTTTGTAAACAAGTATTGTGGTAACATGTCGACTTTCTTGGATGTGAACGAGATTGTGTATAAGCAAGGAAAGGGACACTCGGAGACTGTTAGTAGTCCAGTGTAGCCGACTTCACAGGGAATCCTGGCTGATACTATGCCGCGTGCAGTTAAATTTCTGCGTTGAGTAAGAAACGCGTAAATATTTGCAGTGGGATTATTAATTGACTTCCGCTCTTTGTATTGGAAAGTGATAATACATTTTGTTCCGAGAAATTAAATAGATTGTCCGTCGGAATTAATAAAGAATTAGAATCACAAGATACAAAAGTTCCACGTCCAAGTAAAGCACTGAATTTCACTTAGTGATTGCTATTTCGTGTATTAATTGTAAAAGTTGATCAAGAGTAAATCACATTACTGCAAAGGAACTCGAGTAATGGATTATTTAAGAAAGTAACCACCAAGTTCAATAGCCTGTATCTAAAGAGTCCATTATACCCATATTAACGCCCTGAGATGTTATATAATGCTTCAATATTGATAGCTTGATTAATATGGCACCAAACATAAAAACATCTGACATTTCGCTGCACACGAAAGGGATTTTTCACGTCATTTCTCTTAGATTCAGGAATCAATGTAGTATTATTGATATTTTACATATTCGAGCGCTGCCTAAAAAATTGTTTTTGCTCCCTTTACATGATTTTCCTTGCCTACTCTGCAAACAACCTGTCCCTACAAAAGATTATTTTATATGTATATATTATATACATATTTTACCTAATGTATTCCCTTATTTCCCTTCTCCTTAAAAGGAATTAAGTAATAAAAGAAGTTCTGCTAATGTTATCTCGATTATATATATACATAAGAGAATTATATATGTATATAATCATTAGCAGAAATTCTCTTACTACCTACTTGATATTATCTCAATTATATATGTATATAATCATTAGCAGAAATTCTCTTATTAAATGATATTATCTTGATTATATATATAATCATTAGTGGCAAATCTCTTATTATTTCTAAGAAGAAGGGAAATAGGAGAGTACGCTAGATTAAAGCTGGTAGCTATGTGAACAATGAAGTTCGGTTCGCTTTGCGCGACCAGCAGTAAAACAAAAAAGAGATGAAACGAGAGCTGACTTCCCGTATGAGAAAAGTTTAAGTACATAAATTTGAAACCAAAAACACAAGAAATATCTCGGAAATAGCCAATTCAACAAAAAAAAAAATAAACTGTATATGATGGTATGTCTTATGAGATCTACATTTTTTCTGTAAAAATGTATTGTTTATATCTTAAGGTCTACCAATAGTACAAAAGTCATTCAGAATGAAGAGGACTTCAGAGCCTATTTCCAGAAATTTCAAGATATACCTACATTTTATTTGGATGTATTTTTAATATACGGTATTTTAATCATAATCATTAGAGCCACTTTTGAGTACAATAAAATGTTTAAAAAATCTTCTTTGTAAGGATTAGTTTGGGGAGGGGGGCATTTTCTTGAAATTCTGCGTTTTGGACTCGTTAAACATAATAAACTTAAATACCAAGTTTAATATTTAACGGTATTTTCTATTTTGGGCTATTGTTCACACACACGCACACAGAGAGAGAGATAGAGAGAGATAGAGAGAGAGCGAGAGAGAGAAAAACACATACGCAGAATTGTTTTCTAAAATTGTTTGCGATACACTCGATATCAATTTTGGTTGGAATACAATACCTTCTTTATACACTATATATAACAGTGTAGAGAAGGTACTAGTATGTATCTGTCACACGGGTTAAAAGTGGTTTCAACCCTTGTATCATTACCTACTATTTCGTATTATTATCATCAAGTCAAGTAGCACTTTTACCAGTTTTATACGATACTTTGGTTTCGGTTTTCGAATTCATGACTTTTTTCATATTTTGAGACCGAATGTCTCGATTATGAAAGAAACATTTTGTTAACCTCAATTAAAGTGTCGGAAAACTAAAACACTTATACTAATACCGTTAATATCAGCCATTTTTTTGGTCTCTGCAAAACTGAATAATTCAGAGGAACGTTTACACGCTAAAAATAAATAAATTGAGCTTTATCAATAACATTACATAGGTAATACTCACATCTGTCACCCTCCCTGATGTAGTGGCATAGTGAGGCACAATATGGCAGGCTGAGGACAGCCCGAAGAGATACTACTGGTATATCGTGTAATCTTTTGATATAATCATGAAGATAGGAAGCAAGAACGGGTGAGAGAGAAGGAGAGAGAGAGAGAAAGAGTTGGGGGTGAAAGGAGGTAGCAATATTGCTCCAAGACGGCTTTTGTTCAGGGTGTAAGACCCTTCTGTACAGCTGGTGTTAAATGTTTCAAAATGTTTTTACTAATTTGGTTACCATGTTAATTTTGATTGTTAATGCCTCTTGAAAGTACTTTGGAGAAGGTCAGTTTTTGTTGCTGGATGGGGTTGTAGTATTAACCAAGATAGGTTCAATACTTAAGGTTGTGAGTCAAATCCGGCGGAGATTGACGGATATTTTTTAGACATAAAAATCCTTAACATGTCTTCCTTCGGGAGAGCAATCAACCAGGTAATAAATAGGCTCCATCTTGCACACTCAAGTTTTCACATCAACTATCAACCAGTAACAAGTGACCAACCAGGTAACAAAACAGACTCCATCTTGCACACTCAAGTTTTCAGCTCAACTACTAAACAGTAACAAGCGACCAACCAGGTAATAAAACAGTTGCGCACTCAAGTTTTCAGCTCAACTATTAACCAGTAACAAGCGACCAACCAGACAACAAAACAGTTGCACACTCAAGTTTTCAGCTCAATTATTAACCAGTAACAAGCGACCAACCAGGCAACAAAACAGTTGCGCACTCAAGTTTTCAGCTCAACTCAACTATTAACCAGTAACAAGCGACCAACCAGGCAACAAAACAGTTGCGCACTCAAGTTTTCAGCTCAACTATTAACCAGTAACAAGCGATCAACCAGGCAACAAAACAGTTGCGCACTCAAGTTTTCAGCTCAACTATTAACCAGTAACAAGCGACCAACCAGGCAACAAAACAGTTACACACTGAAGTTTTCAGTTCAACTATTAACCAGTAACAGGCGACCAACCAGGCAACAAAACAGTTGCGCAATCAAGTTTTCAGCTCAACTATTAACCAGTAACAAGCGACCAACCAGGCAACAAAACAGTTGCGCACTCAAGTTTTCAGCTCAACTATTAACCAGTAACAAGCGACCAACCAGGCAACAAAACAGGCTCCATCTTGCACACTCAAGTTTTAACATCAACTATCAACCAGTAACAAGTGACCAACCAGGCAACAAAACAGTTGCGCACTCAAGTTTTCAGCTCAACTATCAACCAGTAACAAGTGACCAACCAGGTAACAAAACAGGCTCCATCTTGCACACTCAAGTTTTCACATCAACTATCAACCAGTAACAAGTGACCAACCAGGTAACAAAACAGGCTCCATCTTACACACTCAAGTTTTCACATCAACTATCAACCAGTAACAAGCGACCAACCAGGTAACAAAACAGGCTCCATCTTGCACACTCAAGTTTTCACATCAACTATTAAACAGTAACAAGCGACCAACCAGGTAACAAAACAGTTGCGCACTCAAGTTTTCAGCTCAACTATTAACCAGTAACAAGCGACCAACCAGGCAACAAAACAGTTGCGCACTCAAGTTTTCAGCTCAATTATTAACTAGTAACAAGCGACCAACCAGTAACAAAAAAGGCTTCATCTTACACACTCAAGTTTACAACTCACATTAACTAGTAGCAAGCAATAAACCAGGTAACAAACCAGGCTCCACTTTGCATACTCAAGTTTTTACCTGTACTATCAACCAGGTAACAACCAGGCTCCATTTTGCACATCTTAAAGTTTTCAGCTCAACTACCAACAAGTAACAAGGGAGCAACTAGGAGACTAACCAGGCTCCATCTTGCACACTCAAGTTTTCAGCTCAACTTCCAACAAGCAACAAATGATCAACCAGGTAACAAACCAGGCTCTGTCCTGCACATACTCTAAAAGTGGTCCAACAAGTCATAATTGAACTTAATAAATACTTACTTCTTGTATACGTGATCCCAATTGCTGAGAAGATAGTTAAAGCCCAGTTGAGAAGCTACAGGATTACCAGGTATGGAACGCATTGCCCATATAGTGTCTTGCTGACGAACTGTTGATTCCCAAACTATCATCTCCAACAGCCTGAAAGGAGTGTCAGATATTGTAAGAACTGCAAACGGTATAAGTGATGTATTCATCTCACTTTCTCTCTGATTATTGTTTATTTTCATATATTCTCTACAAACTATTGTTCCAATGGTTACTAATTTCTTTACTACGTAGGTACATTCTTCCCCTCTCAAAAACCATCACGAGAATTCACCGCAAAATAAACGTGTTGAGACTTCCTGATTAAAAAAAAGTTACAAAAAGACCCGTGTGTGTATGTCTGTGAAGAGCAACTCTAAAACGAAAAGTGTAGCATTTTCCAAAGATGCGGTACAAAGATTTTAATGGGAATTCTCCATTCTAAGATATCCTTTGTGGAAGATTTTTCGAAAGTTTAGATTTTCTCAAAAATGGATTAAACGATGTTAACTAAACTGCTATACTTTTAAGATATTTGCTTAACAAATATATACATTGCATTTTCTGGAAACAGCCTATAAGGTCATTTTATTGGTAAACATTTTTGTATAATAGACGTAAATGTTTTACACAAAGATATAGATCTCTGTTAAGTACACCATTTATTCCAAACGTGTATTTTTGTTCCATAAGCCATTTCGGAGAAATCAGTTCATTAAGATTTGAAGTGTTCAACACTTTGTAATCATTCTTTTAAAGCAGTATGGGTTGTTAAAATCAGTATGTAGAGACCAGTTATAAAACATTTGACACTTACAAATTTTGTTTCTCGTGCATATATCATCAATATGTGCCAATTTAAAGAAAGCTTGAGTAGAATTAATTGCCAAATCTAAAACCAGCACTTAAGGATGACTGCTTGGTGTCATATGAATGTCAACAAAACATGTATTTTTGGTGAAATTTGTGTCGAACAATTGAGTTACTATAAGTAAGTGTATAAATTAGTTTTTGTATGTCTATGTTTTCTACATCATTATGTCCCAAGCAATAATACTACGGGAAAATGGGTTTCGAATCCAACTTATAGCATGTTAAAGCTAGGAACTTAATGCCTTATTCACAATGAGATGTAAGCGCAGACTTTGCACATATGTTATTCAATGTGAGCATTCACAAAGACACACGTAACATACTACGCAATGTAATGCACTGCAAGAGTTTGCAAATCGAAACGTTATCCTTACCATACATACGCACAGAAAGAATTTTGCATTCCTTCCTCTATGCATTGCCTGTTGTTCAACATCAGACGTACGCAATGCGAGATTTTACAGGCCGTACATGGTCTCTCATTTTCCTCAAGAGGTTACGGCAGTCTCATTGCTAATCCTCCTTTGATTAATGCTTGTACCCACCATCTGCGTCTAGTTTTCTTGGCTCTCATAAATCGTAAGGCGCAAAAAGATAATTCACAGTTCATTAAATGTTCATCTTTATCACTTTCTGCAATGTCTCCGCTAGTACATTTTCAATATTTTTTGATAAACAATTATTGTGAGGTTACTACCACGAACGTCAGTGTAACTCTGTATTTTATAACATTTTATTGGTAAAATCTTGACTGAACTTTCTTAAATGATATTGTTGGTTACGTTCTTCAATTTGAAGCTTACAAGCACTTGGAAGATATCCGCATGCACACAATTTAAAAATCTAGAAACCCGTGCCAAATTTTGCGATACGTTTGCGCTTGCATTTCATTGCAAATGTTGCTTAATTGATTGTATTCATGTTACTTTATCTAAATATGAACCAATTAAGGTTTCAGTCATGTAACTTTAATTATTTTAAACCAACCATAAAGACATCGGAACATTATATTTTATTTTTGGTGCATTTACCTATTAATGTTTTGTTTAAAAACACTGTTTTCAAAATCTCTGTCCTACAATTTTGATGCAATGTGACAAAAATCTTGTTAATGTTCAAGAAATTCTGATAAAACTAAGTATTAGATTTTTGATATTTACCTTCTCTGAAGAATAAAAAAATTAAATGCACTCATGATAATTGTTATGCTCTCATGTTTTATGTTTTGTTTTTTATTTCCAGAATCATGCCACATTTAAAAAATATAATACATAGTTTAATTGGTCGTAATGTTTGAACATCTAGTGTAATTTTCAGATCCTTTGCATAAACATTGTAAGTAGATATGGTATTGTAGCCAAGTACAAAAAATGAAATTGGAGAAACTTAAGTATAAAGTTTATATGAAAATGACATTCAAAAGGTATACAGGCTTTTAACATGGCGTAATTCCTTAAAGTTAAAAGAAATATGTAAAAAAGTCTTATGTGTTCCATTCGCATAACTATTCCTAGGCGTTCCATATATGCATTATTCTTACATAAGATTATTCTTTTATCTAAATTATGCTCATCAAGATAACCATGAACAGAATTAGTCTTATTATTTGCTTATTTGTAAGAAGAAGGGAATTAAGGGAATACATTAGGCTAAAACGATGGTCAAATCTTGTAAAATCTGGTGGCTATATGAAACAACTGAGGTTCGGTTCGCTTTGAATGGTGCTGTTTAAAAAAGTTAGGTAGCTTGAAATTGAAATCTATAACAACGAATATCTCGAAAAATGATCGTTTGCAAGAAAAACGTATGCGACACAATATATGTGTTTTAACGAAATCTACATTTTTGTAGTAAGTTTTTGTTTATCTTCTGCTGTTAATCATTTTGCAAAATTCAGCAAAACTCATTCAGAAAATATTCCCATACAATTCAAAACATATCTTTTATTTGCAATGCAAATATCTTTAACACATAGACGGTATTTTAATCAAACTCATTAGCGCAATTTTTGAGAAAGACAGGATTTTTAAACAATTGTGGTGGGGGATTTTGTTGAAACTTTTTGTGCCGCATTCTTAAAAAATTACTAAATAGAAAGGCTAAGTTTGGTATTTAATGGACTTTTCGTTTTTGAGCTTTCCAGTCCACAGACACACACACACACATAGATGTTTTTCTAAAAATGTTTTTTCGGACTCAGTGGACCTCAAAACATGGTTCCAATGAAATCTCGTCATCGAATTTTTGGGTGATCTCTGGCTACTATGTACATTGTATATACATATGTGCTGTAGAAAGAAAAAAGTTCAGAGACTTGAGTTTTTCAATAATTATATTTTTACTGAAAGTGACATATTGAATAACATTTGCCTCCTTAAATAAAAGCGTTTTCTACCTGTCTACTAGCCATTCTCGACGAGTGCACCCTAAAGCCTTCAGCAATACAATGGCCTCAGAAGGTCTGGTCACTGCTGCAATGTACCGCTTTAGAACAAAATTCCATTCTTCTGCATCTCCCTCTCTTACAGCCGTGCAGTAAACCGTAAGTCGGAAATCCACAGGGACTCTGAAAAAGAATAATCACAGTTGAGAAATCCAAAGTTATGCCGGCATGTTGCCATGGTAGCATCCGTCTAGAGACCGGGAGATCCATGCTTCAAATCCGGGCTATGGCATTACAATTTTCAGTCTGACTCTACCTATCCAACTCATGTCTTACACGCGGCTTAAGTGAAAAAACAATTAAGTCTAGAATAATCACATCCCTTAAACGTTCATAATCAATCACCAGCGCCCGTAGCTTGACTGCTTTATGCCTTAAGAATTCCCAGAAAAATCAGCTTTTATACTGACGACAAAAAAATTATACAAAAGTGAAAAAAAAATTAGATTATTCTATTCCCATGATTTTCTCTACCAAATATTCTTACAAAATATTATTCTTATTTATATCGTGCTAATTAAAATAAACATGAGTAAAAATTTTTATTTTACGTGCTTCCTTGTAAATAGAAGGGAAATAAGGGACGCTAAAGCGATAGTCAAATCTTTAAAAGCTGCTCTTTATATGAAACAATCGAAATTGAGTTCTCTTTGCATGACTGGAAGAAAACATTCCTATTAAAGAAAAGAATAAATACTTTAAACTTGAAATCAATAACAAGGAATACATTGAAAACGCTTTACTCTACAAAAATGTATATATTTTTTGGTAGTAAATCTTTTTCTATCTCTTATGGCTTACCCGTTATACAAAAGTTATCCAAAAGGGAAAGGTCTTCAGAGGAAATTCCCAGAAAATTCAGGATATACATTTCGCTTGTCATGAAAATAGCTTACATATATGGGATTTTAAATAAAATCGTTAGCACCATTTTTGAGATAATCAAAATTTTCGATAGGGGATAGGGATTTTCCTGAAGATACTAAGCTTAAATATCAAGTTTGGTATTTAACTAACTTTTCATCACACAAGGAACGTTTTATAAAAATCCTTTTTTGGGGGGGTATGTTTAGGGGACCCAAAACTGTATTTAATACGGAGGGAAAATGGAAAAAGATGAAGAAATAGAGGCACAGTTACAATAAAAGAAAGACAAAAATCACATCCGCCTCATCAAAGTACTGATGCTGAATAACTTACGGATTTTGCTTGTCTGGATCGGGTGATGCCGTCCAGTTGTGGAAGAGAGTCTGTGCCCAGACGATTGTTGGTTTGTCTCCCAGACGACTCAACCAGGAAAGAACATCTGTTCGTAAAAGCTTCTGCATCTGATCTTCGTTGGCCTTGGGTTCATAACCCAGGCTCTTGTTCACGTTAGACAAGATAGTTCGCATGTATCTCTAAAACACAAGTCAATTTTAAGAGATAAGTTTTTTTTTCAGAATTTCTTGTAGTTGCTAGGCAAGAAGTTAAAAGAAAGATCTGATGTATTCCATTCACATTACTTTCTCTACATCTCTGAAACATATTATTGCAAAAAGTTTATGTTTCTATTTACTTCATACTAATCGAGAAAAAATTAGCAGAAGTAGATTTATTACTGGCTTCCTTGTAAGTAAAAGCGAGATAAGGGAGTAGCATAGGTGGCTAAAGTGATAATCAAGGTGCTATGTGACTGAAGTTCCTTTGTTTGTACAGACAGGAGTTGACAAATTCTTGTATGAGAAAAGTATAAGTTTTTTAAAGCAGAAAACAAAAACAAGGAATATGTCAAAAACGTACAACTCCACGAAAAAAATATATATGACATAAATTGTGTTTTAATGTGCTCTACATTTTTTGTGTGGTAAGTTTTTGTCTATCTCTGACGGTTTAGGAATTATGCAAAATTCCATAACATTCATTCAGAATAAAGTAGTCTTCAGAGGCTATTCTCAGAAAATTCAAGATATACATTTCATTTTGTCATGTTAATATATTTAATATGCGATATTTTAATCAAAATCGTTAGAGCCATTTTTAAGAAAAACAAACATTTTGAAAATTTTTCCATGTAAAGGGTAGTTAGGGGTGGGGGAATTTTCTTGAAAATCTTAGTGTCGTATCCTTGGATGATACCAAACTTAAACATCAAGTTTGTTATTTAACCGTCCGTTCGTTTTTGAGCTCTGCTGTCCACAGACACACGACACACACAGATAGACAGACAGACAGACACACAAACACACACACATAAACGGACCTGTTTCTGAAAATGCATTTTTTGGATACAGGGGACCCCAAAATATGTATTCTCGATATCGAAGTTTTGGCAGTAATACAATACTCCTCTATCCCTATCCCCCATACGGGGCTAGAAAAAGTAATATGCTGTTGCTTTAATTGAGATTTCTGAGTTTTCTGCAGAAACTGTAATATATGGCATATTGAGAGGAGAATAAAAGTCCTATCTCGTCAATGTTAAATTTACTAACTTCATGACCCTTTATTCAGAAACTATTTCAAATATGGTGAAAGTTTTATAACATAGGTACTTATACACTTACTAAACTAGAATCATAATTAATACTTTTTACTTTCTCCAAACGTAATATGTACAGAGTATATAGAAATGGTATTTTGTTGCACCCAAAAATTCCATACTGCCATTTCATCGGAAATACCTGTTTTGCGTCCCTCTGAATAAAAGCAAAATTAGAAAAAGAGCCTTGTGTGCGTGTGTGTGTCTGTGGACAGCATAGCTCAAAAACAAAAAGACGGTTAAATACCAAACTTGGTATTTAAGTTTGACATTTTCCAAGAATGCGATACGAAGATTGTCAAGAAAATTCCTCCACCCCCAATCAGGCTTTAATTGAAAAATGATCAAACATTTTGATTTTCTCAAAAATGGCTGCAACCATTTTGTTTAAAATATCCTATATTGAAGATATATAAATGACAAATAAAATGTATATCTTGAATTCTTAGGTTGTAGCCTCTGCAGATCTTTATTACGATTGAATTTTGTGGAATATTGCATAATTGGTAAACTTTAAGAGACAGACAAAAGCTTACTGCACAAAAAGCGTAATAGCTTTAAATTACCCAAATTATGTCATATACATTTTTTTCGTAGAGTTTATCGTTTTTTAGATATTCTTTGTTATTATTTTCAATTGTAACGTTCTTATACTAGGCAGAAAGTGTGCGTTTTTCTTTCGTTCTTCTCCTGGCCAAGCAAAAAAGCGATTTGCTGTGACAACTGCATAACGACAGATTTTAAAACATTTGTCTGTCACTTTAGCATTGCGGATTTCTTTAGTGCCCTTCTACTTATAAGGAACTAAATAATAAGAAACTCTGCTGATGTTTATCTCGATTAGCTTTGTGTTGAAAGAGGAATAATCTTTTGTAAGCAGTTTGTCTGTAAAGTAGTTAGAGAAAGTCATGTGTGTAAAACACATCAGATTTTTTATTGAATATATTAAAAGATAAACAATTATCTCAACAAAATCGTTACTCATCCCTACCACCACAACAAATTCATTTTATGTAATTTAAATTAATTCAATCCATTTAAAGCTTCTTTATGTAAACGTTTCAGTCTGATACTTTAAATAGTGTGGAGGTAACAGATGATAAAATCAGAAGATTTAGCATTCATATTTGGAGGGAAATAAAATGTTTAAAAGTTTTCGGAAGGGAGCAAGAAAAAAAATCGAAGTTATTAAGATCCAATAATTGATTAGTTAGCTATCAGAGAACAGATGAGTTGAATTCTGTGTAGTCCTGAGAAAAGCTGGGTAAGAGAAAAGTAAATAGATGATTAGTCAGTAAGAAAGCAGAGAAATTAAGTTAAATAGGAATTTGATTTATGGACACTCTTTAACCGCCGCGGTTCTCAGCGTTGCATTCTATATTGGGCGAGAAAGACCGCTTAATTTTATTCAGAAGCCTCTTTACCGGGCTATACGTTTTTTTATGTGCCGTAAATCTACGATACGGAACTAATGGCTTTACTTCCCTTCCGAAGCAAGCAATGCCAAGGATTTTTAAGTTCAAAAAAATGCATCGTCCTCCGTCTGGTTTGAGCACGCGAACTCTATACACGAAAATAAATATTAACAATGATATAAATATTAATAAAAAACCTAAGATAAATTTTATTACATCTATAACACCACAAATCATAATTTTTGTTAAACTACTTAAGTAAATTTAAAACCAATCAATGTAATACAAGTAGTAAATATTCACGACAATAACTTCTTACTCTTCTATAAATTCCAGAATAATAAATGTGCATAATACATAGTACGTGTAGAGAAAGTAAAAATGCTATAAAATGTATATTTTAGAAACAAAGAAAGAAGTAAAACAGTTGCAGCGCTAGATATGGTTCCCATAACACTAAGACTGAACCTGGAAGGCTGTGAAACAGGTGGCTACCTGGAACTCGCCGTACACTTTGTTCCGCCGCAGTTGCCTGTCGATGTAGCCGAGATTACGCAGAGCTGTATTCCAAGGCACGTAGTGGTTCTCGCGCGTGACGAGGTAGCGAGTCACGTTCAGAGCTTTGTCATACCCCAGCAGCCCAGCTCTGGCCAAGTTAAAAGCGTCGTCAAGAAGCTGAGCACGCGTAGCGGCGGGCAACAAGACAGGTGCCTTTTCCAGGTACTCGCTCAGGAGCTGCCAGTTGCGGTCGTCGTAGTTGACCCTGTAGTAGCCTACAACAATCACAGTTATTTAAACAGCAGATTAAATTTAAATTATAAGTTACACTTTAAAAAACAACTTTAAATGCACCATTGTAACCCTCAAATGCATAGTGTGCAGATTTTGCAACAAAGATGATTAATCAAAAATTCGAAACCGAGATTTCACTCGAAACATATGTTTCAGAGTTCCATGTATCCATCAAAAAGTCAGTAAAATACCAAACTTGCTATTTAAGTTTAGTATCTTCCAGGGATGCGACACGAAGATTTTGATAAAAATCCCCCCCACCCCAAACAACCCTTTACATATAATGTTTTTGGAAAAGTTTGACTATCTCAAAAATGGCTATAACGTTTTTGATTAAAATATCGTATAGCAAACATATTTTCCTGACAAATAAAATGTATATCTTGAATTTTCTGTTAATACCCTCTGAAGGCTACTTTATTCTAGATGAATTTTATGAAATTTTCCTAAACTGTTAAACCGTAAGATATGGACAAAAACTTACGAAACAAAACATGTAAAGCAGTTAAAACACACAATTTATGCTATATACATTTTATTCGTAGAGTTATTCATTTTGAGATATTCCTTGTTTTTGGTTTCAGTTTTAAAATCTCATACTCTTCTTATACAGGAATTTGTCAACTCCTGTCCATACAAACAAAGAAGCTTCAGTCACATAGCAATCAGCTTTTGACTATCACTTTAACCTATGGTACTCCCTTATTTTGCTGCTACTTAGAAGGAAGCAGTTAATAAGACTAATTCTGCTATTTTTTTTTTCTCAGTTAGCATGAAGTAAATAGAAGCATAAGCTTTTTAACAATAACTTGGGACAGAGATGTAAAGAAAGGCATGTGAATGGAACACATTAATTTTTTTCTAACTTTATATTACACTAACTTTTAACGATAAAATTAGGCAATTAATAGCTGTTTTATATAAAACTATAGTTTTTTATAATAAAGAGAAAAATCAATTACTCTGAAGTCAAATGTAACCCCATCAGCAAACAAGAGTGTCACACCGATTATTTTACTTGGACTATCTCCATCCTTTACTACAGGCACATTTGACTGTAGTCCCTGGGACTCGGAACTCGCGTCATGCATATCATACAGATGATCACGGCTATTGTTGTGTTGTCCTTGAAAGCAATATAAAGATAAATTAAAAATGGAACAATACTATGTATATAGTACGTGCAGAGAAAGTAAACATTAATAAGACTAAATATAAGTATACTAGTATTAATAATAATATTAATACTTTTGAGCATTCCATTCCTCATTTAAAGAAACAAGATATGCACGAAGTTCAATATGACTAAAGTATATATCATTATTTGTGCTATAAATATCTATGGTAGAGTAATCAAAAAATTCTATGTTAAATTCATATGACTTTCTCTATCTGTTCTGCAAACGTATTATTACAAAATATTTTTTCTTTTACCTACATCATGCCTATATCATGCTTTTATCTGCAACATGCAAATATTTAAAAAAAAAAATCGTTATGCAATTCTCATTGAATTCTTTTCTTTCCATGGCCAAGAACTAAAACAAAACAAAAAAAAAACAACAAAAACAAAAAAACAAAAAAAATCTGATGTGTTCCATTCACATGACCTTCTCTACATCTCTGCAATGTATTATTGTTCACACACGCATGGATATTTTTCTGAAAATGCTTTTTTTTGGCTAAAGGGGACCCTAAAAGATATATTTCCGGTGAAATCTCGGTATCGAATTTTTGGGTGGAGTGCAATACCTTCTCTATACACTCTATACACTATGTACATAGTACGTCTAGAGAAAGTAATAAATGATGGGTTCCTTCTCTACAAACTAAAGAGTATTCCTATATCTACATCGGGTAATCCAGATAAAAGTTGTGACAAATTGTTATTTTAGTCCCTTCTAGGTAGAAGGGTAATATAATTATAAACTAAGCTAAAGTAAAAGTTAAATATTTAAAAAAAAAAAACAAAAAAAAAAACATCGCTTTATGAAACAGTTGAAATTCGGTTCGCTTCGCATAGCGAGGAGTATAACAAAAGAGAGATGAAACGAAAGTCCAAGCAGGTTACAATAATAAGGAATATCTCTGAAACGGTTAATTGTATTAAAAATATACATGATATAAAGTGTGCGTTTCAACGAGATCTACATTTAATCTATAGTATTTCTTTGCCTATCTCTTAAGTTTACCACTAATAACAAATTCATTCAGAATGTAGAGGTCATATGAGGCTATTCCTAGAAAATTCAAGATGTACACTTTATTTGTCATATAAACATGTATAACACATGGTATTCTAATCATAATCGTTTGAGCTATTTTTGAGAAAAAAATCTCCAAAAAATGTTCCATGTAAAGGGTAGTTTTGGGGTGAGTAATTTTCTTGAAAATCTTCTTGTCCTCAGTACAAATTTAGTATTTAAAGGTATTTTCGCTTAAGAGCTATGCTATCCATACACACACACAGACACACACACTTACACTGACCTTTTTGTAAAAATGCTTTTTTGGATTCAGGAATCCTCAATATGTAATTCTGAAGAAATATCATTATCGAATTTTCTCTACCTACTATACGCATAGTCCGTGTAAAGAAAGTAAAAATGCTGATGAAAATGAATTATTATTAAATATATAGATCATATTCAGTATAAATGTAAAGAAAATAATTATCAGTACATGGGCAGTAACAATAGCATTATAGATTTTAAGTTCAGGATGATGTAATCAGTATCTAAAAGTCACATAAAACAAAAGTTGGAGAGTTATTTTAGCTTAATATACCGTGACAGATTCTTCGTCACACTTAAGCGACCATGAAATTTGTGCCGATTTGAAACGGTTACTAAACGCAGCCTTTCTCGTTCCTGCTGACACAAATTTATGGGACATGCATCAGGAGTGAAAGAAACTGTCGCAATATCTTTCGTCTACCATGGAGTTGGTCTGAATTAGCGCCAGTGAAATACTTTATAAACGAGCGTGTACATACATCTTTGAAATCCTATGATGCGCCGGTTATGCTCTCACTTAGGGGAGAAAGAATGACTGGGGTATGTCATTCTGGGTAGACTTACAAACAGAAGCACTTCACTTAAAATTCTTTAATATTGATACCTTTCTTACTTAATGAGGCACTAATTTTACAGGCTGATAACTAGTGCTAATTCCTTCTGCTTAAAAAGTTCTCGTATTCTAGGGTCATCGACAATTACCGCGTACTTCACTATTACGCGACAAATCACTCATGCGATAACTGCAATGTTTCGCGTAATAATATCGCATACTCGAGCACTAACACTGCCGCATCCACGTACGTACAACGTACAGCCTACCACGTACATCATAAAAGCATAACCATTGCTACCAACCAACAAGCCTATTTTCTTATGTGCGCATCACTTATATGCCTAAAATATCCAATCTTAGAACTCATCTCTGATTGGTTGAAAAGAAGAGCGAAAATAGCGTTGTTACGTGATTAATTTTGGGAGTTCTTTATATTAGACTCACGTGGCCACTCTTTATAATGGAAAAGTCCCGCGCTGCTAACTTTTAGGGAAAAGGTCTTTCTCTATAAAACGCCCTGTTACTTATGCCTCTAATGCGATAAAATCTTGCTTGGGATCTAGGTCTGCTCTATGTCTGACTACCGAAGCAGATATATTTCCTATATTAGACCTGTGTAAAATAATAATTAATATAATAAAATACAAAGGTGCTAATATACTGTTGCAAAACGCTACCTGTCTGGTATACGTTGAACACTACCCACTTGTCCTGTGGAAGTCCTTCAATGATTCCTGTAGTGTTTCGAAGCCAGAACTTTGACATGGTACTCAGATTCCCAGCGTTCATCTCATCTTGAGTCAGGTAGCTGATGGGGATTGTCCACAATGGTTGAGGCTCCTCATTGTTGGTGCTGTTATCTAAAGTGAACCGCATCTGTTGAATTAAAGGCATTTGAATTTCTCATTAAAATTAATCTTTAAGAAATTTCATTTTCATAGCTTAGGTCCTGCTGGAAAAAAACTCTGATGTGCTCCACTCACACGACTTTCTCTACCTGACTGTAACAAAGTATTGTTAATAAGCTTATTCTTCTATCTACCTCATGCTAATAGAGATATACTTTAGCAGAAACGGTTTTATTACTTAGTTCCTTATAGGTAGAAGGGAAATAAGGGGATACACTAGGCTAAACCGACATTACAAAGTGGTTGCTATGGTTTAGAAATCCGATTCTTTGCATGGTCAGCTGTTGACAAGTTACCGTATGAGAAAATTATTTTAAAACTGAAATCAATAAAAATTAATATCTTAAAAATGGTCAACTCCAGGAAAAAAAATGTATGTAACATAAATTAGAAAATATAGAGTCTTTAAAACACACAATAGATATTCCTTGTTATTGGTTTCAGTTATAAAATACTTATAATTTCCTCATACGGAAATTTGTCAATATGGAAGCATGGAAGCAAGTAATAAGACGATTTCTGCTAATTTTTGCTCAATTAACATGAAGTAAAAGGAAGGATAAGGTTTTTAACAATAATTTGTTGTAGAGATGCAGAGAAAGTCAAGTGAAGGAGCATATAAATTACTAATGAAGAAACTAAAACCACAAAACTTATACATAATAAAGATATCCAATTGAAACTTCTCTATGTAAAAAGGAGAAATAGCTAAACATAGTAATCGTGGGTTATTTACTGTTAAGAAGAGTAGGTTTGCTGGTTTTCAAAGTTCAGAGCCACAAATTCTGTTCCAATCATGCTAGTCGAGATAAACAAGTGGTCTATATTTGCTTGTGGGCACAAGCAAGATAAGTAAATGCATTTGTCAAATTCTCTAAGAGCTGGCTGGACGTTATATGTTTACTATGAAATCAGGCCAGGAGTAAAAAAGGAAAACGTGTGAAAAAAGTGTAAAAATTGAACAATTTATATCAGTAACAAGGAATATCTAAGAAAGTTCAGTCCTACAAAAAAATCTAATGTGTGTCATTCAGATAACTTTTTCTAGCTGTCCCACAAACAAGAAATTGGTATTATTACTTGCCTCTTTATAAGTAGAAATGAATAGGGGAATACACTATGCCAAAATGATAGTCCGGTCTTTTAAAAGTCGCTAAGTGACACAATTGAAGTCCGGTGCTCTTTGCTTGCTAGGAGTAAATAAAAGAGGAACAAAAAGAAAGGTGTCTTCCCTTTGAGAAGAGTTTAAGTAGCTTAAAATGAAAATCAATAACTCGGAATATCTCAAAATCGGCTAACTCTACAAAAAAGTGTATTACGTAAATTGTGTGTTTTAACGAATACTACATTGTTTGTGTAATAACTTTTTGTCTATCTCATGCGATTTACCATTTATGCGAAATTTAGAAAAATTCATCTAGAATAAAGAAGTCATCAGATGCTATTCCCGAAAATTCAAGATATGCATTTCTTTTGTCAAAAATATCTTAAACATATGACATTTTAATAAAATCGTTAGAGCCAATTTTTAGAAAATCAAAAATTTCGAAAAATGTTCCATGTAATGGATAGATGGGAATTGGGGATCCTATTTAAAAACTTCGTGTCGCATCCTTGGAAGATAATGAATTTAAATACCAAGTATGGTATTTAACAAACTTTTCGTTTTTGTGCTATGCTGCTCATAGACACACACGGATGTATTTCTAAAACGTTTTTTATTAAGGGGGTCTCAAAACATGTATTTCTAGCAAAATCCCGGTATACGCTTTTAGTGGAGTACAATGCCTTCGCTATCCACTACCTACATTGCATTTATGGGCTAGAGAAAGTAAAAATGTGTTTCACAAATAGTATGTGCTTTAACGAGATCTAAATTGTTTTTATAGTAACATTTTGTGTATCTTTTGTGGTTTACCAGTTATGCAAATTTCGTCCAGAGAAAAGAGAACTTCAGAGGTTATTTCCAGAGTATTCACATATACATTTCATTTGTCATGTAAATATCTTAATAATTTAATATGATCAATAGTTTAATCAAAATAGAACCAGAGTTGAGAAAATCAGATCCTTCAAACTTTGTCCATGTAAAAGGCAGTTTGCGGCAGAGAAGTTTTCTTGTTAAACCTCGAGTTTCATTTTTTAAAGCAAA
The DNA here is from genome assembly GCA_030762935.1 of Hymenopus coronatus. NCBI lineage: Eukaryota > Metazoa > Arthropoda > Insecta > Mantodea > Hymenopodidae > Hymenopus > Hymenopus coronatus. Next base: position 84,586,939 of record CM060895.1, read on the forward strand.
CTTAAATAATACCTAATTTGGTGTTTAAAACACTTTTTGTTTTTGAATTAAAATGTTTACAGAGAGACACATACACACTAAGCTATTCTTAACTTCTTTTAATTCAGGGAATCTCAAAAGATGTATTTCCTGTGAAATCTCGGTATCGAATTTTTGGGTGCATTACAATACCTTCTCTACGCACTATGTTCATATTACGTGTAGAGAAAGTAATAAAAACGAAAGAAAGAAAGGAATGACAACTTCTCATTTGAGAATAGTATAATTATCGGAAAATTTAAACGAATAATAAGGAATGTAATTAATGGTAACTAACCACACAAAAAATATGTGTTATAAACTGTGAACTCTAACTAGATCTACATTTTTTGGTGCACTACATTTAATCTATCCCTTACGGTTAGCCATTTATGCAAAAGCCATTCAGAATGAAGAGGTCTTCGGAATTTTTCCAGGAAAATTCAAGTTAGATATACATATTATGAGTATATAATTTGTCATGAAAATATGTTAAACAAATGGTACTTTAAACAAAATATTTAGATCCATTTTTATGGGAATAATGCTTAGTCTGGGATTAGGGAATGTTCTTGAATATCTTCGTGTCCATCCTTGGACGATGATGAACTTAAATATTTAGTTTGGTATTTAATGGGCTCAACATTTTTGAGCTATTCTTTTCACCACACAGGTCCATTATTATAACTTATTTACGTTATTATTATTATTATTATTAATCAGTGGACCTCATGTATTTCAGCTGAAACCACTATATCGAATTTTTGACTGGAATGCATAATTCCGTACTTCTTCTATGACGGTTCGGAAGATTAAGGAATACTGTGGACGTGTGAACGTCCTAGCTCAGGATGTGACAGTATGGAATCTTTCTCAGGGGTGGTGTTATGACATAAGTGGTTTCCTTTGAGTTCACGATAAAGGTTTAACTCATTTATTTCTCTTTCTTGTATATTATCTGCCGTCGAGCACACACATTCCTCCTAAGGTCTCCCCCGCCCCTTTTCAACTACTATTCACGCGACCACTCCTACCATCCTTATTACTTGTGACACTTGTTATGGTGCATTAATTAACACTGTTCCTATAATGGCCCTACGTAGTCTTTTCGTCGCCACCACTGAATCAGCTAACACGTCATATTTCATTGCGTCCCTCACAGCAAGTGTGTGTCTTCTTTCGGCCAACACTAATCCTGTTGCTTTTGTTGCCACCTTGGTCATGACCATCATCAGGCGATGAACCTTTCATCCCCTTTTGTTCGAGTCCCTCTAGTAATGGTACATGTTTACCTAGATCGCCTGCAACCTGTACACTGGACACATTCACACCTTAGTAAAAACCTAATATTTTTCTACACTTTTAGACGTGTTTCACTATCTTTCTTCCTTGACCACTTCAAATGCATACTTGTCCCTTTTCAGTGTAATTTATACTTCTCTTAAGGGGGAACGTAGGCAGAAATACCTCGATACAACTAAAATTCTACCATGGCCATAGTTTTTGTCCTAAAGCACAGTTAATTGTCTTGATATCTTCTATGTCTGTGCTATTTTATAAGTAAATGTTGTCAACAAATAAAGAAATTACACTACATTAAGATTTTCAAAACATCAAAAAACTTATGTACCTTTTTCTTAATATTCCTTTGGTAAAGTAGCTTGAAAACAAGTGTACATAAAGTATTAGAATTATGCTATATTTTGGCGCATAAGTTTTATCTCTATCTTCCTTCAATGATTCTTAAAGTATTTTTCAAGGTATGTGAGTTTTTACTTTCTCTACACGTACTATGTACATTGTGTATACAGAAGGTATTGTATTGCACCCAAAAATTCGATTCCGATATTTCACCGGAAATACATGTTTTGGGTCTCCCTGAATCCAAAAAAAGCATTTCTGGAAAAAGGTTCGTGTGTGTCTGTGTGACTGTGAACAGCATAGCTCAAAAACGAAAAGATCGCTGAATACCAAACTTAATATTTAAGGATGCGAGCCGAAGATTTTCAAGAAACTCCTGCCACCCCAACTACCCATTACATGGAACTTTTTTCGTAACTTTTGATTTTCTTAAAAATGGGTCTAACGATTTTGATTAAAATGTCGTATACTAAAGATATTTACCTGACAAATAAAATGCAAATCTTGAATTTTCTGGGAATAGCCTCTGAAGACTACTTTATTCTGGATCAATTTTACGTAATTTTGCGTAACTGCTAAACCGTAAGAGATGGACAAAAACTTGCCATAAAAAAACGTAGAGCACATTAAAACACACAATTTATGTTATATATATATTTCATGAAGTTGATCGTTTTTTAGATATTGTTTGTTTTTGATTTCAGCTTGTATTTTTCTCATACAGGAATTTGTCAAATTGTCAATTCCTGCCCATACATACAAAGGAACTTCAGTCACATAGCACCCAGCTTTTGATTATCACTTTAACCTATGGTACTCCCTTATTTCGCTTCTACATACAAGGAAGCAAGTAAGAAGACTATTTCTGCTAATTTGTTGTCGATTAGCATGAAGTAAATAGAAGCATAAGCTTTTTAGCAATAATTTGTTACATAGATGTAGAGAAAGTCATGTGAATGGAACACATCAGATTTTTTTATTTCATATTATTATGCATTCAATAACACAATACCTATAGAATCTAAATCAAAAGAAAACTAGCTGCGCTAAAATATTTATTGTGGACTAAAATATGTGTGTGTGTGCAAAAGTCATTGTAATATCACAGTTTCTAAGAAAAAGGTACATAAGTGTGAAAAATTATAAAACTGAGAAAACGAGAAAAGAAGATTTTGTTTGATTGTTTTATTTCGTGATACGACACGTATTGACTCACCTGAGAGAGCAAAGCAGCTCTAGTGGTATAATCCCGGGTGACGGTGACAACAGGATAGCCTTTCTGTAAAGTCCATGTGTCCATCACATCCTTGACGGTTACATTGGATGGCAGCGTCTTAACTTGAGGGTTTCTGCGACATGCCTTAGTCAATGCTTCCCAAAGATCATCTTGAGCTGCGTTTTTGTATTGCCTGAAGCAAGAAACAACAAAATCATAAGACTGCTAGCGAGGTCTGGTGACTAGCACATTAGGATAATCCAGAGGTCCTTGGGTGAGATTCACGGCTAGTGGATGCACACGATTTATCCAGGATTTTTTCGTAAACTTCCACGGCCAATATTAAATTATCTTGGTCCAGTGTTTCCGGTGTAGATCACGTCTTGAAGCTAAAATCTTCCCACGTTTCGCCCATCTTATGATGTGGCTTCTTCAGGGCTAACTGCGACCCCATTCATTGGCCGAACGGTAACCAATGGCAGCACAGGAAGGCGGTACTTGGTAGGTCCCAACCACAGTATAAAAGAAGGAACTCAGCTGGACAAGACGCAGTTGGCCCTGAAGAAGCCACATCATAAGATGGGTGAAACGTTGGAAGATTTTAGCTTCAAGACGCGGTCTACACCGGAAACACTGGACCAAGATAATTATCCAGGATTGTTCCATATGCTCCCTAGCGTTTGTATGAGAACCTGAAGGTGCATAATAAATGTTTAAATGTTTAAACAACGACAAACTAAGAACTAACAAAGAAAAAAAAACAGTATCATCAAGGCCACGGAGCAATTGTTCAAAAGACCACACCCATATATTGCCTGAGGTTTAAAAGGCACACATGACCCATGACCCTCTCTCTACATCTTTTTAACAAATAATTGATAAAAAGGTTATTCTTCTATCTATTTCATATTAATCAAGATAAACCTTAGAAGAAATCCGTTCCTGCAAGTTGAAGCAAAATAAGGGAGTACACTGGGCTAAAGAGATAGTCAAATCTTTTAAAAGCTGGTTGCCATGTGGATGAAATCCGTTTATTTATATTGCCAGAAGTTGACAAATTCCTGTAAGTGAAAAAAGTAAGTATTTTAAAACTGAAACCAGTAACAACTCTATGACAATGGTCAACTCTATGAAAAAAGTGTATATGACATAAATTGTGTGTTTCAACGAGATCTACATATTCTGTGTTTTAAGTTTTAGTCTATCTGTTACGGTTTACTAGTTATGCAAAATCCAGCAAAATTCATCCACAATAAAGGGGTATTCAGAGGCTATTCCCAGACAATTCAAGATATACATTTAATTTTTCGCGTAAATATTTTAAATGTACCATATTTTAATGAAAATCATTTCAGCCTTTCTGAGAAAATCAAAATTTCCGAAAATTTTCCCACGTAAAGAGTAATTTGGGTAGGCAGGATTTTCCTGAAAATCTTCGTGCCGCATCCTTCAAAGATACTAAACTTGTATACCAAGTTTGGTATTTCACCGACTTTTCGTTTTTGAGTTATCGTGCTCATAGACACACACACACACACGCACACACACACACACACAGACTTTTGTCTAAAAATCTGACGAGTTCCTTTCCATGATTTTCTCAACATCTGTACAGTAAATTTTTGTTAAAAAGCTTATTCTTCTAGTTAGTTAATGTTAATCGAGAAAATAGCAGAGGGTCTTAGTACTTGCTTCCTTGCAAGTACGAGGGTCGCTGATAAGTATGGGGCCTCATACAGATATGGCGCCACTAGGCCAGTAAGACGGTAGCATCGTATAGTTTAACTCTAGACTAGCTACACTGTTACAGGTCAATAGTAGTTTGGCTTTCAAAATGACAGCATTATCATGAAAATGGAGGATTTGGAAAAACGAGCAGTAATTAAATACTACCACTTGAAAGGCTTAACGCTTAAAGAAATCAAGGAGGAAATGGATAGTACTTTCATATTCAATGATTAAAAGGTGGGTTACAGAGTTGAAAATGGGACGTACGAGCACTAGTAATATGCCTCACTCTGGACGCCCTGTAGAAGTGACAGCTCCAGAGATCATTGAACAAATTTTCATCGTTTATTACTGGAAGACCGCAGATTAAAGTTGTTTGAGATAGCAGAGGCCGTAAGCATATCAAAAGAACGTGTTGTTTTCTGGCATGCACACGGAATTATTTTTATTTATTACTTGGAAAAGGGTAAAAGTATCACTGGTGACTACAACGCAAGCTTACTGCAACGTTTGAGTGATGAGATGAAAAGAAAAGGAACTTATTTGGCACAAAAAAAATCTTGTATCATCACCACAATGCTCCGACCCATCGTTCAGGCATTGCAATGGGGAAAATGTGCGAATTAAAGTTCGAAGTGCTTGAACATCCACCATATTGGCCAGATCTAGCATCCAGTGATAACCACCTGTTTCCAAACCTCAAACATTTATTGGAGGACGAAGATTTCACAGGAGGTCATTGATGTGGTAAACAGCTGTTTTGAGGACCTTGATAAATCGCACTTCTGAAATAGTTTAATTAAATTATAATACCGATATGACAAATGTATTAGCCTTTCTGGAGGTTATGTTGAGAAATAAAGCAAAAAACAAAAACATTAAATTAAAAGCTGTTTTTATTGAGAGGCCCAGGACTTTTCAGCCGACCCTAGTAGATCGGAAATAAGGGAGTACCATAGGCTAAATTGATAGTTAAATCTTTTAAAAGCTGGTTCCTATGTCATTGAATACCAATGTTTATATCGACAAGAGTTGACAAATTACCGTATGAGAAAAGTAGAAGTATTTTAAAGCTGTAGCTAATAACAAATAATGTCTGAAAAACGATTAACCTCACGAAAAAAAAACGGTTATAACATAAAATGTGTGTTTTAACGAGCTCTACATTTTTTGTGGGGTGAGTTTTTGTCTATCTTTTACGGCTTACCAGTTATGCAAAATTCCGCAAAATTCATCCAGAATAAACATGTCTTCAAAGGCTATTCCCAGAAAATTGAAGATATACATTTTATTTGCCATGTAAATATCTTAAATATAAGAGATTTTAATCAAAATCGTAACAACCATTTTTGAGAATATAAAATTCTCGAAATGTTTTCCAACCAAGAGTAGTTGGGGGTGGGGGGATTTTCGTTAAAGTCTTCGTGTCACATCCTTGGAAGATACCAAACTTAACTACCAAGTTTGGTTTTTAACATCTTTTCTTTTCTGAGCTATGCTGTCCCCCCACCCCCCACACAGAGACTTTTTTCTAAAAGTTCTTTTTTTGGATTCATGGGGGTCTCAAATCATGTATTTCCGGTGAAATGTTGGTATCGAAATTTTTACTGCAATACAATACCTTCTCTATGCTCTATGTACATAGCACGTGTAGAGAAAGTAATTAAATATTTTTTGTGTTCCGTTCACATGACTTTCTCCAGATCTTTGTAACAGATCATTGTTAGAAAGCTTATTCTTCTATTATATCATGCTAATCGAGATAAACATTAGCAGAAATTGTCCTTATTACTTGGTCCCTTGTGAGTAAAGGGGGAAATCTAATGCGTTCCTTTCACATGATGTTCCCTAACTGTTCGGTAAACAAACCGTTAATTCATAAAGATTAATCTGTTATCTACATATTCTAGTCAAGATAAACATAAGCAGAATCAGTCTTGTTACTAACCTTCTTGTAAGTAGATGGAAAATAAGAAATTACACAGGCAAAAGCGATCGTTTTTTTTTTGTAGTTTAACGTCCTTTAACCTGGTTTGGTCATATCGGACGATGAATGAAATTGATGATATGATGCTCAAATGATCTCGGGGTCCATGGAGCTTAAAGTTACTCGATACTCGTCTTCTCAGGATAAGGGAAAACCCCGAAAAAACCTTACCCGTGTAACTCACCCTAAGCGAGATTCGAACTCATGACCTTGTGAACGTGAGGCAAACATGCTACCACCACGCTACCCAGGCGGGCAAAACGCGATAGTATTGTCCTTTAAAAGAGGGTCGCTATGTGAAACACTTGAATTCTAATATCTTGGATTGCCAGAAGTAAACAAAAGCGAAATGATAAAAAAGATGTCTTCGCCTTTGAGAAAAGTTTAAATGGCTTAGGATTGAAACTAATAATCCAGATTATATCGAAAACGGTTAACTCTATAAAAAATAAGCATGACATAAATTGTGTGCTTTAATGAGATTTAATTTTTTTTTTGTAGAAGGTTTTATATATCTCTTACGGTTTGCCGGTTATATAAGTCATCCAGAATGAAGAGGCCTTCTAAGGCTATTCCCAGGTGTGGGGGATTTTTTTTTTAAAATCTTCATGTGGCGTCCTAGGAAGATACTAAACTGAAATACCAATTTTCGTATTTGAGAATTGCTGTCCACACATACACACGGACATTTTTCTAAAAATTGTTTCTTTGATTCAAGGGGCCTCGAAATATGTATTTCCGGAGAAGTCTTGGTATTGAATTTTTGTGTGCGAAATAATACCTTCTCTATACATTATTACTTGTAGAGAAAGTAAAACTTTTTTTTACACAGGGACCCTAAAACGAGTGAAATTCGTTCTCTATGTACATAGAAAGTGTAGAGAAAGTTAAAAAAAAAGAACTCCAATGAATTTCTGTAACTTTTCTGCAAAAGCTATTCAGAAGGAGTGTGTTCTTTTATCTGTTTCATGATTATTGATGGGCTAGAATTTGCAATTAATAAATAATCAATTAGGGAGTAAACTTGTCTTTAGTAATAGTCAAAATCTTTTAAAGTCTTTCATCACCGTTTGGAAATTCCCAGTTTTAAAACCGTTAAGCCTGGGTGGAATATTTTGTGGTTTCACTAAGTCGCCATGACTGAGACACCTCATTCCATATTAAATATCCAAAGTTTCCTTTTCTGTCTAAAATATAGTAAAAATTAAAAATAGATGGTAATAAGACTTGCCTTGCCATCTATCCAAAAATAGTTAAAGCAGCTAGACCAAGTAGCATCCTACTACCATCTGCCGGTCGCGAAGCAAAGCAGCATGCTGCGCGGGAATGTGGCCTCGAAGCATTGGCTGAATTCTGTCATCGGTCTACGAATGATGAGACAGTTAGACTAGAGACCATGATATCTGGCTATATGCGCCATACTGACTACAGATGGTGAAAGCAATAAAACTATGGCTTAATGTCAACACGAAGCGAAAAGTGTTATGGTGCGGGGATAGCCCGAAAGGCTAGATCATACCGTCAACGAAGTATCATACAGTTCCGTCACGATATTGTCTAGTTTTAAAAGGAACGTAAAACAGAATATATTATAAAATCTTTTAAGATGTGGTTGCTATGTGAACATTCCCTTTGTTTGAACGGGATGAGAAAAACAAAAAAGCGAAAAACGACTTCCAATTTAAGACAAATGTATTAGGAAAGTAACCCAATAACAAGGAATATCTTGGAAATGGCTGGTATCACAAAAATATTTTATATGAATTTTGTGCTTTAATACTATGTATATCTCTTACCTGTTATGCAAAAGTCATCAAGAATATAAGGGGCTTCAGAGGCTATTCCCAGAAAATTCAAGATATATATTTTGTTGTAGTATTGTACAATATATAAAAATAAAAAATGACGTGTTATATGTGGACGATCTTTAACTACTGTGGCTCTCAGCGTCCCATTCTAAATTGGGTGTGAAAGATCGCTTAATTTTGCTCAGAGGCCTCTCTATCAGGCTTGAAGTTCTTTTAAGTGCTGTAAATCTACGACACGGGACCAACAGCTTTACTTCTCTTCCGAAAGAAGCCATGCTAAGGATATTTACACCCGAAAAAATCCATCGTCCTCCCGCCGGGTTTGAACCCGCGACCATGGGTATATGAAGTTAGCACGGTAACCTTTACACCACGGAAGGCGACGTACTATGTATATGGTATATAGGTGGATAAAACATTCCACAGATATTCCCTTGATTATTCCGTGCCTTAAAGATCGCTTTAGGCCTCGGATACTTATCTGAGAAAGACTTAGTTTGTTAAATGCCTACTGTCTGTCTGGTTGAAAGCTGGCTCACATTCTCATTCCATTTATACAGAAATATACAATAGGATTGTAGAATATTAAATTTAAAGATATGTATTAGAACAGCCTAGGCAAAAATACTTTTCTTCTCCCAAAAATAGGCAATCTCTTTGTCATTTGCTGACAGCTCAATGCGCATGCAATGCAAATAGAAACAGTTATTTCTGCATTAAATTAATTCATACTAAAAACTTCTGCCATTATATAGTTTGTCTCGTCGTTAGATATACAATCATCTAAGTAAACAATAAATTGCCAAGAATATAATACCTTGAAATTTGTGTCATTCTCACTCTGTGCCACTAATGGGTAAGTGTGTCACTTACTATTTGTCAACTTGGTTGAGTCTTTTAGTTTAATTAGGGAAAAAAAAATAAATTATAAGCCTCGGTTTTAGTAATTTATATCTGAGAAGCAATATAGCAATTTAGTAAAAATGATGTATAACATACTTATTACAGCCAAAACGAAATAAAAAAGAAGAAAAAAGCAGCAATATAAACATTTCAAAACTTAAAAATAAGTCCGCACAAGTTATACTACTGATAAATATGGGAAACTGAACTAAATATTTAAAATACATAAACGATCAAGTATTGCCCATGTAGGTCCAGATGTGAATTTGATTTTTATGTGAATGAAATCATGGATCTCTAGAATGAGCTTCTTAATAACCCTTAGGATTGTAGTTAAATATAACATTTGATTTGCAAATTGAAAGATGTAATAATGAAAAATAAGAATCAAAGCTGTAAATTCTTAAGGATACCCATCTGTGAAAATTGATCAAAAAGTTCAATAAACAGAACAAAATGCCTAATTAAATAATGAAATGCTTGTCGTTCAATTTCCTGTTGTTTTTATTGCTGCGGCGCTTTAAACCGTATCACGTCAAAGAAGCAGTGTTAAATTGTATGTTAAACTTTAAAACCTATTTTCTCGTATTTTTATTTTTGAGCGTTTTCAAAACAGTAGCTTAAACATTGTTATGCTTTGTCTAACAGTTCTTGTGTAATTAAATAATAAACTTCATATTTCCACAGCAAAAATAAAAAAAATGGCAATTAAATACGTTTTTGTACTAAAACAATTGTCAGATAACAATTTCATCTCATCAATTTACTAATACTCTATTTATCAGTATAATTGCAAAGTATTATATTTCTGTAACTAAATTGCATCGTGTGGAATGATTTAATTAAATAACAATAAAATACTACAAATATGTTAATATCACAGGCACTATTTTGAACAAAAATCTGAAAATTAGCATGTAAACTATTCTTAATAGTGCAATTGCTGTCTTAAAGTTTCAAATCAATCCAAGCAAAATTGTAGATTTAAGGTTTTTCACAGATGGGTATCCATAAATTCTTTTAAATACATAATAACCTTTTCTATGGTACATAACAACAATTCAATAGCAAAAGAAAAGAACAGAGAAACCACTGAAATAAAGTACATTTTATGTGTAATGATTTATGTAAGAGTAATCTAATTCATTGTTATATTTATTATCTTGGTTTATTATTTCTATAATAACCTTATATTCTAAGAGATCCATACTACCTTATCTAAACATAATCAACATAATTGCTATTATTTTCATAACAACTATAATAAACATATTTAAGTGCCAAAATACTAATTTATAACACAATTACAAAACTATAATAGCGTACGGATCTAAAACCTGGGTTCTTAAAGGTCGCAAAGAAAAACGCTTTTAATATTTAATGGTTTTATGAAAGAGATACGCACAAATTAAAGATAGAGTACATATGAGGATCCTGAGTTACACAATAAAATTAAAAAACAAACTATCACAAACTAAGATGATTTGGACATCTGTATAGAATGTTGGATGACAGATTAGTCAAGAGAATATTTAAATAGAATCCTTTTAAATATATATATCAAGAGATAGGGATAAAAACAGATGTATGATGATAAAAGCAGAGATCTAAAAATATGCAAATAAGAAACTGGTTTGAACTTAGGACCGTAAAGAATAGAATAAAATTGTAGAGAATATCAAAACATTCAGTAAATGGAGTTGTAGTGCCTTTTAAGAAGAAGAATTTTCAAGGGCTTTATCTTGGAAGTCAACCCCTGTTTATTGCTCCTTTTCTTTAGTCCTTTCTGAATGAACAAAACACTTTCCAGAATATTTGGCATTGTTTAACATCGTCTACAGATCTGATGCTATTAATATTGCATACATCAGCACACCAAATTTACATTGCGTTACTTCACAAACTAACCATACTGATTTACTCCAGCCTCAACTGTTTATGGAAAAATCTGTTTTGTTCCATTCACATGAGTTTCTCTACTTCTGTGTAACAAATTATTGTTAATAAGCTTATTCTTCTATTTGCTCCAAGCTAATCTAGAATAAATTAGCAGAAATAGTCTTATTACGTGCTTCCTTGTAAGTAGAAGCGACATATGGGAGTATCATAGATTAAAGTGAAGTCAAAAGCTGGTTCCTAGGTGACCGAAGTTCCTTTGATTGTATGAACACGAGTTGACAAATTCTTGTATGAGAAAAGAACACGTTTTCAAAGCTGTAACCAAAAACAAGGAGTATCTCAAAAACGATCCACTCCTCGAAAAAAATGTATATAACATAAATTGTGTGTTTTAATGTGCTCTACATTTTTGTGTGGTAAGTTTTTGTCCATTTCCTATGGTTTAGTAGTCATGCAAAATTTCGCAAAGTAAAGAAGTCTTCAGAGGCTATTCCCAGAAAATTTAAGATATACATATTATTTGTCAGGTAAATATCTTTACTACAAGATATTTTAATCAAAATCGTTAGAGCCATTTTTAAGAAAATAACAATTTTCCAAAAAAAAGTTACATGTAAAGGGTACTGGGGGAGGGGGGAATTTTCTTGAAAATCTTCGTTTGGTATTTAATGGTCTTTTTCGTTTTTGAGCTATGCTCTCCACAGACACACAGACGCGCACTCACACACCCAGACACACACATGCACACACACATGCCTTTTTGGATTTTTGGATTTAGGGGGACCCAATGAAATCTCGGTATCGAATTTTTGGGTGCAATACAATACCTTCTCTATACACTATGTACATAGTACGTGTAGAGAAAGTAAAAACAAATCAGATGTCTTTCATTCCTTTATTTGTTCTGCAAACAAACTAGTCTTAAAAACGATTACAATGTTATCGTCAGCATTCTAATCAAGATAAAAATTACGAGAAATGGTATTACTTGGTTTCTTTAAAGTAGAAAGAAAATAAGGCATCCATAAGCCTACAGCAAGAGCCAAATTTTTAATCCTGTCGCTATTCGATTATATTGAAATTCGGTTCTTTTCCCTGGCCAGGAGTATTAAAAATATATATGAAACGCATGAGGACTTCCAGTTTCAGAAATGTTAAGTATTTTAAAGTTGAAACCAATAACAGGGAATATCTCGAATATTTGTCTGTCCTTACGGTTTGTCAGTTGTAAAAAGAAACTCAGAATGAAGAAGACGTCAAGGGCTGTTTCCAAGAACTACAATTTATTTGTCATGTATATATCTTTGTTATACGTCATTTTAATCAAAGTCGTTAGAACCTTTTTTGAGAAAAACGAACATTTCGAAAAACGTTTAATGAAGGTAGTTTGGGTGGATGTAATCCTTCGTATCGCAATCTTGGAAGATACTGACTTAAATACCAAGTTTGGCATTTAACCGACTCTTTGTTTTGAGCTATGCTGTCCACAGACACACGCACTATACTCACCCAAAATCACATAACAGATCTTTTTCTAAAAATGCTATTTTTGGATTCAGAAGATCTAAAAACATGTAGTGCCGGTAAAATCTCGGTATCGAATTTGGGGGGATTACCATGCCTTCTACTATACTAGAGAAGGTAGACAGAAATTGGTTTAGAAAATATATTAATTTGAGTGTTTTCTTCATGTTAATCTTCTTTTCTTTATATTAAAAGAGGCGAGAAGAGACTTCTTACTTTCTTTTCATAAGATAAAAGAACCATTTGGCTTTCCTTCAACCAATGACGATTCATCTAAGCTATGTGGTGCCAAGATACATTATATAGCTTGCTTCACTACACACAAAGGAAACAGAAGAAGAAGGAAATGGTGCAGGGGAAAACAAACAAAATGGGCGGGGAGTGAACAACATTTGATGTTATGGCAAACAGAACTGATGGATCAAAGAACCTAATGATGCAGAACAGTGTATAAAAGCAAAACCTTTAAAATAAGAACAAAACAAAATCTTATGTAGCAAAACAATACAACTTTTTCCGTCCCAATAAAAAGCTATATGTTTTATAGCGTGCTCATAAAAATTAGCTCTTCTATCAAAGCTACAGTATTTACGAATTATTATAATCAGGTAAGGATTTCAAATTAAGCAATAATTGCGAGTTAATAGCTATTTTTATCCAGCAGTGTGGCGAGTGTGTGTGACTCGCATTCGGGAGATCCGGGTTTGATTCCCGGCATCCCTGTTGCTGAATTTTGCGGAGAGTTGTATAACTTGTAAAGCGTAAGAGATAGACAAAAACTCAGCATATAATTAAGGTAAAACTCGTTAAAGCATACCATTTATGTATATACATTTTTTTTTCGTGGAGTTGGCCGTTTTTTTATATATCCTTTGTTATCGGCTTCAGTTTTGAAATAGTTAATACTTTTCTCATACGAAAATTTCTCAACTACTAGTCATACAAACAAAGGAATTTCAATCACACAGCAACCAGCTTTCAAAATATTTTAGTATCGTTTTAACCTATGGTAGTCTCTTATTTCCATTCTACTTACAAGGAAGTAAGTAATAAGACTATTTCTGCTAATTTTATCTAGATTGGCATGAAGTAAATAGAAGCACAGCCATTTTAACAATAATCTGTATAGAAAGTCATGTGAATGAAACACATCAGATTATACTGTTCACAAAATGCACACATATACACACATACGCACTTCACACGGGTGCTGGCGCTTTTTGTTTTTTGTTTTTTTACAACTTGTTTCTCTTTTGTTCAGGAGCCCATAAACGTGATTACCGGTGAAATATCAATATCTCCCAATTTTAATTAATCACTACCAACAAAGTATATGGAAAATTAAATAAAAATGCTACTAATACGAAGAGAAACTTAAAGCATGTTTGCTTCATGAGTTAGAAGCTGGCTGTTCTATCACTGCGCTGCAACAATGGCTAAAAATAGCAGCTCTACAGCAAAATCACTGTTTTCTGGTATGCAGAAATGAAATAAATAGTAATATTACAATGAAATTACCGGAGGGCCGTATTCTGTAGGTTAGGTAGGCTAGCTGCAAACCCGATGTATTTGCGAAGAAAGAATTTCTATCTGTTGGCTATTTCCATTGTAGCCTATTATTAGATACAATAGGGACACTGTGATAAAACTAGATTCTGTTCGCAATATAATGCAGCTTGTCTTCTCAGGCAGGAGTAGCATGACCGACCGACGTGGTATAATTGATATATTGGCGGAGCGAGTTCACTACAATAGACAGCTCAGGTCCTCTTGCCGTACGAAGCAAGTATAGCCGACGACTTTCGAAGACAGCTGAAGCAGTGTTGGGGTAGAGCCAGCGTAGTGATTTTTGTTAGGCATTCCCAATTTGCCTAATGGAAGTGATCAATTTCAAAAATAGAGGAAGATCGTTACTTTTCATTTATTTTTAAATTTAAAAGTCTAGATAATGAGTATTATTATTGTTATTATTATTATTATTATTATTATTAACTGTATATATTAAATTTAATTTAAAATATATACACTATTATAGACAATTTCCATAAAATTCAGAAAAAAAAATTTAAATTATTTGCCAATTAAAAAATCTGACCTTCTCTACAGCGCTGTAACAAATTATTGTTTAAAAGCATATACTTCCATCTACTTTATGATAATCGAGATAAACATTAGTAGAAACAAATTATTGTTTAAAAGCATATTCTTCTATCTATTTTATGATACTCGACATAAACATTAGCAGAAATTGTCTTAATTACTCGTTTCCTTGTAAGTAGGAGAGAAATAAGGCAATCCACTAGGCTAACACGATAGTCAAATGTTTTAAAAGCTGGTTGCCATGTGGTTGAAATCCGTTTCAATGCAGTTTACAGCTTTCTGTGTGAGAAAAGTTTTAATTATTTTAAATCTGAAACAAATAACAAGGAATATCTCAGAAATGGTCAATTCCACGAAAAAAAATATAGAACTTAAATTGTGCGTTTTAATGTGATTACATTTTTATATCTATCTCTTAGGGTTTATCAGTTACTCAAAATTCAGCAAAATTCATTCAGAATAAAGAGGTTTTTAGAAAAATTCCCAGAAAATTCAAGATATACATTTTATTTGCCATATAATATCTTTAATATACGGTATTTTAATCCAAATAGTTTGTGACATTTTTGAGAAAATCAAAATGTTCGACATTTTTTCCACGTGAAGGGTAGTTTGGGGTGAGATATTTTTCTCAAAATCTTCGTGTCGCATCCCTGGGAAATACCAAGTTTGGTATTCACTGACTTTTCGTTTTCAAGCTATCGTGTTCATAGACACGCGGACTTTTTTTTCCAAACGTTCAGGGGACCCTAAAACATGTATTTCCGGTGAAATCTCGGTATCGAATTTTTGGGTGCAATACAATACCTTCTCTATACACTATGTATACAAAACGTAATAAAACTTTCAATATATCTTTCTTTTAAGACCACTCTCATTTAGTAATTCCGCATTCTTAGGTAGCAATGGTTGATTTTTAATTATGAGGGGGAATACCCTGTATAATAATGTAGCGAGGTGGTAAAGAAAACAATGTGTATTTTTATTTCTTGCTTAATTTTAAAAGTAGATATAATATGAAAAACGCTCCTGAACCTGTAATTGTATGAGATTTTTGAAATATTGAAAGCATAAGTTATTGAAATAAGCACGACCTTGCAGTTCTTAGTAGAAAGAAAAAAAGTGCTGTGTGTGATTCCCAGGAAAAAAATGGAAATGAGATGAGATGCTTACCAGTGGTTGAGGTAATCAGCAATGCCAGCTCTGAATACTGATTCTGTCAGGGTGTGGTTCAGCATTCTAATGAGACTAGCACCTGAAACACAAACACCTCAGTGTAAGCTTCAACAGCTCAGCAAACATTCCTTTAACTTTGTTTTATACTCTGACTGAGACAAAAACTCAAATGTTGCAATGTTGAATTGTATGAACGAATGCAGTATATATAACAGTCTGTACAGAATAAACGTTGATTCCCATCAATCCCGAGTCCAAGTGAGTGTTTTATAAACACAGAAGAATAAACAAAATTAAAAGAACAAAAAATGGATTTAAAGAATCTGATGTATTACACTTACATGACTTTCTCTGATTATTATTCTTTCTACAACATGCTACTCAAGATAAGCATTAGCAGAATGTTCTTATTAGTTAATTTTCCTTAAAATTAGAAGGGAACTAAAGAATGCAGTATGCTAAAGCGATAGTCAAATGTTTTAAAAACTGTCGCTATGTGATTGTCTCTGAAATTAGCTTCTTTGTTTGGCCAGGAGTAAAAAAATGAAACAGGGCGAATTCCTATCTGAGAACCAATAAGTATTTTCAAATTGAAACCCACAACAAGGAATATTTCGGAAACGGTTAACTGTACAACAAATGCAAGCGACATAAATTGTGTGTTTTAATGAGATCCACATTTTTTGTGTAGTAAGTTTTTATCTATCTCTTAAGGTTTACGAGTTATATAAAAGTCTTCCAGAATTAAGAGGTCTTCAGGGGCTATTCCCAGAAAATTCAAGATATGCTTTTCGGTCGTGAGGAACATATCTTAAACATAGGGCATTTCAATTCAGAATCCTTACACCTATTTTTGAGAATCAAATTTCTCGAAAAATGTTCCATATAAAAGGTAGTTTGGGGTTACGGAATTTTCTTGAAGATCTTCGTGTAGCATGCTGGAAAGATACTGACTTTTTTGTGCTATGCTACCCATAGACAGACAGACAGACATACATGCACACATAAATATGAACATTACTCTGATTTTTTTTAATTTAGGGGTCTCAAAAATGTATTCCCGTAGAAATCTCAACATAGAATTTTTGAGTGGAATACAATAGAACTCAATATACTATGTACATTGAGCATATGTGCTAGATAAAGTAAAAAGAAACTCAAAAAGTAAAATCAAGTTTTTTTTTTTTTTGGAAAAGTGTTCAATATAAGGGGTAGTCTGAGATAGGAGACCTTAATTAAAATGTTTTTTTTTTTTTGCACCCATGGAAGATCCTTAACTTGATATTTAACCAAAATTTCGTTTTTGAGTTTCGTTTTCAGCGGCACACATACTTTTTTCTAAATATATTTCCGTCGAAAACTCGATATCGAAATTGTCGTTGGAATGTAAAATCTCTCTACCTACTTTGTGCATAGTAGATGTATGAAAGTTAGAAGAGATTGCTCCTTAATCTACATCCTAGTAATCGAGATAAGCATCAGCAGAAATGGTTTTATTACTTAGTTCCTTATAAGCAGAAGGAAAATAAGGGAGTACACGATAGTCAAACCTTTTAAAACATCGCTCACTATGTGAAGCAACTGAAATTCGGTTCGCTTTACACTACTATAAGCAAAATAAAAGAGAGATGAAAGGAAAGATGGCCTCTCGTTACAAAAAAAGTTGAAAATAGCTATGAAATGCAAACTAATAAGAAGGAATATTTCAGATGTGGTTACTCTAGAGAAACAAAGGTGTATATGGCATAAATTGTGTATTTTAACGAAATCTATGTTTCTGTGTAAAATTTTTTGTTTTTCTCTTAAGGGTTATCACTCTTGCAAAAGGTTTTCAGAATGGAGAGGACTTCAGAGGCTATTCCCACAAAATTCAGGATATACATTTTATTTTTCATGTAAATATCTTTAATATGCAGTATTTTAATCAAAATCGTTAGAGCCATTTTGAGAAAAACAATATTTTCAAAAAAGTTTCCACGTAAAGGTAGTTTGGGGTGGGGTGTTTTGTTGATAATCGTCGTGTTGCGTCCTTCGATAATACTTAATTTAAATACCAAATTTAGAAATTAATGGTCTTTTCATTTTTGAGCTATGCTGTCCACAGACACAGGCACATAGACACACACGTACCTTCTTTCTAAAACTGTTTTCTTTATTTAGGAGATTCAAAGACCGTCAGTATTCCACTGGCAGATTTTAATTTGAAACAGACCCGATATGTTCTGCAACTCTTTTAACACACCAAGGGATATCTACTCACACCAAATAAGGTGCAGTTCAGCCAATTGATAGATTGGTAGATGACAAAGACCCAAGTAGTGTTAAAATACGAATCGAAAGGAGAACGAAATATGCAGAGGTTCCAAGAATACGATAGGAACCAGATACTGAGGAGGAAGAGAAAGAAGAAGGAGAAAGAGAGAAGGAAAACAATACGAATAGAAAGATAAGACGAAGAAGAAGGAGAGAAAGTGCAAGAGAATGTATGAAGAGGAAAAGAAGACAAGGAAAAATAAATAAAATGAGCGGAAGTAGGTAAAGACGAAGGAAAATGGGAAGTAAGAGAAGATGAAGGAAAAATAAAAGAAAGAAGAGAAGATAAAGGGGAAAGGTGGTGGCGAAGGAAGAAGAGGAGAAGTGGAAGGAAAAGTACGAGAGGAACCAGATATTTAAAATAATTTTATTTATATTGAATTTTATTAATTTGACTATATTGGCTGAAGTAAGTGTAACAGATTTAAAATCTGTAAATAGGATTAGTAATCATAAATAGTAAAGTGGTGAGGAATACGAGAAGGAGGAGGAGACGGACAACAAGAAGAAAGGGAAGCATAAGAATAACAATAAGTAGTAGGCTTCCAACATGCTGAGTAAAATCCATCCGCATCTCCATGTTAAAGCTTGTATGTATTATTAATTTTACCTTTGCTGTAGGACATTTTATCGAACTGCTCGGATATCTGGCCAGGAGTATCAGCTTTGACTGAAACAGGATGTGTGGAGCGCAGACTGTCCTCTGTCATTGCAGTATGCACGTCATACAATAGGATCTTATCCAACATGCCCCAGGTTGGTTCCACCTTAAAAAAAAAAAAAGAAGTAGAACTATATCTAATTATTTCAATACTATGGTGAAAAATTACACTGTTTAAAGAAAATAGCACTGGCAGCTTCTAGGCAGCTTCAAAACGGTTTTAAAACAATAATAAAGCTTGAGTATTTGTGGCAAAGAGATAAAGATATGACTTCAACAGCTTAGTAATTTTGTATA
This sequence comes from Hymenopus coronatus, assembly GCA_030762935.1. Taxonomy (NCBI): domain Eukaryota; kingdom Metazoa; phylum Arthropoda; class Insecta; order Mantodea; family Hymenopodidae; genus Hymenopus; species Hymenopus coronatus. The sequence goes on from CM060895.1 coordinate 84,606,210, forward strand.
CTTAAACTTTTCACATAGATATACAGGTTTGAAAAGAAAAGAAAACTTTTTAACTTTACACTACTTCGAAGGACGACTAAATTTTCAACTACTTCAGAGTTTTGAAGTTAGTATCTTATTAATTTTGTATACAGTTAAACTTTTCACATAGACATGCAGATTCGAAAAGAAAAAACAACTTTTTAACTGCACACTACTTCGAAGAACGATTAAATTTTCAAGTACTTCAAACTCTTAAAGTCATAACGATCGATGAAAAGTGTTAATTTCGATAAGATAAATTAAAACTATATATGTAGATTTGAAATATTTGTATTTAGTGTATTAATAATTATGCTGCGGCTATTAGGCATTCTTAAATGAGCTGAAAGTAGATATTACTTACACTGTAGATTATGTATAGTTACAAAATATAACATGAGGATAATATTTTTCAATCACCTGATTTTGAGGACGCAATCCTGCAATGTAGTGTGTAAATGTTCTAAAAATAGTATAAAATAAATATAAAAGTAAAGAACAATGCATTTAATTGTTAACATTCAAAATAAGGCCTGCTTATCTTACTTTAATTTATTCTAGAGCGATTGAGTTTAGAATTAGGGGTAGAATAACTTCAAAATGAATGATCCGTTCACGTCTTACCATAGAGTTGTTCGCAAGCTTACAGTAAACTGCGCCTTAAGCAGTTGAGTTGTGTCAGTTGAAAGTTACAGAAATTTACCGCCCTCGAGAACTTAATAGTGTTTTGACTATGGCTAGCTTCCCGCATAGGAATCTTTCACAAGATTACAAGCAATGCTTGATTTATTCTGCTGTAAAAAGAAATTGGTAATACTTATGTATACAAACTACGAAAAAGTTTTAGAAAGATTCAAATTTGGAGCTTCAAATTTAATAAGAGAGTTTATGAGATTAAATTTATCTTTAAAGTTCCACACAGTATACTATATGCACATATCACATAGATATTTCTTTATATCGCAATTAAAATAAATAGATCCAATTTTTACTTTCTCTATACGAACTGTGTACATAGTGTATAGAGAAGGTATTGCACTCCACCAAAAAATTCGATACCGAGATTTCACCGGAAATATATGTTTTAGGGTTCCCTATATCTAAAAAAAGTATTTTCAGAAAAAGGTCCGTGTGTGTGTCCGTGTGTCTGTGAACACGATAACTCAAACACGAAAAGTCGGTAAAATACCAAACTTGGTATTTAAGTTTAGAATCTTCCAGGGATGCGACACGAAGATTTTGAGAAAAATCCCCCCACAATAAACTACCCTTTACATGGAACTATTTTCGAAAATGTTGATTTTCCAAAAAATAGCTCTAATGATTTTGATTAAAGTATCTTACATTAAAGATATTTATCTGACAAATAAAATGTATATTTTGAATTTTCTGGGAATAGCCTCTGAAGACTCCTTTATTCTGAGTGAGTTTTCCGGAATTTTGTATAACTGCTAAACCGTAAGAGATAGACAAGAACTTACCATACAAAAAATGTAGAGCACATTAAAACAAACAATTTATTATGTACATTTTTTTCTTAGAGTTGATTGTCTTTGAGATATTCATTGTTTTTTGTTTTCAGGGTCGAAAATCTTAACTTTTCTCATACAGGAATTTGTCAACTCATGTCCATACAAACAAAGGAATTTCAGCCACATAGTGATCAGATTTTGACTATCGCTTTAATCAATGCTAATCCCTTATTTTCTTTCTACTTACAAAAAAGAAAGTAATAAGACTATTTCTGCTAATTTTTCTAGATTAGCATGAAGTAAACAGAAGCATAAGCTTTTTAAGAATAATTTGTTGCAGGGATATAGAGAAATTCATGTGAATGGTACACAACAGATTTTTTTCCTTGTCACGCTAACAAATATTCTAATGGGATGGTGTAGATGGTGTACAGTGAACTTATGTTTTACACACATTTTGTGGAATGCCACTACTGCAGGGTATGTTCAAGAATAATAACCACATTTGGAGATGTGTAGTACTCCCGAGAAGCTTCAATTAAGGTAAGAAATTTGATTTCTTCTCACATGAAACCAAACGTCACCCCCTCCCCCGCTCTTATTAATATGTAAATAACTCTCGAAATAATCACACTCGCGTTATAAACATTTGTATAAGCACTTCTTTTGACATTATAAACATGTTGTAAGAAAAAGAATCCTGTTTTTATCTGTCCTATGAGAATATTACTTGTAAGAAAAAATACAGAAATTTTCAGGTTTCCCATTAAATACAATAATATATTTACATTATCAATGTTTTAACAATTTTAACACGTCTGAAATCCATTTTAAAACGCTATTTACTTATTCAATTATTATATATGTTGAATTCATAAATAAATGCATAAATGCAGCTTGTCTTTTCTTTCTTGGTTGTCTGTATATATTTCTCATTTCTTTATTTTTCTTCACAGCTTCCATTTCCAAATATAATCTGTGTTTGTTTCCTCTGTATGTGCTAGTTATGAATTAGGTTTTAAAACTGATTTTATAATGAAATTGCTATTACGGCTTATGTCTGTTATGTTTATAAAAATCTGATGTGTTCCGTTCACATGACCTTCTCTATCCTTTCTGCAAACAAACTATTCTTACAAAATATTATTTATTTATCTACATCAAGCTAATCTTGACAAGCATTAATTTAGTTGTAACTGTCTTATTACTTGCTTCCTTGTAATTATAAGAAAAATAAGGGGATACACTAAGCTAAAGTGATAGCCAAATCTTTCAAAAGCTGATCCTGATTTGAACAATCAAAGTAAAACAAATGAAAGATGAAATGAAGAGTTTGAGAAAAGTTACTTAGTTTAAGTTGAAACCAGAAACAAGGAATACCTCGTAAATGGTCAACTCTACAAAAATGTATATGACATAAATTATGTGTCTAATGTGTTCTACGTTTTCTGCTAAGCTTTTTTGTCTACCTCTTACGGTTTACCAGGTATGTATAATTTAGCAAAATTCGTTCAGAGTGAAAAGGTTTTCGGAGGTTATTTCCAGAAATTCAAAATATGCAATTTATTTGTGATGTAAAATATCTTAAATGCACGTGATTTAACCAAAATCGTTACAGCTCTTTTTAAGAACAACAAAATTTTCAAACATTTTTCCGTGTAAAGGGTAGTTTGGGACGGAGGGATTTTATTGAAAATATTCGCATCCTTGGAAAATACAGTTTTTGAGCTATGCAGCATACAGACACACACTCTGACCGTTTTCTAAAAATGCTTTTCTTTGGATTTAGGGGGTCTCAAAACATATATTTTCGGTTTAATTTCGACATCAAATTTTTGGGTGGAATACAATACCTTCTCTATTTACTACCTATGTACGTTGTACATGTGCGCTAGAGAAAGTAATAGTGTATAAAGAAGGTTTTGTATTGCACCCAAATTTTTTAGAAAAAGGTCCCTGTGTATGTCTGTGAGCACGATAACTGAAAAACGAAAAACCGATAAAAACTAAACTTAATATTTAAGATTAGTATCTTCCAAGGATGCAACACGAAGATTTTGAGGAAAATCCAGCCACTTCAAACTACTCATAACATGGAAAAAAATCGTAAATAATAATTTTTTTTTAATATGGCTCTAACGATTGTGATTAAAGAACCCTAAATAAAGCTATTTACATGACAAACAAAATGTATATCTTGAATTTTCTACAAATAGCCTGAAAGGGCCTCTTTCCTGGATGAGTTTTGCTGTATTTTACATAATTTGTAAACTGTAAGAAATAGACAAACACTTACTACACTAAAATGCCAGATTTTGCTAAAACAGAATTTATGTCATATGCATTTTTTCGTGGAGACATTCCTTGTTATTGGTTTTAGTTTTAAAATACTTTAAACTTTTCACAAATGGGAGTTTGGTAACTCTTGGCAATACAAAGAAACGGGTTTCATCCAGTTTTAGCCTCATGTATTCCTTTTATTTTTTAATCTCTTTATTGTTTCATTTATATAGCCCCCTTTAACTTCAACGGTCATATCGGAGTTTTGACTTGTGACACAACTCACATTACTGTAGGTTTAGAACGTTAAGTTAATAATTTTATATCATTAAACACATGCTATTTTACTCTCTTATTCATACTTCCAGACTTTGATGAATGGGGAATAATTTGGGTTAAAGAAAAATTCCCCGCCCCAGCCGGGGATCGAAGCTGGAACCCTCACTGACCACTAGAGCACAGAGGCAGTCTTATTCCTTTATTCCTTCCTCTGCTCCTTACAAGAGAGTATATCGATTAACAATGAAGAGATAGAAGAATAAGCTTTTAGTCATGGAGATGGAGCAAAGCCAAAAAAAAAAAAAAAAAAAAAAAAAAAAAAAAAAAATCAGCACGTGTCAGGAATCTTACCTGGCTCACCACCTGGTCCCATATAGGAACTGTTTGTATCGAAGGAACTAAGAACTATAATTACTCACATAGTTTGCCCCGAGGTATTCCATGTAGCTCGCAAAGCCCTCATTGAGCCATAGATCATTCCACCATTTCATAGTAACCAAGTTACCGAACCACTGGTGCGCTATCTCATGGGCTACGGTCATAGCGACGTTGTCTTTGTCCTTCGTGGTAGAGGCCATGGGGTCAAATAACACACGGGCTTCTCTGTAAATAATTAATGAATTAATTTTAAGTATCACAAAAACTAAACTGTTATTACAAGAGACAATCAGTAAATAACCGGATTTTTTATTATCACTTGTTAGAGAATGCGATACGACAGATATTGGATCGGTAGAGTCAAAATTCAATGCCATAGCCGGAAATTTGAACCACGGATATCCCGGTGTAAGATCTGTCCTACACACGATTTCTGTGAGAAAACAGTTAAAATTATCACAATCGTCCATAATAGTTGGCTAAAACAATGCTTCCTGGGACTTAAAGTACTTACAACATTGTAAGTCGCCGTTGGGGTTGTCATCTCAATATAATTTGAGAGCACCTTGTGGTTTACCAGGAAACATGCAAGTCATTTGAGATATTCAAAGCTGTTGTCATGGTAGCTCAGTGGTAGAGCAACCGACCAGAGACCCGGAGATCCGTGGTCCAAATCCCGGCTATGGCATTCGATATTTCAGTCTGACTCTTCCTATCCAACTCCTATCCTACACACGGTTTCTGTGAAAATACAATTAAAGGTATCAGATAAATATTATTTTTCAGCGAAATCCCACCCCCCTTGCACTTTGCCAGGCCTGGATAAACTTCTCAATTCCACGCGAAAATAATTCTTGGGGATGTATGTGTAACCAGTTATCTACTGCTGCCTTGACTTCCTCATCATCGGCGAACCTTGAGTCACTAAGGGTTTCTTTCAGTGGGTTAAAAATGTGATAATCTGAATGTGCTAGATCCAGGCAACCAGACGAACTTCAGGTCTTTGATGGTATCTAATGTGACTCTAGCAGTGTGTGGCCTCGCGTTGTGATGCAGTAACATAACGCCACTGGCATCAGTCCACGCCGCTTTCTCAAAATTGTTGGTTTCAAATTTTGACACATAAGGTTTGCGTAAGACTCATTGTTTAAATTTTGAACTCTCGGCATTTAATATTCAAGAATTACTCCCTTATGGTCCCAACATGACCTTACCAGTACTTCTTTCAGTTCGCACCAATGTTGGTTTAGAACTCCTTGTGTGAACTTTTCTAGCTATTCATACACTTTTGTTGCACTCACAAAACTTTCACCATATTTCACTGCCATTCGGTGGTGAATTTCAATTGGTTTCAACCCTTCTACTGACAAAAAACTAAAGACACTGCGCTGCACCAGGCTGGTGCAAACCTGTAACTTGTTTTCACCGAATACCAGATTTCCATTCGCGTAGTAGGGGTGCCAAGCCATCTGATAATAGATCTATGACACCGCAAAAATATAACAAAGAGGGCTTTGTCGAAGTTTTCTATTTTCATGCTACTTTTCCGATTATTTATTGAATGGACCTTGTATATACATGAATACGAAAAAGGATACAAGATAAAAAAAATCTTATGTGTACCATTCAAATGACTTTCTCCATATCCCTGCAACAAATAATTCTTAAAAAGCTTACACTTCTATTTACTTTATGCTAATCAGAAAAAATCTGATGTGTACCATTCACATGACTTTCTCCATATCCCTGCAACAAATTATTCTTAAAAAGCTTATACTTTTATTTACTTTCTGCTAATCAGAAAAAAATAGCAGAAATAGTCTAATTACTCGCTTCCTTGTAAGTAGAAGTGAAATAAGGGACAACTGTAGGTTAAAGTGATAGTCAAAAGCTGGTTGCTATGTCAATGAAGTTCCTTTGTCTATATGGATAGGAGTTGACAAGTTCCTGTATGAGAAACGTATACGTTTTTCATAGCAGAAACCCAAAGTAAGGAATGTCACAGAAACGACGAACTCCACGAAAAAAATATATATAACATAAATTGTGTGTTTTAATGTGCTCTATATTTTTTGTGTAGTAAGTTTTTGTCCATCTCTTACGGTTTAGCAGTCATTCAAAATTTAGTAAAATGCATCCCGAATAAACTACTCTTCAGAGGCTATTCCCAGAAAATTCAAGATATACATTTCATTTGCCAGGTAAATATGTTTAATATCCGAAATTTTAATCAAAATCGTTGGAGCCGTTTTTGAGAAAATCAAAAATTTTGAAACAAGTTCCATGTAAAGGGTAGTTGGGGGTGGGGGGATTTTTCTCAAAATCTTCGTGTCGCATCCCTGGAAGATCCTAAACTTAAATACCAAGTTTGGTATTTTACCGACTTTTCGTTTTTGAGTTATCGTGTTCACAGGCACTCGGACACACGGACACACGGACACACGGACACACACACACACACACACGGACATTTTTGTGAAAATGCTTTTTTTGGATATTGGGGACCCTAAAACATATATTTCCGGTGAAATCTCGGTATCGAATTTTTGGTGGAGTGCAATACTTTCTCTATACACTATGTACATAGGGTCCCCAATATCCAAAAAAAGCATTTTCACAAAAAGGTCCGTGTGTGTGTGTGTCCGTGTGTCCGTGTGTCCGTGAACACGATAACTCAAAAACAAAAAGTCGGTAAAATACCAAACTTGGTATTTAAGTTTAGTATCTTCCAGGGATGCGACACGAAGATTTTGAGAAAAATCCCCCCACCCCCAACTACCCTCTACATGGAACTTTTTTCGAAAATTTTGATTTTCTCAAAAATGGCTCTAACAATTTTGATTAAAATTTCAGATATTAAACATATTTACCTGACAAATGAAATGTATATCTTGAATTTTCTGGGAATAGCCTCTGAAGAGTAGTTTATTCTGGATGAATTTTACTAAATTTTGAATAACTGCTAAACCGTAAGAGATGGACAAACACTTACTACACAAAAAATGTAGAGCACATTAAAGCACACAATTTATGTTATATACATTTTTTTCGTGGAGTTCGTCGTTTTTGTGACATTCCTTATTTTTGGTTTCTCCTATGAAAAACGTATACTTTTCTCATACTGGAACTTGTCAACTCCTATCCATATAAACAAAGGAACTTCATTGACATAGCAACCAGCTTTTGAGTATCACTTTAACCTACGGTTGTCCCTTATTTCGCCTCTACTTACAAGGATGCGAGTAATAAGACTATTTCTGCTAATTTTTTCTGATTAGCATAAAGTAAATAGAAGTATAAGCTTTTGAAGAATTACTTGTTGCAGGGATATGGAGAAAGTCATGTGAATGGTACACAACAGATTTTTTTTGAGATTAAGGCCTAATTCGATTCGAATTAAAATTCTTAAAGATGTTCCTAATATTCCTGCTCATGCACCAAAAATAAAATATCCAACAGCTATGTAGGACATTGAAACGGACTGATGTATTGATTGTTGCTACATCTGCGGGAGGGATGAGGTGAACGAGGCCGTAGGAGGTCCCAGCTTCACAAAGCTGGACAAAAGTCAAAATTTTCATTTCTACACCCGAGCACCACTAGAGAGCAAAGGAAATGTTCGGAGCAGCAATCCTAGCCAACACCACCTAAAGCGAAAACCTTGCAATACTAATGTAAGACCAAAAGTGGTCTTAGCATAAGTATAAATTCCCATTGGAGTACCATCATTAATGACGGATTATTAAAACAAAGCAGAATATCTATAAATTGCGGAATTATTTTATTATGTGTGACCATTCAACGATAATATGTAATAATTTCTAAGTTTATTAATTAAACACTCTTATATAATATTCCCTGTACCTGCATACCATACATGAATTGCATAAATTTAAGATATGGCGTTTCATTTTTTTCTTCCCCAAGTGTTAATACAAGTTAACGTGTGTTAAAACCGAAATCGAGCCTGTAAGCAGTTTTTTTACAAATAAACTTTAGCCTTAAGCAATAATAAGTATTTCCTGGAAAGTTCGGAACCAACCACGATAATTGACAAGTAAATATTGTAATATTAAAACGACGAAATTATCCTAACACTCATATTAATTTTTAAACATATGCATTTTTATGAAACAAATATATTATAAATCAGAAATCAAAATTATTGAAGAATTAACGTTTAACGTCTTTGTGTATGGCTCAGAAAATACCAACCAATTTTCCCAAATTTTGAAGCTCATGGACCATTTGCGTTTTGGATTATATTTATCAATTTATTTATAGAATATACAAGTACGTTAAACCCTGCTTCACACGAAGGAATATTTGGATTTAGTTATAATACAAATGAATTCACATCATTAAGCAAAATGCCATAGGCTGGATATGGGTGATAGAAAACAACATAAGTAATGTATATTATAAAGTAATACTATAACGTTTTATAAATACAGCATAAAATCTTTTGTGATTTCCAATGAACAGCATTTTTACAAAATATTTCATATAGTGGTTTGTCAAATCTAATATTACAAACATTTAAGTGTACATCGAAGATTCTTCTTTTATGCTTTGGGCAGTGAAATAAAACATGTTCAATAGTTTGTTGTTCATTACATATACATTGATGTCCGTTCTGTCTTAGTGTCTTGAATCTTTTAAAATAAAAAACAAATTTACCATGTCCTGACAAAAGTTTAGTGAATATGTAAGTCTGGTATAGTATTCCTAGAGGGTTGGCGACATTCAACTGTTGGAAAGATTTCTCCTGTGGTGGTTCCTTTAAAGCTGGACATCCACCTCTCGTTCCAATGTGTTCTAATATACTCCTTAAGTTTATTCCTAGCGTAAGTTAGGGGACATAAATTGCAGCTAAAATTTAAATTAGAAGTTGCAGCATTTTTTTTTCCAATTCATCGGCTCTTACGCTCGCTTCTATGTCAATATGGCTTCGCACCCATGCTGAACATATATCTCATATGATATTATCTTAGCTATAATTTCTAGTAACACAATATTTAAATCGTGTTTATTGTTTACATTAGGAAGTGCAATTTTTGAATCAATGAAAATGCAACAGCCAAATTTTGAGCTTTGGAAAAATGACAACTTCCTTAATAGCAAAGAGCTCTGCTTGCACAATTGAGCACTCCGTTGACTGTCTAACCATTTGTGAATCAATTTCACTGACGTTACGATGCAATACATTGTAAATATCGAGTGTGGAATAGGAATTACTCCTACACTGCTCATCCTAGGGAGTAGTAGTTCAGAGGTAAAAGCCGGCCGCGCATGCGAGAGTGAAGCAGGCGGTCTCAGGGTTGAAGGTGCAAGAGAATGTACATTTGGATAGAATGATCAGGAGCTATTAATAAATACGCAAGGGTGCGAGAAAACACAGGGCTTATACTATTAAGAGATAATATATGGATAGAGATGAGAAACCCAAGGTATACCCAAACTACATTCAGCACTAACATGCAATTCTAAATCTTTGATAACAATCTCAACACTGTATGCTACGAAGATGATGTACTGCTGGCCAATACAGAAGATGATATACATAGACTGTTATATAACTTCTATCTTGACTGTCAAAAAAATAATTTGAGAACTAGAAGGTCAAAAACTAAGGAAATGATGATAATTAGACAGCCTGTAAGATGTAAGCTGGAAATACACAGAAAAATAATAGAGTAAGTTATGGTTATAAAATACTTGGGAGTTGAGTTAACTAATTGGGAAGACTTAAATAACGAAGTAACATACGAAGCTAATAAAGCAGCAAGTATGAACGATGTAATATGGAGAAATAAATATAAAACTAAAGGAACAATTTTTTTATGTTTAGTTTAATCAGGTATGTGCACATGCAAATGACATATTGATTGTGGCATGATACAAAAAATGTTAGTTGAAGTTTATGAAGAATTAGAAAGAAGGTCTAAAGAAATAGGATTAGAAATAAACGAAAAAAATAACTACCTAAAAATGACAGCAGACAAAAGCAAAAGAATAATTTCAAATCTAGCATTTGGAGACAAAACATTTAAAGGGGTATCGAAATTTAGATATTTAGGAGCACTTTTAAATTATGATAATCATTTAAATGCGTGCATAAAAGAAAGAGATCAAAGTGGAAATGCAGCCTATTATGTGAATTTAAAACTAATAAAAATAGACCTATTAGTACAGGGAAAAAATATAAGATCTATAAAGCACTAATAAGACCAATAACAACGTACGCTGCAGAAACCTGGATCCTAAACAATGTAGATGAAGAAATACTAGGAAGATTTGAAAGGAAAATATTTACACGAGTCTTTGGAGCTTTAAAGAATAAAGACCAGTGGAGAATAAGATATAATTATGAGATAAAATAACTAACTAATTAGAAAGATATCGTGAAATTTATAAAGGCTCTGAGAATAAGGGGGCTAGGACACATAGACAGAATGACAGAAGATAGAATGGCAAAACGAATATTGAAAGAGAAGAGAAGAAGAGAAGAAGAAATATTTCAGTAAGAACACTAAGATAAGAATCTACGAATCTCGTATAAAACAGTAATACGACCACTATCTATCTGTGCTTGTCAGACTCCAGCAGAAACGACTAAACCAAGACAGATCCTGAAGACAAATGAAGTGAATATTCTAAGCAGGATAGTAAAGAAAACCAGAAGGGGTAAAATTAGAAATGAAGAAATTAGGAATCAACTAAGCAGAATGGAATAACCAGGTTACATGAATGGCATCTCACAGAATAGTAAGAATCTTCACAGATAATTTACCAACGAATGGAAGAAAATTCCGAGGAAGCACCGAGAAGGATATGGAGGCTCTCAAATTCTGGATTAAAATATTCATTTGTTTTTCCAAAAAGCTGTCTGAATTATTTTTCAAATCATGAAAAGTATTTCAGTTGGTTGTTTGCATTAATTGCTTATGTGGTTGAGTCTATAAAAATTATTTCATTTAGCAGAAAACATGTGAATTCATGCATACTCCTTGCAATACATAATCACACGTTTGAATGCTTGTTCTTAGTATAATCAGCAATCTTCTGAATCTCAATTATATAGCAATATTACAATTTCAGTAGAAATTAAGAAATATATAAATATATTTGCAAATTCATAAAATTAAAAATGTGGAAAATTTGCAATGCTGTAGCTTTTCTTAATATGATCAATATATACTACAACATCACGATTGTGGTTCAACTATGTGATGCATATATGTGCTGAAATTTTCAGCTTTTCAGTTCTCATAGTTTCTGAGAGAAAGGTATATAAGTATCCAAAAATGCTGCTTTGAAAAAACTGAATTTAAAGATACACTGCATAACGGCTTTAAGGAAATGCAGACTAGCATATAAATTATATTTAAATTGAGTAAAATCCTCTTAACACCCCAAAAGTATACCTTTTCTGAAACTAGAAATAGAAAATAATAGAGACTTTATTAGCGTTTAAAACAAAAAATTGTTATTTTTTACCACTTCAAGGTACTTGCCTCTTAGGCCTATAAAAAGAAAGAAGAAGAACACTTTCTAAATAAAACTAGACTCGGTGAAGTTTGGACGGAGGACGTCCTACAATGTCAACAGCCCAGTTGACCAAAGGCTCTTTTGGCCAGGTTATTAGCGTTTTTATAATAAAACCCATGCTTATGCCTTTACGAATGCACAGCTATATCACCATATCGACATCTCTAATATAGAGTGCTGAAACTGGTGACTCTTTACTTCTTGCTGAATGAAGTATAACTTACTCAGAATTACACGTCAGGTACCCAACAGCATTTACATAATAAAATGTATGAAACAATTTATAAGGACAAGTAGAGTCAGACTAAAAATTCAATGCCATAGCTAGGGTTTGAACCACGGATCTCCGTGTCTCTAGCCCGTTGTTCTACCACTGAGCTACCATGGCAACATTGAATTTCTCAACTGACTCGTATGTTTCCTGGTAAACCACAAGGTGATCTCAAATTATTTTGAGATGATAACCCCAATGGCGACTTATAATGTTGTAATCTAAGTCCCAGGACTCATAGTATAGTCAACTATTATTGACAATTGTGATAATTTTAATTGTTTTCTCTCACAGAAACCGAGCGTAGGACAGGAGTTGGATAAGTAGAGTCAGACTGAAAAATTCAATGCCTCGGACGGGATTTGATCCACGGTTCTCTCGGTCTCTAGGCGGATGCTCTACCACTGAGCTACCATTGCAACGTGCCGGCACAGCATTGAATTTCTCAACTGACTCGTATGTTTCCCGGTAAATCAGAAGGTGATCTCAAATTATTTTGATATGACAACCCCAATGGCGATTTACAACTTCCCCAGGAAACACGCGAGTCAGTTGAGAAATTCAATGCTATGCCGGCATGTTGCCATGGTATTTCAGTGATAGAGCAACCGGCTAGAGACCGGGAGATCCGTGGTTCAAATCTTGGCTATGGCATTGAATTTTTCAGTCTGACTCTACCTATCCACTTCTGTCCTATACACGGTTTCTGTGAGAAAACAATTAAAATCATCACAATTGACCATAATAGTACGCTATACTATGAATCCTGGGACTTAATGTACTTACAGCATTGTAAGACGCCATTGGCATCTGAAAATACTTTGAGATCACCTCATGATTTACCAAGAAACATGCAACTCAGTTGAGAAATTCAATGCTATGCCGGCAGGTTGCCATTGTATCTCAGTGATAGAGCAACCGGCTAGAGACCAGGAGATCCGTGGTTCTAATCCTGACTATAGCATTGAATTTTTCAGTCTGACTCTACCTAACCAACACCTGTCCTACACACGGTTTCTGTAAGAAAACCATTAAAATCAAACAATTTATATGTTGAATAATATTTATCCAATTTGAATGAAATTTGACATTACATTAACATAGCAGCAATGCAACATATACAGAAACACTGCCTCTTATGCTTCTCAAGAGAGAAACTTCTAACAGCAGAAGTTTAAGTTAAAATGATGTAGGTAATATATTCTGCAAAGTAAGATTTTGAAAAGAGATTAACCTGAAGGTGATGAGACCCCAGTTTTCCATGGCTCCTGCACTGAAGTCCGGAATAGCAGCGATCAACATTTGTGGCAATGGATAAGAGATGTTAAAATACTCGTTGTAGAATTGTACCATCCGAGGAGCGACATCAGTGGCGTAGGCGGTATATGGAGAGAGATCCTTACGAGCGAACACTCTGATGTCTGGTTTTGTCCTGGCTATCGTCTCAGTCGTTGTGAAGTCTTCGGGCGCCACGATATAGGCCACCAGATAAGTGGACATAATGGGAGACACTTCGTAATGATCCCACACCCATCCGTCTTCTCCATTTCTGTTACAGAAAAAAAAATCTGACGTGCTCCATTCTCATGATTTTTCTCTACATAGTTGTAACAAATTTTGTTAATAAGCTTATTCTTATATCTATTTAATACTAAAACATAGGCAGAAACGGTCTTATTGCTTACTTCCTTATAAGTAGAAGAAAAATAAGGGAATACACTAGACTAAACCAACAGTCAAATGCTTTAAAATGTGGTTGCTATGGGATTAAACTCCGTTTCTTAGCGTGTCCAAACGATGACAAGTTCCCGTATGAGAAAAGTTTAAACTGAAATCAATAACAATAAATATCTCGAAAACGGCCAACTCCACGAGAAAAAAATTATATGACATAAATTGTGTGTTTTGTGTGTTTTTTGTGTAGTAAGTTTTGTCTATCTGTTATGGTTGTGCAAAATTCAATACAAATAAACCTGAATAAAGTAGTCTTCAGAGGCTATTCCCAAAAATTCAAGATATACATTTCATTTGTCGTGCAAATATATTTAATATATGACATTTTAATCAAAATCTTTAGAGACATTTTTGAGAAAATAAAATGTTCTAAAAAAGTTCTATGTAAATGCTAATTGGGATTGGGGGATTTTCTTAAAATCTTCGAGTCGCATCCTTGGAAGATACCAAACCTAAATACCAAGTTTGGTTTTTAAAGGTCTTTTCGCTTTTGAGCTATGCTGCCCACAGACACACACACACAAACACATACACACAGACACACACACCAGACATACACGGAAATGTGTCTAAAAATGCTTTTTTTGGATTCAGGGGGTCCCAAAACATATATTTCCGGTGAAATCTCGGTATCGAATTTTTGGGTGCATTACAATGCCTTCTCTATACACTATGTACATAGTACGTGTAGAGAAAGTAAATATCTGATGTGTCATACTCACATGACTTTCTCTAGCTACTCTACAAACTTGCTACAAAAGATTATTCCTCTTTTTATACAATGCTAATCGAGATAAACATTAACAGAATGTTCTTATTACTTAGCTTTTTATAAGTAGAGGGGAACTAAGGGAATGCATTAAGCTAAAGTGATACTCAAATGTTTTAAAAGCTATCGCTATGCGATTGTTATTGCAAATCACTTCTTTGCGCGGCCATAAGTAGAATAAAAAGAAAAATGGACACTTCTTGTCTGAAAAAATTATATTTGGAACATATAACAACGAATATCTCGGAAACGGCTACCTCCACAACAAAAACGTAAAGGACATAAATTCTGTGTTTTGACGAGATCTGCATTTTTGTGTGGTAAGTTTTTGTCTTATTTTACGGTTTAGCAGCTAAGCAAAATTCGGCAAAATTCATCCAGAATAAAGAGAGCTTCAGAGGCTATTCCCAGAAAATTCAAGATATACATTTCATTTGTTATGTAGATATATTTAATATACGATATTTCAATAAAAATCCTTTGAGCCATTTTTGAGGAAATCAAAATTTTCGAAAAAAGTGCTATGTAAAGGGTAGTTGGAGTTTCTCTTGATTTTCTTGAATGTCTTCGTGTCGCATCCTTGGGAGATACCAAACATAAATACCAAGTTTGGTATTTAACGGTGTTTTTGTTTTTGAGCTATGCCGTACACAGACACACGCACACACATACAAAGAAACGCACACAGACCTTTTTCCAAAAATGCTTTTTCTGGCCTCAGAGGACCCAAAACAGGTATTTCCGGTAAAATCTCGGTATTAAAATTTGGGTGCATTACAATACCTTCACGATACACTATGTACATAGTACGTGTAGAGAAAGTAAAAAATCTGATATGTTACACTCACATGAATTTCTCTTGCTACTCTTCACACTTGTTACAAAAGATTATTCTTCTTTCTACACAATGCTAATCGAGATAAACATTAGCAGAATGTTTTTATTACTTAGCTCCTTTAAGTAGAAGGGAACTAAGGGAATACACTAGGCTAAAGTGATACTCAATGCTTTAAAAACTATCGTTATGCGATTGTCATTGTAAATAGCTTCTTTGCTTGGCCAGGTGTAGAACAAAAGAAAAACGGACACCTCCTGTCTTAAAAAATATATAAAGTATAATTAAAACAAATAACAAGGAATATCTCGGAAATGGTTACCCCCACAATAAAAACGTAAAGGACATAAATTCTGTGTTTTGACGAGATATACATTTTGGTGTGGTAAGTTTTTGTCTTCTCTTACGGTTTAACAGTTAAGCAAAATTGGGCAAAATTCATCCAGAATAAAGAGGTCTTCAAAGGCTATTCTAAGAAAAGTCAAGACATACATTTTATTTGTCATGTAAAATAAGAGATTTTTAATTAAAATCGTTGGATCCATTTTTGAGAAAATAAAAGTTTTCGAGTTTTTTTCCATGTAAAGGGTAGTTTGGGTGGGGGATCTTCGTGAACATTTTCGTGTCACATCCTTGAAAGATACTGAACTCAAATTCAATTTTGGTATTTAACGGACTTTTCCTTTTCCAGATATGCTACCCACGGACATTCACACACACACGCAAACACACATACTCATAGACACACAGACAGAGAGACAGGGATTCCGAAAATATGTGTTTGCGGTGAAATTTCGGTATGGAGTTTCTGACTGCAATACAATACCTTCTGTTTGGTATGTACATAATATGTGCAGAGAAAGTAATAAAAATTTGAGATATAAAAATAATCGAATTTTTCATCAGTAATGGTAAACTATACAACCTGATAAAATGTAAAAGAGTTGCATTTAGTATACTATCAGTGAATTAAAAAGATACAAAATAACAGTCATACACATGGGTACAAAACAGTTGAATGAGCCATCTTTATGTCTATATTACACTATCTCATATCTGTGATACAGAAATGCGATCTAATAAATATTATTAAACTTTTTACAGTGCAATATAACATGTTTGATCACATCTAGATGTGACATACTTCTGTAATACAAGTTATACTCAGCATCACCTCTTCTATAATAAAAATGAAAATGGCAGACAGCTATACGTGTTCAGTGGCTACAACAAACTGCTTAAATATGGTACAATTCAAAACATAAAAGTATAAAAACATAAACAAAAGACTAGAAACACATAAAAACAATGCAGAAGTCATTAGTGAAGTACGTTTAGCATATACAACAAATTATGTGAAGAATAGGTTAAATGGATTGGGGAGCTAATATTTAGAAAAACAAAATGAAGGTTATTATTATAACCATTAATTACTATTTTATACTCTCTTTTAATATTTATTCTGCTAGTATCCATCAACTTCTTTAAGAAATTGTCTTGAGGTTAAATTTTAGGTTAGGTTTTATGAAAATGTTTCACATGAATGTAACAAAAGTTAAAGTCAATTTTGTCTATAAATATAAAAAACACACAACCTAACAGAACAAAATAGGAACCATTGCTACATATGATGCTATTTACTTTAGAGAATCCCTTTTAAAACTGTGATAAAAGTTTTTACTGACAACTTAAATGCAATCACATGTGATCAAAGGTTTTATCTCATTATGTAATACAGAAATGTGATAGTGTAATATAAGCAAACCTCTTATTTAGCAAAACAATATCATCATTAGCAGTAGCATCATCGTCATCATCAAATACTGCAGAGTTTTGGGCCTTAATATGGGTCTTTCCAACATTTGCACAGTTTTCCAACTTCTCTTCTTCCTATGGGCTTAAGTTTTCTGGAATACTGGTGGAATCCATTTTGCTTAGATGTTCATGCCATCATTTTTTGTATTAGTTCATTATAGCTGAAATGATTGTTATATTAGTTCTCTCCTAATGTCGTCGTTTCTGAAATGGTCCAGAAATGGGTTCAAGGTTTTAATTTATTTTCTGCTGTTTTAACATCTCTTATTTTCTTTCTCTTTTTTTTTTTTCCTATCCAGTACTCAACACCATATAGATTTGATGATAAGATCATCGTCTTGTAACATTTTATTATATAATGTCCACTTAGTAATCCCATTTAACTTTATACATTATTTAGTTTGTTTTCTGAATCATTATTTCTTAAATTTGAGATTTGATATCCAAAACTGTGAAACTGGAGACTTGCTCAATTAGTTTACTCTATTGCTAGGTTGATTATTTTTGGAATTTGTCTCCGAAACCCATCATTTAAGTTTCTCTGTAGGTGTGCTAAAATTATAAAATTTTACGATTTCACTTAATTTAAAATTGTTTTCTGTAAATTGAAGTTCAGAGTTTGCAATGCAATTTGATGATCTGCAAATAATAGAGTATTTAATTACATTTATTTAAAACATATTTCATCCAAGGTTATTATTTTTACATACAAACATATAAAACAGTTGACAATGGACAGCCTGAATGTTGGCCGCCAATTAGAAATGTAAATTTAAACTACTGATAGAACGTTGAACCCCAATTTGTAGAAGAATTTGTTCAGATTTAACGTTGATGGTGCCCTATACTATTGTGACTCTCTTTTTACTAACCTAACTGAAAATTTTACTCTAATACTTGAACGGGCTCAGAACACGTGTGTACGCTTTGTATACAACCCCCGCCGATTTGCTCAAAATGGCTCCAGTTTAGTAATAGTAGAAAATTGCATTATTTATCACTTCTCTATCAACTCCTTTATTCTTGCATTCCAAATTATCTAAATTTTCGCTTCATATATCCTTCCGACTATCATAATCGAGAAACTCGCTCAAGACACTCTTTCCTTCTTACTATACTTGCTCATCATACAACCTTCTATTCATCATCATTTACAATAGATTTAGCTCGTCTTTGGAATTCCCTACCTGAAGACGTAAGGGACTGCCGGAACGTTATATTGTTCAAGAAGAAAATTAGGACATACATTTATAGTCAAACCTAATCTGCTCACTACTTTCATTTATTGTTATTAATATTTTATATACTGGCAAGTAATATGTATTTCAATTCCAAATATTACTAATATGTTTTTCAACTTACATGAATATTTCACTTAAAATAATTATCTTTAGTTTTCTTCTTTTATTTCAGTATATTTGTTGCACATTTTACATATGCTTTTTATTAAATTGTATAGAATTTTTGTTCTTTATTCTTTTATTCATTGTATCATTGCTGAGTTGAATTTAATGTATTGCCTGGTAGAGTGGCCTTAACTCCAACCAGGATAAATAAATAAATATACGCTGTGGGGTAATAGCATGTGTTTCCATACGTTAAGGAGTTCTTATAGGAGCGGCTGGTTTTGATCTCCCGCCTTTTATTCTTCTGTGTTGAATATGGATGAGAATTTGCATTCAACAGTTTAGCAGCCTGGCCCGATAATAGCTAGATTCTTTCATCCTGTATTGTAGCCGTGTGTATTAAATTTAAAAGTATTAAAAATTAAACTAATTTTCGTTTTATATTAGCATTGGATTTCTCTAATATTTTAGGCTTGTGAAAAGTCAATTGTAAGAGATGAGTACAAGGATGACCATTTTACGTAATTTATTATACATAGGAACTGAGTGAGCAAAGTTTAAGTACATTTTTGTGGTTAATCTTGATACATGAATATGGCAATTTCTCCAATAATAAATATGCATTCCTTTTGATATTCAAAAACTAATTTAGATGTGTTAATTCACAATAATATGCGACGTAATTAATTGAGTCCAATTGGGAACACTGAAGTCAAATTACCAGTGTTCAGGATCGAGGCGAACTATGAACTGCAATATATCTATTTATTTACTGTGTTATATGTTAACAAACGGAATAATACTTATTTATATGCCAATAATGACACTTTGTTTTAAATGTTGTTAAAATCTGCAACTTCTCTTAAATCATGGCGTTACTAAAACGAGCCACATTTGGAACGACAAATAAAATAAATTATACATTTTAATGTTACTCCTATGATGTTTCTGTTCTAATATATTGGCTCTTTTAATGTCATATAATTATTTATATGTCCTTTAAGTGTAAAATGTTTTGATATGAACACGAACAAAATGTGCGGATATAATATATTTGTAAAATGTCTTGAACGTAAATTTAACATCGAATAAACAACACAGATACCATTAATATCAGCAAATGACATAATATCCATTACATTTCTTTACGTAACATGCTAGCTGATTTTATGTTAAGTTCTGTGTGAATTTCTTTTACTAAGTGTGTGGGGATTCAACAATATCTCCCAAATTAATTTTCTATCTACTTTGTCGAATGCTTTTGTATAATCTATGAAAGCCATGTATGTAAGTATATTCAATTCTGAATGTTTTTCTATTAACTGATTAACTGTAAAACATAATAAATTGTGGACATTTCTTCTCGGAATTAATTCTGGGCTTCTAATATGTGTACTTTTTCAAGAAGTTTCAATCTTTGGGCAAGAATATTTGAATAGATTTTGAATTTAAAAGAGAGAGAGAGAGAGAGAGAGAGAGAGAGAAACCTGAAACAGTCTCTTTGCAATAATTTTGAGTTACTAAATGCAAAGTGTGATTAAATTATATCATATATGGTTTTCTTATTTTCAATATAATTTGGTTTCTGAAATAAAAAAGAAGATATCTTTAATTAAAAATTACATTCGCTAATCAAATTTTCTTACAAATTAAGAATGAAGTAACTTACGTTGTGGAGCGTCTCGGCATATTGGATATTGATGTCATGCCAGGTTTGTGTCCTATGCTGATTTCGAACTGTGCCTTCATGTCTGGTTCGTCAAAACAAGGAAATGCTTGACGTGCAGCCTGTGGTTCAAACTGTGTGACAGCCATCCATCTGTAACAAAATGAATACATCAAGAAACATCAAGTGGTATTTTCTTGAAAAACTTTGTGTCGTATCCTTGGAAGATACTAAATCTAAATACCAGGTTTGGTATTTAAGGGTCTTTTCATTTCTGAGCTACGCTGCCCACAGACACACAAACAGACACGGACCTTTTTTTCTAAAAATTATTTTTTCGAACCGCTAAAAACATATATTTTCGGTGAAATCTCGACATTGAAATTCTGGGTGGAATACAGTATCTTCCCTATCCACAATGTACATTGTACATGGGCGCAAGTAAAAAATCTGATGTGTTCCATTCGCATGATTTTCTCTACATCTCTGTAGCAAATTATTGTTAAAAACTATTCTTCTATCTACTTAATGATAATCGAGATAAACATTAGTATAAATGCTATCTTTTAAGTAGAAGGAAAATAATGAAATTCACTAGCTAAAAAGATAGTCAAATCTTTTAAAAGCTGGCTGGTATGTGGTCAAAATCCGTTTCTTTGCATTATCAGGAGATGATGCCGTATGTAAAAGGTTTGAAGTATTTTAAAACTGGAACCAATAACAAGGAATATCTCAAAAATGGTTAACTCCAGGAAAAAAAAATATATATGAATAAATTATGAGTTTCTATTTTTTTTTTTTTGTGTAATAAATATTTGTCTATTACTTACGGTTTACTATTTATGCAAAATCCAGCAAAAATTGTTAAAAATAAAGGGGTCTTCAGAGCTTATTCCCAGAAAATCAACACATATATTTTATTTTCTGAGTAAATATATTTAGTATAGGGTATTTTAATCAAAATCGTTAGAGTCATTTTTGAGAAAATCAAATTTTTTTAACAATTCTGCATATAAAGGGTAGTTTGGGGAGAGGGGATTTCACTCAAAAGCTATTAGAGTGGACATAATGTCTCTGATGAATTCAACTTCGTATACTTTAGTCAGCAAATTAACCATGTTTCGTCAGTTCCTCTGGTCAACCAGTGGATCCCAACATGCCAATCTCCTTCTAGCTGTACTTAAGAATTGTTGTGCGAATTTAATTTTTACAGGTTCTCCATTGTGCACGTTAGGGAATGCATATTCAATAAGATGGATACATCACTATAAAATATATTAATATGCTTACTTGAGGGTCCCAGATGCATCTTTGTAACTACTACGATAGAAGCCGTAGAGTGAGTCCTGGAGCTTCCCAGTGAAGGCGATATTCAAGACATAGCTAGACCCTGCCACCAGAGGACGGTCCAAATTCAACGTTACAACGTTAGAGGCCGTGTCCGTCGATAATGCGGTAACCTTCGGCACTTCATCGTGTGTGTCGATGGGTGAAGTGGTTGTAGATTCAACACTTCTCCTCCTGTTGATTTAGAACAGAATATTAAGTACACTTCAGAAATATGCAGTATTTCCTTTTTAAAACCAAAACAACTACATAGCTACTTTAGACATTTTGAAATAATACTCATAATTGCTAAATTTAAGTTATTTTCCATAATAATATGCTTTAAACTGCTAATGAAGTAGTAAAGCGGAACCAATTTATAACTATTCGGAAAGTTTTCGTGGAATTATTTATCATTACTACGGTGAACAACCTTTTCTAATGTTTTTAAGGTAGCTTAAGATATGTGTAAAAGTTTTTGGCTTTTAAAACTAATACAGGCTTTTGTTAAATGTTATTATTGTTAAGATTATTATATCATCATAATCATTATCATCATTAGGTGTTTGGTCCATTACATCTAAGGGTATTTATTACTGATTTTAAAAAATATAAGAACATTTGCATAGATAACAGTATTACACCTCATTAATATTCAGACTATTAAAATTCTTCTCTCCATTATTTACATAGTGCTCTTCGTCTCTTCTGCCTTTGGGTTGGTATTTCAGCATCACTCGTGGTAAACCTCTTGAACCAAAAGTTCTACGCACTCCAGCCATTGTTTTTTATATTTAATTATTCTGATGATTTTGTATTCAATTTGAAATGCTTTAGTTACTTATTATTATTATTATTATTATTATTATTGGCTTAAATCCTTGTCATTACAAAAGTTCATAATATATACTTTTAACCCTCCTCAGTCTAACAGTGTTATCTGCATTTGTGTTCGAGATGGGCAAAATTTTGAACACTAATTCTGTTGTGTATATTTCGGTATTTCCTTTATATGTAATTATATTAGTATAACTTAAGACAAGCAAAAGCGAAAATAAAATTTCTTCAGAGTAAGTACTCTTTTTCTAAAAAATACAGAACTTTATTGCACTATAATGCTACTGAGATACAGCTAATGCCAATCAGCATTTATTTTATCTGGACCCTTCCCTTCCTTTATCACAGTAGAATCTCAGTGACGATTCCAACCAATGACATTCCCGTGGCATTAAAATGTAGACTAGTCATGGTCAGTGTTTTAGAAATTTAGACAACTGCGCTACCAATAAGAGACTGAATAAGACCAATTTTTTATGGTAAGCATACCGTCAGTTTTCAAGAGCACAATTGGACTTGAAAGGGTTAATAAAGCGCACAAAATAATTAAGATGCTTTATTTAGCATTTCATAATTATTTATGCACAATCTTAATTTTCCTCATGAAGACGTTTAGCTGCCGGTTTAAGAATACGCATTCCCGTAGAAGGTAATCTACCTTTAGATCTCCGTTACCGTAAACGCATTCTTTTAAAGTGGTCACTTGAAAAGCTGTAACCTATTCAAAAATGTACATCCTATATCGAAAACACTGAAAACATGTCGGAAAATAGTCAGTAAAGAACAAACAAAGCATGGGTGAAGTGAAAACGACATTAAAAGCGATTTAAAAGCCTTCTTTCCCGATACTTTCAAAGTGCATAAAGAAGCCGCCATTCTCGCCACTAAAGTTTTGATAAAATGTCATGCAGGATGAAAATTTAATACGTGTTTATGCATAACTAAATTCTAATTCATAATGTAACTCCAAAATAAGCATTATTTTGTTAGATATGTGAGGTAAGTGCGGATGACAAACATTAACTACTGTATGCCCAGTAGGTTTTCAAGACCTGTAAAAATATAAGAGCAACTAGTAGGTCCTGACCGTACTAGGCAGTGTAGAGGGGAAGATTGGAGAAGAAAAAACACAGGCTTCCCTCACGGCAGGAAGTATATGGTGCTTGTTGGTCTAGTAATCAGGTGTAGCTAGGAGTAGATTGAAAACTCTGCACCTCTTCATTCTGATTAATGACGGATGGTAGACACTTCTATATTATTAATACTGTTATTACGGAGCAATGAATTAATATTCATATTAAAATTTATAGCTCTACACGAAGTATAAAATCAATAATACATAAATAAGTAATTCGGTTAAAATGAGGAACAATCAAAGCTAAACATAAGTGCACTAAATCCATCTATCTCGTAGGCAATGGCATTGCTACCATTCCTAGACCGCGTTTAAAAACACAACTGAAACAAAAGCAAGCACTCCTAAGTGATGCAATGATAAAATAGCAATAAATATTTGACAGTGCCTCATTGCTATAATACCTGACGATTTCACCAACATACCGAAGTAAATTTTTTTCAGCAAAAGCTTAATTTCTCCTTTAACAAACTTCGCCTCCGATAGTATAATTTTTTTAGAAATAATTTCAAGTAGTATACACAAGTTTTATTGTAATAAATGTATGTAAAATAATTAAATGGCAACAAACAAAAAATCTATTAGAACAATTAAAAAGAGTGGTGTAAAAGGGATTGTAAATGCAGTACATGTAAACTGTAACACTATATTTTTATTTTCACACATTTAAAAATTTTTCCTTCGTTAATTTTGCTAGGCATTTCTAAATGTTATATTAATATTTTCCATAGTAGATGTTTTTGTTTTTCCATGTTGTCACAAGTAGAAAATAATGGCACGTTACATGTGCGTAGATTTGTATACATTTCATCTTACGTTTAGAATTGCATAGTGCAATGATGTTACTTCATTTTGCGAAATAAGATTATTGCTAACCACGCTCTGTTATCAATTTTACTGCATACTTCGTGTTTTTTGTTGTTTTTGTCTCCAGTGATAAGCTGTAAATATATATAAACAGAGTAGAGTTGGTCTTGAATCATGAGGAAATGTTGATACACGTCAACCAATATAAGTACAATATCTGAATTTCACACTAGACCATTATGGCGTGATTCAGGCATTGTTATTAAATGAAGTAACACTTAACGATTCGATTAGTGATGAACTTTACCTGTCAGCACGATGATGAAATGGACTGCGTCTCTTTCTGCGCCCGCCAGGTGGACTTGCAGAGGCTCCATGGTAATCAACTGTTACATTGGAAGATTCTCTAGGTGTAGTTTCTGAAAAAAATGTTAATGAAAGTTTATTGTAATTTTTTTTTAATTTCAGCCCTAAAATTTAGAGATTTTGTTTCGATTCCCTGAGCATTTTTGTGTTTTATTAACATTATTCCCTACATACCTGTACTAAAATCTGAAAAAAGGATTCAGAATAAAAAAGTAAATGAATAATCTAGATACCTCGCAACTCAAAGGATAGCTATCCCATTATTTTACGTTTGGCTGCTGAGCATAGAATATGTACTAGTCATTTCAAACATTGTTTACGTAACGCTTTTACAAACATATTTGACAGTTTTTAATGTTCTATAGGAACTATAGTTTCATTATATTATTATTTATTTTCGTTTGCTTTGCAAACTGAGATAAAATATATTTTGCATAAAATGTCACTCTTTTGTTTCTTCAGAAACTGCAGAGATAAGTGTACTACCTCGAGAAACCTACATCTATAACCAGCTAGTAAAAATCTAAACATTTATAATGCAGCATAATAGTTTAAAGTCCAATATTATAATTACATTAAACCTTTAGTACCCAATTTATGCTTTAATTCTCATTTTTTTATTATAAAAAATTGAAAATTATGTTTTAATTTGTAGTTTGGCTGTAATATGCCATAAAGTACATATATAGTGCAGAAAATATATGTCATGATTATAGAGGAGATATTATGCAACGAAAGAAAAAAATAAGCTCCTATTAACATTGGTCGTAGACGTAATATCTTCTGGTTTAAAGTCTTATTTTGCACAATGAGCATATATTGCACTCCGAACGCTTTGGCACGAAAAGAATGAAAACACAATATGCGAGAAGGTAGTAAGGGGCTAAGAGTACATTGGTTTATTTTCGTGATAGGGTTAGACGACAGCGATTACGCGTCTTTCCTGGACGATGGATTGGTCAGGGAGAGCAACACCTTGGCCCGTTCTCCTGACATAAACTTTTCAGATGTTGTTCTTTGAGGATATTTAAACACCATGGTGTACGCAATCCTGATAAATAATGTACATACACTATGCCTGTGATGCAATCCAGCAGTTACTTAAGATGCTCAAAAGAATGGATGCAATGACCACATCGGGCGTGTGTAGTGAAGGGTAGGTCAAAGGCATGTTAATCATTGTTTGCAAAGCAGTACATTACAACTCACGATGTTATGTTTATGGCCAATGTTTATAGAAGTTTGTGTTCTTTTGTTGCATATTATTTTATTTAAACAATTTAGATTCCCTTTAGACAATTATATGTTGGGATATCCAAAAACAAAATCTCACAATCCCCATAATCCCACAGTTCCAAATTGGGACTCAACATCTTTCTAAAATGTAGTTAATTAATTCATCTGGATGAAGAACTCGAAGGCCTTATTCGACTTTTTGTTTCACACGTGGGCGCTCTATTTGTGTTAAATCCTGTGGTGGTAGTTTCGAAATCTCTATCTACCCAGTTTGTATTTTGAGTGAACTTAGGGTTAGTTAGCCGCGCCGTGGCCGAGTGGTTAGACCACTCACCTTTCTCCAAAGCGACAGCATGTGGGATTTGCGGTGGACGAAACGGCACGGGGGCGGGTTTTCTGTGGGTTTTCCGGTTTCTCCTGCCATTTCATTCCACCGGTGCTCCATTTTCATTCCAGTATCATCAGCATCAAATGTAAATGTAAATTATTTATGGTCGCTCTTTAACTACTGTGATTCTCAGCGTCCCATTCTAAATTGGGCGTGAAAAACCGCTTAATTTTGCTCAGATATTTTACTTCCCTTCCGAAGGAAGACATGCTAAGAATTTTTACGCCGAAAAAAAATCCATCGTCTGCGGTGGCATATTTAGTAAAATCATTAAACGCTATAAAAATTAGAGTTAGTTGTATATCTTCTTTGATAGTTTTTGTTCCAGTGAAGAGGATAGTATTGTCTTACATTTGTAGTCCATACTTTGATCTCAGCAAGAACCTGTTTTCGCATAGATTATCAGGGATATCATCAATTTTCATGATCAATCATGATGATCATCAGCATAAATATTGGAGGGAGGAGACCAATAAGAGTATCTTATGCTCTTGTTTTCGTCACCAAATAATATGTCAAAAGCTTCTTTGTCTGTAAATCTACGAACAAATACTTTAGCAAGCTCCTTAAAATGAAAAGATGAGCTTATTATAATAAGTATACTGTCATTAGTTTAAGAAAATAACCCTTATTAACGCTTCCCGGAAGTATAAAAAATGTACGCACAACTTCTGAACTAAAAGACGAGATATATCAACCAAAGTCATGACAGTGATCTATTTGTAATGCTAGGCAGAACAAAATAAGAGTTGTTGAGAAAGAGGAACTGTAAAACAACAAGACAATCGATTATGGCAGTAAATTTAAGTAATTATCGTTTTTATTGAAATTATACTTTTCTTATAACAATATTGTATATTCGGATTAGTATAGATAAGAAACAGGAAATTAAATTTCTGACCGGGCAGCCGTGTTTGGTACTTTCTTTTCTGGCCTCGTAAATATCGAATTTCTCGTGATTTAGCTGTTCTTGCGGTTATGTTTGTTCTCTCAGCTCAGCTCTGGGTTTCTCAGTATTCTCAGAATAATGCTAACCTAATGCTGAGGTCAGTTTTGCAAATAAGTACATAAAAACCTCGGATTTTATTTTGCGACGTCTTTTGGCCACCACTGCTATCAGAATCAGATTTCCGTAGAGTGCTTAGTATATTTTCTGAGTGAAATACTCAAAGACCTCCCCAGATGCCTCGGAACAAACGTCACGCTCCACGGGTCAGAGGGTAAGGTGACCACATCCTAAATTATTATTATCAACCGCATGTACAGTTCATCAATCTCTTTGTAATGCAATGTATATACAACTTATATTACCTAGAGTTACCTTTCTCATAGCGTATGATTTCAAGCACTGTTCTCTTACCCCTTAGGTTAATCTTAGCATAAGTGTAAATCCCGATACCCCTTTTTACTTTCGTTCATAAGTCTCCGTTCCTTCAGACCCGTAACGTAAAACCTTTAACGTTACAATATTGTTCTCATTTGAGCTTAGCGTTTCTTTTACCTAAAATTTTGATCACCTTTTGCCATCCTTTGTAATAATGGTTGACATTAGTATTAGCCCAGAGCGTCTCCTGGAGACACGGGCCTCTTTCCTTGGAGAGGTGGCTTGGTTTGGCAGTCCAGGTTAGCTAATGCAGGAAGGATCCTCCTTTTCATCTTAACCGCGCAGGTAATTTATTCTAAACAACATAGTAGTCCCTATTATAAAGTACACCATTGTTTTAAGAGTTAATTTAGCACATTTTTGATCGTTATGCACTTAAACACTTGGATCTTTAGATGTTCTTTTTTCTACTGATTAACACTGGTTATCTTGACTAATGCAATGATGTACTTGCGTTCCGTGCAGCCGTCTTGACCTTATGTTGCCATCTCCTTCTGTCTTTTGGTGTGATGTCCATCTACAGTCTGATGTTTTCTTGAGATCGTCTGACCATCTTGCTCGTTGGCGTCCCCCTTTTCTTCGTCCTGTCCAAGGTTCCCATATCGTTAGCCTGTGGGTCAATCGGTTGGGGTCTGGCCTCATGTGTCCTGCCCATCTCCATTTTTGGTAGTTGCTGGTCTGCCTTGTAATTATATCATTCCTAATTCTGTCTCTCCAAACGATTCCGAAGATTTTCCGTACCATTTTCTTTTGATATGTTTGTATTGCTTTTCTGTTTTTTTGTTGTGCTCCAAGTTTGTGAGCCGTATAACAAGGTAGGTAAGATGCATGTATTGTGAATGTGCCTCTTGATGCTCATGAATCCTTTTTGCCTTTCTTAGCTTATGCAGAATAAAGATATGAAAAACTTTCCTATTTGTATTTCCTTTACTTCCAAGATGCATTAAACATTAAATAAATTTAAAACACAGATTCCAATAGCATCAAATGATATCAGGTGTTGCTAATATAGAATGAAAAATTAGACCTTTCAGAATAAAGAAAATCTTATTCAAATTTAAATATACTCAACAATGGAATTGCATGCATTATAACTTATGAATACTAGGCATTAATGGTTTAACTACATACCAGAGTTTGACCAGGGCATACCTGTTGACTCCATTAGCGTTGAGGTCATCATTGTGAATGGTGAGGTAGAGATGACAGTTGAAGCGCCGGAAATAACATTTTCCTCCTTTTCAAAATTATGGTTGGTGGCGACACTGATGTTCACCTGTCAGATGATATATACAGTTACTATCATCACTCTAAAAGATATTGTGACAATTTCTATCAGCTTTATTAAGAGTTATTTCCAGACTGTTACCTTACAGAAATTAGCATAGTAAAACAGTATTGAAATAGCTGTGTGTCATTTTATCTAAAAAATAAATGAAGAAATAACACATATTGTTATGCACTAGAGTATGTTTAAAAATATTTTATAAATAAATTCAATGTGTTTCACTCACATGTTTTTCTCTAATCTAATCTGCAAAACACATTATTACTAAAGCTTATTCTTCCCTCTAATTTATGCT
The DNA here is from genome assembly GCA_030762935.1 of Hymenopus coronatus. Lineage (NCBI taxonomy): Eukaryota > Metazoa > Arthropoda > Insecta > Mantodea > Hymenopodidae > Hymenopus > Hymenopus coronatus. The sequence goes on from CM060895.1 coordinate 84,635,689, forward strand.
AATCAATAAATTGTTCATATACGTTGCTTAAAAGTAGAGGAGAAATAAGGGAATACATTAGGTTAAAGCAATATTTAAATCCTTTAAAAGTTGGTCGCCATGTGATGTAATTGAAATTATTTTCTCTTTGCATGCTCAGGATGAAAAAATAAGCAAATAACGACTTCACATTTAAGAATATTCTAAGTATTGCAAATTTTAAAAACAAAATAAGAAGGAATATATCGGAGATAGTTAACTCCACAAAACATTTATATGACATACATTGTGTGTCTAACATCAGATTTTGTCTATGTCTCACAGTTTACTCATTGTGTAATTCTTAAAAAATGAAGTGTATTTCAGAGTCAATTTAAAAAAAATTGAGATATACAATTCAATTTGTCGTAAAAATATGCGTGATATATGGCATTTTAATCAAAATGGTTAGGCCATTTTGAAAACTTCCAAAAATGTTCCACAAAGTATAGATTGTGATAAGAGGTGTATTTTTGAAAATATTCGTATGCATCCTTGGATGATGCTGAACTTAGATATCAAATTTGGTATTTACCCGACTTTTCTTTTATGAGTTATGCTGTTCACAGACACATGGACACACAAATACACACACAAGTAACTTTTTCTAAAATATCTTTTTTCAGAGTACCCTTAAAAGTATATTTCCAGTGAAATCTCGGTATCAATTTTTGGGTGGTATGCAATATCTTCCCTTGCAATGTGTTATGTATGAAGCAGAGAAAATAAAACTGAACTTTTCCAAAAAATATCTGTTTATGATGTTTTGTGCATCATCATTCGACATTTATACCTAACCCAAACTACCCTTTACATGGAAACATTTTCGAAAATATTTATTCTCAAAAATAACTCTGCAGATCAAAATAAGTGTAAAGAAATTTAAAGGACAAATAAATTGAATATATTCAAATTCCTTGGAATAGCCTCTAAGGTCCTCTCCATTCGGAATGGCTTGCACAACTTGTAAACCATAAGACATAGACAAATGTTAAGTTCAGAGAAAATGTAAAGTTCGTCAAAACAAGCAAATTATGTTCTATTGGATTTTGTGGAGTTAGCCATATTCGAGATGTTCGGGTTATTGATGGAATTTTCCAATACTTATGCTTTTTTCAAGTGGAAAGATGTTACTCATATTTCTTCATCCTGGTCAAGCTATAAGAGTAGAATTTAATACCTTCAATAATGATCCGCTTTTAAAACATTTGAACCTATCTATTCATGTCAAAAAGTGGTTGATACATTCCGAAGGGGATTCCATACGGCACCGTGCTTATTGGATAGGATAATATGAGAGTATTATAGATGGGCAGCCGAAGTCGGATCACGGGGAGGGAAAGAGCCACCGTAATGGGTCCCTAACATAGTCTAAGCTGTTCATCTCCATGCGGGGAGCACTAGTAGAAGTGTCCTTGGTCTAATGAACAACCTAGGTCCCATAGACGAATCCAACGCCACCCTGTCGCAGAGAACTGTATTTTCAAAGCGTATTCACCACCATGGAAGGTCGCCACCACCACTACCCCATCACCACATTCTTTTTCGACACTAATACTCTTAAAAACTTAAATATATAGGAAATTCGGGGTCCAGAGAGGTCTGCTGTGGGAATCAAACCCACGACCTCTCGAGTGCCTGAGTCAATTTGGTTTTATGCATGTCAAAAAGGGAATTTTCACAATGTGGCAGTTAAGATATTTTGCCTCTGAAATTGATATAACAAAGTCATTATAGTTAGCAATTTAGCTCTTTACTTTACATTCTGCATGAGCATCTTAACCTCATATAGACTTCAATACAAATATAACAGTACCTGCTGATCCAGCTGTAGCTCCTTCGCATGAAGAAGTATGATGTTGGTAGAATTTTGACAATTCACTGTGATAGATACGTGACCTTTAAACGTGAAATTTTGCTGTCCATCGTTACTCTGTAGAAATGGTTGCAACTGCAGGCGATAATACACAGGTATCACGTGACGTGGTAGTCTTAATTTCATATAACTTCCTGTAGATGCCTCTGTACTACCAGGAGTCTCCACAGCCGCATCTTCTGTTATTATCTCCTTCTTATTCTAAAGAAAAGAAGTATATACTTGCTTTAAAAACATATAAGAAGCTATGATTAAACTAAGGAGGCATAACATAAATAATAATTTAAAAGAAATTAGTTGAATGAATGAATAAGTGTATTTATTGATATAGCAATATCATACATAGAATTTCAACGATCGCACGGGTCCACAGATCGCACGTGCTATTGTAATACACATTACAAGCAATATTAAAACAACAACAACAACAACAAAGAAGTAAAAGAGTAAACACGAAAATACAAAGACAAAGGTAATATACGGTCAAAAACAATATTAAACAACAATAAAGAATTAAAAGTGAACCCGAAAATAATAACACAAAGATGTTCAAATATAACAGTTTAAATTTAGAGCACAGAGTAGATCTTCATAAATGCACCCTCTTATTTGTTTAGTTGATCTTATTCCTCCCCCCCCCCCCTTCTCTATTGGCTGCCTTCTCAGATCTCAGCTGTCTTGCCTTAAGTATAAATTTACCTAGCCCGTCCATGTTTTCCGTGCCTGCCAGTAGTGTCCAACATGCTTCTAGCCCTACATTCGCAGTGGTAAAAAATCGCGGAAAATATTTTTCCCGCCATTCCTCCGTGCCCTGCTTAGTAGTAAAAATAAGCGCTGAATGCAACTGCAAATTTCTAAAATTGCTAATAATCTTAAGTGTTGTAGATATTATTAATTGACTTTTCTAGAGTATAATGCTCTTAGGACTTCAAATGCATAAGATTGGATAATGGCTACTGCAGATTCTAAGACTAAAAGGAGAATTTGTGTGTCACATAGCAAGAGTAAAATATTGACTTACATATGCTCTAAGTACAAGAGAACGCTATATTTGTTACTGGCTTTCTACTAGAAAAAATCAAACTTCTGCCGAGTGATTTCTGCAAATAACAGTGTCTAATAAAGAATAAAATACTGAAAAAAGACAATCAGACCTAAAATACAATTTTAGTCCAAGGTTATACAACATATTGGTAAAATAATTCCATTGTAGCAGCTTTAAATTGAAAACCGCAATTAAAAGCTATATCAGGAAATATGAAAATATTGAAATTATTGAAACTAATGAAAATTATTTTTGGTCAAGTTTATTTATGATGCTATAAATATGTTATAAACTTGTGTGTTTTCTAATTTCTACGCAAATACTTTTATATAATTTAAAGAGGTATTTTATTACATATTGTTCTTGTCATATTACATATTAATAACGAAATCTATGTATTAATAGATAATATTGTTAGTAAATAAAGTAAATCGATGTTTTAAAGCATATTATTGCGAAACTTGGGCTAAGGTTTGGTTCAATGAAAGGTTTGGCATGTGTTTTATAACTAACTTTTATTTTTATATCACAATTTTAATACCTTTGTATGTTTACTGATAAATAATTAGAGTATTTTATTTTTATAGCTAGTATTTTGTATTATACACTTGCTTGATTCAAACCCTCCTGAGCACAACATTGTCTCATTCAGATGGTCCTAAAACCTTGTTTTTTCCATCATTTATGTAGAAATTGCTAGCATTGAAATAAGATAAATAAAAATAAAACTTGTGGATTAAGAAAAGGGGTTTGCGTTAAGATAAGTTTAAGAGAACATGATACAAACTAAAATGGAAAAAAATTGGATATTCTAAGCATCTTAGTAAAGTAATTAAACCCTTGTAAATAGAAACAGCAACATAAATAAGTATTGAAATCCGATATAAGAAAGAAATAAAAAAAACCAAGGAGGTTACTTATCACCCACTTCTGTTTGTATCCCGTGCATTGACGAACCAAAGCAGAAATGGAAATTGTAAATAAATGAACTTAAAGTAGTTCATGTACATATATGTATACTTAAGCACTTTGTTTCACAGAAAATGTTTATTGACCATGTTGAGTATAAACAAATCCAATTGAATTCTTCAAGCACTTAGCGGAAAGTTTTGGCCGAAGCTCCTAACACAGTCAACTAAGAATATTTTATAAAAATTATTGATATTATTATTTTGTGGGGGTACTTGTGTATACATGTCTCCACATCCAGGGTTGTTTTATTACGAGGCAGAGATACGACTTTGTTGCTCGTGACGAACTGAACTTTGAAAGATCTGGGAGCATACACGAAGAAAATAACTCTTTATTTCTAGTACTAAGAAACACTGAATACTGCCATCGCAGTTGCCAAGTCTTCCACTAACTGATCCCTTAACATGTTATGCAGTAACTCACTTGTTTGGACCCGTACTAACACGAAACTAAACTGCCTACAGAGTCTACAGGAAACAGAGATTTTATTACGTTGCCTCTCGCCTCTAGCCCCTTTTCACCGAATGAATTTGTTCTCATGTAAACAAAACACAAAATATACTCCTCCGCTTACTTGCTTTGATTGGAGGGATAACGGGACTACTTTCGGAACCACGTGGCGCCAAGAGAGATAACCACGTGGGGGACCTTGGATCTGTCATCACTTTGCTTCAACCCGCTACTGATTAGATACCAATTGCGTATAGCATCCCGAACTAAAGATATAAATAAGAAATATAAAAATTTCTATACGAAAATAAATACGAAAAACATACCTAATCTGAACCAAAGTGCTTGTTATCAAAATCGTAGTTCTACTCTCCCCTCCCTCTCTCCTTCTGCCAGCGCTTTACTCTTAATGGTGGTGTCTATATTGGCCTATATTGACCCACATTTCGTTGAGAAAATAACGCTTCCGCCCTTCCTGTTTATATGCCGGAATTTAATAATACATCCTCAGGTCAACAAAGATATTCTTACCTTTCCTTTTCTGGAATTCGAAACCAAAGTCAAGTAACAGGTTGCAAAAAGCTGTTTACTTGAACGTAGGAAGGTTGGAGTCACCGTTCACAAACGTAAGTAGCTTCTTGATTGTAAGTGGCTCAATAATGTGGAAGAAATGGGGAACTTTTTTGGCGCACCACACTCTTAAGAAATTCGTCTCACTGAACTTCGAGCACTGATTTTCCATGTGTGGTTATCTTGCGGGTTTTAACCTTTCACTGCGCGCGAATTTATACTTATGCACACACACCTGTAAACACCACTGTCACGTGAGCAATATTCTTGATGGTCAACGTGGGATATTTCTTACATGTGAAACAATTCAAAATTGAACTTTCTCACCACTCGTTAGCCACAGGCTTATTTGTGCGATAATTTACAAACTGCATTTGTTCCGACATGATGACTAATCTACTAATGGTCTCACCTACCCGTTTCCAAAGCTCACCAGCAGAAGGAAGTCTGCGCAAGCAGTTTGTTCATTTTCTAAATAAGTCCAATTTGTGTTTACTTTAGATTTATTTTGCTAAACTATATAATTGCACACTACACATAGCGTTGTCATGTAATACAGAGGAGATCCATTAGTTTTTGTTCATACTAGGCGAACTACCTTATAACGGATGGACATTGTATTACATGGCATCAGCCAATGAACGTAGACTTGATTCGCTTTTGTGCACGTGCCTTTGTTTACATGAGTACCTATTCACTCGGTGAAAATGGTCTAGTAGAGGGTCACCTTTTGTTTGTTAATGGTTATTGCTGAGTGGCAGGGCGGTTTATAGCTATCCTATGGTAGAGAAAACAGTAAATTTACTCTTTCTGCTTTAAGAGAAACGGAACTCACCATCCATCGAGTGTCCTTTTCCACAAAGTGCACGATGAGGCCCACGACGGCCATACAGGCCACTACGAAGAGAAATAGGAAGATCGCCTTCTTGGTGTTGACGAATACGCCTCCTTTCCTGCTGTACTTGATGCCGCTGGGAGACGATCCAAGGGCGTCTGCAGCCAGAAACTCAGTACGACTTTCAGATAGGGAGGTCATTGTTCTCCTATCTGTGAACAAAATACAAATTAAATATGTAGACACCATCTTACAAAAAATGTAAAATTCCCGAGCAGAATGGCTTAGATGGTTACATCTGTGGTCTATATTTGGGGATCCTGGGTTCAAATCCCACTGGATTTCAATATAGCTGTTTAATTCTTATATTAACATTTTCTAGCAGGTATGAACACATAATGTACACATTAGTTACAAAAGGTATTGTAGTCCACCAAAAATTTTGATGTCGAGATTTCAGCGGAAATATATCTTTTGAGGTTCCCTAAGTAAAAAAAAAAAAATCTAAAAAAAAAAGTCCGCGTGTGTGTCTGTGGGTGGCATAGCTCAAAAACGAAAATATCAATAAATACCAAACTTGATATTTATGTTTAATATCTTCCAAGGATGCGACACGCAGAATTTAAAAAAAGTTCTTTCACCACAAACCACTCTATATGCATGGGAAATGTTTTGAAAATTTTGTTTTTCTCCAAAACAAACGATTGTTATTAAAATACCGTATATTAAATATATTTATATCTCAAATAAAATGTGTGTTTTGAAATTTCTGGGAATAACTGAAGCCCTCTTTATTCTGGATAAGTTTTGTGGAATTTTCAGTAACGGTTAAAACCGTAAGAGATAGATAAAAACTCACTGCTTAAAAATGTAGATTACATTAAAATACATAATTTATATCATATAGGTTTTTCTTGTAGAGCTGAAACCTTTTCGAGATATTCCTTATTACTAATTTTAAACTACTTTAAGTTTTCTCAAACGTAACCATAAAGCGAACCGATCCTCAATTGTTTCATACAGCGACCAGCTTTTAACCTAATGTATTCTCTTAATTACCTTTTAATTATAAGGAACCAAATAATAATACCAATTCTGCTAATGTTTATCTCGATTAGCATGATGTAGATAGAAGAAAACTCGTTTTTTCCTCTTTGTAAAGAAGCACAAGATTGTTGATTCAGTCGCCTTTAGCAACGAAATCACTTGTGGAATATAGCTGAAACTTTAATTACTACCTAGTAAGAGAAAATGGTTAGTAAAAAAAATTGTTATGCAATAAGTGTAATTTCTTGGATTTCTTAAGACTTATTGAACCGCCCTAGTAAAAAAGAAAAAAGGTCTATCCCAAAGGAATAATCAAACTGTTATTTTATGTTGTGAATCTGATCTTATAATTTATTTACCTTTAGTTCTTTTCGTATTGCTACATTTGGAATGTAATCTTTCCATGTACATCCTGATACATGTCTGAGAAATTGCATTTCGAATGTTTCTATTCTACTTTTGAGAACTATATTGATATAATTTTCACTTTCCTAAAAAAATAAAGGGACTACCGATAATGTATAACATCTACTGATCGGTTCTTGTTCTCTGAATATTCCCGCACATATGTTGAAGGTGATTCAGTTTTTGATCAGCATATATTTTTAATTAATATTGATATTTTGTTGAAGAAGATTAAGCTATATATTCATGAGATTCCATGTTTATTAATGCTTTTCAGAAAACATAGTGTTTTATATTACTGGCTCAAATATATATTTCTCTTATTGTCATACAACCTCACAAATATGAGGTTACCGAGAGCATGATCGAAAGATGACAATGCATAAGATTGCATAATTTACAGTAATAGTAGCAGATTTCCATTCTTAGGCAAATGGAGTTAGTAGCCAAACGAAACATTGCACAGTGGAGCATTTTTTTCTGTCAACGTGGCCCCTTATTGGAAGGAATAAAAGAGAAACCCGAGGGATTACAAATCCGCACAATGATGTGCGTTAGCGAGGACGATGTTCCTAACTTCCAACATGACAGACCTGATGCCTTGCCTTAGCAACCTGAGGGTCCCGTGTAGATGACACAGCCCTAGGATGGAAGCGGGCCATAGTAGTCCCACCAAGCGTTAGGGAGATATTTCTATGCAAATTCCACCTCCATGCCACAACATACAAACCGCCGTGGCCTGCAATAGAATCTTAAATAGAATGAGAGGAAATGATGGACATGACATTTCATGAAATCAAATGGAACCTCTTAGTACTCGCCTACCGACCCAAGAAAACCACGAAAAACCCATTGTTAGATTTCCTGTCCCAGAAGAATCGAACCTGTGACCACCCGACTGTGAGCCTCACACGCTACACCAAAGCCATCTCGCTTGGCTATACGTATGAAAATTCTATTACATAGTTTTCCTTACGTATTTCACAATTCCGGACACAAAAGTGTGAACGTAATGGCTTAGTTATTATCAGCTATGACGCACCTGCAGTATACATCAACCTAAGTAGAAACAGTAGCTCAAGAATCTGACTCAGAGTACACGTAATCCTTACGGAAGTATTAGCTCATATGAGAATCGAATATAAATGTATGGAAATTGCAAATTAACATTGCAGCAACTCTTTGATTCCTATTTCTACGTGCGCAGTTTCAAACATAGAACTTCAAAATGAAAATGGGACCCTAGAAGCGTACTTACAGTTTGACATGAATAAAGAATGCATGTAAAACTTCAGATAACTATTAATATTCTGTTTGTAGTATTAAAAAAGTAATGTACACTGTTAAACATGTTTATTTTTAGCGTAAAAGTATTACATGCACGTTTTGTAAAATTCAAATATACATGGGAAGATCGCAGTTGACGAATATACAACAGAAGGAAAAATCTGATATTACATTCATATAATTTTCAAACTGTTCTTACAAAAGCTTATTCTTTATCTACTGCTAATTAATCAAGATAAACATTAGAAGAAGTAACCTCTCTAGTTAGTTTCTTATAAGTAAAGAGGATAAGCGAATACTCTAGGCTAAAGTGATAGTTAAATCTTTTAAAAGCAACAATTGAAATTCGATTCTGTTTGCAAAGTCAGGAGTAAAAACAAAATAGAGCTGAAACGAAAGACAACTTCCTGTTTGCGAAAAGTTAAGTAGATTAAAATTGAAACAAATAATAAAGAATATCTCAGAAGCGGTTAACTCTAAGAAAAATGTGCATGACATAAATGGTTTTTGTTATTATTATTATTATTATTATTATTATTATTATTATTATTATTATTATTACTATTATTATTATTATTATTATTATTATTATTATTATTATTATTATTATTATTATTATTATTATTATTATTATTATTATTATTATTATTATTATGTAGATCTCGCAATTTATGCATTTTTGTGTAGTAAGTGTTCGTCTTCCTCTTACGGCTTACCAGTTATACAAAAATTGTCCAAATGAAGAGCCCTTATGAGGCTATTCCCAGAATATTCAAGATACACACTTTATTTATCATATAAATATCTTTAATATACGTAGTTTTGGATATTTTCCATGTAAAGTGTAGTCTGGAGTGAGTTTTTTTCTGAAAATCTTCGTGTCGCATTTTTGAAGATATTAAACTGGAATATACCAGTTTGGCACCTAACGTGCTTTTCGTTTTTGAGCTATGCTGTCCCACACAGACAGACACACACATTAACCTTTACTAAAATTCTTTTTTTTTTTTCTCTCCAGGGGTCCCTAAAATATGTATTTCTGATGAAAGCTCGGGATCAAATTTCTGGGTAGAATATACACACTGTATACACTAAGTACATAGTATGAGTTAATAAAGTAATAATAGAACTCACCAATTGATTACACACAGACAGACACACATACACCAACGGACCTCAAAACTGATGTGTTCCATTCGTGTGACTACTCACTCTACTTATTCTACTCTACTGTTCTTACAAAGTCTTATTCTCCTGTTTACTACTTCCTAATCAAGACAAACTTTAGCACAAATGGTTTTATCTTTGAGTTCCTTCTAAGTAGAAGGAAAATAAGGGAATGTAATATCTAAAATTATATTTTAAAGGCCAGTCGCTGCAAGATGCAATTGAAATTCCCTTCTCTTTGCATGATCAGGATGACAAAAAGTGAATAAAGACCTCCCATTTGAGAAGAAATCTAATATTGGAAATTTAAAAATCAAAAACCGGGAATAACTCGGAAATTGTTGGCTCTACAAGAAAAGTGTGTAGAGATAAATTGACTTTTTAACGAGATCTTAATTTTTTGTATAGTAAGATACGGTTTGCCAGTTATGTAATAACCCCATGGCACGACAGCTCACGGGGAATCTTGGCCGCTGCGTCCCCCTTCTCGGTCCACTACAGACGTCATGGATGGAGTGCAGTATTGGAGGGTGAGACGTGGTCAGCGCCTCGAGTCCTCCCGGCCGGTTAATGCGGTACTCATGTCCTGGAGCTGCTACTTCTCCATCAAGTAGCTCCTCAATTGGCCCACCAGGGATCTTACGAGGCTGAGTGCACCCCGGGCCAGGTCTCCCAGCGGGGGAAAAATCTTCATGCCGGTACTGGGGATCGAACCCAGGTCTGCCGCTTGGTAAGCAGCTGCGCTACCACCGCGCTAAGGAGACGACCCAGTTATGCAATAACCACTAAAAATAAAGATAAATTCAGCTGCTATTCCCACAAATTCAAAATATACATTATATATAATACCATATAAATATTTTAATATGCGGTATTTTAATCAAATTGCTAGAGTTTAGGTTTAGGGAGTCTGTTGCTCTAAACTTATTATCCAGATATCTTACAGTTTATCTACTGGCACCGAAATATTAGAAACTTTATCCTGAAACTGTCTAAATAACTATCTTCATGTTTCGATTTTTGCGTATGTATTTCTCATAAAAATTAGCTCTACAAACCCGAATTTGGTTTAACTGTTTTTTCACACAGGCCATGTGTAAGAAACGAGTTGGATAGGCAGAGTCAGACTGAAAAATTCAATGTCGTAGCCGGGATTTGAGCCACGGATCTCCAAGTTTCTAGCCGGTTGCACTGCCACTGAGCTACCATGGCATAATGCCGGTATATCATTGAATTTCTCAACTGACTCGCATGTTTCCCAGTAAAACACAAGGTGATCTCAAATTATTTTGAGATGACAACCCCAATGTTGTAAGTACTTTAAGTCCCAGGATTTATAGTATAATCTACTACTATGGACAGTTGGTATTGGTTTAATTGTCTTTTTCACACAAGCCATGGATTGGACAGGAGTTGGATAGGTAGAGTCAGACTCAGTGGCAGAGCAGCCGGCTCGAGAGAGATCAGTAGTTCAAATTCCGGCTATTGCATTGAATTTTTCAGTCTGACTCTACCTACCCAAACCTAAATGTATTGGTAAGCATATCTAATAACACAAAAACAACATTCTTAAGCAAATACTCACAACTGAGGATTTTTTAAATAAACTTTCATCTTTGAGATGTACCTACAATTTACAAACTCAAGTTAGAGCCATATTTCTGAGAAATTTAAATTTTTAATTTTGTTCTATATAAAGGGTAGTTTGAGGGGGGGGTTCTTAAAACTCCTCGTGTCGCGTTCTTGGAAGAAGCTTAACTTAAATATTAAGTTGGGTTTGTTTCAACTTTTCGTTTTTGAGTTATTGTGTTCACAGACACATGGTCACACTGACACACGGGCCTTTTTATAAAAATGCTTTTATGTATTCAGGGGACCCCAAAATGTGTGTTAACAGTGAAATTTCGGTATCGAATTTTAGAAGAAATACAATTCTTTTTCTACCTATGCACATGTACTAAGTAGAAAAGTAAAAATTCAGATGCATTCCATTCACATGGCGTTCTCTATATCTGTAGCAAATTATTGTTAAAAAGCTTATTCTTGTATGTGCTTCATGCTAATCAAGATCAACCTCAGCACAAATGATGCTATTACTTGCTTCTTTGTAAGTAGAAGGGAAATACGGGAATACTTTAGCCAAAGCAATAGTCTAATATTTTGAAAGTTGGTTGCTATGTGACTGAAAGACGTTTCTTTACATGGTCAGGAGTTAGCAAATTCCCGTGTAATAAAACCTCAAGTATTTTAAAACCGAAACAAACAAACAGAATATCTCGGAAACGAAAAAGGTATACGACATAAATTGCGTATTTTGAGAAGCCACAAATGTTACTTGTGCTGTAAGATTATGTCTATATCTTACAGTTTACCAGTTATGTAGAAGTCATCCAGAATGAAACGGTCTTCAGAAGCTCCTGCCATAAAATTAAAGGTATATATTTTATTTGTCATGTAAATATCTTTATAATACGGCATTTTAATCAAAATTATGAGAGTGATTTTGGCGAAAATCAAAATTTTTGAAACTTCTTCCATGCAATAAGCAGTTTAGAGTGGTAAGATTTTCCTTAAAAATATTTGTGTCGTATCCTTGGAAGATACTAAACTTATATACCAATTGTGTTATTTTACCGAATTTACGTTTCTGAATTATTGTGTACAAAGACACACACGAACCTTTTTCTAAAACGTAATGTGTTTATTTACAACATTCTAATTGACATAAACATTAACAGAAATGGTCTTACTCTACTTGATTCCTTGCATGCAGGGAATGTGTAAACAGGTAAAAATTGATCGCTATGTGAACAATTGATGTTCTGTTTGCTTTGTAAGACCGCTGTAAACAAAAGAGAGATGAAAGGAAAGTAATCCCGTTTGAGAAAAATTAGATAACTTAAAATTGAAATCAATAAAAAGCAATACTTGTAACTCCTCAACAGAAAGGCATATGACATAAATTGTGTATTTTAACGAGATTTACGTTGTCTGTGCATGGCATTTTTGTATATTTCTTACGTTTACTATTATGCAAAAGTCAGCAAAATTCATCCAGAATGAACAGATCTTTAGAAGCTATTTCCAGAAAAGTCAAGATATACATTTATTTGTATTTTAATAAAAAAAATTGAGTTACTTTTTAGAAATCATTTTCAAAACAATTTCCATCTATAGTGAGGGTGAGGGGATTATCTTGAAAACCTTTGTGACTCATCCTTGGAAGATACTAACCTTAAGTTCCAAGTTTGGTATTTAACCATATTTTAGTATCTGAGTTATGCTCTCCACATGCACGGACCTTTTCCTAAAAATGAATTTTGCCTCAGGAGATATCAAAACATATATTTCTGTGTAATCTCCATATATAGTTTTTGGATGAATTGTTCTACCTTCTCTATACACTATATACATAGTGCGTGTAGAGCAAGTAAAATACGCCTTTAAAAAATACTAAAACTATTGTTAAGAAAAGCAATATTTGAAAATATTTTTAAGAATCGAAGTTTCGGTAAAATTCTCTCTTTGGAAAGGAAGGCCGTTGTTGTTGTTGTTTTTTTTTTTTTTTTTTTTTTAATCAATCCACCCTTAAGAAACCATTCCAATCCACACTTACAAGGGACACTAAAACGTGTAATCCCTGTGAAATCTCGGTATCGAGTTTTTGAGTGTACTGCAATTCCTTCTCTACCTTTCTACTATTTACTAAGTAGATTGTGATCAAAATTTCACTCCCAGTGTGCCTCAAGAATTAACGCAAATCTTAAAAAAACACAGAAAAAAAAAACAGAAATTAGGTAAATTAGGTAGATGCATTCACTCACTGCTAGACATGTCATCAATACTCAAGTGGACCTCTTCGCAACAATTTCCTCCGTTGTTTACAACAACGACAAAAGAAAGCATAGTTAATTGCAGATGACGTGCAAAGGTCATTGTTAATTCAGGTTCATCACTTTGACGTTCATGAAGGTATCAATTAAATATTCACCACTCCAATCATCGTAAAAGAAGTCGACTGGCATTATTGATCCTCTGTTGAACTACATCTCAGCATGTTTGGAAGCAACATGGCAATCAGTGAAACAGTTTTCCGAATTAAAATCCTCTCTTTCCTTTTAAACTTAGAGAGTGGAAAGCGTGTTATTGTTTTTGGAGAAAAAAAAAGCAGCTATCGACCTTCTATTCTACTTCCTCTCCCACCAATAGTATGGTTTTCCGATCAGCTGATGGGAAAGATACCAACTTCTGGAAAAGTTGTTCATTCTCGATGGCATTAGCAGCACTCCTATTTTTACTATTCTTTTGTACGTAGTATCGTTGTATACAATTCTCTATTTATAATTATAATAAATAGAAAATTGTATACAATGATATCCTTTTTGTCTTTTGCAGTTTATGAGGGGGCTTTGGGTTTATCTTAGTATCAATAATTCGTACTCATGGAAATGCACCCCACTTAAAAATTTATACATGATATTTCATTGGAAATAAGTGTTTCGAGGTCCCCAAATCCAAAAATGCACTTTAAGACAAAGTTCCGTGAGAGAAAAACAGACAGAGAGAGAGAAAGAGAGAGAGAGAGAGAAAGAGAGAGAGAGAGAGTGTGTGTGTGTGTGCCTGTGTACAGCAGAACGAAAAGTGGACACGTTGATTAAATACCACACTTGAAATCTAACTTCTGTATTTTCAAGGGATGCTATATGAAGATTTTCAAGAAAATTTCCCATCCCAAAACTACTCTTTAAATGGATTTTTTTTTTTAAATGTTAACATTCTCAAAAATGGCGCTAATTTTGATCAAAATATCACATATTTAAGATATTTTGTATTAAACCAAATGTATATCTTGAATATTCTGGGTGTATGTCCTGAAAGCTTATTCATTCCGGATGACTTTTGCATATCTGGTAATTTATAAGAGATTGAGAAAATTGTACTATACTAAAATCTAGGTCTCCTTAAAACACATAATATATGTCAAATACATGTTTGTGGCGTCAAGGTTTCCTAGTATTGTTTTTGCTTTTAAAACACGTAAATACATTTTACAAACGGAAAATCGTTATTCATTTTGTACTTCCTCTAGCACGTATACAAAATCCACATACTAAATAAAGAAGATATTATATTCTACCCTACATGCAATACCTTCTCTGTATATATTTGCATTGTACGCGTAGAGAAGTAAAAGTAGAACACCGGTAGAATGCGATGGCGGGGAAACCCGAAGAAAACTCGCCCTGCGCCGCTTTATCCAATACAAATCCCACATGCGGTCGTTTTGGATCGAACCCAGGCCACCTTGATGAGAGGTATTGGCTTGACCACTCGGCCACGGCGGGGCCCACACCAATTTTAACACATAGACACTACTTCTTCCTCACCGCAAACACTCTGTACTAACCTGCCTTAGTAAAATACTCCTCGCCTTGTAGAAGCCTCTGGTACGTTGCAACGCACACTATCACAGATATCACGGTGTGTTGGATCTTCTCTATTGTATTACGTGACTTTTTCCTTTAGTCGATGACACGTAGAGGAATACGTAAGCACAGTGTAATCGCAAAGATATGTCCCGCGTTTTAATTCCGGAGAAAACATGACTGTTGCATCTGTTAGGATTTATCCCGGCTCAGGAATAGTCAAGGTCTTCCAGTTATACCCTTGGATCTTCTTTCCTCAAGCAGTCGTATATCCTCCTAAAATAATCCATAGCTACGCTAGCGCTTTTAGTGAACCACAGAGATATATCTCTATATCTTACTTTCTTTATTCAACACTAATGTCGTGTAATATTTAAAAAAAATCTGATGTGTTATTCATCTTTCTGCACCTACTCATTACCACAATGTTCTTAATACTTAGTTCCTTATAAGTAGGAAAAAAATAAGGGAATACACTAGGATAAACCGATAGTCAAATGTTTTAAAATCTATCGTTATGTGATTGTTAAATCGCTTCTTTTCTTGGCCAGGAGTAGAACAAAAGAAAAACGGACAATCCCGTCTGAGAAAAGTTTAAGTACTTCACAACTGAAACTAATAGCAATGAATACCTCGAAAACGGTAAGCTTTACGAAAAAAATGTATATGATATAAGTTGTGTATATTAACAAGACCTACAGTTTTTGTAGGTTAAGTTTTTGTCTATTTCTTACGGTTTACTAGTTATGCAAAATTAAGCAAAATTCATCCAGAATAAATATGTCTTTAGAAGCTATTCCCAGAAAATTTAAGATATACATTTTATTTGTTAGATAAATATCTTTAATATACCAAATTTTAATCAAAAGCGTTGGAGCCATTTTTAAGAAAATCATCATTTTCGAAAAAAGCTCCATGTAAAGGTTAGTTGGGAGTGGGGGGATTTTTCTCAAAATCTTCGTGTCGCATTCCTGGAAGATACTAAACTTAAATACCAAGTTTTATACTTTAGCTACTTTCGTTTTTGAGTTATCGTGTTCACAGTCACACGGACACACACGGACCTTTTTCTGAAAATGCTTTTTTTTTTTGGGTCCAGGGGGTCCTAAAACATGTATTTCCAGTGAAATATCGGTATCGAATTTTTGGGTGGAATACAATACTTCTGTATGCCTATGTACATTGTACATACAGGGCTAGAGAAAGTAATAACTAAATAAATCCATTTTACTCGGGTGCTAAAACAATTAAAGCACACAAAATATTAATATATAAAAGTCAGTGTATGTATGTTTATATGTATGCGTTTTAAGGGCTCCTACATCGAAGCACCGATTTCGACCAAACGTGGCACAGATAAACTTTAACACAAGGCAAAAATTACTGTCTAATTTACAATTTGATATTACGTTCCATTGCACATGATTAGTTATTTAATTTCATGCAATGCCTGCAAATTATTGCATATATCAATCCATATATTTGTCAACGTATGTCGATATAACTCAAACACTGCCAATATAAGAAAAAAATCTGTGTTCCATTCACATGAGATTTTCTACATTTCTGCAATTAATTATTATCAAAAAGCTTATGCTTCTGTATGCTTCATGCTAAGCGAGAAAAATTAGGAGAAATATTCTCATTACTTGCTTCCTTGTCGGCAGGAGGGAAATAAACGGGTACCATAGGGCAAAGGTTACTCATATCTTTTAAAAGCTGGTTGCTATGAAATTGAAGTTTCTTTGTTTGTATGACCAGGCGTTGACAAATTCCCGCGTAAAAAAATATAAGTATGTTAGAACTGAAACTAATAACATTATCCCAAAAACGGCCAACTTCACGAAAAATGTATGCAATTTAAATTGTTAGCTTTAACTAGCTCTATATTTTTTGTTAAGTAAATTTTTGTCTACCTCTTACGCTTTACCAGTTATACAAAATTCCGCAAAATTCATCCAGAATAAAGATGTCTTTATAGGAGATTCCCATAAAATTATAGATAAACATTTTATTTACCGTGTAAATATCTTTAATATATGATATTTTAATCAAAAGAAATAGAGCCAATTTTGAGAAAATGCATTTCTGTAAGATGCTCCATGTAAAGTGTAGTTGAGGGCGGGAGGGATTTTCTTGAAAATTTTCGCGTCGCAGCCTTGGAAGATAGTGAACTTAAACAGCAAGTCTGGTATTTAACGGAATTTCGGTTTTGAGCTACACACACACACACACACACACACACACACAATTTTTTCTAAAAATGCTTTCTTTTGTATTCAGGAGGTTTCAAAAGATATATTACCGGTGAAATCTCGGTATCGAATTTTTAGATGTAATACTTCTCTATACACTATGTACATAGTACGTGCAGAGAAAGTAATAAGTACTATTAGAAATTCAAAAGTGTCAAACCTATGATTGCATGGTTCAAAAAGTAACATAGTTTGACACAAGTTAAAAAGCATTGTCTAGCTTAAAATTTGAAATCCCATCCCATTTCACTGGTTTAATTATTTAATTTCATGCTATGCCTACCTAAGCTGACTAGCTTCATATACCCAAGGTCGCGGGTTCAAACCCGGTGGAGGACGATGGATTTTTCCGGGCCTAAAAATACTTAGCATGGCTTTCTTCTGAAGGGAAGCAAAGCCGTTGGTCCCGTGTCATAAATTTACGGCACGTAGAAGAACCTCAAGCCTGATAAAAGAGGCCTGAGAACAAAAGAAAGCGATCTTTCACGCCCAGTATACAACGGGACGCTGAGAATCACAGTAGCTAAAGGACATCCATAAATACTTAGTATTTAAGTTTGGTATCTTTCAAGGATGCGACACGAAGTTTGACAAGAAAATCCCCCACCCCCAACTACCATTCACATGAGACTTTTTTCAAACATTTTGATTTTCTTAAAATGGCTCTAACGATTTTGATTAAAAAGATCGTATATTAAAGTTGTTTACCTGACAAATAATGTATATCTTCTATTTTCTGGAAATAGTCTCTGAAGACTACTTTATTCTGGATGAATTTTACGTAATTTTACATAACTAACAAACCGTAAGAGATGGACAAAAAATTACCACACAAAAGACGTAGAGCACATTAAAACACACAATTTAAGTCATATACATTTATTTCGTGGAGTTGATCATTTTTGAGATATCCCTTGTTTTTGGTTTCAGCTTTGAAAAACTTATACTTTTCTCATACAGGAATTTGTCAACTCCTGTCCAATCAAACAAAGGAACTACAGTCACACAACAACCAGCTTTTGACTATCACTTTAACCTATGGTCCTCCCTTATTTCGCTTCTGCTTACAAGGAAGTAAATAATAAGGATATTTCTGCTAATTGTTTCTGAGTTAGCATAAAGTAAATAGAAGCATAAACTTTTTAACAGTAATTTGTTGCAGAGATGTAGAGGAGGTCATTGGAATGGAATACATCAGATTTTTAGAAAAAGGTCCGTGCGCGTGAGCGCGCGTATATCTGTCCGTGAGGTTTGATACTATAACTCAAAATAAAAAGTTGGTTAAATATCAAGATATCTTTATTGTGGATACATTTTCATGAATTTTGATAACTGGTAAACCGTTAGAGATATACAAAAACTTACCAAACAAAAAAGTGTAGATCTAGATAAAACCACAATTTATCTATGTCATATACATTTTTTCTTGGAATTGACCATTTTTTAGATATTCCTTGTTATTGATTTCAGTTTTAAATATACTTCTCAAACGGGAATTGGTCATCTCCTGGTCCTGCAAAGAAACGGATTTTATCCATATGGCAACCAGCTTTTAAAATATTTTACTATCGCTTTAGCCTAGTATATTCCTTTTTACTTTCTCTATACGAACTATGTACATAGTGTATAGAGAAGGTATTGTATTGTACCCAAAAATTTGATACCGAGATTTTACCGGAAATACTTGTTTTGAGACTCCCTGAATCCAAAAAAAGCTTTTTCAGAAACACGTCCATGTGTGTGTGTGTGTGTGTGTCTTGCTGTGTGTATGTGTGTGTGTGTGTGTGTGTGTGTGTGTGTCTGTGGGCAGCATAGCGCAAAAACGAAAGGACCGTTAAAGCCCAAACTTGGTATTTAAGTTTGACATCTTCCAAGCATGCGACACGAAGATTTTCAAGAAAATCCCCCACCCTTATTACCCTTTACTTGAAAAAAAATTCGAAAATTTTGATTTTCTTAAAAATGGCTCTAAAAATTTTGATTAAAATCTCGTATATTAAAGATATTTACCTTATTTATCTTATTTAACTTATTTACAAATAAAATGTATATCTTGAATTTTCTGGGAATAGCTTCTGAATGGTACTTTATTGTGGAAGAATTTTACGGAATTGGCATAGCTGCTAAACCGAAAGAGATGGACAAAAACTTACTCCACAGAAAATGTAGCTCGCGATAAAACACACAATTTGTGCTATATACATTTTTTTCGTGGAGTTGATCGTGTTTAAGGTAGTCTTGGTTTTTCGTTTTTGCTTTTAAAAACATACTTTTCTTATACAGGAATTTGATAACTCCTGTCCATACAAACAAAGGAACTTCAGTTACATAGCAACCAGCTTTTGGCTATCATTTTAACCTATGGTACTCTCTCATTTCGCTTCTACTTACAAGGAAGCAAATAATAAGAATATTTCTGTTATGTTTCTCGATTAGCATGAAGTAAATAGAAGCATAAGCTTTTTAACTACAATTTGTTGCAGAGATGTAGAGAAAGACATGTGAATGGCACACAGATTTTTTTCCCCTTGTACTTACAAGAAGGCAAGTAATAGACCATTTTTGGTAATGTTATATCGAGTAACATGAAGTAGATAAGCTTTTTAACAATAAACGAGATATAAGAGAGAGTCATGTGAATCACGTCAGATTTTTTTTATTCTTTCTCTCTCTCTCTCTCTCTCTCTCTCTCCAGTAGGTAATATGTATATTGCATTCAACCTTAAATGTTGACACTCAAAATACATGTTTTTGGGCCCACTGATATCAAGAAAAGCACTTTAAAAAAAACAAAAACAAAAAAAAAAACGCACACCCGCGCGCGTGTGCAATATTGTAATAAAATCTGATGTGTTCCATTCACATTACTTTCTCTATGTATCTGTAACAAATTATTGTGTAAAAGCTTGTTCTTCCTATCTACTTCATGCTAGTTGATATAAACATTAGTAGATATGGTTTTCTTACGTGCTTCTTTGTAAGTAGATGGGAAATAATGGCGAACACTAGAATAAAGCGAAGGCCAAATCTTATAAATAATACAGTTGCTATGTGCTTGAAATGCGTTCCCGTATGAGAAATGTTTAAATATTTTAAAACTGAAACAAATAACAATGAATATCTCGAAAGTGGTCACTTCCAAGAAAAAATTATATACGAAATTAATTGTGTATTTTAACAAGATCTACATTTTTGAGTGGTACGTTTTGTCTATCTCTTACGGCTTAACATTTATGGAAATTTCAGCAAAATACAAATAGAATTAAGAGGTCTTCGGAGTTTATTCCCAGAAAATTCAATATATGCATTTTATTTATCATGTAAATATATTTAATATCCGGTATTTTAATCAAAATCGTTAGAGCCAATTTTGAGAAAATAACATTTTTCAAAAATGTTTCCTTGGCTAAGGAAACCATCATGTGGCTTCCTTGGAAAATGGTTACTTATATACCAAGAGATTTTTTATAAAATGTCTTTATTCCCAATAAAATTTCGGTATTGAATTTTTGGATAGAGTGCAATATATTGTAGGCCTATGTACGTATGCTAAGTACAGAAAGTAATTAAAATCGTTTAAATACCAAACTTGATATTTCAATTCTGCACCATCCAACTAAGCGACTCAAAATTTTGAAATATAATTACCCTTTTGTAGAAATATCTTCAAAAGATTTATTCTCTTAAAAATGGATTTAACAATTTTGATTGGAATACACTATATGTAAGATATTTTAATGACAAATGAATAATTAACATATATTTTGAGTTATCTTTTGATAGACTGTGAAGACCTATTCATTTTTAAGTATTTTTACTTTTGCATGCACCGCGTCGTACTTCAGAGAAAACATGGATCTCGTTAAAGCATGCAATTTATGCTCAATGCATTTTTCTATATGTTTTGGAGCTAAACTTTTTCAGAGATATTCCTTGCTTTTGGTTTAAATTTTTCAATTCTTATACATTCTTCAAATAGGAGGGCTATTTTTATCCTTGCCATGAAAAGAGGACGGAATTTCAATGCCATCACATAACGACCTTTTTTTTTTTTAAAGAGTTGACTATCGCTTTAGCCTATTGTGTTCCCTTACGTACAAGTAAATATGTAATGAAGTCATTTCTGCCAATTTTTATCTCGTTAACATGAAGTGGATCAAAGAATAAATTTTTGCATGAATAGTTGGTTTGCATAATAGGTACAGAAAGCCATGTGACTTTTATTACTTTTGTCTAGCACGTATATTTAATATATGTAGAAGAGAAAAAAAGGCGTTTTATTCCACCCAAAATTTTACACCGAGACTTCACCGGAAATATGTTTTTAGACCTTATGAATGCATAAAAACATTTTAAAAACTGTCAATGTGTATATGTGTGTGTGTTTTTTTGTGTGTTTGTGGACGGCACAACCCAAAAACGAAAAGTCCATTAAATACCAAACTAATATTCAAGTTTAGCATCATCCAGATGTGCGAAACGAATATTTTAAACAAAATCCCCCCACCCCAAACTAACCTTTACACAGAAAAACGTTCAAACTTTTTGTTTATTTGAAACTTGGCTCTAACAATTTGGATTAAAATAGCGTATATTAAAGGTATTTATACGAAAAAATAAATTATATTTTCAAATTTTCTGTAAATATTAAGGTATTGCATAACTGGTAAACCATAAGAAATAGACTTGCTATACAAAAAATCTGATGTGTTCCATTCACATGACCTTCTCTATATCACTGCAACGAATTATTCTATTTACTTCATCTAATGGAGCAAAAATTAGCAGAAATAGTATTATCACTTGCTTCCTTGTTAGTAGAAGCGAAATAAGGGGGTACCATAGGTTAAAGTGATAGTCAAAAGCTGGTTGCTCTGCGACTAAAGTTCCTTTGTTTGTATGTATGGACACGAGTT
Source organism: Hymenopus coronatus (assembly GCA_030762935.1). Taxonomy (NCBI): domain Eukaryota; kingdom Metazoa; phylum Arthropoda; class Insecta; order Mantodea; family Hymenopodidae; genus Hymenopus; species Hymenopus coronatus. The sequence continues at coordinate 84,657,958 of CM060895.1, forward strand.
CACAAAGTCCTGTATCAGAAAAGTATGTCTTTATAGTTGAAAAAACAAGGAATACCTCAACAACAATCAACTCTGTGAAAAAAAATGTATATAGCATAAATTGTGTGTTTTAAGGTGCTCTGCATTTATTGTGTGGTAGCTTTTGTCCATCTCTTACGGTTTAGCAGTTATGCAAAATTCCGTAAAATTGACCAAGAATAAAGTAGTCTTCAGAGGCTTTTCCCAGAAAATTCAAAATATACATTTTTTTTTGTCATGTAAATATCTTTACTATACGATATTTTAATCAAAATCGTTAGAGCCGTTTTTTAGAAAATCAAAATTTTCGAAAAAAGTTCCATGTAAAGGGTAGTTTGGGGTGGGGGGATTTTTCTCAAAATCTTGACTTTCAAAGAAATCCCTCCACACCAAACTATCCTTTACATGGAAAAACAATTGAAAATTTTGATTTTCTCAAAAATGGTCCTAACGATTTTGATTAAAATACCATATATTAAAGGTATCTACATGGCAAATAAAATGTATATCTTGAATTTTCTGAAGTTAACCTCTAAATAACTCTTCCTTTTGGATGAATTTTACTGAATTTTACATAACTGATAAACCGTAAGAGATAGACAAAAACTTATTACATAAAAATGTAGATCTCGTTAAAACACTGAATTTATGTCATGTGATGTTTTCGTGGAATTGACCAATTCTGAGATATTTCTTGTTATTTGTTTCAGATTTAAGACAATTAAAACTTTTCTCAGAGGGAAATTTGTAAACTCCTAGCTATGCCCAAAAACGGATTTCAACCACATGGCAATCAGCTTTTAAAAGATTTGACATTCGTTTTAGCCTAGTATGTTCCCTTACCTACCTTTTTCTTACAAGGAAGCAAGTAATTAAGACAGTTTCTGCTGATGTTTATCTCGATTATCATATAGTTAATAGAAAAATATGTTTTAACAATACTTTCTTACAGCGATGTAGAAAAAGGCATGTGAATGGAACACATCAGACTGTTTTAATCGTTTGATTTATATAGCCTCTTTAACTGATACGCTCACATAGGGCGTTTATTTTTACTTTCTCTATACGTACTATGTACATATGTATAGAGAACATATTGCACTCCACCCAAAAATTCGATACCGAAATTTCACCGAAAATACTTTCGGACCCCCTGACTCAAAAAAAAAAAAAACATTTTTACAAAAAGGTCCGTGTGTGTGTGCGTTGTATCTGTGTACAGCATGGCCCAAAAACGAAAAGACCGTTGAATACCAAACTTGGTATTTAAGTTTGGTTTCTTCCAAGGATGCGATACGAAGATTTTTAAGAAAATCTACACCCCAAACTATATGGAACTTTTTTCGGAAAATTTGATATCTCAAAAATGGCTCTAACGATTTTAATTAAAATATGGTATATCTGGGAATAGCTTCTATTTTATTCTGTATGAATTTCACGGAATTTTGCATAATTGCTAAACGTAAGAGATGGACAAAACCTTAACACACAAAAAATGTACAGCGCATTAAAACGCACAATGTATGTGACATGCATTTTTTTCGTGGAGTTGGTAGTTTTTGAGATATTCCTTGTATTCAGCTTAAAAAACTTATACTTTTCTCATACAGGAATTTTTCAACTCCTGTCCACACAAACAAAGGAACTACAGTCACATAGCAACCAGATTTTGACTATCACTTTAACCTAGGATATTCTCTTATTGCACTTCTACTTACAAGGAAGAAAGTAATAAGAATATCGCTGCTAATTTTTTCTCGATTAGCATGAAATAAATGGAAGCATAACCTCTCTAACAATAATTTGTTGCAGAGATGTAGAGAAAGTCACATGAATGGAACACATCAGATTTTTTCTCTTACTTGTGAAACAACTCGATATTTCCTGTAGGTTTTTGATATTACGTAATTCATTTTATATCATTAAATATATACAATTCACTCTCGCATTCATACTTATAGACTGGGAGATAGGAAATAATTCTGGTTAAAGAAAAAGACTCCACCCTACCTTAGAATCATAGCCAGAATCTCTGGGAAAGCTCTCTCATACTCACATACATACACATACACGCATTTTAAAATGCAGTTGTGTGTAGCTTCCATGATAGCTCAGAATTCGCGAACAATATCAATATTTTATTCAGTAAGGAAAAACTCCTTACAGCTTCCCCTGCATGAAGGATTGCCATTAAACATTAAAGAGAAAAGAAACCACAAAGATAAATAAAACAAAGGAAAAAATCTAATGTGTTACACTCACATTACTTTCTCTAGCTGCTCTACAAACTTCTTACAAAAGATTTTTCTTCTTTGTACACAATGCTAATCGAGATAAACATTAGCAGAATGGTCTTATTACCTAGTGCCTTATAGCTATAAGGGAACTAATGTAATGCAATAGGCTAAAGTGATAGTCAAAATGTTTAAAAGCTGTCATTATGCGATTGCCTTTGCAAGTCGCTTCTTTGCTTGGCCAGGAATAGAAAAGAAAAACGGACACTTTCTGTCTGAGAAAAGTAAAAGTACTTTACAATTGAAACCAACAACAAGGAGCATCTTGGAAACGGTTACCTACACAACAAAAACGTAAAGGACATAAATTGTCTGTTTTGGCACGATCTACATGTTTTTGTAAGTTTTTATCTATCGCTTACGGTTCAGCAGTTAAGCCTAATTCGGAAAAAAGAGAGACTCCAGAATAAAGAGGTATTGAGACGCTATTCCCAAAAAATGAAGATAAATATTTTATTTGGGATGTAAATAGCTTTAATATACGATATTTTAATCAAAATAGAGCCATTTTTGAGACAATAAATTTTTTGAAAAAAATTCCATGTAGAGGGTGGTTTGTGGTGGTGGGATTTTATTAAAAATCTTCGTGTCGCATCCTTGGAAGGTACTAAACGTATATATATCAAGTTCGTTTTTGAGCTATGCTGTCCACAGACACACATACACGAACTTTTTTCTAAAAAGCTTTTCGGACTCAGGGGACCCTAAAACATATATTTCCGGTGAAATCTCGACATCGAATTTTTGGGTGGAAAACAATACCTTTTCCATCCACTATGTACATTGTACATGCGGGCTAGAGAAAGTAAAAAGAAACTTGCTTATAAAAATAAAAGGTGTACAATTACCAGAGGAAGTTTCGAAACACTTTTATTAATCGTATAGATCCAAAGTAAAGTTTAGTTTTAACTAAATATGGTTTATAAAGTCTAGTTCTAGTTCACCTGTTTTAGGATTATGGAGCTCCTCTACTTGCGGTGGCATTCTAACACGCCAGCTGTTGTCTTACTGCCGAATAGGAGCTTTTATGTGTTTTATCTGGCAGTTAACTGCTTTGATAAACACTTTATAGCTCTAGTGATAGCATGTTATATTAACTCCTTTTCCTCGAGTAGTATACAGCAGAAGACATTTTCCATCCAGCCCAAGTAATATCAAGATATATGGGTCGTATTATACCTTTTACTTTCTGTACATGTACTTACATAGTGTATAGAGAAGGTATTGCACTCCACCCAAAAATTCGATACCGAGGTTTCACCGAAAATATATGTTTTAGAGTTACCTTTATCTAAAAAAAGCATTTTTGAAAAAAGGTCCGTATGTATGTGTGTGTGTGTGTGTGTGTGTCGGTATTTAGGTTTAATATCTCCCAGGGATGCGACACGAAGATTTTGAGAAAAATACCCCCACCCAAAACTACCCTTTACATAGAGATTTTTTCGAAAATTTTGATTTTATAAAAAATGGTTCTAACGATTTTGGTTAAAATATCGTATATCAAAGATATTTACCTGACAAATAAAATGTATATCTTGAACTTTCTTGGAAGCCTCACAACACTACTTTATTCTGGATAAATTTTACGGAATTTTGCTTAACTACTAAACTATAAGAGATGGACAAAAACTTACAACACAAAAAATGCATACATTTTTTTTTTGTGTAGTTGATTGTTTTTAAGATATTCCTTGTTTTTGGTTTCAGCTTTGAAAAACTTACTTTTCTATTCAGGAATTTGTCAACTCCTGTCCATACAAAGGAACTAAAGTCACATAGTAACCAGCTTTTGACTATGGCTTTAACCTAAGATACTCCCTTATTTCTCTTCTACGTACAAGGAAGCAAATAATAAGACTATTTCTGTTAATTTTTTCTCGATTAGCATAAAGTAAATAGAGGTATGAGCATTTTAACAATAATTTGATGAAGAGATGCAGAGAAAGACATGTGAATGGAACACAACAGATTTTATGTTCACTCTATCGTTGAAATAGGCACTTTTTTGTTTTGTTTTTTGTAGATCATTATTGAAAGCACTAATCATCTTCTATGTTCTTATTTTAGGCCGCATACATACGATTTACGTCTTTTTATGATTAAAATAGGCATTTCAACCCTTAATTTCATTGTGTTACACATATGTGCAACAAAGATGATTAATCAAAGCTTGAACTCCTAGTATTTTAGTGGACTTTTTTCTAACTTCGTATTACACTAATCTTCAGCAATAAAATTAGACTTTTTATAGTTGTTTTATGTTGTAAAATTACTCATATTTTTGCAATAAATAAGAGAAAAATCTATGCCAGTGCAGTCTCACCGGTTATATTACTTGGGCGCTCCCCATCCTTTCCACAGGCATATTTGACTGCAGTCGCTGGGACTAGAACTCGCGATGTTCGGCTTATTTATGTCGTTTCAGTTATCGTGCCGGTGAAAGGGATATAAATGACAGTTTGCAAATTAGAGGAAGAACGGCATATGTAGCAAAGTAATTCATTCTATTAAGGATTAAATAATGATGACACTTATAGTTACGTTTACTCCGGCGTATAGTAGTATAGGAAGCAATGTGTTCTAATCAAAAACTCAATTTAAAATGTCAGTTAGTAAACCTTTGAGGCCTCCTGAAAAAAATCTAATGTGTTTCATTCACATTACTTTCTCAACATCTCTGTAACAATTTATTCTTAAACAGCTTACTCTTTCATCTATGTTACGTCAATCGAGATGAACATTAACAGAAATGGTTGTATTATTTAGCTCCTTTTAAGTAGAAGGTAAAATGAGGGAGTACACCAGGTTAAAGCAATAAACAATTCTTTTAAAAGCTTGTCAGTGTGTGATAGGTTTTACTCTTTGTTTGATTAGGGCAAAGAAAAACGACTAACGACATCCATTTGAAGAAGCTTTAAGTATTTTAAAGTTGATACCAATAATCAAGAATATCTCGGAAATGGTTAACTCCACATAACATGTATTTGTCATAACTTGTGGTTTTAACGAGATCTACATTTTTTGGACTAAGCTTTTGTCTGACTCTTATGATTTCTGAATTATGAAGATAGCTTCAGAGGTTATTCCCAGAAAAAGCAAGATGCAAATTTTATTTGTCACATAAATATCTTAAAAACATAATATTTTAATCAAAATCGTTTGAGCCATTTTAGAGAAAATTGAAAATCTCGAAAGATAATGACCTAATTACCTACCAAGTTTAGTTTTTAACGGTCTTTTCGTTTTTGAGCTATTCGTCCACAGACACACACATACAGACAAACATGGATCTTTTTCTAAAAATGCCTTTTTTTGGGGATTCAGGGGACCCAAAAGATGTATTTCCGGTGAAATCTCGTATCGAATTTTTGGGTGGATGCAATACTTTCTCTATACACTGTGTGCATAGTACGTGTAGAGAAAGTAAAAACAAAACAACTCAAAATCTAGCTCTAATACTTTAGAAAATGACTTGTAGCATTTTGGTGTGCACTTAACTTAAGAAAAGCTTACCTCTAGTAATTCACAAATGAAACAGAAGAAAATACTGAACTCAGATATTGGTTAACACTCCATTGTTTGAGTTAGTCACTCTGCATCCTTGCTGTTATCCGTGAGAATGTACTGGAGTGATATGACAGCCCTGCGATGAACAAAGGGACGCAATGAATTAATCATCAGCTCACAGTGAACTTGAAACTATTACTAACAATACCAGCATGACATTCTGTCGAACTCCACCCTAGCAATGTTGTCACCCACTCACCTTAACCCTCTTCTTTTGTTCTTGATCGATATTGACTTTACCTCGACTGGTTAATAATGTACCTGCAGCTTGAAGAATCTCATAAACTTCTTTCAGATAACACGTGGCAATGATGAGCGCATTCTTTTATAAATAAAATATAAGAAACACGATCGATTGTTATGCAACTAATCAGCCACCTTGAATCATATGCAATTATTATTGATTTAATATTTTTTTCACACAAGCCGTGTGTAGGGTAGGAGTTAGATAGGTAGGTTTGAAACACGGATCTCCCGGTCTCTAGCCGGTTGCTCTACCACTGGTTCAAATCCCGGCTATGGCATTGAATTTTTCAGTCTGACTCTACCTATCCAACTCCTGTCCTACACCCGGCTTGTGTGAAAAAACAATTAAGCCAATAACAATTGACCATAATAGTTGACTATGCTATGAATACTGGGGCTTAAAGTACATTGTAAGTCGCCATTGGGGTTGTCATCTCAAAATAATTTGAGATCACCTTGTGGTCTACCAGGAAACATGCGAGTCAGTTGAGAAATTCGGTGCTATGCGAGCATGTTGCCATGGCAGCTCAGTGGAAGAGCAACCGGCTAGAGACCAGGAATTCCGTGGTTTAAATCCCGGCTATGGCATTGAATTTTTCAGTCTGACTATACATATGCAATTATACTAACTTCCATAGTATGTTAACTTAGGAAATAACATACTTCCATGGCACGACAGTCTACAAGAGACCTTGGCCTACCGCCCGTCCGCTGCATCCCCCATCTCGGACCGAAGGCCTCATGAATAGGGGTGATACATGATCAGCGCCTCGAGTCTTGGTGTGGCCCCCTCCCCATCAGGGACCTCACGAGCCTGAGTGCACTCCGGACCAGGTCTTCCAGCAGGGGAAAATTCCCCACTACCGTACCGGGACATTTTTTTTCTTCTGTTAATATGGTCGGAATTCGGCATTGTATTCCCTTTTCCTCTTTTTACATTTTCCCAACATTTACTTTGTTTTCTGTTTGATTACCGTTTGCTTTTTCTGCTAATAGACAAACAGATACACATTTTACAAACATCTAAACACACACTTGAATCCACGATCCCCTGCGCCACGAAGCACAAAGCGAGGCACTTTAGCAAGCGCGGCCATGGGCATAAGCTGGGGAATTGAACCCAGGTCCCCCACTTGGCAAGCAGCCAAGCTAAAGAGGTGACCCACTTAGGAAATAATCACTCCTTATTTCATTTTTGCTTTCTCTAATACGTATGTACATACAATGTAGATAGTAACTAGAGAAGGTATTGTATTCCACCCAAAAATTCCATGTCGAGATTTCAGCAGAAATATGCTTTGAGGTCCCATGACTCCGAAAAAAAGCATTTTTAGAAAACGATTCGTACATGTGTCTGCGAGCGCGTGCGCCTGTAGACAGCATAGGTCTAAAACGAAGGGACCGTTAAAACCAAACTTGGTATTTATATTTAGTATCTTCCAAGGATGGAAACAATTTTTGAAAATTTTATTTTTCTCAAAAATCTATAATGATTTTGATTAAAATACCATACATTAAATATATTTGCATTACAAATAAAATATATATCTTGAATTTTCTGCGTTTAGCCTTTGAAGACCTCTTTAGTCTGTTTGCAGTCTGGTAAATGTTAAGAGATAGACAAAACTTGATATACAAAAAAATTAGATCTCATTAAAACTCATAATTTATGTCTTAAACATCAATAACCTCTAATAGCTATCCCCCACGTCATAGAATTATAATCGCGGCACTATTTAAAAATAAAACTATTTTAAAATACTGAAATATCTCTCAAACGTGGATTTGTCATTCGTTTTTCCTTTGGTTTACTTCTGGTCATGCAAATAAAGCCGAATTTCAATCACATAAATCACTTTTAAAAGAGTTAACTATGGCTTTAGCCAGTGTATTCCCTCATTTCTTTTTACTCATAAACAACTACAAAATAAGATCATTTATAACAAGAACTGAAGTTTTCCTGGCGACGTATAAATACCAGTCTCCGCAAGCTCAATCCATCAGTTCACCCTGAAGACGAGGAAGATGCACTTCTTCGAAACGTTGGTATCAAGCCAGGTTTTTACCTGGTGAGAGGCCCGAGAAGATTTTGAATTAAGATCATTTATGCTAATGTTTATATTGAGTAGCTTGAAGTAGATAGAAGAATAAGCTTTCAAAATATTTTGGTACAAAATAAATACATTTTTATATTTATGTCAAGTATTTTAATTCTATTTCCTTGAATATGAATGTTAGAGGTATTTTGGGATTTTATTGCAAACAGAGCATATTTTAATAGCTTGGAAACTATAAGACAGACTTAAAATATTTTAAAAAATGAGTTGTCTTAGAGAAAATTATGGAGCCTTGAATATCATCACATTTCACTGAAATTTAATAGACTAACACTGAAGTTTAATAAACTAAAATTTTTGGTATAATTTTGACAAATTTGGGTACATTTGAAAAGCTAACCCTTGTATAAGAATAGCTTCACATGAACATTAAAGTGTATATAAAATATAACATATTTGAACTAAAGGATAGTCTAAACCATTAACATATGCCAATTTTCTTTCAAAAAAATTTATTGAAGATCGTGAAAAAAATTCTCCTTTTGAATGTGGATTTGATCCTATAAGATCTTCACGCCTACCTTTCTCTTTACGATTCTTCTTAATTGCCATTATTTTTTTAATTTTTGACGTTGAAATTGCACTAATTTTACCAATAACTATTACTTTAACTAGATCAAACATAAAAATATGTTACATTATTGAAATACTCTTTTAAATCCGAGTTATGACTAAGAAAAATTTCGTCGACTTTTCTCTTTATATAGTATATAAATTAAATATATAAATAAAGAAAATTTATAATTAATCAGGCTTTACAAAATGTTAAAAACAGCGTTCTTGACACTCTTCACCTCTTAAAGGAAACCCCTTGGAGCTTAATTAAGAAAAGTTGTTGGTTCAGAATAGAATCACAAAGAAAAAAAAAATGTCTCATGGCGTTTTTTGATCATAAATATTTCACCACGACATATATGGCAGCATTATTCATAACATTTTGTAATGACTCAACTGTTTTTGGTACATACAAAATAGGGCGTTACTCATCTTTCTTATCTTTGTTAACACACTTGCTGTCTATGTAAATAAGGGTTATCGACAAAAAGACTCATTTTAGGAACCAAGCTGATTAACATAAAACTTTAATGTCAGATTACATAAAATGCCTTGAGTTTCGCGAACATTCGTGAAAGATAATGTTCTTGTTCAATTAGGTATCGCAGATGAAAACAAAACGACATATCGTGAGTTAATGTGGCTTAGGCGTCTTTTACAATTTTTAAATCTTACTATTTTACCTCTAGAATTATTAGTATACTTGTTTTTATTTCTCCAGTTGGCCTGATCTATGTAGGCCTTATAGCTGATCCCCAAAGATTTACAAATTATATCCTTAAACCATTGTAGAGTAGTAAGGAGATCTGGAGCATAACAACCCTGTGTGTGTGTGTACGCGCGCGCGATCTTCGCCTATGTATGTGAGTCAATACAATTGGAGACCTTGGAATGCGTAACAATATAGGAAATGCAGGTCAACAATAACCAGAGACTTCAGAACGCGACACGTCGGGTACACTCGAGATTCGTCCAGAAGCTTACACAATTTTCCAGAAAGTTCTACGACGCTATTTTCTGGCTATAAAAGGAGAGAAAATTGCAAGTCTGGTGTATTGTGAACTGTAAGGAATCGTGAAGATAGGCGCGCAGTGACGTGCAAGCCGTCAGCTTCTACACTTCGAAACGTCGAGTGAATTATTTGTAGCAGTGAATTCAAGATCTTATTTGCAGCCAACTTTTGAGTCAATAAAGACAATTTTTACAATACTAATTTTAGTAACATTTTGCTTTCGCGATATTCAGGGTGCTAGGAGTATAGATAGAGATATTTTAATAAATATAACCTTATTGTGCAAGCACTTCTGCGTGTTAATTGTTTTTTCTCTTCCTCCAACATTTTCCCGAAAAACAAATCACATAATTTAGCAACTGGTGTGTTTTATATGTTCTTAACTGCGTCGCGAAATCAACAACGCTACTCAGTATAAACTATCGGATTTGCTTCCACTCTTCACATGTATTAGGTGACAAGTTGGGTCATTGGCCTTGCAGAAAGCATTCAAACTCAGTTCCAATATAACATTCATTATACGAGACCGAGCCTCTCAAGGTTACGCCTTCCGACCCACAGTCTCATGGAAAATAAACACGCATGTCTTGCATATGTCACTTCTGTTTTGAGGTACTAACATACTACTCTCATTAAGTATAATTGGTATTTCGCAAGAGAAGCAAATGTTGATGTGATGTGGTTCATTACACTGTTCTTAATTATAAATACAAACATCTGCATTTATACCCCCACATCCTCTAAAAAAAGATGTGATAAATCAGTATTTGTGTGCACCGAATTATTCATAACACTCACCGCCGTTAATTTTTACTTTCTTTAGCATGTATGTACATACATGTGTCAGTACATGTAGCTAGAGAAGAAATTTTATTTTTGCTTTCTCTACACGTACTATGTACACAGTGAATAGAAAAGGTATTGCAATGCACACAAAAATTCGATACCGAGATTTCACTGGAAATATATGTTTTGGCTCCACCTGAATCCAAAAAAAAAATACTAGAAAAAGGTACTTATGTGTGTCTGTGGACAACATAGCTCAAAAACGAAAAAAAAACAAAAACAAAACTTAAATACCAGACTTAGTATTTAAGTTTGGTATCTTCTAAGGATGCGACACGAAGATTTTTAAGAAAGTCCCCCACGGCAAATAACCCTTTACATGCAACTTTTTTTCGAACATTTTGGTTTTCTTAAAATTAGCTCTAAAGCTTTGATTAAAATACCTTATGTTTAAGATATTCTTTATGAGAAAAGAAATGTATAGCTTAAATTTTCTGGAAATAGCCTCTGAAGACCTATTCTTTCTGGATGACTTTTAAATAACTGGCAAACCCTAAAAGATATACAAAAACTTACAACACAAAAAATTTAGATCTCATTAAAACATACAATTTATATCATACACATTTTTTAGAGTTAACCGTTTTCAGTATATCCCGGATTATGATTTCAGTTTTAAGATACAAGCTTTTCTCAAACGGAAAGACTTTTTTTTTCTCGTTTCTCGTTTCTCGTTTGGCAAGCAAATATATTGGAACTTCAATTGTTTCACATACTGAGACTATAGCTTCAGACTGTACAGTTTCTTATTTCCCTTCTACTCTCAAGAAAGCTACTAATATGGCCGATTCTGCTTCTGTTTATCTTGATTAGCATGATGTAGATAACAAATTAATGTTATGAATAAAAGGATTGTTTACGGAACTGCTAGAGGACTTTATGTGAATGGAACATATTAGGTTTTTCTCTTCTAGCCACAAGGAACCAACTAATAAGGACAATTTTTGATAATGTTTATCTCGATTATCATGAAATAGGTAGAAGTTTAAGCTTTTAAACAATAATTTGTTACAGAGATGTAGATCTCATGTGAATGGATCATATCAGGTTTTTAGAAAATGGTTCGTCTGTATGTACGTGTGTGTGAGTGTCTATGGACAGCACAGTTCAAAAACGAAAATACGTTAAATACCAAACTTATCATTTATGTTTAGTAACGTTCAGGGAAGTGATAGGAGGATTACAAGAAAATTCCACTACCACAGATTATCCTTTACATTGAAAGCTTTTCTGAAAATGTTATCCTTCTCAAAAATGGTTCCAACGATTTTGATTAAAATTACGTGTATTAAAGCTATTTACAACACAAATAAAATGTATATCTTACATTTTCTGGGAATAGCTTCTGAAGAGCTGCTCATTTCTAATGAATTTTGCTGAATTTTGCTTAACTGGTAAATCGTAAGAGATACACAAAAAATGAAGATCTCGTTAAAACACATAATTTAGGTCATATACATTTTTGCTGTAGAGTTCGCCGTTTTCAAGATAAGGTATGTTATTGGTTTCGATATTAAATTATGCAATTTCTCATCTTTCTTTTGTTTTTCTGGAAATGCAAGGCGAAGCGAAGTGCAATTGTTCACATATAAATCGGCTTTTATCAGTTAACTATTGCTTTAGCCTGGTATACTCCCCTATTTTCCTTCTACTTATAAGGAACTATGTGGTAAGACCAATTAATGTTTATCTCGTTTAGCATGATTTAGATAGAAGAATAATCTTTTGTAAGAATAGTTTGTTTGCAGAACTGATAAGAAAAGTCATGTGAATGCAACATATCAAATTGTTATCATTAACTATTAAATTTGCCTGAGTTTACATAAATAGACTGTCATTTTACTTTTAGACGATATATATCGTGACAAAATGTAGATACCAGGTGGCCCAACTGACCCATGTTTGACGTGTGCAGATATCCCTTGCTGCGTTAAAAGAGTTGCAGAACTACACGGGGATATTTCAGGTTAGAAAATTCTCCACTGGCGGGTTTAACTTCAAATATTACCGTTGAGTTCCACAACTCTTTTACGAAGGGATATCTGCACACGTCAAATACGGAGCAGTTGGTATTAACATATTTGTTCGAGTAGAGAAATGCTTCACATCCGATTTTTATTTTAAATGTTTTGTAAATTCTAACATGGAGAGATTCTGCAATTTTAATTTGGAATATTAATATTGTATTAATAAATTAATATTGTATATGTTTTATCCATAAGCTTTTACTTTCTCTAGCACGTAGATAGAAAATGTATTGCATTCCACCCAAAAATTAGATACACCGAAAATCCAGGTTTTGATGATCCTTGAATCCAGTAAAAGCATTTTTAGAAGAAGGGTTGTGTGTGTCTCTGTGTATGTCCATATGTGTGTGTGTGTCTGTGAACGGCATAATTCAAAAACGAAAAGTCGGTTAAATAACATACTTGTTAGTTAAGCTCAGAATCCTCAATGGAATATTTTTTCGAAAATGTTGATTTTCTCAAAAAAATTCCAATGATTTTGATTGAAATACGATATGTTTTACATATTTTATTACAAAGGAAATCTATATATTGAATTTTTCTGGGAATAGCTTTCAAATACCTCTTCATTTTGGATGACTTTTGTAACTGGTAAACCGTAAGAATTAGACAAAAACCTACTACTAAAAAATGTAGATCTCGTTAAAACACATAATTTATGTCATAAGGATTTTTTATTGTAGAGATAACTGTTTCCGAAATATTCTTTGTTTTTGTTTTTGTTTTAAACTACTTAAACATTTCTCAAACGGTAAGCTATTTTTCGTTCAAATCTCTGTTGTTTTACTACTGGTCTTGGAAAGAGAAGCAAAATACAATAACAAACGCATAGCACAGTTTTAAACGATTTGATTGTCGCTTTAGCCTAGTGTATTCCCTTATTTCCCTTCTACGTATAAGGAACTAAGTAATAAGAGTAATGCTTAGCTTGAATAATATAATTTAATTAAAAGAATAATCTTTTGTAAGGATAGTTTGTTAGTAGCATATATAGAGAAATTTATGTGAATGAAACACGTGAGATTTTAGAATCCTTTTCATTGTTAATTCCACTATAAATTATAAGTAATCTGCAAACCTCAGTAACGCGTGATATAACAGTTTCTTTGTGGTATTTTATTTTGCATTACGTAGATTAACTGTAACCTTTGGACATCGCATTTAAATGCCTTACATAACCAGCATTACTTTGCAACCTAATAGGGTTTCTCATCCCAGAAAACAGGTTTTTTGAATAACAAATTAGTTTTGAATGTATGAATTGCATAATTGTGCAAGAAAACGCTAGTGCTTGCCAAATTTTATGGATTTTATTTTCTTGTTGCCAAATATCTACTAAAGTTGGTTCAATATTTATGTGTCATCACCCCGATAATTAATGAATAACTGTTAAAACTCGTGCTTATGTGTATCAGCTGGAATTCATCAGGCAGCTCTAAAATTAATAATTTTTCATAAAAATACCTTTGCAATAATTAATAGTAGTATTAAAATAATTTTATTGCTGTATTACAATGGATATTCTCACACATTTTAGTTTTATATAAACAAAAACGTGTGATAAAGTAGTTTTGTGAAAAAGTCTAGTATTGAAAATAGTATGCTAGGAATATTTATGCTGTACGATCTATAAGTGGCTGTAGATTCCAAAGCAAAGGAAGGACAGATAAATGCTGATTCAATATGGTAGCCCAAAGGTTCCACAACCTTGCTATAAAAATATGATGTGACTTTCTCTAGCTGCTCTACACAGTGCTAATCAAGATAAACATTAGCTGAGTGTTCTTATTACTTAGTTCCTTATAAGTAGAAGGGCACCAAAGGAATGCGCTATGTTAAAGTAATTGTCAAATGTTTTAAAAGCTATCGTTATGCGACTGTCATTGCAAATTACATATTTTCTTGGCCATGAGTATAACAAAACAAAAACAATAACAAGGAAAATCTCGAAAATGGTAAATTGCATGAAAAAAATGTATATGGCATAAGTTGTGTATTTTAACAAGATCTACATTTCTATGTAGCAAGTTTTTGTCTATTTCTTACAGTTTACTAGTTTTGCAAAATTCAACAAAATTCATCCAGAATAGACAGGTCTTCAGAGGCTATTCCCAGCAAATAATTATTGCATCATAAATATTAAAAATGCTTTAGTGGTAATTAACTGTTTATCGTTTTTAAGGATGTTCTGATAATTATATGAAGTCCATGAAATCCAGTTGCTAAAAAAAAAACCAAAAACTGACTGTGCATATGCATATATGCATTTTATTTGTGATTTCAATCAAAATCTTTACACATTTTTAAGAAAAACAAAATTTTCGGAATTTTTTCTATGTAAAGGATAATTAAGGGTGAGGGGATTTTCTTAAAAAAGTTCGTGTCGCATCCTTGAAAATTATCAAACTTAAATACCAAGTTTGGTATTTAACTGTCTTTTCGTTTTTGAGTTATGCTGTCCACAGACACACACACACACACACAAACACACATAGTCACTCACACACGGACACACAGACCTTTTCCTGAAAATCCTTTTTTTTTTATTCAGGAGCCCTAAAACATATATTTCCATTCTAATCTACGTATCGAAGTTTTGGGTGGAATGCAATACCTTCTCTATCCACTATGTACTTTGTACTTTGGGGCTAGGGAAAGTAAAAAAGCAATTATCTATCTTTTGACCTATTTTAAAATATATTGATCGTTTTCTTTTACATAAGCTCCTAGTGCACTGACTCATATTTATCTTCACTTTCGAAGAAATTCTTTCACTTTATTATACTTACATAATTACACTCACGCGACAGGTTATAGAAATTGCCCCCTACAGCTTCATTAATGGCGGACAAGTGGAGCAATCGAACTCTTTGATGGCAAGCGTTCTAGTAGGTCACGGTATCTATAGTTATACCAGAGTTTAATATTTTAGGAGGCTGTGGAATGCTTCTGTAAGCTAGTGATGTGGTGGAAAAAAAATCTGAAGTGTTCCATTCACATGACTTCCTCTATATCGCTGTAACAAATTATTGTTTATAAACTTATTCCTGTATCTATTTAATGCTGAAGCATATTCAGAAACGACCTTATTACTTAGTTTCTTTATAACCAGAAGAGAAACAAGGGAATACACTAGGCTAAATTGACAGTGAAATGTTTTAAAATGTGGTTGTGTATTTTTGCGTGGCAAGCGTTCACCAGTTCCCATATGAGAAAAAGTTAAGTTTTATAAAACTGAAACAAATAGCAAGGAATATGCTACGTGAAATAACCATTATCTAATATCTAATTCAACTTCTTACAACGCAATTTTTGCAAATTGTCACTTAAATCTGTACTAATAGGACTGTTAAACAAGTTCTAAATATGTTGAAGAGAATTTTTTGGTGCTCAAAATTTATATTATATTTTGATAAAAACGTGAAGATTAAATCAATGATTTCAAGTTAATAATTTAAAATTTTATTTAATTATTTTTTTGGTTATATTAATTATAATAATATTTATAATTTATTCAAAGTTATGCTCCAGACATTCAAAATCGATTAATACAATTATTGTAACATGATATCATATGCTTAATGGTAATATTCGACTAGGCCGTTTATACTTGAAAGCCAATTAAAACATCCATACGTTCTTAATTTTATTAAGTTTTTTTTTTAAATACAAAAATGTCTATTCATGCACATACAGAAAATCCTAAATTAAAAGTATACAAACCTTTTAACAAATCATTATTAATTAAACCTACCAAATAAATAAGGTAAAATCCTATCTATAAGATTTATTCTCTATGATAACTCTCATATTTACATATTTACATATTAACAGTTGTCGCTACAGAGTATTACAAACTTAACCAATAAGTGGATAGGTAGAGTCAGACTGAAAAAGTCAATGCTATAGCCGGGATTTAAACCACGTATCTCCCGATCTCTAGCCGGTTACTCTGCCACTAAACTACCATGGAAACATGCCGGCATAGCATTGAATTTCTCAACTGACTCGCATGTTTCCTGGTAAACCACAAGGTGATCTCAAATTATTTTGAGATGACAACCCCAATGGCGACTTACAATGTTGTAAGTACTTAGGTCCCAGGATTCATAGTAAAACCAACTATTATGGTCAATTGGTATTGGATTAATTGTTTTTTCACACAAGCCATGTGTAGGACAGGAGTTGGATAGATAAGAGTCAGACTACCATGGTAGCTCAGTGGTAGAGCAGCTGGCTAGAGATCGGGAGATCCGTGGTTCAAATCCCTGCAATGTCATTGCATTTTTAAATCTGACTGTATCCCAACTCCTGTGCTACACACAGCTTGCGTCACAAAAACAATTAAACCATTAACCAATAAGTATTCAAGCGTATTTCGTCTAACAAGCTTTGTTACTTAGAAAAGTTCGATAAGGTAAAAATTTGTGAATGTATTATAATGTTTTTAATCACTGTTATTAGTTTGTGTAAACCAATTATCAAGAAAAACAATAAAGCTGCGGCCACATTACAAGCTTTTTAATAGGTACCAGTTTCCAAAACATCAAGGCTATTACTGATGTTTTTTATAATTTAAATGTGGTTTACAGATTCTAGAAATATTATCCAATGAATAGCGTGAGTTTAAAAGTACAGTTAAATTATCAAAGAAATATTAATATTGAAAAAGATATATCGATATATAACCAAAATACTTGTTTGAGACTCCCAGAATCAAAAAGAGGCTTTTTTAGAAATATATTCGTGGGAATGTGTGTGTCTATGATCAGCATAAATCAAATACGAAAAATGGGCTTTATATTAAATTTTCAAAGGTGCAACACGAATAGTTTCAATAAAATCTTCCTCTCCATCCGAATCTATTCTTTACATAAGCTGTGTTTTTTTTTTTTAGATTTTCTCAGACATGGTTCTTAAGGTTTTCTGATAATAGCTTCTAAATTCCACGTCATTCGGAAAGAATTTTATATAATCTTGTCTAACTCATAACTACTAAGCGATAGTCGAAAATGTAAAAAAATGCAGATGTGTTTAAAACACGCAGTTTATTTCTAATGTTTTTATTTTCTCTATCACGTATTTGTACACAATGTACATAGTAGCTAGAGGAGGTATTGAATTCCACCCAAATATTCGATATCGAGATTTATGTTTTGAGGTCCGAAAAACATTTTTAGAAAAAGGTCCGTGTATGTGTGAGTGTGTGTGTGGACAGCATAGCTCAAAAATAAAAAGACCGTAAAATACCAAACTTGGTATTTATATTTAGGATCTTTTTAGTATCTTCTAGGGATGTGACACGAAGAGTTTCAAGAAAATCCCTCCTTCAAACTATTTTTAAATGGAAATAATGTTGAGAATGTTATTGTTCCCAAAAATGGCTATAATGACCATCATTTCACTGGTTTCATTAATTGTCCGATGTGATCAACTCGTAGAGGATGTTCAGCTACTAAAAAAAAATGAAGGCCAGGTGGAATTTTACACAGTGACGTCACAAGAGCAAATGTGGGAATAGCCGAAATCTTTTATGCTTCACTAAGCTCCTTTTATTCAGGAACGTACTATATTAAAGATATTTATATCAGAAATAAAAAGTTTATTTTAAATTTTCTGGGAATAGACACTGAAGACCTCTATTCTGGATGAGGTTTGAAGAATTTTGTAAAGCATTTAAGCCTAAGAAATAGACAAAAACTTACTACACAGAAAATGAATATCTCGTTAAAACACATGCCATAATCGTTTTTCTTGTAAAATTGACGGTTTTCCCAACTTTTCCCAAAGGGGTCCGTGCAAAGCGAATTGTTTCAGATGACGACTGATTTTTAGAAGAGTTTACTATCGCTTTAGCTAGTGAATTTTCTTATTTCCCTTCGACTTACAAGGAAGCAAGTAACATGTCCATTTCTGCTTTTGTCTATCTCGATTAGCATGGCGAAGATAAAATAATTATCTTTTATAAGAATGATTTGTATATGGAACAGATAGAGAAGGTTATGTGAATGGAACGCATCAGATTTTTTATTAAAATAGTCAACCTTAACCCATATCCGAAATATACATTATTAATGTTTCGAGTGTTCAATATTTGGTCATTTGGTCATTCTTTCATAGTCCTTCAGTGTTCAGTTGCATGTTTTTTGTGATTGCTTTTTAATTGTCATTCTGTGATATCTACGGGAATTACTTGAAAAAAACACATGTATATATTTAAACACAAATACCAATAGGAACGAAGACTTCAATGGCATGTTTTGAATGTAAGAAACAAGCATTCGATTATGCTTCAGAATATTTATTATCAGCAGTTAGTGAACTACCCGTGTTGAGAAACAAAAGTTAGTCTTCAAGTGTTCTCGCTAAAAGCGTGTGGGAGTCGCCATTAAAAGCTTAGGTATTGTTTACATGCAGTAAATATTGGTTTGATTAAGCATAAGAAAGAGATAAGAAGTTACATCATATCTTCACCTTCTGAGTTGCTAATTAAGGATATATCTGCAGGGCTTGTAACAGGATGAACATAAATAACTTAAACATACGTACCTACGAACCTAACTGCGTAACATAATTCTAATTCAGTCAGGCACTCCACTATTAGTTTCAATGATAAAGTGGAATAAATACTATTATTTAATACGGCTATAGTATTTAGAGAAAGTATTGCATTTAAACAAAAAATTTGATACCTAGATTTCATAGGAAATACATGCCTTGAAATTCCCTAAATTAAAAAATAATGTATTTTTAGAAAAAAAAAAAAAGCCAAGGTATATGCCTGCTATTTATGTTTGTCATCTTTAAAGGATTGAAAGGAACTTACACAAAATCACCGCTTTAATCTAACCTTTACATACAGAATATTATATTTAATTTTCTTAAAATAGGTGTAATCATTATCATTAAATGTCATGTGGGAAAGATATTTACATGGCTTAGGAATTTCTGAGAATAGCTGGAATTACTTTTATACAATTAGTAAACCATAGATAGCATAAACATAACATAACTGTCAATATAAAATGCCAGATAAGATTGTTTGCAGACGATTGTATTATTTACAATAAAATTAGAAATGTTGAAGATGAGACTGCTCTTCAGGGTGATTTAAATGAAATTAGTGATTGGGCTGCTGCAAATAAAATGAAAATTAACGCTGGCAAAAGAAGTCAATTGCATTTAATAGATCTAGGGAAAAAATTCTGCAGAACTATCATATGGGTGGGGAAAAAATTCTACAGGTGGACAGCGGCAAATACTTGGGAGTTTACTTGGCGAGTAACGCTGGATGGGACGAGCAGGTAAATTCTGTATCTAAGAAAGCGTGGAAAACACTGCATTACTTAATGAGGATTTTAAAAAAGGGGAGTGCAAAGTCCAGGGAAATCGCGTACAAGTCCTTATTGCGGTCGGTCATAGATTTTGGAGTAACTTGTTGGGACCCGTATAGAGTAAATCAAATTGATTCGTTAGAAAAGATCCAGAAAAGGGCTATAAAATTCATAAAAGGGGTAAATATTTTGGGCCTACAAACGCTGAGGAGATAAAATGGGAGCCGTTGAAAGTTAGACGTGAGAAACAGAGGTTGTGCGCTTTATTTAAAGCTTACGATGGCTTAAACGCATGGGAGGACGTTACTGACAAACTGGAAAACACAACTTACTATGCACGAAACGATCATCCGTTCAAAATTAAGGTTAGAAGATACAGAACTGACGTGGGAAAGTTCTCCTTTGTAAATAGAACCATAAAAGACTGGAATGAATTACCTGGAGCAGCCTTTCGGGGTTGTCCTCTGTCTCTGAAGAAATTTAGGAAAAATCGTGATTTTAATGTTGGATAATTTTTGTAAATATTCCTTAAATAAAATGCTTGTGATTTCATATTGTTATAAATACAAATGTTAAATTGGTTGGTGATTCTAATTATGAAATTAATTAATCTGAATTGAGAGAAAAATTAATGTTTTCATATTTGTGTAAATAACCATTATATCTAGCTTACAAAGCCATAAACTGGCAGCTGTGATTTATTGTTTATATATCTTGTATACATATATAACTCTGCCACCGATGATACCCACTTGCTACCATAGTCACGTCTAAAAGAGTCCGGTTGAAATGAAATGGAGATGAAATTAAATGAAAGGAAGTTTGGGGAAGTGAAGAAGCATCTCCACCATTCGCCTGAAAGAAACACATGGGTCAGAGAGGTCGTACGCTGGAATCGAACCCACGGCCTTCCGAATACCAATCCCAGGCAATATGCCTTTACCACCTGACTTGGTACAGCAGGCAAGTACTTTACCAGCTAAGCTATGGGGCCAAATGTTTGTAGCCCTCTTATATCTACGAATATGTATTGATTACGCTAATCATAATTAATTTACTATCCAAAGTCATAAACAGTACGGATTGACTCGTCATAGCAAAATTAAGAGATCAAATTTTAGATTAGCACATCATTACATCATAGTAACTGTTAAGACGACCCGATTTTAATTTCAGGCGACCGGGTTTTCTCCGGTTTCCCCTGCCATCGCATTCCACCGGTGCTCCATCTTCATTCCATGTATCATGAATATCATTGCGGCCACGCCATAGCCGAGTGGTTAAACCACTCCCCTCTCACCAAGAGTTCGATCCCAGGCGACTGCATGTGGTAATTCTGGTGGAAAAAGCGGCGGAGGGGCGGGTTTTCTCCGGGTTCTCCAAGTTCCCCGACATTGCATTATAGCAGTACTCCATCTTCATTCTATGAATCATCTCTGTCAACGCCGTGTAGTGAAAGCGCACGTTAAACACCATTTTTAAAAAATAGAAGTAAAAAAGTTTACTCCTAACTGAACAAATCTAACCTAATTTCAATTGTTTCAAATAGCGACCGGATTTTTATAAGATTTGACTGTTGCTTAAGCCTAGTGTATTGCCTTGTTCCTTATAAGGAACTAATACAATATTTTTTTCTAATGTTTACCTCAATTACCACAAATTTGTTAACAATAGTTTATAGAGAAACCCACGTGAATGGATCACATCAGATTTTTAAAATTAACCGTAATTCTCGTAGAAAAAGATATTTAATAGTCACAAGCTGTTTTGGATTAGTGAAGAGAAATACTCGAAATTAGTGCGTGCAAGCATGTATGTAGAGTATAATACGAACTGCCCGAATGAGGGTTTTTCTATAAATGCGAATTAGGACTAAAGAATCAATTTCCGCTAGCTTTGGATCTAAATACAGATAGTATCTGCAGAATCTATATTTCGAAACAAAACCACAGTTATTCAACGGATGTTCAACGAAACCGCAACCGAAATTAAATTATGGACATATAAATCCAAATCATCGGACCATGTTATTCAGCGATATCAAGCGATATTTCCAGTGAGTAACGCTTTTTGCAATAAACTCCCATTATCACATCAATAAAACTGCACGATGAGATAATCTGAAATGACTTCCAGCTCGATTGCGATTGGTTCGAGGCAAATCCAAACGAACACGTGCATTAGTAATTGCGTATAATTATGATATCGTGTACCAGAAGCTGTTATGAACTTTCATTACACTTAAAATAAAATAATTGTAATTGAAAAATATTCACTTCCTTAAACCTTTTATCAAATATCCAGAATCCTTTACACAAAAATCTAATAGATTACACACTCCCATCTATTAGAAAGTAAACAAATTATTTTTAAAAAGGTTATTACTTTCCTGACGATAATATGTGTCTGCACATTCCACCCAATGATTCGATACTGTATTTTCTCCGGAAATACATGTTTTGAGGACCACTGAATCCAAAAAAACTTTTTTTTCATATTATTTTGTGTACTTATTATATAGAGAAGGTAATTTACTCCACCCAAAACTTCGATTCATGGAAATTACATGAATACATCAATCCAAACCAAAGCATTTCTAGAAAAAGGTACCGTATGTGTATGTATTTCTGTGGATACCTCTAAAGCGAAAATACCGTGAAATAGGTACTTGGGATTCAAGATAAACTTGTTTTTATTTTTCATGTACTTAATATATTTAATGTACAATATTTTAATCA
Source organism: Hymenopus coronatus (assembly GCA_030762935.1). Classification (NCBI taxonomy): domain Eukaryota; kingdom Metazoa; phylum Arthropoda; class Insecta; order Mantodea; family Hymenopodidae; genus Hymenopus; species Hymenopus coronatus. The sequence goes on from CM060895.1 coordinate 84,680,712, forward strand.
ACACTTTTGGTGTAGCATCCTTGGAAGATATTAAACTCAAACTTGGGATTTTGGGTGAGGAAGCTACTTCAAAGACTTTGTGTAGCATCCTTGGATGATGTTTAGATTAAATACAAAGTTTAATGTTTATTGTTCTTTTGTTTTTGGGTCTATTCTGTTCACAGATATACACACACGAATATTTTTAAATGCTCTTTTGTATTCAAGAGTAGTATAATATACATTTCCGGCGTAATGTTAGTGTCGTATTACGTTCTCTAGGACGAATATACAGTGTAAATAGTAGATAGAGCAGGTATAGTATTACACCCAAAATACAGAGATATCTACAGAAATACATGTTTTGAGTGTATACGTGTGTGTATGTTGGGAGGCAGCTAAACCCATAAACGAAAATTTCGTAGATAACACTTGGTATGCAACGAAGATTTTCAAAAACATCCCCCACCTCAAACTACACTTTAAATGTTAATTGTTTGGAAAATTTTGTTTTTCTGAAAAAAAACTTCTTTAACGATTTTAATTAAAATGCCATATATTAATGATAATATAAATAATTAGCACGGCTTCCTTCGGTAGGGAAGTAAAGCCAGTGGTCTCTTGTAGTTTTACTTCTGAGAAAAATTAAGTGGTCTTTCATGCCCAATATAGAATGGGACATTCAGATTCAAAGCATTTTAAGATCGTCCAAATAAAAATTAATTTAATGTTTATGCTAATTGAGATAAACATTAGCAGAAATTGTCCTATTACTTGCTTCCTCATAAGTAGAATGGCTGAAGCAGCAGTCAAATCTTTAAAAGATATTGCTATCAGACTGAAACTGGTATTCGCTTGTCTTTTAACGGCTAAGGACCTAAGATTTAAGCATTCTAAATTTAAAACAAATAACAGAAAATATTTCGGAAATGGTTACTTCTTCAAAAAAACTGTATACTATAATGTAATTGTGTGTTTTAACGAGATCTGTATTTCTTGTAGTAAGGTTTTGTATATCTCCTACCCTTTATCAGCTATGCGACTGTTATTCAGAATGAAGAGGATCTCAGGGGGGTATTCCCAAGGACTTCAGAAAATATATATTTTATTTTCCTTGTAAAATATTTAATTCACGGCTTTTTAATCAGTAAAAATTCTACAATTTTTGTGTAACTCGAAAATTTCGAAAACTTTTCCCTGTAAAGTGAGGTTTGGGCTTGGGGGATATTCCAGAAAAGTTTCGTGTCGCATTTTTGAAAGACACTGAACTTAAATACCAAGTTTGCTAACTAATCGACTTTTAGTTTTTTGAGTCTTGCTGTGAACAGATACACGGACTAATTTTTTTTATTCATGGGTCCTCAAAACATGTATTTCCGGTGAAATATTGTTAATTGATTTTTTGTGCAATATAATACCTTCTGTACTTACATATGCGCTAGAATAAAAAATCTAATGTGTTCCATTCATATGACTTTCTCTACATATTTGTAACACACTAATGTTAATAAGCTTATTCTTCTATCTACTTCATGCTAATCGGGATAAACATTAGCAGAAACAGTCTTATTACATAGTTACTTATAAATAAAAAGGAAATAAAGAAATACACTAGGCCTAACCGACAGTCAGATGTTTTAAAATATGGTTGCTATGGGTATGAAATCCGTATCTTTTTGAGACCTCAAGTTGACAAGTTCCCATAGAGAAAAGTTTAAGTGTTTTAAAACTGAAACCAATAACAAGGAATATATCCAAAAAGGTCAACTCCAGAAGAAATGTATATGACATAAATTGTGTGTTTTAACGAGATCTATATATTTTATGCAGTAGGTGTTTGTCTATCTCTTACGGTTTATCAGTTGTGCAAAATTCAGAAAAATTAATCCAGATTAAAAAGCTCTTTAGAGGTTATTCCCAGAAAATTCAAGCTATAGAGTTTATTTTCCATTAAATATCTTGAATTTACGAGGTTTTAATCAATCGTTACAGCCATTTTTGAGAAAATCAAAATTTTCGAATTTTTTTCTATGTAAAGACTAGTTGGGTTGGGAGATTTTCTTGAAAATCTTCGTGTTACATCCTTGGAGGATACTGAACTTAAATAACAAGTTGGTATTTAATATACTTTTCGTATTTGACATTTTTCCAAACATTTTTTGGATTCAGGGGGTCTCAAAACATATACTTCCAGTGAAATTTCAGTATCCAAATTTTGGGCGCAATACAATATCTACTCTATACACTATATACATAGTACGTGTAGAGACATAATAAATATAAAATATATAGTGATGGCATAATTAGAATAAATATTAAAAAAGTATATAAACTTATAAAAATAAACATTAAAATAGTAACTAAAATATTAATTACATCATAATCAATTAAAATAGAATAAATTGACAAAATATTAATAATAAAGAATTAGATATATTAATTATAGAATAACAGAAAGATAAATAATATAACTAATAAATAGTTTCAAATAATAAATGAAATTTAAAATATAAATATGTATATAATTTTAAATTTTAAGCAATTAATAATAAATAATATAATACATAACCATTTAAATATTAAATTTAATTTTGACAAATATCTTCACATGTAAAATCTAATTTAAGTTATTTAGGTTACGTTATTCATTTGACAATTGCATATTTATATTATTTTGTAAAATTTGATAAAAAAGTGTTTTAATACATATGGCCTGAGATATTTGCTCCGATGTAAGCGATTAGATACCGCAGATTTTATTTTTATTTTATTTTAGTACGTATAGAGAAAGCAATAAAAAGGTTTTGAATGTTTTAGGCGCATAATGTAGAGAAAAAAAAATGCATTAACACTTTGCAGCAATACTTCTTTAAACAAGCTGAAGGCTGTTAAACTGACTCTAAAGCTGAATCGATTGCTTTAGGTTTTAGATGGGACCCCTTAAAGCTATAAATGTAGTTAAACAGATATTCTTGCGGCTAGCCAAGAGCGAACGCGTCGACCCTGAAAATGTTTTAGTTGTTAAGTTTTTGCAGCCCAAGTGAAAGCGCTGTCAGATCTCTGGGGTTTAGTACAGTGAAAGCCGCTGTAGAGAGTAAGAAGTGTTAAGCTGGAATGGAAACCGCGAGGAAAACAAACTGTGATCTGTTACTTCGAAAAGCCAATCCTCTTACTTTGATACTAGGAAAACCGCTTCTATAAACTAGCAAGTTTGTGCTCTGTGCTTCGATTTGGATAACCTTTTTACTTTCTCTTCACGTACTATGTATACAGTGTATAGAGAAGGTATTGCATTCCACCCTAAAATTCCATATTGAGATCTCGCCGGAAATACATGTTTTGGGTCCCCCTGGATCCAAAAAAGCATTTTTTTTTGGGAAAACGGTCCGTGTGTGTGCGTGTGTGTCTCTGGACAGCGTAGCTCAAAAACGCAAATACCGTTAAAAGCCAAATTTAGTATTTAGATTTGGTATCTTCCAAGGATGCGACACGAAGATTTTCAAGAAAATCCCCCACCCCCAACTACCTTTTACATGGAGCTTTTTTCGAAAATTTAGATTTTCTCAAAAATGGGTCTAACGATTTTGATTAAAATCTCTTATATTTAAGATATTAACATGCCAAATAAAATATATATCTTGAATTTTCTGGGAACATTCTCTAAAGACTACTTTATTCTGAATGAATTTAACGGAATTTTGCATAACTGCTAAATGGACAAAAACTTACCACACAAAAAATGTAGCGCACATTGAAACACAGTTTATGTCATATACACTTTTTCGTCGGGTTGATCCCTTATTCGTTTTTATTGGTTTCAGCTTTAACAAACTTATACTTTTCTCATATAGGAATTTGTCAATTTGCTGTCCATACAAACAAAGGAACTTCAGTCACATAACAACCAGCTTTTGACTATCACTTTAACCTATGGTACTCCCTTATTTCGTTTCTACTTACAAGGAAGCAAGTTATGAGACTATTTCTGCTATTTTTTTTTCTAGATTTACATGAAATAATAGAATCATTCATTTTTAACAATAATTTGTTGCAGGGATGTGGAGAAAGTCATGTGAATGGAACACATGACATTTGTTTTTCAAAAAAAAATTAATCTTTTTTTATCTACATCATGCTAATCAAGGTAAACACGTTCTTTTAAGTTGATTTCTTGTAAGTAGAAGCGAAATAATTGAATGCACAGACTAAAGCATTGGTCAAATATTTTAAAAGATGACCAGAATGTGAAATAATTGAAATTCCATTCTCTTTGCTTGCCAGGAGTAAACAACCGAGAAACGAGAAGAAAGATATCTTCCCGTTTGAGAGAAGTTATAAGTAGCTTAAAACTGAAACCATTAATCCGGAATATTTCAAAAACGGCTAAATTTATATATATACTGCTATATATAGCATTAATTTGTGTTTTAATGAGATCTACGTTTTTTCTAAGGTCTTATTGAACGCTGTAGTATGCGGCATTCTAATCAAAATCATTACAGCCACTTTTGAGAAAAGCAAATTTTTCCAATTTTTGTCCAGTAAAGGGCAATTTGCGGTGGAGGGATTTTCCTCAAAATCTTCGTGTCGCATACTAATCTTAAATACAAAGTTTAGTTTTTTATCGACTTTTCGTTTTTGAGTTATCGTGTTCACAGACACATGGACACACACAGGTACATTTTTCAAAAATGTTTCTTTTTTATACAAGTAACCTTAAAATATATATTTCTGGTGAAATCTGGGTACAGAATTTTTGTGTAGAGTGCAATACCTCTATCTATGTACCATGTACTATGTTGTAAAGTAAAAATAAGCTTGTGTAGGAAAAGGTTATAGAAGCTATAGGAAAATAAATGATAGTAGATTGAGAAAGTGATGTGAATGTAATACTTTAGGTTATTCCTAGCTATTACAGTGTCATTTGAGTTGCTTGTGCCAGTACTTATATCTCAACCTTGATTTCATTTTACGCGTGTAAAACAAAAGCCATAGATTTTTAATTTTTCTCCAAATGTGTTAACACTTATCAGTGATTCGGCTACACATATCAAAGGTCGTAAAGTACACCTATAAAATAAACCATTATAAGACATTTATGTGCACTTATTTCAAAGGTGATGAGGTACACTCGTTCAGATAAACGCGTTTGGAGGGTCCGGAGGAATTAAGAAAAAAATCTGAGGTACTCCATTCACATGACTTTCTCTTTCTGTTCCACTAACAAACTTGCCCTACAAAAGATTATTATTTCACCCTACATCACGCTATTCAAGATAAACCTTGCCAGAATTAGTATTAATCCTTGATTCTTTGTAGAATGGAAATAAGGCCATACACTGAGCTAAAGCGATTGGCAGATGTTCTTAAAGCAAGTCGCTAAGTGATACAAATGAAGTTCGATTCTCTTTTTCTAGGAGAAACAGAAGAGAGGCGAATCAAAAGGTATCTCTCGATTTAGAAACGTTTTAAATACCTTAAAGCTGAAACTAGTTACCCGAAATATCTCTAAATCAGTTAAATCTACAAAAAATGCATATGACTTAAAATGTGTGTTTTAGTGAAATCTACATCTTTTATATATATAGTAAGTGTTTGTCCATCTCTTATGCTTTACCAGGTATACAAACGTTATAAAAAGGTCATCCAAAATAAAGAGATCTTCAGAGACTATTTCCATAAACTTCAAAATAAACGTTGCATTTGTCGTAAAAATGTCTTAAACGTATGATATTTTAATAAATATCCTTACAGTTATTTTTGAGAGAATAACAAATTTCGAAAGATGTTCCATGTAATGGGTAGTTGGGAGTGGGGGACTTTTCTTGAAACACTTCGTGTTCTTCAATTTATGTCTCAAGTTTGGTATTAAGCCAGTCGAGTTTTCGTTTCTGAGCTATGCTGCCCACACACACACACACACACACTCACACGCACACACACACACACTCGCATATGCAGATATGTTTCTAAACAGGCCTTTTTGGAGTTCAGGGGCTCTCAAAACTAGTATTTCTGGTGAAATCTCCTTACCGAAATTGTGGGTACAATACAATATCTTCTCTATCCACTAGTACATTTACATGCCTTTCTGCCTGTTTTGCAATAATATTCTTCCAAAAAATCCTTTTGCCTATTTCATGTTAATTGAGATAAATGGTTATTAGCAGAAATAGTTTTATTAACTGCTTCCTCGTAAATAGAATGGAAGAAAAGGAATATAATAGGCTAAAGTGATAGTTAAATATCTTAAAAACTATTGCTATGGAATTGACTTTAAAACTCTTTCCATGGCTGGGGGTCAAACAAATGAAAATGAAACGGAGAAGCTTTTGAGAAAACTTTGAGTATTTTGAAATCGAAATAAATAATAGAAAATATCTCGGAAAGGGTTAGCTCTAAAAAAATGTATGTGATATAAATTGTGTATTTTACCGAGATCTACATTTTTGTGTAGTAATTTTTGTATCTCTTACGGTCTACCAGTTATGCAAAGTCATCCAGAATAAAGAGGTGTTCAAAGGCTTTTTCCCAGAAATTCGAAATATACATTTTATTTTTCAAGTAAATATCTTTAATATCGTGTATTTTATTAGAATTAATTAGACATTTTTGAAACAGCCGAACATTTTGAAAAATATTCCATGTAAAGAGTAGTTGGGGAGGGGGGACCTTTCTGAAAATCTTCGTGTCACATCCTTGGAAGATGCTAAACTTAATTCCCGAGTTTGGTATTTAACCTACTTTTCGTTTTTGAGTTATTCTGTCTACACACACACGCACACACACACGCACACACTGGGCCACGCCGTGGCCGAGTGGTTAGACCACTCGCCTCTCACCTAGACGGCCCGGGTTCGATCCCAAGCGACCATATGTGAGATTTGTAGTGGACAAAGCTGCGCTGGGGCGGCTTTCTCTCGGGTTCTCCTGTTTCCTCCGCCATCGCATTCCACCAGTGCTCCATCTTCATTCACGTATCATCAGTGTCATCGCCTGCGGTGCCAATAAGTAGTTAAAGTGGGCGTTAAACACTACCAAACACACACACACATACACACAGGCACACATTCACACACATTGACCTGTCTTTTTCAAAAAATGGTTTTTGGACTTGGGTTCCTCGAAATATGGTTTCCAATGAAATCTCTATATGGAATTTTTGGATGGAATGCAATACCTTCTCTATGTACCTACATTGTGCATATGTTTAAGGGAAAATAAACATTGAGTTGTTTCATATTGAACTCTTTCTAGCAACACCAATGGGGGATCTTTAAAATCTTTCTCTCATAGTATGCGTGAGTGGGACGAGAGCGGAGAGTTTAATTTGCTGAGAATATTTAATGGATACTAATAACTGATCATTTAGGAAAATTTGTAAAATTCAGTAAGTTATCTTATTGAATTGTATATCAGTTATTGTACACAATAATAGTACAATTTTGTCACATTTTAAAATTATAGCTTACACGGTTATTTAAATAATAATTTTTACTCTCTAAATTATTGTTCTACTAAAATAAGCCATGTTATGTAGTTTTAAAATATTCACTTACAGACATTCAGCACATTCGAATGAGCTAATAAATATATGTTATATTATATATTTTTATATAATTATTACATTTTGTACTCTCCGAAGTTCATGAATTTTCAAAACTTAATAACTTACTAGTCAAATTTTGAACATTATTTAGAAAATATAAGATGATCCTTTTTTAATTTGCTTTTGAGAGGAGACATAACAAGTTTGAAATTAATTAGTGAAAGACGGCATCATATGAAGCATTTTGACTATGGAAAAGTGTAGAAAAAATTGCGAGAAAATGAGGTATAAAGCTGGGAGTGCCTAATAATAAGCATGTGTCTACCCATTTATAGCTACACTTAATTTTTAATTAACGTGTGCTAAGTGGGAAAAGTATTTCCTTAAAGTTTAGCATTTATATAATTTTATTTTCAAACAAAATATTTTTTTAATTTTTCACAATTTTTAGTCAAATTTCAGAGATGTGTTACCTTAAGATGAGTAATCAAATTATTCCTAATCTATAGTAGGAGAAATTATAACTGTATCATCTTAATTCTGTTAACCTCTAGAATTTGTTATAGTGTTAAACGCCCGATATGACATCGCAGGCTATGACACTAGTTATGTGTATCACTATGACACTATGACACTAGTGATACATGGAATGAAGAGGAGCACCGCTGGAATGCGATGACGCGGGAAACCGAGAAATCCATGAAAACCCTCCCCTGCACCACTTTCCATCTGAAATCCCACATGCGGTCGCTTGGGGTTAAAATGCCCGCCTTGGTGAGAGGCGAGTGGACTAACCACCCGGGGACGATCTCTTCCATAGTGCTAGGTACTTTTCGTTGTAGGCAATTTTTCCATTGTAAAGTACAACGTGACCCATTTAGCGTGGCTTGCTAAATTTTTATTGGCGAATTCGATGAAAATGCAATGAAATTTCAGTATTACATAAAATGGTATTAATTATGAGTTTTCCTTGGTGACAGGCGGATATCTACTTCAGCTTTATTTCAATGCTCACTCAATGCAGTTCCTTTTGGTAATAATTAGGACGTTCATATATTTAGCGTGAAGAAGATTTTACCTTTATCTTTAATTTTTTTCTTTTTAGATAGGGTTAACTTTTTTCTTTTTTAAAGGTTTAATCAAGGAAATACAGACTATTAACGGATTTCAACCAGTATCGTTAAGATTTATATTTCTGTATGAATTATTAACACTAAATATATATTTGTCCTCTCACTAAATATACTTACACTGATTCTTAATGTGCCTTTACTCAGTTCTGATGGGAGATTTACTATCGAATATAGTGTGCCGGAGGGGATTCGATACTTCAGCCATTAATTGGCTTTTTCTACTTCAAACCCCAGGAGGAGAGAGTGAGATAAGAGTAATTACAGCGGGCAACCTGATCCGTACGGAGGGAAGGAGCCACAGTAGAGGGTCCCTAGCATTTCCATGCGAGAAGCGCAAGGAGCCCACGCCTTAGGTCTTATCGTACGAGCCTGAGTCTACAGTCGACTTCCAACGCCATCCTGCTGCCGAGAGCTGACTTTTCAAAGCGGTCACCTCTGCGAGATGGTGCCACCACCACAGTCTCCGCGGTGAGATCCAAAATGCAGATGAAATGAATTGATAGGAAGTTCAGCGAATGAAGGACCTGCCCGGCATTCGCCTAATGACCCGCGAAAACCCCTGCAAAAACTCATGGGTCAGAGAGGTGGGCTAGGAATCGATCCTACGACCTCTCCAATGCCAGTCCTAATCGAAACGCATGAGCCACATGCCTCAGTATCGAATATAGAACTGTTTATTTGTTAAACAAAAGCAAACCTTACAGTTTTATTTTGATCTATATTCGCCACGTCTTTGAGACCAAGTATTACTGAGGATAGCTTGAGGATTGGAGTTAACTCTTTGTTGCCTGTCGGTACCTATAAATTCCGCATGTTTTAAGCGTAACTAAACAAATAGGGTTGAACTCTAGGATTAATTTCATGTTATACTAACCCTCAACCATAAACGACAAGAAATCAAGACTGTTTTATATTGTAAAAACATATACAATGTTTGCCCTAAAACTGCAGTGATTTTCTTAAGTAAATAAATGAGTAAAATCCACATAACTACACTCAAATGTAGCCCCATTAGCTTCCAAGCATCACACCGATTATTTTACTACAGCTCTCCCCATCCTTTACCACAATCACAGGGATTTGAACGTGGAACATTCGGTTTTGAATGGATGGCCAGTCCATTACCTATCACCTAACACTCATGGCCATTTGAACCTCTGTTTTGATAGTGTCTTGGCCAGGATTATGAAAACTGGGTTAGAAGAATTTAAACATTTAATTGGGAAGACAAAGATTAATAAAGGATCTACATTTATCATTTCTATTTTTTATATTATTTTATATAATAATTTTATAGGTTTATTCACATATACTTTTTACTAGAATTCCAGTTTTAAACTTGAATCAAAGGAAAAACGGTATATGTAGTATACTAATGCAGGCAACTAAGGGTTAAATCCAAAGTAGCAACAGCGGCAATTATGGCAGCGATTAATCCGAAGCGTAGGAGACGTTGGCACCTGCACTAGGTTATCAGTGCAAGGTGGTATGTTTGGCACGTCTCAAGGCTCCTAGAGCAGGTCATGGCTCCCCTGCTTTTAGAACGTCACTTGTCTCAGCTGTGAGCAAGGTGGAAAGTGAAACATGGCCAGTGCAAGTGAAATCGTGAAAGGAATTTTATTACCGAGCCCACATTGTTTTTGTGGCTACAGCGCAAGCCACTACCAGTAATAGCGTTGTTAAAAAACAAAACGCAGCTGTATAAAATCAATTAGAAAAGCAATTTTATGTTCTAAATAGCCTGAAGAGAAAAACACAGGTAGAAAGTTCTTACTAACATATTAACATAAAAGATGAATAATTTTATATATAATTGATTCTTACCTAATAAAGATCCTCACCCAACGAGGAAATGAGCAAAGACGGTGCATAAGGATTAAATGCATCCAGTGACACATTAATTCTCCATGACAAACAATATTGTCTATAGGATTCTTTGCACGATCATGTGTTTTCTAGGTCTTTCTATTGATACTGATATTCTAAAGACATCTTAGTCTACATACATAAATGTTGTGGCTATACTTTACACATTAATAAAAATCTTGTGTTCCATTCACGTGACTTTCTCTACATCTCGGAAAAATTATTGTTAAAACTTTTATTCTTCAATCTACATCATGCTAATCAAGATAAACATTATGATAAATTGTAGAAGAGAAATAAGGGGATATGCTAGGATAAAGCGATAGTCAAATCTTTTAAAAACTGGTTGCCATGTGTTTGAAATTCGCTGCTTTTCATGGCCAGAAGTTTACATATTCGCGTATGAGAAACATTTGAAGTATTTTAAAACTGAAACAAATAACAAGGAGTATCTCGGAAATGGTCAACTCAACGAAAAAAGAATACATGATATAAATTATGTGTTTTAACGTTTAATTTTTTGGGAATAGCCACTGAAGATCTCTTTGTTCTGGATGAATTTTGCTGAATTTTACATAACTGGTAAACCGTAAGAGATAGTCAAAAACTTATCGTACAGAAAATGTAATTTTAAAATACATAGTTTACGCCATATACGCTCTTTTTGTAAACCATTTCTGAGATATTGCTTGTTATTGGTTTCAGCTTTAAATACTTATATTTTTCTCAAACGGTGCTATAAAAAGCGTACCGAAATTCAGTTGTTTCAGAAAGCTACGAGCTTTTAAAGGATTTGACTATCGCTTTAGCCTAGCGCATTTCCTTATTTCTTGTCTACTTACAAGGAAGCAAGTAATAAGAGCAATTATGCTAATATTTACCTCACTTAGCATGATATAGATATAAGAATAAACTTTCTTAAGAATAGTTTATAGTTGGAACAGCTAGAGAGATTATGTGAATGGAACACATCGGATTTTTTTAGCTTATGGAAATGCAGGTATAGAGAGGCATATTTTCGTCTTCCATCGTTAGGACTCTGTGATCTTCATAGTTGATGGTATGTTTATTCTTCAATCTATCAACAGGAGTGCTTTTGGTTACCTGATATTTCCCTGCCTTTTCCCTGGCTTCCTTTTCCGGATATCACTTTCCTTAATGGCTAATGCTCTCTGTAGGTTCATTTTCTAACAGTCATTGTGTGATATTCGCTTCCCCCTAAGCTCTTTTTGCATACTGTATCATGTCCGAAGTAAAATGCAGCATATTTACAAATACGTATAAATATATGCACATGTGATACATGTATCTAATAAATTATCACACATATAAATTAAGGCTTTTGCGCACTTAATTAAAAAAAATTATAGGATAAATATCTGATACTACATTCACATAGCTTTCTCTATCCTCTTCTACAGCTTATTCTTACTAAGCTTATTCTTTTTGTTAAGAAAAATAAACTTTTACAGAAATGTTTTTATTAAAAGCTTAAAATATGATCAAAACTTAATAAGCGGTTCACTCTTTGCGTAACCACAAGAAGAAGAAAAGAAAACAGTACCACTCAAAACGTACAGCTTTCCGGCAGATATTTTGTTTCTACCTATTTATGAAAATCTATAGTAGGTATTTGCAAATATACAAAACATTGCACATAAAAAACGGAAGTCTCGAAGAATATAAATCCTCTAATTAAACACATGGAAATTATTTGAAGAAAATGGAATTGTAATTTTTATAAAGTGATACTACATCTACTTTCTTAAAAAATAAATAATCAATATTTTAAAAATATGTTGCAGGATCAGGTTACAGACAATGTAGGAAAGTGCAAAACATCAAGTCTATATCTAAAATTGTTAACACGTTTTATAATACGGTACCATTCAAAGAAAATTTCTGAAAAAAATGGACCTTACAAGAAATTATTTTAGATCACCCTACAAAATCTAAACATGTCGCAAAAATATCTTCAACCCATATATGCAACCTGCAGAGTTCGTAAGTTGCATCGTGAAAAGACAAGACGGACGGATAAAGTCTGTGGTAATATGTAGTCCTGCCAATAGAAGTGTATATTTGCATAATAAACCTGTCACAAGTAATTGCATCAACTTTGTATGTTGTAGAGCTCTGGGTACTATTATGAAATCATTAGTTGCGAGAATATCAATATAAATGTCAAGTATTCATAAAAAATTCACATCCTTGCATAACTTGTAAAAGGATCTACATTGTGAGGTATATTTTATTTTACATCATAAATATTTCCGATGCACTCATGTCGATTCAACTGTTAAATTATTATTGTATTGTCAAGTCTGCAGTATATAATCATAATGGAGAACTGGATAGTGCTAAAGATGATGCATCTATGAAATATGGAAAATTCACAGTATGCAAGATACCTTATTGAAATCTGTACAGTAAAATGTTTGCCTTGTATCTAATTCTAGCTTACATGATTATTTATATAATGCTTTTATTGTGTAAATTTTTGTTCTAATAAAACGAAGAACTTAATGTCCTTTTAAAAATGTTCACATAAAATTCAAGTTTTGCAGAAAATGAATTTACGATATCATGTATGTATTAACTGTAATTATTCTAATGAAACTATTTCTCTTTGAAATCTCCAAAGTTCCTAATTTTTCAAAAGTTTATAAATTATTTTTCAAAATTGGGGCATTGTTTCAAAAAGGTATATGATCATTTTCTTTAATGTGCTTTTTAGAGACAGTGTAAACGTTTTGGATACAATTATGAAAGAATTGCACTGTATGGAACATTTTGAGTAAGGAAAAGTTTTGAAAAAAATATTCGAGAAAACAAAGCTTAATTGGGGGGTACCTATTAATACACACGCGCATTCCTATTTATAGTTTCAGTTAATTGGTAGTTTAAATGCGCCAAGTTGGAAAATGATATTTTACCTTCAAGTTTAGAATTCATACAATTTTAATATGAAAAAATATTTTTACTTTTTCATAATTTATGGTCAACTTTCACAGATGCATCGTATATTTATAAATTATAATTTTTTATTTAGAGTGAAACAAATAATTAAATGTAATAAATTCTTACTCCCAAATTTGGGACTCTGGTATTTTTAAAATTATGGTGTTCATGGTGGGATTCGTGTTATTGAATTGTCATAATCCTGCAACTATTAGATATCACCAAATTTAAAGCTTCTCTATTGTAACAAGACAGCCATAATCCCAATTTTTACATTAGACACAATAGAAAATAAAACATATACAGTATATTTATAAAGTAATATATTTTCCAAAGATGGGCCAAAGTAATCTATTAAGGACCAAATTAGCTCCGGTTAATAGTAAAAGGTTCAATATTATATTAGGTATGGTAACACTTCCTAGCTATATTTATCAAATAAAATGTATCCTGAAAAAAGTTGAATGGAAAATTCAAATTTGAAAGCTACACAATTTAACCAAAATTAGAACCACATCTGTATATGAAAATGTACCAAATCGATTTCAGTTCCCCAAAGAGAAGTGCTTTATGTGTACAATTTTTCTTTATAGTTTTACTTTCTGTACATAGTAGAGAAGGTATTGTACTCCATACAAAAATTTGATAACGAGATTCCACCGGAATTACACGTTTTAGGATCCCTGTATACAAAAAAGAATTTTTAGAAAAAAAAAAAAAAAAGATCCGAGTATGTGTTCGTGTATCTGTGAACAATAACTTGAAAACGCAAAGTCCGTAAAATACCAAACTTGGTATTTAATTCTGTATCTTTTAAGGGTGTGATTGGAAGATTTTGAAGGAGAAAAAAAAGTGTGTTATTTATGGACGCTCTTTAACTGCTGCGGTTCTCAGCATCCCATTCTAAATTGGGCGTGAAAGACCGCTTAATTTTCCTCAGAGGCCTCTCTATCAGGCTTGAGGTTCTTTTACGTGCAGTAAATCTACAACACGGGACCCACGGCTTTACTTCTCTTCCGAAGGAAGCCATGTTAAGGATTTTTACACCCCAAAAAATCCATCGTCCTCCGAAAGATTTTGAGAAAATCCACCCACTCCAAACTATCCTTTACGTGGAAAAAAATTCCAAAATATGATTTTCTCAAAAATGGCTCAAAAGATTTAAATTAAAATACCGTATTTACATAAAACTATTTACATGAAAAATAAACTGTATATTTTTAATTTTTGGGAATGTTCTATGAAGAGCTCTTTGTGCTTGATGAATTTTGCTGAATTTGCATAACTGGTAAACCGTAAGAGATAGACCAAAATCTACTGCATCTAAAATGTAGATCGCGTTAAAGCATACAATTAATAAAAAAAATTTCGTGGAATTAACCATTCCCGAGATATTACTTGTTATTCGTTTTAGTTTTAAACACTTAAGACTTTTCTCGCACGAAAATTTATCATATCCTGACCATTCAATCACCAATAACCGGCTTTTAAAAGATTTGACTGTCGTTTTAGCCTAGTATACTCTCTTATTTATTTTCTACTTACACGGAAGCAAGTAATACAACAATTTCTGCTAACGTATATCTCGATTAGCATAAAATAGATAGAATAATAAGTTTTTCAACAATAAATTATTACAGAGATACAGATTTTTGTATCTAGCAGTTCCTAAAAGCATTTCTGGACTTTATATACTTGAATCCAGATGACCTGTTTCTTTGAGGCACCCTGTATATTCAGATTTATTCTTACACTTGTGTAAATGTTTAACAGCTGCCTCCGTAAATACGATGTTATGTAAGTCAGCTGATAAAGTGAGCGAAACAGGTTTGATGCTTGTTTGGGTCAAGCAGCCTTGTTAATGATTTTCTCTTTTTCTTCTTGAACCAGATATGCATTTCTAGTGACTTTGATCCTTGTTGACATACATATTCATTCTCGATCATTGTAGAAACTACTAGATATAAGATCCGGTCAATATACTTCTCTTTGCATAACGCTTATTAGTCACTTGTTTTCCTTACTATGCTTGATAAACTCTTTCTCTCAAGTAAACACAACTTGCAAATACATTTTATTACACTGAAATCTCAATGAATATATATCTAATGTGTGTTCATTCATATGACTTACTCTACATCTCTGTAAAAATTGTGATAAGCTTATTCTTATATCCCCTCCCTGCAAATCGAGATAAACATTAGCAGAAATCGTATTATTACTTAGATCCTTATAAGTAGAGGGCAAATAAAGGGAAATAAGGGATAACTAGGATAAACCGACAGTTAAATGTCTTAAAATATGGTTGCTATGGGATTGAAATCCGTTTCTTTGCGTGGCCAGGAGTTGACAAATTCCAGTATGAGAAAAGCTAAAAATATTTTAAAACTGAATATCTCGAAAACGGTCAACTCCATCAAACAATGTACATGACATAAATTGTATGTTTTAAGGAGATATACATTTTTGTGTAGTAAGTTTCTGTATATCTCTTACGGTTTACAAGATATGCAAAATTCAGAAAAACTCATCAAGAATTAACAGCTTCTCCAGAGTCTATTCCCAGAATATTCAAGCTGTATATTTTATTTGTCTTATAAATATATTTCAATAGATTTCAATAAAAATCGGAATGTAGTTGGGGGTGTGGGGATTTTCTTGAAAATCTTCGTTTCGTATCCATGGAAGATATTGAACTTAAATATTAAGTTTGGTATTTAACAGACTTTTCGTTTTTGAGCTATGGTGCACATTTTTCTAAAAATGCTTTTTGTTTTGGATACATTGGTGTCCCAAAACATGTATTTCCGGTGAATTCTCGGTATTGATTTTTGGGTGCAATACAATACCTTCTCTATATACTATGTACATAGTACATGTAGCGAAAGTAAAATCTGATGTATACCATTCACATGACTTTCTCTATATCCCTGCAACAAATTATTCTTAAAAAGCTTATACTTCTATTTACTTCATGCTTATCAGAAAAAAATTAGCAGAATTAGTCTTATTATTTGCTTCCTTGTAAGTAGAAGTGAAATAAGGGACTACCATAGGTTAAAGTGATACTCAAAAGCTGGTTCCTATGTCAATGAAGTTCCTTTGTTTATATGAATCGCAGTTGACAAGTTCCTGTATGAGAAAAATATAAGTTTTTCATTGCAGAAACCAAAAATAAGGAATGTCTGAAAAACGACGAAATCCACGAAAAATTTATATAACATAAATTGTGTGTTTTAACGTGCTCTACATTTTTTGTGTAGTAAATTTTGTCCATCTTTGCCCATCTTTTACGGTTTAGCAGTTATTCAAAATTCCGTAAACTACTCTTCAGAGGCTATTCCTAGAAAATTCAAGATGTACATTTTATTTGCCAGGTAAATATGTTTAATATACGAAATTTTAATAAAAATCGTTAGAGCCATTAAAATTTTCGAAAAAAGTTCCATGTAAAGTGTAGTTGGGGGTGGGGAGATTTTCTTGAAAATCTTCGTGTCGCATCCTTGGAAGATACTAAACTTAAATAGCAAGTTTGGTATTTTACCGACTTTTCGTTTTTGAGTTATCGTGTTCTCAGACACACGGACACACGTACACATACACGAACCTTTTTGTGAAAATGCTTTTTTTGAATATTGGAGACCCTAAAACATATATTTCCGGTGAAATCTCGGAATCGAACTTTTTGGTGGAGTGCAATACCTTCTCTATACACTATGTACATAGTGTGTATAGAGAAAGTAAAAATATGTGTTCCATTCACACGACCTTCTCTACAAACTAAATAAAAATTATTCCTTTATCTACATTGTGGTAACGAGATAAAAATTATCAGAAATGGTTGTTCTAAGTAGAAGGGAAATTAGTCTATAAAGCGATAGAAAAATTTTAAAAGCCGCTCGCTATGTGAAACAATTAAAATTTGGTTTTCGCTTTGCAGCGCCAGGGGCAAAACAAAAGAGAAATGAAACGAAAGGTAACATCTCGTTTGAAAAATGTTGAGGTAGTTTAAAATTGAAACCATAAGAAGAAATATCTTGGAAATGTTTAACTCCACAAAAAATGTATTTGATTAATTGTGTCTACATTTTTTGTAATACGTTTTCTTTTATTTCTTACGGTTTACCAGATTAAGTAAAATTCATCTAAAATGAAGAGGTCTTCAAAGGCTATCCCCAGAAATTTCAATACAGGAATTTTATATGTCATTAAATATCTTAAATATCTTTAATATGTGGTATTTTAATCAAATTTCTTACAGCCGTTTTTGAAAAATTTAAAAAAAAGGGTCCATGTAAAGGGTAGCTTATAGTGGGAGGAAGTTTCTTAAAAATATTTCTGTCGTGCCTATCCTAGGAATATATTGAACTTGTAAACCAAATTTAGTATTTAACGATGTTTTCGTTTATGTCCACACTCACACACATAGACAAACCGCGATGTAGTCGAGTTTTTAGACGATTTGCTTTCACCCAGGTTACCCAAGTTCGATCCCAGGCAACCACATGTAGAATTTGTGGTGGACAAAGCGGCGCATGAGCGGGATTTCTTCGGGCTCTTCGGTTTTTCCCGCCATCGCATTCCATCGTTGGACCATCTTCATTATATGTATCAGCAGTGAAACCGCCTGCGACTGATGTAATAAAAGTGGGTGTTGAACTTATCAAAAAATATAAAGAAAGAAAAAGAAAAAATCTTATGCGTACCATTCACATAATATGCTCTACATCCCTGCAACAAATTCTTGTTAGAAAGTTTAAGCTTCTATTTCTTTCGTGCCAATCGAGAAAAAAAATAACAGAAACTGTCTTTATTACTTGCCTCCATGCAAGTGGAAGCGAAATAAGGGAGTACCATAGGTTAAAGTGATAGTCAAAAGCTTGTTTCTATGTGACTGAATTTCCTTTGTTTGCGTGGACAGGAGTTAACATATTCCTGTATGCATAAAATATACTTTTTTTTCAAAGCTGAAACGAAAAACAAGGAATATCTAAAAAACGACTAACTCCACGAAAAACTGTATTTGGCATAAATTGTGTGTTTTATCATGATCTATATTTTTGTGTGGGAAGTTTTTATCTATTTTTACAGTTTAGCAGTTATGCAAAATTCTCTAAAATTCATCCAGAATAAAGTAGTCTTCAGAGGCTATTCCCAGAAAATTCAAGATATACATTTTATTTGGCATGTAAATATCTTAGATATAAGATATTTTAATCAAAATCGTTACAGGCATTTTTGAGAAAATAAAAATTTTCGAAAAGGGTAGCTTGGGGTGGGGATTTTTTTTTTGAAAATCTTCGTGTTGCATCCTTGAAAGATACCAAACTTATATACCAAGTTTGGTTTTCAACGGTATTTTTGTTTTTGAGCTATGCTGTCCACAGACACACAGACACACACACACAGACACGGACCTTTTCGTAAAAATGCTTTATTTGGATTCAGGGGGCCTCAAAACAGTATTTCCGGTGAAATCTCGTATCGAATTTTGGGTATAATGCAATACTTTATCTATACACTATGTACATAGTACGTGTAGAGAAAGTAGGAACGCACAGAGCCATACACGGACAATTTTCTAAAACTGCTGTACTTTAATTTAAGGGGATTTTAAAACATATATTTTCGGTAAAATATCGGTATTACATTTTTGGTTGGAATACGCTATGCACATAGTACATGTACAGAAAGTTAACATCTGGTGCTTTCCATTCACATGGCCTCTTCCTGCTCTGCAACAAAATGTTCCTACAAAAGCTTATTCTTCTATCTACTTCCTGCTAATCAAGATAAACATTTTACATATCTCCTTCTAGCTACAAAACTAATAATGCAATACATTAGCTCTAAGCCATAGTCAAACCTATTAAGAGCTGTTATCTATGTGATGCCTATAAAATTCCGTTCTCTTTGGATGAAAAATAAGGGAATAAAAATTACTTCCCATTTGTGACAATTATAAGTATTGCAAAATGTAAACCAATAGTAAGGAATAAATTGGAAATAGTTAACTCCAAAAACACGTATTTGATAAATTGTGTGCTTTAACGAGAATGTACACTTTTATGTAGTAAGATTTTGTCTATCCGTTACGAATTATCAGTCATGCAAGTCTTCCAGAATTATCCAGACATTTTCAGAGGCTATTCCCATAAAATTCTAATATGCCTTTTATTTTTAGTGAACATTCTTTAAATATATGGCATATTAATCAAAACTGTTAATCATTTTTCTGAAAATAAACTTTTTGAACCATGTTTCATATAATTTGCAGTTGAAGATCTTCGTCCGCATCCTTGAATGCTGAACTCCTAGAGAACTGAATTTGAACTTTTTAAATAGCGACCTGTTTTTTTTTTTTATTATTTCCCTCTTACTTACACAGAAGCAAGCAATAAGACCAATTCTGCTAATGTTTATTTCGATTAGCAGTATGTAGATAAAAGATAATTTTTTGTTTATGGTACAGCCAGAGAAAGTCATGTCATTGGAACACATCAGAATCTTTTCTGCATACAGGAAACCCTAAAACGAATATGCCAGTTGAAATTTCAGTACCGAATTTCTCCCTATCTATGTACTATGTATATAGTAGAGAAAGTAAAAAGGCATATGATATAAATTCTGGGCTTTACGGAGATCTTTATTCTTTGTACAGTATGCTATTGTCTGTTATGGTTTACCAGTTATACAAAATTCATCCAGTAGGTAGATGTCCTCAGAGGCTATTCTAAGTAAATTCAAGATATAAATTATGTTTTTCAGGAACACATGTAGTATTTTAATAAAACTCGTTAGTCATTTTTGAGAAAATCAAGCAATCAAATCTTCCAAGCAATAAGTTGATTCTCTACTGTTTATCATGATGTGGATAAAAGAATAATCTTTAGTAAGAAAAGTTTGTTTCCGAAATACCTAGAGAAGGTCATATGAATGGAACATATCAGATTCTGTCTAAAAATTCTATGTTGGATACAGGGGTCCTCAAAACATGCATTTGCTGTGAAATCTGGATACCGAATTGTTGTATTAATTATACTACCTTCTCAATGTCCATCTGGGTAGTGTTATTCTTCTATCTTCTTCATGATGATCAAGAAGTTGTCCTTATTGCTTGGTTCCTTGTAAATAGAAGGGAAATAAGAAAATGCACAGGCCAAAGCGCTAGTCTCGTCCTTTAAAAGCCGGTCGCTAAGTGAAACGATTGAAATTCCAATATATTTACTTGCCAGGAGTAAACAAACGAGAAACGAGAAAAAAAAAAAAGTGTTCCCATTGGAGAAAACGCAATATCTCGAAAACGGTTAACTTTACAACAACAAATGTATATGATATAAATTATGTTTTAATGAGATCTACATGTTTGTGTAATAAGTTTTTGTGTATCTCTTGCGGTTTGCCAGTTATATAAAGGGCATCCAGAATGAAGAGGTCTTCAGATGCTATTCCCAAAAAATCCAAGGTATAATTTCGTTGCCATAAAAATATCTTATACATAAGGTATTTTAATCAAAATCGTTAGTTTTTGAGAAAATCAAAATGTTCGAAAAATGTTCCATGTAAAAGATAGTTGGGGATGGGGGAATGTTCTTGAAAATCAATTCAAGTTTGGTATTTTATAGTCTTTTCGTTTATGAGCTATGCTATCCATACACACACGTACACGGACCTTTTTACTTTCTGTAGTCGTTTGTACAATGCTCTTAGTGAACAGAAAACAGAGAATAACCGAATTTCACCGTAAAAACATGCTTTGAGACCAGCTGAATAAAAAAAAATAGATTTTTGGAAACATCCCTGTGTTTCTCTACGTGTGTGTATATGAGGGCAGCATAGCTCAGAAAACGAAAAGTCAGTTAAACACCAAACTTGCTAATAAATTCATTATCTTCCAAAGATGCGACAAAGTTGCGAAAACTTTGATTATCTTAAAAATTGTTCTAACGACTTAAAAATATTTGTGGGTGGAGGGTTTTCCTGAAAATCTTAGTGTTGCATCCTTGAAACTTGAATACAAAATGTGGTATTTAACCGACTTTTCATTTTGAGTAATGGTTTCCTCAAGACACACACTAAAAATACTTTTTTTGGATTCAGGGTTTTCAAAACATATTTTTGCAGTGAAATTTGGATAACACAATTTTGGTGGATTACTATACTTTTTCAACCTACTAGGTGCGTGATAGATGGTGTAAAAAGAAGGCTTCACAAATGCACGTGTAGTAGTATCAGGAAGAGCCCTAATAAAAGATTCAAGCATTGCGCCATGTTGTTGGGTGGAGGATTTTCCTGAAAATCTTAGTGTTGCATCCTTGAAACTTGAATACAAAATGTATGTAGTATTTAACCGACTTTTCATTTTGAGTAATGGTTTCCTCAGACACACACTAAAAATACTTTTTTTGGATTCAGGGTTTTCAAAACATATTTTTGCAGTGAAATTTGGATAACACAATTTTGGTGGATTACTATACTTTCTCAACCTACTAGGTGCGTGATAGATGGTGTAAAAAGAAGGCTTCACAAATGCACGTGTAGTAGTATCAGGAAGAGCCCTAATGAAAGATTCAAGCATTGCGCCATGTTGTTATGTTCTAGACCACAGAAACCACAGAAACCAGTGATTATTAAAGATGCATGCAGCTTACCGCAGGTGTGTGGACGAAGCAGCAATCGTTAGGCTCCGAGAGCATGGGATTATCGTGTCCACCTTCCGTATGATCAGCAGGCACTACTGCCACTAACCTGGTCGACTGACTCGCAGTAACTTACCTAGCCCCGCCCACCTGCTGTATAACCATTTCACTTTCCTTTGTCACTTAAGTGATATCTCCGCTTCCTTCCCATCTCGTAAGTACTTAAAGACTTGTAACTTTGCTAACGAATCACTGGATATAAAGATTTAACACGACAATTACAATTCAACTCAACTTTTAAAGCGCCAGTGGAATGGCCGAGATTAGGCAATATTAACCACTCGCGGTTATCTGACTGGAGCAATATTGTCGAAAAATCGATAAACTGATGTTCAATTCTTTGAAATCTTGTTGCACCTGACGTTCTTATGTTTGATCTCCAGTCTTGGCTATGGCTGACAATCCAGGCAGCTAACCCTCCACTTTTAATAACCCCAGTTCCACAATCGTACTTTCAATTAATTCAGTTACAATGTTTATTTAAAGATTTATCCAGTCCATAATGTATTTAGTTAAATAAAGGAGCGAAATTAATCATTATTTTTATTTCTTATGTACGATAAGAGTGCCATAACCTGAAATAAAATAATGTATGTTTCCATTTCATGCATTACTTATTAGAAGCTGAAATAAAATAATGTTCCCTATTTCGATTGTTGTTATCGATATTCCTACATTGGGTGTAGACACGGTCGGCCAAACCATAATTCAGGGTCAGCGAGGAAAGAAAAAAAGACATTCGTAAATAAACCTGGTCGAAAGCGTCATCTGCTATTCGAGAACTAATGTATGTATTGCAATCATAACCTGATAAAATCTCCCTTCCTATATATTATAAATCATTAATAGTCTATTTCGCTGAATTGTCTTATCAAATACAACTCATGTTTTCATCTTTTAGGACAATTCGACAAGATGAAAACACTTGTTCTCTAGAACTCTCTCTGCCTGTAATTTCAAATTAAAGTATACAAGTCTATTATAGTAAGTCTTAATAGTCTCATGTGTTCCTTTCTGCAGCAAATCTTGATAAAAAGCTTATTTTTCTGTCTACCTCTTGCTGATCATGATGAACATTAACAAAACAAACAAACTATTCTTATAAAATATTATTTTTTTATCTGTATTATGCTGATCAAGATAAACATTACCAGAACTGGTCTTATTACTTATTTCCTTGTAAGTTGAAGGAAAATAAGGGAATGCATAGACTAAAGCGATAGTCAAATCTTTTAACAAAAAAAAAATAAATAAATAAAAAAAAAGCGAAAAAAATAATGTCTCCCGTTTGAGAAAAGTTTAAGTGACTAAAATGGAAACTTATAATCCGGAATATCTCGAAGACGGTTAACTCTACAAAAAGAATCTCATGTATAACATAAATTGTGTGTTTTAATGAGACCTGCATTTTTGAGTAAGTTTTTGTATATCTCTTACGGTTTGCCAGTTACACAAAAGTCATCCGGAATGAAGAAGTCTTCAGAGGCTATTCCCAGAAAATTCAAGGTATACATTCCGTTTGTCATAAAAATATCTTGAACATAAGGTATTTTAATCAAAGTCGTTAGAGCCATTTTTAAGAAAATCAAAAGTTTCTAAAAATGTTCTAGTAAAGGATAATTGGTGATGGAGGGATTTTCTTAAAAATATTCGTGTCGCATCCTTGGAAGATACCAAACCCAAAAAACCAAGTTCGGTATTTACCGGTTTTTTCGTTTTTGAGAGATGCTGCCCATCGACACTCATACACACACACGCACACATACACACAGACACACACACGGACATGTTTCTAAAAATACTTTTTTTTTTTTGATTCAGGGGGTCTGAAAACAATATTCGGAGAAATCTCGGTATCAAATTTTTGAGTCCGATACAATACCTTCTCTATACACTATGTACATAGTACATGTAGAGAAAATAAAAACTGAATATAGAGATTTAATATGAACACACTTGTTCTATAATGCTCTCTCCATCCATCCATCCATCCATCCATCCATCCATCCATCCATATCCTGTCTAGTCTGTCTAGTCTGTCTTGTCTGTCTAGTCTGTCTAGTCTGTCTAGTCTGTCTGTCTGTCAAGTCTGTCTAGTCTGTCTGTCTAGTCTGTCTTTCTGTCTGTCTGTCTGTCTGTCTATCTATCTATCTATATATCTATATATATATATATATATATATATATATATATATATATGTATCTCTGTAATTTCAAAGCAAAGGACACAAGCCCATTATAATATTTCTTAAAAATCTCATGTGTTCCTCTCACATCACTTTCTCTATCTATTCTGCAACAAATAATTCATAAAAAGCTTATTCTTCTGTCTGCTTTTTGCTAACCGAGATAAACATTAACCAAACAAATCTAATGTGGAACACATGATTAGTTCACATCACTTTCTCTAGCTGTTCCACATACAAACTATTCTTTCAAAAGATTATTCTTTTATCTACATCATGCTAATCGAGATAAACATTAGCAAAATTGGTCTTGACTTAATTGTTTTTTCACACAATCCGTGTGTAGGACAGGAGTTGGTTAGGTAGAGTCAGACTGAAAAATTCAATGGCATCACGGCTTTGGCGTTGCATTGTTTCAGTCTGACTCTACCTATCCCTCTCCTGTCTTAAACACCGCTTGTGTGAAAAAACAATTAAATCAATACTGATTGACCATATTAATTAGCTATACTATGAATCTTGGGACTTAAGGTGCTTACTTAAGGTTTATCGGCAAACATGTGCGTTAGTTGAGAAATTTAGTGCCGTGCCGGCATGTTGCCATGGTGGCTCGTGGTGGAGCAACCGGCTAGAGACCGGTAGATCCGTCGTTCATATCCCAGCTATGGCATTGCATTTTTCAGTCTGAATCTATCGATCTAAGAATTCGCCTTATTACTTGCTCCTTTGTATGTAGAAGAGAGATAAAGGAATACATTAGCCTAAGTGATAGTCAAATATTTAAAAAGCTAGTCCTATGTTAAATAATTGAAGTTCGGTTCGCTTTACATGGCCTGCAGTAAAATAAGAGAGATGAAACGAAAGGTGACTTCCCGTTTGAGAAAAGCTATATTATTTAAAGTTTAAACTAATAGCATACGACACAAACTATGTGTTTTAATGAAGTCCCTATGATTTGTGCAGTAAGTTTTGTCTAACTCTTACGGTTTACCAAATATGCAAAATTCACATTTTTCTCATGTAAATATTTTAAATATAGGAGGTACGACTTTTAATCAACAACCTTAGGGCCATTTTTGAGAAACAGAAAATTCAAGAATGTTTCCATGTAAAGGGTAGTTTAGGGTGGGAGTATTTTTGTGTCACATCCTTGGAAGAATCTAAATATTAATATCAAGTTTGGTATCTAACAGTCTTTCGTTTATGAATAATTCATAATTATTATGCTGCCCACAAACACACACGGAGTATTTATTAAAATGCCTTTTTTATTTCGGAACTCAGTGGACCTCAAAAATAATTTTCCGGTGAAATTTGGACATAAAAATTTTTGGCAGACTACAATACCTTTTCTAGTTACAATGTAAATTGTATGTACATACGTGCTAGAGAAAGTAATAATGTTATTACTTATTTCCTAGTTGGTATAGGGAAATAAAAGAATGCGCTATGCTAGAGTTAGACCAATCTTTGAATAGCTGGTCACTATGTAATGACCTTGAAATTGGTTCTATTAGCATGTACAGGATAAAAAGAAAAACAAATGAGGTCTTTAACTAATGAAAAGGAATTTCGGCTGTCCCAGATGCACCGACAGACATACATAAACGTGGACTTTTTTTTTCAATTTTCTTTTCTCAAACGGGAATACATCTTTCATTTCACCTCTCTTTCGTTTTATTCCTGGCTTCGGAAAGAGGACCGAATTTCAATGACAATCGCTAATGACAGCTTTTAAAACATTTGACTGTCAATTTAGCCTATTGTATTCCCTTATTATTCTTCTACGTATAAGAAACAACCCCATTCCTGGTAATGTTCAGCTTGATTAGCATGAAGGAAATAACGGAATAATCCTTTGTAACAAAAGTTTGAAGAGAAAACCATGGGAATGAAACACATTTGATGTTTTACTCCTGGCATTGGAAATAGAACCAAATTTCAATGATAATCGTATACTGACAGCTTTTAAAACATTTGAATGTCGCTTTAGCTTAGCGTATTCCTTTATTTCCATTCTAATTATAAATAACTAAGTAATAAGAACATTCCTGCTTTTTTATCTTGATTAGCACGAAGTAGATAAAATAATAATATTTTATAAGAATAGTTTGTGGCAGAATATATAGAAAAAGCCATGTAAATTGCACACGTCAGATTTTTTCAAGGAGTCTAAACCGTGTATTTCAGATTGGTGGAGGTAGAGAAAGTAGCAGGCACTGTAAATTTCCAATATCTTCTTTCACTCTACTGATATACCTATAGCAATTATATCAATTTAAGACTCACCAAGAAGTACTGGCTGTTAATAATCCAAAGAACTGTGCCGAAAATTGCGTCTCCGACTTTCTCTTGTTTCTGGCTAGTGTGGTTACAACCACCGAAAGCACAATAAAACAAACTCACTTCTTAGCTTGCACCAAAGAGTAGGAAAACTCTCAGGTCTCTGCAACAAGTTCTTGTATGTGTGCGATCCTTTGTGTTGGCAATAAAACTTCATAAAGGATTAAGTCACCGCGTGTAAGTGCCAATAAAGCTGACAGAGATGCTACAATGCGGTTTGCTGCAGTGAGGTGTTTCATGTCGATCGCGGAAGAATTTGTATTCTAACAAACATGTTTAAACATAAAGGTTACACATTGTTATTCTCTAGCGGTGTTGCGATAATGATTTCAACACCTAACTCGATAAACAAACGACGCAAGACCGAACGAGATGGCTCAGGCGATAACGTATATGGACCGTAATCTAAACCACTTGGGTTTAGATCTCATGAACCGACCAATCTGACTGGGTTTTTACTTTCTCTAGCACGTATGTACAGTCCGGTGCACGTTTACAATATGAGGAACAGCTGTTTAAATTGTTAGGTGAATGACACTCTGCCAATTCCAACCCTTGTCAGCTATAGCAAGGCGTGATTGGTAACATGCGCTTGCCCTTTGTTTCGCGATGGTGGCGAGCCAGAGCCCCGACAGTTGTAGATGCATTGAAATGAATAATTCAGAATATGCCTTATCTTAATTTTATTATATTATCACTGGTTGTTGAGCGAGGGAGCGAACGACAGATTGCCAATCCTTATCGAATAATACAAGTATTACGTATTTTTCGGGGGAATAGTATATCACCGTTAATGAAAGAATTATTTAATTTATTCCAATTAAGATGATGTGTTGATGAAATGAAAGCTGCTAACTTATTATTCAAGGGGTTAAAAACCTATTTACATCTTAATTATTTGTATAGTTTAAATAAAACATTACATTTTCATTGTAAAAATAAAAATTAATTTTATAAACATATTCAATATTAATGTTATAAATATATATGAAGGATGAAAAATAGTTACCTTAACATAAACTCCACATTATACATATCTATTTAGAATCATGCCATTTCATTACAAAATAAGTCGTTGCAAATTAAAGCTCAATATACTTACACAAAGCCAGCATATAAAACAATTCCTAAAGCAAGTTTTCGCTAAGTAGACAAACATAAGAGGGAAGGGGGACACAAAAATGACTATGACACTTAAGTAAGCTAATGTTCTAGTAATTAATCCACGAACCCCCCCCCTCCCCCCCCCCCGTTCCTTATAATAGCATTCATTCTGTCAAGAGGTGACTCCACTCGGATTAAATTATCTCCTTATCCTTCCCCTTGCACTACTCACCTTGGCTACGCTCTTTTTTATCTGTCATTACTTGTGTATTGGAAGTGAATGCAAACCAATAGAATATTAGCAAATCTAGGATGGTGAAAATGTTCTGCCAACACTAAATAAAGAAACACACCAAAAGACACTAACATCATCGGTATATTTCCGTGCGCCTGATTGTACATATGTATCTTCCGCAGATTGTAACGGGTTCAGCTGCTTCAATAAATTTCGCCTCAGTCATTTGTTAAGTCGGCGAACTAGCAAATGAGAACTAATGTCCCTTTTGCACTACAGCCTCCACGCTTTTAACGCGGGCTGCAATAAGACACGTTCTCCACTCAACCTCGATACAAAATACGTTTGACCAGTCGCGATCCAGGGTCGATTTTCCCAAGTTTAACGGTCATCATAGTTTAAACAAATATCTAAGTGACTGGATGTCCACAGCTTTTCTAACTTTTACAATAATATGACTTTCACTCGTGGATCACCCACGTAAGAGTAGGAATTAACCTTATATATGAAAATGCAAGGTAAATTCCTACAATTACGTGGGTGATCCACGAGTGAATGTAAAATTATTGTAAAAGTTAGGAAAGCTGTGGACATCCAGTCACTTCGATATATATATTCCCCAAATAGTATCATCACCACACATAAAATAATAAAAGGTATTATCAAACTAAAAGGTATTAATAATGGGTAACTAAACCCGTAATCGTTTACACGATTACATTCATATTACAGTAAAAAGGGGAAATATTAACTTTCTACTACACTTGTGAATTTTACTCTGAATGCACCACTTTCTTGCTGGAGCATCAGAGTTTTAGCAGCATGTACTTTATCTTGAATTAGAATGTACTTCATAAATTGAAATTACTCTGTCTCGCGCACTGCACTTCTCCTGCGAGACTTGGCCAAAGACTTTAAACAGGAATATTTACTTCCTACCTTATGTTCAGTAGCTGTCCGAAAACCTCATCTAACTTGGAAATCCATGTCGAACTCGTAGCATTTCCCAACATGGCGGCTGCAGAGGAAACACGCTCCTACCAGGGAAAATTCCGTGTGGAAGAATCACTCGTTCTGCTCCTATAAGATTCCGTCCATACATCACCGAATTCCATCAAGAAACCAAGAGTGAATGCCGCTATATTTCGCAGCATTCCGACGAAGAGCATTCAACACGACCAGGCAGACTAACATCAAGCTGGTTAAGCACAAACAACCAGCAACGGGCCTTCAG